>OX419756.1:5000-1383614 GCA_948567375.1 Lunularia cruciata | reverse complement strand
AAAGGTGAGAATTGGTTTGGTAACATCTGGAAGGATGTTACACATGATAGACTAAACAGATCAGAAAGAGGTATCACCAAAAGGGGACTTCTACTAATAGAGTAGGAACCAAAATATGCCTAAAATCTTTGAAGGCAATTTTAGAGGCCTAAACGGATGAATCAGACCTTGATAATGTACACTTCTCCCCCCCCCCTTTCCCAATAGAGGAAAGGCTGGCCTTCCCTCCCCCTGCTTTGTCTCATCGAGAGCTTTCCAATGGTACCTTACGTGATTTTGAGATTCTTACAGGAAGATTTCCCTAAAAGATTCTCTCCGGTCAAAGCTTGTTTGACCAACCAAATAGGACCTAGACCAAACATGTCACCTATCCAAGTAAGTAATCCAAGGGTGGAGCTTGCTGACATGTCACCTATCTGTGTCCCTAATCCTATGGTGGAGCTTCCTTGGAGGAGATCCTCTTTGTCTATATAATAAAGAGAAGGTGCTCCTTTGGAGCATCGAATGTTTGAGTGTGAAATCTGTGTTTTCTCTCTTCTCTTGTCCTCGGAGCATTACACATGGCCAAAGTAATAGATAAGAGAGCTCTAAAGTGAGCTATGGAAAAAAAAGGATTCCCTAAAGGATCTCATTATTGTGTATTCACAATTGACTCCAAGATGGTGACTTTGAACCATACTAGTAGTAAAGTGAAACAAGAGAGCCATAGAATGACCGCTGAAATGTTGTGGTTTGCGTAGCCCACAAAAAATTGACTTATCATAGTTTATCTCCACATTAGTGGGGTAGGTTGTATGCTAGATCCGACGGATGAGATGCTGCCATGTGAGCAATCTATGTACACATATGTGATTGGCCACATGGGTTACAATCTTATCATGTTTGAGTGCTATTATGAATATAGATGAAGGCAAGTGGAGAAATAGAGGGGTGTTTCTATTCTAAGGAGTCTCAAGGGGGAGGAGGACATTGAGAGTGAGAGTTGTAGTAGTGCGCAAGTGGTAGAACATCAGATGAAGCATTTGAGCATGAGACGTCCCACGCTCCCAAATGCCACTCCCAAATCCTTTTCTCATCAGGCTTCAGAGTTTTGCACCATGATGGCTTATGGGATTGGTTGGTGGCATGTTTTGGGGTGGTATTCATGGAGTCGGTGATGGGAAACTCAGATTTTACTGTCCTTCCGGTGCTTACTTATGAGCATGTTTGGGACTTGACAATATATATGCTTCTATATTTGGGGAATGCGTAAATTTTCACTCATAAGCTTCAAGGTGGAGTTGTGTGGTCCATTTGTCAAAAAGTAAAAAGACTAAAGGATAAATGTAATACCAAGAGCTAGCCATATGATCTAGATAGGAAATTTGGTTTGGTATATCTGGAATGATGTTATACATGATGGTCAAAATAGATCAGATAGAAGTATCACCAAAAGAGTACTTCTACTAATAGGGCAGAAAACCAAAATAAATTTGAAAACCTTAGAACCAATAGCTAGACATATGATTTGAAGGTGAGAATTGGGTTGGTAACATCTGGAAGGATGTAACACAGGATGGACTAAGTAGATCAGAAAGAGGTATCACCAAAAGGGGACTTCCATTAAGAGTTGGAACCAAAATATGCCTGAAATCTTTGAAGGCAATTTTGGAGGCCTAAACAGATGAATTAGGCCTCAAAAATGTGCAGTTTCCCCCCTCCCCTTCCCAATAGAGGAAAGGCTGGCCTTCCCTCCCCCTGCTTTGTCTTGTTGAGAGCTTTCCAATGGTACGTTACTCACATGATTCTGAGATTCCTACAGGAAGATTCCCTAAAAGATTCCCTCTGGTCAAAGCTTGTTTGACCAACCAGATAGGACCAGGATCGACATGTCACCCATCCAAGTAAGTAATCCAAGGGTGGAACTTGCTGACATGTCACCTATCTATGTACCTTATCCTGTGGTGGAGCTTCATTGGAGGAGATCCACTTTGCTTATATAATAAAGAGAAGGTGCTCCTTTGGGGCATTGGAGTTTGAGTGTGAAAGTGTGTGTTTCTCATAGTGTGTTTCTCTTCAAGTCTCCTATCCTCGGAGTATTACACAAATGTGCAAGAGATTGGGTCCCAAGAGATGCGTTTGGTGTTTTTCAACCATCAAGGGAGATTGGAGAGGCCATTTGGAGAATGGAGACCATGGTTGGAAAGAAGAGCTGATAGACTACAAATGAAGATAGAAACCACATGATTTGAGCGGATTCTAGGAGGTATATGATTGATTGAATCAAGGGGGTAAAATTCATACATAGGAGCACAAAGTAGGTAATTGAGAGAGCTTCTTGAGACATTTTCACTATTTGTCAGTGGGATTGGAGAGTAGAAAAAGTTCTTGCAGTTTTGAGCATAAGAAATTCCAGTTTTGGGTCAATCTCAAATCACATCTGGTTGATTGAAGTTGAAGCTCTTGAGATGTAAGGTGATGGAGAGGAGCTAGTAATCAGGTTTGGAGTTTTGGTCACTTCCAAGTTGTGGTTTGAGTTATCTTATGAAAATTTCTAGTGTTGTTGGTGGGTAGGATTTGCACCTCTGTGAAATGGTTTCATGTGAATTCTTCAAATAAAGAAATTAGGGTCATGGATCAAGTATACATGGGTCTGTAGAGCTCACAAGTTAGCCCAACTCAGGAATTGATCCACATCCATGAATTGGGGTTTGATTAGGCCATAAATCTTTGTAGAGGGTTAACAAGAGCACAAAAAACTATTGTGGAAAATTTAGTTGGCTCTAGACTCATAGAGAGTGAGATCTGATGCAACAAGTTTTACTAAAAAGAGTGTCATAAGCTCGGAGGAGCACTTCTTTCTTCAATCATAATTGAATGTCATTCTCTCACTTTTGTGACTAGGATTGAAAGTTCAGATTTCTAGAGTGTTTTATGAGGATCAAGTGTACATCTGATTTAAAAATTAGGGGAAATTTTGCAGGACCAAGGGTCAAAACCATAAATTAGGGTTTTCAAAAATAGGGTGAAAGTTGTGAAACATCTAGCCAACTTTGAGAGCTTGTCAAGGGAAATGTAGTGATCTGATTGAGGCCTATTTTATGTCATTGGAAAGCTTATCTCACAGGCTTTCCATTGAATTCAAGAACTCACAAATCCAAGCTACCAAAACAATTATGGTTATATGAGTTGCACAAAGGTTTCCCCACCAAGAACACTTTAGGAATTTTCTACTTGGAGTAGAAAATTGTTGAGACCTGAAGTTCAGATTAGAGGAGGCTTGGAGTATTGGATGAAATGAGCTTGATGACAGAGCAGCTTGATGATTAAGCTCTTTCCAACAAAAACCATAGAGAGTTGTTGCCATATTCTTGTGATTGGATCCTATCTGTGCTTGTATGTCAATTTGTACGCCTAGTGGGTTTGGATTGGTGTGCAGGCTTTGCGCTTAGGTTATTTCCTTCTAAAAGTGCTATGTTGTTCTCCTTCGTAATGTTGGAGGTGATAACCAGCAGACCAGGATTGCATGTTTTGATGACAGGTCAAGTTGTCCATCACTGTCCTTCCCAATAAGAAAAATACTAGTTACAACAGAGGAGGGTCCTAGTGGTTAGGTAATGCATGTGTTTAGACAAGTAGTTATAGGTTTACCTACAACCTCTAGTATGTAATCTCCACAGCTAGGGACCCTGTGTGTTCCCAGAGAGAGAGAAAAAAAGTACGACACCGCACAAAAGGAATAAGACTAGCAAGGATCCGCCAGCCTCCCTAAGGTCTCTTAAGAGATGCTCAAGAGACTCTATTAAAAGTGTTCTCAACATCCACCTATAGGACTACCCACTCTAGATAGATATCTAGGAATGCCTTGATGCCTAGAGATATAGCCTCACAACCTCTAAGTGCAACTACTCCAAACTGATGTGGATTGAGGTGCTCTTGGAAGTGAGATCAATGTTAAATGACAATGGTACAGCTAACCAAGCACAAAAAGATTTTGCCACTAGAAAATTGGTCTAATGCTCCTTGTGTCTTTCTCCATTGTGAGAAATCAACTAGCTCCTAACACCCAACTACCTGACGTAGGAATATATCCCCTTGCTATTAATGTAGCCATCTAAAATAGCTTGGTAAATCCACTAGAAGGCTCATCTATCTTAAAGCAAGCTCTAAGATACTCATATACCATCCTTGACAAGCCTCTTAAAGAGGCAAGGGGTAGTGCACAATGCTTGTCCAAAAAGCAAAATTTCTCTAAAGTAAGGAATCTTTTTTCTTCTTATACTTTATGATCCTTTTTCTAATTATTTGACCTCTTAACCAAGCCCATTAAGAGAGTGCTCAATACCATAGGAGTCATGAACTAATCTCAATTCATGCATAACATGCATGATCATTATTAGTGCTATAATGTAAAATGGATGAAGCAAGTTCATGTTTACGAGGTGGAATAAAGCATAAACTCACAATAACAAGGATAATAAATTGGTTCATATTTATTATTGTCTCGTCTAAATGAGTCATTTCAGCAGAATTGCTGACTCAAGACCAGACAATAACCTTGAATTTGGATATATATATATGTTTGATTCAGATAGAAAATTGCAACTTGACACTTAGATGACCAGACATTTCCAAGATTGGTAGTTATTTTTATATCATTCCTGCTTTTAGATGACTTTAAATAAGCCTTTAAAGCACATGATTTATCCAAGGCTTCATTGGATAAAACAAAGATTACCTAATAAGTGAAGAATAGGAATAAATGATTGTTTTAATGAATTACTTTAACTTAGATTTAAGCTAAACTAGGTTCAAATCAAAAATATAACCATTTTACATAGCATAATTTCATGCACATTTTAGAAATCTGATTATTGAATATTTAAAATTTTCAAAAAGGAGTAGTGAAATTCTTAATTATTTTATATTAGAAGCTTGATAATGCATAAGAACATTAAACTAAGGATTTTAGTATTGATATTTAATATACCACAAAGGTAAGAAAAAATTATCATCATTATCTCATTTTTTGTTTGTATAATATATTCTGATGGAAATGGATTTCTAATTGGTGTGATGTTATTATGTAATGATTGCAATTAACAAGAAACTCTGAAAGGACTGTCACAAATTTTAAAAGTCAAAAGTTTTTAGTAGATATGGCTTTGCTAGCAATATACAACTATCAAACATAGTAAGAAAATTCTTATAACATAACAATAGGGATAAATTTCACCTGAACATCTATTTGTGTCTTGTACTTACATACATTATTTATAATAGACAGTATTGGATTACTTTAGAAACATCATATTAGATAAACGTAATTATTTTCATTTGCACCAAAATAAACAGCATAAAATTTATATTAGAATATGAGCATGTACATAAATACATTAGAAGTAATTTCTTTCTTATTTAAATATAATACCAGACTCTTTAAACTAGGTACAAAACCACCCAAATAGGATAAGTCATGTTCTTTGGATAGTCATTCAGTTTTATATTGGATGCCAAGTTTGGGAAAAAGATGACTATCACTCAATTTACTCTATCTAATTCTTCTAGATCTATATGGGGGTCATTTTTTACCATAAAGTCTATAGCACAGTTTTCTATGGATCTTATGTCATAACAATTCAAACATCTTAACTCTTTATTTACCTAAGTGGACTTATTGGCCCAGCCTTTCAGCCTACTATCAAGTAAGTTTCTAAGTGTAGGTGTTCTATACATTTTTCTGATTTACATGTCCTACAGTGTAATTTAAATTAAGCATAAGAAACTATAAGCACAGAGGTGAAAGTTGGAAAACAAACCATACTGGGATTTTTCATATTTATGTCCAAAATAGAGTGTCAGGTGTTACTAGAATAAATAATTTTATCTGAAATTGATAAAAAATTAATAATACTAAATATTAAATTTTATCTTCACAAGACCCTCCATTTACCCAATGGATATATGACATACAAGAAGAAAAGTTTCAATCTAGAAATGCTAATAACAACAAGGTTGAATCTTTCTTCCCATAATAGATGGACATATTACATGAAAAAATTATAGGTTTTATAATAGATTTATATTTTGGAAGGAAAGATATTAGTTCAAGGCCTTGTTTGAGTAGAAATCAATCCAGGATGTAGAAATTTTTTTCCCAATTAAAGGGAATCATTTACTATCCAGTCCGTGGAAGTCTTTAGAGATTCAAAACTGTAATAAAAGATGTTCCCTCTATTGAAAAAAATTATTTTTTAGTAGGAAATAAGTTGAAACCTTACCTGTTATATATACAAAAAAATCCGTAATTACTTAACTAGTTGAATTTCTAAGTTTATATCCTCAAGTGAGTATACAATCAAAGGTAAAAGATATCTTTTTGGTATATAACAAACTTGTTGCACAAATCCTACATTTAAAGCATTTTGCAGGAATATTATATATCCACTATAAAAGCAAGTAGTAGGATGATCATTCCTTAATTATGAACTTCTTTTACTTATTGAAAATTACATTTGTGCCTTTTGTTCTCATACTCATTTGTTTACCTAGTAGACAACTTCACTATATATTTTTATCCAATTTGTTTCACAAAATGTTTTCCTACCCAAATCTTGCAGACTTTATCATTTTTTTTATTTTAGGCATCAAGGGTTTATATGCATAGGGGTCCATGCATAAGAACATACTATTAGTTATGTACCATACATCTAAACCAACTATTATGCATACATGTCTACAAGATCAAAATATTTCTTTTGAGCTTGCATGTTTAGATATATTATTTCTTCCAGTCTTTTACACATAATGTTCTGTACCTTGTCTTGCTATTTTTTTATTCACACACTTAAATTCTTTAGATTATGATATTTCTAAACATCTCTTAAGATTTGTATCCTAACATCTTCCATTTCAAGCACAAGATTGTGAAAATTTCAAAAAATCTCCACCCCAATAATAGCCCTCCCTACCTAGAGCAAGAATTTATACAAGCTTCACAAGCTCCTTAGGTAGCTATGGATCTCTGTTCCACAAGGACCTGGATATAATGTTAGTGTGGTGGAAGCCTCTAAAAGGCTTGAGTGATTCCAAAGGTTGACTATCTTGCCTCATCTCAGGGTGATTTGGGTCTTCATACCATTAAGTCAAGCAAATAGTATGTATATTAATGATATTTTTCAATACTCCTTCATCAAGTAATTGGGGATGAAGACATGTGATAATGTATGAACCCAAGCTTTCTATTTTACCTCTAACTCATTTTGTCTAGAGAATGTAATTTTCAAACTCTTATTAACTTTCTAATATGACAAATAAGAGATTTTGGAGAATTATAACTCTTGCTTGTATTAGGTAGGATGTTATAAACTACAACTAGGAACATTGATCTAATTCTTGAGTATTTCACTATTTAAGCAAGGGTATCTAAATTCAACCACATCAAATTTAAGCACAATTTATGATTCATGTTACCTTGTTAATGTAATACTCTGAGGACAAGAGAAGAGAAAAAACACAGATATCACACTCAACATTTTGTGCCCCAAAGGAGCACCTTCTTTTTATTATATAGACAAAGAGGATCTCTTCCAAGGAAGCTCCACCATAGGATTAGGCACACAGATAGGTGACATGTCAGCAAGCTCCAACCTTGGATTACTACTTGGATAGGTGACATGTTTGGTCTAGGTCCTATCTGGTTGGTCAAACAAGCTTTGACCGGAGGGAATCTTTTAGGGAATCTTCTTGTAGGAGTCTCAAAATCACGTAAGCTACCATTGGAAAGCTCTCGACAAGACAAACCAGGGGGGAGGGAAGGTCAGCCTTTCTTCCATAAGGGGAGCATTTGCACATTTTTGAGGCCTAATTCATCCATTTAGGCCTCCGGAATTGTATTCAAAGATTTCAGGCATATTTCGGTTCCTACTCTATTAGTAGAAGTCCCCTTTTGGTGATACCTCTTTCTGATCTGTTTAGCAGATCATGTGTAACATCCTTCTAGATGTTACCAAACCAATTCTCACCTTTAAATCATATGTCTAGCTACTGGTTCTAAGGTTCTCAAGTCTATTTTGGTTTTTGCTCTATTAGTAGAAGTACTCTTTTGATGATACTTCTATCTGATCTATTTTGACCATCATGTATAACATCCTTCCAGATGTTACCAAACCAATTCTCACCTTTAAATCATATGTCTAGCTATTGGTTCTAAAGGTTCTCAAGTCTATTTTGGTTTTTGCTCTATTAGTAGAAGTACTCTTTTGGTGATACTTCTATCTGATCTATTTTGACCATCATGTATAACATCATTATAGATGTTACCAAACCAAATTTCACATCTAGATCATCCGGTTAGCTCTTGGTATTACAGTTAAGTCCATGCAAAGAAATAACAAAGGATGCTTCATTTAACTATCAACCTTCATGCATCTGACAAGATCCTTTGAAATAAATTTTCATGTATTATATGATGTGTTGGCCTAAGTGTAAGAGTATATAATTTATTTTAGTATTGGTGTATGTACTTACCTTTGAAAAGTTGGACTTTTCAAAATATGTATGAGTTTGAAGAGAATGAAGACATGACAACTAGGAATGATATCTAAAAAGTTCTTTTTTTAATGGAATTCTCAAAAAGAACCAAATTATACCTTGATAGACATAAACATGTTATTTTGAAAGATTAGAACAATAAGATTGAATGAAATTTAAAGGAAAAAGCATTTCTATATTGGAGAGGAAGTTAAATAAGAAAAGAGAGAGTTTAGTAGAAATGCATGTTGTATCAATAAAGAATCTACTACATAGCATAGATTATCTAGTGATCCTTTCTTTTCTTTTGAAATGAAATACAAGCAAATAAAACATAATGCACCTAAATTTGAAATCTTTGTTCATTCAAATATGATCATTCATATTCGAAGTCTCTAATATCTAAATCTTAACCTTAAACACTTGCTAAATATCCACATCATAAAAGTAATTATCATACTAGCTTAAAATATACTTATCATCATTATGATATTGCTTAAAATTTGAAAATATTAAATATAAATTCTATTGCTTCTCACTTTATTGTCAAGACTAAAATTGTATTTCAATCAACTTAGACATCTTTTGTTTAATGTGTCCACTTTATGTACTTCCAAATGAGCTCCATAAAGGTTTTCTTAAGTCCAATAAATTTTTGTGTTTATTTCTTAACCAAAAGTTTTCCATATAGAATTATGGTTTAACTGCCTAACTTACTGATTATTGATTTTTAAAAGAGAATTCTTTTCTAGTAGATATGTTAATAATATATTGTCTTCAAAACATGAAATTTTCATGTTTTGAAGGTACTATAAAAGTTGAGGTATGTCATGTTATTTGGAAGATATATCCTTTTCATTTATCAAGATATACTTCTCAGGTCTACTATTTATTTTCCTTAAGATATTAGATTTTGTGTAGAGTCCTTAATACCAAGAGCTAGCCAGATGATCTAGAAGTGAAATTTGGTTTGGTAACATCTGGAATGATTTAAAACATGATGGTCAAAATAGATCAGATAGAAGTATCACCAAAAGGGTACTTCTACTAATGGGGCAAAAACCAAAATAGACTTGAATACCTTAGAACCAATAGCTAGACATATGATTTAAAGGTGAGAATTGGTTTGGTAACATTAGAAAGTATGTTACACATGATGGATTGAATAGATTAGAAAGAGGTATCACCAAAAGGAGATTTCTACTAATAGAGTAGGAATCAAACTATGCTTGATCTTTGAAGGCAATTTTGGATGCCTAAACCAATGAATTAGACCTAAAAAATGTGCAGATTCCCCACCCCTCAAATTAAGGAAAGGCTGGCCTTTCCTTCCCCTTGGTTTGTCTCATCAAGAGCTTTCCAGTGGTACCTCACCCCACGTGATTCTAAGATTCCTACAAGAAAATTTCCTAAAAGATTCCCTCCAATCAAAGCTTGTTTGACCAACCAGATAGGACCAGGACAAACATGTACCTTTCCAAGTAATAATCCAAGGGTGGAGCTTGCTGACATGTCACCTATCAGTGTGCCTAATCCTAGGGTGGAGCTTCCTTGGAGGAGATCCGCTTTGTCTATATAATAAAAAGAAGGTGCTCCTTTGAGGCATCGGAGGTTTGAGTGTGAAGTCGTGTGTTTCTTCTCATATCCTTCTCATATCCTCAGAAGATTACAAGTCCTCATACAAATTATAATTGGAATAGAGAATATAAGTTTTTTAATATTATGATATCTGTGGTATAAAATTAGATTCCAAATTTGAATGATTATTATTCTATGGTACTTATTTCATATTTTATTTATAATAATTTTTAATTTCCTATCACTATGATTTTCATTTTAAACCATTTTGAATAATTAGTATCAATTGTGGATGTAAAATTCAAATCAGGTTTTTGAACTATACAATTTGACCTTCCACTTGGTTTTGTTATGAGGTTGTAAAGGACCAAATTTTTATATGTACCAATCTTCAGAATCTATTTCTGAGTATCAATAAGAAACAATTCAAAACCATGAGAAGCCTTGCACTCTTTATCGCCTTGTGCACCTCTATATACCTTGTACTCCCTCCCCTTTTTCTTTGGTATACTCTTCTCTAGTTTTGCTTGTCAACCTACTTACCTCATTCACATAATTCCTCCCTCCTCATCCTTCATATTCCGTCTGAGACCCTTTGATCGAGGATTATGGGAGCCTTTGGTGATATAATTGGACCAGAGACATTTGAATGTGTGACAAGGGATCTGGCACGTAGACAAACAACTCTACCGATCTTGTTTGGAGGGATTGGCTTGCTATCTATGGAGGAGATGGCACCTATAGTGTTTTTGGGTACTTGGGCTCTCTTGGCACCCCTACTTTCCTCTTCTTTTGTAGTTGTTGATAGGTTAGTTTGAGAGACTTAAGTGATAGAGGTGGAGGAGGGATCCTTTTCTATCCAAATGTTATTGCAGCAGATAAGAGACATTCTATCCTCACATACATGCAAAGAATTTCTATTTTTTGCTTCATTATTGTCAGATTGGACTAGAGGTTTCCAAATCTTCCTTGATGGAGCAATAGTGTGAGCATACATTACATTCTCTCTAAGTTGACTCATCCATTTCTCAAGCTACTAGAGCATGTCTTTGTTCTTGCTCCAGCAAGGGTGCATGCTCTTTGATCCTAGCTTGATCATGCATTAGGGCATTCCGACTTGCATTAGCTACTTTCTCTACAGTGATGAGGTTTTGCCTAGGTTTGGTCCACCCATTTGCATCTTCATTACTCACTTGTGAGTGTGGTTCTACACTAAATGCAACAACACTCCATATGACAAAGTGTCCTTTTGGAGGATAGAAGATAGCTACCCATGATGCTATTAGGGACATAGTGTTTGCTATGGCACGAGAGAGTGGATACTTGGCTTGGAGAGAGTGGTCATATGCTTTGCAGACAACATGTGTAAGGGCAAACTTATACTTGGTCCGAGATGATCAGGTGACAATAGCAGATATTGTGGTTATGGATCCTACGCATTTTGGAGGGAGTGATTACCCATCCCCCTAGATGGGCGGTGAGGCAACAATAGATTGTAAGGTCTCCAAGTATAGGGGCATGCAGCAAGGTCACCTCTTTGTTCCTCTAGCCTTGGAGTTCTATGGAGCTATGGACACGGCGTTCGACACATTTGTCCGGGAATGCGCAAGAGTTTATCATGTTAGGTGCCAGGGGTACCACTCTCACTCTCATACTTTGTAGCATATTTTAGACAATATGTGTCCACTGCTCTATAGAAGGTAGTGGCTGGTGCAATCCATAAGAGAGCAAGCACACTATGTGATGCTTCTTTGAATGCCCCATTTGTTTATAGACTGTACAACTTGCATAGCTTGGATATCTTAGGTGCAATAGGGCAGATTTTTCATATAGACTTGATTGGGACTTAGCCCCAATTTACCTTTTTAGTCCTAAGCCCCAATCTACCGTTTTTGTCTCTCCCTTGTACAGCTGGACGGGGTCTTCCTATCCTTCATGTTTTCTACATGGTCCCCCTTTTCTTTCTTCGGGGTATTTTATATCTTTATATAAAATTTTAATTTCAAATTTTTAATATTTTAAGTCACTCCATAGCCCGGAACGATTAATTAAAAGCCCCTATGGTGTTGGATTAAAGAGGCAACGAATTGCAAATTTGCAAGTAACGTTGAACGAGCCGACATTCTGCGAGGTAGATACCCCGCAGACAGACCGTACAACTGCAACTTTACCGTACTGTACAACTACAACAATTACAACTACAGCTATCGACAGTACAACTACAACTTTTGGATTTAAAGTCGACACGATCTAACATACGAAACAAAAAAGGCTGTAGAAAGGGGATAATGAAAATAAAAAATGACCGCGTAAGATAAGAAGAAGGATGAAAATCCCCATCGAACCCTACAAGCATAAAACACAATGGTAAAGCGGGACTAACCCAATTATATCTTTCTTGGAAATGTTTATCCATCAAAGTGAAAAGGATATACTGGGACCTCGAACCCAACCCACACGAAGATAAAGTGAAGTGTGCAGATCCTATGTCGTTGACCTGAATGGGCCCGATTGGATGCAAGTAATTAAATCAACATAAACCACGATTCACACTGCAAATCATACTCCCTTCTAGAAGCCCATCACATTGATCGAGCAACGCTTCTGGATCACTAGGAGCTAGTCAACAGGAATGCCAAAATATAAGGATAGGTGTGGTGTTCTAAGGTTCTATTTCGCGACACGGTCCGAGAAACATCTTAGGGATGGCGGGACCATGGAAAGACGTCCTTGTTGGATTCACCATGGTAAGAAGACTCTTTCTACCTGCGTTTGATACCATGGTTTCTACTGAAGAGTTTGTAGATTCGCATTCCAAACTAGCCATGTGAGAATGAATTCGTGAGCTCAGATTTCCTGCCAAGAATTCCCATCTGATCTAACCTTCCCTCTAATCCAGACCTGGAAGGTATATAATAGACGCAAAGCACTGATTAATCTGCACACGTCCTCCAGGTTTATGCACAGAGTACACTTCATGGACTCATATGGCCAAACAAGTACTTTTGAAAGCTAATATATACGGAGTATATAACAGCTTTCTATATGAAAAGGTTTTTATGTCACATGTTTATCATGCGTATTTTTATGTAAAGTACCAAAAGAGAATTTTCGAAATGATGTGACTGGTTTTGCTTGCATTGAGTCCTCCTAATCACAAATATAATGGTTTAAGCCTTCATAATTGCTTTTAATAGGTACTCCGGAGCAAAACTTAAAACACCTTAGCATTCTCACAAGATGTATCACAATATCTCTCTCGTTGCAAAGAGCTTGGTTTTCCTCTTAAACTAAAGCTATGCCTAATTAGGCTTGAATCCAGTCAAAAGTTAGAACAAATTTTAGGAATGTTCAACTTCTAGAAAAGGCTTTCAAGTTACATTTCATGATTTTCGTATCCTTATTCTTGATTGCTACTTTTGCTGAGTTTCAAAACTCTAAATTTTGATCATCTGGACTTGGATTTTCTTGAGTATTGTGTGTACAACAAAATAAAGTTCAATTTTAAGAGTTAAAAGAATAATGATGTTGATATGTGGGATGTGGCATAAAATAATTTGATTTAAAAGTGTCACCAAATCTTGCAATGGACTATCCAAAAACCTAAGCAACAAGAACTTCAAATCAATGTATAATTCTATGACAACCTAAGCAACAAGTATTTCAAATTAATGTATAAATCTATGAAAATTCAATAACTGCCAAATTAAAATAATCTGATAAGAAACAGGGCGTTCACATGAAGATACAAGAACAAAATGGTCAATTATGTTCATCTCTTACCATTTCAAATAGCACAATTATGTTAATTTACAATTCTGTTTTTTACCTCTTGACAGAAAACATGTCCAATAGAGTGCAAATTCACCAAGAAGATGGTTCATAGGAAATTGACTCAATTTGTAGAGTGCTAATTTGACTAATAGGTTATCAGTGAAATTCACCTTATAAAGCGTTGTATCCTTTTCCTTAAGGCACTTGAAAGTTGAAAGAGTCTCAACAAGAAGTGCATTTTCATCCCTACAATGGTCCAAGATGTTGTACACTAAGACATTGGTTACTATTAGAACTATAGAGTTTAGAAACTCCATCACAACATTGCTTTCAATTAGTTTGCCACAATAGCCAAGGATCAAACACACAAGGTATTGAACAGTTACAAATGAAGATTCACCAAGACTTACACCACACTAAGGCAAGGAACTACAACACAAAGAACTAAGGGAACCAATTGGCTCAAGTGCACTTTGCTTGTTCACTTTGCATGGATCTGAATACAAAGTACTTTGAGTTTGCAAGCTTATAAAGCTGATTGACTTAGGAAATACAAAGGCTAACAAAACTAACTAATGGCCAAGGTCAAACTTCCTAACTACTATCTAACTAATCATAACTGTTGCACTAGTTTAGTGGTATTTGTCTTCCTTGTTTACAATACCTTCTAGTCTATAAGCTACATCTCTTAACTCTAATTGTATGCATTCTTGGATCTCTATAGTAGACTTTTATTGTTCCTCTAACAATCATACAATAGTGCATTTTCAAGAATGTAAGGGTCATTATTGTAAAGTTTCTGCCATTAATCATTTCAAGATATCATCTAATTGTGCAGTGGATTGATTCCTAAGTATCAACTCAACAAAAATTATTGAGCAATTAATCTAATTAACGCATTGCCATCTTTGATACTTAAATGACTTGACCTTATTTGCTCTCTTTTGATTGCTAATGCAGAAGATTCAGGTCCAATTTCCTATCTAATAGTCCGTCTTGCTAGATAAGATTGCTCTCCTCTACTCTTGAACTTGGCTAAGTGTGCTCTACTATTATCTAACTTACTTGGGTGGTGGTCTTTTTAACTCTTCTTTCTTCTTCTCTAAGCTTCTATAAGTTTTTTCACATCAACTTCAACATCTAATGCTTGACATTGGTTTTTTGCAATTATTAATTTCTTTTGTAAAGTACTGATGATACAAGGGTTCTCTTGATTCTTTTGCTGATTGTCATTTGTGATTGCTTTGACATCTTCTTCTAGCACTCTGTAGTCTTCCTTTGCCTTGGTTGAGAAGCTCCTCCTTACTCAGTAGTTCTAGGATACATCTTGCCTTTTTCTCATTTTGTGTCTTTTGAACTTTTGACTCTGCACAAAGTTGTTCTATCTTAATTTGGATAGAACTGGAGCAAGTCTTATGCTAGCCTATGATAGTATGCATTGGTCTTACCAAATGCAAGTTATCATTAACTTTAAGCCATTGTGCTTGGTATCTAAGCATGATAATATCTAAGAAATCTAACATAAGAAGGACAATCTTCCTTATTGTTTCAATTGGTAGCAAACCAAGACTATTATTATCTAGTGTTGTAGACATTGGAGAGTTCTTCTCTCATTTTAACTCAACAAAAATCATATTGGAAGGTGCAAATCTTCTTTTTCTTCTTGCTTCCCTTCATATGTTAACCTCTCCTTCTTATAATCAAATTTGGTCATCTACTTCTTTAAACTCAATTCATTTATTCTTCAAATGTCTTATCAATGCATGGGAAATGCTCCACCTTCTTCTTCTTTTGTTTGTCAGGAGTTGGTGCATTGGAGATGGCTGATATTGCTTTTCTCTTCAACTCCTTCTTGCTTGTTGGATTGATTGTCAGCTTGCTTAGGTGATCTAGATACTATCCTTTGAGCAAAGTGTTCATCCTCTTCTCTAATTGTATTTATAATCTCGCATCCATGTGCAATGTTAGCATAATTGTCCAGTGATAAAACTTGATATTCAGAGAATAGCTTCTCTTCTTTAGTCAATAATTTAAAACTTGCATAAAAATGCACCAAGAAATGGGATGAGGTAAGTAGGTTATGACTCCAAAAAGGTTCCAACCATGCTCTTTGAGTAGTAATGGAACCCATGTGCACAATTGATATTATTTTCTTTATCAAATACTATCTCAAAGAAGATGGCTTGGCAAACATTGAAGTACTCTTTTGCGGGTTTGAAATAGATGCATAATTGATCAAAAATTTGCATGTTTCTATGGATTTCAATAGGTCAGCCTCTCCTGCAAACCCATTCGTCCTCCACCGGACAATGAAAAAAACACCAATTTGTCAATCATGTACTTTGTCTCCTTGTAGGTGGCATCTAAGTTATGTTCTCTATCCAAACCAACATTGTGCCTGTTTGCTTGATGCTAATGATCTTATAACCAATTGAGTGGGCAAGATCTCAATGAATTACCTTCTTGGTGGATTAACATTTTCAACTTCTATGCAATACTAAGAGAGATGTAGCTCCAATCCCATATAAGAAAACTCAAGTAATGCTCCTTTAGAAATTGTGGTACCCATATTTCTTGGTTTGTTATATTTTGAAGAAGAAGTGTATAGTCAAAGTCAGATTGAACCTGAATAGCAATAAAAGAAGAATGAATCGTGTCTTTGGGTTAACCCAAAGTAATTTACTTCATGTCAAGAAATGAAGAACTTGGATTGGACTTGTCATTGGAGAAACCCAAAGTAAGAAGACTCCACCTCAGGGGGATCAACCCAATGTGAAGACAACGTACTAACTTCTCTTTGGGTTTGCCAGCCAAGAATGTACAATCAAGAAAATGGCAAAGGCATGAGCGAGATAAAATTAATAGTGATAGGAGGAATGCATGCATTATCAAGTGAAGAACGACTATGGAATGATCGTGCAATGAAGAACTATAAAATCAAGATGTAGTCAAGGGACTTTCAAAATGTCACACAAGTATCCTAAGCCTTTGAGTAGTCAACCCACAATAGTGCTTGTTACAAAGCCAGCCAAGAGTTTGATGTTCAAGAATCTTAAGGGAGTTAGAATTTTTTATCTAAGAGATGGAAGAATTATCTTCCAATTACCACAAGTGAGAGATAGCACAATACCAATGAGGGGTGGAAAGAAAAGTCCCTCACTTGCAGTGAGAAATCCTGCAATTTGGAGGTTAGATGTTGTAGCAAGGATGAAAGTGCTGAGTAAACTTTGGATCACTATTCTGGCCTAAAACTGGAACTTGAGTTTTCCAGGTTTCATGGCAAAAGTAGCGGCAAGTAATTGTGAGGAGGGTCGGGAGGCAGTAGAGAAGAGAGGTAATCCGTCTTGATGGACAGAGTCAGATTGGAGAATGGTCCTAAGAAGAGAGGATGGTGAGGAAACTGGAGCTACATTCCTTGGGAAGGGAGAGTCTATAGAAGAGATCATAGAAATCCACAATTCCTTTAGTGCTCCGCATACAAAGAATGGGTATAAAGTGGATACCTATCAAGACTTGGTAAGGCAAAGTATTGTGGGGCAATGATGGCAATTTTCAAGCCAGAGCAAATCATTTATGTAATGAAGCACTAAGTTGTGTTCTTTCACCATATGTTTGCAAGAGAACCAAAGAATTGGGCAAAGTGTTTTCACCAGCGAACAAGGAAGATGGTCTGGAATTGGAGAGATCAATCATTGCCTCACTACCTAGTACCATTCATAATGCACTTTTACCTTGGGCTGAACCTACTGAGTGCAGAAGAGAGGCACAAGATGGTGTTGCACTTCCATCTAGACCTAAGAAGAGAAGCAAATGTAAGGCAGCAGTATATTCACCAAATCCAAAGTAAAAATGAGCACTTTGGCAAGACGGGCCATCACAAGAGAGTGGAGATGAAGATCCCAAAGACAAAGAAGCAAAGTCAACTTGAGGAGATGGTATCCCCAGTATAGCCAAGAAAGACAAGAAAGAGATCAATTGTCAAGAGAAGAATCAAAAGACGAAGCTGAGGACAAGTCAAAGGACTTGGTGGGAGAAGAAGAAGCAAAACTCACATTGCAAAGAGAGGACTTGAGTACTGGGAGTGATGGAGAACCCAAGGTGCAGCAGCCATCAAAGGAAGTGGATGAGGAGGAAAATTGAGAGTTCCATGAGGCAATCAATCGCATGGAAGGAGGCGACATGCCATGTCTGGAGTTTCCTATAGAGGAAATAGAAGATCAAAGAGACAAGAGCTGAGGGTGGCATTTCCCCCAAGGGATCAAAACAAAGAATAGTGGGCAATCAGCCTTAGCAAGACCAAGTAATGTGCCAGAGGAAGATGCCAGCTTGGAGGAGGTTAATCTAAAGGTAAGAAGATTGAGACTTTGGAGTAAGACGCCAATTGAAGACACACCAATGCAAGTTGTGAGCAAAGGCAAAGACAATGTAGAAGAAGAAGATTTTGGTGAAGTAGCATACTTAGCCAAGATTTTCTGTCCCTTGCTGAGGATGTTGAAGAAGAAGAAGGAAGAGTTGAAGAGAGATCATCCGAAGTTCAAGGACGAACTTCAAGTGGTGAAGTATCCAAGCAAAGAGATAGTACAATTAAAGAATATGTTACTCAAAGGCAAGAAGCAAGTGGAGGAGCTTCATGTTGATGAAGCTTGAGACATAAGAGAATTGTGAACTTGCATGAGGCTTTCAAGAAGCAAGGAGTTGAGCTTGAAATGTAGGTTGAAGAATTGAGGAAGCAGAAGACAACATGGGAGAAGTTGAAGAGAGAGTGTGATGAAGCACACATTAAGGCTATACATTCAAAGGCAATTGCTGTTGTGATGGAGTAGGAGTTGGAGAGTTTGAAGATGATGGTAGCTCAAAATAATGAAGCCTTGAAGCATGAGTTAGCAAGAACAAATAGAGAAGAAGAGCATTTGCAAGAGCTAGTTATTAATGTGGAAGCCTAACTTGCTTGATACATGGAGGCAAAGGAAGCATTGAAGGCCAAGTTCGAGGATGCAATAAAGATGTACTATGAATAGTTGTAGGTGTAGAGAGCTCAGATCATACACTGGAGTAAGTGGGAGGAGTAGTAGAGAAACTCTGTGCAAAGCTGAAAGCCAAAGCAAAAGTGAAGGTAGAAGAAGTAAGAGTGCACGAGTTAAAGTTGTTGGTGCAAGAGATGAGGAAGAGAAAGGTGAAGGATCTAGATCTGAAAAATCTTATGATTTTCTTGAGAGATAGAGTAGATAGGAAAATTAGTGAAGTAGGAGACAATGTTTGTCTTAGAATAGATTTAGTGAAATATGAGTTAGAGAAGATTTGGAGTAGTGTGAAGTTAGGAACCCAAGGCAAAGTAAGAGAAGTAGGAGTGCAAGTGACTTTGGAAGAATTTTCTAAGAAATTAGGAGTAAGTGGGTTGGAAGATAAGAAGATAGATAGAATGTCCATGAGTTCAATTGCAACTCAAACTATAAAAGTGATAAAAATAGCAAAAGATGTAGAAGTTGATAGAGCCAAAGTAGAGTAGACTATAATACCAAGAGCTAGCCATATGATCTAGATGTGAAATTTGGTTTGGTAACATCTAGAATGATGTTATACATGATGGTAAAAATAGATTACATAGAAGTATCACCAAAAGAGTACTTCTACTAATAGAGCAGAAACCAAAATAGACTTGAGAACCTTAGAACCAATAGCCAAACATATGATTTAAAGGTGAGAATTGGTTTGGTAACATCTGGAAGGATGTTACACATGATGGGATAAACAGATCAGAAAGAAGTATCACCAAAAGGGGACTTCTACTAATAGAGTAGTAACCAAAATATGCCTAAAATCATTGAAGGCAATTTTGGAGGCCTAAAAGGATGAATTAGGCCTCAAAAATGTGCCAATCACACCCCCTTCCATTGGAGGACAGGCTAGCCTTCCCTCCCCCTAGTTTTTCTTGTCAAGAGCTTTCAAATGGTACCTTACGTGATTCTGAGACTCCTATAGGAAGATTCCCTAAAAGATTCCCTTTGGTCAAAGCTTGTTTGACCAACCAGATAGGACCTAGACCGACATGTCACCCATCCAAGTAAGTAATCCAAGGGTGGAGCTTGCTGACATGTCACCTATTTGTGTACCTAATCCTATGGTGGAGCTTCCTTGGAGTAGATCCTCTTTGTCTATATAATAAAGAGAAGGTGCTCCTTTGGGGCACCAAATGTTGAGTGTGTAATCTATGTTTTCTCTCTTCTCTTGTCCTCGGAGTATTACAATGGTATCAAAGCAAGTGTTTTAGTCCAAGAGAGTGGATCACTCCTCTTGGAAGAGCACAAACTACCAAAACTGAGTAATTTGAGGTGGAGAACATTTTGTAATTGCTAGACTTAGGAAGGACTTTAGAGAGTAGACGGGATAGATGCACCGGGAGGATGATTTCCCACACCTAGCTTTCCATTCCACATCAAGGTTATGTACATCCAATGTGAGCAAATGAAGATATCGCTAGTTTATCACTTTGGCGTAGAATTCATGGATAGTGTGATGAACTCACCAAACCCGGTGATTCTACCTGTGGTGATATATGATAGAGAGTGGGATTTGACAATCTACATTCTATTATGATAATATGGATGTGAATGTCCCAAATCCTCTCCCTTTCAACACTCAAGTAAAAATCCGTTATGTAGTGAGACCAAAAGTGATGTTTAGAGATTTTGTGGTTAGGAATTTTGGCGAGGAGTATTATCAACGAGTGATAGCTTCTGAGGTCCCAATGGTAGTTCCGATAGTTTGTGCACCTTACATAGTGATCATATTGACTTTGTATTGAATTAGACATTAGCAATTGAGTGTTGCAAGAACCATGGATCCGCAATTACAAGAGCTGGTGCAAGGAATGCAAGAGCTGTTGAATGAATTTTGAGAGATTAAGATGACCATTGAGACATTACAAAGTCAAGTGCACATCCAACGATCAAGCCATGCAAGAAGAAGAGCCATCTCAAAACCCAATACCTGCAACTAAAGTACTTGGAGAAGCACTTGTGCCTACGAACCCTATCAATGATGAAGCCACATTGCTACTCCGGATGAAGAAGACCTCCAACATCGAGCCTTACAAAGGGCAGTGTATGATGGGAGCAATGGAAAATTGGATCTTGAGAATGAATTGATATTTCCAATTGTTCTCAACAAAGATCATGGAGCATGCTGCAAGCGTGTTTGCATGTGGGTACTTGACCAGTAAATCCCTCACATGGTATGATGTTGGGAATGATCCATGTTGGCAGAGAGAAAGGAGGTCACGTGGACAACAATGCAAGAAGGATTGCTGAAGAATTTCCAATCGACAGATTTTGTGCAGATGGCTCAAACCCGACTATGGGGATTGAGATAGAAGAATACCGTACAAGAGTATGTGGAGGCATTTTTGGATCTACAAGTTGCAATAACTAACATGAGTCCAGCAAAGGCTCTTGACAATTTCAAACGAGGGTTAAAGGAGCAGATTTGCCAAGAAGTCATGGTGCAAAATCCTCGCACGATATTTGAAGCCATTGCTTGTGCGTAGAGAATAGTAGAAGCATTGGGTGGAGGTGAAGGAGTAGTTCCACCTCAACATTATCAGGCAAAAATGCCACACATAGGTGGACCAATACCGATGGAATTGGGAAACCTTTGATTTTGAGATCGAGGAGCACGACCGCTTCAAGGGGAGCATCAACGGGTAGAAGAACAAAGAGATGGAGTCCCACAAGGAGAAAGAACTCAAGGAGAACAACACCGTTGTTAGAATTGTGGCCATATTAGGCACATATCTACCAATTGTTGCACTTGTTACCCTAGAAGCCCTCGGCCTTCAAAAAAATGATCTTTGAATAACATGGAGAGGCGCATTGAAGAGGAGGTAGAAATCACTTTGGAAAACAAAGATCACCAGTAAATGTACCTCGTGGCCTTATTGGCTCAATAAGGAAGAAGAAGAGCAAGGGAAGGAAAAAGACTTATGTGCAAAGATCCCAAAAGGCAACTTCACAATTGATTGTCGTGAATAGAGTCCTGGAAGGCAATCATGTGAGAGTATTAATCAATCCGAGAGCAAGAAATAATTTCTTATCTTGCTCTATTGCAATAAGATTGTGAATAGATCTATAGAGAGATAGGAGTGAAGAAGTAGAGTTGCCTAATGTGCAAACATAGAGGATTGAATCATTACCTAGATGGGTAATACTCTCTATAGGAGAATATCAAGAAGCAATTGAGTGGCGAGTGATACAATTAGCTTGTTTTGATGCAATCTTAGGCATGCCATGGATGGAGCATTACAACCCTATGGTAGATTGGAGGAAGAAAGTAATGAGAACCCACCAATGGTCAATCACTGGGGTTAAAGAAAAATCACCCAAGTAGGATTTGCCTCTATATGTCATAGGGACGACAACTGTTTGTAAGAAAAAAAGATGTTTCATGGGTCTAATAAGAGAAGTCCATAGTGCACAACTCGATGGACCAGTTCCTAAGAAATTAAAGGATGTGGTGGATGAATTTCAAGATGTCTTTCTCGATGATTTACCCTCAAGATTACAACCAAAAAGGAGAGTAGATCATAAAATTGAGACACTCCCAAGGAAGATACCTCCTTGTAAGGCCCCATATTGCCTATCACCTCATGAGTTGGAGAAGTGTAAGACTCAAATTGAGGAGATGTTGCAAAAGGTGTCATCCAACCTAGCATATCACCATATGGGGCTCCTATCTTGTTTGTGAAGAAGAAGGATGGTACAATGTGCATGTGCATTGACTATCGAGGTCTCAATCAGCAAACAGTGAAGAACAAATACCCCTTACCTTGCATGGATGACTTGTTTGATCAACTCCATGGAGCAAGATACTTCACCAAATTAGACTTGCGGAGCAGTTACAATCAAATCCAAATTGCAGAGGAAGATGTGAACAAAACTGCCTTTCAAACCAAGTATGGTCACTTTGAGTACCTTGTGATGCCTTTTGGCCTCACCAATGCACCTGCCACTTTCATGAGTCTAATGAATGACATATTTCATCCATACTTGGATAAGTTTGTGATTGTCTTCTTGGATGATATCTTAGTATATAATAGCACAATGACGGAACACAAACAACATCTATGAGAGGTCCTCTAGATTCTAAGACAAAATTGATTATATGCCAAAATCTCAAAGTGTGAGTTTTGCAAGTCTGAAGTAGACTACTGGGGGCATAGAGTAAGTGTAGAGGGCATTCAAGTATTGATGGATAAAATAGAGGTCATTCAAAAATGGCGTGCCCTAGAAGATCAGACTCAACTCAAGAGCTTCTTGGGTTGACGGGATTGTATCGTAGTTGCATAGCCTTTAATGGCACTACTTGGCAAGGAGAAGAAGTGGACATGGAAAACCACACAAGAGTTGGCCTTTCAAAAATTGAAAACCACCTTGCTACATGTACCAATCTTGAAGTGGTATGACCCAAAATGACCAATCAAGTTGGCTACAAAGGCATCAGACTTGGCAATAGAAGCAGTCCTACAACAAGAGTGGCATGACAGATGGCATCCAATTGCATATTTCTCTCAAAATTTGTTACTAGCAAAAGGCAACTACCATACCACAAAATGAGAAGAGCCGGCTATTGTCTTGGCAACCAAGCATTAGAAGCACTATCTGGGTGAGAAGGCATTTGTAGTAGAGACAGACCACAAACCTCTAGTCTACCTCAAGATGCAAAAGGATCTATCTCATTGCCAGATTTGGTAGGTAGAGTGGCAACAATGCTTCAACATGTCAATCACCTACGTGGAAGGTAAGAAGCAACTTGCAGATGCATTCACTTGCATGCCTATGGCAAACAACTTGGTGATAGAGGTTAAGATTAACCCTGAATTTTGGCCAGAGATTTTTGCTACTACAAAAACTGATCCGTAAATTGTAGAAGTGCAATCATCCAATGGTGTCACCAGCACCCAAGGACTCACCTTTCGTAATGGCAGATTATGGATCCCAAATGTCCTAGAATTATGCACCACCATTCTAGCGGAATGTCATAATTCAGCCATTGCAGGTCATGTTGGAGTGGACAAGACCTTGGATGCAGTCCAATGCCATTACTATTGGCCCAAAATGAGCAACAACGTGATGGACTACGTGCGCAGCTGCCTACTTTGTCAACAGAACAAAGCTTCAAATCAAGCTCATATAGCGCTCCTTCAACCTCTCCTCATGCCTACCCAATGTTAGGAACAAATGAGTATGGATCTCATCTGTGAATTATCCAAGACCACCTCAAGGTTTGACTCCATCGTGGTCTTTGTGGACCGGCTCAGAAAATGATTCATGTATGCCCTACCACCAAGGATGTGATCGCTCCACAACTAGCTCAATTATACTTAGATGCATTCTTCTCTCACCATGGCTTGTCTAGAGTACTTATCACCAATAAAGGTACTCAATTCACTAGTTTGTTTTGGAAAACACTCTTTGGTTTCTTCAAAACCAAGTTGGCCATGTCACAATTTACCACCCACAAACAGATGGCCAAACAAAGCGGGATAATTGCATAATTGAAGACATGTTACGCGGCTTCACCTTAGAAGAGCAAGAGAGGTGGGATACCCTACTCCCTTTGGTGGAATTTGCTTACAAAAATTCAATAAATGCATCCACCTGGGTCACTTTGTTCTTCCTCATGTATGGTGAGCATCCCTTCACACCTTCTAGCTTGATAAAGATCCGTCCAATGGCTACCAAGGTCGATGCAATCAACACATTTGTTTCTAGAATCCAACACGGTGTAGAGAGCACAAATTATAGATTGCACAAAATTGACAAAAGCAGTATGCTGATGCACACCATAGGCATATGGAGTTCAATGTTTGGGATCAAGTGTGGCTATCGACAACCAACCTCACATTAGTTGGACCTTGTAAGCTCAGACTTTGTTTTATTGGGCCTTTCTCGATTCTTTATCGTGTCGGCGCTATGGCCTATCACCTTGAGCTACCACCACACATGAAGATCCATCCATTGTTCCATGTTTCCCTACTACGCAAATCAGGCCAGGGTCATTTCACACAAGACATTTGACCTTGTCCGACACTCATTGATGGCACAGAGGAATATGAAGTAGAGTGCATTCTCCGAAAATGCATGCATAGTACTCGCCATCCGCGGGTGGACTATCTAGTATAGTTGAAATTTTACCCTCTCTATGAAGCAACATGGGAGCCCGCTGCCAATTTGACATATGCATTGGTGTTGGTGCAAGCATTTGAGCAACAATTGCACAAGGACGTTGTGTCTTAAAAGGAGGGAGGTTTGTAATACCAAGAGCTAGCCATATGATCTAGATGTGAAATTTGGTTTGATAACATATAGAATGATGTTATACATGCTGGTCAAAATAGATCAGATAGAAGTATCACCAAAAGAGTACTTCTACTAATAGAGCAGAAACTGAAATAGACTTGAGAACCTTAGAACCAATAGCTAGACATATGATTTAAAGGTGTGAATTGGTTTGATAACATCTGGAAGGATGTTACACATGATGGACTAAATAGATCAGAAAGAGGTATCACCAAAAGGGGACTTCTACTAATAGAGTAGGAACCGAAATATACCTAAAATCTTTGAAGGCAATTTTGGAGGCCTAAACGGATGAATTAGGCCTTGAAAATGTGCCTATGCTCATTCCTACTAGTTTTTCTTGTCAAGAGCTTTCCAATGGTACCTTACTCACGTGATTTTGAGACTCCTACAAGAAGATTCCCTAAAAGATTCTCTTTGATCAAATCTTGTTTGACCAACCAGATAGGACCTAGACCGACATGTTACCCATCCAAGTAAGTAATCCAAGGGTGGAGCTTGCTGACATGTCACCTATCTATGTGCCTAATCCTATGGTGGAGCTTCCATTGAGGAGATCCTTTTTGTCTATTTAATAAAGAGAAAGTGCTCCTTTGGAGCACCAAATGTTGAATGTGTAATCTATGTTTTCTCTCTTCTCTTGTCCTCAAAGTATCACAGAGAAAAAGGAAGTTACATTGGGTTTAGAAAAAGAGGAAGAGGTAGACATTGGATTGGATTCATAACGGATTTAAGATTTGAATTGACAAATATGAAGGGCGGGTTGCTATTTCAAATCTGGAGATTGTTAGGGAATGATATATTAGTTAGATGATTGCTAAAGTGCTCAACCTATTTAAAGGAAGAATTTGTAGTGTGTTGTTGTTTTGTATTTCTATTTTCAAAGTTGAGTAAAGCAAAGTGTTGTACCTTAGTGATCATCGTTTATGCTTAATTCCAATGTATCAATCTTGTGTGTTTTTATGAGTGTTTGGATAATTTTGAAGTTCAAATTAGAGTGTTGGGATGTTGGATTCCACAACTCTGATTTCATTTTGTGTGTTTGATCACGAGTGTGTAGCAATCAAAGCAATGCCTTGATAGATCTGTGAGGAATTGTAGTGTTGGTGACCATAGTACGGGTTTGATGCAAGGCAATTTCAATCAAGGAAGTTGTACCTCCAATGGAGGAGTGGAACACAATTTTGAGGTGAAGTCATTTTGTAGTGAAGTATCCTACTTTGGAAAAATCTGAATAATCACAATTAAAGTTGGTTTCAAAGACTTGATGATATTGTGATTATGGAGTGTTAATTTGTGATGAAACTGCGAGTTAGTGCTTGTTACTCTCTTCTGGGTGTTTTTTGTACCTAAGAGATTAAAAACACAACCAAGAAGAACTACATTGTGACGTCTTACTTTGTATTTGACCATTTTTGACTTGTATCTCTATGGGAACTAACTTTACTTACTAATTACCACAAAAGTGATACTTGTTAGGTTTTCATAAAACTCATGTAAAGGTGCCATTTTTTACTTTTCCACCATCTGTGCCTTAAGTTCCAAACCTTCAAACCCATATTTTCTTCCTCTCATTGTTATAGGTCGATAGACCTGTTGATTCTTGTGATTTCCAACTCTTTATTTTGTATGAATTGTTCTTTATGATTCTTCCTCATTCTTGACTTGGAAGGTGGCAATCCTTGCTAGAATTTTTTCCATTTCTCATGGCTTGTGCACTCATACATTTCCGCCATGATCCCCATGTTTTTATATCCATCATTTTCTTTTTATCATGCAAGAGCCAAAAGAAGCAATTGTTTGGAGCATTCACTAAATGAACTCCAAAAATTGACTTTAATTTCACATGACTTACTTGCCATGGAGGTTATATGGTTCATACACCTGGTTTTTATTTTCATGTTTGTGCAGTTCCTCTTCCAAATTTGTGCATATTCACCATGGGTTGGACAATTTAGCTTATTTTCATACTTCTTCCAATTTTTCCTAAGGCACAGCCAATGCATTTTCAACCCAAATAAAACTCATATTTCCACCTTTGCATCCATCCTTCTAGCCTTTAATTATACAAGAAAAAAATATAATTCAACAAAAACAAAAATTTGGCAAAAACTGAGTAATACAAACACTTTGAGATATGATAGTTGGTAGGTTTTTACTCAATGCTCTAGTAGTAGTTGTAACATCATAGTTTCATGAATTGTAAAAAAGAAAAAAGTTGAAGTTGAAAGCTATAGAAGTGAATGCACTAGCCAAGTAAGACAAGACATGGTAGAGATCAACACCATGTGTAAAAAAGTTTGTTAATTTGGAACTATGATTCAAAAAGTAGAGGAGATTGAAGAACTTGCTAAGTTTGAGATGCATACTTGAAGCTAGAGTACTTATTGTAAAATAAACAACTCAAGCTTGAACCAAAATCAAGGAATAGGTAGCTCAAAATATACCAAACTATTGACTAAGTTATCATGGATTGTTTTGTAATACAAAAGGAAATTATTACTTTTACATAGTCCTAATATTTTATTTGATTTAATAGACTTTGAGGAGTTTTTTATTATCTATGCACATTTCATGAGACATTAAGTAATTTCCTTGAGGTATGTCGTGTCCACTGCTTACATTCAACAAAATTAAGGTGATATTTGATTTTATGTGTATTACTACCATGGTGTAGAATGTTCTACTCTCAATATTGAGTGGTTACTTTTATATAGTTTGAATACTCATCTTGATGATACTAGAAACTATATCACATAATATAGAACATTAAAGCAAAAGATGTAAAATAAATGCAGTAGAATGATAATAAACAATACAATAGATCAAGGAATTTATGATGCTCTTATTTGTATCTTTCTTTTAAGAAAAAGTGGATATGAATGGATGGATTAAAAGACAAAGCTCAACATGATTTGATTATTGTACAAAGTTGATGCAAACAAACAATCAATATATCCACAATTTTAGAATTTATAGTATAACTTAGTTCTAACTTCTTCAACAACTTAGACTTTTGTGGTGACTCAATATTGATGTACTTGTGGTATAATCAGTAAGAGCAGGTCATTACCTCAAGGATATGGGTAGGAAATGACTAAAATGAGACAAATAGAGTCATGATGATAACAAAATATTATTTTGTGTTTAATCTCTTGGGCAACATTATTCTCCAAAGGGAGTAATGCCACCAAACCAAGTGACACTACAAAAATCTAAGAAATATACTCTCCTATGTACTAAAATGTCAAAAAGATTTCTAAGAAGGGGTGGGTTCATTTGTAACAAAGGTCACTTTGTTCTGCAATCTCTTTGTTCACTAGTAATACACTCGGGCTTCAAACTATCAAAGTGTGGTTTGTAGGAGCTACAATTTGTATGGAACTCTTGCCATGAGTCATACAAAGTGCAACCCACTACCACCCTATGAAGATGGGGTTTGATAACTTTGTGAACTAAACCAGAGTGAGAGGTTTCAAATCCACATCACTCTGAGGACCACAACAGTAACACCATGTTCTATCCTTCCCAAAAGCCACAAGGTTACATGAGTCTGAAATGATGTGCACTACTCAATCCTATATGAGGGTGCTACTTGAGACACCAAGCCTACATAAGCATGTAACCATCATGTTCCTAACTCTGGCTAAACTCCTAGAGAGATGCACTCTAGTTCTACACAAATATGTCACCACACTCCAATGCTTTGGTTTGTGCCTTAGGATTCATCATTCCTAAATCTGTTGAGCATACAATCATTCATTCAAAGAGTAGAATCATATACATACACCAACTCAAGAGTCTTGATGGTATAAAATTTGTATTTACTTGCAAAAGAAGAATGCACCAAATGGACTAGTGAACATCAAGTCTAAGCCTTCAATATAATTCCTACTTGGCCATGAAAAGATCCAATGGCTACAAGGGATGGAAATTTCCTAATAACATCTAAACCACTCAATCTTGATCACATCTTTTCCCTAACCCTAAACCTAATGGTAGGTATCTCCTACTTGGCCATGAAAAGATCCAATGGCTACAATGGAGGGAAATTTCCTAAGTACATCTAAACTATTCAATCTTGATCATATCTTATCCCTAACCCTAAACCTAATGGTAGGTATATGCAGTTATAATCAACTCAATTGAGGGTCATCTACCTCTAATAGACCAACACTACTTATTTTGTTAGCTTGTGTACCTATTTACAAAGTATGTCCATTCACAAACTTCCTAAGTCTAAAAAAATTTGCTAATAGTATATAAAAAGCAACATCCAATCATTTGAAAGCAAAAATGACCATGATTTTTTTTGTAAGACTAGGCTCTAGTCATTATTCCTTGGTGGGAGTGGTCGGTGTTGCTTGGGACAAACTCTAAGCTCCCTTGCAAATGTGAACAAGATGCATGAGCTCCTTTTGGTAGCCATTCAAAATTTTCTTAAAGCTAGTCTGAGCCTTTGCAAACTTGGCATTAGTGTGACTCTAGAGATTCATAAACAACACCTTGAGTTGCTAGCTCATGTACATCTTCCTTTCCAATGCGTCAATTTGAGTATGTAGATCCTGTTCGTTTGTTTGTCAAGAGGTTTGTTGGCCATGAACTCCAATTGGCTGAGTAGTTGGGTGGTAATATGCCCAATAGTCATGAGCAACCCCGCTTGTTTGCTTTATAAATTGGCTTGCTTGGTGCTGAGTTTGTTGGTCATCTCCTTAAAAATCCACTTTTCTAACTCCAGCACCTTTTCCTCTTGTTGTTTGAGGTTGGTATATAATTTGGAAATGCAAAGGTCAGTAAGCTATTTCAGATTGTCATATTTGGTCTCAATTGCCTTTGTATCAAGTTCTGCAGTTTCTAGCTTGCTTTGTAATGTTGTGAGTTCTTCTTTTTGATTTTGGATCTCCCATTTTTGTTGAGTTTGTTGGTGGAAACTTGCATGCTATAATCATCAAATTTCTTCTTTAATCCTTAGATGAGATTTTATACTCCTCTTGCCATTTTAGTTCCTCCTTTTAGAACTCCTCTAGGTGTTCTTCATGTTCCTTGTCCTTCTTTGTTTTGATTTGGAGTAGGTGATGTAAGTGGCAAATGAGGGCTGCTAGTTCTTGCATCTTTTGATCTAGCTTTTGATACAATGGAAAAATCTTGTCCCATGCTTCCATTGTTGGGGTTATGGTATGAATGGTGCAAGCCACCATTAGCCAAGGCAAAGAATTGCCATCTTTGCACAGTTGTCTTTGTAGTTCCTTCTTTGTTTTGGGCATGGGGTTCTTGTTGTGGTGCAAAAAATTTATCTCCTTTGCTTTGTGAGCTAGAACTGCTTCTTCAGTGATGCCTACCTTGTTGTCATTTGATGGGGTTTTGCATTGGTGATAATGTCATTTTGTTGTCTGCACTTCCCATACTAGGGAGAACGGTGTTGTCTTGCCAATTTGTTGGACTTTGGCACAACATCCTAGCCTCTATGTGGTTGATTCCTTTGAAAAAATCCACCACTGTGCAAGCCTATTAGGATCTATGGTTTTTCTTGTAATGCAAGGTTTCTTCTTCATTACAAACCAATTTGATAGGAGAGGTGCGGATTCCACAATTGGCATCTTCACCTTGTCCATTGGACATACTTCATCTCAACAAGAGGAAGTGACAATTGGTACTCATTATTTGGTCCTTCTTCTTTGTTGTTTATTGCAAGCAACCTGTAAAACTCCGAGGACAAGAAAAGAGAGAAAACACATATTATACCCTCAACATTTGGTGCCCCAAAGGAGCACCTTCTCTTTATTATATAGATAAAGAGGATCTCCTCCAAGGAAGTTCCACCATAGGATTAGGCATACAGATAGTCCAAAGTATGCCCAAAGTCTATAATTTTTTATGAATGATGGAGACATAGAGCTCAATTATGATCTGGAGAAAGATTACTATTGCCACGGCCAAGTTACAAGCCTCCAAGAAACAAAATCAACCTCAAGTGGCAGAATCTTTGTCAAAGGACAGCGGAAGTAAAACCAAGACATATACCATGTCATATACCACCCTTGGATTATGGGCTCTATGTCTCCATCATTCATAAAAACTTCCTTGTTTGGGCATACTCTTTATTTGCATTGTGTTATTTGGTAATCTTCTTAGGCAAGTTTGGCTCTATGTTGAAGTAAGTTGGATGGTGCATGTGGATGGGAACTTCTACTTTGCTTTGTGCATCAAAAGGTTCACACCAATGTAGAAATGAACAATGAAGGGGGCCATGATGGTGGTAGAACTTTCATCATATCTTCCAGTAGCTTGATGACCCACTCACAAAACATCCTAACCCAACTCACATGCTTTTTCTTGTGTACTAGTTGGAAGAAGATAGCCTAGTTATGGTTCACATAGTTTGTTTGTTTCAAATGAAACAACCACATTATCATTTTTATGATGGTTTGACAAGCAAGTTCCTTCATATTTTTGATCTTGTACACATTTGTGAATTCTTCCTTGACAAATGAGTAATTGATTCTCCCTTTCAATTGGTTGCTAGGATGGCCATGCGGAGTATCTATGAGAACTTCCCAAAATAGCACCCAATAACTGCTAATTTTGATCCTCCATGCACATTATGGGACATCTTCATAACAACTTCCCACTCAAGTTCTCTACATTCACACAAATTTCCTATAACATGTTTGCATCCGTGAAATCTAAATCCCATAATAAGAAGTCTATTTTCCTTTCCTTGATGTAGTAGGTTTGACAAAACAAACCCCACTCAAAAACCTTTAGAGGTTTGTTCAAGATTTCTAATGCTTTGCATCTTCAAAACTCAATTCCCCTCTTGAGAATGCATCCCATCATGATTGGATATATGAATTCTCTTGTTAGTATAATTCCTTGATCTGATCCACAATTCTACTTCCTTAGCTCTTGATAGTCTTCACAAAATTTGGCAATCCAAGTTGGAAATTCCTCATGCAACATCCCAAGAGATGTAAATCATGGAGAAGAAACACAAGAATTGAAAAAGTGGAAAGTGAAAATGCAAAAAGATTTGACTTGCAAGGTGGTGTTGATCTTTTTATAGTCCCAACAGGGTGGGGTCTGTCCTTTATCCATCATGGCGGTTGGTGAAGGGTTGCAATCATGAATCACACATATGAGCTTGGACAAAAACTATCACCACAAATCTTTGGCGGCGCTTGCATCTTTTTGCATGATCTTGAAATAGTGGCAAAAATCAGCATAGTTTTGTATTTTCAGAAAGTCATCATGGCCCTCATTATCCTAAAATATCTTTTGAAGTTAAGGTTCCTTGTAGCGGAGTGGTTTGTTTTGTTTGGCGGTCATGTTTGTAGGCCCCATGGAACAAAAATAAAATGGGTCCAACTACAAAATAGGTCTAATGTCATTCTCATCAATGACCTTGTAGGCCCATGTTTTTGAGGCACAATTTCCTTCCATATCATGGGGATACAACTCCCCCAAACCATTACTTCTTGCAAACAATGCTTATTGATACTTGAATTGGACTATTTACTAAAAGCATAGAAAACTAGGTCTTGCAAGGAAGTGGTCTATGACAAATTTGATTAGAGTATTTAGATGCATGTTTGCATGAGGCTACTCCTATAGAATTAAGACTAGCTATTGTGATTTATTGTCTTCTATATGGATCAATCCTTTTCTTGATATACAAATTATTTAGAGTTAGTGAATTTAGTATCAAAAAAATTATTAAGGATGGAATTAAAACAAAAGACTATTCACTGGTAAATTGAGTTGGGTCTATTGGTAAATAAATCTAGAAGGTTATTGTATGATTTGATTAGACTTCAAGGTTTTGTGGTTATTGACTTGCTTTCCATAATATTCCTTTGCTCATCAAAGCTATTCCAAGGTGAGAATTTGCCTTTGACTATTTCAACACACAAATGTTTTATTCAATTCTCATCTAAGGTATAAATATCTAAAAGATAGTATCAATTGTAGCATATCAACTCTTGCTAATAATAAGTGAACATTGAGTGATTTTTCATTTCATCAAAGTGAACTCTAAAAAGATGTTTATCTTCTCTAGTAAGTATAATAAAGGATGGTTTTTTTCTCCATCCTTATCTACTTGTACATTAAGAAGATATGATATGGGGATGCATGATGGTTATGGAGTTGTTTTTTATGTAGTGTTGAGTAAAATCTGGTATGTGAAAGATGATATCTAATTATTACATGCAGTTCACTTTTCATAAGGGTATCAACCTACCCAGTTTCAAATACTTTTGAACAACTCAACCTTTATCTGAAATCATACAATATATATCTGTGTGTTCACAATGAAATGCAACCTTATAAAATAAGTGTTCAATAAACCAACATAATATGAATAATTTTCCTATTGTCAAAATTAATATGAAATCAGATTCTCTTAAATGAGTATATCTAGATTTGGATAAATAAAATATTTTGAAGTAATTGAGTAGTGAATGGAGGCACAATCATTAGGAAGAAAAGAATATATAAAATTGACTATCTCTTAATCTTAATTTAGTGGTTATCAATGTTTTTAGATGCTACACACTTCCATAATCTTGTATCATGAACAAAGTAAAATTGAAACTGTTGAAATGTTATTCTTATGAGAGGATATGTTACTCTCAAGTTAATTGTATCCCTTGTGTGATTACTTTCAAAAGATAAGTTTCAAATATTATCAAAAGTAAATACTTACAAGCACGAGAGTACTTAAGAAGTTCTTTTTTAATAACTTCCTTTTTTTAGGATGTTAATCTGTATTGCTCATTGAGACAAGGTGTAGATTTGTATACATACTACAAGAACCTTGGTAATTCTTCTCCGTGGTATAATAATTTTTAAACATTAACAACAGTTCAAAAACTTATTAAGTGCCCAGCGAACTTCCTGAATAATAATCTTGTTGGTCGATCTGTGTAAAATTATTAAACCATGACTTAATGGTATGATTATCTAATATAATTGATATTGAGGATAGAAGCAGTAATTCTACATATACGTACTTGAAGTGAGCACAGTTATTTGATAATGATTCAATGGTATGATTATTGACTTGAGATAAATGTGAAGGTCTGAGATTTAGTCACATATGAATAATAGGGAGAAATTGAAATTCCTAAATTATAAAATTGGTATTTACTATTTGAATTGATTAACTTTATCAAACCTTGATTTAGTGGTATTAATTATAATGAGACAATAAGAAGAAGAAAATAATACTTACTACTACTTGAATCTAGCAAATTCTGATTAACCATGATTTGGTATTAGGACTATTCACTTGAGGTGACATGGAGCAGGTTTGATAAAAGAATCGAGTGGTAATCACATCAAAACCAATCTACACTTATTGAAATTTAAATTTCATTTAAATGAATTGCATTATAAGAGAATAAATTTAAAATCAAAATAATGTCCAGCTCTATCAATCTTTTTATTTGTTTGTTACTTTGGGTACTTTGGGTCAAGTAGCACTCACATGGCCAGCCTCAAACTTTCCCAGTTAGGTGCAGTTCTCCTTCCTATGCACGTGCAACTGAGAGAATCTTGCCGGTCCTCTCCGACCCCGAACAGGAGGTAGACACCTGAAGCAAACCTTCCACACAGATAACCTTGATCGAAATGGCGATAATCTTTGTCTAACAAGAAGAATGTTAATGAAATAGTCCACGTAGGTCAGTTTTGGTGGGTCCCTGAGTATGTAAGTCCTTTTTACTTCTCTTCTCTTCCATTTGATTTATTCTCTGAGTCCTTTTCTTCTCTTGTTTGCCATTTGCATATCTCTCTATATTTTCATTTTCTCTCAAATAATTATTAGATTTCAGTCTCTTATTCAGCTTTTGTCTAATCTTATAGTTAGTATACTACCAAGAACCTAATGGACCTACGTGTAAATTTTACTTCCTAATCAAAATAGTTGGAATTTAGATGACTTTGTCATATAGATGATCTAATTGTGGAAGTATGATGATTCCAAATAATACTTGTATGAAAATTAGTACTATATATCTCTTATGTAAATATATAAATTCTGGAACGCATAATATTATATAGTATTTATTGTGTCATGTAATGAAATATCTAATTACTAATAAGATACACCACAATAATTATAGTCCGAAAACCCTTGAAAGACAAAGGAACAGGACGCCCTGAATCAATCTCATGATAACAGATAATCAATTCAAACTAGAACTATATAACTGTAATCTTTGGGCCAAAATACAGTTTAAACCAATTTATATCCTTACTGTTTGTTTGTAATCAAATTTTATGAGTTTTTTTTTGTCAAATGAGCCTTTACTTTTCCATTTCCGGTTTATTTTACACTATGATTAAAAAATTATTTATTTTTATTTTGATAGTGACAGTGATGAAATAGATCACTAATCTTATTTTTAAGAAATAAATCAATAAATTGAGCATCTCAATCGAATATTAGATACCCCACCATGACAAATATAATGAAAATGGTTGAGCATTTCACTCAAGTCTTCGATACCCAACAACGACAAATATAATGAATAATGCTATGGTTGAGCATTTCACTCATGCCTTCGATATCCAGAAACAACAGATATAATCAATTATCTTATGATTCAAACAATGCAACGACAAATATTCAAACGTCGGATGAAAAACCACAAGTGGAAGTTTAAAGAGTGATATTTAGAGAAAAAAAATTTCGTTGTTTCCACTTTAGCCAAACCCATCATAAGTATAGTACATGGATTGCATTACTACTTTTTAAATTGTATGATAGATAATTATATGAATTGTATTTGAATTTGAATGATATTTTGTTTTCACGAGTATACAAGTTAATTATAACCAAATTCTGTTTGCTGGAAATGAACTAAAGTAGAACAAATGTGTCAAATAGAGCCAGAGTAAAAACACTATACCTTTGTGACTCTCCTTAAATTGTACGGAGTTCAAGAGCCCTTATTATTACATTACCCGTATTATCGGCCTTTTCTCATTATCACATTTCAAACACTCACGTAGCAAATCTCTCAATCGTCGTTTTCTCATGACAAGGAAGGAATAGCGCGGGCCTTAGCCAAAAGGGATGTGTTTGAGACGAATATCTATAAGACGCCTCGTATCCGAATAAGATCGCTTTACAGTCTTACTCTCTTCCCGTGAACTTCTATGGAGAGACGAAAAGGCAACCAACCGCGTAGGATAACAAGGAGGGGAAGACGCTCACCAAGGAAAAGACATAGAGGGTAAACTTCTTCTTCGAGAAAGATTCATCGAGAGAAAAGAGAAGAAGAATATCATATCGGGGGTCTTAGATTTACTTTTCATGGATTCTATAAATATCCGAAAAAGGTTTATGGATAATCTAGAGGAATTTTATAGGCCATGCCCCCGGAGAATACTGGGTGTTTTTATGGATAAAAGTCCATAGCATAAAAAAAATTCATGAATAATTTAAAACGTGACAGGTGGATTTGTTACGGATTACTCGTATAGTCTTCTATGGTAAATTTGAACGATGAATGTCAACTTTAAATTTATACCAAATTTGAAGGCGACCGCGTAGAAAAGACGAAGGATGGGAAGTCTTCATCAAGCAGCACAAGGGAGAGAAAAAAGAAGTAAAATGGGGCTAAGCCCCAAATTTTCTAAATTTAAAAATTTAAGAAATTACTCCATGGCTGGAATACAAAATTATCATTACACGAGTAAAGAGATAAGTATTTGTCTACTTTAAATCTGACACCCCTATCTTGTCATCGACCGGGTCAATCCAACTCAAATGGAGTAGTTGGCTCCTCATCCTCGCCCCCTCAATCATCGTGATCCCTCACAATGGTGACCAGATTGTATCTTGTATTCCGTTCAGAAGTAGATGTGAGAAGGCGACCGCGTAAGAAAAATGAAGGATGGGAAGACCCCATCAAGCCGTACAAGGGAGAGACAAAAAAGGTAACATGGGGCTAAGCCACAAAAGAGTCCACATGAGAAATCTGCCCTACCGCACCTAAGATATCCAAGCTATGCAAGTCGTACGATCTACACAACTGGAGCATCCGAAGAAACATCACCTAATGTGATTGCTTTTCTATGGATTGCACCAGCCACTGCACTCTATAGAGCAATGGACACACGCTGTCTAAAATCTGCTACAAAGTATGAGAGTGAGAGTGGTACCCCTTGACGCCTAACATGATAAGCTCTTGTGCACTCCTTGACAAATGTGTCAAATGCCGTGTCCATCGCTCCATATAACTCTAAGGTTAGAGCAACAAAGGGTGACCTTGCTGCATGCCCTTATACTTGGAGACCTTGCGACCGGCTGCTGCACTCGCTGCCCATCCAGGGGGATGGGCAATCACTCCTTTTGAAAATTGTATCCCACATAGAGTCCGTAACCACGACATCTGCTACTATCACCTGATCATCTCGGACCAAGTATAAGTCTGCCCTAACAAGTTTCATCTGTAAAGCATACAAACGCTCCCTCCAAGCCAAGTATTCACTCTCTCGTGCCATAACAAATATTATGTCACTAATGGCATCATGGGTAGCTATCCTCTATCCTCCAAAAGGACACCGTGTCATGTGGACCGCTGCTGCATCTAGTGTAGAACCACACTCACAAGTGAGTAATGAAGATGTAGATGGGTGGACCAAACCAAGTAAAACCTCATTGTTGTGGAGAAAGTAGTTGTTGCTAGTCCAAATGCCCTAATGCACGGTCGAGCTAGGATCCAAGAGCCTGCACCCTTGCCGGAGCAAGAGCAAAGACGTGTAGCCTGAGGAATGGACGAGTCGACTAAGAGAGAATGTAGCGTATGCTCACACAGTTGCTCCATCAAGGAAGACTGTAAACCTCTGGTCCAATCTGACAATAGTGAAGCAAAAGGTGGAAAATCCTCTCGTGCTCATGGGGATAGACTATCTCTTGTCTGCCGCAATAACACCTGGAGAGAAAATGATCCTCCCTCCACCTCTATCACATAAGTCTCCAAAACTGGTCTATCAATAACCACAAAACGAGAGGAAAGTAGGGGGCCGAGAGAGCACAACTACCCAAAATGCTATAGGTGCCATCTCCTCCATAGATAGCAAGCCAACCCCATCACATGAGATCTGAAAAGCCATCTGTCTAAGTGCCAAATCCACTGTCACACACTCAAAAGTCCCTGGTCCAATAATATCACCAAAGACTCCCATAATTCTCCTATCAAATGCTCTCAGATGTGATAGGAAGGCCAATGAGGGGGGAACTGAAAAGGGAGGTGTTTGAGCCAAATATCTATACGACGCCTTGTGTCCCTGCTAGCGATCTCTTTGCTGTCTTACTTCCTCCCCTGAACTTCTTTCTGAACCTGAACTTGGCTGAGAAGAGACGAGAAGTCTAAGGGCCAAGGAGCCAAAGTAAACCCCGATAAAAAAGTAACAGCAAATACAAGAGGTGCAAAGGAAGAACATGAGCTCAAGGCCAAAGGAAAAAAGACTAGAAGTAGAAGAGAAACAATCTCTTGTCAAACATGGGGAAGAAAAAATAAAAAATTACAACTGAATTCTGTAATATAGATATCAGATATATGGTAAATGCAGAGGGAGGGGCCTAGACGTTAGGGGAGTTTCTAATGCCACTGTCTATGTCTATGTACGAAGATCCAATGCCTACAATCCTTGTACGGTGACGGAGACCTTTTGCAAAAATAAAAGTGGTACATCTTAAAGGAGATTATTTTGATATGATGGAGATGGCAAAATATTCTCCACCACCAAAGGTATCAGTATCAACTAATGTTCTGCAAAGAGCAATGAACACACTGTTGTTTGAAGTATATTATAATCTAACTCGTGTTTTTCATAGAACAATGAATACACGATGTTTAAAGTAATTTGAAGTATATTACAATTTAACTAGTGCTTTCCATAGAACAATGAATACACGATGTTTAAAGTAACTGACAAAACACAAATGTGAATTGAAACTTTTGATATTTACTATACTGTGATAAGCCCTTGAGCATTCCATGTGGCAATGATTTTGATAGATAATTGCCCGTTCATTTCATTTCTATAAAGCCTACTCTTTTCTTACTTGAAGTAAGTTTCCTTTTTATTGTCGCCCACTTCATTTAAAAAAATCAGACTCTTTCATCGGAATGAATTTCCTTTCCATTGTCGCCGATTTCATGTCAGAAAATCCGACTCTTTTCTTGAAACGAGTTTCTTTTCTTTTCGACTATTGACAGTTATGAAGACCGTGGGGGAATCACAGTTTAGATGGACGGACGGACTGGTTAACGGAAGGAGTCTCCTACGGTCGTGAATAGTTCGACGATAGCCATAGCCACTTTACCCTCGAGGAATAACAATTAGATGGAGTTGGCTATACGGTAGTTTCGTTCGCTTCATGGAACCAAACGCGGTCCCCCAATCTGCCAACAAGGTTTCAGCGTGCGTTCACGCGCGTAATACCTCGAACGGGTGACCTTTGACTTACTCTTGGAAAACGCGTCAATGTAGGCGTTGGTTGAGAGTTTGGCTTGAGTATCAAGGCTTGAGTTTCTTCATACATTGCATTCGTATCACAAAACGATTCGTCTTGTCTGTTCTCAACTATGCATCAATCTGTCTTTTCTTCCCAACCTTCGTGGGTTCTATGTGGTCGGTCGCCTTTCCTCAATTAGTCAACTGCCTAACTTGCTTTTGTAAAAATCTAAATCCACTTCACCTTTTCCGTTCATCGACCTCATCCCCCTAGGATACTGCACACGTGCAAATGAACTAATTAAACCACTCACGCTATGTAGCAAAAGTGCTGTTTGTAATCGTATCAAGTATATCATTAAGGACGCTCTGTGAACTGTGTACGACCTGCTCTGTAAGCCCTTGCCAAAAGAGAAGCCTATCTACGGTAAGTAGAATTCCCTATTCCTGGAGGTGGGGAGGAACGTTAGGAGAGGAGAGGGAACGGGAGAGTGAGAAGGGATATTCTAGAGTTTTAGAGAGTTCATCTTCACATGCATATGTATGATTTTATTTTACTTTTAAAAATTTTTTTAAATTTTTTTTTTTATTTGGTTTGATTGATACTTACATTCAAGACTATGAAAAATTGAGTAGAAATTTATGAATATTTTTATATTTTGTAGGGTTCAGAGTTACTATTTCACATTGAGTATGATAGGTCTAGAATTTTCATTTCTAATTTTTTAGTTTTCATGATTTAGTTCCATGGGAATATAATTTGAAATTTTTTAGGATAGAAATTGAAACTTATGAAAGTTTATAATTTTTAGGGTTTGAGAGATTTTTTTTTCATGTGAGTTGAGATGTGAAAGGTTATCATTTTGTAGGTATGGGAAGATACAGAGAGGAGTATCATGTGTTACTATCATTATTCTTGTACTATCCATGGATATACTTCCCCATGGAGGGTCGCCTAGAGCGGCTCGGGATACACCATACATGGTGTGTTATCAATGTTTTACCTTGCAAGGAGTAAAGACCCAGGTGTGCAGGATGCACAAGGATTATGATTGGACCACTTGGGATGCTCATGTGAGGTAAGCGATCACATCGATAGTAGTGACACTCGGGATTATGCACGCTTCCTCTATCCCTTAGTTGACCGTCCCAAGGATACCAATTGAGTTGTGGGAGTGGTTAGCATCTCAAACTGCTTGTATTTTGGGGTTATTTGAGATTAGTTTTCCTTGTCCACGTCTATTCCATAGGCCACCTTGTACACTCCATGATGAGGCTAGATAGTCTTTTTGTCTACCGCTTGATTGTTTGGCATGTGACCCCTTGGACAAGTTAGCATGGTTCTTATTCCTTTTACTTCGTCGATGGTGTCTTTGTTATGTTAGAGGGGAACGTGTGGGGCATAGAGAAGTGGCTGCTAGATTGCATTAATTCCGAGTGAGGCTGCCCTACATGAGGAGTTGGTTAGGGCTACACATTTTAGGAGATAGATTATACCACATGATACCATAGAGTCCACTTGATTACTATGGTGTAGGATTGTAAAAGATCGAAACCGAGGAGAGAAATAGGAGAATGGAAACTCACATTGGGACACTTGAATGAGGGAAAACTCCGAATGCCTAGCATGAGCTTCGGCTTGGGTATTTATAGGTAACATACAAGACACTTGAAGCTTCTCAAGAAGCTTCCTTGAGCCGCTTTCTTGGAGTGCAAGCCAAGTTAACCAAGAAGCTTCCTTCTAGAAGCTACCTACTTGGCGTGCAAGCTAAGCTAGTTAGAAGCTTCTAGAAGCTTCTAGAAGCTTCTTTCTCAAAGCTACCTACTTAGGGCGCAAGTTAACTAGTTGGGAAGCCTACCAAGAAGCTTCTTAGATGCTTCTAGAATATTCTAGGCTATTTTGTCTTATTCTCTACTTTGTAAGCCCGACTAACTTTGTCGCTAAACTCCATATTGTTACATATTCCCCCGCCGCTAGTTGGTGACGTCCTCATTGCTAGTGAAGCTTCAAATTCCTTGATAGCCGTCTGTGCATTCTGGAGGTAGGAAAGAGGTTCCCATGTGGCATCATGAAGGAGTTACACTTTCCAAAGGACCTTGTACTCCGTATGTTGGCGACGGCTTCGTTGAATACAGTGATGCGCAAGGATACGATCAACTTCATACTCCTCATGATCATTGATAGGGACAGGCAAAGGAGGAGGTTGGACTCGAGAGGAAAATGAAGAGGGGTTAGGAACAAAGGCTTTCAACTTGGAAACATGAAAGACAAGATAGATACGCATGTGACAAGGCAAGGCAAGTTGATAAGCAACAGGAGAGACAATGTGGGTGATATCAAAGGGTCCTATCCAATTAGGAGCAAGTTTACGAACTTGGGTATCAAGTGGGAGAGGGAGGTTACTAGAGGATAACATGACTTTATCACCAACTTCAAAGGTGAGATCATGACGCTGGTGGTCCGCATATTGTTTTTGGTGATTCTGAGCAACAAGGAGGTGAGACTTGGCTTGTTGGAGAGATTGGGATATAGTGGTCAAGAATTTGGAAGTATGAGGAACTTGAGAGAGAGGGGGAGCAAGAAGAGAATCTAGAACAAGCGGATCTTGGACAAAATTTAGAAAGAAGGGAGAAAATCCGGTGCTACTTGTTTGGAATTGTTGTAGGCAAATTCTACAGCTGCAAGACATTCATCCCAGTTGGTATGGTGGACATTGACAAAGACTCGCAACATATCCTCCAATGTACGATTTGCGTGTTCTATTTGTCCATCAGTTTGAGGATGATAGGTCATGGACAAAGCAAGCTTGGTGCCGAGTATCTGGAAGAGTGCTTGCCAAAACTTCCCGGTAAATCAAGGATCACGGTCGGAGATGAGTAAACGTGGCATCCCATGATGCTTGAAGACATTGTTGAAGTAGGTTTGCACTAAGGTTGGAGCATCCACGGTATCACAGGTTGGTGCCAAGTGGATTTCCTTCTTAAGTTTATCCACAAACACCACGATTGCGGTGTGTCCTTGTTTTGTCTTTGGCAAGGATGTGATGAGATCCAAGCTCACATGCCCCCAGTGAGTGGATGGAATGGCGAGTGGCTGAAGGAGTCCACTCGGCTTCTGGTTGCTAGCCTTGTTACGTTGGCAACTCTCACATGATCGGACAAAGTCCCGAACATCTCATGTCATGTTGGGCCACCACCATTGGCATTAGAGGGTGCCCAAGGTCTTGTCCACTCCCATGTGACCAGCTATTGGTAAATCATGGGCTTCTTGAAGGCGCATAAGTCAAAGATCACCTTTGGCTGGAACATAGATTTGGTCTGCATGGAATAAAAGGCCTTCCTTGAAGGAGAAGGTGTTGTACTCCTTGTTGCATGCTGTCAGACAACCATTTGGACCATTGTGTACCATTTGGAAGAAGGGATCTTGTTGTAGAGCTGATTGAAACTCATTATGGACCTTAGGGTCAAGGGACACCGTTGTAATTGCCACCGTGATGAGAGGAAGAGCCTTCAAATCAGGTCGTCGTGATAGAGCATTAGGATGACATGGAACCGACCTGGTTTGTACTCAAGTTTGATGTCAAAAAATTGGAGTTGCTCTTCCCATCGATGATGCTGACTCTTCATGTGCTCCAAGTGTAAGGTCTGCAACAATGGCTTGTGATCAATTCACATGATCACTTGTTTCCCCAAGAGATAATGCCTCCATACCTTGGTGGCATATACCATTGCAAGTTGTTCCCGATCTCGAGCAGAGTAATTTCTTTCAGCTGTATTTAGTCGGCAAGACACAAAGGCAATAAGATGTAGTCCATCTGGAAAATCTTGTTGCAACACAGCTCCAATTGCAAAGTTAGAAGCATCAAAATCAACCACACAAGGTAGTTGAGGATCATATGGTTGAAGAATGGGTCTTGAAGACACCATATGCTTTAACTTCTGGAATGCTTTTTCACGCTTGGTGGTCCACTGGAAGCTTGAGTTCTTTCCCAAGAGGTCAGTCAATGGTGCAGCCACGTGAGCATAATAGTGGATGAACCGTCGGTAAAAACTGGCCAATCCATTGAATGCTCATACTTATGTAGCATCCTTCAAGGTAGGCCAATCAATAATGGCCTTGATCTTCTCTTCTTCCATCTTGATCCCCTCTGATAAGATTTTATGACCCAAGAAGGTAACTTCCTTCTGCCAAAAAGCACACTTTGACTTCTTGAAGTAAAATTTCCACTATTGTAGTCGTCTTGGGACTTCTTGCATATGATTCATGTGTTCTGCCTCTGTCTTGCTATAGATTAAGATATCATCTAAGAATACCACTACGGACCGATCCAATAGTCCCTCCAACACCCGATGCATCTGATCCATGAAGACTGCTAGAGCATTAGTGAGTCCGAAAGGTAGAACTCTCCACTCAAAATATCCATACCTTGTACAAAAAGCAATCTTTTGCACGTCCTCTCTTTCAATAGGAATTTGCCAATAGCCGCTACAAAGATCCAGCTTGGAAAAGTAGTGTGCTCCACTTAGTTGATCAAGCAAGTCATTGATCCGAGGTAAGGGATATGCATTCTTCATGGTTTGCTTATTGAGTCCACGGTAATCAATACAGAAACAAAGTCCTCCATCCTTCTTTGGAACAAATAGTACTGGTGCTCCCCAAGGAGACGTACTATGTTGTATGAAATCCTTCTCCAACAACTCTGTAAGTGTTGTTCACAACTCCTCCAACTCCTTTGGTGAGAGCCAATAGATTGGTCTACTCACTGGAGTATTCTCTGGCAATAACTCGATCTTGAAAGGCATACCTCGATCCGAGGGTAATCCCTTTGGCAGATCATCCGAAAACACATGTGCAAACTCTTGAACTATCCGATCAACCATTGCTTGATGAGGCTCTTGTCCCTCCTCAGATTGTTCTTGTGCAATCGGCTTGATCCACACCGTGAATACAGACTTATCTTCCTCCAAAGCTTGCTCTATGGCCGCTTCATTAACAAACTTCCCTTCTAGGGACCCATCTCTCTTCCAAGCTTGCTCCATGGTTGCCTTCTTGGCAAACTTCCCATCTTGGTACTCATCTCCCTTCCGTATTTGCTCGTGTGTAGTGTACTGGTAGGCTTTGTGTTGATCGAGGTCAAGATTAAGTTGTTGCAACCAAGGAATCAAAATGCTCAGCCAATTGCATGGCTTCTTCTATGTTTTGTGGCTCCCACATGGTCACCTCCAATTTGGTTTGTGACTTCAATCCTTGCACAAATCGATCCAAAACTTCACCTTCTTGGATATTTGGAATTTGCATGATGATGTTCTGAAATTGTGTGATGTAGCTTCTCACTGAGCCAATCTGCTTCAACTCCGCCAATTTATCTCGTGCGGCTCGGGTGGCATTTATAGTTTGAAATCGACCAAGTATTGCATCTTTGAATTCTGCCCATAACAAAACCGGTGTAACAATTTGTCATTCAGCTCTTTCTACTCAGAATTGCCACCAAAGTTTTGCCATGCCATCCAATTGACTAGAAGCCAAGAGAATTTGTTTCCACTCGTCTTGAAGATTGGTGGCTTCAAAGTAATGTTTGCAGTCAAACACAAAATTCTCCATTGTGCTTGGAAGATTCTTGCCTTCAAACACCTTGGGTTTCGGAAATCAAATGTGATCTTCTCCATCTCGAACTAGCGCTCTATCTATCTATTCTTGTTGTTGTTGGTCTTGTTCATCCAATAATCGAGTAAGATGCTTGATTTGTTGTTGCATTGCAAGGTTAACATCCGGTATTGCCACCATTGCTACTACTCTATTCCACTACCCTCAATTTATCTAGTTGATTAACACTTAGATACAACACGTCCACCGTTCTCCATAAGTTACCATTGGAAGTATCAAGGGTTCCTCTAACACGGTGATCATATGTAGAAAATTGCCCAAAGCGCAAGGTGATGAATTGTGTGAAACGATGCTTTGGTAATATCTGGACATGAAAGTCCCAATGGTTTGGCGGAAGTGGATTTGGTGGTCCATAAATTCCATCCATCCCATTCCTGCTCTAATACCAATGTAAAAGATCAAAACCGAGGAGAGAAATAGGAGAATGGAAACTCACATTGGGACACTTGAATGAGGGAAAACTCTGAATGCCTAGCATGAGCTTCGGCTTGGGTATTTATAGGTAGCATACAAGACCCTTGAAGCTTCTCAAGAAGCTTTCTTGAGCCGGTTTCTTGGAATGCAAGCCAAGTTAACCAAGAAGCTTCTCAAGAAGCTTCCTTCTAGAAGCCGCCTACTTGGCATGCAAGCTAAGCTAGTTAGAAGCTTCTAGAAGCTTCTTTCTTTAAGCTACCTGCTTAGGGCGCAAGTTAACTAGTTGGGAAGCTTCCCAAGAAGCTTCTTAGATGCTTCTTGAATATTCTAGGCTATTTTGTCTTATTCTCTACTTTGTAAGCCCGACTAACTTCGTCGCTAAACTCCACATTGTTATAAGGATATTGGGTCAAGCAAGAGATTTTAGTAGAGCAACATGGACGCTACACCCTTTGTCTATGGCTAGTCACATTGATGAGACTATCTCTTCTCTAAGCTCATTACATCCTATGGTAGGAGAAGGAGTACCATTAAAGGTCTTAGATTATCAACCTGAGCACCTTTTATGTCTTGATAGGTCACTTTTTGCACAAGCATTGTGCATTGCACTTGTGTAACAATATGGAGTTTAACGACAAAGTTAGTAGGGCTAAAAAAGTAGCAAATAAGACAAATTAACCTAGAATATTCCAAAAGTATCTAGGAAACTTCTTGGGAAGCTTCCTGACTAGCTTAGCTTACACCCCAAGTAGGTAGCTTCTAGAAGCTTCCAATTAGCTTAGCTTGCATGCGAAGTAAGCGACTTCTAGAAGGAAGCTTCTTGAGAAGCTTCCCAATCAACTTGGCTTGCACTCCAAGAAAGCGGCTCAAGGAAGCTTCTTGAGAAGCTTCTCAAGAGCCCTTTATGATCCCTATAAATATAAGAGTTGAAGCTCATGCTAGGCATGTGGGGTTTTCTCTCATTCAAGTGTCCCAATGTGAGCTTCTATTTTCCTATTTCTCTCCTTGGTCTTGGTCTTTTACATTGGCATCAAAGCAAGAATGGGATGGATGGAATTTATGGACCACCAAATCCACTTCCACCAAACCATTGGGAATTTTGTATCCAAGTACTACACAAGCATCATTTCACACAATTCATCACCTCATGCTTTGGATAAGATATTTTGCATATGATCACCATATCTGAAGAACCCTTGGTGCTTCCGGTTGTAACTATGGAGAACAGTGGACATGCTACTTCTATGCATTAATAAATTAGATGGATTAGGGATGGCATGATAGAGTAGCAACTATGTCGGCAATGCATGAGGTTATCATTGCTATGCAACAACAAATTGAGCACCTTACTCGATTGTTGGATGAACAAGATCATTGAAGACAGGAGCACGTACAGAGGGCACAAGTTCAAGAAGGAGAAGATCAAATCCGGTTCCCTAAACCTAAGGTATTTGAAGGCAAGAATCTATTGGGTGTAGTGGAGAATTTTGTGTTTGATTGTGGTTGTTATTTTGAAGCTACCAATCTTCAAGACGAGCGGAAATAGATTCTCTTGGCTTCTAGTCAATTGGATGGAGAAGCAAAGCTATGGTGGAGATTTTGAGTGGAGCAAACTTAACAACAAATTGTTGCACCAATCTTGATGCGGGCAAAATTCAAGAGTGCAATAATTAGTCAATTCCAAGCTATAAATGTCACACAAGCTGCACAAGATAGGTTGGCAAAGTTGAAACAAATTGGCTCTATAAGAAGTTACATTATGCAAGTCTAAAACACCATCATGAAAATTCTAGATATACTAGAAGGTGAAGCTCTAGATCAATTTTTGAGGGGCTTGAAGTCAAGAACCAAATTAGAGGTAACCATGCAAGAGCCACAACACTTGGAGGAACCCATGCGGTTGGCCGAACATTTTGATTCCTTGGTTGCAACAACTTGGTCTTGACCTTGACCTCCATAGAACCTACCGATACATTACACACGAGTGGAGGAGCCGGCACCAATTGAGATTCAACATAGACCACATGGAACTACAGATATAGAAAAACTATGAGAAAATGGTGGTTGTTTCTATTGTTACCAATTGGAATCTCCTATTGCTAAATATCTACTCAAGAAGGAGTGACCTCGACATGTTGCCCAAAAGGAATTTGTGTAGCAGAATGATCAAGGAAATGAGGAATCCCAATAGGAGATTTTGAGCCGCCTACTAGGAGCTTGATTAGTTCCAATGGGATTGAAGGCTTGATCTATGCAAGTTTGCTTCACTTGCAAGGTACAATATCTAATTAGGGTTGTAGTATTTTGGTTGATTTTAGAAGTTTAGAGAATTATATGTCTATGCAAGTAGCAAAGGAATTGGGTATTCCTATCAAGCCATTAAATTGGAAGTAGATTGATGCTAGCGGATAGTAGAAAGGGTTTGGCATTCAATACCTCACATCTTGTTACCTTCAAGATTGGGAAAGAGTATTTAGAGTGTATGAGGTTTGTAGTGGTACCTCTATACTATGATATCATTCTAGGACTACCTTGGTTTGAATGTCATAAGGTTCAATTTGATTGGACCCAATAACAAATTCAAGTACAACACCAAGGTAGGAATTTCTAATTAGGTTGTCTAGCACCTCTGATTAAGACACCTAAAAATAGTCAATCCCATAGCCATAGAACAAACCTTGAAGGGAGATGAGTCCCAAGGATGGGAAGTTTGCCAGGAAGGCAGCCATGGAGCAAGCTTTGAAGAGAGATGAGTTCCTAGATGGGAAATTTGTTAGTGAAGCAGCCATAGAGCAAGCTTTGGAGGAAGATAAGTTTGTTTTTGTGGTGTGGATCAAGCTGATTGCACAAGGACAATCCAAGGAGTGCCAAGAGCCTCATCAAAAAAGGTTGATTAGATAGTTCAAGAGCTTGCAGACATGTTTTTGGATGATCTGCTGAACGGATTACCCTCCGATTGTGGTATGCCCTTCAAGATTGAGTTATTGCCAGGGAGTACTCCAATGAGTAGACCAATCTATCAACTCTCACCAAAGGAGTTGGAGGAGTTGCAAACAACACTTATGGAATTGTTGGAGAAGTACTTCATACAACATAATACCTCTCCTTGGGGAGCACTAATACTATGTGTTTGGAAGAAGGATGGAATACTTTGTTTCTATATTGATTATCATGGGCTCAATAAGCAAACAAAGAAGAATGCATATCCCTTGCCTTGGATTGATGAATTGCTTGATCAATTGAGTGGAGCATAATACTTCTCCAAGTTGGATCTTCATAGCGGCTATTGGCAAATCCATATTGATAGGGAGGATGTGCAAAAGACTATCTTTTGCACAAGGTATGGGCATTTCAAGTGTAGAGTTCTACCTTTTGGACTCACTAATGCTTCAGTAGTTTTCATAGATCAGATGCATTGGGTGTTGGATGGACTATTGGATTGGTACGTGGTGGTATTCTTGGATGATATCTTAATCTATAGCAAGACAAAGGCAAAACACATGAATCACATACGAGAAGTCCTAAGACAACTACAATAATGGAAGTTTTACTCCAAGAAGTCAAAGTGTACCTTTTGGCAAAAGGAAGTTACCTTCTTGGGCCACAAGATCTCATTGGAGGAGATCAAGATGGAAGAGGAGAAAATCAAGACCATTATTGATTTGGCCTACTCTAAAGGGTGCTATAGAAGTATAGGCATTTAATGGATTGGCCAATTTTTATCGATGGTTCAAAGCTTGAGTTCTTTTCCAAGAGGTCAGTCAATGCTACAACCACATGAGCATAATAGTGGATAGTGGACCACCAAGCACAAAGAAGCATTCTAGAAGTTGAAACATATGGTGTCTTCAAGACCCATTCTTACACCATATGATCCTCAACTACCTTGTGTGGTTGATTTTGATGCTTCTAACTTTGCAATTGGAGCCATGTTGCAACAAGAATTCCCAAATGGACTACATTCCATTGCCTTTGTGTCTTGCCAACTAAATACAACTGAAAGAAATTACTTTGCTCTAGATCAAGAACAACTTGCAATGGTATATGCCACAAAGGTATGGAGGCATAACATCATTGATGAGAGGAGCAACTCCAATTGTTTGACATCAAAATTGAATAAAAACTAGGTCGGTTCCATGTCATCCTTGATCCCCTATCATGATGACCTAATTTGATGTCTCTTCCTCTCATCATGGTGGCAATTACAATGATGTCAATTGACTCCAAGGTCCAAATGAGTTTTGGTCAGCTCTATAACAAGATCTCTTCTTCCAGATGGTACATGGTTGTCTTATAACATGCGACAAGGAGTACAACACCTTCTCCTTGAAATAAAGCCTTCTATTCCATGAGGACCGGATCTATATTCTAGCCAAAGGTGATATCCAACTTGGGTGCCTTCAAGGAGCCCATAATTTACTAATTATTGGTCACATGGGTGTGGACAAGACCTTGGGTACCCTCCAACGCCAATGGTGGTGGCCGAACATGGCTCAAGATGTTTGGAAGTTTATCTGATTGTGTGAGAGTTGCCAACACAACAAGACCAGTAACCAGAAACCGAGTAGACTCCTTCAACCACTCCTTATTCCATCTACTCATTGGGAACATGTGAGCTTATATCTCATCACCTCCTTACCCAAGATAAAGCAAGGTCACGTAGCAATTGTGGTGTTTGTGGATAAACTTAGTAAGCAATTCCATTTGGCACCAACGGTTGATAATGTGGATGCTCCAACCTTGGCACAAAGCTACTTTGACAATGTATTCAAGCATCATGGGATGCCACTTGTACTCATCATGACCGATTGTGATCCTTGCTTCATTGGAAAGTTTTGGCAAGCACTCTTCTAGATGCTCGGCACCAAGCTTGTTTTGTCCATGGCCTATCATCCTCAAACTGATGGACAAACTGAACATGCAAATTGCACCTTAGAAGATATGCTTTGTGCTTTCATCAACATTCACCATACCAATTGGGATGAATGTCTTGCAATTGTAGAGTTTGCATACAATAATTCTAAATAGGCAAGCACTGGATTCTCTCCTTTCTTTCTCAATTTTGCCCAAGACCCACTTGTTCCTGATTCCCTTCTTACTCCTTCTCCATCTCATGTCCTTCATACTTCCACCTTCTTGACCACCATCTCCTAATCCCTCCAACAAGCCAAATCTCATCTCCTTGTTGCTCAGAATCAGCTGGAACAATATGTGGATCACCATCATCGTAATCTCAACTTTCAAGTTGGTGATAAGGTCATGATCTCATCCAATAACCTCCCTCTCCCACTTGATACCCAAGTTTGTAAACTTGCCCCTAATTGGATAGGACTCTTTGATGTCACCCAAATTGTCTCTCCTAATGCTTATTGACTTGCCTTGCCTTGTCATATGCACATCCATCTTATCTTTCATGTTTCAAAGTTGAAAGCCTTTGTTCCTAACCCATCTTCTTTTTCCTCTCAATTCCAAACTCCCCCTCCTCCTATCCCTATCAATGATCATGAGGAGTACAAAGTTGATCGTATCCTTGCGCTTTGCCACATTCAACAAGGCCGTCAACAACATACAAAGTACAAGGTCCTTTTTAAAGGGTATCCCCTTCATGATGCTACATTGGAACCTCTTTCTCATCTCCAAAATGCACAATTGACCATCCAAGAGTTTAAAGTTTCACTGGTGATGAGGACATCACCAACTAGCGGTGGGAGAATATGTAACAATATGGAGTTTAATGATGAACTTAGTAGGGCTAACAAAGTAGTAAATAAGACAAATCGGCCTAGATATTCTAGAAGTATCTAAAAAGCTTCTTGGCTAGCTTAGCTTGCATCCAAAGTAGGTAGCTTCTAAAAGCTTCCAACTAGCTTAGCTTGCACGCCAAGTAAGCAGCTTCTAGAAGGAAGCTTCTTGAGAAGCTTCTCAAGAGCCTTGTATGATCCCTATAAGTACAAGAGCCAAAGCTCATGCTAGGCATTTGGGGTTTTCCCTCATTCAAGTGTCCCAATGTGAGCTTCCATTCTCTTAATTCTCTCCTCGGTCTTGGTCTTTTGCACCTTGCCTCTCCTCAAGAGGCTTGACAAGGATGGTATATGAGCACCTTATAGATTTCTTTTAGGCAGATAATCCATCTAGTGGATTTACTAAGTTGTCTCAAGTTGTTGCAATTGTAGCAAGGAGAGATATTCCTACATCAATTAGTCAAGTGTTAAGGGCTAGTCAACTTCTCATAATGGAGAAGGGCATAGGGGGCATTAGACCAATTGCTATTGGAGAGATCTTTTTGTGCTTAGTTAGCTGCACCATTGTCCTTCAACATGGATCTCACTTCTAAGAGCACCTTAGTCCACATCAGTTTTAGAGTAGCTACACTTGGAGGTTGTGAGGCTATTTCCTTAGGCATTAGGGCACTCTTAGATATCCATCCAAAGAGGGTTGTCCTATAGGTGGATATTGAGAATGCTTTTAATAACGTCTCTTGGAAATCCATCTTTAGAGAGCTTAGGGAGGCCAGTGGATCCTTGGCAAGTCTCATTCAATTTTTTCAATTGTTCTATGCCTCTCCTACTTCCTTTTACTACCAACATAGGTGGTCACATGAGGGAGTCATTGTCTTGGAGCCAATTGTTGATACATGATAGATAGATCCTTTAGAGGGACCTTTGTTTTCCATGGCTCAATTTAGAGCTCTCTTATCTACTACTTTGGTTATGCTAGGTTGTGTATTTCCCTCCTTAGTAGATGATACACACATTGTGTGCCCCATAGATCAAATCAAACAAGCCTTTGATCACTCGTATCACAATACATCTCATAGGCTTGAGAGTCAAGGTATCAAAGTGCAGAGCAAAGTTCACTTCAAGTATCCTTTCCGACCTTCCAAAGGGATGTGTCACATCTACTCATGGACTACATATTCTTGGAGTGCCAATAGGATCCAAGGATTATGTCACATGCTTCTTAGATGCTACCCTTGTAAAGGACATTCTCTATGTGGATGACCTTCCTCTACTAGGAGATCCATAGGTAGCTTTTGGTATACTCTCCTCTAGTATTGCTCATCAATTGTCTTACCTTCTCTGCATGGTTCTTCCTTCCTTGACTTTCCTATCACGTTTGAGAGATTTTGATAGGAGGATCATGGGAATCTTTGTTGATATCATCGGAGCAAGGACGTTTTTGAGTGTGTGATGGGGGGTTATGTAGTTGAGCTCTCTTGGCCTCCCTACTTTCCTCCCATTTTGTGGTTGTTGATAGACCAATTTTGGAAACATATGTGACCAAGGTGGAGGAGAGATCCTTTTCTCTCCATGTGTTATTGTGGCAAATGAGGATTGGTCTATCTCCATGGGCACGTGAGGACCTCCCATCCTTTGCTTCATTACCATTAGATTGGACTAGAGGTTTGCGGTCTTCCTTGATGGAGCGAGAGTGTCAACACATGCTACATTCTCTCTTAGTTGACTTATCCATTCCTCATGCTACTAGAGCATGCTTTGCTCTTGCTCTGGCAAGGGTGTAGACTCTTGGATCCTAGCTCGACAGTGCATTAGGGCATTCCAACTCACACCAATCACGTTCTCTACAGCGATGAGGTTTTTCCTAGGTTTGGTCTACCCATCGGCATCTTTGTTACTCACTTGTGAGTGTGGTTATATATTGGATGCAATAGCAGTTCATATGACACGGTGTCCTTATAGAGGACAAAGGATAGCTACCCATGATACCATCAAGGATATAGTGTTAGCTATGGCACTAGAGAGTGGATACCTTGTTTGGAGGGAGTGTTCATATTCTTTGTAGATGACACATGTCAGCATAGACTTATACTTGATCCAAGATGATCAGGTGATAGTGGTAGATGTTTTGATTACAAACCCTATGCATAATGCAGTTTTGGAGGGAGTGATTACTCATCTCCATGGATGGGCGGCGAATAGTGTTGTAGCACGCAAGGTCTCCAAGTATAGGGGTATGTAACAAGGTCACCTCTCTATTCCTCTAGCCTTGGAGTTATATGGATCAATGGACATGGTGTTCAACACATTTGTCAAGGAGCGCACGAGAGCTTATCATATTAGACGCCAGGGGTACCACTCTCACTCTCATCCTTTGTAGCATACTTTAGACAATATGTGTCCATTGCTCTACAAAGAACATTGGCTGGTGCAATCCATAGGAGAGCAATCACTTTAGGTGATGCTTATATGGATGCTCTAGTAGTTTGTAGACCTTACGTCTTGCATAGCTCAGATATCTTAGGTGCGGTAGGGTAGATCTCTCATATCGATACTATTGGGGCCTAGCCCTATTCTACCTATTTGCTCTCTCCCTTGTAAGGTTTGATGTGCTCTTCCCATCGTTCTTGTGTTCTATGAGATAGGGTTCTCTTTTTCTTGCTATGTTATGAACTTGGCCACAATGTTAGAATATGAAATAGAAATCCTATGACCATATCACAACAACGATCAATTTCACACAATTAACCAACCTGATGGGCTGGAAGTGTTAGAATAGGAAGGGTGAGGTGGATTTACAGTTTCTCTTTGTTTTTACTTGAAACCAAAAAGATTTGTAATAAAAGAGTGTACAATTTAATACTATGGCAACCTCATACGGTGAATCTACAATGTATATAAGCACATGCTATAGTATGATCACATTACAAAGTTTCAATGAAGCATGAGGATTTTTTGTTCGCATGTTTACATCTTGTTGAGTATGTATCGGGAGCGCCCGAGTTCCAATCGGGTTAAGTTGGGGATTTCAATTATAGAATTAGGGGTAGTGCATGAGCCTTGAGGTTCATTTTTAACCAACAAAGGGTCATATTCGTAAAACGCCAAGACCCTGTAAAAAATTACCCGTAACTTTTTCGCCTACGAGATCTTTACCCGCGAAATGGTTCACGTTTCACTTTAAAATGAAAGTCTAATATCTGATGGGTACCCATAAGCGTTATCTCCATGTATTTTATATATATATATATATATATATATATATATATATATATATATATATATATATATATATATATATATATATATCTATTTTGATTTGATATATATGTACGTAACGTAGATTTGTACTTGTAGAAAAACTCGTAAAAGGTAACGAGTAACCTTTCGGTTATGGAATTCTCATCCGTAAAATGTTCCCCCTTCCCTGAAAATCGATACCTTAACATTTTAGGGGTACCCATATGATATTAGGGAGATATCCCAAATTGATTTGATGCATGTCCTCGTAACGTGGATTTGTACCGGTAATGACATTAACTACCCGAGTAACATCCATGTCCGATGTAAGATATCGTCTTCAATCCCTCATTTCTGGCCCAATAAAACCTCTAAACATACCTGCTCTCCGTATAAACTCCTTTACAAATACAACATACTAAACAGCATACATACATGTCACCCCTAACTATAAATCGGAACCGGAATAAGTTGGCCCCACGGGACGAGTCTCAACGCGTTTTCTTCAAAACACAGGCGACCGCACTTCGCGAACTTGCCGCAACCTGCTTTACTACTATACCATGATATTGGATTGTTCACCTTCTTTCCTTTCGAACTTCGACACGACCCATGTGCGTGGCATGGGGGAACTAAACGAGGGGTTTTTGGGCTCGTTAAGAAAAACCTATTTTCTTTTCTGGCCAACGAGGAAAGAATTTACGGTCGCTGTGACAAGAGTAAGTTGGAAGTTTTATAGTACCCGGACCACGCCCGTAGGAAATCCTACGAGTCAGGAGGAAGATAATCCATGATATGTTGTGGTAGGTTGAGGTCTATAAATGGTATGTAAATTTAAATAGAATGATGAATGAAAACGTGGAAAATTAATATTCTTCCATGCATCAGATAATATATTTTATTATAATTATCTTTAGTTAATGTAACGTAAAAAATCTAGACTATCTCAATTCTATCTCAACGCTATTGAAATCGAAAGTCTTTCTTAGAATTGAATCTTGGACTGTAAAAACTTTTACGTGCTGTTCATTTGTTTTAGAATTCTTTTTTATCACATACGAACAGAAATCGTACGGGCAATGGTTCAGGTTCCATAAGAAACCAAATTTCCCATTTGAATCCCCCACTGGTCCGGCAAGTTTGCACAACCGAGAACTGAGGTGAAATGCAGAGTAACAGGACCAGGAGAGAACCGCTAGAACTGTGAATGCTTTACCGTCGTATTGGGGTCCACTCAAATTGTGGAGCTTCCTTTGGATTTTACAGTTGATCTGGAACGCGCCTCAAGTTGGCAAGCCTGTACACGTGTATCTTGCGGACATGTCACCTTTTATGTTGCGGACAAAACAGTCCTCTGCGTGATTGGTACATTCAGCCGACATGTTCAGATATCGGGCTTGATGTGTGTCCAGCTTTTACTTCCAATACCGCGCTGTTGCCAAGTGGCTATGCACTGCACGCATGATTCGAGTAACAAGTTTCATAAAAGGAGAACAAGCGATGGCTCTAAATAGCGGGCCGCTTAGACGAGACAATGTCTCGACATCCAAGACCTCCCTCGGCAAGGGGATTTTGTTTTGTCGGACACCACAATATTAAAATACTGTCCGACAAAACAAAAGGCTAAAGCCTTTCGGGCCAAAGTCGACCAGATCGCAGCCTCTAAGTCTACTCAGTAAGGTTATTTTATATTTAGATTGAATATCTGTTAAGCCGAGCGGGACGATATTGGCTGATGTAGATGACCCCTGCAACTGGTGTCGATTGCAAATGGGAAAGTTTCTGAAAACACTGCGCCACGAGAAAAAGCGACCGCGTGCTAAAACACGAGATGGAAAACCCATCAAACCGTACAAGTGGAATTAAGCCTTAATATATCTGTAAAAAGAATCTACTCTACAACAACTACGATATTTGACTATCCAAGTCATATAGTTTATAAACTATTGGAACGATCTACAAACTACCAGACCATCTGAAAAAAACGTCACCTAATATGATTACTTTCCAATGCTCCATGTGACATAAATAAAGCATTCGAAGACCCCATCCAACTCTAATAGGGAACATGAAATGAGAAGCAAAGTGGGACTAAGCTCAACGATGTACACAATGGAGCAGAGAGCATATAGACTCTTACATGCAACGATCGCTGTCAACCCTCGAGTTCGATACACTTCCAAAGGGCATTGACAAGAAATTGCCAAGAAGTTGACAAGAAGTTGTCAAAAAATAAGTTTCTCTACTGAGGACCCCTTGTAAATTCAGTCTGGTAAATCCAGACAAACCCATATGTCAGGAGAGTTTCTTAGGCTTGGGGACCTAGCCGGAATAAATTTAGGCCAAAGTCATCTCTAGTCCATCTTGTACTTGATGGCACCTTACCAACTAAGAAGGGTGACTGTAGAAAACGGGAAGGATGGGAAGACCCCCTCAAGCCATATAAGAGTGAGACCAAAGAGGTAAAATAGGGCTAAGCCCAATAGTATTGATATGAGAAATCTGCCTACTGCACCTAAGATATCCAAGCTATGCAAGTCTTAAGGTCTACAAACTACTGAAACATCACCTAGTGTGATTGTTCTCCTATGGATTGCACTAGCCAATGCTCTCTATAGAGCAATGGATACATGTTGTCTAAAAGATACTATGAAGTATGAGAGTGAGAATGATACCCCTTGACATCTAATACGATAAGCTCTCATGCACTCTCTGAAAAATATATCGGACATAGTGTCCATTGCTCAATATAACTCCAAGGCTAGAGGAACAAAAAAGTGACCTTGTTGTATACCCATATACTGGGAGACCTTGTGTGCTATTGCTCCATGTTGGCCATCCACGGGGATGAGTAATCACTCCCTCCTAAATTGCATCACAAGTAGGATCTGTAACCACAAAATCCGCTACTAACACTTGATCATCTCCAACCAAGTATAAGTTTTCCCTGACATGTGTCATCTATAAAGCATACGAACGGTCACTCCAAGCAAGATATCCACACTCTCTTGCCATAGCAAACATTATATCCCTAATGGCATCATGGGTAGCTATCTTTTGTCCTCCTAAAGGACACATATCATATGACTGTTGTTACATCTAGTGTAGAACCACACTCACAAGTGAGTAATGAAGATACAAATGGGTGAACCAAACCGAAGCAAAACTTCATCGCTATAAAGAAGGTGGCTGGTGCAAGTCGGAATGTCTAATGCATGGATGACACTATACCTTACCAACTGATGGACTTTAAATTTGATCCTAATCTACTATATACTTAAACTTGGAGAGGGAGATAGTCGGAAAGGGTATATGTCCTCTTTCTAGATGCAAACACTCTTACATGGTAATCTTTGCTGGAAAACTCTTCATAAAATCCATCATAGATAGGATGTCCAATGCATACATAGCAAGGAAATGATGTGAGATTGTGTTACTTAAGTAAAAGTAAATAATTAGAGAAAAGTACTTTTCATAATTGGTCTTGAAAACGTTGATGTCTGAGTTGTGAGAGAATGAATGGTCCCATAAGCTTTTGTATTGGTAGTATAAAAACAGCATTTCATACCTATGGAGCTATTCCTAGACCATAATAAATGGTGAGAGTTGTTTGCATAATGTAAATACTTACTCTTGAGCTCTTAACATATATGCTAAGTATCTATCATTTACCTATATTTTGTTAACCCAAGGTTGCTTGTGAAGAGCCTTAGCATCAAACTAGTTTCTAGTGCTTCCACTAAAGGGCATTCTTGCTAACAAGATCCAAATAAAGATTCCCCTTATCATTAGACCTCCCTTATATTTCCTTGAAAAGAGCTCAAATCTTGTGTTTCCTACTGTGTTCTCTCCTTTTTGTATAGAACACAAGGGAATAATTGTAATACCAAGAGCTAGCCATATGATCTAGATGTGAAATTTGGTTTGGTAACATCTAGAATGATGTTATACATGATGGTCAAAATAGATAAGATAGAAGTATCACTAAAAGAGTACTTCTACTAATAGGGCAGAAACCAAAATAGACTTGAGAACCTTAGAACCAATAGCTAGACATATGATTTAAAGGTGAGAATTGGTTTAGTAACATCTGGAAGGATGTTACACATGATGGACTAAACAGATCAGAAAGAGGTATCACCAAAAGGGGACTTCTACTAATAGAGTAGGAACCAAAATATGCCTGAAATCTTTGAAGGCAATTTCGGAGGCCTAAACGGATGAATTAGGCCTCAAAAATGTGCAGATTCCCCCTCCCCAACAGAGGAAAGGCTGGCCTTCCCCTCCCCCCTGCTTTGTCTCATCGAGAGCTTTCCAATGGTACCTTACTCACGTGATTCTGAGATTCCTACAAGAAGATTCCCTAAAAGATTCCCTTTGGTCAAAGCTTGTTTGACCAACCAGATAGGACCTAGACCAGACATGTCACCCATCCAAGTAAGTAATCCAAGGGTGGAGCTTGCTGACATGTCACCTATCTGTGTCCCTAATCCTATGGTGGAGCTTCCTTGGAGGAGATCCTCTTTGTCTATATAATAAAAGAAGGTGCTCCTTTGGGGCATCGAATGTTTGAGTGTGAAATCTGTTTTTTCTCTCTTCTCTTTTCCTTGGAGTACTACAATAATACTCTGTGGTTGGTGGACATGTATGCTGGTTTTCATTTGGGTTTAGCATTGGCATCATTTACTCTTATAGGAAGCTTAAACGCTCCGCAAGTGTAAGGTCACTCTTTGTATTGTATGTGATCAATTGCATATTTTGTTGAGAACAAAATTTGTCAGTCCAAAATCAGGCAAAACTATCTTCAAAAATGGAGACCACGTAGGATAACAAGAAGGATGCGGAGACCCAATCAAGTGTTAAAGTGTCTTCATAGAGAGAGAAGGCAACCACATAAAACACAAGAAGGATGAGAAGGCACCATCAAGCTTTACAAGGGAGAGACCAAGAGGTAAAATGGGGCTAGGCTCCCCTCAATATGAGAAATCTGCCCTTTTGTATCTAAGATATCCTAGCTATGCAAGTTGTAAGGTCTAAACACTACTTGAGCATTCAAGTAAGCATCATCTAGAGTGATTGCTTTCCTACGGATTACACCTACCAATGTTCTTTGTAGAGTAATGGACAGACACTATCTAAAGTATGCAAAATATGAGAGTGAGAGTGGTACCTCTTGGCATCTAATATGATAATCCCTCGTGCACTCCTTGACAAATGTGTTGAATGCCATGTCCATTGCTCCATATAATTCCAGGGCTAGAGAAACAAAGACGTGACCTCACTATACACGGAGACCTTGCGTGCTGCTGCTCCACTCACCGCCCATCTAGGAGGATGAGTAATCACTCCCTCTGAAATTGCATCATGCGTAGGATCTATAATCACAACATCCGCCATTGTCACCTGATTGTCTTGGACCAAGGATAGGTCTATTATGACACATGTTGTCTCTGCAAAGAATATGAATGCTCCCTCCAAGCAAGGTATGTACTCTCTCATGCCATAGCAAACATTATATCCCTGATAGCATCATGGATAGCTATCCTCCTTCAGGACATCGTGTCATATGGACCACTGCTGCATCCAGTGTAGAATTGTCTTTTGGGTATGGTTTGGTGTCCTATTAGTGTCTTGACCCACTTTGGTTAGGCTTGAAGTAAACAATTTTACATGCCAAAAGATACCTTACTTGCCAATATAATCAAAGACACATGTGACTGCATAGGATAATAATAAGAATGGGAAGACCCATCAAGCCATATAAGAATAAAAAATGAGAGGTAAAATGAGGTAAAGCCCAATAATATCAATATCTAATCTACATCTTGAGTGATTATACCAGTAATCTTAGTTGTTGTAGATTGCTTGTATAATCACTCAAGGTGAGGTTTAAAGGCATGGTGTTAGAGTGGAAAAATATGAATACTTATAGATCTCTAGAAACATGGGTGAACATCTATGCATATGTTGGATCAGTGAATATTTATTATGAATTGAGTTTAGCAAGTACAATGCAAAAGTTTAGCAATCTCACCCAACCAACTAGCTTCTCATGCTCTTGAAACTTTTGAATTAGTTCACTCATTTCTACATGCATGGCATGGGTACCAAATGAGAATTTTGAGATAGGAAAGCAAGCTTTTCTTTGTTACTAAATAAACTCATCTGATGTTTACAATTGGAAATAATCATGTTCAACTAGATATTGTAGGAATTTACTGGAAATGAATGAGATAAGAATGGGAGTGAATTGAACGGGAACCTTAATTAGAAGGCTTTGAGCCTTGGTTGGTGATGCATGGGATCCACAAAAGAGGGAGAGAGCCAAGATGCAAGAGAATTTCTTAGTTCTTGAGTTATGATAATACATAAATTTATAGATACAAGTAAATAAGTGATTCTTTCTCTTTTCTAATTTTTGTTCTATAGCACTTAGATTAAAGATTATAGAGAAGGTTTTAGGAAGATATGTATAGATTATAATTTTTAGTCTTTTGAGAATTACTTTGGTATAAGACTGATAGTTTAGTACTTTGTTTCTTTTTTCTATTATTCATACACTAGTTCTATTTAAAATTTTGTTTGAACATATGGAAATAAGAAATAGAAGTTATGAATTTTTATTTTTTTTAGGATTTAGAGAACACAAATTAGAAAAGATGGAGAAAATTTTTTAGGTATTGAGACATAGAAGATGGAGAAACTTTTGTTATTATGGTTGATTTGCTAATTTTTCTAATCTTTTTTTTTTCATATTTTAGTTTTTAGGTTAATTTGAAACTTGTAAGTAATAAATAGAAGTTATGAGTTTTTATAGGTTTTAGGGCTTGGAGAATTAACATCACTCATGTGAAGTAGGATGTGAGTAAGATGGAACACCTCATATTACTATCCAATTTTTGTACCAGATATGGCTTCACTTCCCATGTGGAGCTGCTAGAAGGGCTTGAGATACACAATGTTAAGTGTATTATAAATGATTTATCTCACAAGGGGTAATAAATTTTGGGAAAAATGTACAAGTTTGTAATTGTGATGGTGCCACTTGGGATACACACATGAGATGAGGAACCACATAGACATCATTGACATAAGAGATTATACTGATTATATTAACTCCCTTGTTGACTATTTCAAGTCTATAAATGGAGACATGTGAGTGCTTAGCATCATGAGTGTATCATATTCTAGATTTATTTGAGACTAGTTTCCATGCCCATGCTTATTCTATAGGTTTCTTTGTGCACTTCATGATGAGGTGAGAAAAGCCTTTTTGCTTATCATGCGATCAATTGGCACATGATTCCTTGAATGAGTTAGCATGGTTCTTATTTCTCTTACTCTTATGATGGTGTCTTTGCTGTACTAGAGAGAGGTGGTAATTGATTTTGAAGATCCCAAGCTATGGCTTGACTACCTTGCAAAAAGAGTCCAATTTCAATCATAACATACTACAAATTCTACTTGGTTATAATAATGTATGATTTCAAGTCAAACCTAGAGAGTATAGTAGAGTAGCACAAGCCTTACATCCTTTTCTATGCTTAGTTTTACTTATGAGACTATTTCTCCTTATATTTACCATCTTCTACCAAATGAGAGAGTACTATTACATATCTTCTAATATTAGCTTGAAGAGTTATTATGTATTGATAGATTGCCCATGCATAGTGCATAGCCCTATGCCTCTCTTGAAGGAGACTGATCAACATGACTTAGGAGTGTCTTGTGATCTATTTTAAGTAGTTGCTCCTTCTAAGTTTTGTAGAGTTGTTCCAAGTGGTTGTAGCAAGAGCAAGGAGAAATATTCTTATGTCAATTAGTCAAGTACTAGATGTTAATTGACTTCTTACAATCAAGAAGGATATAAGGAGAAGTAGACCAATTGCTATAGGGGAGGGCTTATTGTGCCTTTGTTAGCCTTAATGTTGTTTTTTAACATGGTTCTCACCTCTAGCAACACCTTAGTCCATATCAATGTGATGTTGCTTCATCAAGAGATCATGAGGATATATCTCTTGATATTAGAGTACTATTAGATATCCATAAAAATTGGGTTTTTTCTATATACATGAAAATGCCTTCAATAATGTCTCACATGCATCCATCTATAACGAGCTAAGGGAGGTTGTTGTATCCTTTGCAAGTCTAACCTTAGACTTGCAAAGGATACAACAACCTTCTTTTGTTTACCACCAACATGGCTTCTTGTAGAAATGAATCACTATTATTTAGTCAATTTACAAGGAGATCCTAGAGGGACCTACATTTTCCATGTCTTATTTTGTGCTATTTTTCTACTACTTTGACTATGAGTAGTCATGTCTTTCTCTCTTTGGTAAACAATACACATATTTGTGCTTTTGTGGACTAGATTAGATAGGCCTTTGACCATTTCACTTTTGAGCTTCATCTTGCAAGCATGAGAGTCAAAGGTATCAAATTATAAGGCATGATATCCCTCCTCACCTCCAAATTTTAGAGAAGTGTATCACATATTGGAGTGCAAATAAGGTTCAAAGATTTTGTAACACTTTCATATATCCTTCATGTGGATGGCTTCCTTCAACTAGGTGATCCATAGGTGGCATTTGGTATACTCTCCTCTAGTTTTTCTCATCAACCATCTAACTTACCTCCTACATTCTTCCTTCTCCAATCTTCAAATCATGTTTTGAGAGCCCTTGATATGAAAGTCATGGGAGTTATTGGCGAAAGTATTGGACCATGTATTTTAAGTGTACAACAAGGGACTTGGCACATTGAAAACTATATATATATATATATATACATATATATATATATATATGTATATATATGCATAACCTAACCCTTTTGACTCCTACCCTAAGAGCCTAATTTGGGATCTATGTCAAAGTGGCACTTATAGTATTTTTTATTAGTTTGCACTCTTGGCACCTTTTCTTTCCTCTAATTCTATGGTTGTTGATAAGCTTATCTTGGAGAGGCATGTGCTTGAGATGGAAGAGGGATTCTTTTCTCTCCAAGTAATGTTATTGAAGATGAGAGATAATTTTTCCCTCAAGTACAAGATGGTCTTCTCCACTTTGGCTTCTTTGCCTTTTGATTGGACTAGATGTTTTTTAGTCTTCCTTTATAGATTGACAATTCTAGCAAGATCTATCAACAAAATCTATATTTTCTTCTAGTTGATCTATCCATTCCTATTGAAACAGGGGTGTAGGCTCTTGGATCCTAGCTAGACCTTACATCAATTATTTTGAATTGCATTTGCTACTTTCTCTACAATAATCAAGTTCTACTTAGGTCTGGTCTACCCATTTACATTTTCATTGTTGTAATACCAATAGCTAAACATATGATCTAGAGGTGAAATTTGGTTTGGTAACATCTCAAAGGATTTCTTATATGATGGACTAAATAGATCAGATAGAGGTATCACCAAAAGAGTACTTCTACTAATAGATAAAAACCTAAACAGACTTGACAACCTCAGAACCAATAGCTAGACATATGATCTAGAGGTGAAATTTGGTTTGGTAGCATCTGGAAGGATGTTAGATATGATGGACTAGATATATCAGAAAGAAATTTCACCAAAAGGATACTTCTACTACAAGGGCAGAAACCAAATTTTGTGGAGGATCTTTAGAGGCAATTTTGAAAGCCTAAAAAAATGAATTAGGCCTAAAAAATGTGTAGATTACCCCTGGGCAAAAAAGTTTAGGCCTATCCCTCCTAACCTAATTTTCTCATCAAGAGCTTTCCGACTATGACCTCATCCATATGATTTAGAGAATCCTACAAGAAGATTCTCTAAAGATTCCCTCTGGTCAACTTTAGTTTGACCAACCAGATAGGACCAACTCCAACATGTCACCCATGCATGCATCTAATCTGAGTGTGGAGATCAATGACATGTCACAAATCCATGTATCTGATCCAAGGGTTAAGCTTATGTTGAGTATCTTTGCTTTGCTACAAAATAAAGCCAAGGTGCTCCTTTGGGGCATCAAAATTTGAGTGTGAAACTTGTATCTTCTCTTTTGTGTTTCTCTACTATCCTCGGAACATTACAATTGCTCACTTGTAAATGTGGTACTACCTTAAATATGACAAAGGTCTATATCATTTATTGTGATATTGGAGAACAAAGGATAGCTACATATGATACCATCAAAGATATAGTGTCTGCCATAGCACAAGAGAGTGGATAATTCACCTGGAGTAATAACTGGCATGCTTTGCAATTTTCACTAATTGAGGCATACTTATATTTGATCTAAGATGATATATGTGATAATAGAAACTATCCTTATTAGGAATTTTATACAAGATGTATTTTAAAAAGGAATGATTATCCATCCTTATTGTAAAAGACCAAGGAGAGAAATAGGAGAATGGAATATCAAAGTGAAAGATCACATTAGGACTCTTGAATGAGTGAAACACCAAAAATGCCTAGCATGAGCTTGGGCTTTGGTATTTATAGGGAACATACAAAGCTCTTGAGAAACTTACTAAAAGCCTCCTTCTTAGAATGCAAGCCAAAATAACCAAGAAGTTTCTTAAGAAGTTTCTTGGTTAGTTTGGCTTGCACTCTAAGAAGGAATCTTCTTGAGAAGCTTCTAGAAGGTGTCTACTTGATGTGCAAGTTAAGCTAGCCAAGAAGCTTCCTCCTAGAAGTCACCACTTGGCATGTACACTATCAATACTTGGAAGGTACCAAGTAGCTTCCTAGATGCTTCTAGAATATTCTTATAATTCTTGGCTAATTTGTTATTTTGTTAATCTTACTAACTCGTCTATAAACTCCATAGTAGAAGTAATCATACTAGGTGATACTCCTTTGGATGTTCCAAAGTTATGTAGACAATTGAATTAACTAGCTTTGATATTCTAGATACAATAAAACTGTTTTCTCATTATGATGTTATTGAGGCTTAGACATATTTTACTTCCTAGGTTTAATAATTATATAGTTTGATGTGATCTTATCTTCCTTCTTGTTATCTCTCTTCCTAAATTTCATCCTTAGCTTCTACCTTTTAAATCATTTTACATTTCTTTACTTGCAATATTAACAAGAGCACTTCAAGTTTATCATATTTAGTGAAGATCTTAATGATTATATTGACTTTATAGTTTGGTAGTAGTTATAGAAAAACCTAACTTCAATCTAAGCATCTTTTATTTTACACTCTAATGGGTTATGTTCTTTTATTCTCAAAGATAAGATTTATATCACTATGCTATTGATTTCTAGTATTGTTAGATACAAAGTTGTCTTTGAAAGAGCTTTTAATGCAAATGGGAACCTTTTAGATATACTTGGGAGGTCTTATCCATATTCAAAATTTTTATCCTCTATACATCTGTTCAGGTCCTAACCTATTCTCCTTTTTTTTCACCTAAGTTGGGACAAGGTTGTACCAATTGTATTCCACTATTGTAACTTCACATCTAAACTAACGCACTAACTAGAAAAGATACGTTCACTCAAATCATCTCCTGAAATTTACAGAGATATCCGTGAGTATTAAACAAGTAAAAACAATCTCTCATGGAGTAAAATGTGTTCATCTTTGAATGCCCATGGTGCCAATGATCTCTAAGCTTAAATATAAGGCAAGTAGCAAGACCTAACAAGAACTATGAGATTCAAATGTATGCATAAATTATTTTACATGACATACAAGACCAGGGTCTGTGGGCAAATAATCATTGCTTGTGGAGTAAGTTCTTCAATTCAAGACTTGTGACATGGATGGAAAGTCGTAAGTCACTATCATGTAGAATATCAAAATGACAAGAGAGTTCTCCACTTGGCTCCTATTTTGTATGTACTTACACATCAATAGATGTACTACTACTTTAACTATTTACTTTTGGTAGTACCATGCAGCATACTTTTGCCACTCATGTATACTCCCATAACTATCAGATGAATGGTGCATGTTATAAATAGTTCTTCCCATAGCCATGGGAGGATGTGGTCTCATATTCAAGTGGTTACTGCATCAATAATCTATTTAGGAGCATTTGCTCTAATAGCACACTTACCAAATATGTTCTTACTCCATTGTAGCATTTTCTAAAAAAAAACTTATCATGGTAGTGGATTCATGCACTTTTGATTTTTAATCATATGTTTTTTTAGCTCATGGCCTATTACCAAGCCCTACACTCATAACACTCTTTGCGTTTAGTGCCTTTGTATTATTAGACTCGACTCGAGGAAGATTCATGCTCCATGAGCATATGCACTTTCACATCCTTTCCAATATCCTCATTGATGCACCTTTATTTGATATGGTTAGTATTCTCTTGTGGAGTGAAAGGCTCTAAAGCTTGGCTCCATAACTCCCCTATGATTAAGGACGTTTGCTTCAAGTCCAAAGAGTTTATTGCAGCACTATGCGTACATTTAGGTTTACCAAATCTAGCACTTCTAGGACTGCTAGACTCGTGAGCGTGCGGTTCTCCATGTGATATACATGGCATACACATTTTATGATGTGTTGTAGGTAGAGTTCATGAATCCTATCCTAGATACAATGGCACAAATTCTCATATCTACATGGTTCAAGGTACCGATTCAGCAATGGTTGGATTTGCTCTTACCACCTCCTCGACTTGTGAGAATGGACATAGTAATATTTGTGGATGGATGATGTACCTTATTTGATACTATGGTTGCAAAACCCCATGAGTAGAGTCAATGGCATGAATTTTTATTCAAGTGGGAGCAATAACAATCATCACCACCATAAGGAAGACCACTACACACCACACTACAACTATACTCTAATACCTTCCTATTACCGGATCGAGGTCTTCTTCCAAAGCTAGCATGAGATTCCCTATGGAGAAGAGGAACTCTGGTTGTCTCCCCTCATATTCCAGACCAAAGTCTATCACCTTACAACACTTTCAAGTAATGGACCTTCATACATACAACACTCTCAAGTAATGGAGCTTCATACATGGGCAATGGCAGTAGGAGCTCTCATCACATTTAGTACCCTCTCTTTCTATTTTCCAATATACTATTGAAGTACCTATATCACAATGTTGTGCTTTGTTCTTTGCCCTTGTTTGGCTAGTTCGAAGTTCTACATCAGATTTTAGTCCTTTGTCTTTGGGTTTGTGCTTTGCCGATTGGCTTCTTAGTATCGTATGATCCTTTTTCATTTTCTTTTCCCTTTGGGATATATACTGTTTGTACTTTTGGCCATCCAGCTCACTTCGGGACTGGCCGGTTCTGAACGGATGAATGCTACTGCAGTTCATGGGCTTCCCTTGGTTCTCCCCTACCTACTATTCTGGAAACTTCAAGACGAGAAATATATAGTGGGCCTTGATTATATTTCTTTCAACCGTGATCCGAACTGAGTATGCTCGATTTGCTGCGGATCGAGGTGTATACTTGTGTGTCATGCTGGCGGCTTTTGAGTTACCGTCCAGGTCGGCGAGGCAAACCACGAGTCTCGTTACGAACTCGGAATACTATTCGCCGCTCCTCGTTTTTAGGCCCAGGGCCGTCACTGGGGCCATCTTTGGTGGGTACGCGATGCGACATCAGGCCCAAAGTTCTCACAGATAAACCCGACGATCGTAAATGGCAATTCTCAAACCGGCAAAATACGAAAAAGGCGACCGCGGAGGAAAAATGAAAGATGGGAAGACCCCATCAAGCCGTACAAGGGAGAGATAAAAAAGGTAATATGGGGCTAATCCCCATTAGAGATGAGAAATGAGAGTAAATTTGAGCAAATCTGTATGAGAAACCTGCCCTATCGCATTTAAGATATCCTAACTATGCAAATTGTACGTTCTACACACAACTGGCAAAATCGCAAATGGCTTCAAATGTGTCTTTAACACTTCTCGTGTTGGACGGTTTGAAATTTCTTTTCAACGCATTTTTCCTTCTTGCGCTTCGTTTCCTGCTGTTTTGTGGACAAACAACGGTGAAAGGGAAAGAGCCGCCATGGGGACTTGTGACGTCGAGGGAAAGTCGTAAGTCACTGCCATGTAGAATTCAAAATGACAAGAGAGTTCCCCACCTGGCTTGCGCAGTCAAAGGATCGTGCGACGTTGATCTCGAGCTGGGTGGGTCCTCGTGCGACGTTAACCTCGAGGGGATCTCAAATATCGGTCCGTGGGGATTACAACTTCAAGGCAAAAAAGCTACGGGTGGCCAAGAGAGCCACTCGCAGAAGGCACCCGCGGCTGTTCACTTTGTGCTCATCTTTCTATTCATCTCATAGTTGTAAGTTTTTCCTTAACTCAACTCTCATGACTATCGAGTTACAATCTGTTGGATCTTTGAACTTTGAATCTTCTCTGAGAAGGAACTCTCGAGTAAAATTTCGCCCTTTTTTTTTCAATATCAAAATTAAACTGCTTAAATCATGGTAGTGTAGAGAGTGAAAGTGTTCACAAAGGCACATATAAAAGTTTTGTTGCATGAGCTAGAAGAGCTAATGGAAATAAATATACTCTACAATTTTAGTGATAAGTTTACTGATCGTCATCAGCTGAAACTAATTTGTGGAAGAGTTAGAAGAGGAAATTGCTGATTTGTATGGTGCCGTGACATTGCTTTGCTATTTACAAAGACTTTGATATTTTGCAAAGAGTAATGACTTCTATCAAACCTTCTTCATAAATCTTCTTGTAATCTTTTTCATGCAAATGGTGAAGATGGATCCCGGATCGTATGGTATTTTATTAGATAGCATCAAAACTCATCCAATATTTTATAATAGAGCTCTATACAAGCTTGCTGTCATTAACTTGTACAATTACAGCTTGCCATAACTTTTGAATGTCTTTTGCTATATCATGGAACGGGCTATTTTTATTACACTTCTTTTTGTGTGGGAAATTTGGATGAGGTTCACAAAATATGTATTGACCTTAATTGAAAACTAACTTGAAAATGAAGGTCAATGGCCGTATATTGAAGGAGAGTAGGTTAATATCTGGAGCATTTGCGGCCAAGGGGTAACTTACGGCACGTTACTTTCCTTATCTTAACGTCCAAATTTTGATGAAGAATCATATTTGGATGGCGAATCCAATTACTCCTCAAATATGCACGTAGTGTGCTGTAATAGGAAAAAGTTCTCTAGTTTATTACGGAGTACTTGGCAGTTGTCACGACACAACATAACTTTGAAAATCTAATTTATAGTTTATATCTTCATCAACAATCATTCATCTATTTATTCACCATTAAAACTTGCTAGGATATTTAGGTTATTCACTTCAAGGTCAGTTACTTTCCTTTTATTATTTCCCATAAAGACATAGATAAAAAACATTTCAATACTTGTATTTTGTTATGATAGTGGTGCATGTAGCTAATGTGCATTGTATTGGAGGTTCTCAAGTGTAGGTTGTTTTGTCTTAATCAATTTGTATTCAATTGAAGAATAAGAAAGAGAACATGTAACTACTAAGATGGATTACATGTTGCTTAATGTTCTAAATTTTTTCTTGATTAGAAGTGATGAATGGATAAAAGATGATGAATCTTGTTGGTGAAAGATAGTGTAGAGTATGTAGAGAAGCAAGACAAGCTAAGTTAAAAGTTAGAATACAAATTTTTTCTTAGATTTCAATCCAGTTCCATGAGGAATTTTATAAAGATTACAACATTACCTTTTACTACTTTCTAACATGAATATTTAAATCAATGATTACTTTTTAATTTAAGTAAATTCATATGTAGAATAGAATCTTCTATATTGACTTGTTTTTTTGAATTAATGCTTGAATTATCATGAATAATTTTCCACCAAAACATTTTTTCTTATTCTTTTCTATTATTAAATCAAATCATAAAGTGGTTCATTTAAATGATTGAAGTTATTATATAACCTTTTTTATATTCTAAGTTTGAATTATCTAATCTCATACCAACATTGTAACATTGTTCTCCTCACTAAGGCATCATTACAACTCAAGTAGGATTTTTGAATTTCATTAAAATAAAATGTGTGAAATATTTAATACAAGCCTCAAACATTTCCAATCCAACCTTTGATACCTTATAGCACAATTTGAATCTAAAGAATGTGTTAGTATTCAAAATACAAAAGCATTAAAAATAAAATTAATTGTAATCATATCTATCCTCAACACCAAATACCAAATGCAGAGAAATATAAAATAGCTATAAGCTTACCAACATCAACATTGATAAAATTCATAAGCCACACAACAAGGAAATAAAGTTGGTATCCACTCAAATTCATTCAAAGGATGGTTAATTTGATATGGAGATCTAGTATATACTCAAATATCACCAAGGGAATGTTCAATACATCATCAACTTGATGATGAAGCTGGTCAATTCCTTCTAAATCCAGCTAAATTCTTTTATCCCATTTTCTCCCATGCTATACTTCATGAAATGCATTGATCAAAATCCAAGAAGAAGAGATGATGTACACATAGTGAAGGAAAAGAGGAGAACTCAGAAATCAAGAAGCACATTTAGGGATGTTGCAAATTTTTTATTATTGAAGCAAGTGTATTTTCCTTGTAAAGAAGGTTAGAGGTGTCAAGGGTTTGTTCAAATGCCTTCAAAATGGATTGCTGAATTGCTAAACTGTTGAATTACCTTGACTTGTTGAACTGCCCTAAGTGAGGCAACTCGTTTAGAATGCTAGAATTGCCTCCTATGATAAATCACCTTGTGTAAAGCTTAACTTGCCCTTTGTAAGGCGGTTCTTTTCCTGCCTTAGAATTGCGCTTTGTAAGGCAATGTCTTACCAAGGGGATGAAATTGCCTCGTACTGCAATTCCAACTCTAAACTATATGAATTGTCATCACGTCCAATCCTCACTCTATAACCCACCCCTCAAACTATAAGAGCACTATCCATCAACTACAGAGAAATTATACTATAATCGAAAACATTATAGTAAACATTCATGTGATGCAAACGAAGCATGTAGATGATCCAAATACATGGAGGCACTATAAGTTTAAATATGAGACATATATTTTGGTGCTAAAATTACATTTTATATGAATTCTTATAATTACCAATTGTAGTATACATTGAGGTGATATAAAAAGAATATCAAGGTGATTAAATTCAGATATGATTTAGACATTTTTGGTGCACAAGCAAACTTTATAAGAGTAGTTACTTGATCCATTTTGGTTAGGATAATTCTGAAATAATTTTTCCATATCTATGTAACTCTATTTAACTGGAGAAATGTAGTAATTTTATGTATTTTTCTTCTATATAATATTATATATCTCTCTCTTGCTAAATTTGCTGTGCTAAAGCCATCATTCGGTACTCTATCAAATAAAGTCTATAGACAACTTTCTGTTTGTTATAACTCTCATAAATTTCATCTAGATTTTTTTTTTTCGGAATTCTCATTGATCCCCTTCCAATTAATTGATGTGTTACAGCAGAAGGTGCAGTTCCTTTAGGGTCTCAACTATTTTGCTTTATAGTTTAGTATTATATTACTCTTTCATTTCAACTTGCACTAGGACATGTTCTTCTCCAACTACCTTCTCTTTCATTGAATCAAGTGTTAAGTCAATCTCTTCAATATGGCTACAAGGCATGCCATCATGATCAACATGCTCAGGAAGCAATCGAGAGTTTAGTCTTCATATGTCTCCTTTGCTAGAAAGACCTACTCAGTAGAAAGTAGAATTAACTCTTTAGCGTATTTTTGTTTCCTCTCTAGTGTTAGGAGAAAATCTCAAGACTCTCCTAGTTGGGTTAACATGGTGCCACAACCTACGCCTTGCTCATCATAGGTCTACCACCAACTTGGTCTCTTGAGCAGCATCATAAAGATTGTTAAAATTCTTGATCTTCTGGGTATAACCTACAATTTTCTCATAATCATCCACTAGTAGGTGGATTCTTTCGGTTTAGAAACCTCAAGGACCTCTTGCACCCGAGATATCATGATTTCTCTCGTAGTGCAAGTTCATCCATATTTACACAGATTCATTTTTCTAAGGATCTCAAGGACCCTCCTGCGAATCGAAGTGTCATGATTTCACCGGTAATGCAAGTCTCCTTGCCGTTTCTATCTTTGCTTTGATTCTCTCTATGCTTTGTCTCAATCGTAAATTTCTCCATTTCCCGTTTCTCAAAATCGATCTTCACAAAATACTTAGTGAAATGCATAAATGCATTTTCGGACTGAAATTCTCCATGTACAACTGCGGAATTGCTATAGAAAACACCAGAATTGATGAAACAAAGTGCATGGTGGAATCACCCGCAATTAAATTCTTCATAGCTAATGTTAAGATCTCTCATATCGCAGGCAGCAGTTCATCAACTCCAAAAACCAAATCTACTCAAAGCTGAGAAGACTTTGTCACGCAGTTTTACGTCTCAGGTATGAGACCCATAAAACATGGCATCAGCAAATATTATTTTCGGGCGAAAATATGGTCCTGAGACTTCAAAACTTCCTTCGCCATATCAGAACATGAAACGATCAATGTTCGAGTTGAACCTAACCTCAGAAGCATTATCGGTCCATACTTCTCCCCAAGCTTCTGAAAGGTCTGATGGGGCGGTTCGTCTTTCTTGAGAAGACGAACATGCCCAAGGGCTGGCCATCCGGAGGACTAGGTGGCAGTCGAAGCTTTTTTCCCTTGGAGTATTTCCTGTATAGAATTGCAGTCACAAGAGCAAAAACAGTAGCGACAGTCAGAATATCATAGTAATTCTGCCGGAGCCAGGCGGCGGGAATAGCCTTAAAGCTGCCCGAGCTAACTCGGGATGTTAGGCAATGTCAGGTTTGAGACCCTTTCTTGTCCTGGCACCCGAACGTACCGTGCGGGTGGGACCCCATCCCACCCAGCTGGGATCCCCACCCACCTTGTACGGTTCCGTTCCGCTGTGCTTAGACACTTCTTCTCGCCATCTGTTCTGCCACGTAATGGCTCTTCTCTCGAATAGAACAACGTCTTGGGTGGGAGGGTGCTTTCCGATGGCATGGGAGAGTAGTAGCGAGGGAAGCTATGTACTTGAGAGGCACGGCCCGCAAATCTTACACAAACTGGATCGACTACACGTGACGTGGTTCCTGAATCATGCGTCTGTGTCCTTCTCTGATCTCGAGGGGAGTTCACTTGCTTGCACTGGTCTTTGGCTCTGGAGCAGGAAGAACGTGAAGGCAAATGTTTGCTGCGATTCAGCTTCAGTTTACGAATGTTTATGCTGTGAGATGGACTGACTTTCCGAATAGAGGATACCAATCAGGAGCGATATTGCGGTTACAGATGACTGGCTGCTCGACGAAGAGCATGGAATTCAGAGGGAAGTAGAGCTTGCCACGGGATGATGCTGCAGTGACAGCACGAGTACGAAGAACTTTGCTAACTCCAATCCAAATGAAAGGTTTCGACTGGTGTTGCTGTGGCTTACTTGTCTTGAAGAAGATAGGAGAAGGGTCATCAGCAATTGTGTATCAAATTTTTGACAGGTGACCAACAAATTCCTTTTACTTGAGAGTCAGATTTGAGGATATAGATGTGCGCCTGACGCTCACGGCCTACACGATGAGCTACTACTTAGCTCAAATCGGAATCCGTAGCTCAACATTTGACAACGTGCAAGCAGAAATCAGAGTTTAGTCTGGTGTAAATGTGCAAGAGGTACAATTGGCACTCGTGGTACCTGGTCATTCTACGGAGCTCAATTTCCTCTAATAGAACCAAGTAGTTTGAAACTTTACCGGTTCTCTCGTCCAATCCTCTACATGTTTTAACCTGGGCTTTAGAAAACAGGGCACCTTGTCGATGGTGAAGGCCAAGCGCACTGTCCTTTCTCTCCATTCGCACTGGACACAAAAGTGTTCTTCTATTCAATGTGATGAGTGGTTGATGTCAATGATGTATGGTGGTAAAACGTGCTAAATCACTCCAGTTCAGCTAGTTGGATCAAAACAAATGGTAGTCTTGCGCCACCAGATTCAACGCATCTTCTGTACACCGGGTACTCTGCTAGAAATTGGATCCCTCGTTCTACGAACGACTTCTACTCTCATTTCACATAAATATAAACGGTCCTCCCTCTATTAGACCTGAAAGACTGGAAATTTGTTCAGGACCCTTGCGCCTGATAAAGGAAGAATGTCTCCCCTATTCTAGTTTTGTCAGTTTGTCGCCGCAGTCGGCTAGTTGCTTGAATTGGAGGTACGATACGGTGGAAGGTTGGCTCAATTGGAGGCCGAACTCATCTAGCATGTGGAGAGGTAGAATTTGGTGGAATCTTAGAGACTAAGTGAACAGCAACTATTCTTCTAAATCCACGAATGCAGTGTCTGCCGTGCAATGTGATCTTAAGTACCAATTTCGACCGAAACATACCAACCCGTTGAGCGCACCAAAAGTGCGGTTGTTAAGGGGGTCTTTTCTCGAATACTTTAACACTCATGGACTGACTACGTCTGAGTTTGCCTGTGTCGTCTTTTTGATGCTCGCAGAGCAAAATATGGGGAGATCCCTTTGTGCGTGGCTTTAAAAGTCTATAAGGAGCCTGATGATTCCGTTAAGGTCATTCCTCATTCTCCTCTGCTGTACTTTATGTATGGTTTTCAAGTTTTCACGTTGCTTTGAATTTGTCTTGATCTCTTTCTACGTATTTTATGTATACCACCTTTCACATTTTGGAAATGACCAGCCTGATTATCTCCAGAGTAATGTTGAGCTCATTCTGGACAAAAATGCAACTTCGAGATCTATTATCATAAACCGTTTTAGAGCTATGACAGAAACTCAGGACGAGGGGTACTTGCGCTCCTATGCAGCCACTCGAGCCCTATGAGGGCGCCGTCAAAGTCATACTTGTTTCGGTACCGAGTTCGAATGGAAGTTTGTCTATTTCTTAAGATTTATCAGTCACCGAACTCTGTAGACACTCCTCACCTTAAGATAGACATTATCCTGATTCTCTAAGTCTTTTCATTTTGATAAGTTTGAATACTTTTCTGAGAGAAAATTACCCTGTTATTGCTCACCTAGTAGATGATTGAGGGTATTTGTTTTGGTGATTGTGACAGTTCTGGGTCGGGAGGTGTAAAAGTGTCAGAAGATTGACAACAAGATGCACATGTCTGTAGTAGGTCTCTAAGGAGTAGCACCTAGTTCAAGTAAGTGTAAGTCTAAGGAAATAGGACGTCGAGTAGAATTTCAGTAACAGGAAGGTGTAACTAAGTCCTAGTAGATCTGCAAAGCATGTCTGTTTGTTTAATTTCAATTATATCTCTTGAACATTTTACTGTAAACAGATCAAGCTATTGCCAGCTTGCTTAATTGTTCAATAACAGTGTTGGGTGATTACACGTTTTTGGCAATAAACGCACAACTTGAATTGATTTTATGTATGCTGGGTTTAACACAAATATACAGTTCTCTGTTCCTTGACGCAACTAGTAGGAACACGCAGCTACTGTTGCTAAATATATAAAGTTCTATAGCTTAGATGTTTTCAGAGTATCCTGACCCTAGAATATCTCGGTGTCGGCGTAAAATCTTGGAGGTCTACTGTAGAGCTTCTTGAATCATAGCAGCTGTTTAGGACAACCTTTTTAGCATGTACAGGAAAGTAAATCACACATAGTGATTCGCGCTTCAAATAATTATTAGTGTTAATGCGGGTTAATGGTTTTAAACCATCAGTGCTGACAGAAGGGTTCCCTGCAAGTAGGAACCCAAGGCGTAGTGAGGTGCCTACGTATCTGGAAACGGTATCAAAACTTTCCTTGGCTTATAACACTTGCTAAGGTTCTGATCTATTTTACCGGTTGACTGGCCTGTTCCTTGAAGAAGGAAATCGTCTCCTTCAATTCTTGAGAAGCATGACGATATCCATCATGATTACTAAACATGTCTTTATCTCGAATGGAATGTAACCAGGAGTACAAAATTTTGAAGGACATAGAACACAAGAACATCATCAGATGTCTGGGCTCACCAATCGATGTAAGTGGATATTGACTCTGTTACATATGCTAAGCTTTGTGAATATCCGTCTGAATACTAAAAGTCCTCTGAACTGTCTTTACTGGTATTGTTTTGGCTCTTTAGTATTTAACGTAGAGACCACTATTACTTGAAATATTTGACAGATGTTTCACTTTTCAGAGCAATATATTTACTCTCTCTAAGCTAGGATATCTGCAGGTTGGGAACACTCGGTGTCTCATGTTTGAGTTGATGACAAAGGGTACACTGAAACAGTTGAGCCCACCACCAAAATCTAACAGAAAAGGGTTGAAGGAATCGGAAAGGAAATCCTGTATGCGTCAGGTAGTCGAGGGTTTAGTGTACCTTCACAGCCGGGAGACTACGCATGGGTAATCATTGACTCTCTGAATTGTCTCTTGGTTGAGCCTTATTTGCTGAAATCAGTTGGATGTTTCATTTAGCTGACCTGCGGTAGTAGACATGGTGTTTAATTGCTTAGTAGACCGCCCTATTTCCACTTGAATGTTCTTCCCTATCATTTTATTGATTTGTGATATCTGTGATTACCTGCTGTTGCGTTTACGCAGAGATATTAAGTGTTCAAATATTCTGCAAGGAAAGGGCGGCATTTGCAAACTTGCTGATTTCGTTTGGGCCAGAAAGGTGTGCCTCACCTGAAGGATTTACCTCTCCAGGATCCAGGATCCTCTCAGCAGAATGGTTCAAAGATTTTAAATCCTTTTAGACTAAACAAGGGTTAGTAATTTCATGACCGATGATTCAGAAGAGGTATTCAGCTGAGAATTGTCTTCTCACTTGTCTGTGTCCGCAGGTGATCCCTCAAGTACTCTCGGAGGCGGATGATGTGATTCACTCACCACAACACCAAGCTCCTGAGGTAAAACATCCAAGGACGATAGTGTGAGAAGAATTTTCGCGTAGAGAACCATATCTCTTTATTGTTCATCAACTTCTTTTAGGATAAGAGGGGTCATTAGGCTGGCTCGTCGTTGGTATGGATGCCCTTTGTTCGTTACACATACCATTCTCTTCGGCCACTATCTTTTTATTGGATGAGTAGTTGATGTATTGAATGCCGGAGCGTGACGGTTACGATTAGATCTAGTCTACGCATCACAAGTGAGACAAGCATGAAATATTGTAGCTAATACATAAAAATAGATGCGAGTTATAGAGGGTCTGGTCAGCGTTAGGTATCGTCAGTTAATATTTTCATGTCAGGCGACACTCAATCCAGGATGGGAAAAGCATTCGCAAAGGTGTCAGAGACAAGTACCTGTGGATGGATTCATTACCTGGGAGAATTCATAAAGGAAGTATCATGTATCTGCATAAAAACAAATCATCATTAAGGGATTTACTTATACCTAGATTATCTACAATTTTATGTCCAGTCTTACGTGGATATGGAACCATGTTCTAGCGAACAGGCTTTATATTCATTATTGAATGTCCTATGAGCAAACCATCAATAATTAAAGTATCAAGTAATAGGATACAAATCAACAAAGTAATCCCATGGCTTCCTCTTTCCATTATTCCCGGGAATCTCGTTCTGGGAAGTTTAGTAGAGGACTACACTCATTCTGGGCTTTGTGTTCATCACAATTGGAACTTTACGTGCAGGTCTATGAGAAGGGATACAGCTCCGCCTCCGACATATACAGTCTTGGATGCACAACCCTCGAAATGTATGGGGCGTTATACGGAAATAACATACAGAATGAAGTAAGTTTTTGTTTTATTTCGACGTGCATGAAAATGTACGTCAAAATGTACCTTTCTGTAAATGAATCAAAATGGAATCAATTCGTACCAGCTGTGCCCGGATGCTACATGTGGCGAATCTCTGAATCTTGAGGTGTAAAGTAACTTTTGACAGACATGATGTAGCAATTAACTGAAATCACACTTGAATTTTCGCCATACGAACTACTAGGTTACTTAAACTACATAAGGGGAAGTTTGGATAGTAATGGTTGTAATATTTAAAAACTTGAATTACGTTGATTGCAAGATATTTTATGCGGCTAGTCATCTGAACATGAGACTAGTGTAAAGAACTAGCATATTGCTAATCTCAACTGTAGACTAATTTCTGTGACTATGGTAGATGGTTAATGAGTGACCTTCCCCCTCTCTCGTCCTCTCTTTCTAGCGTTCGTCGTTGTTTCACGCCAGACAACTGCCACTATGTAATAGTAGGTCAGTGACTTGCCCTCTCTGCATTACCTCATGTTCCGCTTTTTCACCTACCGGTGTTCTGCAATCCTCTTCATGCCATCTCTCTGGTACTGGTGCTCTGCCCAGCTGTCCCGGCACTTATCAGGAGTTGTCACCCACATTGAAGTTGAGGAAACATAGTACATCTATCATCACTGCCCGATACATCTACACCACACTGCCAACTTTAATGTGGATAATTTTCTCACCATCAATGCTCTGTTGTGTTTTACAACATTCTGTATGTAGAACTACTTTGATTAAGAAGATCTTAGTACTTCTGCAGTCATTTCTTTTGATTCACGGTATGCAGCAGTTATAGTAGTATATTCATGGCCGTTGTGTCCTATCTGAGCTGTTTTGCATTTACCTTTTCTCCAAACCCTGCTCACTGTCTTCCTCAACTTATTTCTTTATGTCTAGCACGGTCTGATATCTCAACTGGCTTGCTATCTCACATTCGTTTTTGTTGACTATACTTGCCAGTCCTTTCGAAACTGTGTTTGCTGAGCCATCACGTTCCATACTTGACAATCAAATGTCCTCTCTACAGTATGTCTTCTCCACATAGCCGCATTTCTCGCCGTATTTTTGTCCATAAATGTTTGGACATAGTTTGCTCTACACTCTCGAGCTATGTCAAAACCTCGAGACCTGGGGTACCGACGCTTCTAACAAGCCAGTGTCCTCTATGAAGGCGCTCTTGAAGTCATAGAGTTTTTGTCCAGACTCACGGACTTCCAATGGAAGTCGGACAACTTCAGTGAAAGGACCCATGCGGTCATCATTGATTTCAGGATAAGAAGTATCCTTGTCCTTCTGAACTGCAGTAGTCTTCTTTTTGCTCCTGATGGGTTTAGGGTTTTCCTGCTGATTGTTTCCCCGGAATAATCCCTCTCCTCTTCATGCTTTTCCATTTTCATTTCACTTCTTTACTATTTCCTTTTCAAGTTCGAAGTAGTTCTCCTCCATAGTCTCATCTTTCTCAGAGTTGTCATACTTTTCCTTCTCATTAATTTCTCCTCACTTTTCCTCTCACCTTCGTCGTGTTTACTTCTAGTCCTACATTCGTTCACACGTCGAACACGTCCTTATATCACTTTTCTGCATCTTCATTCTCCATCTCCACTCTTTTCCTTCACGTTCGAGAGTATGTCTTTACTTTCACAAGCGGGACGATCGCCAGATACGAGGAGGCAAAAAGCAATTGTTGTATAAATAGAAGTATATTTACTCAACAGGGCGGAGGAAGTCAATTATAGGTATCAGGGGTGAATCCTCTTTAATGCTCACCACTCTTGCTGTTGATTGTTCGTGGGCTCCTGCTGGCCTCGAAGGATCCTTCCATCCTTCACGCACCTATCTTCAAGGAGGATTCTTCGTGAATCCAATAGGTAGATTTTGACAAATGTTCCGATGATGATTGACAGCTGCAAGTTGTACCGAACATTTGTTGATTTTACGCTTTTTGAATTTGTTTCCTCCAGACATGGCATCCAAAGTATCCGCATAATAAGCTTCTTACCTTTTGCTATTTCACACTCAATTCTGCTGTTTAGACGGTAGTTACGCCTTGTAGTTACCCTCTGAGTGCTAACTTAAATTTCATGACTTTGACAACCAAGTTGTTTACTAATAAACACAGCTAAGAAGTGGATATTTTGAACTGATTGGTGTGTCCTCTATACGTTGATATCATTCAGTCCTGTTGGAGGCAATCATCTGTGAGAATGAAGTTCGGTTTTCCGCTATGTTGCCTCTGGTCGGTGCCGATTTGGTCTGGCTTTCGATACCAGAAAGAAACGAAGTGAAAGTGGAGCGACTGATCTCTTATGATAACAATGGCCTGATGCAGTTGCAGGTATATGGGAGAATTCCAGTCGTCCCTGATTGGTTGCCAGAAGATGCACAGACCTTTATCAAGGCTTGTCTGAAAAGGGAACCGGAGGAGCGACCTGAAGCGGTTGATCTTCTTAAGTATGAATATCTTCGAGTTCCGACGAGTTGTCCAGATTTATCATTCGATTCGTCCCTGGAGCTCTCATCTAAGAAGGATGAATATCGAGATGCACCAGTCCCGACAACTTCTCCAGATAAATCGTCCGATTTTACCTCTGTGACCTCATCCTCTTTTTCTCATCACCAAGGAATCCCCGGGTTTATGCTCCCCCTGGATGTCGGTGATGCCCATACTTCTGATTCTGTGGGTCTTTCTTTAGAAGAAAGACACACTGATGATTGCTGCACGGTGTTCCTTGCTAAGTTGCGGGATCCTACAGGCAAAAGCGAGAGAATTGGTATTCTCGACCATGACACCATTTCAGTGGTTTTGAACGCCCCTTATCATAACGCAAAGGACGGGACACGCCAAGGGATTAACTGCAAAAGGGAATGCGTATTGAATCTTCAGAAGATTTCATCTTCAATATGATGTCCATGTTCTGGTTCTGTAGGATCGAGAAGACAGCTGGCAGCTGGCAGAAAATACGGAGTCGAAGTTCGACCATTTAGTACCATAATCACCTCTACTGTAACGCAAGTCGCAGGTGATTATGGTACTAAATGTGTCAGTGGATCCGCGATCCAAAAGTGATTGTAAATATGTGATGGGATACGTCAACAATTTTGACAACCAAAGAAAACTTCTTTTATTTTGAAGAGTCGTGACAACTGAGGCAGCAGTTTGTACAACAGCCCCTTCCATTGTTAAGTAGTTAGCAAAACAGTCCTCGAAGTTTTGACACTAGGCATTTTTCTTCCGGTATTGCAATAATTCTGCGCATATTATTGTTTCTTGCCCGGGCACTACTTGCCCCGCTCTTTACCATTCTCTTGCTACCCCCTGATTGGTTAACTTACGTTCCCCAGCATTACAATTCCAAGGTTGACAGGAAAATTTATAATATTAATCCATGAGGGATTGATTCAAATCCATTTTAATACCACACTTTACTTAGATCAAAGATTTCACACTTAGATTAAAGATTATAGTCTTCGAATAATTTTTTCATAGAATCTCAATATCTTCCATTAAAAAGGAAGCACCGTAGTGAAGAAATAATATTTACTTCTTTGGAATATTAAGAAGTGGATCGTTATCTCCGACTCCAATTTGTAAAAAATTAGTTCCTCCCTACAAGAAACTATCTCCACTTGAAAAAGTCATTATGAACAAAGGTTAAGTAGACTTGAGATGGAGCTTGCTTTAACTCTATAGAGGCTAGTCTCATCCAGGTCTTGGTACAACGATAGTACTCCAAGCACCGCTTGTGAACCTACATCATACTCACGACAAATTCGCATCATTTGCAAGTGAAGGTACCTCACTCAGCTCTAGAACCTAGTTCGTGCTAGCATCTTGCAGTTGTGTTTATATTTCCACCAACAATTTTCTTTTCAGCTCTAGCTAATATTGATTGGGATATTAATATCAATCTTACTACATGACAATTAAAGGTAGTTGATTTATATTTTGATTCTGTGGACTAGTTAATTTTATTTTTGCAGGTTAGAGAGGAAAAACCAATATATTCTGTGTTTTGGAAAAGAGGAACCGATGCCAACCACATTTTATCTGTTCATAAGAAATAAATTGAGACTAGTAGTTAAATTAGGTATTCAAAACAGGTAAGATGGAAGCAAGTTATTACGAAATAAATATGGTTCAAGTCATGCCAATTCGGAGACTACACTAAAGAGTTACTTCAAGAGTTCATTGACAAAATATCACAAGGATTGATTGATAAATTGATACTTCTATTTTTTAATATTTATCTTCGTGACATTTAGTTCTATTTATAGAGTTTATATTTATTTTGAAACTTCATTTACTTCAAGTTGATCTTAATTGTAGAAATGCATGTTCAAGAACAGGATGCCATAAATGTAAATTATTCATCAAAGATCAAGATGCCATTCAAGCGCTAAAGGTTATTTCCCACTTCGCTCTTGAATCACCAAGGCAAAGTTCATGTAGACTACAAGAGTCCAAATGTATAAGTTACATTAGGGAAATGAAAAAAATTTATTCTTCTCTTAGAAATTATATTTTACGTGCAAATCCATGATACTAAGGATCACAACTTACTCAATAATAATTCTGGTATCCAAATCCTTAAATGGTTTAACAAAGTTAATATTCTATTTCTTGATTCTTTATGCAGTATCTATTTCAAACGGTTTTGGTGACGCTCAAAATCCCTTTACCAAGCAGTTTTGGTGATGTTTTAAAACCTTTTTGAATACTTGCATCCAATAAATTAAAATTCATAGAAAAATATAACATAAATAAATAAATCAATTTATTCTATGATTTAGTGTCATCAAATACAAATTTTCTAAGAGCTTTTGAACACCACCAAAACTGCTTGAAAGTGAGTCTAGATGGAAAAGTTATAAAAAATCAAGAAATTGAATTCTAGCATTATTGTGTTTATTCAAAAAACTTGGACTCCAAAATTGTGGTTAAACAGCCCATGATGCGTAAGTGTTGCTGATCGGACTCTCAGATTGTAATATGGTCTTCTGATCTCATTAGATGCCAATCCGGTGAGACTTCAATAAAACAACTATTCATATTGACTTTAGAAAAAAATTTTGCAGTATCTTATGATTTATGATTTGGCCTCCAAAATTATAAAGCTTAAAATTCTTGAAGTCTTATACCTTAGAAAATTGAATACGAATAATTGCATTGAAATTGAGATTGAATAATGTATCAATTGTTAAGTTCTACATCCATAGAATCAACTTCAAAATCCAAAACCTCAAATTTAATTTATACACATGTCAATTGCTATACTTTCTTGGGTTCTTGGATCATCTCTTGTACCTGGTGTCTAGTCCAATATCTATCAATTTTAATGGTTGCTATTAAACTTCTTTACACAACGTGCAAAGTGTAAATTTCTTTCTAAATTTGGTAATGAAAAATATAGAAAAGAATATTTATGATTTGAAGCTCACTTGATTAATAAAAATTAGAGACAAGTTCATTTTTAGATATATAATAAATATTTGATGCTAAAATAAATAAATAAATAAATAAAATTAAATGTCTGACATACTTATTGACATTAGCATAAGTTTGAGAAATTGAAACTTGGATTGACAATTTAGATATTGATTTAATAGCTAATATAATATTTAATCTGAGTTAATATTCAAAATTTAGGTATTTTAAATTCTTGTATTTAATTATTCAGTATTTTCATTCAGAATACTCAAATTCTTGAAACTAAACTAAAATATAACAAAATTCATTCTAAATGAAAATAGAAGTACATACCGGTACTTGTTTGAACTAGTATATCTTGGGTTTATATTTACTTTGCATACATTTTTTGTTTTTAGACGCGGTCTTACCAATTCAGTCCTAGTTAGTTTTAAGTGGATCTGGATCCCTTGTTACTAGGCTTTTACTCCTATCACTCATTTAAATTATTATTATAGCATCTATGTCATGCCATTTGTAGTTCCGCATCTAGATGCTCGGACACTGGAGTTCCAGTGATGGTAGTTAGAGTTATTCTAGCAGTTTCTCAAGGACTACTTTTCGACGGTTAGATTTTGTGTTCGGGGTGCTGACTTCACGGTGGGACCCACCGTCACTTTGCACCGTTTGCACCGTCGAGTGTGCCGTCAGCGGGACCGCCCGGGTTTCAGGGCTAGCTCGAGTCCAGGGGGTATAGTTTCGAAGTGAGCTCCAGAGAGCTCACTTCTCTGATGTTGAGCCTTCGAGTTCCTGGCTATGGTGGACAGAGGCCGGCGAGCGTCACATGGATTCTCTATGCTTGAGTGGGTGTGGCTTGACTGTAATCAGTGCCCAGTTGTTGGCAGTTTATAGAGTGACAGATCAAGTACTGATCTGAGTTGAGTTGAGTTGAAAGTGTTAAGCAATCTGATTACATCAGAGAAGTGAAGTCAGGGGGAAATCGGGTGCAGGAACGTTGAGTGTTGGTGGTATCTCCAAGCTCGGTGGATCGTGGTAGCTCGATTCAGGTTCTGTGTTTCCCTAGTGTGCAAAAGCTCGTGTAGTTGATGCAAAATTGGCAGTTAGGCGGACGGTGTGCGGAAGCGCTGGCCAAATTTTGAGCAAAGAAGGAGCAATTTTCGAGCAGTGTTGTGATTTTGAGCTCAGGAGGTGAAGGCAGGACCAATTTGCTGCGAGTTGGGCTCAGAAAGTGAAATTGAAGGTGGAGTTGGAAAGCTCTTCTCATGAAATTGTGATTTGGAAAAACCCGTTTTGTCAATTTGGCTCGAGTGGAAAGTTAGCGGGGGATTTGGCGGACATCCATCTTTAGGGTTTACGTCAGATTTTACGTCAGATTTATGTCAGATTTTTGGGCCAGAATTGGAGGAGTTTCGCTGTTTGGCCAGATTTGGAGAAGTTTCGCTAGTTTGGAGGAGTTTCGCAGATTTGGAGAAGTTTTGCCAATTTTGGAGGAGGTTCGAAGTGGCAACAAGAAAGGCATAGGGCTGTGGGCTATGAGAGGCTACGAAGGCCTAGAAGGGCCAGCAAGCCAGCTTGCTGGCGTGAGGCTAGCTAGTTTAGTGTAGATCTTGGTCATTGGTTGGCAAAATCTACCTTTCTTGCTAGATTGTGCGCAACAGGGTTTGACCCCTAGATCTCTTGTTCCTAGACTGGTGCCCTAGCCAACTGGTCCACCCTCACTTGTTGTCATAGTGACTGTGCCACTGTTATCTATACACATGTAGCTTTGGCTAGGAGAGGCAGTTTGATCCAATTCTTGGTGATCCTGGTAGCTTAGGACTTAGATACGAACTACTCTTATGTCAAATGCCAAATGGTGGCAGAGTCAGTCCCGTGTTGTGTTATGAGATGGAGGGTTTTTGTTTAGATTTCTTGTGATTGGATCCCCTCCATTCTCTGCTTCCTGTTTGTGCACCACGTTTGTGTGAGGTGCCCTGACTTTTGAGCGTTGGTGCTCTGGTGTGCTCTCGGTGGTGAGGCTGGAGTGATGACCAGTCAGACTACCTTTGTTTCTCTCCGGTGAGGCAGGAAGTGATGACCTGCAGACCGTGAGAGTGCGTGTTATGATGGCAGGTTACAGGTTGCCCTTCCCCTAGTATAGTTATCGGTTAGAGTTACATTAGTGGGTGGTGTTTAGTTGGTGTTGGCACTTGGTGGGGTACTTGCAGTTGCGACTTGTGGTTGCAGTTGGTGGTTCGGGTTTGTTGGTGTGGTTACTTTGTCACAACGGAGTTCTTTGGAGATTCTAGAGGAGTTAGCCTTGTAGTACGCAATGGGTTTACTCGGAGTGGTGCTCGGTATCAGCCTGTATCTCAGGTCCCAGTGAGGGAGGAGATTGACTCTGAGTTGGAGTTTGACACAGGAGCTGATTCAGTTGAGAGTGCACTTGGTGTGTCCGCACCGTTGTTGTGGGACATGGACGAGATTTATGGGGCCTCCAAAGGCCCTAGGCGTTAGTTACTCTGGTACAGTGGGTACTATTGAGTTGGATGACTTCATCCAGGAGTTCGATAGTTGATGTGATCTGCAGCAGATGCGGAACCCGACTTTGTTCACACCTTTCATGGCATGGAAGGGGTTGTTTCAGCACTTGGAGGGTCCACCGATGGATGATTACCATGAGTTCAGGAGAGCTCATTTGGAGGAGATTGAGTTATGGAGACAATATTGGTCTCCTCACTATGTCTCCATCACTTCAGGTTCGGTGGCCAGGAGTAGGTCGGCTGTACCTACGAGTTCTAGCTCGAGTAGTGTTGGTGGAGCTAGTGGAGGTGCACTAGCTGGAGATAGTGCTACTACGAGTGGAGGTACCGCTGCAGGAGGTGGTGTGGTACCGGGGTTTAACCCTAGGGTGGAGTTCTTCCTATGTTTGAGGCAGAACTACCAGGGAGTGCGGACTGACAAGCTGAAGAGCTTGCAGGAGTTCCAGCGGAAGGCTGGAGAGAGCCTACGCGAGGCATATACTCGCATGAGGCGGCTGATCAGTTTCACTCAGGGAGTTACTGAGGCCCAGGCAGTCCAGTTTTGGTATGGGATACTGGACAGGGAGTTGCGACGTAGAGTTCGTGATGCTACGTTGTTGCAGGCTACTTCGCCCACTTTGGCAGTAGTCTTTGGTTTGGCTGAGCGTATTGAGCTCAACATGGTGGAGGAGAGAGTGGTGACAGCTGGATTTGGTAGAGAGACCTCATCCACGGTTGTGACTTCTTCTAGAGTGCAGCAAAGTGCACCACGCCCAGTTGGTTTTCGAGGACAGGGTGGACAGCCCAGATCCTATGGAGCGAGTGGAGGGCCTAGTGGAGTTAGACCCTTACCCTCATTTTCGGGTCAGCAGCAGCCAGTGAGTGGTGGTGTTGCTTGTTGGACTTGTGGTGGACCTCACCATAGGAGAGAGTGTACTCAGGGCAGCGGACCTGATACCTCTGGTGCTTTACAGCCAACACAGAGGCAATGTGAGCATTGCCACAGATTTGGTCACACTAGTGACCGGTGTTTTGACCTACACCCGGAGTTACGGAGTGGTAGGGCTGCTATGGCAGGTAGTAGAGGAGCTCCAATTCATGGAGGACGAGGTGGTAGAGGTGGTGGTAGAGGATCTACACCTAGTAGGGGTGCGGTACCTGCCCTTACTTCTGACACAGCTATGGCTACTCGGATTGAGCAATTGGAGCAGAGATTGGCTAGTATGGCTATTGCTCAGAGGAGATCAGATTCGGGTGCTGAGGCTTCCACCTCATATGCTGGTGATAGAGATGCTTTGGACTTCATGTGCGGAGCAGCACAGGTGGATGCATCTGCAGCAGTGACTAGGAGTGCAGTACGTGCTCCAGAGCCTAGAGGAGCATCAGTGGAGTTGGACCCACAGAGAGGAGAGGTTGGGAGACAAGTCAGACTTCCCCAGTCTTTCACGCTATCTGAGGCATTGCAGACGACATCCATGGTTCCTAGACGTTCCAGTGCAGGTGTGGTAGGTGGTGATGGAGTACCTGATGGAGTACCTGCTAGTCAGCCACCTGCTACTACATAGACTGAGTCTAGCATGATGTTGGGGGCGGCTCAGCTGATTATGCGGCATCCTTTATTTTCAGCCAGTGACATGTTTACATTGGGAGTGGACCCAGCCCCAGTGTTCCGGTTGGCTGCCACATTGTGTGAGAGTAGGGATGGTGCGGTTCCTACTACTAGAGCAGAGGTGGTTGGTAGTGGAGCTAACTTGGTTGAGGAGCATGGGATCCGTTCAGCAACCAGTGGTTTATGGCAGGCAACAGCGGCTTGATTGGAGGAGTTGCCAGCTAGACCGGCCTTTGAGAGAGCGCGGTTTACACCTGGTGTTGTCCTATTGGATAACCAAAGGGGGATCTTTTGTTTAGTGGGACCTTCAGGGAAGGTCTATACACCACAGAGAGTCTTGTTAGACTCTGGTGCGCAGCCCCTTATGTTGGGGAAGGCTGCAGTTGTTGGTCTGGAGTTACGGAAGACCGATGTGGAGAGGTGTCCATTTCAGATCCAGACATCTCTTGGTGGTGGTTCGACACAGTACATCACACGTGGAGAGCTTGTTATCCAGGTTCAGCCTGGTCATCCGACTGATAGCTCGGTGGTGAGAGCTCAGGCTATTGCGACGATAGCTGAGTCATATGATGTGCTAGTTGGGGGAGCAGTGTTATACCCTATGGGTTTCAATATTGACTATTGGGAGGAGACAACCTCTTATAGACCTGGTTGGCAGTCTGGTGAGGGACGGGTATGTCACCTACCGGTACGCTTCAGTAGTGGCAGTCTTGGCTCACTACAGTCCGGGACCATGGCAGCATCAGTTTTGGCTTTCAGCGGTGCAGTTACTTGGCCTGGTGACTTGTTGGAGGGGAACACCCATGCAGAGGATACTCTAGTACCAGAGGAGATCACTCGGCTATGGAGTACGAGTGGGATTGTTCCATCCACCTTGGATGTTCCATTGTGGAGTTCAGAGGAGGCATTGCAGCAGCATGCGGATCAGTTGGTGCAGCAGGCTTGGAGTGGAGCCTTCGTACCATCAGGGGATGAGTGTGAGGATGAGCCTCCAGAGGCGATTGCTTTGACACCTCTGGATACTACACTCATTGCTTGGCAGTACCCAGTAGAGGGGATATGCCTATTGGAGTTGTTTGGTGGGATCAGCACCGGACTAGCTGCGGTGTTACAGGCGGGTATCCGAGTCCAGAGGTACTTGTATATAGAGAGAGATGAGACTGCTAGGCGAGTCTCTCTACATCATGTGGCACACTTGGCCTATCGGTATCCGGAGTTATTACCGATGTCAGCAGTTAGAGGTTACTAGAAGGCCTTACCAGGAGACATTTCCTTACTGGGGGCGCATGACCTAGAGAGACATGGGCCTATCCACTTGGTGATTTCTGGATGGCCATGTCAGGGACATACACGTGCGGGCCGCGGTTTGGGTCTTCAGGATCCTCGTTCTGGTGTGTTTTGGGAGATGTTACGGATACTACGACATCTCCAGGTTCATCAGTCTGTTTCTCCAGCTTACCTTTTGGAGAACGTTCCATTGATGGGTGACTCTCGCACTAGAGTGGTGGCGAGTACACATCAGGTCCACTCATGGATGGGACCTGCTGTATTGTTAGATGCAGCCAGAGTGGGATCACGGGCTCATCGTCTTCGTCTTTGGTGGACGAACCTTTTACCCAGAGAGGTTCTACAGCGTAGTTATGATGGGATTCAACGACTTGACCACATCCTTGTTGATGATATCTTGGATGTTGGACGTCAGTCTCAGATAGTGGTAGTGGCTGATAGGTCACCTATGGCAGTGGTGAACCTAGTTGGACAGCCTAGAGCTGCATTTCCCACACTCATGAGTTTCCCAGGCTCTCATGCTTTTCGAGAGGGAGCACCTGGACTTGTTTGGGACTCACAGTTACAGCAGTTGGTGGAGCCCAATGCTGATGAGAGAGAGCGGGCGATGGGTTTTCGCACCGGTATTACCGCTGTTCCAGCAGTGTCAGAGGCATCCAGGCGTCAGGTGTTAGGTCAGGCTATGGACCTGAACTGTTTGACCTGGATTGTGAGCCTTGGTTTGGCCGAGCAGCGTAGGATGCGCTTGATAGGCATCACCACTCGGACACTTGTGAGCCCTGTGCCTATCGAGACGATTCAGGCACATGCTGGGGGCGATGGACCGAGTGGACATGGTATTCTTGGGACACATCTAGTAGCTACTAGGGAGAGTGGTCTACTTGGAGTCCATCCAGGTGAGCGTGGGCTACTTGGATTACACCCTTGGTCCACATGGGATGTAGCCAGAGGACGTATGGAGCTTGCAGCCAGAGTGGAGGGAGCTTTTCACACAGAGGTTGGGACCTCTAGTGGTTGGGAGCATGACACTATTGCTCCCAAGGGCCCAGTGTAGCAGCCAGTCAGTACGTCTTCCACTCCTACTATAGTTACAGAGGATACTTGGGAGCCAGATCTTGGACCCAAGCTTACTGGAGAGGAAAGACGGAGGGTTTGGAGGTTCTTGAGGAGTCACACGAGTTGTTTTGCCTTCAGTATGAAGGATTTGGGTGCTCTGAAGGGACATGGTATACGGATTGAGCTGACTAGCGACACACTAGTTTTCCGACGTCCTTATCGATATAGTGATATAGAGAGGACATTGATTCAGAGCCGGAGTAGTGACCTTTTTGAGGCTGGTTTGGTGGAGATTTCACATGGAGAGTATGCATCAGCGACAGTGATGCCAACCAAGAAGGATATGCATGGCAACTATACAGATAGGCGGATGTGTGGAGATTACCGTCCTATCAACCGACAGACCAGGGCTGATCGGTATGCCATGCCTACACCGGAGGAGATTTTTGATGCGATTGGGCATGCAAAGGTCTTCAGTACTTTGGATCTTGGCTCGAGCTCAAGGAGAGGTTGACATCTGCTCCTATTTTGAGGAGACCGATCAGGGGACGACCATTTCAGGTTCACACTGATTGGAGTATGTTGGGGCTTGGAGCGGTGCTCACCCAGCATGATGATGAGGAGAAGGAGTTTGTGGTGGCCTATGCTAGTCGCTCCAACAATTCAGCGGAGGCAAAGTATAGTTCATATGAGGGAGAGTGCTTGGTAGCAGTTTGGGCAGTAGCACATTTCTGATGTTACCTATTTGGTAACCCCTTCACTCTCATCACTGATCATCAGCCACTGAAGTGGTTGATGGAGTCCGACAAGCTTTTAGGGAAGCTTGCACGATGGGCTCTGATTTTACAGGAGTATGATTTCACGGTTGTTCACAGACCTGGAGTGGTGAACCGTGATGCAGATGGGTTGATTAGAAACCCATGTCCCAGCCAGCAGGATCAGACCGGAGCACGTTGGCATGGTGAGACAGATGAGGAGATGGTGCCAGGTTGGCATGCATCAGCCTTTCTGTGTATATTTGCAGAGACTTTGGTGGTATCTCTCTCAGCGCATACAGGAGGAGTTATTGAGGTCACAGATCCAGAGAGTGAAGATATTGGTACAGTTCAGCGAGACATTCATGATGATGTCTTAGTGATGGACTATCTTCGCACTGGTGTTGTGGGTGGCACAGTTGGGGCCAAGGAGAGAGACCGTGTTCTTCAGTGAGCCAGACGGTTCAGATTGGAGGGTAGACACCTTTTGCATGTATGGGAGGATGGTAGAGTGCGAGTAGTACCACTTCCATCACAGAGACCACAGTTGGTCCGTCATGCTCATGAGGAGCTAGGACATTTTGGAGTAAAGCGTACATATAGCTTACTCCAGAGTCATTATTGGTGGCGCGGTATGCAGACCGAGGTACAGCAGTTTGTTGCCAGATGTATGGTTTGTGACCGAGTTAGAGCATCATTCAATGCTCCTACGCCACAGTTACACCCATTACCTATCATGGGATTGGGTTACCGTTGGAGTTTGGACTTTGCCGGACCTTTACCGCTGACTGTGAGACATCATCGGTATGTTTTGGTGATGGTGGAGCACTTCTCCAAGTGGATTGAGTTGGTGGCACTTCCTGACAAGTCTAGTGAAGGGACAGCTTACTCGTTCCTGGATCGAGTTCTTAGTCATTTTGGTGCACCAGCTGAGGTTTTGACTGATCAGGGTACAGAGTTCTTGGGAGAGTTTCAGGTCTTGTGTGACAAGGCTTTGATTGATCATCGTACTACATCCCGAGATCACCCTGAGGCAGATGGCTTAGCAGAGAGAGTGGTTCAGACGGTGAAGAGAGGATTGCGAAAGTATGGTTTGCAGAGAGGCCACTTGGGAGATTGGGATCTCCAGTTACCTTGGTTGGCCATGGGCTATCGGTTCAGCCGGCAAGCCTCCTTAGCATCCTTCTCTCCATACTTCATACTCTATGGACGAGATCCAGATTTACCTGCAGCCATTCGTCAAGATGCTACTATAGTTTTGGACTTGGATGACCCCGATGTATGGATGAGCGCATGTTCTCAACGGGCAGAGATCTTTCGGAGAGTGATGCCGATGGCCTTTGAGAACTTGGCAATTGCTCAACATAGAGATACTTTACGCTATGCTACCATTCGAGGGGGAGGTTATAGACCCTCGATCTGTCGATTTCATCCAGGCGACTATGTATATCTACAGCAGACAGCACCGACGACACTTGATGTTTCTACGGGCCGCACTATCTTGAGAGTGCGTGAGGTTTTGCCATCTAGAGTCCTTGTGTTAGAAGGACGTGATGGTGTTGTTTGGAAGGATCATGTGCGCAATTGTGCGCCATGCCACCTTCCAAACATTGATGGTACTATGGACCCACGCTTGGCACTTGTACGTGCAGGCTTGAGGTGTATGTTATGTGGCTCTTCTGGTGGAGCTGCTACTATGTTAGTGTGTGATAGCTGTTCGAGAGGATGGCATATGGCATGTATGACTCCTCCCCTCACGGTGGTTCCTCAGGGACAGTGGTTATGTCCTAGATGTACTTGACCTATAGCTAGTTCATTCTTTATATGGTATAGATTGCAGACAGGCGACTAACGATGGGGCTCCATAGCACCCGGCCTCCTGATCTTTGCCCATTAGAGGGTATACCATATACTTAGAGTAGATGGCTATCTGGAGTTAGAGGGACCTAACCGCCAGCTAGGGGGGCAATTGTGGCACTTTAGAGTCTATGTATGACTTATGTGTGAGTTGTGCTTTTATAGTGTATGATGTTGACAGCGATGTATGTTGTGTAGCGATGTATATACGCATGACAATTGTCACGCCATTTGTAGTTCCGCATCTAGATGCTCGGACACTGGAGTTCCAGTGATGGTAGTTAGAGTTATTCTAGCAGTTTCTCAAGGACTACTTTCTGACGGTTAGATTTTGTGTTCGGGGTGCTGACTTCACGGTGGGACCCACCGTCACTTTGCACTGTTTGCACCGTCGAGTGTGCCGTCAGCGGGACCATTAGGGTTTCAGGGCTAGCTCGAGTCCAGGGGGTATAGTTTCGAAGTGAGCTCCAGAGAGCTCACTTCTTTGATGTTGAGCCTTCGAGTTCCTGGCTATGGTGGACAGAGGCCGGCGAGCGTCACCTGGATTCTCTATGCTTGAGTGGGTATGGCTTGACTGTAATCAGTGCCCAGTTGTTGGCAGTTTATAGAGTGACAGATCAAGTACTGATCTGAGTTGAGTTGAGTTGAAAGTGTTAAGCAATCTGATTATTGTGGCACTTTAGAGTCTATGTATGACTTATGTGTGAGTTGTGCTTTTATAGTGTATGATGTTGACAGCGATGTATGTTGTGTAGCGATGTATATACGCATGACATCTAAGGAAAGTGAGTCATTTGAGTTTATTATATTGAAGGCTGATACAATAAACATGATATTATTATTTGAATATAAAATTTCAACAAATTCTTTTTGAAGGAATTCATGATATGGAATCTAACTAGCATGAATATATATTTTTCTCCATCTTGTTATGGAAACAAACTTGCATTAATTCAATTGTAATATCAGTTTTATAGTAAGTGGAAGTTGATGTCATCTAAATTTAGTTTGGGTATCTTAGGTATTAATGTCATTTGCATTTCATTTTGTTATTTTAGAGTAAATATAATTTGAATTCCATTCTAGTATGTGGTATTTGAGTTTGGGAAGAAGGTTGGGAGTTGAGTATTCAAATAGAAATAATAGTTATTAAGATTGCACATGGATATGAGATGGTCATTGTACCAAGCAAGCAAAGTCATTGGCATGGCTAGGCATATAGGCAAGAGCAACAATGACCATTGCCTCTAGGGGCAAGGAGGATCATTACCCACCTTAGTTATCCTTGGATACTCTTAACTCTTGGTGATCAATATTTTTGGCCATTTACATCACCACTTTAACGATCTCCTTAGGGATTCAACATTTGGTTCTCATAGAGGAGAGAGCATTGACTATTCCTCTAGCCATGCTCATGTCCTACTGTCAATGACATGCATCAATTGCTTACAATGTGCTTAGGCTTTAGTCTTCACCAACAAGCACCAACAAGCAATAGTAGTATGAACATCCAACATGGCTAGTGTCCTTCCTCCCCACTTACCAAGCATACCATTAGAGGATCTCTAACACATGGTCTAGGAGTAGAATAGCCTCTTTTTTGCTTCTTTGGTACTTGTTGTTTGAACAATTTTTCCCTTAGTGTGCCTTTGGACCATGTTTCTTTCTTGGTCACTTAGGACTGTTGGGCCTTGTGCATTTCTTTCTTTTGAAATTTATTTGTACCTTGTACTCTTTTCCATGTTCCTTTGGGTACTTTAAAATTTATATTTAGTATATCTATTGAAGGTATAGTAACTTCAGCTAAGCTGTTGAAAGATATTAGCATATCTAGATAATTTTTGACATCTAATAATGGATTATTTATGACCATTTGACTTTACAATTCTACTTACCTAATTACTATTTTTAAATATTTGAAAAAATGTCCTATCACTTCCTTGTATATTCATATCTTTTGTGAAGATTTTAACATGTTTGGAAGAAGTATTTGAAAGAGCAACATTGAGTTGACCAAGGGTAAAACTTGGTTAAGGGAAGTGAAGGCCAATTTGAGATATTACTTGGCCTTGGGACTTGTTGATAGGCAATGCAAACACAAGATGGATAAAGAAATTTCCATTTCAGTATGAGGGGTAGCTCAGTATGTTCTGATTGGATCAAAGGGATTTTTGCAAGAAAGATCCAATTCCTACAATGCTATCAGCTGGAAATCTCCACCTCAATCATATTATGATGGAAGGTCTTGCAGATCAAGTGTGTCCCATTGGAGAGTCTATTTTTGAGAAATAAATTATGTAAACATATATTTGGAGCACCAAATTTGATGTTGAGACTTATAGTAGTATGTGGTGCCCACATTTTTTGTTTTTTTCTGTTTTGTTAGCATTTGGAGAAGAAGTAAGCAAGAAAGCCAAATTGCGGAAGAAAGAATGGACGTGAGTGTCTTCGGAGGACATCCAAAGAAGCCGACTTTGGGTTTGATGATGGAAGTACTCAAAAGAAGAAGTCCAAAGAGCATCATCTTTGGATCGGGAAGCGAAGGCCGATATGAAGACCATCTAACAACCTTTGTACGTGGCAAGAAATTACACTTCAAGAAACGGTAGAGGCAGAAGAAGCATGTCTTGACAATGATAGGATAGCAACACGTAGAAGAAGGGGGAGTCAATTTTGAAATTGAATGAAGAATGACTGCAATTTGGAGTAATATAAAATTGTGATTTCATAGAGGAAAGTTGAATATATCAAGTAGATTTCCTGTACCTCTGAGTAGTCGTCTTGTAGTAATGCGTGTCAAGAAGCCAATTGAGAGTGAAATTTTCTGAAATCCAGAAGAGGTTAGAGTGTCTCGTCCAGGAGAAGGAATAGTCTTCCAGTACCAAAGAACAAGAGAGTAGATCATGGCAAAGAAGGTCACGAACTCTCTGCCAGTATGAAGTTTCACAATTCATAGGTTGGATGTCGTAGCAAGGATCAAAGTCTTGAATAGACTTTGCATGAATTTCTTAGCATGGAACTGGAATTTCAGTTTCCCAAGAGTCATGGCAGAAATAGCTGCCAGTAATTGCGAGGAAGGCCCTGAAGTCAAGGGGAAGAAAGGAAATCCAGCTCAATGGACTGAGTCAGATTGGAGGTTAGTGCTAGGGAAAGAAGCAAGAGAACCGACGAAGATCACCTTCTATCGGAAGTGTGATGTTGCAAAGGAAATGATGGACATACAAAATTTGTTCTTTGCTCTGCGTACCCACAAATGGTTACAAGGTGGAGTCCTATCGGGATCCAATTAAACAAAGTATTGTGGGGACGATAATGGCCATGTTCACACCGGAACAAATGACTTATGTGAACATGCGATTGGTGGTCTTTTTCCACCAAATGTTTGCAGGAGTGAAGGTGAACTGTGCAAAGTGCTTCCACCAACAAACAAGGTAGATGGTGGTCAATTGGAGGACAAGTTTGCCTCCACAGTATTTTGCACCGTTTGTAGCACACTTCTACTTTGGGTTGAACTTGCTGACAGCGGAGGAGAGGCATCACATGGTGTCGCATTTCCATCTTGATTTGAGACAGGAAGAGGATGAAGAAGAGCAACAATACATGGCACACTAGCAAGTCAATGATGATTCATTCTTGAGGATGGGACAACGGAAGATGGAAGAAGTCACAAGCCCAAAGACAAAGAAGCACAATAAACTCAAAGAAGTAAAGTTGCCGCCAGCACAAAGGAAGACCCAAAGACTGGTTCTATAGGGTAAGAAGGTGGTAAAAGAAGAACCATCGGAAACCGAGTCTAAAAGGGAGACAAAGTCCAGAGGAGAGGACTTAGAAGAAGCCAAACTCACTTTACAAAGTGAGGAATCTAGAAGCAAGAGTGAGGGTGAAGACAAGGTTCAGCAATCGGTTGGGGAAGAAGAAAAGGATGAAGCTTGTCATGCGATGATTGACAGTGTACTAGGAAAGAAGAATCATTGCATAGCCCTGGTTGTGGAAGAGAAGGGGGCTGAACGACAGAAGGAGTATCTTGCGGGTCCGAGTTCAGTGGGTAAGGAAGAAGGAAGCTTGGAAGTAGTGTCGCTGAAGATACAAAGATTGTGATTTTGGAAGAAGAAGCCGGTGGAAGAGGCAAAGTACAAAGATGGAACCAAAGATGAAGGGAACTTTGGAGGAATATCAAAGGTGGTCACTCCATTGTTGGGGCTGTTAAAAGAGCACCAGAAGGTAATTCCCCAAGATCGTATGAAGGTGACGAATGAGCTGCAGGTGGTGAAGTATCTGCTGGCTGAAGTGAAAGATTTGCAAGAGCACGTAACCCAAAGAGACAAGGAAGTTGAAGAACTTTGGGTTAATACAGTCTTGAAGAAGAAGACTTTCGAGAAGTTGCAAGAGAGTTTTGAGGTAAGAGGGAGAGAGATACAGCGTCAAGCCAAAGAATTGAAGGAGCAAACGATGTTGCTGACCAAGATGAAAGATGAAGGCAATGACAGCAATAATGGAGTAGGAGTTAGAAAGCTTGAGGAAAAGTGCAGCCGAGAAGGATCAAGCATGGCAAAGAGAGTTGGCAGTTAGAAATCAAGAAGAAGAAAGATTGCATGGGTTGGTATGAAGTGCTGAGTTGTAGAGTTCTCCGTATGCAAAGGAGAAGAAGATGCTTGCTGCTGAGTACAAAGACGAATTGAAGATGTATCGAGAAGAGTTGAAGGTAGTTGAGTGATCTCAAGAGCGATCTCAAGGAGATGAGTCAGAATCAGTAGGAAACGTTGCAGGAAAATTGAGAGCTATGCTGTGCATTGAGGCTGAAGGAAGATTGGAAGAAGTGAGATTACACGAGTCAAAGTTGCTTGTGGAGGAAACTCGAAAGAGAAAGCCAAAGATGTGGATATGAATACTTTGCTGATCCGATTGAGGGAGACAGTAGATCGGAAGATGTTAGAAGTAAGAGACAATGTCAATCTCAGATTAGATTTAGTCAATTCAAATAGAGAGAATTAGGAGTAGTGTGACAGAGGAGAGAAAGTCCGATGTTGCTGAAGTAGGAATTCAGGTGTCATCGGACTTGCTATTTGAGACATTAGAGAAAAGTGGGTTGGAAGATAAAGAGATAGAAAGATTACCCATGACCTCAATTGTAGTTCTCAGAAGAAATAGAAGAAGTAGTGAAGGATTTGGTAGTTGTAGATATACTTGAAGAAGGAGAAGTGATAGGAAGATCATCGGCTTTGAAAGCTGATGATGAGGTAGACATCGAATCATAGTAGAAACAGATTTTGAGATTTGAAGAGGCAGATATGAAGAGGTGGTTTATCAGTTCAGATCTGCAGGTAGGAAGAGATGTTAGGAAGCGGTGCTATGACAACCCGGCAAATATCACTTTTGCGGTAATCGGGTAAGTAAGGTTTGTTCCTACAGAGATACAATTCAGAATTGGTCAAATACAAAATTAAAGGTCACAATGTAGTTCTTCTTGGTTGCGTCTTTAATCTCTTAGGTAGAAACCACACCTAGAAGAGAGTAACAAGCACTGATTTGCAGTCTTGTCACAGAGTAACATTCGTTCATCACAACACCTTCAATTCTTTCCAAACAATCTTGATTGTGATGATTCAGTCTCTCCCAAAAATGGCACTTCATTGCAACATGACTTTACCTCAAAATTGTGTTCCACCCCTCCACTAAAAGCACAACTTCCTTGATCAACATTGCTTCACATTAACTTCACGCTGCACTTACAAATGCAAAATACTACCAACACTACAATTCCTATCAGATCTATCAAGGCATTGCTTTGATTGCACTTCACTCAGGATCAAACACATAGAATGAAGATCAAGGTTGCGGAATCCAACATCCAACAAGCACACTGACTTGCACTTCAAAATTCTCCCAACAATCACAAACACAAGCACAAAATTGATACTTGGAATCAAGCTTAAGCAATGAGCACTGCTTCACAACACTTTACTTTATCTATTCTCAGAAATAATGAGCACTGAATAACATAAGACTGCGAATGCCACTCTTAAATAGTGAAGCAGATGACAGTTCTAACAACTATATCGTTTCCTAACAACTCTACAAACCTATAGATCCGAAATGACAATGCATCTCTTCATATCTACCTCTTCCTATCTCAAAACTAGTCTTAATCCAATACAATGTCTACTTCTTCTTCGGCTTTCAAACCCAAACCCAAAGTAACTTCACTTCCTACTACTATATCCTCGAGTTTCTCAACTACTAAGTCCTCTACTAATTCTACTGCTTCTTCACTCTGATCTACAATTGAGGTCATGGGTAACCTTTCTATATCTTTATCTCCCAACCCACTCTGCTCTAAAGTGTCAAATGTCAAATCCAAAGACACCTACCTTCCTACCTCTCTTACTTCAGGTCTAACTACTATCAATTCCTTTACTAATTCTACTATGTACTCATCAAGAATTGTATTGAAAGCATGGGTATACTATCTACGCCTTCAATTTCCAACCCACTTTCCCCTAATCACTCATGTAACTGACCCAAAGACATTTACTATCTGATCTTGCACTTCGAGTTTATTCACTACTGCTATTTCTCTTCTAATTCTTTCATATCTTCAATCATAACTGAAATTGAAGCCATGGGTATTCTAAATATCTTCTTTCCTTACTCTAACTTCCTCTAACGCCTATGGCAAGATTCCTAAAGTCACCTTCACTGCACTCTGAGGTCTGACTACCTCAAATCTAGTCATCTTTGTCTTGAGGCAAAATCTCATGACCCAAAGTCGTGTAAACCTGAAGTCTTAAGTCTCAAGTCCAAAGTTGGGTAGACCCGAAGACACTAAACTACTCTATACATCTACTCCCAAAACTTCAAATGTTTATAACTTTTGTTACAGACCTACAAACTTTGTGATTTTGGTGGCAATAGAAAGCCCTAAACGAGACGCTTCCAACGAGGTATAGCACACATGATTTGGACTTGTGGTCAATGAGATATGGCCCCCGCCAGAATCTTAACCTGCAACTTCCATTCCAATGCAAAGAAACCCTCTGTCAACGTCTGATCCGAATTTTTTTCCTCCTCTGACACGTAGTAAGCTTCTTCGGGTCTGATCCAATCTGAGTCTTTCTTCCTCTTACATGAAGTCAACTTCCTAAGTTCAAATCAAAATACAAATTTCTCATCGTTTCTTCTCCATTTGGGTTCAATATGGTTTCAATAATGCACTTCTTCTTTAAAACTCATCTAAAATGAAAAATGTGGGTACCACATACCCCCTCCCTCAAATGTGAGCGTCCCTGCAAACATAGACTTCGGGTGTCTTAGAAACTTCCAAGTCTATGGTCCAATTTCTCCGAACTCTCCACCCGTTTACTCAAGTGGCAAAAGGATTGCCTTCCAGGTCTGCAAGTTGAATGGACCTATTTTCATAAAGATGAAGAACTTGGTAAAGCCCCATCCATCTCAAATGCAACTTGCTTGGGAAAAATATTTGGCAATTGTCATATAACAAAATCAAATCTCCTTCACGCATAACCACATGCTTGCTTATTGTGCTTGACTTTCCTTTGCTCTTGTATTTCCTTTGTGGTTTGCATTGCATTGTCTCTTTTCTCTTCTAACCACATTAGTTGATGGATCAAAAGATCGTGGCTTTCTTCCTCCGACAATCATTCTTTGCAAAGAATATGATATGTCGGTACTTCAATTCAACTAGTAGTATGGGATGCAAGCCATATGTCAAGAAGTATGGAGTTTGTTTGGTTGTAATCTTTTTGGTTGTTCTATATGCTCACAACTCGGCTAGTAATTTTGTATCCCAGTCATAGGCATAATTGACAGTCACCTTATTCAAAATTTTGCAAAGTAACTCATTTGCTTGTGGGTTATAAGAAGTCGTCTTCCGATGTTTAGTCTGGAAGTACTAGGTTAACACCTCTATCACAGAGTTCAAAAAATATGTCCTTCGGTCACTCACCAATTCCAGAGGACACCCATATTGGGAGATGATATTTCAAAAGAAAAATTCCTCCACAATTTTTGCACCATCTTTGCAAGTTGCTTCAACTTCGACCATCTTGGTAGCATAGTCAATGCAAACCAAAATATATCTCTTCCTTGTGACTCGGGTCACTGGTTGAATGGGAGCCACAAAATCAATTCCCCATTTCTCAAATGGGGCCAATGGCAAAATTGGTCTCAAAGGCCACTAAGAAGTAGCCGTTGGTTTCCCTGTTCTCTGACAAGCATCACAACTTTGGATATGAGCATGCGTGTCTTTGTACATCATAGGCCACCAATACCCCACAAAAAGAATCTTCTTTATAGTATTCTTCAAAGCATAGTGTCCTCCCGATGCTTTGGAGTGTAAAGACTCAATTATGGCTCCAACTTCGTATGACTCCAAGCATCACCAAAGTACTTTGTCTTTGCCCATCTAGAATAGAATGCTGTGTTTGAGCTGGTACAACCCCATTTTCTTGAGAAAGACTGCCCTTTGCTCCAGGTCCAGCCCTTCAAGACAATGGAGAGTATGCAGATAATGATATTCTACTGCATACCTCGTACTTTGCATTGTTGTTAATTGATATAACTCTTCATGCGGGAACCGATCGTCAATTTCCCACTCTTGATCTTGAGTTTCTAACCTAGATAGGAAGTCCACATTTGAATGCAAAGCTCCCTTCCTTACTTGTATAGTATATGTGAATTCTTGTAACAACAAGATCCATCTTGCAATTTTCTTGGACAAATCTGCCTTCTTGACCAAATGTTGCAATGCGTAATTGTCAATATAGAAGACAAACTCATATCCCAGCAGGTAGTGGCAAAACTTCTTGCAGGCATAATGTGACAACCCGACAAATATCACTTTTGCGGTAATCGGGTAAGTAAAGTGCGTTCCCATAGATATACGATTCAGAATTGGTCAAATGCAAAGCAAAGTAACAACTGCAGTTCTTCTTGAGTTCTTCTTAGTCTCTTAGGTAGAAACTACACCCAAAAGAGAGTAACAAGCACTGATTCATAGTCTTGTCACAAATTAACACCCCTTAATCATAACTCCATCAAATCTTTCCAAACAATCTTGAGTGTGATTGTGATTGATTGTGATTGTGATTCTTTCAGGCTCTCCCAAAAATGGCACTTCACTACAAAATGACTTTGCCTCAAAATTGTGTTCTACTCCTCCACTGAAGGCACAACTTCCTCGCTTGAAATTGCTTCACATCAACTTTGCACTACACTCACAAATGCAGAATACTACCAACACTACAATTCCTCTCAGATCTGTCAAGGCATTGCTCCGATTCCACTTCACTTAGGATCAAACACACAGAATGAAGATCAAGGCTGTAGAATCCAACATCCAACAAGCACACTGACTTGCACTTTGAATTTCTCCACACACTCACAAACATAGACACAAAGTTGATACTCGGAATCAAGCTCAAGCAATGAGCACTGCTTCATAACACTTTGCTTTATCTATTCTGAGAAATTATGAGCACTGAACAACATAAGAGTGCAAATGCAACTCTTAAATAGTGAAGCAATCGACAGTTGTCTTCCTAATGTACCTCTTCCTAACAACTCTACAAACCTGCAGATCTGAAATGACAATGCACCTCTTCATATCTACCTCTTCAAATCTCAAAAACTGTTACTAATCCAATCCGATGTCTACTTCTTCCTCGGCTTTCAAACCCAAACCCGAAGTAACTTTACTTCCTACTACTCTTTCTTTGGGTTTCATAACTCCTACATCTTCTACCAAATCTAATAGTTCTCTTTCCCGATCTGAAATTTCACTAGTGGGTAATCTATCTAACTCCTTATCTCCCGACTCACTCTTCTCTAATGTCTCCATGATAACTCCAAAGACATTTTTGCTCCTACTTCATCTACTTCGGGTTTTGCTCTAACATCTTTCCGAAGTTTATCTATCTCCAATTTCACTTAGTCTAATCTAATTGTGATATTGTCTTCTACTTCCAATATCTTCCTATCTACACAAGTTCTGAGACTAATCAACAACGCATTCAAATTGGTGTCCTTTGCATGTCTCCTCCTCGTCTCTTGCACCAAAAACTTCAACTCGTGTAGCCTCGTCTCTTTGATACGCACACTAGCATCTGTACTTAGCATTGCGTTCATCCTAATTACAATCTCCTTCAATGGCTCCAGTCTCATTTTCCTTTCCCGTTCTCGATCTGCAAGCCAATCCTCTCGGTACATTGCCAATTCTGCCTCAAACTCGGCTTTCACAACTTCTTTCTCCTTCTCCTTTTTTACAATCTTCTCCTCCTAATTACAAAGTAACTCTCGCAACCTCTCTTCTTCTCTATATCTCACTGTCAACTCTCATTGCCACAGTTGCTTCTTCTTTTCTACACTCTCCATCACCCTATCAAGCTCTTGTTCCTTCTTGGCTATTCTTGCCATAACATGGATAATCTCTAATCTCAAATCAGCAAACTACTGCTTCAAGATCTCATTCTTAGCTACTTGTCTCTCCCTTGCTATATCACTCTGCTTCACAAGTTCCTCTCGATTCCTTGCTTCTCTCCTCAAATTCTCTATCAATTGATTCTGTACTACTGCCTCTACTCGTAGTACTTCCCTTTCCTCCTCTCCTTGGATTATACTCCTCTTCAATTCTAAGTTCTCTTCTTCCAATTGGGCTAACACCTGCAACACAGTCTTCACCTCCGAACGCTTTGACTGCATCTCTTTCTTCTTGTGTTCCAATTTCACCAACAAAGGACACACAACTTTGCGCAGGTACTCCACTCCGTCACTCATGACTTCTTCAACTTGCAGAGTGATCTCCTTCTTCACCTCTTCTTCTCTCAATACTTGCCTTCTTTGCTGCAGTTGTCATATCGGAATAGACGCTTCACTCCCCAAATAGGCATTCTCCTCTTCCATTACCTTGCTTGGACCCGCTTCACACTTCACTTTTCACCTAGACCGAACTCCTCTTTGAATGGTAACTTTTCTCTCCTCCTACTCTTGCACTTTGTCTTCTAACTTCACTTTACCTTCCTCCTTGAGCTCCATCTTGACTTCTTCTTCTACTGCGGGTATCAATGTCATCTCTCCGCCTTCGTCATTGTCACTACTCGTGTCTCCACTCTATAGTGTGAGCTCGGGTTCTTCCTTGCGTTTTGAGTCTTTGGACTTGCTCTCGGCTTTGCCTTCCGATTCTTCTTCCAATGACGCAATTACTACCATACCTTTCCTCAGATTTACCCTTTTGGTCTTCCGAGGTCTTGTTTTCTTGACATCTCTTCCTTCTCCTTGTTGACTCCTCTTCTTCGACTTCCGAGTACTCACGTCCACCTGCACACTCTTCCCCGTCTGCATGTAGTACTCATCGCTGCTTCTGATCTGAAGAATGTACTACTGCTCCTCCATGTCCACCTCCTTTCTTAAGTCAGGATGAAAATGCAACACCATTTTGTTGCGCTCTGCCGCATTGAGCAGATTCAGCCCTAGATAGAAATGTGCTGGAAATGGCACAATGTAATCTGGAGGTGATTTATCCCGCAAGTTCCACACCATCTGTCTTGTTCACCCATGGAAGCATCTCGCCCAATTAATTAGCTCTCCTACAAACATCTTATGGAAGAACACCGCTTGGTGCTTCATCACATAATTCGTTCTCTCCAGCTTCAAGATTGCCATGAGAGCACTCATGATCCCTCTCTTGACAGGATCCTTGTAACTCTCTACTTTGTACCCATTCTTCGTATGCTTCAAAGAGAATGCATCCCTCACTTCTTGGGTTTCTTTGGCTACCTCTCCCTTCCCCAAGAACGTGGCATCCTGCTCCGCGCATGCCTCTCTTCCGAGTACTAATCTACAATCCGACTCCGTCCAATGAGCCAGATTTCCTCTCTTCCCCTCTTCCTCAAGGCCATAGAGACATTTACTCTTGATTATCTTGGTCATGAATCTTGGAAAGCTCACATTCCAGTTCCACGCCAAGAATGTGATCCGAAGTCGGCTCAAGACTTGGCAATGTGACGTTGGCATTTGTGGCTGCCAAATCCGCTACAATATTGTATTGGGGTACTTCTCCCAATTTGACCGTCTTCACTTTCGGCTTTGGGTTCAAAGTCTCTCCATGTTTGATTTTGACTTCGAGATGTTTCAGAATGGTGACGGGATTGCTAGTGGTCTTGACCCAAGGTTCCTCGGGTTGGCCCACCTTGGCTTGGATCAGACCCTTTACTTCAGATTGGATGTCCGCCAGAAAAACTGGAGGCTTTGTCTTTGTCTCCTCCTCCAAACTCATTTCCCGAGCTCTGAGTATTGCTTCCTTAAGTTCTTTTTGCAAGGCTTTAGCTTTGGCTTTAGCAAGGATCTTTTCCTCCTTGGCTGAGAGAATTGCCTTTATGGAAGACGATGACGTCATACTCAGCTCTTCGGGGTCACGCTTCTTCTTACTTGCGCGTGTCTCAACCTTCAAAATTTCAAGGTCTGGCCATTCCTCTTTCAAGGCCGGACTCCCTTCTTGAGGTCTCTCCTCCTCAAGTGTTATATCATTTACATTTGTATCACCCTTTGCCTGAAGCGCTGCACGCTCAGCGGGGGTTTGTACATATTTTATAGGTGGCTTCGGGTTTTGTGGGTGAGGGCATTGGTTGCCCGTATGGCCCGATCCTTTACAATTTCTACATAGGGGAACGTACCTGATTTTCCTTCTTGGCTCCGGACAGTTTGGAGACCAATGTCCTATCGAGCCACAATTGTAACATGCCCCGGGTGCAACATTCTGAGGTCAATTTTGGTTGCTCATTGGTGGTCTTTGTGGAGGAGCATTGGGGTTATACTTTCTTGGTCCGTACTTCGGACCTTGATACGATGTGCTTGCCTGAGGTTGTACCTCTTGGGTTTGGTACACAGCCTCTTCTTCCTCTTCTTGGTTCCATCCCGGAACCCAATCAATCTGTTGCACCGTGAATGCATACGAGTATTGCATTTCGTGTTTGCATGGCCTGACTTGCCACATGCAATGCACCATACATTAGATCTACCAAATGCTGGGGACTTCCTTCTGTCCTTAGCCCCAATCATCTGGATCTTGAAATCCGAAAACTCCTTGATGAGGGCGTCCAGCTTGGTATCCGCCTTATGTACACTCTTTGCTGGGGAGTCATTGGTTTCTTACCCCCACGTCTTTGTACCCGTCTTGGCTTTGATTCTTCTTTGGATTCCAAAGAAGAGCTTGAAGACGTGGAGGATTCCTCTAAAGAAGGGGATGTGCTACAAGAAGCTCTCCTTCTGGGCTTCTTGCCTTTCTTCTCTCGGTTTCTTCAATTGCCGGCAGAGTGAGAGTAAGCCGCCTCATAGTGGGCAACATGTTTGAGTACCTTGTCAAGGGAAGTTACTTTCCTCTCCCTTGCAAAGATCTGAATCTTTGGTGAAAGTCCTCCTAGGAACCTGGTAATGGTTTGGGCATCGGAGTAACCCACCACACCCGATTGCTTCGGGACTTGGTTCAAAAGTGCCATGAACCGCTTAGAGTAGTCTCTCAACTTCTCCTTCTTGCCTTGGTCTAAATCGTTGAGTGCCACAAAGACACTCGTGTCATAATCAACTTCCCGGAATTGTTCTAGGAAATTTTTTTGCAAGTCCGCCCAGTCCGCCGGTACAAACCCCTTCTAGGTCACATGGGTGTACCAGCTCTGAGCTTTCTTTTGGAGCAAACTTGGGAAAATTTGCTGTCGATCCGCCAAGTCATGCTCCTTGTTAGCAAAGGATATGACTTTGAATCCTTCAATGAATTCATTGGGGTCTTCATCTTGTTTGTCCCCTTGTACTTTTGATAGGCGTGTCAGGTGACATGTAGTGAAGTCATCGTTCAATTTGATGGGATCAGCTGGGGTAAATTTGAACTTGACGGAACCGAGGAACTGGCTGGAATTGATGCCGTGTTGACAGCCCAGGGGTTCCAATTTTTCAAATTCAAGGTAGAGTCTTCTTCGACAATTTCTTCTCTAAGGGTGTCCACTTCAACTTGGTTAGAAGAATCAGGCTCAACACTTTTGATGTGTTCTTCAAAATTCATTTGGGACAACCAAGGAATTGTTTGTAGAAGTTTTTGACACTCTTCTTCCATTGGTTTTCATGCTATCTTTTCTCAAACAAAGTTTTTTAAAGATGCGACTTCCTTTACAGCTCTAGGGGAAGTCGATGTACTGGGCCGTAATGCATATGTCTGGCCGCTCGAGTCTTTCTTCTTCTTGGAAGAGAGGGATGCGAGTAGCCTTGCCAACCGCCTTCACATTTCTTTTGGTCAAGTTCTTGCAGGGCTTCTTGCACTTCATGAAGGAGTTGAAAGTCCAACGCCTCTCGTTCAGTTTTGTCAAAAGTGGATTGGATCTTCAGACGTTTGTCTTCTTCATGATGCAACTCTCGTCTTTGAACTCTCTCTTCTTGTTGTTCTCTTGATGCAGACATTCATATTGCTTTGATACCTAGTTTCAAATTTGGCTTTGTATTCTTCCACTTCCAAGATTTGTATCCCCGGCAGTGGTGCCAAAAATCATGTGACAACCCGGCAAATATCACTTTTGCGGTAATCAGGTAAGTAAGGTTTGTTCCCGCAGAGATACATTTAGAATAAGTCAAATACAAAATTAAAGGTCACAATGTAGTTCTTCTTGGTTGTATCTTTAATCTCTCAGGTAGAAACCACACCCAGAAAAGAGTAACAAGCACTAATTTACAATCTTGTCACTAAGTAACACTCCTTAATCACAACACCTTCAATTCTTTCCAAACAATCTTGATTGTGATCATTCAGTCTCTCCTAAAAATGGCACTTCATTGCAACATGACTTTATCTCAAAATTGTGTTCCACCCCTCCACTAAAAGCACAACTTCCTTGATCGACATTGCTTCACATTAACTTCACGCTGCACTTACAAATGCAAAATACTACCAACACTACAATTCCTATCAGATCTATCAAGGCATTGCTTTGATTGCACTTCACTCAGGATCAAACACATAGAATGAAGATCAAGGCTGCAAAATCCAACATCCAACAAGCACACTGACTTGCACTTTGAAATTCTCCCAACAGTCACAAACACAAACACAAACTTGATACTCAAAATCAAGCTCAAGCAACAAGCACTGCTTCACAACACTTTGCTTTATCTATTCCTAGAAATAATGAGCATTGAACAATATAAGACTACAAATGCCCCTCTTAAATAGTGAAGCAAATGACAATTCTAATAACTATACCGTTTCCTAACAACTCTATAAACCTGCAGATCCAAAATGACAATGCACCTCTTCATATCTGCCTCTTCCTACCTCAAAACTAGTCTTAATCCGATACGATGTCTACTTCTTTTTTGGCTTTCAAACCCAAACCCGAAGTAACTTCACTTCCTACTACTCTATCCTCGAGTTTCTCAACTATTAAGTCCTCTACTAATTCTACTGCTTCTTCACTCTGATCTACAATTGAGGTCATGGGTAACCTTTCTATCGCTTTATCTCCCAACCCACTCTTCTTTAAAGTGTCAAATGTCAAATCCAAAGACACTTGCCTTCATATCTCTCTTACTTTGGGTCTAACTACTATCAATTCCTTTAATTATTCTACTATGTACTCATCAAGAATTGTAATTGAAAGCATGGGTATACTATCTATGCCTTCAATTTGCAACCCACTTTCCCCTAATCACTCATGTAACTGACCTGAAGACATCTACTATCTGATCTTGCACTTTGGGTTTATTCACTACTGCTATTTCTCTTCTAATTCTTTCATATCTTCAATCATAATTGAAATTGAAGCCATGGGTATTCTAAATATCTTCTTTCCTTACTCTAACTTCCTCTAGCGTCTCTGGCAAGATTCCCGAAGTCACCTTCACTACACTCCGAGGTCCGGCTACCTCAAATCTAGTCATCTTCATCTTGAGGCAAAATCTCATGACCCGAAGTCATGTAAACCTGAAGTCCTAAGTCTCAAGTCCAAAGTCGAGTAGACCCGAAGACACTAAACTACTCTATACATCTACTCCCAAAACTTCAAGTGTTTGTAACTTTTGCTAAACACCTCCAAACTCTATAGTTTTGGTGGCAATAGAAAGTCCTGAATGAGACGCTTCCAACGAGGTATAGCACACATGATTTGAACTTGTGGTCAATGAGATATGGCCCCCGCAAGAATCCTAACCTACAACTTCTATTCTGATGCGAAGAAACCCTCCTTCAACGTCTGGTTCAAGTTTTTGTCCTCCTCTAACACGAAGTAAGCTTCCTCGGGTCTGATCCAGTCTAAGTCCTTCTTCCTCTTACATGAAGCCAACTTCCTCGGGTCGAATCAAAATAGAGACTTCTCAATGTTTCTTCTCCATTTGGGTTCAATTTGGTTTCAGTAATGCACTTCTTCTTTAAAACTCGTCCAAAATGAAAATGTGGGTAACACAGGTGCAGTAGGAAGAATTTTCATTTGCTTCATTATTTAAAGGTGGCATTTGCAGTATTATGTTGTTCAGTATCCATATTTCTGAAGATAGAAAAAGCAAAGTGCTGTTTTTAGTACTCGTCGTTTGAGCTTAATTCTGATTGTCAATTCTGTGTGTGTGTTTGTGAGTGTGTGGAGAATTTTGAAGTGCAAGTTTGTGCGCTTGTTGGATGTTGGATTCTGCAACCTTGATCTTTACTTTGTGTGTTTGATCCTGAGTGAAGTGCAATCAAAGCAATGGCTTGACAGATCTGAGTGGAATTGTAGTGTTGGTAGTATTATGCATTTGTCAGTGCAGCGTAGTGTTGATGTGAAGCAATTTTGATCAAGGAAGTTGTGCCTTTAGTGGAAGGGTGGAACATAATTCTGAGGCAAAGTCATTTTTACAGTTAAGTGTCGTCTTTGGGAGAATTTGAATCATCACAATCAAGATTTGTTTGGACAGAAATTTTTATGTTGTGATTAAGGAGTGTGTATTTGTGACAAGTTGTCGAGATTATGAGCTTATCCTCTCTTCTGGGTGTGGTTTCTACCTGAGAGATTAAAGACGCAACCAAGAAGACTTACATGTTATTGTTTGACTTTGTATTTGACCAATTCTGAATTGTATCTCTACAGGAATGATCATACTTACCTGATTATTGCAAAAGTGATATTTGCGGGGTTGTCACATAGTAACAAAGAAAATGTGAGAATTTAGGTTTATATAAGTTTTGGATGTCTTTAGGAATTGAGTCAAAACTCTTGTATTGTTTTTCTTAGGAATGTAGAAGCAACTTCATTATTGATGGTGTCTACTTAGTCATTTGTTGTGGCAAGAATTGCAATTATCAAAATATTATTTGCATTGAAAGCATTTTCTTGCATATCAAGGAAGACATTGAAAATAAGAGAATGTAAGGAAGCACAATCATTAGTGTCATTGTATGGACTGACTATTTGATCAAGGGCTTAATGAAACCATTTTCTAGTGATTTGGTGTTATCTCCAACCCATAGAAGAAATTTTCTAAAAGTAGTAACTTCTTGTTTGTCATCTTATACATATAAGTAGTAGACTTGAATACTTATTGAAAGAAAAATGTTAAATGAACTAAGCATTCATAATCTGAGCACAACTTCCACATTGAACATTGGCAAGACTTAGGAAATGTCACCACTAAGAATGAACTCCTTGCCCCAAATGGAAAGCTAAAGTCCATGCCATCGTTTAATAATCTGTTGAGTCTTCAAAAGAATAGCATTGCATCATTGGAGCTTCATCCCATATGATAAATATTGCCATCCAAGATAATGCTATGGATGTACTTTGTTTGCTAAGTTGCAAATAGAGTTAAATGCAACAGTGATTGGTATCTTAGCTTGAGAGTGTGTAGTTTATCTTCCATGTATGATCAATGTAGCTATGTGTGACAAACCACCAAGTATCACTTTGCAATAAGGTGTGATGAATCATTTGTTCTTGCATAGATACTTGTCAAGAATGTCCAAATACAAAGTAAAAGTACCTTTATAGTTTTTTTTGATTACATCTTTGAACTCTTGGGCAGAAATAACACCCAAAAAAGTGCAATTATCACTCAAAAAGTGAATTGCAAAACTAAAATTGTCATTCAGAACTACAATTCTTCAACTCCAATCCAAATCAACTTCAATTGTGACGATTCAGTGAATATGAGGATGTTTATTTTGTCACAAAGTCACTTCACTACCAAATTGTATTCCATTTCTCCTCCAAAGATACAACTTCCTAGTTCAAAGTTACTTTGCATTGGCCTCTTGATTTTACCTGCAAATCCTAAATAATGACAACGCTATGGTTCCCAAGGTTCATCAAGGCATTGCTTGCAAGTGTTCCACTCAGGATCAAACAAATGGAATGGAATTTAGGGACATATAATCCAACATTTGACACTTTCACTTGCACATCAAAATTCTTTAGGCATTCAAAGACAAAGACATTTAGTTGACACTCAAAATTAAGAGAATGAGTAGCACTATATCAACACTTTTCTTTATTCATCTTCTACTCTTATTTAACACAAAACACTTTGAATGTAGGTCTTAAATAGCCTGAGCACTTGGGAGTTATAGAAACCACCTAAACCACTAACTAATCCAGCCGGTTCCACACATACAAAGTGATTCTTCCTACAAAACTAGCACTTTGGATCTATAACTACTATCTACTTGGATCCAACTGTACTGATTTCACTTCACTTGGACTTGCTATTATTCTTCCTTCACTTAGCTATGAAGCAACATTAATTACAAGTGAAGGTAATAGTTTTGCAACTGATTGTGTCCTTGAGAAGTTCAGAACTTACTCTACACCTTCTACTTCCACTCCGTCTCCAATTTGGATTGCTACATACATCATGGATAGTATATTTATACTCCTTTCCCACTTGGTACAATCCTCAATTACTTTAAATAAGTCAGCTGAGTCAACTTGTCTTCCAAAGTCAGAAACTTTGGTTTGGTTTTCAAACAACTTGTTAATAGATTGATCATACTATCTACTTCTTGCTTTACTAAGTCTAATATAACAAAGATTATCAGCTACTTTTCCTACTAGCCTCTCTCTAAGGTCAATTAACAACTTATTCATGTCTAAGTCTCTTGCCTTCTTCCTGCAAGTCTCATGCACTTGCAATTGAAGCTCATGAAGATAGGATTCCTACAATTTGGCATCCATCTTTGTACTCAATATGGCTTTGAAGCATTGGGCTGCCACTTTGATCACTTCATTCTAATTTCTCCCTTCTATACCCTCAACTTGTTGTTGCATTGCACTCAAATGATGTTCTTTTACCAATTGATCTTGTAATTGCTCCACTTCATCATGATGCTTCATAATCAGAATTGCTAAAACCACTTCTCATTCCACCAGCTTGGACTCCATTTGTTGAACCAAGAAATTTAAATTCTGTTCTTCTTTCAACCTAAAGTTGAGTTTTGCCACCAACTCATGCTCCTCATGACAATAGCCGCCTTTATTTCTATGATCTTTACTACATGCACTTCGTCTTTACTTTTTTTGTTGAGCAAGGTCATTATGGGTTGCATCTAGCTTGTCTTTTATCTTCACTAATTCCTCCTTTTGTTCCTTGAGCTCCTCCTTCAAAGGGATAATTATTCTCTAGATACTTACCCCTTTGATCATAGCTTCCTTGTAGATCTCCAAGCAATCTCTAGTATGCCTCACATTCTACTTTGCGCAATTCAACTCCATCTTGAATGTTACAAAGCTTGCCCTCTAACTCTTCATGATGCATCTGCAGTTTGGTTTGTACTTCAGAATGCTCCTTCTTATATTACTACAATTGTTAATGCAATTGCACTAGCACATGACATACCAGATTAGACATGTAATGTATTCCTTGAAGTTGTGGCTGTGGATTCTCTCCTTCATCATCTGAGTGGATCATCTACAAACTTACTTAGGGTTATTGCCATCACAACTCAACCTCCTTTGCCTTTGAGTCACTTTGGATTATTCTTTATCCTTGACTCGTCCTTAATACTTGGTTGAAAATGATCTGAGCTTCTTCTTTATCTTCTTATGGAGTGTCTACATCCAACAACTCCATACCAGGTGTATCTACTCCTTTTAACCTATCAATATCTTGATGGACCTTGTTGTTTGATCCAATGTTAGCATCTTGATCCTCTTGCTGAACTTCAAGTTCACCTTAACTCTCCATTGCTGAATCTTTGGTCTTTAGAGTGAGTGAGTTCTTTTTCTTCTTTTGAGTCAATATTTGAGTTGGTTTCCTCCTTTAATCCCAAAGACAAATCCACCATTGCTTTGGCTTGAGTTAGATTAGGTCTTTGTCTTTTTCTCCTTTTAGGCATTGATGTAGCTCCCTTAGGTTTGGACCGCTTCCTTGATTGGGGAACTTTTGTATCATTGCCTTCTCTTAGCCTATCTTGATGAAGTGTTGGTCATTGGCTTTAATCTTTAGGGTATACTTCAACTCATCTAGATCAACTACTTATTTGAGGTTAGGATGAAAGTGTGATACTATCTACTTTTTCTTCTCGGCTATCATGAGATTCAACCAAAAGTAGAAATGTCCTGCAAACAACACAAAATAGTATGGAGGTAAGTTCAATCGCCATTGCAACACCATTTGTCTAGTTTGCTGATAGAAGCATGTTGCCTAGTTGATGTGAACTCCTACAAACATCAAGTGAAAGAACACCACCTAATGTTTACTAACATATGTGGTTTGATCTGGTTTTAACATGGACATGATGGAGTTGATGCTTTGCTTCATTGGATCAATATATATCTTCACCTTGTAACCATTCTTCTTCCTTGGCTCATAGAATGATGCCTTCACCTCTTTTATTTCTTTTGAAGCATCACACTTCCAATTGAAGGTTATTCCAATTGGCTTGCTTTCCTCCCATCCCAACACCGGCCTCCAATCCCAACACCAACCTCCAATCCTCTTCTATCCATCTTGTAGGATTGCCTCATTTACATCCCACATCAACACCTTCTTCATAGTTGCTAGCTATAGTCTCAATCATGAGTATGAGCTGACTAAGGTTCCAATTACAAGACAGGAAGATGACTTGCAACTTCACTAACAAGTCAAAGCATGCCAACATATCCAACCTCCAAATCATAGGATTCCTCATCAAAATCATGGGCATGCTCTTTCTTCTCTTTGTCTACATTATGCTTCTTTTGTGATTGTAGGCTCTTGTAAAAAGAAAATTAACCTCATTTTCTTGTACTCATCTATGCTCTTAAGGTAACTTGAATTTTCTTGAGCTTATCAATGTGAACTTGTCACTAATTTGCTCTAAATTTATCATGTTGGGATTTTTTGCTAATTTTTCAATTGCCAAGGGTTGCCAAGGGTTGGATGCTACACTCAATAAGTCCCTATCAAATCTAAGTTCAAAAAAGTCTGAAGTCTAAGTACAAGCTAGCTATTTTGTGATGGTGCTTTTAATTTTCTCTCATAGGCCTAAAGTCACTCCTTGATCCAGATTGCCTTGGATCAAGTCTTGAATAATCCCAAGCCAAAGTTCCTTGGCTTTGATGCTCTAATCTTACCACCCAAAGTATCTACATCTTTGGATCAAAATGCTTAGGTGCATCCCTTTTGGTTGCTCCAACCTCTAGCATCTTTTTAGCATAATTAGAACACACAAGAATGTACCATTTCCTTGTAAACTTAGTGATTGGCTGATAGGTCCCACAAAATCAATTCCCCACTTCTCAAAAATGGCAAAACTAGTTTTAATGGCCATTGAGTAGTGGTGGTAGGCTTTTTGATACATTGATAAGCATCACATCTTTAGATATGCGCTTGTCTATCCTTGTACATTATTAGCTACAAGTAGCACATTTTCAAAATCTTTTTAACTATATCATTCAAGGCATAATGTCCTTGGAAGCCTCCAAAGTGTGTAATACCATTAGCTAGATATATTTTCTAAAGGTGAAATTTAGCTTGGTAACATCTGGAAGGATATTATATATGATGGAATAAGTAGATTAGATAGAGGTGTCACCAAAAGAGTACTTCTACTAATAAGGTGGAGCCAAAACACCTTGAAAACTTCAAATTCAATTTTGCAAGCCTAAATAGATGAATTAGGCCTCAAAAATGAAAAATTCCTTTTACTTAGAGTGATTAGGTTTACTTTCTTCCCCCATTATTTGTCTTGTTGAGAGCTTTTTAATGGTATCTAACCAATGCAATTTTGAGCTTCCTATAAGAAGATTCCATCTAGTCAAACTTGTTTGACTAACCAAATTGGACAAGATTTGACATGTCACCCATCCATGCAACTAATCTAAGGTTGGAACTTGCTGACATATTGCCAATCCATGTATGTGATCCAAGGGTGAAGCTTCCTTTGAGGGAGTCCACTTTGCTATACAATAAAGACAAGCTGCTCCTTTGGGGCATTACAGTATTGAGTGTGAAGCTTTTGTTTCTTCTCTTGTGTTTCTCTTGGAAGTTCTCATGTCCTTGTAACTTAAAAATGGTATTTAAGCAAGTGTTTCCAATCCAAGAGAGTGGATAACCCCTCTTGGAGGAACATGAGCTATTGAGACTAAGTAATCTCAAGGAGAGATACCATAGTGCAAAACTTAGATTAGGAGTGTTTTAGAGAAAGGATGGGATAGAAGCTCTTAAAGGACAATTTCCTTCACCCCGTTTTCCATTCTTGAATCCATTCCACATCAAGATTTTGTACATCTAGTGTAAGCAAGTGAGAGTATATCTCATTTACCATTTTGGAGCAGAGTTCATGGATACAATGATGAATTCACCAAACCTGGTGATTCTACCTGTGGTGATATATGATAGAGAGTGGGCTTTGACAAATCTATCATGATGGATCTAAATATACCAAATCCTCTCCCTTTCAATAATCAAGTAGACCAAAAGTGATGTTTAGGGATTTCATAGTCCGCAATTTTGGTGAGGAATATTATCAACAAGTGATAACCTCTAAAGTCCTAGTGGTAATCCCAATAATTAGTGCACGTCTTGAGTGATCATAGTAACCCTCTATTGGAGTAAGAAGTAGGGATTGAGCATTTTCCATGTGTAGGAATCATGGATCCGTAGTTGTAGGATTTGATGCAAGGAATGTAAGGGATGTTGAACAAGGTTTAGAAGATCAAGATGACCATGGAGGAATTGCAAAGTCAAGTACATACCTTCAAGAGTGATCAAGCAATGCAAGAAGGGAAATCGTTCCAAAACCTAGTACCAACGGCAAAAGTACTTGGAGAGTCACTCATGCCAATGACATCAACTCTCATCAACAATGAAGCCACATTTTTACTATGTATCAAGAAGACATGCAACATTGAGCCTTACAAGGGAGAACATTCCATGGAAGTAACAAAAAATTGGACTTCAAGAATGGATTGATAGTTTTAATTATTCACAACTAAGATCCCAAATCATTTTGCAAGCATTTTTGCATGATGGTACTTGTGGTACCCACATTTTTTGTTTTTTTTCAAAATCAAGAAGAAGAAGTGTATAGAGAAGTCGGATTGCGTCTGTATGGCCAAAGAAGGTGAAGAAAAGCGTCTTCGGGATGAAACACAAGGTAAAGTGGCTTTGGGTCATAAGGCAAAGTACTCGGACTTGCCTTGTCAGCATACAACCCGAAGTAAGAAGTCTTTGTATTGGGGGAGCTCAACCCGAGGCGAAGACAGTGTAACAACCTTTCTTTGGGGTGAGAAATTCAAGAAGGGACCGTTCAAAACCGGCGGTCATACGCGTGAAGTACAATTGACAATGACAGGCGCATGCAAGAGGTGTGATTTCTTGGTAGAAACTCAAATTGAAGAGAGACGAAGAAGGCGTGACTCTATAAAAATTGGGCTAACAACAGAGCAATATCAAGCAATTTTCCTTTGCCATTGAGGAGTCATCCTGTAGGAGATCATGGGAAGGGAAGTAGAGTTGAAGACGCGCTAGTGTGTAGAGGAGAATTCGAGAGAGTTAAACCAAGAGATAGTGAGGAAGCAAGAAAGAGGGGAGGAAGAAAGGAGAACTCCGAATTTGCAGTGAGAAATCATGCAATTTGGAGGTTAGATGTGATCGCAAGAATCAAAGTCTTGAGCCTACTTTGGATCACCTTCTTGGCATGGGACTGGAATGTAAGTTTTCTAGGTTTCATGACTGAGATAATCAAGAGTAAGTGTCTTGATGGCCCTGAGGAAGAGGAGAAGAGAGGAAATTTGGCTTGCTGGACAGAATTGGATTGGAGATTGGTGCTCGGCAGAGAGGCAGTCACGGAGCAGGGTGCCACGTTCTTGGGGAAGGGAGAGGTAGCCAAAGAAACCCAAGAAGTGAGGGATGCCTTCTCTTCAAAGAGAACAAAGAATGGGTATAAGGTCAAGAGTTACAAAGATCCAGTGAAGAGAGGGATCATGAGTGCTCTCATGGCAATCCTAAAGCCGGAGAGGACGACTTATGTGATGAAACACCAAGTGGTGTTCTTCCATAAGATGTTTGTAGGAGAACCTATCAATTGGGTGAGGTGTTTCCATGAGAGGACAAGATAGATGGTGTGGAATTTGTGGGATAAGTCACCTCCACACTACATCATGCCATTTGCAACACATTTCTACCTCGGGTTGAATTTGCTCAATTCGGCGGAGTGCAGCAGAATGGTGTCTCACTTTCATCCCGACTTGAGAAGAGAAGTTGACACGGAGGAGCAACAATACATTCTTCAAATCCAAAGCACTGATGAGTACTACGCGCAGATGGGCAAGAGTGCGGAGGTAGAAGTGAGTACTCCGAAGTCAAAGAAGCGGAGTCGACAAGGAGAAGGCAAAGACGTAGAGAAGACAAGACCTCGGAAGACCAGGAGAGGAAACCCGAGAAAGGCATAGTGGTGATCACGTCATTAGAGGAAGACTCGGAACACAAGGAGGAACCAGAGCTCATGCTACAAAGTGGGGATACGAGTAGCGATAGTGATGAAGGTGGGGAGATGATGTCGGTACCTGCTGCAAAAGAAGAAGAAGTTTGGGTGGAGCTCAAGGAAGAAAATAATGCAAAGTTGGAGGACGAGGTACCCGAGCTAGAGGAGAAGAAGATCACGATTCAGAGGGGAGTTTGGTTGAGACGCAAGGTGAAGTATGAAGTGGGTCCGAGCAAGGCCAGGGAAGAGGAGAATGCTAGCTTGGGGAGTGAAGCATCTATTCCGATACAAGGACTGCAGAGAAGAAGGTGAGTATCGGGTGAAGAAGAGGTAAAGAAGGAGATCACTCCGTAGGTGGAAGTAGGTGTGCATGATGGAGTGGAGTACCTACAAGAAATTGTGTGCCCATTTGTGACAACCCAGCAAATATCACTTTTGCGGTAATCGGGTAAGTAAAGTTCGTTACCGTAGAGATACTATTCAAAAATGTCCAAATACAAAGTCAAAAGTCACAATTGCAATTCTTTTTGATTTCTTCTTTAATCTCTCAGGTAGAAACTACACCCAGAAGAGAGTAACAAGCTCACAATCTTGATAACTTGTCACGAATACACACACACATAATCACAACATAGCAAATTCTGTCCAAAAAACTCTTGATTGTGATGATTCAGATTCTCCCAAAGACGGCACTTCACTACAAAGAACAATTTCACCTCAAAATTGTGTTCCACCCCTCCACTGAAGACACAACTTCCTCAATCAAAATTGCTTCACATCAACTTCGTGCTGCACTCACAAATGCAGAATACTACCAACACTACAATCCCTCTCAGATCTATCAAGGCATTGCTCCGATGCACTTCACTCAAGATCAAACACACACAATGAAGATCAAGGCTGCAGAATCCAACATCCACAGACACACTGACTTGCTCTTTGGAATTCTCCACACACTCACAAACACACACACAAAATTGACAATCAGAATTAAGCTCAAGCGATGAGCACTAAGAACAACACTTTGCTTAATCTATCTTCAGAAATATGAATACTGAATAACATAAGACTATGAATGCTCCCCTTAAATACTGAAGCAAATGGCAATTCTTCCTACCTATGCACCGCTTCCTAACATCTCTTCCTACTTGCAGATCCCAATTGACAATCTATCTCTTCATATCTAACTCTTCCTATCTCAAAATTGATACTTATCTTGATCCGATGTCTACCTCATCATCAGCTTCCAAACCCGATGATCTTCCTACTACCTCTCCTTCTTTGGGTATAGCTAATTCTATTAATTCCTTCACTATTTCTACTACTTCTACACTACAATCTACAATTGAGCTCATGGGTAATCCATCTACATCCTAATCTCCTGACCCACTCTTCTCTAATGTGTCAAATAACAAGTCCAATGACACTTGAATTCCTACTTCTGCAACATCAGGTTTCTGCTCCGCTTGTCACACCATTCCCAATTTTCTCTAACTCTAAATTGACTAAATCTAACCAAAGACTAACATTATTCTCTACTTCTAACATCTTCCAATCTACACGCTCTCTCAATAGGATCAGCAAGGTGTTCATATCCACATCCTTGGCTTTTCTCTTCCGAGTTTCCTGCACAAGTAGCTTCAACTCATGTAGGCGGGCTTCTTCCAATCTCCCTTTCAGCCTCCGTGCTTAGAAGTGCTCTCAACTTCCCTGCAACTTCTCCCACTGATTCCGATGTATATCCTCGAGAACGTTCTACCTTCAACTCCTCACGATACATCTTTCAACTCATCTTCGTACTCCACAGCGAGCATCTTCTTCTCTTTTGCATACTGCGTGCTCTGCATTTCCGTGCTCTTGACAAGTTCTTGTAATCGTTCCTCTTCTTCTTGCCTGGCTGCTAACTTCCTCTGCCATGCTTGATCCTTTGCCGCTGCACTCTTCTTCAAACTATCCAACTCTTGCTCCATTACAATGGTCATTGCCTTCAAATGGACATTCTTGATGCGCACTTCCTCCTTCATCTTGCTCAGCCACATTGCCTGTTCCATTAATTCTCCGGCTCGCCTCTGTAGTTCTTTCTCTTTTACATTGCAACTTTCTTGTAACATTGTAAGAGTCTTTTTCGTCAAGCCTTCCTCCCACCAAAGTTCTTCCACTTCTTCACTTCTTCGGACTTGTTGCTCTTGCAACCCCTTCACTTCACTCAGCAAATGCATCACCACCTGCAACTCGTTCATCCCCTTCCTATGATCTTGGGGAATTACCTTTCGATGATCCTTTAGTAGCTCCAGCAATGGTGTGACCACCTTTGTCAAATACAATATCCCACCAAAGTTCTCTTCCTCTTCATCACCGTCTTCGTCTTGAGTCTTCACCTCCTTCATTGGCTCCTTCATCCGAAGTTGCGATCTTCGTATCTTTAGAGACATCGTTTTGGTACTTTCTTTGTCTTTGCCTCTTAAACTCGGCCCCGCTGGATACTCCTCCTTCTCCTCTGGCCTCGGCTTGTTCACCACCATTGCCTGACAAGCTTCATTGACCGCCACCAATTGCTGAACTTCTGGCTCCCCCTTGCTTTCGCTTCCGGACTCCTCAGTTTTTAAGGTGAGCTCCTCTTCTTTGGATTCCTCCTCTTCTGCGTGCAAATCCTGGTTACTGTCAAGACATGCTTCTTCTGCCTCTGCCGTTTCTTGAAATGTACTTTCTTGCCACATACCAAGGTTGTTAAAAGGTCTTCGTATCTTCTACACCTTCTGACCCAAAGACGGTGCTCTTTGGACTTTTTCCGTTGTACTCCTTTTCTGAGTACCTCCATCATTGGATCCGATGTCATCTTCTTTGGATGTCCTCCAAAGTTACTTCCGTCCATTCTTCGTCCACAATTCGACTTCTAGTGCTTACTTTGTCTCTTAATGACTAATAAACATAGAAAAACAAAAAATGTGTGTACCACACCATTGTTAGTGAAGTTAGAGCACAAGAAGAAAGAGATGCAATCAACATGTCTGGAGGTAAAGACTGTGTTGCAGGTTTTGGCAAGACTGGAAGAAGAAAACTCGGAGTTGAAGAGGAGTATAATCCGAGGCGAGGAGGAAAGGGAAGTACTGTGAGGGGATGCAGTAGTGCAGTGTCAAGTTATTGAGAACTTGAAGAGAGAAGTGAGGTATTGAGAGGAACTTGTGAAGAAGAATGACATAGCAAGGGAGAGACAAGTAGCAGAGTATGAAATCTTGAAGCAACAATTTGCTGATTCAAGACTAGAAATTATCCATGCTCTGGCAAGGGTAGCAGAGAAGGAACAAGAGCTCAATAGAGTGATAGAGAGTGTAGAAGAGAAGAAGCAATTGTGGCAACGGGAGTTGACAGTGAGATATAGGGAAGAAGAGAGATTACAAGAGTTACTTCGTAATCAAGAGGAGAAGATTGTGCAGAAGGAGAAGGAGAAAGAAACTATGAAAGCCGAGTTCAAGGCAGAGTTGGCAATGTATAGGGAAGATTGGCTTGCAGATTGGGAGCGTGAAAGGAAGATGAGATTGGAGCCATTGAAGGAGATCATAATCAGGATGAATGTGATGCTAAGTACAGAGGCCAGTGTTCATATTGAAGAGACGAGGCTGCACAATTTGAAGTTGTTAGTGCAAGAGATGAGGAAGAGACATGCAAAGGATACAGACTTGAATGCTCTATTAATTAGTCTCAGAACTTGGGTAGATAGGAAGATATTGGAAGTCGAAGACAATATCATGATTAGATTAGATCTAGTAAGTTAGAGATAGATAAACTTTGAAAAGATGTTAGAGCAAAACCCAAAGTAGATGAAGTAGGAGTGCAGATGTCTTTAGAGTTACCATTGGAGACATTGGAGAAGAGTGGGTCAGAAGATAAGGAGTTAGATAGATTACCCACTAGTGAAATGTCAGATCAGGAAAGAGAATTGTTAGATCTGGTAGAAGATGTAGGAGTTGTGAAACCCGAGGACAGAGCAATAGGAAGTGAAGTTACTTCGGTTTTGGGTTTGAAAGCCAAAGAAGAAGTAGACATCGGATTGGATTAGTAACCAATTTGAGATTTGCGTAGGCAGATATGAAGAGGTGCATTGTCATTTCGGATCTACAAGTTTGTAGAGTCATTAGGAAGAGGTGCATTAGGAAGATAACTATTGATTGCTTCACTATTTAAGAGTGGCATTTGCAAGGAATTGTTATTCAGTGCTCATTATTTTTGAGAATAGATAAAGCAAAGTGTTGTGAAGTAGTGCTTGTCGCTTGAGCTTGATTCCAAGTATCAGCTTTGTGCTTGTGTTTGTGAGTGTTGGGAGAAATTTGAAGTGCAAGTTAGTGTGCTTGTTGGATGTTGGATTCCACAGCCTTGATCTCTATTCTGTGTGTTTGATCCTGAGTGAAGTGCAATCAAAGCAATGCCTTGACAGACCTGAGAGGAGTTGGTAGTATTCTGCATTTGTGAGTGTAGTATGAAGTTGATGTGAAGCAACTTTGATTGAGGAAGTTGTACCTTTAGTGGAGGGGTGGAACACAATTCTAAGGCAAAGTTGTTTTGCAGTGAAATGCCATTTTAGGAGAGCCTGAATCATCACAATCAAGATTGTTTGGAAAGAATTGATGGAGTTGTGATTAATAAGTGCTAATTTGTGACAAGACTGCGAGTAAGTGCTTGTTACTCCCTTCTGGGTGTGGTTTCTACCTAAGAGATTAAAGATGCAACCAAGAAGAACTGCAATTGTTACTTTGACTTTGTATTTGGAAATTTCTGACTCGTATCTCTGCGGGAACAAACTTTACTTACCCAATTACCCGATCAAAAGTGATATTTGCCGGGTTGTCATAGTACTTGACAAAATAAAGCCCTCATAGGGTATGATGCTTGGGACCAATCAATGTAGGCAAAAGGAAGAGAGGTCACTTGGTCAGCAATTGTCATGCCATTTGTAGTGTTGCACCTAGATTGCTTGGACTCTAGAGTAGTAGTGTTGGTAGTTAGGAGTATTTGGGTAGTTACTCATAGACTATTTGTTGGTGATCAGATTTTGTGTTTAGGGTATTGACTATATGGTAGGGCCCACCATCAGTTGCACCATTTGCACCATCGAGTGTGCCATCAATAAGACCATTATGGTTGGAGACCAAGGGGTATACTTCCAAAGTGTAGCTCCAGAGAGCTCACTTCTTTGATGTTGAGTCTCAAGTTCTTGGTTATGGTGGACATAGTGTAATACTCCGAGGACAAGAGAAGAGAGAAAACACAGATTGCACACTCAAACAATCGATGCCCCAAGGGAGCACCTTCTCTTTATTATATAGACAAAGAGGATCTCTGTAACAATATGGAGTTTAGCGACGAAGTTAGTCAGGCTCACAAAGTAGCACATAAGACAAATTAGCCTAGAATATTCCAAAAGTATCTAGGAAGCTTCTTGGGAAGCTTCCCAGTTAGCTTAGCTTGCACCTTAAGTAAGTAGCTTCTTGATAAGCTTCCTAGTTAACTTGGCTTGCACTCTAAGAAAGCGGCTTGAGGAAGCTTCTTGAGAAGCTTCTCAAGGGCCTTATATGCTACCTATAAATACCAAAGCCAAAGCTCATGCTAGGCATTCGGAGTTTTCCCTCATTCAAGTGTCCCAATGTGAGCTTCCATTCTCCTATTTCTCTCCTCGGTTTTGGTCTTTTACATTGGTATCAGAGCAGGAATGGGATAGATGGAATTTATGGACCACCAAATCCACTTCCACCAAACCATTGGGACTTTCATGTCCAGATATTACCAAAGCATCATTTCACACAATTCATGACCTCACGCTTTGGGCAGGATTTTCTACATATGATCACCGTGTCAGAGGAACCCTTGATACTTCCAGTTGTAACTTATGGAGAACGGTAGACGTGTTGTATCTATGTGTTAATCAACTAGATAAATTGAGGGTAGTGGAATAGAGTAGTAGCGATGGCGGCAATACCGGATGTTATCCTTGCAATGCAACAACAAATTGAGCATCTTACTCGATTGTCGGATGAACGAGACCAGCAACGACGAGAACAGATAGACAGAGCACCAGTTCAAGATGGAGAAGATTGCATTTGATTTCCAAAACCCAAGGTGTTTGAAGGCAAGAATCTTCCAGGCATAGTGGAGAATTTTTTGTTTGACTGTGAACGTTACTTTGAAGCCACCAATCTTCAAGACGAGCGGAAACAAATTCTCTTGGCTTCTAGCCAGTTGGATGGAGTGGCAAAACTTTGGTGGCGATTCCGAGTAGAAAGAGCTGAACGACAAATTGTTACACCAATTTTTACATGGGCAGAATTCAAGGATGCAATACTTGGTCGATTTCAGACTATAAATGCCACCCGAGCTGCACAAGATAAATTGGCGGAGTTGAGGCAGATTGGCTCAGTGAGAAGCTACATCACACAATTTCAGAATATCATCATGCAAATTCTAGATATCCAAGAAGTTGAAGTTCTGGATCGATTTGTGCGAGGATTGAAGTCACAAACCAGATTGGAAGTGACCATGCAAGAGCCACAGAATGTAGAAGAAGCCATGTAATTGGCTGAGCGTTTTGATTCCTTAGTTGCGACAACTTGGTCTCGACCTCGACCTACACAAAACCCACCAGTACCACAAGTGGAAGAACCGGTACCAATGGAGATTGATGCTATCCAACAAAGACCACTTGGCACAGCTGATAGAGAAAGATTACGACAAAATGGAGGTTGTTTTTATTGTCGCCAGTTGGGGCATCGCATTGCTGAATGTTCACTCAAGAATGGACGACCTCAACAAGTTGCCCAAGTGGAGGTTGTGGAGCAAAATGATCAGGGAAACAAGGAATCCCAGTAGGAGATTTCGAACCACCTACTGGGAGCTTGATTAGTTCCAATGGGATTGAAGGCTCGACCTATGCAAGTCTGCTTCACTTGCAAGGTATGATATCAAATCGGGGTTGTAGAATTTTGGTTGATTCTGGAAGTTCAGAGAATTGCATGTTTATGCAAGTAGCAAAGGAATTGGGTATTCCTATCAAGCCAATGATTGGAAGTAGTTTGATGATGGCAGATGGTAGAAAGGGTTCTGCATTCCGCACCTTGCATCCTGTTACCTTCAAGATTGGGAAGGAGTATTTGGAGTGTATGTGGTACCCACATTTTTCATTTTGGACGAGTTTTGAAGAAGAAGTGCCTTGCTAAAACCAAATTGAAACCAAATGGAGAAGAAATGGGAGGAAATTTGTATTTTGATCAAGCCTAAAGAAGTAGACTTTGTGTCAAATGAAGACGGACTCAGCCAAGATTGAAAGAGGGCAGACCCAAAAGAGGAATGGAAGTTATAGGTCAAGATTCTTGCAGGGGCTATATCTCAATGTTCACAAGTCCAAATCAAACGTGCTATATCTCGTTGGAAGCGTCTTGTTCAGGGCTTTCCGTTGCCACCAAAATCGTAAAGTTTGGAGGTCTGTAGATACAAGTATTTAAAGTTTTAGGAGTAACTGTACAAAGTAGTTTAGTGTCTTCGGGTTTGATCTTCGGACTTCTGACTTCAGACTTTGATCTTCGGATGTTGGACTTTGGGTTTACATAACTTCGAGTTAGAAGCTTCTTCAACTCAAGACAAAGACGACTGTATTTGAGATAGTTGGACCTCGGAGTGCAATGAAGATGAATTCGGGAATCTTGCCATAGGCATTAAAGAGAGTTAGGATAGAGAAAGAATAGATAGCTAGGATACCCATGACATCAATTTCAGTTCCAATTGAAGATGGAACAAGAATTGAAAGAGAAGTAGCAGTAGTGAATAAACCCGAAGTGCAAGATCAGATTGTAAGTATCTTTGGGTCAATAAAATGAGTGATTAGGGGAAAGTGGGTTACAAATTGAAGGCGTAGATAGTATACCCATGCTTTCAATTACAATTTGTGACGAGGATATAGTAGAATTAGCAAAAGAATTGATTGTAATTAGACCCGATGTTGCAGAAGTAGGAGTAAAGGTGTCATCGGACTTGATGATTGACACATTAGAGAAGAGTGGGTCAGGAGATAATGAGTTAGATAAGTCACTCCTTAGTGCAATTGTAGTTTCTAGTAAAGAAGTAGCAGAAACAGTGAAGGATTTGGTAGATGTAGATATACCCAAAGAAGGTGAGATAGCAAGAAGATCATCCAGTTTGGAAGCCGATGATGAGGTAGACATCGGATCGGGATAAAAGTTGATTTTGAGATAGGAAGGGGCAGATATGAAGGGATAGACGGTCACTTGGGATCTGTAAGTAGGAAGAGATGTTATGAAGCGGTGCCTAGGTAGGCGAGTCTGCCATTTGCTTCAGTATTTAAGTGGAACATTCGAAGTACAATGTTATTCAGTATTCAACTTTCTGAAGATAGATAAAGCGAAGTGCTGTTCTCAATACTCGTCGCTTAAGCTTAATTCCGATTGTCAATTTTGTGTGTGTATTTGTGATTGTGTGGAGAATTCCGAAGAGCAAGTTAGTGTGTTTGTGGATGTAGGAATCTACAGCCTTGATCTTCATTCTGTGTGTTTGATCCTGAGTGAAGTGCATCGGAGCAATGCCTTGACAGATCTGAGAGGAATTGTAGTGTTGTTAGTATTCTGCATTTGTGATTGCAGCATGAAGTTGATGTGAAGCAATTTAGATCGAGGAAGTTGTGCCTTCAGTGGAGGGGTGGAACACAATTCTAAGGCAAAATTGGTCTTCATAGTGAAGTGCCGTCTTTGGGAGAATCTGAATCATCACAATCAAGAGTTGTTTGGACAGAATTGACTATGTTGTGATTATGTGTGTGTATTCGTGACAAGTTGTCAAGATTGTGAGCTTGTTACTCTCTTCTGGGTGTAGTTTCTACCTGAGAGATTAAAGAAGCAATCAAGAAGAACTGCAATTGTGACTTTTGACTTTGTATTTGACCAATTTTGGATAGTATCTCTACGAGAACGAACTTTACTTACCCGATTACCGCAAAAGGGATAATTGCCGGGTTGTGAGGTTTGTAGTGGCACCTCTACACTATGATATCATTCTGGGTCTACCTTGGCTTGAATGTCATAAGGTTCAATTTGATTGGACCCAACACCAAATTCAAGTACAACACCAAGGTAGGAATTTCCGATTAGGTTGTCTGGCACTTCTGAGTAAGACACCTAAGAACAGTAAGTCCCAAGATGGGAAGTTTGTCGAGAAGGTAGCCATAGAGCAAATCTAGAAGGGAGATGAGTCCCAAGATGGGAAGTTTGCCAGAAGGCAACCATGGAGCAAGCTCGGAAGAGAGATGAGTCCCTAGAAGGGAAGTTTGTTAATGAAGCAACCATAGAGCAAGCTTTGGAGGAAGATAAGTCTGTATTTGCCGTGTGGATCAAGCCGATTGCACAAGAACAATCTGAGGAGGGCCAAGTGCCACATCAAGCAACGGTTGATTGGATAGTTCAGGAGTTTGCAGATGTGTTTCCGGATGATCTTCCAAAGGGATTACCCTTTGATCGAGATATGCCCTTCAAAATTGAGTTATTGCCAGGGAGTACTCCAGTGAGTAGACCAATCTATCGGCTCTCACCAAAGGAGTTGGAGGAGTTGCGAACAACACTTACAGAGTTGTTGGAGAAGGATTTCATACGACATAGTACCTCTCCTTGGGGAGCACCGGTACTATTTGTTCCAAAGAAGGATGGAGGACTTCATTTTTGTATTGATTACCGTGGGCTCAATAAGCAAACCGTGAAGAATGCATATCCCTTGCCTCGGATCGATGACTTGCTTGATCAATTAAGTGGAGCACGCTACTTTTCCAAGCTAGATCTTTGTAGCGGCTATTGGCAAATTCCTATTGAAGGAGAGGACGTGCAAAAGACTGCCTTTCGCACAAGGTATGGACATTTTGAGTGGAGAGTTCTACCTTTCGGACTCACTAATGCTCCAGCAGTCTTCATGGATCAAATGCATTGGGTGTTGGAGGGACTATTGGATCAGTCCGTGGTAGTGTTCTTAGATGATATCTTAATCTATAGTAGGACAGAGGCAGAACACATGAATCATATGCAAGAAGTCCTAAGACAACTACGACAGTGGAAATTTTATTGCAAGAAGTCAAAGTGTGCTTTTTGGTAGAAGGAGGTTACCTTCCTGGGTCATAAGATCTCATCAGAGGGGATCAAGATGGAAGAAGAGAAGATCAAGGCCATTACTGATTGGCCTACCCCAAAGGATGCTACCAAAGTACGAGCATTCAATGGATTGGCCAGTTTTTACCAACGGTTCATCCACTATTATGCTCACGTGGCTGCACCATTGACTGACTTCTTGGGAAAGAACTCGAGCTTCCAATGGACCACCAATCATGAAGAAGCATTCCAGAAGTTAAAGCATATGGTGTCTTCAAGACCCATTCTTCAACCATATGATCCTCAACTACCTTGTGTGGTTGATTTTGATGCTTCTAACTTTGCAATTGGAACTGTGTTGCAACAAGAATTTCCAGATGGACTACATCCTATTGCCTTTGTGTCTCGCCAACTAAATACAGCTGAAAGAAACTACTCTGCTCGAGATTGGAAACAACTTGCAATGGTATATGCCACCAAGGTATGGAGGTATTATCTCTTGGGGAAACAAGTGATCATGCAAACTGATCACAAGCCATTGTTGCAGACCTTACACCTAGAGCACATGAAGAGTCGACATCATCAATGGGAAGAGCAACTCCAATTGTTCGACATCAAACTTGAGTACAAACCAGGTCGGTTCCATGTTGTTCTTGATGCTCTTTCACGACGACCTGATTTGAAGTCTCTTCCTCTCATCACGGCAGCAATTACGATGGTGTCCATTGATCCCAAGATTCATAATGAGTTTTGGTTAGCTCTACAGCAAGATCCCTTCTTCCAAATGGTACATGGTTGGCTAACAACAGGTGATAAGGAGTACAACACCTTCTCCTTCAAGGAAGGCCTTCTATTCCATGCGGACCAGATCTATGTTCCAGCCAAAGGTGATCTTTGACTTGTGCGCCTTCAAGAAGCCCATGATTTACCCATCGCTGGTCACATGGGTGTGGACAAGACCTTGGGTACACTCCAGCGTCAATGGTGGTGGCCCAACATGACACGGGATGTCCGAGAATTTGTCTGATCATGTGAGAGCTGCCAATGTAACAAGGCCAGCAACCAGAAGCCGAGTGGACTGCTTCAACCACTTGCCGTTCCAGCAGCTCGTTGGGAGCATGTGAGCTTGGATCTCATCACATCCTTGCTAAAGACAAAACAAGGACACACCGCCATCGTGGTGTTTGTGGATAAGCTTAGTAAGCAAATCCAGTTAGCACCAACCTGTGATACCGTGGATGCTCCCACCTTAGTGCAAATCTACTTCGACAATGTCTTCAAGCATCATGGAATGCCACGTGTACTCATCTCCAACCGTGATCCTTGCTTTACCGGGAAGTTTTGGCAAGCACTCTTTCAGATACTCGGCACCAAGCTTGCTTTGTCCACGGCCTATCATCCTCAAACTGATGGACAAACCGAACGTGCAAATCGTACATTGGAGGATATGTTGCATGCCTTTGTCAATGTCCACCATACCAATTGGGATGAATGTCTTGCCGCTGCTGAATTTGCCTACAACAATTCCAAACAGGCAAGCACCGGATTCTCTCCTTTCTTTCTCAATTTTGGCCAAGATCCGCTTGTTCCAAATTCTCTTCTTGCTCCCCCTCCATCTCAGGTTCCTCAAACTTCCACCTTCTTGACCACTATATCCCAATCTCTCCAACAAGCCAAGTCTCACCTCCTTGTTGCTCAAAATCGCCAAAAAAATATGCGGACCACCATCGTCGAGATCTCACCTTTAAAGTCGGTGATAAAGTCATGTTATCCTCTAGTAACCTCCCTCTCCCACTTGATACCCAAGTTTGTAAACTTGCTCCTAATTGGATAGGACCCTTTGATATCACCCAAATTGTCTCTCCTGTTGCTTATCGTCTTGCCTTGCCTTGTCACATGTGTATCCATCCTATCTTTCATGTTTCCAAGTTGAAATCCTTTGTTCCTAACCCCTCTTCCTTTTCCTCTTGAGTCCAACCTCCCCCTCTTCCTATCCCTATCAATGATCATGAGGAGTACAAAGTTGATCGTATCCTTGCGCGTCGCATATTCAATGAGGTCGTCGCCAACATACGGAGTACAAGGTCCTTTGGAAAGGTATCCCCTTCATGATGCCACATGGGAACCTCTTTCTCACCTCCACAATGCATAGACGGCCATCCAGGAATTTGAAGCTTCACTGGCAACAAGGACGTCACCAACTAGCGGCGGGGGAATATGTAACAATATGGAGTTTAGCAACGAAGTCAGTCAGGCTCACAAAGAAGCACATAAGACAAATTAGCCTAGAATATTCCAAAAGTATCTAGGAAGCTTCTTGGGAAGCTTCCCGGTTAGCTTAGCTTGCACCTTAAGTAAGTAGCTTCTAGAAGGAAGCTTCTAGAAGCTTCCAACTAGCTTAGCTTGCACGCCAAGTAGGCGGCTTCTAGAAGGACGCTTCTTGAGAAGCTTCCTAGTTAAATTGGCTTGCACTCTAAGAAAGCGGCTTGAGGAAGCTTCTTGAGAAGCTTCTCAAGGGCCTTGTATGCTACCTATAAATACCAAAGCCAAAGCTCATGCTAGGCATTTGGAGTTTTCCCTCATTCAAGTATCCCAATGTGAGCTTCCATTCTCTTATTTCTCTCCTCGGTTTTGGTCTTTTACAATCTATGCCAAGGAAGCTCCACCATAGGATTAGGAACACAGATAGGTGACATGTCAGCAAGCTCCACCCTTGGATTACTTACTTGGATGGGTGACATGTCTGGTCTAGGTCTTATCTGGTTGGTCAAACAAGCTTTGACAAGAGAGAATCTTTTAGGGAATCTTCTTGTAGGAATCTCAAAATCATGTGAGTAAGGTATCGTTGGAAAGCTCTTGACGAGACAAAGCAGTGGGGAGGGAAGGAAAGCTTGTCCTCCATTGGGGGGAGGATGTGCACATTTTCGAGGCCTAATTCATCCATTTAGGCCTCCAAAATTGTCTTCAAAGATTTCAGACATATTTTGTTTCCTACTCTATTAGTAGAAGTCTCCTTTTGGTGATACCTCTTTCTGATCTGTTTTGTCCATCATGTGTAACATCCTTCTAGATGTTACCAAACCAATTCTCACCTTTAAATCATATGTCTAGCTATTGGTTCTAAGGTTCTCTAGTCTATTTCGGTTTCTGCCCTATTTGTAGAAGTACTCTTTTGGTGATACTTCTATCTGATCTATTTCAACCATCATGTATAACATCATTCTAGATATTACCAAACCAAATTTCACATCTAGATCATATGGCTAGCTCTTGGTATTACACATAGGCTGACGAGCGTCACCTGGATTCTCTTAGCTAGAGTGGGTGTGGCTTGACTATAACGATGCCCAATTGTTGGTAGATTATGGAATGATAGATCAAGTATTGATCTGATTGAGTGTGATTCAAACTGTGTTAAAAAAATTGATCACACTGATTGCCAATTGTTGGTAGCTTGATCGTGGTCCAGAGTTTCCCTAAGAGTGATCGTGATTGGGGAAGTTTTGCCAGATTTTGAGGGAGTTCAAAGTGGCAAGAAGAAAGGCCTCATTTAGCTAAATTTTGGCATTTAGAGGCTTCAAGGCATAGGGTTGTGGGCTATGAGAGGCTACAAAGGCTTGCTTATTGGCACAAGACTAGCTAGTTTAGAGTAGATTTTGGTCATTGTTTGGCAAAATCTTCCCACCTTGTTAGATTGTGTGCAATAGGGTTTGACTCCTAGATATCTGGTTCCTAGATTGGTGTCCTAGCTAACTAGTCCACCCTCACTTGTTGTCCTAATGACTTTTCCACTATTATTTACACACTTGTAGCTTTGGCTAGGAGAGGCAATTTGATCCCATTCTTGGTGATCTTGGTAGCTTAGGAAGTAGATGACTCATACTATGTTAAATGCCAAATGGTGATAGAATCAGTCTAGTGTTGATTTATGAGATGGAGAATTTTTGTTAAGATTTCTTGTGATTGGACCTTCTATTCTCTACTTCTTGTTTGTGCACCATGTTTGTGTGAGGTGCCCTAACTTTAGAGCATTGGTGCTCTGGTGTGCTCTCAATAGTGAGGCTGGAGTGATGACCAGTTGTGCTACCTATGTTTCTCTTTGGTGAGGAAAGAAGTGATGACCTATAGACCATGAGAGTGTGTGTTGTGATGGCAGGTCACAAGTTACACTTTCCCCTAGTGTAGTTGTTGTAGTTAGAGCTACATTAGTGGGTGACATTTGGTTGGTACATTGACACTTGGTGGGGTACTTGCGGTGGTTTTGATAATGGGTTGCAATTTTTGGTTACTTTGTCATGACGGAGTTCTTTGGGGATTTTGGAGGAGATAGTGCTGTAATACATATTGGGTTTACTTGGAGTGGCCCTCAATATTTGCATGTATCTCAAGTCCCGATGAAAGAGGAGATTGACTCTCAGTTGGAGTTTGATGAAGGAACTAATTCAATTGAGATTGCTCTTGGTGTGTCCGCACCGTTGTTGTAGGACATGGATAAGATTTATGGGGCCTCCAAAAGCCCTAAGTGTTACTTGGGTATAGTGGGTACCATTGAGTTGGATGACTTCATCTAGGAGTTTGATAGTTGGTGTGATCTGCAATAGATGTGGAACCCAATTTTATTTACATCTATCATGACATGGAAGGGGTTGTTTCAGCACTTGGAGGGTCCGCTGATGGACAACTACTATGAGTTTAGGAGAGCTCACTTGGAGGAAATTGAGATATGGATATGGTATTGGTCTTCAAACTATGTCTCCATCAATTCAACCTTGATTTCTAGAGGTAGATAGGCTGTACCCATGAGTTCTAGCTCTAGTAGCATTGGTGGATCTCTTGGAGATGGTGCTACTATGAATAGAGGTACTACTATAGGAGGTGGTTTAGTACCGGGGTTTAACCTCATGGTGGAGTTCTTCCAGTGTTGGAGACAGAACTACTAGGGAGTGCAGATTGACAAGCTGAGGAGCTTGTAGGAGATCCAACAAAAGGCTAGAGAGAGCATATGCAAGGCATACACTTGCATGAGATAGCTGATCAGTTTTACTCAAGGAGTTACTAAGGCCCAAGCAGTCTAGTTTTGGTAAGGGATATAGGATAAAGAGTTGCATGTAGAGTCCATGATGCTATGTTATTACATGCTACATGCCTACTTTGGCAATGGTCTTTGGTTTGGCTGAGCATACTAAGCTCAACATGGTGGAAGAGAGAGTGGTGACATGTGGATTTGGTAAGGAGGCCTCATCCACAACTATCACTTCTTCTAGAGTGTAGTAGAGTGCACCATGCTATGTTGGTTTTTGAGGATAGGGTAGACAACCCAAATCCTATGGAGCGAGTGGAGGGCCTACTATAGCTAGACCCTTACTTTTTGTGATACCCACATTTTTTTTGATGAGTTTTTAAGAAGAAGTGCATTGTGGAAGCCAAATTGCAGCCAAAGGAAGAAGCAAAGAATGGACTCATGTGTGTGAAGGGTAAACCCAAAGAAGTTAAATTTGGGTCAGAAGAGGAAGTACTTAGAGGGAACCTACAAAGGAACCAACCCAAAGAAGAACATCTTTAGAGCAAGAAGTTCAGCCCAATACAAAGAAGTTGTAACAACTTTTATTTGGGGTAGGCCAGCCAAGAAAGTACAATTAAAGAAATGGTTGAGGTAGGAGAAGAATGCTTTGAGAGTGACAAGAAACAGACACGTAGAAGAAGTGAGAGTCAATCTCAAAATCAATTGAAGAATGAATGCGTCTCAAAGCACTATAAAATTAAGACTACACTAAGGCGTATCAAAAATGTCAAGAAAATATATTGTTCCTTTGTTCCAATGCAAGAATACAAGTCACAAAGCCAATTGAGAGTGAAATTTTCCAAAATCCAAAGTGGTTAGAGTGTCGCATCTAGGAGAGGGGATAGTCTTCCAACTCTAAAGAACTTGTGAGCAGATCATAGCAAGGAAGAGCAAGAAGAACTCACTTGCAATGAGGAGTCTTGCAATTTGGCAATTAGAGGTAGTAGTGAGTAGACTTCCTATTACATTCTTGGCCTAGAATTGGAATGTGAGTTTTCTAGGTTTCATGGCGGAGATAGCTGTTAGTAATTGTGAGGAAGGCCCTACAGTAGTGGGGAAGAGATGGAATACAGCTTGATGGACCGAGTCTGTGAGCCAGCATGTCTCTCACTTAGGATGAACCTCTGATGGCTATTATGGTAGCGCATCATGGACTAAGAAGGCAAGGAACTCCAACTCCATCATACTCCTCCAAAGCTAACACTCCAAGACTCAAGACATTGCTCACTAGAGAACTCAATGAGAGAGAGATAGTTGCAAATGAAAGGATGATGAGTACCTCTTCACTCCTAGTTTAGATACTTGTGAAATAGTTACACACCAAAGTTACTAATTACTAGAGTAACTCAAGTTACTAGGCTAAAATTCAAGTAAAGTCAAAAGGTATAAAGGAATATCCATCTACATGGGCATATTCTCCTAAGCATGTGATCTTATCTTGACCCAACCACTAAGTCAAGGATTCCTTCACATGGGCTATCCTTGGACTAAAGAAGAATCCAAAACAAGAAGGCTTGCGGGCCCAAGTGTTCTCAACTCTTTCCTCAAAGCCAAACACCTAGGAATAATACCAAGTCAACACATGTGGTACCCACATTTTTTGTTTGTCTATGTTTATTAGTGTTTAAGAGAAGAAGTAAGCATTGGAAGTCAAATTGCGGACGAAGAATGGACGGAAGTAACTTCGGAGGACATCCAAAGAAGATGACATCGGATCCGATGATGGAGGTACTTGGAAAAAGAGTACGACGGAAAAAGTCCAAAGAGCACCGTCTTCGGGTCGGAAGGCATAGACAATACGAAGACCGTTTAACAACCTTGGTACGTGGCAAGAAAGTACATTTCAAGAAACGGCAGAGGCAAAAGAAGCATGTCTTGACAATGACCGGGATCAACACGCAGAAGAGAGAAGGTCAAATTTGAAATCGACTAAAGAATGACTACAATTTCGGGTAATATAAGATTGCAACTGCGTAGGGAGAAGTTGAATCTGCCAAGTAAATTTCCAATCCCTTTAAGTAGTTGTCCTGCAGTAATGTGTGTCCGGAAGCCCATCGAGAGTGAAATTTTCTGCAATCCAAAGGGAGTTAGAGTGTCTCGTCCAGGAGAGGGCATCATCTTTTAGCATCGTAGAACAAGAGAGCAGATTATGGCAAAGAAGGTGGCCTATGCACTGGCGGTGCAAAGTTTTGCAATTTGAAGATTAGATGTAGTAGCTCAAAATTGAAGTCTTGACTAGACTTTGTATTACTTTCTTAGCCTGGAACTGGAATTTCAGTTTCCCGGGGGTGATGGCAGAGATAGCTGCCAAGAATTGTGAGGAGGGTCCCGAGGTGGAAGGGAAGAGAGGAAATCCGGCTTGATGGACTGAGTCAAATTGGAGGTTAGTATTGGGGAGAGAAGCAGGAGAGCCGACGGGGATCACCTTCTATCAAAAGTGTGATGCTATAGAGGAGACGGCGGACATTCACAATTTGTTTTTCGCTCCAAGAACGACGAATGGATACAAGGTGGAGTCCTATCGGGACCCGATTTGGAGAAGCATCGTGGGGGTGATGATGGCCATGTTCAAGCCAGAACGAACCACATATGTGAAGATGCAGCAAGCCGTCTTCTTCCACCAAATGTTTGCAGGAGTTCCGGTGAATTGGGCGAAGTGCTTTCACCACCGAACGAGGCAAATGGTGATCAATTGGTGAACAGGTTCTTCACCGCATTATTTTGCACCGTTTGCAGCACACTTCTACTTCAGGTTGAACCTACTGATAGTAGAGGAGCGTCATCGTATGGTGTCTCATGTTCATCCTGACTTACAACGGGAAGCGGATGAAGAAGAGTGCCAATATATGTTACATCTTCGAGCCAACAATGAGTATTTCTTGAAGACCGGACAGTGGAAGGTCAAAGAAATCACCAGTCCAAAGATGAAGAAACGTGGCAAACCCGAAGAAGCAAAGTTGCCTCCCACTCAAAGGAAGACTCAAAGGCTGGTTATGAAGAATACCAAGATGGTGAGAGAAGCATCATTGGGATCAAAGTCTGAGGAAGAAACTGAGTCACAAGAGGAGGAATCCAAAGAAGAGGAGCTCACCTCAAAAAGTGAGGAGTCCAGAAGCGATAGCAAGGGGGAGCCAAAAGTTCAGCAATCGGTGGCGGTCAGTGAAGCTTGTCAGGCGATGGGTGAACAAGCCAAGACCAGAGGAGAAGGAGGAGTATCCAGCGGGGCCAAGTTCAATAGGTAAAGATGAAGAAAGTACAGAAATGATGTCTCTGAAGATACAAAGATTGTGACTTTGGATGAAGGAGCCGATGAAGGAGGTATAGACTCAAGACAAAGACGGTGATGAAGATGAAGAAAACTTTGGTGGGATATCGTATTTGACAAAAGTGGTCACCCCATTGTTGGAACTACTGAAGGAGCATCGGAAAGTAATTCCCCAAGATCATAGAAATGGAATGAACAAGTTGCAAGTGGTAATGCATTTGTTGAGTGAAGTGAAGGGGTTGCAGGAGCAACAAGTCCAAAGAAGTGAAGAAATGGAAGAACTTTGGAGAGAGGAAGTTGTGAAGAAGAAGACTTTCACAATGTTACAAGAATGCTGTGAGGTTAAAGAAAAGAATTGCAAAGGCAAGCCGGAGAATTGACGGAACAGGCGATGTGGCTGAGCAAGATGAAGGAGGAAGTGAGTGATGTGCGCATCAAAAATGTTCATTTGAAGGCAATGACCATTGTAATGGAGCAGGAGTTGGATAGCTTGAAGAAGAGTGCAGCGGGGAAGGATCAAGCCTGGCAGAGGGAGTTAGCAGCTAGGCAGGAAGAAGAGGAATGATTACAAGAGCTCGTCAGAAGCGCGGAATTGCAGAGCATGCAGTATGCAAAAGAGAAGAAGATGCTCACTGCGGAGTACAAAGACAAGCTGAAGATGTATCATGATGAATTGAAGGTAGAGCACTCTTGAGGGTATGCATCGGAATCAGTGGGGGAAGTTGCGGGGAAGTTGAGAGCAATTCTAAGCACGGAGGCTGAAGGGAGATTGGAAGAAGCCCGCCTACATGAGTTGAAGTTGCTTGTGCAAGAAACTCAGAAGAGAAAAGCCAAGGATGTAGACATGAACACGTTGCTGATTTGATTGAGAGAGCATGTAGATCGGAAGATGTTAGAAGTAGAAAACAATATTAGTCTTAGATTAGATTTAGTTAATTTGGAGTTAGAGAAGATTCGGAATAGTGTGACAGCAAAGAAGAAACTCGATGTTGCAGAAGTAGGAATTCAGGTGTCATCTGACTTGTTATTTGACACATTAGAGAAGAGTGGGCCAAGAGATAAAGAAGTAGATGGAGTAACCCTGAGCTCAATTGTAGTTCCTAGTGTAGAAGTAGTAGAATTAGTGAAGGAATTAGTAGAATTAGCTATACCTGAAGAAGGAGAAATAGTAGGAAGATCATCGGGTTTGGAAGCCAATGATGAGGTAGACATCGGATCGGTGTAAGTACTAATTTTGAGATAGGAAGAGGCAGATATGAAGAGATAGATTGTCAATTGGGATGTGCAGGTAGGAAGAGATGTGAGGAAGCGGTGCGTAGGTAGGAAGAACTGTCGTTTGCTTCATTATTTAAGGGGAGCATTCACAATACAATATTGTTTAGTATTCAAATTTCTGAAGATAGATAAAGCAAAGTGCTATTCTCAGTGCTCGTCGCTTGAGCTTAATTTCAATTGTCAATTTTGTGTGTGTGTTTGTGAGTGTGTGGAGAATTCCAAAGAGCAAGTCAATGTGTCTGTGGATGTTGGATTCTATAGTCTTGATCTTCATTCTGTGTGTTTGATCCTGAGTGAAGTGCATCGGAGCAATGCCTTGACAGATTTGAGAAGAATTGTAGTGTTGGTAGTATTCTGCATTTGTGAGTGCAGCACAAAGTTGATGTGAAGCAATTTTGATCGAGGAAGTTGTGCCTTTGGTGGAGGGGTGGAACACAATTCTGAGGTGAAATTTTTCTTCACAGTGAAGTGCCGTCTTTAGGAGAATCTGAATCGTCACAATCAAGAGTTGTTTGGACAGAACTTGCTATGTTGTGATTATGTGTGTGTGTGTGTATTCGTGACAAGTTGTCAAGATTGTGAGCTTGTTACTCTCTTCTGGGTGTAGTTTCTACCTGAGAGATTAAAGAAGAAATCAAGAAGAACTACATTGTGACTTTTGACTTTGTATTTGACCAATTCTAAATTGTATCTCTGGGGGAACAAACTTTACTTACCCGATTACCGCAAAAGTGAGATTTGCCGGGTTGTCACAACACACTAGAATCCAAAATAATGGTGCTCATCTTTTCCACTTCCTTTAAAGTAAGAGCTCCTTTATCTTAGCTATGAATAACTTTAGATAATCATGACTTATGTAGAACCGTCCTTTATCTCTATATAAATAATATCTCTCAAGTACTAGTAATACTAAACTAAATATCACAATACTACATAAATGTACAAATGGGTGTTACATTACTCTCAAACTAAGTTTTCACTTTGTCCTCAAAGTGAAGGTCTCTCTACCTTCTATGATGCATCTTCAACTTATCATGGTTAATCCTATGAAAGTGTCTTCCTCCCAACTCCTTGAGATCATAGGTGTAATTGGCCCACACCTTCTCCACTATGAAAGGTCCAAAGTACTTAGGCAAAAACTTCTTTTGCACCCTCTTGATATCGAATGGAATCAAACAACATTACACAATCACCTTCTTTGAAAGGCTCCACCTTCTTCTTGCTTTGCCTCTTGTCATAGCTCTCCTTTTTTTTCCTTTGGGCTTGCTCCACTTGAACCATAGCAACTGCTCTTGCCTCTTCCAATTCCATGACTTGATCCTTCTTTGACTTCTCTTCATCACCTCCTTGTGCTTTCTTCAATCTCCTATGAATGCTTTGAAAGGTAGGAAGATCAAAGTGAATGGGTAAGGTAGGCTCAATACTATATACCAATTAAAATGGAGAATATCTAATGGAAGTCTTTGTTTTTGTCCTATACTCCCACAAAACTGCATGAATCTTCTTGTCCTAATGATGTTTAGCCCCCTCCATTTTTGCATCTTTGGCCACCATCATGCACAAGGTCTGATTGGTTCTCTCTGCCAAGCCATTGGAATTTGGTTTATAGAATGTAGTTACTCTATGTGTGATAGAGAAATGCTATAGCATGGCTATAGTAATGCTTCCTATAAACTCTCCTCCTCTATCAGAAACCAAATCCAAAGGGCATCCAAATCTAGTGATAATGTATTCATAAAGAAATCTATCAACTTCATCTTCATTCTTATCCTTCAATGGTCTAGCCTCAACCCACTTGGTAAGGTAATCAATAACTACTACAATGTACCAATTGTTCCTTGGGATTCTATTAAGAGGATCTACAAAATCAATTCCACACTTCTCAAAAGGTTCTAGCAATGGAATTGATCTAAGTGGTGGAGTGGAAGTAGATTTTCTAGCAAAAGCTTGACAAACATGACAAGTTTTGCCATAATCAAGACAATCCTTGAAAATTCCTCTCCAATGGTAACCTACATCTAGAATCTTGAAAGCAATCACCTTTCTTGCAAAGTGTCTTCCACACACTAAACCTTCATGAAACTCCTTTCTGAGTAAGATAGACTCTTCCTTACACAATTCTCTTTGAAGTAGCCCATCTGCTCCTTGGTGAAAAAGAATATCTTCCACCATTGTGTAAGGTCTAGATCTTGCTGCAAGGGCCTTCCTCTCCCTAGCGAGCATCCCTTCTAGATGGTTACCTCTTGTCACAAAATCCACAATCTCCTTGTACTCCATTAGAACCTCTTGAGTGACTGACATTGTCATGAGCTCCTCATCCGGGAAGGAGTCATCCTTTGGCTCATCTTCATCATGATCATAGGCCCTAGATAACAAATCAGCATTTGCATGTTTCTTTCTAGGCATATCCTCAATGGTGTAGTCATACTCAGACAAGAGTATTATCCACCTTGCAAGTCTCTCTTCAACATTAGGCTTGTTGAAGATGTACTTCAAGGCCTTGTGATCCATGACAATGGTGGCTTTCTCTCCAATCAAGTAGTGTCTAAACTTCTTGAGACCAAAGATCACTACCAACCTTTTTCTCTCCGGGACAGAGTAGTTTGTTTTTGCTGAAACCATTTGCCTACTAGCATAAGTTAGTGGATGATCATGCCCATCTTGGTCTAATTGGCTATGAGTGCATCCTATAGCAACATTGGAAGCATCAGTGTAGAGGATGAAAGACTTACTCCAATCAGGTTTAGCAAGAATTGGAGCTACAACAAGGGATTTCTTGAGCTCCTCAACAACTTTGAGAGCCTCCTTGTCCTCCAAAATCACCATGTAATCTACACACTTCTTCATGTAGATGGTCAATGCATAAGCCTTGTTGGAAAATGAGAAGATGAATCTACTATAGTACCCAACCATCCCCAAGAATTGATGTAACTTTGTCAAGCTTGAAGGGAATGGAATGTTTGAGATTTTCCCCATCTTCTTAGGATTAATTGCTATTCCATCCTTGGAGATGATGTGCCGCAAAAGTAGACCTTCTTCACATCAAAAATGCACTTCTTTGGGTTGAATGATGCATTTACCTCATCCAAGCATTGCAAGACCTTGATTAGGTACTCAAAGTGCTCCTCCTTGCTCCCATAGACACAAAAGTAATCAATGAAGTCTCTCACAAATTTACCAATGAAAGGTTCAAATACCTTGTTCATGAACCATTGGAATGTGGCTTGAGCATTGCAAAGCCCAAAAAGCATGACCTTGAAAGTGTAAGTTCTCCAAGGTATGGTGAATGTGGTGAGTTGTTGATGCTCTGGTGCAATCTTGATTTAGTTTTATCCACTATAACCATCTCTAAATTGTACCTCTCATGACATGCAACCTCCTCCAAGATCTCATCAATGAATGGCAATGAGTAGTAGTTCTTCTTGGTAACAACATTGAGCTTCTTGTATCCATATATACCCAAAGCATGCCATTCTTTTTCTTCACAATGAAAATTGGATACACTCATTCTGAATTCTCCACCTCAAAGATATATTTAGCCTCCTTGAGCTTATCAATTTCCTCTTTCAAAACCAAGATATTGATGGGCTAATGCAACATTGCTTTTGTTGGATTGGTCTTGCATGTGACTCCACCTCTATCTTGTGGTCCTCTAAGGTGACTTCCTTCAAATATTTGTAACTAAAAGCAAACACATGGATGAACTTGTGGAGAATCTCCTCAAATCTCACCTTCTCATCCTTGGTAATATTTAGGCCATACGTGAGGGTAGACAACCTCCTCTCTATCTCCTCAAGTATTAATGGTGATTTATTTGGGTCTTTCAAAACCTTTGGCTTAGGTGCAAAATCCATAGCACACAAGAGATACACATTTGAATCAGATTCTGATTCATCCTCCTCCATGCTTGTGTCTACACCTAAAGCTCCTTCTTCAAAATCTGATTCCCAATAATCAAAAGATGGTGTATCTGAGTGAAGTGTTGGTGGTGTTAGTCAAAGGAACTGAGTCAATCTTGGAGGTATATTCACAAGCCTCCCATGGTACTAGCTTGGTTCCACCACCCCCATTGATATTAGAGCTTTTGCCTTCTTCTTCCTATTGCTCCTTGTAGAACTCAAACCACCTCTAAGTTTCTTTCTCAAAGTAGGATTCAAAGCAATCAGTTGGCCCACTGTGATGTTAGCCTTGTGACTACCAACATCCTCCAAGACATTGTAGTTCCATTGTTGCTTTGATATCAAGAAGTCGTCCATCACCAACTTCTTTCTTGGAGTCTTTGTTGTTGATGGTGCTAAGGTGCAAGTGATCTTAGTAAACATAAGAGTAAATCCTTGACAAGAGTGCACATCCTCTGCAAAATGAGCTCTCTTCTTCTCTTGTGCCAAAGCTCCAAATTAAGACTCTTGGAGTTTGAGCACTCTCCCTTCTCATACTTGCTCTCAACCACATCTATAGATGCTATCTCCTTACCTTTGTTTGGATAAGGAACCACTTGGGTTTCACTACCACCCTCTTTCCCTCTATTGGCTTCCTTACAATCCCTTCCTCCATGGTAAGTGGATTTTGGGCAATTCCTTTGGACATGGCCTCTTCCTCCACAACTGTGGTACCCACATTTTTCATTTTGGATGAGTTTTGAAGAAAAAGTGCCTTGTTGAAATCAAATGGAGAAGAAATGAGTGCAAACTTGTGTTTTGATCAGACCCAAGGGAGTCTACTTCATGTAAGAGGAAGAGTGACTCGGACTGGATCAAACCCGAAGAAGTATTAGAGGAGAGAAAAACTCGGATCAGATGTTGAAGGAGTGCAAACTCGGAGAAGAAATAGAAGTCGCAGGTCAGGATTCTTGCGGGGTCTATATCTCAATGCACACAAGTCCAAATCAAGGGTGCTATATCTCGTTAGAAGCGTCTTGTTCAAGGCTTTCCGCTGCTACAAAAATTGCAAAGTTTGGAGGTTTGTAGAAGAATTTACAAGCATTTGAAGTTTTGGGAGTAGATGTTAAGAGTAGTTTGGTGTCTTCGGGTCAATGTGATTTCGGGCTTCGTACTTCAGACTTCGGGTTTACATGACTTTGGATCTAAAGACTTTGCCTCAAGACTAAGATGACTGACTAAATCCGAGGAAATCGGACCTCGGAGTGCAATGAAGGTGACTTTGTGAATCTTGCGGGAAGCATCAGAGGAAGTTAGAGTAGGGAAAGAAGATAGTTAGAATACCCATGACTTTGATTTCGGTTCTGATTGAAGATGGAACATGAATTGAAGGAAAAGTAGCAGTAGTGAATAAACCCAAAGTGCAGGATCAGACTATAAGTATCTTCGGGTCAGTTACATGAGTGATTAGGAGAAAGTGGGTCACAAATTGAAGGTGTAGATAGTGTATTCATGCTTTCATTTACAATTCTTGACGATGACACAATAGAATTAGCAAAAGAATTGATAGTAGTTAGACCCAAAGTAAGAGAGATAAGAGTGTAGGTGTCTTTGGATTTGACATTTGACACCTTAGTGAAGAGTGGGTCGGGAGATAGAGATTTAGAAGGTTTAATTATGATAGGAATTGCAGATCAGGAAGGAGAAGTGTTCGAATTAGTGGAGGAATTGGGAGTTGTGAAACCCGAGGACAAAATATTAGGAAGTAAAGTTACTTCAGGTTTGGGTTTGAAAGCCGATGACGAAGTAGACATTGGATCGGAGTAGAAACCGATTTGAGATTTGAATAGATAGATATGAAGGGTTGCATTGACATTTCGGATCTCCAGGTTAGAAGAGTTGTTGTAGAACGGTATAGTTGTTAGAACCGTTGATTTGTTCACTACTTAAGAGTGGCATTTGCAGTATCATGTTGTTCAGTGCTCATAATTTCTGAGAATAGATAAAGCAAAGTGCTGTGAAGTAGTGCTCATCGCTTGAGCTTGATTCCGAGTATCAACTTTGTGTTTATATTTGTGAGTGTGTGGAGAAATTCAAAGTGCAAGTCAGTGTGCTTGTTGGATGTTGGATTCCACAGCCTTGATCTTCATTTTGTGTGTTTGATCCTGAGTGAAGTGCAATCGAAGCAATGCCTTGACAGATCTGAGAGGAATTGTAGTGTTGGTAGTATTCTGCATTTGTGAGTGCAGTGCGAGGTTCATGTGAAGCAATTTCAATCGAGGAAGTTGTGCCTTCAGTGGAGGGGTGGAACACAATTCTGAGGCGAAGTTGTTTTGCAATGAAGTGCCGTTTTTGGGAGAGCCTGAATCATCACAATCAAGATTGTTTGGAAAGATTTGATGGAGTTGTGATAATGGAGTGTTAATTTATGACAAGACTGCGAGTCAGTGCTTGTTACTCTATTCTGGGTGTGGTTTCTACCTGAGAGATTAAAGACGCAACCAAGAAGAACTGAAATTGTTACTTTGCTTTGTATTTGACCAATTCTGACTCATATCTCTGTGGGAACAAACTTTACTTACCCAATTACCGCAAAAGTGATATTTGCCGGGTTGTCACAACAACCAAAACAATTTCTATCATTGAAATTTTTGGCTGGTTGGCCTCCTCTATATGGAAAGTTTCTATAACTCCTAGGCCTTCATCCACCTCTCTCTTCTCCCATACTTTCACCACATTGATCTTGAGATCTGCAAGTTGTTATGTGATGGTTTGAAGTGGATCTTTTGGTAGAGGTGCAAGAACTAGAGCAACTACTACTTGTGGTGCAACTCTAGCCACCAAAGTATCAGACGTTCCACCATACTTGTAGCCTTGAGGAGGATGCACAACCTCCTTCACCTCCTTCACTACCTCTCATCTCCTTCCAAACTCTCCTCCACACAAATTGCAATCTTGATAGCTTCAACCTTGGAAGAAGGTTTCTCATATTTCACCTTGCTTCTTATTTGTGGTCTCAATCCTCCCACAAAATTCTTGGTGAGCATAGCTCCTATGCCAATCATAGTAGTCTCCATATCATCCCCACCCTTCCTCAACACTATGCAAAATCTGGACTGTAACTTTTCCATTCTTTCCACATAGACTCTCACTTTCTCTCCATCTCCTTGCTTGAGAAAGGTAACTTCACTCATCAATCTCTCATAACTCTCATCTGGAAGAAGGTGCTCAATGAGTGCTGAAGTCAAACTCTCCCAAGACTTTTCTTGCCCATCTCTCTTCTCTCTCTTTTGGTATTCTGACTCATACCATGTAAGAGTTGCATCCTCAAAAAAATCTGGTAATAATGAAGCCCACTCATTCTTCCTCCTCTCATTGATTCCTATGCAAGCTCTCTTGAAGTTTCTCACAAAGGCCTACACATCTTCTCCATCCTTGCCAAAGAAAATAGGAAGTTTCCCCATCTTAACTCCTCTATCACTTTCTTTCTCTCAACTTTTCTTTTTCTCTTTTCTTTTCTCTCATTCTATAACTATTTGAGTATGTACATGACTAACATCATTTGAGATTAATTCATTGTAGGGAACACAAAAGGTTCAGGTTGCTCCAAGATTTCTATAGTAATATCAAATCCTTGAGTGCATATTAATCAAACCCTCATGGATAGTTTATCCATAAGTTGAAAGAAGGTCCAACATGCAAACCCAAGTCAAGTAATCCTCTCCTTTCCCTTAATCTCTTGCTCTCAAAGGTCAATGCACATGAACTTGCTTTATGTCCCTTCTCTCCACATAGAAAGCACTTAGACTCACTCTTTCCTCCAAGTGGTGTAGGTTTTTGAATCCTCTCAACACTCTCTTCAAATTCTATTCTAAACTCTCTTTTCCTCAAATCCTTGGGGAACCTTGCATAGTCTCAATTTCTACTCTTGATGACAATCCATGTTCCCAAGATGAAACTAAACACTCAAACATGCTTTTTGTTGCTCTCAAACTCATGCATGAAATCTCAACTTTGTGGAATTGACCCTTCCTCATAATGTCACTCAAATCTCTCAACTGCTATATCATAGTCTTTGGGAAATTTTTACACTTTATTACAACTCTAGCATGTCACTCCCTGCAAAATTTCAGATTTTTTCATTGAAGCATTTGGCTTAGACACCTTTCTATTCAACACACATATTTCAGATTTGGTCTAAAAACCACCCCCCTCACTTTAAAAATTCACAACTCTCTGCACAAGAATGATCTCTCTCCAATTTTTGTGTCAATAGGTAAGATAAAATGCATTGAATCTCCTTAGAAATTTTCAGGAAAATGCACTGAAAATTGAATAAATGGTAGACTCTATAAAATTTTCCAAAGAGCATGTAGTTGCGGGAGCAATTTACCCTATCAACTTTCAAAAATTCTAGCCTAATGCGCATAGTAGATCTCACAATAGTTTCAACTGTGCCAATTGACAGATAACACAAGATATCATGTGTAGATTTTTCAAGTCCAGATCTCATACTTGAGATTTTTCCTAGAATCACGTTAATCTCCAAAATTTGCAATCCACCTCACACAATCTCTCCAAATCCTCTCAAGTGTACAAGATATACAAAATCACCTCAAAGACATCATAATGAACTATAGGGTATAAAAATGGGTCCAAGTTATCTAACATAAGTTCAACTCCCTCCTCCCCTAAAGTTCTCTCCAAGTGAGCTCTCGTAGCCTCCTTTTGTCTAATATAGAATTGTATGTAGAACATTATCTTGCCTTCTAGAGAGGTCATAACAATGGAACCAAAAAGTGAGCCGCCCTGTCTCTCACTCAAGATGAACCTATGATGGCTATTATGGTAGCGCACCATGGACTAAGAAGGCAAGGAATCCCAACTCCATCATACTCCTCCAAGGCTAACACTCCAAGACTCAAGACATTGCTCACTAGAGAACTCAATGAGAGAGAGATAGTTGCAAATGAAAGAATGATGAGTACCTCCTCACCCCTAGTTTATATACTTGTGAAATAGTTACACACCAAAGTTACTTATTGATGGAGTAACTCATGTTACTAGGCTAAAAGTCAAGTAAAGTCAAAAAGTATAAAGGAATATCCATCCACATGGGCATATTCCACAAAGCATGTGATCTTATCTTGACCCAACCACTAAGTCAAGGATTAATTCACATGGACTATCCTTGGACTAAAGAAGAATCCAAAACAAAAAGGCTTGCGGGCCCAAGAGTTCTCAACTCTTTCCTCAAAGCCAAACACCTAGGAATAATACCAAGTCAACACACTAGAATCCAAAATAGTGGTGCTCATCTTTTCAATTTCCTCTAATCTTAGCTATGATTAACTTTAGCTAATCATGACTAATCTAGAATTGTTCTTTATCTCTATATAAATAATATCTCTCAAGTACTAGTAATACCAAACTAAAAATCACAATACTACATACATGCACAAATAGGTGTTACAAAATAGAGTCTGAAGGAGAGAAAGTTCAATACAGAGGGCTCAAAAGAAGAAGAACTCACATTGTTGAGCCAAGAATCTAGCAATGAGAGTGAAGAAGAGGATGAAGTCTAGCAATCAGTTCATATAGGGATGGGAGAAGATGATGAAGAGTTCCATGCAACAATCAATCATATCAAAGGAGGAGATGCTCCATGTTTGGAGTTTCCTATAGAGGAGATAGACAAATAGCCAAAGAAGGTAGTCCAAAAGAATGAGGTCAAAGATATTACTATAGGTTGCATCTATAGGTCCAAGCTGAGTAGAAGATGAAGAAGCGAGTTCAGAAGAGATGACTTTGAAGATGCAAATATTGTGACTTTGGGGTAAGGTCCCTGTTGAGGAAGGGTCAATGAGGCCAAGTCCAAAGACCAAGAAGGAGCAAAAGACTTTGATGGAGTGATGTACTTGTCAAAGATTGTGTGTCTGTTGTTACTACAATCAAAGCATAAAAAGAAGGAGATGGAAAGATAATCTAGAGGTGAAAAATGAGCTAGAGGTGATGAAGTATTGCTCAAAGAAATGCATGAACTGAAGGGAAGAAGCCAAAGAACTTTGGGTGAATGCAGGGTTAAAGCAAAAGATGTTTCAAAACTTGCAAGAGAGTTTTGACTCACAAGGAAGAGATTTGGACGGTCAAGCCAAAGAGTTGAAGAACTAGAAGGCAATTGTTGAGAAGATGAAAAGTGAAGTGAGAGAAGCTTGTATTGAAGTGTATTAAAGGTGATTATAATAATGATGGAGTAGGAGTTAGAAAGTCTGAAGAAGAGCACAATAGAGAAAGATCAAGCAGGGCAATAGGAATTGACAATCAAACACCAAGAAGAAGAAAGATTGTGAGATCTAGTAAGAAGTGCTTGAAGTCAAATTGCCCAATATGCAAAAGAGAAGAAGATGCTGACAGTTGAGTATAAAGACAAGTTGAAGATGTATCATGAGGAGTTGAAGGTAGAATGGTCACAAGGGTATACATCAAAACTTGTAGGGGAGATCATTGGCAGAATGAGGGCGATGCTGAGCATAGAATCTGAAGGGAAGTTGGAGGAAGCAAGAGTGCATGAATGAAAATTGCTAGAGTAGGAAACTCAAAAGAAGAAGGGAAATGATATGAATATGAACAATCTTTTGATTTGCATGAGAAATCAAGTAGATAGGAAAATGGTAGAAGTAGGAGACAATGTTTGTCTCAGATTAGAATTAGTAAACTTAGAATTAGATAGACTTTGGAGTAGTGTGAAGGAACATATTAAGTCTAAAGTTGTAGAAGTAGGAGTGCATGTGTCTTTGGGTGAGTTATTTGACGCATTAGAGAAGAGTGGGTTAGTTGATAAAGAAGTAGATAAATTGCCCATGTCTAAAATTGTAGTTTAGAGTGAAGAGATAGTAGAAATAGTTTATGAAATAATAGTATTAGAGAGACCCAAAGAGGGAGAAGTGATTGAAGGAACATCAGGTTTGGAAGCTGAAGTAGAGGTTAATATCAGACTGGAGTAGAAACAGTTCTGAGATATGAAGAGGTAGATATGAAGAGGTAGTTTATCATTTTGGATCTGCAGGTTGGTAAAGTTGTTGTAGAATGGTATTTTTGTTAGTAACTATTGAAGTGCTCTGCCTATTTAAAGGAAGCATTTGCAATGTTGTGTTGTTTAGTATTTTTTATTTTTGAAGTTGAGTAAAGCAAACTGCTATAACTTAGTGCTTCGTCATTTTAGCTTAATTTCGAGTATCAATCATGTGTGTGTGTTTGTGAGTGTTGGGAGAATTTCAAAATGCAAGTTAGTGAGATTGTGAGATTGTGAGATTGTTGGATGTTGGATTCTACATTTATGATCTCATTTTTTATGTTTGATCCTAAGTGAATAGCAATGAAAGCAATGCCTTGACAGATCCATGAGGAAATGTGGTGTTGGTAGTATTCTACATGGGTAAGTGCAATACGGGGTTGATCCAAAGCAGTTAGATCAAGGAAGTTGTGTCTTCAATGGAGAGGTGGAACACAATTCTAAGGTGAAGTTGTTTCATAATGAAGTGGCCTTCTTTGGGAAATCTGAATTCACAATCAAAGTTTGTTTGGAAAGAATTAGAAGTATTGTGATTAGGAGTGTTAACTTGTGACGAGACTGCAAGTCAATGCTTGTTACTCTTTTTTGGGTGTGATTTCAACTTGAGAGACTAAAGAAGAATGCAAGAAGAACTACAATGTTAATGTTTACTTTGTATTTGACCATTTTTGGATATTTGTGGGAACAAACTTTACTTATTGATTACCGCTAAAGTGATACTTGCTGGGTTGTCACATGATTTTTGGCGCCACTGCCAAAGATACAAATCTCAAGAGTGGAAGAATACAAAGCCAAATCTAAAACTAGGTGTCCAACAAATATGAATGTTTGCATCAAGAGAACAAGGAGAAGAGAGTTTGTAGAAAAACTTTGCACCGTGAAGAATGCTAGAAGAGCCAATTCACCTTTGACAAAGCTGAGAAGGAGGCATTAGATTTGCAACTTCTTCATGAAGTTCAAGAAGCCTTGAAAGACCTTGAGCAAAAGAAATGAGAGATCAGTTGGTGAGGCTACTTTGCATCTCCAAATCCCAAGAAGAAGAAAAACACAAGCGGACAAACATATTCACTAAGGCTGAGTGCACCAACTTCTTCAAGAGTTGTCAAGGAGCATGTTTCATAAAAGAGTTCATTCGTGAGAAGACAACACAAATCCTAACGGAAGAGGAGTGTCAATACCTTCTTTGTATGATTCATCAACTTGTTTGAAGGGGTCTAAAAGAACCAACTAAAGATATTGAACCTTTATCTCCAACTCAGGTTGAAGTCAATGTACCAGTAGAAGAGCAATCTGTTGATAAAGACCCCATTTTGAACATGGTGAACCCTAGACTGAATTTGATGAAAAATCACCAGATAGTACCTTGGGTCTATCAAGCCCCACATTACCGCAATCTATTCTTCAAAGTTTTAAAATGACTTCACTACCCAATACCCAACATGCCTATGAAAAGTATAAGAGGATGGAGCAAGATGAAGACCCTAATGAATTCATCAAAGAATTTGAAGTCAGCTCCTTTGCCAACAAGGAGCATGACTTTGCTGACCAACTTTGCATTGAAAGAAAGCTTGGAGTTAGTACACTCACGTAACCCAAACCAATTGATTGGGTGGACTTGCAAAACATTTTCTTGGAACAATTTTGGGAAGTTGATTACAATACAAGTGTCTTTGCGGCACTCAATGATTTGGACCAAGGGAAGAAAGAGAAGTTGAGAGACTACTCTGAGCAGTTCATGGCTTTATTGAACTGAGTACCAAAGCAATCCAATGTGGTGTTTAGCTCCGATGCCCAAGCCATCACCTGGTTCCTTGGAAGTTTGTCACTAAAGATTTGGATCTTTGCTAGGGAGAGGAATGTGAGTTCCCTAGATAAAGTACTCAAACATGTTGCTTGATATGAGGCGTCTCACTCTCATTCTTCCAATAACCAAAGAAATTGGGAGAAGAAAGGCAAGAAGCCAAGACTAAGAACTTCTTGCAATACATCCCTTTCTTTGGAAGGATCCTCCATGTCTTCTAGTTCTTCTTTGGAATCCAAAGAAGAATCAAAGCCAACAAGAATATGAAGATACGGAGGAAACAAACCATTAACACCACCAATAAAAATTGTAAATAAGATTGACAATAAACTAAAGACTCTTATTAAAGAGTTTGTGGATTTCAAGATCCATATGATTGGGGTGAAGGAACAAAGAAAGCCTCCTTCATTTGGCAGACCAAATGTATGGTGCACTGCATGTGGTAAATCAGGCCATGCCAACACGAAGTGTTTGACCCAAAATGCATTTCTTGTGCAACAAATAGATTAGGTTCCAAGATGGGACCAAAGTGAGAAAGAGGAGGCAATGTACCAAACCCAAGAGGTATAGCCTCAAACCAAGGGAATACAACATAACATTCCCAACAAAGACCACTGATGGGCGGCCAAAACAAGCCTCAAAATGTTGCACCAAGGGTGTGCTATAACTATGGCTCTATGGGCCATTGGTCTTTGAATTGCCCTAAGCCAAGGCGTCAGGTTGGGTATGTTCCACTTTGTGGAAATTGCTAAGGATCAGGCCACATTGGAAATTAGTGCATGCAACCACCTAACCCAAAGCCACCAGTGAAGTATGTATAGACCTCAGCTGAGTGTACTGCGCTTCAATCAAAAGGAGATACAAAGGTAAATTGTATAACACTTGAGGAGGAGAGACCTCAAGAAGGGAGTCCAGCTTTTGGAAGGAGAATGGCCAGACCTTGAAATTTTGAAAGTTAAGACACGCTCAAGAAAGAAGAAGTGTGATCCCAAAGATGTGAACACAACTTCTTTGTCTTCATCAAAGACAAAGAGATTGCACCCAAAAGCTATTCTTTTTATGAAGGAGGAGAAAATTCTAGCCAAAGCCAAAGCCAAGGCCTTGTAGAAAGAAATACAAGAGGCAGTACAAAGAACTCAGGAGATGAGTTTGAAGGAGGATACAAAGACAAAGCCTTTAGTGTTTCTGGTGGACATCAGATCCAAATATAAGAAGCTGATCCAAGCCAAGGTGGGTAAACCCAAAGAATCTTGGGTTAAGACAACCGGTACTCCGATCACCATCATGAAGCACCTCAATATCCAGTTTGAGCAAGGAGAGACTTCTAACTCAAAGTCAAAGGTAAAGAAGGTGAAGTTGGGAGGAGTACCTCAATATGATATTGTGGCAGATTTGGCATCCACAAAGGCCAATGTCACATTCAAGCAATTGTAGGAGGACAACAAGTTGTATAAGAAACAGCTAAGTTTTGCACTCAAAAAAGTAAGGCAATGACCAAGAAAGACTTGCCAGCCATATATTGTATTGAACAAGAGGATTTGGGATCTCCCAAAGTAGATGGAAAGATCATAGGCTGCATGATCATATCAATACGCATTGATTTGGGTTATGGTGTGAATGTCATGATAAAATACACTACAAAAAGGTTAAGGTATCATATGTTTGAGCCAAAAAATTGAATTTTGAAATTTGCAAACCAGACCAAGAGATGGCCTTTGGGTATGCTATCAAATATTATCACAATCATTGGAGAGGTGCCCTTTAAGTTAAATTACATTGTGTTGAGACCACTGACCAAAATGGTTACCCATTGTTGATTGGAAGACCCTGGTTGCATAGTGCCCAAGTTGTTGTTGATTGGCACCAGCAGAAGTGGAGGTTTAAAGACATCTGGTCCAAAGACCAGAAGCTAGTGACACTGAGTTGGATGAAGGTTCCTCACCTCAGGGATATGACTTTGTCAGAAGATGAAGATACATCCAAAGATTCATTGTCTTTGTCTTCCAAAGACTCCGAAGACAACATCCAAGTCAATTACTTGGAATGCTACAAGGTAGAGGTCAAAGACAAAGACCCATACAACATTGCCTTGGGTGAAAATAATTTGGAGGAAGGGGGTTTGATTGCAATTCAACTCGAGTTAAGTTGAGTAATTCATGTTGAAGTAGTTATCAACCCTCATGATTGTCAAGACATTGTCTTGTTTGAAGGCAAAATTTTTAAAATTTTGAAGACAGTCACTTTAGAGGAGTTGGCAGGATACACTGCCCTATTTATAGAGTACTAGGATGTATTTGCTAAGTAGATTGATCAAATGCCGTGTATTCTACACCAATTTGGAGAACATTGAATTGATCTAGTTGAACGTGCAATTCTGATGAGATAGTGACAATATCAATTGAACCCAAATGTGGTACCCACATTTTTCATTTTGGACGAGTTTTGAAGAAGAAGTGCCTTGCTGAAACCAAATTGAAACCAAATGGAGAAGAAATGAGTGCAAATTTGTGATTTGATCAGACCCTAGGAAGTCGATTTCATGTTAGAGGAAGAAGGGCTTGGTTTGGATCAGACCTGAAGAAGTTTACTTCGTGTCAAAGGAGGAAAAACTCGGAATAGACGTTAAGGAGGGCAAACCCGAAGGAGAAATAGAAGTTGTAGGTCAGGATTCTTGCGAGAGCTATATCTCAGTGACCACAACTCCAAATCAAGCGTGCTATATTTCGTTGAAAGCGTCTCGTTCAGGGCTTTCCATTGCCACCAAAATCGCAAATTTTGGAGGTCTGTAGAAGAAGTTACAAGCATTTGAAGTTTTGGGAGTAAGTGTACTTCGGGTCAAAGTGTCTTCGGGTCAATGTGACTTCGTACTTTGGGTTTACATGACTTCGGGTCTAAAGACTTCGCCTCAAGATGAAGATGACTAAATCAGAGGTAGCCGGACCTCAGAGTGCAGTGAAGGTGTTTTTGGGAGTATTGCCAGAGGGATCAGAGGAAGTTAGAGTAGTGAAAGAAGATAGTTAGGATACCTATGACTTCAATTTCAGTTCTGATTGAAGATATGATAGAAATTGAAGGAGAAATAACAATAGTGAATAAACCTGAAGTGCAGGATTAGACATTAAGTGTCTTCGGGTTAGTAACATGAGTGATTAGGGGAAAATGGGTTACAAATTGAAGGTGTAGATAGTGTACCCATGCTTTCAATTACAATTCTTGATGAGGATATAGTAGAATTAGCAAAAGAATTGATAATAGTTAGACCCAAGGTAAGAGAGATAGGAGTGCAGGTGTCTTCGGATTTGACATTTGACACTTTAGAGAAGAGTGGGTTGGGAGATAGAGATTTAGAAGGCTTAACTATGATAGGAATTTCATATCAGAAAGGAGAAATGTTAGAATTAGTGGAGGAAGTAGGAGGTGTGAAACCCGAGGAAAATGTAGTAGGAAGTAAGATTACTTTGGGTTCAGGGTTGAAAGCCGAGGAAGAAGTAGACATCGGATTGGAGTGGAAACCAATATGAGATTTGAAGAGACAGATATGAAAGGTTGCATTGTCATTTCGGATCTGCAGGTTAGAACAATTGTTGTAAAACAGTATAGTTGTTAGAACTGTCGATTTGTTCACTATTTAAGAGTGGCATTCACAGGAAATTGTTGTTCAGTGCTCATTATTTCTGAGAATAGATAAAGCGAAGTGCTGTGAAGCAGTGCTCGTTGCTTGAGCTTGATTCCGAGTATCAACTTTGTAATTGTGTTTGTGAGTGTTTGGAGAAATTCAAAGTGCAAGTCAGAGTGCTTGTTGGATGTTGGATTCCACAGCCTTGATCTTCATTCTGTGTGTTTGATCTTGAGTGAAGTGCAATCAAAGCAATGCCTTGACAGATCTGAGAGGAATTGTAGTGTTGGTAGTATTTTGCATTTGTGAGTGCAGTGCGAAGTTGATGTGAAGCAATTTCGATTGAGGAAGTTGTGCCTTCAGTGGAAGGGTGGAACACAATTCTGAGGTGAAGTCGTTTTGCAGTGAAATGCTGTTTTTGGGAGAGCCTGAATCATCACAAATCAAGATTGTTTGGAAAGATTTGATGGAGTTGTGATTAAGGAGTATGAATTTGTGACAAGACTGCGAGTCAGTGCTTGTTACTCTCTTCTGGGTGTGGTTTCTACCTGAGAGACTAAAGAAGAACTCAAGAAGAACTAAAATTGTTACTTTGCTTTGTATTTGGACATTTCTGACTCGTATCTCTGCGAGAACGAACTTTACTTACCCGATTACCGCAAAAGTGATATTTGCCGGGTTGTCACACCAAAGTACTCGCTCTTTGTGAAAGATGAAATCAACAAGTACTTAGGAGCCAAAATAATATTTCTTATCTTGAGCATTGAGTGGGTTTAGCCCATTCTCATTGTTTCAAAGAAGAAGATTTGGAAGATTTGAGTGTGCCAAGACTTTTGCAAATCGTTTGTTGTCATGAGTAAGGATCATCATCTCTTACCTTTTATTATTGTTACAATTTTGGACCAAGTAGCTGGTCATCATTGCTATAGCTTTCTTGATGAATTTTTAGGCTATAATCAAGTATCTTTTTGAGAAGAAGACAAGGACAAAACCGCATTCACCACCAATTTGGGCACTTTGGCTTACAATCAAATGCCCTTTGGGTTGTGTAATGCTCCCACTACTTTTCAACGGATGATGAAAGCAATCTTCAAAGATTTTTGTGCAAATTTGTGGAAGTCTTCATTGATGATTTTTGTGTGTTTGAGTGAAGAGAAGTACATTTAGATTATCTTTGCCAAACTTTTCAAAGGTGTCATTTTTCCAACTTGTCATTACCCTTGGAGAAATGCTTCTTTGCAATGAAGAAAGGTTTTCTTTTGGGGCATCGGGTCTCAAGTTGAGGTATTGAAGTTGATGTCAAGAAGGTGAATGTCATCTCAACTTTGGAATCCCCTAAAAACATTTAGCAGCTAGGTGCCTTCTTGCGACATGTTGGATACTACAAATGCTTTGTATTAAATTAAAGTGTGCTTGCTGCACCCTAAGAAAGCTTGTAAAGAAGTCCAAAGACTACTTGTGGGAAGTAGAACAAGAAGAAGCTTTCTAAGTGTTGAAGAAGAAACTGGTTGAAGCACCAATTATGAGGATCCAAAATTGGGATGCCCCTTTTCATGTGTATTTAGACAACTTTCCATGGCAAATGGAGTTTTCTTAAGTCAAAAGGACAAGAAGAAGAAAGACTACCCAAGTTATTATGCCAGTTGATAGCTTTCAATTGCAAAAAAGAATTCTTTGATGACTAAAAGAGAAGGACTTGAAATTTTGTATGCCTACAAGAAGTTTTGGTATGATTTGTTAGGATACGAGTTGTCTTCTATGTGGACCATTATGCTTTGCAACATTTGGTAAAGAAGGCAGATTTGTGTGGGCATTGTAAGATGGATCTTGTTGTTACAAGAATTCACATACACTGTATAAGTAAGGAAATGAGCTTCATATTTTAATGTGGACTTCTTATCCAGGTTGGAAATTCAAGACCAAGACTTGGAAGTCAATGATGAATTTCTTGACAAAGAGCTATATCATTTGATGGCAATGCAAAGTACAAGGTATGAGGCCAAATATCATTATATGCATACTTGTGACAACCCAGAAAATATCACTTTTGCGGTAATCGAGTAAGTAAAGTTCATTCTCGTAGAGATACAAGTCAGAATTGGTCAAATACAAAGTCAAACCGTAACAATGTAGTTCTTCTTTGGTTGCGTCTTTAATCTCTCAGGTAGAAACCACACCCAGAAGAGAGTAAAAAGCACTAATTTGCAGTCTTGTCACAGATTAACACTCCTTAATCACAACACTTTCAATTCTTTCCAAACAATCTTCATTGTGATGATTCAAGCTCTCCCAAAAACGACACTTCTCTGCAAAATGACTTTGCCTCAGAATGGTGTTCTACCCCTCCACTAAAGGCACAACTTCCTTGATCAAAATTGCTTCATATGAACTTCACACTGCACTCACAAATGCAGAATACTACCAACACTACAATTCCTCTCAGATCTATCAAGGCATTGCTTCAATTGCACTTCACTCTGGATCAAACACATAGAATGAAGATCAAGGTTGCAAAACCCAACATCCAACAAGCACATTGACTTCCACTTTGAATTTCTCCACACACTCACAATTACAGACACAAAGTTGATATTGAGAATCAAACTCAAGTGACAAGTACTGCTTCATAGCACTTTGCTTTATCTATTCCAAAAAATTATGAGCTTTGAACAACAATTTCCTGCAAATGCCACTCTTAAATAGTGAAACAAACAACAGTTGTAACAAAAATACCATTTCCTAACAACTTTACAAACCTGCAGAGCCAAAATGACAATACACCTCTTCAAATCTCAAAATCTGTTACTAATCTGATCCAATGTCTACTTCTTCCTCGGCTTTCAAACCCAAACCCAAAGTAACTTCACTCCCTACTACTCTGTCCTCGGGTTTCACAACTCCTAATTCCTCTACCAAATCTAATAGTTCTCTTTCTTGATCTAAAATTCCAATAGTGGGTAATCTTTCTAACTCCTTATCTCTTGACCCATTCTTCTCTAATGTATGCGATGGTAACTCCGAAGACATTGCACTTCGACTTCATCTACTTTGGGTTTTGCTCTGACATCCTTCCAAATTTTATCTATCTCTAATTTCACTAAGTCTAATCTAATCATGATATTGTCTTCTACTTCCAATATCTTACTATCTCCACAAGTTCTTAGACTGATCAACAAAGCATTCAAGTCTTTGTCCTGCGCATGTCTCCTCCTCGTCTCCTGCACCAACAACTTCAACTTGTGCAGCCTTGTCTCTTTGATGCACACACTGGCCTCTGTACTTAGCATTGCATTCATCCTGATCACAATCTCTTTTAATGGCTCCAATCTCATTTTCCTCGCCCATTCTCAATCTGCAAGCCAATCTTCTCTGTACATTGCCAATTCTGCTTCGAACTCAACTTCATAGCCTCCTTCTCCTTCTCTTTCTGCACAATTTTTTCCTCCTGTTTGCAAAGTAACTCTCTCAACCTCTCTTCTTTTCTATACCACACTATCAAGAGTGTCACGCCATTTGTAGTTCCGCATCTAGATGCTCGGACACTGGAGTTCCAGTGATAGTAGTTAGAGTTATTTCAGCAGTATCTCAGAGACTACTTTCTGACAGTCAGATTTGGTGTTCGGGGTACTGACTTCACGGTGGGGCCCACCGTCACTTTGCACCGTTTGCACCGTCAAGTGTGCCGTCAGCGGGACCGTTAGGGTTTTAGTGCTAGCTTGAGTCCAGGGGGTATAGTTTTGAAGTGAGCTCCAAAGAGCTCACTTCTCTGATGTTGAGCCTTTGAGTTCCTGGCTATGGTGGACAGAAGCCGGCGAGCGTCACCTGGATTCTCTATGCTTGAGTGGATGTGGCTTGACTGTAATCAATGCCCAGTTGTTGGCAGTTTATAGAGTGACAAATCAAGTACTGATTTGAGTTGAGTTGAGTTGAGAGTGTTAAGCAATCTGATTACATCAAAGAAGTGAAGTCATGGGGAAATCGGGTGCAGGACTTTGAGTGTTGGTGGTATCTCCAAGCTCGGTGGATCGTGGTAGCTCGATTCAAGTTCTGTGTTTCCCTAGCATGTAGAAGCTCGTTCAATTGATGCAGATTTGGCAGTTAGGCGGATGGTGTGCGGAAGCGATGGCCAAATTTTGAGCAACAAAGGAGCAATTTTTGAGCAGTATTGTGATTTTGAGCTCAGGAGGTGAAGGCAAGACCAATTTGCTGCGAGTTGTGCTCAAAAAGTCAAATTGAAGGTGGAGTTGGAAACCTCTTCTCATGAAATTGTGATTTGGAAAAACCCATTTTGTCAATTTGGCTCGAGTGGAAAGTTAGCGGGGGATTTGGTGGACAGCCATCTTTAGGGTTTAAATCAGATTTTACGTCAGATTTTGGCCAGAATTGGAGGAGTTTTCGCTGTTTGGCCAGATTTGGAGGAGTTTTGCTAGTTTGGAGAAGTTTTGCCAATTTTGGAGGAGGTTCAAAGTGGCAACAAGAAAGGCCTCATTTGGCTGATAGAGGCTTCGAGGCATAGGGCTGTGGGCTATGGGAGGCTACGAAGGCCTAGAAGGGCCAACAAGCCAGCTTGCTGGCGTGAGGCTAGCTAGTTTAGAGTAGATCTTGGTCATTGGTTGGCAAAATCTGCCTTTCCTGCTAGATTGTGCGCAACAGGGTTTGACCCCTAGATCTCTTGTTCCTAGACTAGTGCCCTAGGCAACTGGTCCACCCTCACTTGTTGTCATAGTGACTGTGCCACTGTTATCTATACACATGTAGCTTTGGCTAGGAGAGGCAGTTTGATCCCATTCTTGGTGATCTTGGTAGCTTAGGACTTAAATACAAACTCCTCTTATGTCAAATGCCAAATGGTGGCAGAGTCAGTCTTGTGTTGTGTTATGAGATGGAGGGTTTTTGTTTAGATTTCTTGTGATTGGACCCCTTCCATTCTCTGCTTCCTGTTTGTGCACCACGTTTGTGTGAGGTGCCCTGACTTTTGAGCGTTGGTGCTTTGGTGTGCTCTCGGTGGTGAGGCTAGAGTGATGACCAGTCAGACTACCTTTGTTTCTCTCCGGTGAGGCAGGAAGTGATGACCTACAGATTGTGAGAGTGCGTGTTATGATGGCAGGTTACAGGTTGCCCTTTCCCCTAGTGTAGTTATCTTGGTAGAGTTACATTAGTGGGTGGTGTTTAGTGGGTGTTGGCACTTGGTGGGGTACTTGCAGTTACGACTTGCGGTTGGAGTTGGTGGTTTGGGTTTGCTGTTGTGGTTACTTGGGTCACGACGGAGTTCTTTGGAGATTCTAGAGGAGTTAGCCCTGTAGTACGCAGTGGGTCTACTCGGAGTGGTGCTCGGTATCAGCCTGTATCTCAGGTCCTAGTGAGGGAAGAGATTGACTATGAGTTGGAGTTTGACACAGGAGCTGATTCAGTTGAGAGTGCACTTGGTGTGTCCGCACCGTTGTTGTGGGACATGGATGAGATTTATGGGGCCTCCAAAGGCCCTAGGCATTACTCTGGTACAGTGGGTACCATTGAGTTGGATGACTTCATCCAAGAGTTGGATAGTTGGTGTGATCTGCAGCAGATGCGGAACCTGACTTTGTTCACACCTTTCATGGCATGGAAGGGGTTGTTTCAGCACTTGGAGGGTCCGCCGATGGATGACTACCATGAGTTTAGGAGAGCTCATTTGGAGGAGATTGAGTTATGGAGACAGTATTGGTCTCCACACTATGTCTCCATCACTTCAGGCTCGGTAGCCAGGAGTAGATCGGCTGTACCTACGAGTTCTAGCTCGAGTAGTGTTGGTGGAGCTAGTGGTGGTGCACTAGCTGGAGATAGTGCTACTACGAGTGGAGGTACCGCTGCAAGAGGTGGTGTGGTACCGGGGTTTAACCCCATGGTGGAGTTCTTCCTATGTTTGAGGCAGAACTACCAGGGAGTGCGGACTGACAAGCTGAGGAGCTTGTAGGAGTTCTAGCGGAAGGCTGGAGAGAGCCTACATGAGGCATACACGCGCATGAGGCGGCTGATCAGTTTCACTCAGGGAGTTACTGAGGCCCAGGCAGTCCAGTTTTGGTATAGGATACTGGACAGGGAGTTACGACGTAGAGTTCGTGATGCTACATTGTTGCAGGCTACTTCGCCCACTTTGGCAGTAGTCTTTGGTTTGGCTGAGCATATTGAGCTCAATATGGTGGAAGAGAGAGTGGTGACATCTAGATTTGGTAGGGAGACCTCATCCACGGCTGTGACTTCTTCTAGAGTGCAGTAGAGTGCACCATGCCTAGTTAGTTTTTGAGGACAGGGTGGACAACCCAGATCCTATGGAGCGAGTGGAGGGCCTAGTGGAGTTAGACCCTTACCCCCATTTTTGGGTCAGCAGCAGCCAGTGAGTGGTGGTGTTGCTTGTTGGACTTGTGGTGGACCTCACCATAGGAGAGAGTGTACTCAAGGCAGCGGACCTCATACCTCTGGTGCATCACAAGCAGCACAGAGGTAGTGTGAGCATTGCCACAGATTTGGTCACACTAGTGACCGGTGTTTTGACCTACACCCAGAGTTACGGAGTGGTAGGGCTGCTATGGCAAGTAGTAGAGGAGCTCCAATCCATGGAGGACGAGGTGGTAGAGGTGGTGGTAGAGGATCTACACATAGTAGGGGTGCAGTACTTGCCCTTACTTCTGACATAGCTATGGCTACTCGGATTGAGCAGTTGGAGCAGAGATTGGCTAGTATGGCTATTGCTCAGAGGAGATCAGATTTGGGTGCTGAGGCTTCCACCTCATATGCTGGTGATAGAGATGCTTTGGACTTCATGTGCGGAGCAGCACAGGTGGATGCATCTGCAGCAGTGACTAGGAGTGCAATACGTGCTCCAGAGCCTAGAGGAGCATCAATGGAGTTGGACCCACAAAGAGGAGAGGTTGGGAGACAGGTCAGACTTCCCCAGTCTTTCACGCTATCTGAGGCATTGCAGACGACATCCATGGTTCCTAGACGTCCCAGTGCAGGTGTGGTAGGTGGTGATGGAGTGCATGATAGACTACCTGCTAGTCAGCCACCTACTACTACACAGACTGAGTCTAGCATGATGTTGGGGGCGGCTCAGCTGATTATGCGGCATCCTTTGTTTTCAGCCAGTGATATGTTTACATTGGGAGTTGACCCAACCCCAGTATTCCGGTTGGCTGCCACGTTGTGTGAGAGTAGGGATGGTGCAGTTCCTACTACTAGAGTAGAGGTGGTTGGTAGTGGAGCTGACTTGGTTGATGAGCATGGGATCCGTTCAGTGACCAATGGTTTATGGCAGGTAGCAGCGGCTAGACTGGAGGAGTTGCCAGCTAGACCGGCCTTTGAGAGAGCGCGGTTTACACCTGGTGTTGTCCTATTGGATAACCAGAGGGGGATTTTTTGTTTGGTGGGACCTTCAGGGAAGGTCTATACACCACACAGAGTCTTGTGAGACTCTGGTGCGCAGCCCCTTATGTTGGGGAAGGCTGCAGTTGTCGGTCTAGAGTTACGGAAGACCGATGTGGAGAGGTGTCTATTTCAGATCCAGACATCTCTTGGTGGTGGTTCGACACAGTACATCACACGTGGAGAGCTTGTTGCCACAACTGCTTCTTCTCCTCTACACTCTCCATCACCCTATTGAGCTCTTGTTCTTTCTCTTGAACTCTTGCCATAGCATGGATAATTTCTACTCTTGAATCAACAAACTGTTGCTTCAAGATTTCATATTCAGCAATTTGCCTTTCCCTTGCTATGACACTCTTCTCTATCATCTCCTCCCAATTCCTTGCTTCTCTCCTCAAATTCTCAATCATTTAATTCTGTACTACTCCATCTACTCATAGTACTTCCCTTTCCTCCTCACCTCAGATTAAACTCTTCTTCAATTCCGAGTTCTCTTCTTCTAATCATGCTAAGACCTTCAATACAATCTTCACCTCCAGACACTTCGATTGCATCTCCTTCTTCTTGTGTTCTAACTTCACCAATAAGGGGCACACAACCTCTTGCAGGTACTCCACTCCTTCACTCTGAGTTACCTTGACTTGCGGAGTGATCTCTTTCTTCACCTCTTCTTCACTCGGCACTCGCCTTTTGAGCCGTAGTCGCCATATAGGAATGGATACTTCACTCCCCGAACTTTCATTCTCCTCTTCTCTTACCTTACTTGGCCCTGCTTCACACTTTGCCTTTTGCTTGGAACAAACTCCTCATTTGAATGGTAACTTTCCTTTCTTTCTGCTCTGACACTTTGTCTTCCAACTTTGAGTTACCTTTCTCCTCCATCTCCATCGTGGCTTTTTCTTCCTTGGGTACCAATGTCATCTCTCCTCCATTGTCACTGTCACTACTCGTGTCTCCATTCTTTAGTATGAGCTCAGTTTCTTCTTCTCTTTTTGAGTCTTTGGACTTGCACTTGGCTTTGCCCTCTGATTCTTCCTCCAACGATGCGATTACCACCATACCTTTCCTCGGGTTTACTCTACTAGTCTTCTGAGGTCTTACTTCCTTGACGTCTTCTCCTTCTCCTTGTCAACTCCTCTTCCTCAACTTTAGAGTACTCATGTCCAATTGCACACTCTTCCCCGTCTGTGCGTAGTACTCATCACTGCTCCTGATCTGAAGAATGTACTAATGTTCCTCCGTGTCAACCTCCTTTCTTAAGTCGGGATGGAAATGTGACACCATCCTGTTGCGCTCCGCCACATTGAGCAAGTTCAGCCCTAGATAAAAATGCATTGCGAATGGCACAATGTAATGCGGGGGCGATTTATCCCCCAAATTCCACACCATCTATCTTGTTCGCCCATGAAAACACCTTGCCTAGTTAATTGGCTCTCTTGCAAACATCTTATGGAAGAACACCGCTTGGTGCTTCATCACATAAGTCGTTCTCTTTGGCTTCAAGATCACCATTAGAGCACTCAAGATCCCTTGCTTGATAAGATCCTTGTAACTCTCTACTTTGTATCTATTCTTCATGCACTTTGAAGAGAAAGCATCTCTCACCTCCTGGGTTTCTTCTGCTACTTCTCCCTTCCCCAAGAACGTGGCACCATGCTCTGTGCCTGCTTCCCTTCCAAGTACTAACCTCCAATCCGACTCTGTCCAATGAGCCAGATTACCTCTCTTCCCCTCTTCCTCAGGGCCATCGAGACATCTACTCTTGATTATCTCAGTCATGAACCTTGAAAAGCTTACATTCCAGTTCCATGCCAAGAATGTGATCCGAAGTCTGATCAAGACTTCAATTCTTGCAATCACATCTAACCTCCAAATTGCATGATTTCTCACTGCAAATTTGGAGTTCTTCTTCCCTCCTCCCATCTTTCTCTCTTCCTCTCTACACTAGGGACTATTCTTCCTACTGATTCCCGGATTAGCTCTCTTGAATTCTCCTCTACACACCAACGCATCTTCGACTCTACTTCCTTTCCCATGATCTCCTAAAGGACAACTTCTTAATGGCAAGGGAAAATTGCTTGTCATCACTTCGTCTTTAGCCTGATTTTTATAGTCATGCCTTCTTTGTCTCTCTTCAATTTGAGTTTCTACTAAGAAATCACACCTCTTGCATGCTCCTGTCTCTATCAAGTATCCTTCACGCGTATGACTGCCATTATTTGAATAGTCCCTTCTTGAATCTCTTGCCCCAAAGGAAAGTTGTTACACTATCCTCACCTCGGGTTGAGCACTCCCAATACAAAGACTCCTTACTTCGGGTTGTATGCTGACAAGGCAATTCCAAGTACTTTGCTTTATGACCCAAAGCCACGTTACCTCGGGTTTCATCCCAAAGATACTTTTCTTTTCCTTCTTCAGTCATACAAGCGCAATCCGACTTCTCTATACACTTCTTCTTCCACATTTCAAAAAGAATGTGGGTACCACATACCCCCTTCCTCAAATGTGAGCGTCCCTGCGAACATAGACTTCAGGTGTCTTAAAGACTTCCTAATTTATGGTCCAATATCTCCAAACTCTCCACCCATTTACTCAAGTGGCAAAAGGATTGCCTTCCAGGTTTGCAAGTTGAATGGACCCATTTTCATAAAGATGAAGAACTCAATAAGGCCACATCCATCTCAAATGCAACTTGCATGGGAAAAATATTTGGTGATTGTCATATAACAAAACCAAACCTCCTTTGCGCATAGCCACATGCTTGATATGCTTATCGTGCCTGACTTCCCTCTGCTCTTGTACTTCTTTTGTGGTTTGCATTGCATTGTCTCTTTTCTCTTCTAACCACATTAGTTGATGGATCCGAAGATCCTGGCTTTCTTCCTCTGACAATCGTTCTTCGCAAAGAATCTGATATGTCGGTACTTCAAATTCAATTGGTAGTATGGGATGCAAGCCATATGTCAAGAAGTATGGAATTTGTTTGGTTGTAATCTTTTCTATTGTTCTATATGCCCACAACGCGGGTGGTAATTTTGTATCCCAGTCATAGGCATAATTGACAGTCACCTTATTCAAAATTTTGCAAAGTAACCCATTTTCCTTTTCTGTTAAACCATTTGCTTTTGGGTTATAAGAAGTTGTCTTCTGATGTTAAATATGGAAGTACTTGGTTAACGCCTCCACCATAGAGTTCAAAAAATGTGTCCCTCTATCACTGACCAATTCCAGAGGACACCCATATCGGGAGATGATGTTTTAAAAGAAAAATTCCACCACAGTCTCGGCATCATCTCTACAAGTTGCGTTAGCTTCGACCATTTTGGTAGCATAATAAGTGCAAACCACAATGTATCTCTTCCTTGTGACTCGGGTCACTGGTTGAATGGGACTCACAAAATCAATTCCCCATTTCTCAAATGAGGCCAATGGCAAAATTGGTCTCAAAGGCCATTGAGAAGTAGCCATCGGCTTCCCCGTTCTCTAACAAGCATCATAGCTTTGGATATGAGCATGCGTGTCTTTGTACATTGTAGGCCACCAATACCCCGAGGAAAGAATCTTCTTTATAGTATTCTTCAGAGCATAATGTCCTCTTGATGCTTCGGAGTGTAGAGACTCAATTACACCTCCGACTTTGTATGACTCCAAGCATCACCAAAGTACTTTGTCTTTGCCCATCTTAAATAAAATGTTGTGTTTTAGCTGATACGGCTCTATTTTCTTGAGAAAGACTGCCCTCTGCTCCGGGTCCAGCCCTTCCGGACAATGGAGAGTATACAGATAATGATATTTGGCTGCATACCTTGTACTTTGCATTGCTTTTAATTGATATAATTCTTCATCAGGGAACCAATCGTCAATTTACCACTCTTGGTCTTGAGTTTCTACCCTGGACAAAAATTCCGTGTTCAAATGCAAAGCTCCCTTCCTTACTTATATAGTATATGTGAATTCTTGTAACAACAAGATCCATCTTGCAATTTGCCCGGACAAATCTGCCTTCTTGACCAAATGTTGCAATGCGTAATGGTCAACATAGAAGATAATCTCGTATCCTAGCAGGTATGGCAAAATTTCTTGCAAGCATACACCATTTTGAGTGTTTCTCTTTCAGTCGTGGAATAGTTCTTTTCAGAAACTGAAAGTTGTCGGCTGGCATAATACACCGGGTAGTCCTTCTTCTTCTTGTCCTTCTGACTTAAGACAACTTCGACGGCCATGGACAAAGTGTCCACATATACATGAAAAGGGATGTCCCAATTTGGGGCCCTCTTAACTAGTGCTTCCACCAGTTTCTTCTTCAACACCTGGAAAGCTTCTTCTTGATTTGCTTCCCACAAGTAGTCTTTGGATTTCTTCAGAAGTTTTGTAAGGGGTGCAACAAGCACCGCATAGTTTGAAATGAAGCATCTGTAGTATCCAACATGTCCCAAGACGGCTCTCAGCTCCCAGAGGTTCTTTGGGGATTCCAAAGCTGAGATTACTTTAACCTTCTCGACATCAACTTCAATACCTTGGCTTGACACCCAATGCCCTAGAAGAATTCCCTCTTTCATTGTGAAGAAGCATTTCTCTAGGTGTAATGAAAAACCGGCAAAATGACACCTTTCAAAAGTTTGGCGAAGGTAATCCAAATGTACATCTCTTTGCCCAAACACACAAGAATCATCAATGAATACTTCCACAAATTTGCGCAGGAAATCCTTGAAGATTGAATTCATCATCCGCTGGAAAGTAGCAAGAGCATTACACAACCCAATGGGCATTTGATTATAAGAAAAAGTGCCCCAATTGGTAGTGAATGTGGTTTTATCCTTGTCCTCTTCTTGGATGGATACTTGATTGTACCCTAAGAATCCATCGAGAAAACTATAACAAGGGTGACCAGCTACTTGGTCCAAAATTGTATCGGTAAAAGGCAAGGGATGATGATCCTTCCTTGTGATTGCATTCAACTTATGGAAGTCTTGGCACACTCGGATCTTCCCTATTTTCTTCTTTGGGACAATGACAATGAGGGAGACCCACTCATTGCTTAAGACTGGGAAGATGATTCAGGCCCCTAAGTACTTGTTGATTTCATCTTTCACCAAAAGGGAGTACTTTGGGTTCAAACGGTATTGTCTCTACCAAACCGGAATTGCACCTTCAAGCAAATCAATCCGGTGTTCTCCAAATTCTTATGGAATACCCGGCATTTGATCAATAGACCAGGAAAATTCATCCTGGAATTCTATGAACAGGGTAGTGTATCCTGCCAACTCCTCCGAAGTGACTGTCTTTGAAATGTTTAAAATTTTCCCTTCAGTCAAAACAACATCTTGACAGTCATCGGGGTTGATGACTCCTTCAACATGGCTTACTCAGCTTAAACCAAGGCGAGCTGCCATCAAACCCTCTTCCTTCAAGTCAGGTTCACCTGAGGTAAGGTCATATGGATCTTTGTCTTTGACATCCATCTTGTAGCATTCCAAGTAATTTACTTGGACTTGTCTTCGGATTTGTCTGAGGACGAAGACAATGAGTCTTTGGATTTGTCTGAGGACAAAGACAATGAGTCTTTGGATTTGTCCTCATCTTTTGACAAACTAGTTTCCCCGAGATGGGGAACCTTCATCCAACTCACAATCACCAACTTCAGGACTTTGGACAAAATGTCCTTGAACCAGAGCTTCTTCTGGTGCCAATCCACCACAACTTGGGCACTATACAACTAGGGTCTTCCAATCAATAGAGGGTAACCAATCTTGGTCACTATGTGATGCCCACATTTTTTGTTTTTTTCAGAATAAAGGAGAAGTGTATAGAGAAGTCGGGTTGCGCCTGTATGGCCGAAGAAGGCGAAGAAAAGAGTCTTCGGGATGAAACCCAAAGTAAAGTGACTTCGGGTCAGAAAGTGAAGTACTCGGAAATGCCTTGTTAGCATACAACCCAAAGTAAATTGTCTTCGGATCGGGGGGAGCTCAACCCGAGGCAAAGACAGTCTAACAACCTTTTGTCGGGGCGAGAAATTCAACAAGGGGCCGTTTGAAAACTGGCAGCTCATACACGCGAAGGTTGATTGATAGTGACACGTGCATGTTGGAGGTGTGATTTCTCGGTAGGAACTCAAAGTGATGGAAGACAAAGAAGTGCAACTTTATAAAAATCAAACTTGCAATGACAAAATGTCGAGCAATTTTCCTTCACCGTTGAGGAGTCGTCTTGTAGGTGATTGGGGAAAGGGAAATAGAGTTGGACTCGTGTTAGTGCGCAAGGGAGAAGTCGCAAGAGTGAAATCGAGAGAGAATGAGAAGGTAGAAGAGATGGGAGGAGGGAAGAAGAACTCCGAATTTGCAATGAGAAATCATGCGATTCGGAGGTTAGACGTGATAGCAAGGATCAAAGTCTTGAGCCGACTTTGGATTACATTTCTGGCATGGAACTGGAATGTAAGTTTTCCAGGATTCATGACAGAAATCATCAAGAGTAAGTGTCTCGATGGACCCGAGGAAGAGGGGAAGAGAGGAAATCCGGCTTGCTGGACAGAGTCGGATTGGAGACTTGTACTTGGGAAGGAAGCAGGCTCGGAGTAGGGGGCCACGTTCTTGGGAAAAGGAGAGATAGCTCAAGAGACCCAGGAGGTGAGAGATGCCTTCTCATCAAAACAAACAAAGAATGGGTACAAGGTTGAGAGCTACAAAGACCTTGTGAAGAGAGGGATCGTGAGTGCTTTGATGGCTATCCTGAAGCCAGAGAGAACCAATCAATTGGGCGAGTTGTTTTCACGGGAGAACAAGGAAAATGGTGTGGAATTTGCGGGATAAGTCGCCTCCACACTACATCGTGCCATTTGCAGCACACTTCTACCTTGGGCTCAACTTGCTGAACTCGGTAGAGCGGACTCGGATGGTGTTGCACTTCCATCCTGATGAGCAAAAGGAGGTCAATGTCAAGGAGCAGCAATACATCTTGCAGATCAGGAGCACCAATGACTACTATGCAAAAACAGGGAAGAACGTGGGGGTCGCAATGAGTACCCTGACAAAGAAGAGAGGTCCGCAAGGTGAAGCCAAAGAAAGCAAGAAACCTTGGAAGATGCAGAGAAGTAACCCGAGGTGAGGAATGGTGGTGATTGAGTTGGAGGATAAAGACTCAGAAGGAGATGCCGAGCTCAAAACGGAAGACTCGGAACACAAGGAGGAGCCGGAGCTAACGTTGCAGAGTGGAGGTACAAGCAGCGATAGTGATGAAGGTGGAGAGATGACATCGGCACTAGCGGCTGAACAATACAAAGAAGAAGTGCAAGCCAAGTTGGAAGCCGAAGACAACACACCGCTGGAAGACAAAGTAACTGTGCCCGAGGAAAAGAAGGTTGCATTACAACAAGGAGTTTGCTCGCGACGTAAGGCAAAGTGTGAAGCGGGGCCAAGTAGAGTGAAGGAAGAGGTAGAAGAAAGCTCGGGTAGTGAGGCATTGATTCCGATACAAAGACTGCAGAGAAGAAGGCGAGTATTGGGAGAACACGAAGAGAGAAGAGAGACCACTCCGCGGGATGAAGTAGTTGCCAGTGATGGAGTAGAGTACCTGTGAGAGGTAGTGTGCCCATTGTTGGTGAAGTTGGAGCACAAGAAGAAGGAGATGCAGTCAACTTGTCCAGAAGTAAAGACTGTATTGAAGGTGTTGGCGAGATTAGAAGAAGAGAACTCGGAGTTGAAGAAGAGTGTAACCCGCGGTGAGGAGGAAAGGGAAGTACTGCAAGCGGAGGCAGTAGAGAGAAGTCAGGTAATTGAAGACCTGAAGAGGGAAGTGAGCTATCGTGAGGATCTTGCAAAGAAGAATGACATAGCAAGAGAGAGACAAGTAGTTGACTACAAAATTTGAAGCAGCAGTTTGCTGATTCAAGAGTAGAACTTATCCATGCTATGGCAAGGGTAGCAGTGAAGGATCAAGAGCTCGATAGATAATGGAGAGTATGGAAGAGAAGAAACAACTCTGGCAAAGAGAGTTGGCTGCACGGTATAGGGAAGAAGAGAGATTATGAGAGTTACTTCGTAATCAGGAGGAGAAGGTTGTACAGAAGGAGAAGGAGAAGGAGACGGTGAAAGCCGAGTTCAAGGTAGAGTTGGCGATGTACCGAGAGGACTGGCTTGCAGATCGGGAACGAGAAAGGAAGACAAGATTGGAGCCATTGAAGGAGATTGTCCTCAGGGTGAACGCAATGTTGAGTACAGAAGCCAGCGTTTGAATTGAAGAAGCGAGACTGCACGAGTTGAAGTTGTTGGTGCAGGAGACAAGGAAAAGACAAGCAAAGGATACAGATATGAACGCCTTGCTGATTAAGTTAAGAACTCGTGTAGACAAAAAGATTTTAGAAGTAGAAGATAACATTTCAATTAGATTAGACTTAGTGAAAATAGAGCTAGATAAACTTTGGAGGGATGTTAGAGCAAAACCCAAAGTAGATAACATAGGAGTCCAAATGTCTTTGGAGTTGCCATCAGAGACATTAGAGAAGAGTGGGTTGGGAGATAAGGAGTTAGATAGATTACCCACTAGTGAAATTTCAGATCAGGAAAGAGAATTGCTGGATCTGGTAGAAGAAGTAGAAGATATGAAACCCAAGGAAAAAGTGATAGGAAGTAAAGTTACTTCGGGTTTGGGTTTGAAAGCCAAGGAGGAAGTAGACATCGGATTGGATTAGTAACAGATTTGAGATTTGAAGAGGCAGATATGAAGAGGTGCATTGTCATTTCGGATCTACAGGTTAGAAAAGTTGTTGTAAAACGGTATAGTTGTTAGAACTGTCGATTGCTTCACTATTTAAGAGTAGCATTCGCAGTCAAATGTTGTTCAGTGCTCATAATTTTTGAGAATAGATAAAGCAAAGTGCTGTGAAGCAGTGCTCATCGCTTGAGCTTGATTACAAGTATCAACTTTGCAATTGTGTTTGTGAGTGTTTGGAGAAATTCAAAGTGCAAGTTAGTGTGCTTGTTGGATGTTGGATTCCATAGCCTTGATCTTCATTCTGTGTGTTTGATCCTGAGTGAGGTGCAATTGAAGCAATGCCTTGATAGATCTGAGAGGAATTGTAGTGTTGGTAGTATTCTACATTTGTGAGTGTTGTGCGAAGTTGATGTGAAGCAATTTTGATCGAGGAAGTTGTGCCTTCAGTGGAGGGGTGGAACACAATTCCGAGGCAAAGTTGTTTTGCAGTGAAGTGCCGTTTTTGGGAGAGCCTGAATCATCACAATCAAGATTGTTTGGAAAGATTTGATGGAGTTGTGATTATGGAGTGTTAATTCGTGACAAGACTGCGAGTCAATGCTTGTTACTCTCTTCTAGGTGTGGTTTCTACCTGAGAGACTAAAGAAGAACTCAAGAAGAACTGAAATTGTTACTTTGCTTTGTATTTGACCAATTCTGACTTGTATCTCTACGGGAACAAACTTTACTTACCCGATTACCACAAAAGTGATATTTGTCAGGTTGTCACACATTGGTCAAAAACACAATGTAGTTCAACTTGAAGTGCACCTCTCCAACGATCATGGTTATGTTTGATGTCTCCTGGTTTGGTCTGCAATTTCAAGACTCGTGGTGTTGGCTCAAACGTATGATACCCCAGTCAATTTGCAGTATCTTTGGTCATGACATTCACACCAAAACCCGAATCAATGGGTATCAATGTGATCATGCACCCTGCAATCTCCACATCGACCTCGGGAGATTCTAGATCTTCTTGCTCAATATGATATATAGCGGGCATGTCTTTCTTTGACATTGACCTTACTTTCTTGAGGGCTGAATTCAGCTGCCTCTTGTACAGCTTGTTGTCTTCCCACAATTGCTTAAATATGAGTGGCTACCACAATACTTGCTATTGTCTTGAGGGATTGCACCCAAATCAGAGTGTAGTCTTTATTAGGAAGATGGAACCGTACCAGTTAAAACACAACATCTTGTTTAAAACGGGCAAAGATGAAGTACTTTGGAGATGCTTGGAGGCATACAAAGTTGGAGCATTAATTGAGTCCTTACACTTGGAAGCACCAAGAGGACACTATGCCCTAAAGAATACTGTAAAGAAGATTCTTTCATCAAGGTTAGTGGCCTATGATGTTCAAGGATATGCACACCCATATCCAAAGTTGTGATGCCTATCAAAGAACAAGAAAGTTAATGGCTACTTCCCAATGGCCTCTAAGACCAATTGTGTCATTGGTTCCATTCGAGAAATGTGGAATTGATTTTGTAGTTCCAATTCAACCGGTGACAGATTCACAAGGAAGAGATACGTCTTGGTGTGTATTGATTATGCTACCAAGATGGTTGAAGCCAAGGCAACTCGGAGAGATGATGTGGAAACAATCACAAATTTTTCTTCCAAAACATCATGTCGTGTTATGAATGTCCTTTGGAATTGGTCAGTGATTAGGGGACTCATTTTTTGAACTCCATGGTGGAAGAGAGTTAACCAAGTACTTTCAAATTAAACATCAGAAGACTGTGCCCTTACAATCCAAAAGTGAATGACCTAATGGAGAAAGCAAATGGATTGTTGTGCAAAATTTTAAATAAGATGCTTGTCAATTATGCCTACAATTGGGACACAAAGTTATATGCAGCTTTGTGGGCATATAGAACCACCAAAAAAATTTCAACCAAACAAACTCCATATTTCCTGACCTATGGATTGCATCCCATACTACTAGTTGAATTTGAAGTACCAACATATCAGATCATATGTGAGGAACTATTGTTGGAGGAAGAAAGTTAGGATCTTTGGATCCATCAACTGATGTGGTTAGAAGAGAAAAGAGATGATTCAATGCAAGCCATGAAGGCAATACAAGAGCAACAAAAAGTAAGGCACAATAAGCAAATAAAGCTTGTTGCTATTCAAGAGGGTGATTTGGTGTTGTTATATGACAATTGCCAAATATGTTTTCCAAGCAAGCTGTAGTTAAGGTAGATGAGGCCATATTGTGCAATTGATATCTATGATAATGGCTTTATCCAACTTATAGACTTGGAGGGAAATCCATTTGCCACTCAAGTGAATGAGTGGAGAGTTCAAAAATATTTGACCATGGACCCAAACTTGTATAAAGAAGCCAAAGCCGGTGTTTGCAAGGATGACCACATTTGAAAGAGGGGGTATGTACCCATAATGTTTTTTTTTATGAGTTTTCAAGAAGATGTGCATTCAGGAAGCCAAATTGCGGCCAAAGGAAGAAGAAAAGAATGGACTCATGTGTCTACAGAGTAAACCCAAAGAAGTTAATTTTGGGTCAAAAGAGGAAGTACTCGGAGGGAGCCTACAAAAGAACCAACCCAAAGAAGGTGTGGTACCCACACTTTTCATTCTTTTTGAGTTTCTATGCAATTTTGAAGAAGAAGTGTATAAACAAAGTCGTATTGAACCTAAATGGCATTGGAAGGAGAAGAATGGTGTCTTTGGGTTGAAACCCAAAGTAACGTGACTCCAAGTCAAAAGCAAAGTACTTGGATCAGAACGAGCCAAGAGACATCCAAAGTAAGGGCACTTTGTCTTAGAGTGATCAACCCAATGGCATAACAACTTCCGTTTGAAGGGGAAAATTAAGAAAGTACAAGCAAAGGAACAATAGACAAGGCGTGAACCACTAACTTGGATAATGCTAAGAAGAAGTCATGAAAAAAGGGTGTATTTCAATGATGAACAATGGAGGAATGGCTGATCAACAAGGAACTATAAAATTGGGACTTTGTCAAGGGGATTTTGAAATGTCCCTGAAATATCCTAAGCCACTGAGTAGTCAAACCAAAGGAGTGCATGTAGAGAAGTGGGTCATGTGTTTAACAAGTCTGAAGTAGTTAGGATCTCAAGACCAAGAGACAGTAGAATTATTTTTCAAATACAACATGTTAGAGATTGCACAATGCCAAAGAAGGGTGAGAAGAAGAGTCCTTCACTTGGTGTGCAAAATCTAGTGATTTGAAGATTAGATATGATAGCTCAGATTGCAGTCCTTATTAGACTTTGACTTTTTGGCATGGAACTAGAATTTGAGTTTTCCAAGGTTCGTGGCAGAAGTAGCATCAAGTGATTATGAGGAAGGACTTGAGAATAAAGGGAAGAGAGGCAATCTGGCTCAATGGGTAGAGTCGGATTGGAGGTTGGTATTGGGAAGAGAAGCCGGTGAGGAAATTGGGCCAACATTTCTCAAGAAAGGAGAGTCTACGGAGTAGACGAATGAGATTTGCAATTTGTTTATGGCGCCATGCACAAAGAACAGATACAAGGTAAATAACTATCAAGACCCAGGCAAAGCATCTTTAGGGTGATGATAGCACTCTTCAAGCCCAATCGCACAACTTATGTAATGCTGCATCAGACGGTCTTCTTCCACCAGATGTTTGTAGGCATGCCAGTAAATTGGGCAAAGTGCATTCATCAAAGAATGCGGCAGATGGTGTGGAGTTGAAGAAAGCAAGATGCGCCTTACTATTTGGTGCAGTTTGCTGTCCATTTCTACTTCAGATTGAATTTGATGAAGGAGTCTAAGCAAAGAAAGATGGTGTCGTACTTTCATCCAGACTTACAAAAGATTGCAAATGACAAGGAACAATAACATATCCAAAGTAGTGATGAGCACTATGCATACACAAGGCAATATCTAAGCAATGCCCATCCCAGAGACAAGGAAGCAAAGTCATTTGGAGGAGAGTTTGTCACCAGTTAAGAAGAAGGTGAGGAAGGTGAACCCAAGGCAAGAAGTCATTGTGCTTGATGAGGGATTGGGAGCATAGGAGTACAATAAAAAGACTTGGAAGAAGAAGAACCACCGGAGTTGATGCTATGAAGTGAAGCATCGAGTAGTGGAAGCAAAGGGGAGGTGGAAGTTCAACAACAAGGAAGAGATGATGCTGATAAAGAAGAACAAGAGTTCCATGTGGCAATCGATCTAAATGGAAGAAAGAGGAAACATGTGTCACAAATTACCCACCATGGAGATAGAAGAAACTATGGAGGCTGAGCCAAAGGCGGAAGTTCAGTGGGGTAGAAGAGGGAGAAGAAGTGTTACTATTGTGGGGGTAGAAGCAAGCAATGTAGTCCGGTAGTAGAAGAGGGAGAAAGTTCAGATGAAGAACCTCTGAGAATTAGAAGATTAAGACTTTGGAGTAAAGCTCCAGCAGAAGAAGTAAGAAGTGAAGAGCCAAAGCAAGTTGAGAGCTTACAAGTCTTTGATGGGGTAGAGTACTTGCTGCAAGTAGTTGTTCCATTGCTATTGCAATTGCAAAGGAAGAGAGAAGACTTGAAGAGAGATCACTCAAGAGTGAAAGATGAATTGGCAGTAGTGCAATACATGAGTGATGCAAATTCAGAGTTGAGAAGAAATTTGAGTCAGGGAGAGCGTGAGTTAGTAGAGCACGTAGAGCTGAGGAGGAAGGAAATTGAGAGTCTAAAAAAAGACTTTGTGAAGAGAGGCAAAGCCATGGCAAAGCAAGAAGAAGATTGGAAGGAGTAGTTGGTGAAGTTTGAGGCCTTGCGGGCAGAAGTGTGTGATATTCAAGCAGAAGTTATACATTTGAAGGAAATGGCTATTGTCATGGGACAAGAGTTGGAGAGTTTGAAAGCATTTGCAGCTGAGAAGAATCAGGCTTGGCAATAGGAGTTAGCCACACAAGATAGAGAAGAAGAGTGATTGCATGGGTTAGTCAAAGGAATGGAAGAATAGCTCCGGCATAGTGTGAAGGAAAAAGAAGCGTTGAAGGCTGAGTTGGAAGATGAGGTGAAGATGAATTGAGAGGAGTTGTTAGCAAAGAGAGAGAAGCTACAAATGCCAAGGCGGGAGGAAATCAAAGAGGTCACTATAAGAATGAAGGCAATGCTAGGGATGATGTATGAAGTTCAATTGGAGGAAGCAAGACTACATGAATTGAAGTTGTTTGTCAGGAAATGAGAAAGAAGAAAGCAAAGGACATTGAATTAAACAAGTTGATTTGTTGATTTGCTTGAGAGATCAAGTAGATAGGAAGATATTAGAAGCAAGAGACCATGTGTGTCTCAGGTTGGACTTTGTACATTTGGAATTAGAGAGACTTCATAGTACCATGAAGTTAGAGATGAAGTCCAAAGTTAGAGAAGTAGGAGTACAAGTGTCTTTGGGTGAGTTAACTGAGATAGTAGAAAAGAATGGGTTAGTAGATAATGATGTAAATAGTGTACCCATGACCTCAATTGTAGTTCAGAGAGAAGAAGTAGTGGAATTGGTAGAAGATTTAGTGATAGTAGATAAACTTGAAGACAGAGAAGTACAAGAAGTTACCTTGGGTTAAGAAGCCAAAGTCAAGGTAGACATTGGATTGAATTAGGATCAATTTTGAGGTAGGAAGAGGTATATATGAAGAGGTGCATTGTCATTTTGGATCTGCAGGTTGGTAAAGTCATTAGGAAGCAATTTAGGAAGTTAGATAACTGTCAAGTGCTCAGCCTATTAAAAGAGGCCTTTGTAGTAAAATGTTGTTCAATGTTCATTATTCTTGAGAATAGATAAAGTAAAGTGTTGAGTTTAGTGCTTGTCGCTTGAGCTTAATCTCGAGTATCAATTTTGTGTTTGTATTTGTGAGTGGTATGAGAATTTTGAAGTGCAAGTCAATGTGCATGTTGGGTGTTGCATTCCATGGCCTTGATATTCATTTTGTGTGTTTGATCCTAAGTGAAGTGCGATCGAAGCAATGCCTTAACAGATCTGAGAAGAATTGTAGTGTTGGTAGTATTTTCATTTGTGAGTGCAATGCTGAGTTGATGTGAAGCAATTTTGATTGAGGAAGTTATGCCTTTAGTGGAGGGGTGAAACAAGATTCTAAGATGAAGTGGTCTTACAAACAAGTAGCCATTTTGGGATGGACAAAATCATCACAATCAAGATTGTTTTAGACATATTTGAAGTATTATGATTAGTGAGTGACAAATTGTTGTGATGAGACTGCAAATTAGTGCTTGTTTCTACCTGAGGGACTAAAGATGCAACCAAGAAGAACTACTTGTTACCATTTGTCTTTGTGTTTGACCAATTCTGACTCATATCTCTGCAAGAAAAAATTTTACTTACTTGATTACCGTAAAACTGATATTTGTTGGGTTGTCACATGATTTTTGGCACCGTTGCCAAGGATACAAATCTTGGAAGTGGAAGAATACAAAGCCAAATTGTAAATTGGGTTTGGAACCAATATGAATGTCTGCATTGAGAGAAAAATGGGAAGAGAGAGTTTGAAGACAAACTTTGCACCGTGAAGAGGAAGAATGCCAAAAGATTCAATCAACTTTTGATGAAATTGAACAAGAGGTGTTGGATTTTCAACTTCTTCATGAAGTTCAAGAAGCCTTGTGAGAACTCAAACAAAAGAAATGGGAAGGCAGGTGGCAAGGATACTTTGATCCCCAGCTTCCAAGAAGAAGAAAGATACCAACAGGCAAACATACTTGGTATGACCAATACACTGACTTCTCCTAAAGATGTAAAGGAAGTCAAATTTATAAATAAATTTATTCATGAAAGGACAACACAAATCTTAACGGAAGAAGAGTGCCAACATCTCTTACAAAAAATTACTTGGTTGGCTCGAGGGAATTTTTGAGAGCACTCTAAAAATGTTGAACCTCTTACTCCATTTCCAATCAAAGTCGACACCATCAGAGAAGAAAAATCTATCAATGAAGACTCCACTTTGAACTTGACCAATTGGAACCCTTGGACTGTCAACATGACTTCAATACCAGTCAATTCCTCAGGTCCATCAAGTTCAACCTTACCATAGCAGATTCCTTAGAGCCAAACAATGACTTTGTTACCTATCACCCAACATGCCTATCAGAAGTATAAGGGGACAAAACAAGACAAAGACCTTGATGAATTCATCAAAGAATTTGAGGTTATTTTCTTTGCCAACAAAGAACATGACTCTACGGATTGCTTGCAGAGCTTCCTAAGTCTGCTCTAAAAGAAGGCTTAGAGTTGGTACACACACATAACCCAAAAGGGATTCATACCAGCAGATTGGGCAAACTTGAGAAACAATTTCCTGGAATGATTCTGGGAAGTTGATTATGATGCAAGTGTCTTCGCAGCTCTCAACGATCTCAAAGGAAAGAAGAAGAAGTTGAGAGACTACTTTGAGCGGTTCATGGCCCTTCTGAACCGTGTCTTGGAGCAATCTGGTGTGGTGGGTTACTCCGATGCCCAAGCCATTACCTGGTTCCTTGGAAGACTATCACCAAAGATCCATATCTTTGCCAGGGAGAGGAATGTAACTTCCTTGGACAAAGTTCTCAAACACATCACCCGATACGAGGCGGCTCATTCTCATTCTTCTAGTAACCAAAGGAATTGGAGAAGAAAGGCAAGAAGCCTAGACAAAGAGCTTCTTGCAGTACATCCCCTTCTTTGGAGGAATCCTCCATATCTTCAAGTTCTTCTTCAAAATCCAAAGAAGAGTCAAAGCCAAGAAGAATATGAAGACACAGAGGAAAGAAACCATTGACACTGCCAGCAAAGAGTGTACATAAAGCGGATAGTAGCTAGACACTCTTATAAAAGAGTTTGTGGATTTTAAGATCCAAAAGATTGGGGTGAAGGACCAACAAAAGCCTTCTTCATTTGGTAGATCAAATGTATGGTGCCCTACGTGTGGCAAGTCAAACAATGCAAACAGGGAATGCAATACTCGTAATGCATTCCCAGATTGATTGGGTTCCAGGATGGAACCAAGAAGAGGAAGAAGAGGCAGTGTACCAAACTGAAGAGGTGCAGCCTCAAGCAAGCACATTGTACCATGGTCCAAGGTATAGACCAAGGGAGTATAACACCAATGCTCCTCCATGAAGACCACCGATGGGCAACCAAAATCAACCCCAAAATATTGCACTAAGGGCATGTTATAATTGTGGCTCCATGGGACATTGGTCTCCAAACTATCTGGAGCTAAGACGGAAAATTGGGTATGTCCCCTTATGTGGGAATCGTAAAGGATCAGGTCATACAAGCAACCAGTGCCCTCATCCTAACCCAACCCGAAGCTGTCTATAAAATATGTACAGATCCCAACTAAATGTGCCATGTGTGGTACCCACATTTTTTTTCCGAAATGGAGAAGAAGAAGTGTATAGAGAAGTCGGATTGCGCCTGTATGGCGGAAGAAGGTGAAGAAAAGAGTTTTTGGGATGAAACCCGAGGTAACGTGGCTTTAGGTCATAAGGCAAAGTACTTGGACTTGCCCTGTCAGCATACAACCCAAAGTAAGAAGTCTTCGTATCGGGAGGTGCTCAACCCAAGGTGAGGACAATGTAACAAATTTTCTTTGGGGCAAGAAATTCAAGAAGGGACTGTACAAAAACTGGTGGTCATACACGTGAAGTACACTTGACAGTGACAAGTGCATGCAAGATGTGTGATTTCTCAGTAGAAACTCAAATTGAAGAGAGACAAAGAAGGCGTGACTATAAAAATTGGGCTAACGATGAAGCAATGTTGAGCAATTTTCCTTTGCCGTTGAGGAGTCATCCTGTAGGAGATCATGGGAAGGGAAGTAGAGTTGAAGAGGCACTAGTGTGTAGAGGAGAATTCAAGAGAGCTAACCCAAGAGACAATGAGGAAGAGAGAAAGATGGGAGGAGGAAAGAAGAATTCCAAATTTGTAGTGAAAAATCATGCGATTTGGAGGTTAGATGTGATTGCAAGGATCAAAGTCTTGAGCCGACTTTGGATCACATTCTTGGCATGGAACTAGAACATGAGTTTTCCAGGATTCATGACCAAGATAATCAAGAGTAAATGTCTCGATGGCCCCAAGGAAGAGGGGAAGAGAGGAAATCCGGCTTGCTGGACGGAATCAGATTGGAGACTAGTACTCAAAAGAGAGGTAGGCACGGAGCAGGGTGCTATGTTCTTGGGGAAGGAAGAGATAGCCAAAGAAACCCAAGAAGTGAGGGATGCATTTTCTTTGAAGCGGACAAAGAATGGGTACAAAGTAGAGAGTTACAAGGATCCGGTCAAGAGAAGGATTGTGAGTGCTCTCATGGCAATCCTGAAGCCGGAGAGAACAACTTATGTGATGAAACACCAAGCGGTGTTCTTCCATAAGATGTTTGCAGGAGAGCCAATCAATTGGGTGAGGTGCTTCCATGGGCAAACAAGGCAGATGGTGTGGAATTTGCGGGAAAAGTTGCCTCCACATTACATTGTGCCGTTTGTACTACATTTCTACCTTAGGCTGAATTTGCTCAATGCGGCAGAGTGCAACAAAATGGTGTCGCATTTTCATCCCAACTTAAGAAAGGAGGTCGATGCGGAGGAGCAACAATACATTCTTCAGATCCAAAGTAGTGACGAGTACTACGCACAGACAGGGAAGAATGCGCAGGTGGATGTAAGTACTCTGAAGTCGAAGAAGCAGAGTCAACAAGGAGAAGGAAAAGACGTCAAGAAAATGAGACCTCAAAAGATCAAAAGGGTAAATCGGAGGAAAGGTATGGTGGTGATCGTGTCGTTGGAAGAAGACTTGGAGGGCAAAGCCAAATGCAAGCCTGAAGACTCAGATTGCAAGGAAGAACCCGAGCTCACACTACAGAGTGGGGATACAAGTAGTGACAATGATGAAGGTGGGGAGATGACATCGGTGCCTGTAGTAGAAGAAGAAGTTTGGATGGAGCTCAAGGAAAAGAGTAATACGAAGTTAGAAGACGAAGTGCCCTAGTAGGAGGAGAAGAATATTACCATTGTGAGAGGAGTGCGGTCTAGGAAAAAGGTGAAGTGTGAAGCGGGTCCAAGCAAGGCAAGGGAAGAAGAGAATGCCAGTTTGGGGAGTCAAGCGTCCATTCCGATACAACAACTGGAGAGAAGAAGGCGATTATCGAGAGAAGAAGAGGTAAAGAAGGAGATCACTCCGCAAGTAGAAATATTTGCAAGTGATGGAGTGGAGTACCTGCATGAAGTTGTGTGTCCTCTGTTGGTGAAATTGGAACACAAGAAGAGGGAGATGCAATTGAAGTGTCTGGAGGTGAAGACTATATTGTAGGTATTAGCACGACTAGAAGAAGAGAACTCGGAGTTGAAGAAGAGTATAATCCTAGGTGAGGAGGAAAAGGAAGTACTACAAGTGGATGCAGTAGTGCAAAGTCAAGTGGTAGAAAACTTGAAGAGAGAAGCAAGGTATCGAGAAGAACTTGTGAAGCAGAGTGACATCGCAAAGGAGAGACAAATTGCTGAATATGAGATCTTGAAGCAGCAGTTTGCTAATTCAAGACTAGAAATTATCCATGCTAAGGCAAGAGTAGCAGAGAAGGAACAAGAGCTCAATAGGGTAATGGAGAGTGTAGAAGAGAAGAAGCAATAGTGGCAACAAGAGTTGACAGTGAGATATAGGGAAGATGAGAGATTGCGAGAGTTACTTTGTAATCAGGAAGAGAAGGTTGCACAGAAGGAGAAGGAGAAGGAAATTGTGAAAGCCAAGTTCAAAGCAAAATTGGCAATGTAGCGGGAGGATTGACTTGTAGATTGGGAGCGTGAGAGGAAGATGAGACTGGAGCCCTTGAAGGAGATCGTAATCAGGATGAATGCAATGTTGAGTATAGAGACCATTGTGCGTATTGAGGAGACGAGGCTGCACGAGTTGAAGTTGTTGGTGCAGGAGACAAGGAGGAGACATGCGAAGGATACCAATTTGAACGCATTGTTGATGAGCCTTAGAACTCGTGTAGATAGGAAGGTATTGGAGGTCGAAGACAATATCACAATCAGGTTAAACTTAGTAAAGTTGGAGATAGATAAACTTCGGAAAGATGTTAGAGCAAAACCCAAAGTAGATGAAGTAGGAGTACATATGTCTTTGGAGTTACCATTGGAGACATTAGAGAAGAGTGGGTCGGGAGTTAAGGAGTTATATAGATTACCTACTAGTGAAATTTCAGATCAGGAAAGAGAACTATTAGATTTGGTAGAAGATGTAGGAGTTATGAAACCCAAGGACAAATTATTAGGAAGTAAAGTTACTTTGGGTTCGGGTTTAAAAGCCGAGGAAGAAGTAGACATTGGATCGGATTAATAACCGATTTGAGATTTGAATAGAGAGATCTGAAGAGGTGCATTGTCATTTTGGATCTATAGGTTTGTATAGTCATAAGGAAGGGGTACATTAGGAAGATACTTGTCGATTGCTTCACTATTTAAGAGTGGCATTCATAGTCTTATGTTGTTCAGTGCTCATTATTTTTGAGAATAGATAAAGTGAAGTGTTGTGAAGTAGTGCTTGTCGCTTGAGCTTGATTCTAAGTATCAACTTTGTGTTTGTGTTTGTGAGTGTGTGAAGAATTTTGAAATGCAAGTCAATGTGCTTGTTGGATGTTGGATTTGTGGTGCCCACATTTTTTGTTTTTTTCAAAATAGAGAAGAAGAAGTGTATAGAGAAGTTGGATTGCGCTTGTATGGCCAAAGAAGGCAAAGAAAAGAGTTTTCGGGATGAAACCCAAAGTAAAGTGACTTTGGGTCATAAAGCAAAGTACTCAGAAATGCCCTGTCAGCATACAACCCGAAGTAAGGAGTCTTTGTATCGAGAGGGAGCTCAACCGGAGGCAAAGTCTGTCTAAGAACCTTTTGTCGGGGCAAGAAATTCAAAAAGCGATCGTTCAAAACCGGCGGCCCATACGTGCGAAGTACGATTGACAATGACAGGTGCATGCAGGAGGTGTGATTTCTTGGTAGAAACTCGAAGTGAAGAGAGACAAAGAAAGCGCAACTCTATAAAAATTGAGCTTGTGACAAAGCAATGTCAAGCAATTTTCCTTCACAGTTGAGAAGTCGTCTTGCAGGTGATCGTGGGAAGGGAAATAGAGTTGGAGACGCGCTAGTGTGTAAGGAAGAAGTTGCAAGAGTGAAACTGAGAGATAGTGAGAAAGCAAGAGAGATGGGAGGAGGAAAGAAGAACTCCAAATTTGCTGTGAGGAATCATGCGATTTGGAGGTTAGATGTAATCGCAAGAATCAAAGTCTTGAGCCGACTTTGGATTACATTCTTGGCATGGAACTGGAATGTTAGTTTTCCAGTTTCATGACTGAGATCATCAAGAGCAAGTGTCTCGATGGACCCGAAGAAGAAGGGAAGAGAGGAAATCCGGCTTGCTGGACAGAGTCGGATTGGAAATTAGTACTCGAGAAGGAAGCAAGTGCGGAGTAGGGTGCCATGTTCTTGGGGAAGGGAGAGATAGCCAAAGAAACCCAAGAAGTGAGAGATGGATTCTCGTCAAAGTGGACAAAGAATGGATACAAAGTGGAGAGTTACAAAGATCCTGTCAAGAGGGGAATTGTGAGTGCTCTGGTGGCAATCCTGAAGCCGGAGAGAACAACCTATGTGATGAAACACCAAGCAATGTTCTTTCACAAATTGTTTGCAGGAGAACCAATCAATTGGGCAAGGTGTTTCCATGGGAGAACGTGACAAATGGTTTAGAATCTGTGGGATAAATCACCTCCACATTACATCGTGCCGTTTGCAGCCCATTTCTACTTTGGGTTGAATTTGTTGAACTCGGCAGAGCGAACTCGGATGGTATTGCATTTCCATCCTGATTTAAGAAGGGAGGTCGATGTAGAGGAGCAGTAGTACATCTTACAAATCAGAAGCACTGACGAGTACTACAAGAAGACGGGGAAGAATGAGGAGATAGAAGTGAGTACTCCAAAATCAAAGAAAAGAAGTCGGCAAGGCAAAGCCAAAGACAAGACAAAACCTCGGAAGACCAGGAGAGGAAACCCCGAGGCGAGGAATGGTGGTGATCGAGTCAGAAGACAAAGACTCAGAAGGTGAAGCCAAGTGCAAGTCCAAAGATTTGGACCACGAGGAGGAGCCCGAGCTAATGCTACAAAGTGGAGATATGAGTAGCGACAGTGATGAAGGTGGAGAAATGACATCGGTGCCAACTGCTGCAGAAGAGAAAGAAGAAGTGCAGGCAAAGATCAAGGCCGAGGACAACACAAAGTTGGAGGATGAGATTCCCGAGGCCAAAGAAAAGAAGATTGCAGTTCAAAGGGGAGTTCACTCAAGACACAAGGCAAAATGTGATGCAGGTCTGAGTAAAGTAAAAGAAGAAATGAACAAAAGCTCGGGAAGCAAGGCGTCAGTTCTGATACAACGACTGCAAAGAAGAAGGCAAGTATCGGATGAACACGAAGTGTGAAGGGAGATTGCTATGCAAGAGGAGGTAGTAGCGAGCAATGGAGTAGAGGTCCTGCGCGAGGTTGTGTGTCCTCTGTTGGTGAAGTTAGAACACAGGAAGAAGGAGATGCAATCAAAGTGTTCGGAGGTGAAGACTGTGTTGCAGGTCTTAGTGCAATAAGAAGAAGAGAACTTGGAGTTGAAGAAAATCATAACCCGAGGAGCGGAGGAAGGTGAAGTATTGCGAGCGGAGGCAATAGTGAAGGCTCAGGTAATTGAAGACCTGAAGAGAGAAGTGAGATATCAAGAAGAGCTTGTTAAGAAGAGTGACATAGCAAGGGAAATGCAAGTAGCAGAATATGAGATCTTGAAGCAACAGTTTGTTGATTCAAGAGTAGAACTTATCCATGCTATGGTGAGGGTAGCAGCAAAGGATCAAGAGCTCAATAGGGTGATGGAGAGTCTAGAAGAGAAGAAGCAGCTCTGGCAAAGAGAGTTAGCAGCACGATATAGGGAAGAAGAAAGATTACTAATCAGGAGGAGAAGATTGTACAGAAGGAGAAGGAAAAGGAAACGGTGAAAGCCGAGTTCAAAGCAGAGTTGGCGATACAGGGAGGATTGGCTTGCAAATCTAGAGTGAGAAAGAAAAATGCGATTGGAGCCGTTGAAGGAGATTGTCCTCAAGATGAACGCGATGTTGAGTACAGAGGCCAATGTTCGAATTGAAGAGACAAGGCTGCAAGCAAAGTTGAAATTGTTGGTGCAGGAGACGAGGGGAAGACAGGCAAGAGATACCAATTTAAATGTGCTGCCGATAAGTCTCAGGACTCATGTAGATAGGAAGATATTGGAGGTAGAAGACAATATTGCGATTAGATTAGACTTAGTGAAATTAGAGATAGATAAACTTCGGAAGGATGTTAGAGCCAAATCCAAAGTAGATAACATAGGAGTATAGATGTCTTCGGAGTTACCATCGGAGACATTGGAGAAGAGTGGGTCGAGAGATGAAGGTTTAGAAGGGTTACCCACTAGTGGAATTTCAGATCAGGAAAGAGAATTGCTGGATCTGGTAGAAGAAGTAGAAGATATGAAACCCGAGGATAGAGTAGTAGGAAGTAAAGTTACTTTGGGTTCGGGTTTGAAAGCGGATGACGAAGTGGACATCAGATCGGAGTAGTAACAATTTTGAGATTTGAAGAGGCAAATATGAAGAGGTGCATTGTCATTTTGGATCTGCAGGTTAGAAGAGTTGTTGTAGAATGGTATAGTTGTTAGAACTGTCGATTGTTTCACTATTTAAGAGTGGCATTCGCAGTCAGATGTTTTTTGGTGCTCATAATTTCTGAGAATAGATAAAGCAAACTGCTGTGAAGCAGTGCTCGTTGCTTGAGCTTGATTCCGAGTATCAATGTTGTACTTGTGTTTGTGAGTGTGTGGAGAAATTTGAAGTGCAAAGTCAGTGTGCTTGTTGGATGTTGGATTCCGCAGCCTTGATCTTCATTCTGTGTGTTTGATCTTGAGTGAAGTGCAATCAAAGCAATGCCTTGACAAGTTTGAGAGGAATTGTAGTGTTGGTAGTATTCTACATTTGTGAGTGCAATGCGAAGTTGATGTGAAGTAATTTTGATCAAGGAAGTTGTGCCTTTAGTGGAGGAGTGGAACACAATTCTGAGGCGAAGTCGTTTTGCAGTGAAGTGCCATTTTTGGGAGAGCATGAATCATCACAATCAAGATTGTTTGGAAAGAATTGAAGGAGCTATGATTAAGGAGTGCTAATCCATGACAAGACTGCAAATGAGTGCTTGTTACTCTCTTCGGGGTGTGGTTTCTACCTGAGAGATTAAAGACGCAACCAAGAAGAACTACATGTTATTGTTTGACTTTGTATTTGGACATTTCAGACTCGTATCTTTGCGGGAACAAACTTTACTTACCCAATTACCGCAAAAGTGATATTTACCGGATTGTCACATGATTTTTGGCGCCACTGCCGAGGATACAAATCTTGGAAGTGGAAGAATACAAAGCCAAATTTGAAACTAGGTATCAAAGCAATATGAATGTCTGCATTGAGAGAACAATGGGAAGAGAGAGTTTGTAGACAAGCATTGCAACGTGAAGAAGATGAACGTCTGAAAGACCCATCCACTTTTGACAAAACCAAACGAGAGGCATTGGACTTTCAACTCCTTCACAAAGTGCAAGAAGCCCTGTGAGAACTTGACCACAAGAAACACAAAGGCGGTTGGCAAGGCTACTTTGCATCTCCCTCTTCCTCCAAGAAGAAGAAAGACTTGAGTGGCCAGACATATGCATTACGGGTCAGTACACCAACTTCCTCTAGAGTTGTAAAGGAAGTCGCATCCTTGAAAAACTTTGTTCAAGAAAAGACAGCATGGACACTGACGGAAGAAGAGTGTCAACATCTTCTATGAATGATTCCTTGGTTGTCCCAAAGGAATTTTGAAGAACACATCAAAGGTGTTGAGCGTGAGTCTTCCAACCAGGTTGAAGTTGACACCCTCATAGAAGAAATTGTCGACTAAGACCCTACCTTGAATTTGACAAATTGGAATCCCTGGGCTGACAACACAACGTCAATTCCAGCCAATTCCTTGGTTCTGTCAAGTTCAAATCTACCCCAGCCGATCCCAGTGCATCGAATGATGACTTTGTTGCCTATCACCCGTCACGCCTATCAAAAGTATAAGGAGATAGAACAAGATGAAGACCCTGATGAATCCATCAAAGAATTTGAAGTCATCTCCTTTGCTAACAAGGAGCATGACTTGGCGGATCAACTTCAAATTTTCCCAAGTATGCTCCAAAAGAAAGCTTGGAGCTAGTACACCCATGTGACCCAAAAGGGGTTAGTACTGGCAAATTGGGTGGACTTAAGAAACAACTTCCTAGAACAATTCCAAGAAGTTGATTACGATACGAGTGTCTTTACGGCACTCAATGATTTAGACCAAGGCAAGAAGGAGAAGTTGAGAGACTACTTTGAGTGGTTCATGGCACTCTTGAACCAAGTTCTAAAGCAATCGGGGGTGGTGGGTTACTCCGATGCCCAAGCCATTACCTGGTTCTTGGGAGGACTTTCACCAAAGATTTGAATCTTTGCAAGCGAGAGGAACGTAACTTCCCTTGACAAGGTACTCAAACATGTTGCCCGCTATGAGGCGGCTCACTCTCACTCTGCCGGCAACCAAAGAAATCGGGAGAAGAAAGGCAAGAAGCCCCAAAGGAGAGCTTCTTGCAGTACATCCCCTTCTTTGGAGGAATGCTCCATGTCTTTGAGCTCTTCTTTGGAATCCAAAGAAGAATCAAAGCCAAGATGAGTAAGAAGAAGTGAGGGTAAGAAACTAGTGACTCCTCTAGCAAAGAGTGTACATAAGGCGGATACCAAGCTGGATGCTCTCATCAAGGAGTTTTCGGATTTTAATATCCAGATGATTGGGGCTAAAGACAGAGGGAAGGCCCCAGCATTTGGCAGATTGAATGTATGGTGCACCGCATGTGGCAAGTCGGGCCATGCAAACATGAAATGCAATACTCATAATGCATTCCCGGAGCAGTAGATTGATTGGGTTTTGAGATGGAACCAAGAAGAGGAAGAAGAGGCTGTGTACCAAACCCAAGAGGTACAGCCTCAGGCGAGCACATCATATCAACGTCTGAGGTATGGACCAAGGGAGTATAACCCCAATGCCCCTCCACAAAGACCACCAATGAGCAACCAAAATCAACCTCAGAATGTTGCACCCAGAGCATGTTACAATTGTGGCTTGATGGGACATTGGTCTCCAAACTGTCCGGAGCCAAGAAGGCAAATCGGGTACATTCCCCTATGTGGAAATTGTAAAGGATCAGGCCATACGGGCAACCAATGTCCTCACTTGCCAAACCCGAAGCCGCCTATAAAATATGTACAGACCCTTGAGGAGCGTGCAGTGCTTCAGGCAAAGGGGGATACAAATGTAAATTGCATCACACTTGAGGAAGAGAAACCCCAGGAAGGGAGTCCGGCCTTGAAAGGGGAATGGCCAGACCTTGAAATTTTGAAGGTTGAGACACGCGCAAGTAAGAAGAAGCGTGATCCCAAAGAACTGAGTACGACCTTGTTGTCTTCCAGAAAGGCAAAGAGACTGCACCCAAAGGCAATTCTTTCTACCAAGGAGGAAAAGATCTTCTCTAAAGCCAAAGCTAAAGCCTTGCAGAAAGAACTTAAGGAGGCGCTACTCAAAACTCGGGAACTGAGTTTGGAGGAGGAGACAAAGATGAAGCCTCCAGTTTTTCTGGCAGACATCCTATCCAAAGTAAAGGGTCTGATCCAAGCCGAGGTGGGCCAACCCGAGGAACCTCGGGTTAAGGCCACTAGCAATCCCATCACCATCTTAAAACGTCCTGAAATCAAAATGGAACATGGAGAGAGTTTGAACCAGAAGCCGAAGGCAAAGACGGTCAAATTGGGAGGAGTATTCCAATATGGTATTGTAGCGGATTTGGCAGCCACAAATGCCAACGTTACATTCAAGCAATTGTGGGAAGACAATAAGCTGTACAAGAAGCAGCTGAATTTGGCCCTTAAGAAGGTAAGGTCGATGTTGAAGAAGAAGATCGTATTGAACAAGAAGATCTGGGATCTCCCGAGGTTGATGCGGAGATTGTAGGGTGCATGATCACATTGATACCCATCGATTCGGGTTCCAGTGTGAATGTCATGACCGAGGATGCTATTAATTGATTGAGGTATCATACGTTTGAGCCAACACCCCGAGTTTTGAAATATGCAGACCAAACCAGGAGACGGCCTTTGGGTATGCTGTCAAACATTACCATGATCATTGGAGGGGTGCCTTTCAAGTTGAATTACATTGTGTTGCGACCGGTGACTAAGTGTGGTTACCCTTTGTTGATCAGAAGACCCTGGTTGTATAGTGCCCAAGTTGTGGTGGATTGGCATCAACAAAAGTTAAGATTCAAGGACATTTCATCCAAAGATCAAAAGCTGGTGATTGTGAGTTGGTTGAAAGTTCCCCATCTTGGGGAAACTATTTCATCAGAAGAGGAGGACGAATCCAAAGACTCATCGTCTTTGTCCTCAGATGAATCCAAAGATGAAGTCCAAGTCAATTACTTGGAATGCTAGGAGGTGGATGTCAAAGACAAAGATCCATATGACCTCACCTCGGGTAAACCTGACTTGGAGGAAGGGGGTTTGATGGCAGCTTGCCTTGGGTTAAGCCGAGTAAGCCACGTTGAAGGAGTCATCAACCTCAATGACTGTCAAGACGTTGTTTTGACTAAAGGGAAAATTTTAAAAATTTTGAAGATAGTCACTTCGGAGGAGTTGGCAGGATACATTGCCCTGTTCATAGAATTCCAAAATGTATTTGCATGGTCTATTGATCAAATGCCGGGTATTCCACAAGAATTTGGAGAACACCGGATTGATCTGGTTGAAGGTGCAGTTCTGGTTTGGTAGAGACAATACTGTTTGAACCTGAAGTACTTTCCTTTGGTGAAAGATGAAATCAACACGTACTTAGGGACCGGAATCATCTTCCTTGTCTTAAGCAGTGAATGGGTCTTCCCCATTGTCATTGTCCTGAAGAAGGAAAGAGGGAAGATCTGAGTGTGCCAAGACTTCTATAAGTTGAACGCAGTCACAAGGAAGGATCATCATCCCTTTCCTTTTACTGATACAATTCTAGACCAAGTAGTTGGTCATCCTTGTTATAGCTTTCTTGATGGATTTTCAAGGTACAATCAAGTATACATTCAAGAAGAGGACAAGGATAAAACTACATTCATGACCGATTGGAGCACTTTTGCTTACAATCAAATGCCCTTTGGGTTGTGTAATGCTCTCGTTACTTTCCAGCGGATGATGAATTCAATCTTCAAAGATTTCCTGTGCAAATTTGTGGAAGTATTCATTGTTGATTTTTGTGTATTTGGGCAAAGAGATATAAATTTGGATTACCTTCATCAAACTTTTGAAAGGTGTTGTTTTGCCAGCTTGTCATTACACCCGGAGAAATGCTTCTTGACAATGAAGGAGGGAATTCTTCTGGGGCATTGGGTGTCAAGCCGAGGTATTGAAGTTGATGTTGAGAAGGTTAAAGTAATCATAGCTTTGGAATCCATGAAGAACATCCGGGAGCTGAGAGCCTTCTTGGGACATGTCGGATACTCCAGACGCTTTGTGTCAAACTATGCGGTGCTTGCTGCACCCCTTACAAAGCTTCTGAAGAAATCCGAAGACTATCTGTGGGAAGCAAATCAAGAAGAAGCTTTCCAGGTGTTGAAGAAAAAACTGGTTGAAGCACTAGTTATGAGGGCCCCAAATTGAGACGTCCCTTTTCATGTATATGTGGACACTTTGTCCATGGCCATCGGCATCATCTTAAGTCAGAAGGACAACAAGAAGAAGGACTACCCAATGTATTATGCCAGCCGACAACTTTCAGTTTCTAAAAAGAACTATTCAATGACTAAAAGAGAAGCACTCAGAATGGTGTATGCCTGCAAGAAATTTCACCACTACCTATTGGGATATGAGTTTGTCTTCTATGTCAATCATTACGCATTGCAACATTTACTCAAGAAGGCAGATTTGTCCGGGCAAATTGCAAGATGGATCTTGTTGTTACAAGAATTCACATATATTGTACAAGTAAAGAAGGAAGCTTTGCATTCGAATGTGGACTTCCTGTCCAGGTTAGAAACTCAAGACCAAGAGTGGGAAATTGACGATCTGTTCCCTGATGAAGAGTTATATCAATTAATAGCAATGCAAAGTACGAGGTATGTAGCAAAATATCATTATCTGCATACTCTCCATTGTCTTGAAGGAATGGAACCGGAGTAGAGGGCAGTCTTTCTCAAGAAAATGGGGCCGTACCAGCTCAAACACAACATTCTATTCAAGATGGGCAAAGACGAAGTACTTTGGTGATGCTTGGAGTCATACGAAGTAGGAGGCATGATTGAGTCTTTACACTCTGAAGCATCGGGAGGACACTATGCTCTAAAGAATATTGTAAAGAAGATTCTTTTGGTGGGGTATTGGTGGCCTATGATGTACAAAGACACACATGCTCATATCCGAAGCTATGATGCTTGTTAGAGAACGGGGAAGCCAATGGCTACTTCTCAATGGCCTTTGAGACCAATTTTGCCTTTGGCCCCATTTGAGAAATGGGGAATTGATTTTGTAGGTCCTATTCAACCAGTGACCCGAGTCACAAGGAAGCAATATATTTTGGCTTGCACTGACTATGCTACCAAGATGGTCAAAGCTGAAGCAACTCTCAGAGGTGATGCCGAACCGTGGTGGAATGTTTCTTTTGAAACATCATCTCTTGATATGGGTGTCCTCTAGAATTGGTCAGTGACCAAGGAACACATTTTTTGAACTCTGTAATGGAGGTATTAACCAAGTACTTTCAGATTAAACATCGGAAGATGACTCCTTATAACCCAAAAGCAAATGGCTTAACTGAAAAGGCAAATGGGTTACTTTGCAAAATTTTGAATAAGGTGACTGTCAATTATCCTATGATTGGGATATGAAATTACCAGCCATGTTGTGGGCATGTTGTGGACAGAAAATATTACAACCAAACAAACTCCATACTTCTTGACATATGGCTTGCATCCCATACTACCAATTGAATTTGAAGTACCGACATATTGGATTCTTTGCAAAGAAGGACTGTCGGAGGAAGAAAGCCAGGATCTTTGGATCCATCAACTAATGTGGTTAGAAGAGAAAAGAGATGATGCAATGCAAACCACGAAGGAAGTACAAGTGCAGAGGAAAGTCAGGCACGATAAGCATATCAAGCCTGTGGATGTGCATGAAGGAGATTTGGTTTTGTTATACGACAATCACCGAATATTCTTTCTAGGCAAGTTGCATTTGAGATGGATGGAGCCTTATTGAGTTCTTCATCTTTATGAAAATGGGTCCATTCAACTTGTAGACCTGGAGGGCAATCCTTTTGCCACTTGAGTAAACGGGTGGAGAGTTTGGAGATATTAGACCGTAGACTCGGAAGTTTCTAAGACACCCAAAGTCTATGTTCGCAGGGATGCTTACATTTGAGGGAGGGGGTATGTGGTACCCACATTTTTGTTTTTTTCCAAAATGGAGAATAAGAAGTTTATAGAGAAGTCAGATTGCGCATGTATGGCCAAAGAAGGCAAAGAAAAGAGTCTTTGGGATGAAACCCGAGGTAATGTGGCTTTAGGTCATAAGGCGAAGTACTAGGACTTGCCTTGTCAGCATACAACCCAAAGTAAGAAGTCTTCGTATCGGAGAGTGCTCAACCCGAGGTGAGGACAGTGTAACAACTTTTCTTTGGTGCAAGAAATTCAAGAAGGGACTGTTCAAAAACCGGCGGTCATACACGTGAAGTACACTTGACAGTGACAGGCGCATGCAAGAGGTGTGATTTCTTGGTAGAAACTCAAATTGAAGAGAGACAAAGAAGGCGCGACTCTATAAAAATTGGGCTAACAATGAAGCAATGTCAAGCAATTTTCCTTTGCCGTTGAGGAGTTGTCCTACAGGAGATCGTGGGAAGGGAAGTAGAGTTGAAGACGCACTAGTGTGTAGAGGAGAATTTGAGAAAGCTTACCCGAGAGATAATGAGGAAGAGAGAAAGATGGGAAGAGGAAAGAAGAACTCCAAATTTGCAGTGAGAAATCATGCAATTTGGAGGTTAGATGTGATTGCAAGGATTGAAGTCTTGAGCCGACTTTGGATCACATTCTTGGCGTGAAACTGAAATGTGAGTTTTCCAGGATTATGACCGAGATAATCGAGAGTAAATGTCTTGATGGCCCCGAGGAAGAGGGGAAGAGAGGAAATCCGGCTCACGGGATGGAGTCGGATTGAAGACTAGTACTCGGAAGAGAGGCAGGTGCGGAGCAGGTTGCTACGTTCTTGGAGAAGGGAGAGATAGCCGAAGAAACCCAAGAAGTGAGGGATGCATTCTCTTCAAAGCGTACAAAGAATGGGTACAAAGTAGAGAGTTACAAGGATCTGGTCAAGAGAGGGATCGTGAGTGCTCTCATGGAAATCTTGAAGCCAGAGAGAATGACGTATGTGATGAAACACCAAGCGGTGTTCTTCCATAAGATGTTTGCAAGAGAGCCAATCAATTGGGCGAGGTGCTTCCATGGGCGAACAAGGCAGATGGTGTGGGATTTGCAGGATAAGTTGCCTCCACATTACATTGTGCCATTTGCAACACATTTCTACCTCGGGCTGAATCTCCTCAATGTGGTAGGGGGCAGCAGAATGGTGTCACATTTTCATCCCGACTTAAGAAAGAAGGTCGACGCGGATGTTACATTCCTCAGATCTAAAACAATGATGAGTACTACACATAGACGGGGAAGAATGCGCAAGTGGATGTAAGTACTCCAAAGTCAAAGAAGTGGAGTCAACAAGCAGAAGGCAAAGACGTCAAGAAAATGAGACATTGGAAGACCAGAAGGGTAAACCCAAGGAAAGGTATGGTGGTGATCGCATCGTCGGAAGAAGACTCGGAGGGTGAAGCTGAGTGCAAGTCCAAAGACTCAGAACACAAGGAAGAACCCGAGCTCACACTATAGAGTGTGATACAAGTAGTGATAGCGATGAAGGTGGGGAGATGACATTGGTGCCCGCAACAAAGAAGAAGTTTGGATGGAGCTCAAGGAAGAGAGTAATACGAAGTTAGAAGACAAAGTGCTCGAGCAGGAGGAGAGGAAGATTGCCATTGAGAGAGGAGTGCGGTCCAGGCGGAAGGCAAAGTGTGAAGTGGGTCCAAGCAAGGCAAGTGAAGAGGAGAATGCCCGTTTGAGGGGTGAAGCGTCCATTCTGATATGACGACTGTAGAGAAGAAGGCGAGTATCTAGAGAAGAAGAGGTAAAGAAGGAGATCACTCCGCAAGTGGAAACAGTCGCAAGTGATGGAGTGGAGTACCTACACAAAGTTGTGTGTCCTCTGTTGGTGAAATTGGAATGCAAGAAGAGGGAGATGTAGTCAAAGTGTCCGGAGGTGAAGATTGTATTGTAGGTATTAGCACGACTAGAAGAAGAGAACTTGGAGTTGAAGAAGAGTATAATCCGAGGTGAGGATGAAAGGGAAGTACTGCGAGTGGATGCAGTAGTGCAAAGTCAAGTGGTAGAAAAATTGAAGAGAGAAGCAAGGTATTGAGAAGAACTTGTGAAGTAGAGTGACATAGCAAAGAAGAGAAATTGCTGAATATGAGATCTTGATATAGTAGTTTGTTGATTCAAGACTAGAAATTATCCATGCTATGGCAAGAGTAGTAGAGAAGGAACAAGAGCTCAATAGGGTAATGGAGAGTGTAGAAGAGAAGAAGAAACTATGGCAACGAGAGTTGATAGTGAGATATAGGGAAGACGAGAGATTGCGAGAGTTACTTTGTAATCAGCAAGAGAAGGTTGTACAGAAGGAGAAGGAGAAGGAAATTGTGAAAGCCAAGTTCAAAGCAGAATTGGCAATGTACCGGGAGGATTGGCTTGCAGATCAGGAGCGCGAGAGGAAGATGAGATTGGAGCCCTTGAAGGAGATCGTAATCAAGATGAATGCGATGCTGAGTACAGAGGCCTGTAACACCCATTTGTGCATGTGTGTGGTATTGTGATATTTAGCTTAGTATTACAAGTACTTAAGAGATATTATTTATATAGAGATAAAGGATGGTTCTATATTAGTCATGGTTAGCTAAAGTTAGTCATAGCTAAGATAGATGGGACCTTACTTTAGAGGAAGTAGAAAAGATGAGCACCACTATTTTGGATTTTAGTGTGTTGACTTGGTATTATTCCTAGGTGTTTGGCTTTGGGGAAAGAGTTGAGAACTCTTGGGCCCGCAAGCCTTTTTGTTTTGGATTCTTCTTTAGTCCAAGGATAGCCCATGTGAAGGAATCCTTGCTTTAGTGGTTGGGTCAAGATAAGGGGAATATGCCCATGTGAATGGATATTCCTTTCTACTTTTTGACTTTACTTGACTTTTAGTCTAGTAACTTTGGTACGTAACTATTTCACAAGTATATAAACAAGGGGTGAGGAGGTACTCATCATCCTTTCATTTGCAACTATCTCTCTCTCATTGAGTCCTCTAGTGAGCAATGTCTTGAGTCTTGGAGTGTTAGCCTTGGAGGAGTATGATGGAGTTGGGGTTCCTTGCCTTCTTAGTCCATGGTGCGCTACCATAATAGCCATCAGAGGTTCATCCTGAGTGAGAGACAGGCCGGCTCACATTTTTGGTTCCGTTGCCGGGACCTCTCTAGAAGGCAAGATAATGTTCCGCGTCCAATTCTACATTAGGCAGAAGGAGGCTATGAGAGCTCACTTGGAGAGAACATTAGGAGAGGAGAGGGCTGAACTTATGTTAGAGAACCAAGATCCATTTGTATACCCTGTAGTTCTTTATGATGTCTTTGAGGTGATTTTGTACATCTTGTACACATGAGAGGAATTGGAGAGATTGTGTGAGGTGGATTGCAGATTTTGGGGATTAAGGTGATTTTGGGCAAAATCTCAAGTTTGAGATCTGGACTTGAGATTTCTACACATGATATCTTGGGTTATCTTTCAGTTAGCACACTTGAAATTATTGAGAGAGCTTCTATGCGCACTAGGCTAGAATTTTTTTAAGTTGATAGGGTAAAGTGCTCCCGCAACTGCATGCTCTCTGGAAAATTGTACAGAGTCTGCCATTTCTTCAATTTTCAGTGAATTGTCCTGAAAATTTCCAAGAAAATTCAGTGCATTGTATCCTACCTGGTGCCACAAAAATTAGAGAGAGATCATTTTTGCGCAGTGCGTTATGAGTTTTTGAAGTGAGGGGGGTGGTTTTCAGACCAAATCTGAAATATGGGTGCTGAATAGAAAGGTGTCTAGGCCAAATGGCTCGATGAAAAGATCTAAAATTTTGCAAGGAGGGACGCCCTAGAGTTGTGATCAAGTGTGGAAAATTTCAGAAGACTGTGACATATTAGTTGGGAGATTTGAGTGACATTGTGAGGAAGGGTCAATTCTGTAGAGTGGAGATCTCATGCATGAGAAGTTTGAGATCAACAAAAAGCATGTTTGAGTGTTTAGATTCATCTTTGGGAACATGGAGGGTCATCAAGAGTGGAAATTGAGATTATGCAAGGTTCCCCAAGGGTTTGAGGTGATTGTAGGGGTGGATTTGAGGAAAAGAGAGTTTACAATAGAATTTGAAGAGAGTGTTGAGAGGATCCAAAAACCTACACCACTTGGAGGAAAGAGTGAGTCTAAGTGCTTTCTATGTGGAGAGAAGGGACATAAGGCAAGTTCATGTCCATTAACCTTTGAGAGCAAGAGATTGAGGGAAAGGAGAGGCTTACTTGACTTGGGTTTGCATGTTGGACCTTCTTCACCAAGATTGGGAGGGAGAAGATCTAAGACCAAGGAGTTGTGTGAGGTTTGTGGAGTTGAAGGACTTCCAAAAGGACATGAGTGTAGTGGAGTAAAAGCACTTTTGGAAACTTTGGTGAAGGATCTTGGAGAGAGTCTTAGTACAGCTACAGAAATACTACCACCTTCATCAGCTAGTTCTCAAGATTAGTGATGGAGATAATCTTTCAACTTATGGATAAACTATCCATGAGAGTTAGATTAATATGCACTCTAGGATTTGATGTTGCTATAGAAATCTTGGAGCAACCTGAACCTTTTGTGTTCCCTAGAGTGGATTATTCTCAGATGGTGTTAGTCATGTATATACTCTATTAGTAATAGAGTGAGAGAAAAGAAAAGAGAAAAAAATAAAATTGAGAGGAAAGATAGATAGTGAGGGGTTAAGATGGGGAAACTTCCGGTTTTCTTTGGCAAGGATGGAGAAGATGTGGAGGCCTTTGTGAGAGACTTCAAGAGAGCTTGCATAGGAAACAATGAGAGGAGGAAGAATGAGTGGGCCTCATTATTACCAGATTTCTTTCAGGATGCAGCACTTACATGGTATGAGTCAGAATACCAAAAGAGAGAGAGGAGAGAGGGGGAAGAGGAGTCTTGGGAGACTTTGACTTCAGCACTCATTGAGAACTTTCTTCCTGATGAGAGTTATGAGAGATTGATGAGTGAGGTTACATTTCTCAAGCAAGTAGATGGAGAGAAAGTGAGGGTCTATGTGGAAAGAGTGGAAAAGTTGGAGTCCAGATTTCGCATAGTGTTGAGGAAGGGTGGGGATGATGTGGAGACTACAATGATTGGCATAGGGGCTATGCTCACCAAGAATTTTGTGGGAGGATTGAGACCACAAATTAGAAGCAAGGTGAGATATGAGAAACCTTCTTCCAAGGTTGAAGCTATCAAGATCGCAATTCGTATGGAGGAGAGTTTGGAAGGGGATGAGAGTGATTTGGTGGTGAAGGAGGTTGTGCATCCTCCTCAAGGCTACAAGTATGGTGGAACTTCTGATACTTTGGTGACAAGGGTTGCACCACAAGTAGTAGTTGCTCCAGTTCTTGCACCTCCACCAAAAGATCCACTCCAAACCATCACAGAACAACTTGCGGATCTCAAGATCAATGTGGTGCAACTATGGGAGAAGAGAGAGGTGGATCAGAATGTAGGGAGAGGGCCTAGGAGTTATGGAAACTATCCATATAGAGGAGGCCAACCAGCCAACAATTTCAATGATAGAAATTGTTTTGGTTGTGGAGGAAGAGGCCATATCCAAAGGAATTGCCCAAATTCCACTTACCATGGAGGAAGGGGTTATGAGGGAGCCAATAGAGGGAAAGAGGGAGGTAGTGAAACCCAAGTGGCTCCTAATCCCAACAAAGGTAAGGGGATAGCATCCATAGATGTGGTTGAGAGCAAGTATGAGAAGGGAGAGTGCTCAAACTCCAAGGGTCCTAATTTGGAGCTTTTGGCACAAGAGAAGAAGAGAGCTCGTTTTGCAGAGGATGTTCACTCTTCTCAAGGATTTACTTCAAGCAAGGATACTCCTATGTCTACTAGGAGCACTCGCACCTCAGCACCATCAACAACAAAGACTCCAAGGAAGAAGTTGGGGATGGAGGACTTCTTGATCTCAAAGCAACAATGGAACTACAATGTGTTGGAGGATGTTGGTAGTCACAAGGCTAACATCACAGTGGGCCAATTAATTGCTTTGAACCCTACCTTGAGAAAGGAGCTTAGAGGTGGTTTGAGTTCTACAAGGAGCAAGAAGAAGAAGAAGGCAAAAGTTCCAGTATCAATGGGGGTGGTGGATGCCAAGCCAGCACCATGGGAGGCTTGTGAATATGCCTCCAAGATTGATGTGAGAGTGAATGGTCACAACATCAAGGATGCATTGGTTGATGGAGGATCAGCAGTGAATGCCATGTCAGAAAGGTTGATGAAGAAGTTGGGTATGATACCCTCAAGACCTTCAACATTTGTGGTGAGCATGGCAAACAAGCAACAAGTTCGACCAGTAGGAGTGATGGATAAGGTGGTAGTTTCAGTTATGGGAGTCCAAAATCTCATGACTTTCCAAGTCTTGAAGGATTCAAGCTATGACTTACTTCTTGGGAGGCCATGGTTGAGAGCAGCACGCACAACTGATCGATGGCACAAAGGGTACTTAAGGATTGGGCCATCAAACCATAGAGTCACTGTTCCTGTGACTAACACCACCAACACTTCACATTCAGATACCCCATCTTCTGATTATTGGGAATCAGATTCTGAAGGAGGAGCTTCAGGTGTGGACACAAGCATGGAAGAGGAGACTTCCACGGAGGAGGATGAATCTGAATCTGATTCAGATGTGTATCCTTTATGTGCTATGGATTTTGCACCTAAGCCAGAGGTTTTGAAGGACCCAGATAAATCACCATTGACACTTGAGGAGGTAGAGAGAAGGTTATCTACCCTCAAGTATGGCCCAAATGTTACCAAGGAGGAGAAGGTGAGATTTGAGGAGATTTTCCGCAAGTTCATCCATGTGTTTGCTTTTAGTTACAAGGATTTGAAGGAAGTCACCTTGGAGGAGCACAAGATAGAGGTGGAGTCACATGCAAGACCAATCCGCCAAAAGCAACGTCGCATTAGCCCACCAATATCTTTGGTTGTGAAGGAGGAGATTGATAAGCTCAAGGAGGCTGGATTTATCTTTGAGGTGGAGAATTCAGAATGGGTGTCTCCAATTGTCATTGTGAAGAAAAAGAATGGCAAGCTTCGGGTATGTGTGGATTACAAGAAGCTCAATGCTGTTACAAAGAAGGACTACTACCCATTGCCATTCATTGATGAGATCTTGGAGGAGGTTGCAGGTCATGAGAGGTACAGTTTTGGAGATGGTTATAGTGGATATAACCAAATCAAGATTGCACCAGAGCATCAACAACTCACCACATTCACCACACCTTGGGGAACTTACGCTTTCAAGGTCATGCCTTTTGGGCTTTGCAATGCTCCAGCCACATTCCAACGGTTCATGAACAAGGTATTTGAACCTTTCATTGGGAAATTTGTGAGAGATTTCATTGATGACTTTTGTGTCTATGGGAGCAAGGAGGAGCACTTTGAGCACCTAATCAAAGTCTTGCAACGCTTGGATGAGGCAAATGCATCACTCAACCCAGAGAAGTGCATTTTTGGATGTGAAGAAGGTCTACTTTTGGGGCACATCATCTCCAAGGATGGAATAGCAGTTGATCCTGAGAAGGTGAGGAAAATCTCAGACCTTCCATTCCCTTCAAGCTTGACAAAGTACGCCAATTCTTGGGAATGGTTGGGTACTACAGGAGGTTCATCTTCTCATTTTCCAACAAGGCTTATGCATTGACCATCTACATGAAGAAGGGTGTAGATTACATGGTGATTTTGGAAGACAAGGAGGCTCTCAAAGCTTTTGAGGAGCTCAAGCAATCCCTTGTTGTAGCTCCAATTCTTGCTAAACCTGATTGGAGTAAGCCTTTCATCCTCTACACTGATGCTTCTAATGTAGCTATAGGATGCACTCTTAGTCAATTAGACCAAGATGGGCATGATCATCCAATAGCTTATGCTAGTAGGCAGATGGTTTCAGCAGAGAAGAACTACTCTGTCACAGAGAGAGAAGGGTTGGCAGTGATCTTTGGTCTCAAGAAGTTTAGACACTACTTGATTGGAGGGAAAGCCACAATTGTCACGGATCACAAGGCTTTGAAGTACATCTTCAACAAGCCTAATGTTGAAGGGAGACTAGCAAGGTGGATGATACTCTTGTCTGAGTATGACTACACAATTGAGGATAGGCCAGGAAAGAAACATGCAAATGCTGATTTGTTATCTAGAGCCTATGATCATGATGGAGATGAGCCAGTAGATGATTCCTTCCCGGATGAGGAGCTCATGACAATCTCAGTCACTCAAGAGGTTCCAATGGAGTACAAGGAGATTGTGGATTTTGTGACAAGAGGTAACTATCCAAAAGGGATGCATGCTAGGGAGAGGAAGGCCCTTGCAGCAAGATCTAGACCTTACACAATGGTGGAGGATATTCTTTTTCACCAAGGAGCAGATGGTCTACTTCGAAGAGCAGTGGGTAAGGAAGAGTCTATCCTACTCATAAAGGAGTTTCATGAAGGTTTAGTATGTGGAGGACACTTTGCAGGAAAGGTGACTGCTTTCAAGATTCTATATGCAGGTTACCATTGGAGAGGGATTTTCAAGGATTGTCTTGATTATTGCAAAACTTGTCATGTTTGTCAAGCTTTTGCTAGAAAGTCTACATCCACTCCACCACTTAGATCAATTCCATTGCTAGGACCCTTTGAGAAGTGGGGAATTGATTTTGTAGGACCTCTCAATAGAACCCCAAGGAACAATCGGTACATTGTGGTAGTTACTGATTACCTTACCAAGTGGGTTGAGGCTAGACCATTGAGGGACAAGAATGAAGATGAAGTGGGTAGATTTCTTTATGAACGCATTATCACTAGGTTTGGATGCCCTTTGGAGTTGGTTTCTGATAGAGGAGGAGAGTTTACAGGAAGCATTACTACAGCCATGCTACGACATTTCTCTATCACACATAGAGTAACTACATCCTATAAGCCAAATTCCAATGGCTTGGCAGAGAGAACCAATCAGACCTTGTGCATGATGTTGGCCAAAGATGCAGAAATGGAGGGGGCTAAACATCATTGGGACAAGAGGATTCATGCAGTTTTGTGGGAGTATAGGACAACCATGAAGACTTCCACTGGATATTCTCCATTCCAATTGGTGTATGGTATTGAGTCTACCTTACCTATTCACTTTGATCTTCCTACCTTCCAAAGCATTCATAGGAGATTGAAGAAAGCACAAGGAAGTGATGCAGAGAAGTCAAGGAAGGATCAACTCATGGAGTTGGAAGAGGCAAGAGCAGTTGCTATGGTTCGAGTGGAGCAAGCCCAAAGGAAACAAAAGGAGAGCTATGACAAGAGGCAAGGCAAGAAGAAGGTGGAGCCTTTCAAAGAAGGTGATTGGGTAATGTTGTTTGATTCCATTTGATTCAAGAGAGTGCAAAAGAAGTTTTTGCCTAAGTACTTTGGACCTTTCATAGTAGAGAAGGTGTGGGGAAATTACACTTATGATCTCAAGGAGTTGGGAGGAAGACACTTTGATAGGATTAACCATGATAAGTTGAAGATGTACCATAGAAGGTAGAGAGACCTTCACTTTGAGGACAAAGTGAAAACTTAGTCCGGGGGTAAATGTAACACCCATTTGTGCATGTGTGTGGTATTGTGATATTTAGCTTAGTATTACAAGTACTTAAGAGATATTATTTATATAGAGATAAAGGATGGTTCTATATTAGTCATGGTTAGCTAAAGTTAGTCATAGCTAAGATAGATGGGACCTTACTTTAGAGGAAGTAGAAAAGATGAGCACCACTATTTTGGATTTTAGTGTGTTGACTTGGTATTATTCCTAGGTGTTTGGCTTTGGGGAAAGAGTTGAGAACTCTTGGGCCCGCAAGCCTTTTTGTTTTGGATTCTTCTTTAGTCCAAGGATAGCCCATGTGAAGGAATCCTTGCTTTAGTGGTTGGGTCAAGATAAGGGGAATATGCCCATGTGAATGGATATTCCTTTCTACTTTTTGACTTTACTTGACTTTTAGTCTAGTAACTTTGGTACGTAACTATTTCACAAGTATATAAACAAGGGGTGAGGAGGTACTCATCATCCTTTCATTTGCAACTATCTCTCTCTCATTGAGTCCTCTAGTGAGCAATGTCTTGAGTCTTGGAGTGTTAGCCTTGGAGGAGTATGATGGAGTTGGGGTTCCTTGCCTTCTTAGTCCATGGTGCGCTACCATAATAGCCATCAGAGGTTCATCCTGAGTGAGAGACAGGCCGGCTCACAGGCCAGTGTGCGCATCAAGGAGACAGGCTGCACGAGTTGCAGTTGTTGGTGTAGGAGATGAGGAGGAGACATGCGAAGGATACCAATTTGAACGCAGTGTTGATTAGCCTCAGAGCTCATGTAGATAGGAAGATATTGGAGGTCAAAGACAATATCACAATCAGATTAGACTTAGTAAAGTTGGAGATAGATAAACTTTGGAAAGATGTTAGAGAAAAACCCGAAGTAGATGAAGTAGGAGTATAGATGTCTTCAGAGTTACCATTGGAGACATTAGAGAAGAGTGGGTTGGGAGATAAGGAGTTAGATAGATTACTTGCTAGTGAAATTTCAGATCAGGAAAGAGAACTGTTAGATTTGGTAGAAAATGTAGGAGGTATGAAACCCAAGGACAAAATATTAGGAAGTAAAGTTACTTTGGGTTCAGGTTTGAAAGCCAAGGAAGAAGTAGACATCGGATCGGATTAATAACCGATTTGAGATTTGAATAGGCAGATATGAAGAGGTGCATTGTCATTTTGGATTTGCAGGTTTGTAGCGTCATAAGGAAGGGGTATATTAGGAAGATAATTGTCAATTGCTTCACTATTTAAGAGTGGCATTTGCAGTCTTATGTTGTTCAGTGCTCATTATTTCTAAGAATAGATAAAGCAAAGTGCTATGAAGTAGTGCCTCATCCCTTGAGCTTGATTCCAAGTATCAACTTTGTGTTTGTGTTTGTGAGTGTGTGAAGAATTTTGAAGTGCAAGTCAATGTGCTTGTTGGATGTTGGATTCCGCAGCTTGATCTTCATTCTATGTGTTTGATCCTGAGTGAAGTGCAATCCAAGCAATGCCTTGACAGATATGAGAGGAATTGTAGTGTTGGTAGTATTCTACATTTGTGAGTGCAGTGCAAAGTTGATGTGAAGCAATTTTGATTGAGGAAGTTGTGCCTTCAGTGGAAGGGTGGAACACAATTCTAAGGTGAAGTCGTTTTGTAGTGAAGTGCCATTTTTGGGAGAGCCTGAATCATCACAATCAAGATTTTTTGGAAAGAATTAAGGAGTTGTGATTATGGAGTGCTAATTCGTGACAAGATTGCAAATGAGTGCTTGTTACTCTCTTCTAGGTGTGGTTTCTACCTAAGAGATTAAAGACGCAACCAAGAAGAACTACATGTTACTGTTTGACTTTGTATTTGGACATTTCTGACTCGTATCTCTGTGAGAACAAACTTTACTTACCTGATTACCAAAAAAGTGATATTTGCCAGGTTGTCACACCATGCTTCAAGCAAAAGGAGATACTAATGTACATTGCATAACCCTTGTGGAAGAGAGACCTCAAGAAGGAAGTCCGGCTGCAGAAGGAGAGTGGCTGGCCCTCAAAGTTTAAAAGGTTGAGACACACAAAGGCAAGAAGAAGTGTGACCTCCGGAACTGAGTACTACTTCCTCGTCTTCGCAAAAAGCTAAGAAGTTGCACCCAAAAGCAATTCTCTCTACAAAGGAGTAGAAGATTCATGCAAAAGCCAAAGCTAAAGCTTTGTCAAAAGAAATCCAAGAAGCAGTGCAAAGGACTCGAGAAGATGAGTTTGTAGGAGGATACAAAGACAAAGCCTCCAATTTTTTCAGCAACTATCAGATCCAAGTAAAGAACCTGATATAGGCTGAGGTGGGTAAACCCAAAAGACCTTGGGTCAAGACCACAAGTACTCCAACCACGACCTTGAAGAGACCCAAAGTCCAACTCAAACAAGGTGAGTCTTCTAATGCAAAGACAAAAGTGAAGAAAGTAAAGTTGGGAGGAGTACCGCAATATGATATTGTGGCAGATTTGGCATCCATGAGTGCAAACGTCACATTCAAGCAAATGTGGGAAGACAATAAGTTATAAAAGAAAAAACTAAGTTTGGCCCTCAAGAAAGTGAGGGCTATGTCCAAAAAGGACTTGCCTGCCATTTATTGTATTGAGCAAGAGGATCTAGGATCTCCCAAAGTTGATGCAAAGATTACAAGGTACATGATAACATCAATACCCATTGATCTGGTGTTAACATCATGACCAAAGACACTAAAAATTGGTTGGGGTACCATACATTTGAGCCAACACCCCAAAGATGCAATACTAGTTTGGCAAAGACAGTATTGCATGAACCCAAAGTACTCGTTACTAGTGAAAGATGACATTGAAAAGTACTTAGGGGCCAGAATAATCTTTCCCATTTGGAGCAATGAGTGGGTCTCCCCCATTGTCATTGTTCCAAAGAAGAAGACTAGGAAGATTTGAGTGTGTGTGGTACACACATTTTTTGTTTTATTTTGTTTTATTAGCATTTGAAGAAGAAGTAGATAGTTAGAACCTAAAGAGAGCTAACCTGAGAAGAAATAAGAAGAATCAAGAGTGTGAAGTAAAACCCAAAGTTGACCTCAGGTCAAGATGTGAGGTAAAAACCCAAAGACACAAAGACAAAGAAGAATAAGGAGAGACTTTGTATTGGGCGGCGTGAGCGGATCCAAAGAACCTATAACAAATGTCTTTAGAGTCGGCGCAATCAAGAAAGTACGTGGGAAGAAAGTAATGACCTCAAGATCAAGAACTTTTTGATAGTGACAGGAAACAACTTCACCAAATCAAAAATTTGAGAGGAGGAGCAATTGAAGAGTGACTGATTGGCACAGGACTATAAAATTACAAGTTGCAAAAGGAAGAAGAGCAATGTCCAGTTGCTACCCGGTTCCTTTTCAGAGTCGACCTAAAGTAATGCAAATTGCAAATCCAAAGGAAGAGGAGTGGGTTAGGATTTCGGGGTCAATCTTCCACAAGGGGAAGGTGAGGAAGCACACAATGACTCCAACAATGAGTAAGCAAAGTGCGGTAAGAGGGCTTGCAATTCATAGATTAGAAGTAATAGTGCAGATCAAAGTCTTGATGAGACTTTGTATCACGTTTTTGGCCTGGAACTGGAACTTCAATTTTCCAGGTTTCATGGTAGAAATTGTAGCAAGCAATTGTAAGGATGGCCCAAAACATGAGGGGAAGAGAGGGAATCCCGCTCGATGGACAGAGGCAGATTGGAGAGTAGTGTTGGGAAGAGAAGCAAGAGAGGTAGGAGGTACCACCTTCTATCAGAAGTAAGATGCTTCACAAGAGACTGCCAAAATGAGGAATTCATTCAATCAACCCCGCACTAAGAATAGGTATAAGGTGGACAGTTATAGAGACCCTGAGCAAAGAAGGATAGTAAGCGCAATGATGGCCATGTTCAAGTCAGAGCAAACCACCTATGTTACTATGCAAAAGGCAGTGTTTTTTCACCAAATGTTTACGGGAGAGGCAATAGATTGGGCAAAATGTTTGCATCAGAGAGTGGGGCAGATGATTTTAGGATGGAGAATGGATATAGTTCAAATTGGAAACCTATTGCAGGTTGAGCATCTACCATTTTTGTGGGAGGGGTCACTTTGTAGAATATATGCCACCACATTACTTTGTGCCATTTGCAGCACACTTTTATTTTGGGTTGAACTTGCTGACTTTGGAAGAACAAAGTTGAATGCATTTGCACTTTCATCCAAATTTACAAAAGGAGGCCAATGTAGATGAGCAATATTATATGGAGAGAGTGCGAGATGGAGATGCATACTACAAGGAGAGTGGGAAGGAGAAGATCGTAGCAATTGACCTTCCAAGGGCGCAAAAGAGAGCCAAGCCTAAGAGTCGTGTTGCGACAGTCCAACCCTAGAAAGTTCCAAAGCTTAACCCAATGGCGGTGGTAGTGAAGACAAAGGAAGCCATGCAGGAAGAAGAAGAAGAAGAATCGGAAGGAGAAACCGGATCAAAGGAAGGGATGTCGGGAGAAGAAGAGGAGTTCATGCTATGGAGTGAAGAATTGAGCAATGACAGTGAAGGCAAAGTGAAGGTTCAACAAATGTGACAGCCGGTGAAGGAGGCCGGAAAGCCAAGTCCCAAAGTTTCCATGCTTGAACAAGGAAGTGAGAAGAAGAAGGGAGAGGAAGTTGTGGCACAACCCTGAACTGCCAAGGAAAGAATGCTTTGAATGTATCTGCAGTGGGGCCCTGTAAAGTTAATCAAGAAGGGGGAGAAAGTTCAGAAGAAGAAACTTTCAAGGGGTAAAGATCGTGACTTTGGAGTAAGGTACAAAACATAGAGTGGTCGGAACCCAAAGTCCGAGCCAAGACGCAAGGTGTGAAGGAGTGGACTATTTATCTAGAGTCATATGTCCGCTATTGATGATGTTGCAGAAAAAGAAGATGGAGATGGTAAGTGCCAATCTCAAAGTGCCAAATGAATTGGCAGTAGTAAAGACCTGGAGTGCAAAAACATTGTTGTTGCAAAGTAAGCTGACGAGGGTGGAGATGGAAGTCAAAGAACTTTGGGTTAAGGAGGTTCTTCGGAGTGAGCACTTTGAGATGACGAGGGCAGAATTGGTAAAGAGTCGTGAGGAAGCAAAGGAGATGACCGTGATGGTTGCAGGGTTGAAAGGAGAACTTGCAGATGTGCGTATAGAGTTGATACACTCCAAAGCAATTGCTGCAGTCATGGAGCAAGAGTTGGAGAGTCTAAGAAGAAGGCAAGGAAGAAAGATCAGGCCTGGCAACAAGAGTGAATGGAGCATAGTAGAGAAGAAGATTGGAGGGAGAAGGAGGCATTGAAGGCTGAATTTGAAGATGAGCTCCAGATGTTTTGTAGTGAATTGGAAGAAGAGAGGAAGAAGGAGAAGCTTATGGTTGTAGAATAACCTAATGAAGTAGAAGGCATAGTCAATGGAATCAAGGCCATGTTGAGCATGGAAGTTGAATGTAAACTCAAAGAGGCGAGATTGCATGAGCTGAAGTTATTAGTGCAGGACACACGCAAGAGGAAGGCAAAGGATACGGAGTTGAATAATCTTTTAATTCATCTACGAGATCGTGTAGATAGGAAGATGTTAGAGGTGGGAGACAATGTGTGTCCCAAACTAGATCTTGTTAGGACGGAGTAAGCTTAACTTTGTAGTGAGGTAGAAGAAGTACAAAGATCCACAGTTGTAGAAGTAGGAGTTCAAGTATCTTTGGAGTTGTTCTCTGAAATTTTAGAGAAGAGTGGGTAAGGAGATAAGGAAGTAGATAGATTACCCATGACCTCAATTCTAGATTGTAGTGAAGAAATTGTAGAAATAGAAGAGTTAGGAGTAAAATTGGATAGACCCAAGGATGGGGAATTATAAAGAGATTATCGGGTTTGAAAGCCAATGACAAGGTTGACATCGGATCGGATTAGTAACAGTTTTGAGATTTGAAGAGGTAGATATGAAGAGGTGCATTGTCATTTCAGATCTACAGGCTAGAATAGTTGTTGTAGAATGGTATAGTTGTTAGAACTGTTGTTTGCTTCACTATTTAAGAGTGGCATTTGCAGTCTATGTTGTTCTGTGCTTGTTATTTCTGAGAATAGATAAAGCAAAGTGTTGTGAAGTAGTGCTCGTCATTTGAGCTTGATTTTGAGTATCAATGTTGTGCTTGTGTTTATGAATGTGTGGAGAAATTTGAAGTGCAAGTCAGTGTATCTATGGATGTTGGATTCCGTAGCCTTGATCTTCATTCTGTGTGTTTGATCCTAAGTGAAGTGCAATCGAAGCAATGCTTTGATAGATCTGAGTGGAATTGTAGTGTTGGTAGTATTCTGAATTTGTGAGTGCAATGCAAAGTTGACGTGAAGCAATTTTGATCAAGGAATTTAGGAATCTTGATTGAGAAGGCACAATCTTAAGTTGTGCCTTCAGTGGAGGGGTGGAACACAATTTTGAGGCAAAGTTGTTTTGCAGTGAAGTGCTATTTTTGGGAGAGCCTAAATCATCACAATCAAGATTGTTTTGAAAGATTTGATGGAGTTATGATTAAGGAGTGTTAGTTCGTGACAAGATTGCAAATCAATGCTTGTTACTATCTTCTGGGTGTGGTTTCTACCTGAGAGACTAAAGAGGAACTCAAGAACTACATTGTTACTTTGTTTTGTATCTGACCAATTTTGACTTGTATCTATACGGGAACAAACTTTACTTACCCAATTACCGCAAAGTGATATTTGCCAGGTTGTCACATGATTTTTGGCACTGCTGCCGGGGATAAAAATCTCGGAAGTGGAAGAATACAAAGCCAAATTTGAAATTGGGTATCAAAGCAATATGAATGTCTACATTGAGAGAACAATGGGAAGAGAGAGTTTGAAGACAAGCTTTGCATCATGAAGAAGACAAACATCTGAAAATCCAAGCTACTTTTGATGTAACCGAACGAGAAGCATTGGACTTTCAACTTCTCCATGAAGTGCAAGAAGCCATGCGAGAACTTGACCAAAAGAAACATGAAGGCGGTTGGCAGTGTTACTTCTTGTCTTCCTCTTTGAAGAAGAAGAAAGACTCGAGCGGCCAGACATATTCACTATGGCCTAGTACACCAACTTCTCCTAGAACTGTAAAGGAAGTTGCATCTCTAAAGAACTTTGTTCAAGAAAAGGCAGCAAGGACACTAACAGAAGAAGAGTGTCAACATCTTCTACGAATGATTCCTTGATTGTCTCAAAGGAATTTTGAAGAACACATCAAAGGTGTTGAGCCTGATTCTTCCACACGGGTTGAAGTTGACACCCTCAGAGAAGAAATTGTCAAAGAAGACCCTACCTTGAACTTGAAAAATTGGAACCCCTGGGCTGCCAACATGGCGTCAATACCAGCCAGCTCCTTGGTTCCATCAAGTTCAAACTTACCCCAGCTGATCCCATCTAGTCAAGTGATGACTTTGTTACCTATCACCTAACATGCCTATCAGAAGTACAAGGGGACAGAACAAGACAAAGACCCCAATGAACTCATCAAAGAATTTGAAGTCATCTCCTTTGCCAACAAGGAACATGACTTGGCGGATCAATTGCAAATTTTCCCAAGTCTGCTCTGCAAGAAAGCCCGGAGCTAGTACACCCATGTAACCCAAAAGGGGTTCGTACCAACGGACTGGGTAGACTTGAGAAATAATTTCCTGGAATGATTCCGGGAAGTTGATTACGATATGAGTGTCTTTGGGGCACTCAATGATTTGAACCAAGGCAAGAAGGAGAAGTTGAGAGACTACTCTAAGCGGTTCATGGCGCTCTTGAACCGAGTTCCAAAGCAATTGGGTGTGGTAGGTTACTCTAATGCCCAAGCCATTACCTGGTTCTTGGGAGGACTTTCACCAAAGATTCAGATCTTTGCAAGGGAGAGGAATGTAACTTCCCTTGAGAAGGTACTCAAACATGTCGCTTGCTATGAGGTGGCTCACTCTCACTCTGCCGGCAATAGAAGAAACTGGGAGAAGAAAGGCAAGAAGCCCACACGGAGAGCTTCTTGCAGTACATCCCCTTCTTTGGAGGAATCCTCCACGTTTTTAAGCTCTTCTTTGGAAGCCAAAAAAGAATCAAAGCTAAGATGAGTACAAAGACATGGGGGGAAGAAACCAGTGACTCCCCTAGCAAAGAGTGTACATAAGGCTGATACCAAGCTGGATACCCTCATCAAGGAGTTTTTGGATTTTAAGATCTAGATGATTGGGGTGAAAGACCAAAGGAAGCCCCTATCATTTGGCAGATCTAACGTATGGTGCACCACGTGTGGCAAGTCAGGCCATGCAAATACGGAATGCAATACTCGCAATGCATTCCCGGTGCAGCAGATTGATTGGGTTCCGAGATGGAACCAAGAAGAGGAAGAGGAGGCAGTGTACCAAACGCAAGAGGTACAGCCTCAAGCAAGCACATCGTATCAAGGTCCGAGGTACGGACCAAGGGAGTATAACCCCAATGCTCCTCCATGAAGACCACCAATAAGCAACCAAAATCAACCTCAAAATGTTGCACCCGGGGCATGTTACAATTGTGGCTCCATGGGACATTGGTCTTGAAACTGTCCGGAGCCAAGAAGGCAAATTGGGTACATTCCCTTGTGTGGAAATTGCAAAGGATTGGGTCATACGGGCAACCAATGCCCTCACCCACCAAACCCAAAGCCGCTTGTAAAGTATGTACAGACCCCGGCTGAGCGTGTTGTGCTTCAGGCAAAGGATGATACCACTGTAAATTGTATAACACTTGAGGTGGAGAGACCTCAGGTAGGAAGCCCAGCCTCGGAAGGAGAATGGCCAGACCTTAAAATTTTGAAAGTTGAGATACACACCAATAAGAAGAAGCGTGATCCCAAAGAACTGAGTACACTCTTGTCGTCTTCAAGTAAGGCAAACAGGCGGTGCCCAAAGGTAATTCTTTCTGCCAAGGAGGAAAAGATCCTCGCAAAAGCCAAAGCTAAAGCCTTGCAGAAAGAACTCAAGGAAGCAATACTCAGGACCCGGGAACTAAGTTTGGAGGAGGAGATGAAGACCAAGCCTTCAGTTTTTCCAGCAAACATCCGATCTGAAGTAAAGGATTTAATCCAAGCCAAGGTGGGCAAACCCAAGGAACCTCGGGTCAAGACCACTAGTACCCCATCACCATCAGGAAGCATCCTTAAGTTGAATTTGAACATGGAGAGACTTCAAATCCGAAGCCAAAGGCAAAGATGGTGAAATTAGGTGGAGTACCTCAATGTAACATTGTAGTGGATTTGGCAGCCACAAATGCAAACATTACATTTAAGCAATTGTGGGAAGACAATCAGCTATACAAAAGGCAGCTGAATTGGGCCCTCAAGAAAGTAAGGGCGATGTCAAAGAAAGACCTGCCCGCTATATATTATATTGAGCAAGAAGATCTAGGATCTCCCGAGGTTGACGAGGAGATTGCAGGGTGCATGATCACATTGATACCCATTGATTCGGGTTCCAGTGTGAATGTCATGACCAAGGATATTGCAAATTGACTGGGGTATCATACGTTTGAGCCAACACCCCGAGTCTTGAAATTTGCAAACCAAACCAGGAGATGGCCATTGGGCATGCTGTCAAACATTAAAATGATCATTTTAGGGGTGCCCTTCAAGTTGAATTACATTGTGTTGCGACCAGTGACCAAAACTCATTACCCACTGTTGATTGGAAGACCCTGGTTGTATAGTGCCCAAGTTGTGGTGGATTTGCACCAGCAGAAGCTATGGTTCAAGGACATTTTGTCTGAAGACCAAAAGCTGGTAACTGTGAGTTGGACTAAGGTTCCCCATCTCGAGGAAACCAATTCGTAAGAAGACGAGGACAAATCCAAAGACACCGTCTTCGTCCTCAAACAAATCCAAAGATGAAGTCCAAGTCAATAACTTGGAATGCTACGAGGTGGACATCAAAGACAAAGATCCATATGACCTCACCTCGGGTGAACCTGACTTGGAGGAAGGGGGTTTGATGGCAGCTCAACTTGGGTTAAGCTGAGTAAGCCATGTTGAAGGAGTCATCAACCTCGATGACTGTCAAGATGTGGTCTTGAGTGAAGGAAGAATTTGAAAATTTTGAAGACAATCACTTCGGAGGAGTTAGCAGGATACACTGCCCTGCCCTGTTTATAGATGTATTTGCCTGGTCTATTGATCAAATGCTGGGTATTTCATGGGAATTTGGAGAACACCGGATTGATCTCATTGAAGGTGCAGTTCCTATTTGGCAAAGACAATACCGCCTGAACCCGAAGTACTCGCTCTTTGTGAAAGATGAAATCAACAAGTACTTAGGGGCCAAAATAATCTTTCATGTCTTAAGCAATGAGTGGGTCTCACCCATTGTCATTGTCCCGAAGAAGAAAATAGGGAAGATTCAAGTGTGCCAAGATTTCTGCAAGTTAAATGCAGTCATAAGGAAGGATCACATCCCTTGCCTTTTATTGATACCATTTTGGGTCAAGTAGCTGGTCATCCTTGTTATAGTTTTCTTGATGGATTTTCAGGGTACAATCAAGTGTCCATCCAAGAAACAGACAAGGATAAGACCACATTCACAACCAATTGGGGCACTTTTGCTTACAATCAAATGCCCTTTAGGTTGTGTAATGCTCCCACTACTTTCCAATGGATGATGCATTCAATCTTCAAAGATTTCATGCATAAATTTGTGGAAGTCGTCATTGATGATTTTTGTGTGTTTGGGTGAAGAAATGTACATTTGGATTACCTTTGCCAAACTTTCAAAAGGTGTCATTTTGCCGGTTTGTCATTACACCTGGATAAATGCTTCTTTGCAATGAAGGAGGGAATTCTTCTAGGGCATCGGGTGTCAAGCCAAGGTATTGAAGTCGATGTCAAGAAGGTCAAAGTACTGTCATCTTTGGAATCCCCAAAGAACATCCAAGAACTGAGAGCTTTCTTGGGACATGTCGGATACTACAGACGCTTTGTTTCAAACTATGCGGTGCTTGTTGCACCCCTTACAAAGCTTCTGAAGAAATCCGAAGACTACTTGTGGGAAGCAACTCAAGAAGAAGCTTTCTAAGTATTGAAAAAGAAACTGGTTGAAGCACCATTTATGAGGGCCCTAAATTGGGACACCCCTTTTCATGTGTATGTGGACACTTCATCCATGGCAATCGGAGTTGTCTTAAGTTAGAAGGACAAGAAGAAGAAGGACTACCCAATTTATTATGCCAGCCAACAACTATCAGTCTCAAAAAAGAACTATTTGACAACTGAAAGAGGGGCACTTGGAATGGTGTATGCCTGCAAGAAATTTTGCCCATTCCTGTTGGGATACGAGTTTGTCTTCTATGTTGACCATTACGCGTTTACAACATTTGGTCAAGAAGGCAGATTTGTCTGGGCAAATTGCAAGATGGGTCTTGTTGTTAGAAGAATTCATATACACTATAAAAGTAAGGACGGGAGCTTTCCATTTGGATGTGGACTTCTTGTCTAGGTTAGAAACTCAAGACCAAGAATGGAAAATCAACGATCGGTTCCCATGATGAAGAGTTATATCAATTAACAACAATGCAAAGTACAAGGTATGTAGCCGAATATCATTATCTGCATACTCTCCATTGTCTTGAAGGGCTGGACCTGGAGCAAAGGGCAGTCTTTCTCAAGAAAATGGGGTTGTATCAGCTGAAACACAACACTTTATTTAAGATGGGCAAAGACAAAGTACTTTGGTGATGCTTGGTGTCATATGAAGTCGGAGGCGTAATTGAGTCTTTACACTCCAAAGCATCAGGGGGACACTATGCTCTAAATATTAATGTAAAGAAGATTCTTTCTTCAAGGTACTGGTGGCCTACAATGTACAAAGACATGCATGCCCATATCCAAAGCTGTGACGCTTATCAGAGAACGGGGAAGCCAATGGCTATTGCCCAATGGCCTTTGAGACCAATTTTGCCATTGGCTCCATTTGAGAAATGGGGTATTGATTTTGTGGGTCCAATTCAACCCGTGACCCAAGTCACGAGGAAGAGGTACATCTTGGTATGCACCAATTATGCTACCAAGATGGTAGAAGCAGAGGCAACACGAAGAGATGATGCAAAAACAGTTGCAAAATTTTTCTTCCGAAACATCATTTCCCGTTATGGGTGTCTTTTGGAATTGGTCAGTGATCGGGGAACTCATTTTTTAAACTCGATGGTGGAAGCGTTAACCAAGTACTTCCAAATTAAACATTGGAAGACAACTCCCTACAATCCAAAAGCAAATGGACAAACGGAGAAGGCCAATAGATTGTTGTGTAAAATTTTGAAGAAGGTGATAGTCAATTATGCCTACGATTGGGACACAAAGTTACCTGCAGCTTTGTGGGCATATAGAACAACTGAAAAGATTACTACCAAGCAAACACCATATTTCTTGACATACAGATTGCATCCCATATTACCTATTGAATTTGAAGTACCAACATATTGGATTCTTTGCAAAGAATGATTGTCGGACAAAGAAAGCCAAGATCTTCAGATCCATCAACTGATGTGGTTAGAAGAGAAAAATGATGATGCAATGCAAACCACAAAGGAAGTCCAAGAACAGCAGAAAGTTAGGCACGATAAGCAAATCAAGCTTGTGGTTGTTCAAGAGGTTGACTTGGTGTTGTTATATGACAATCGCCGCATATTTTTTCCAGGGAAACTTCATTTGCGGTAGATGGGGCCATATCGTGTTATGCACATCTATGCAAATTGCTCTATTCAACTTACCAACCTGGATGGCAATCCTTTTGCCACTCGAGTAAACGGGTGGAGTGTTAGAAAATATTGGCCCATACCCAACTTTGTAGAAAGACCCGGTTGTTGGTGTTTGCAAGGACGCTCATATTCAAGGAAGGGAGTATGGTGTACCCACATTTTTTTTTCTGTTTTTTTAGCATTTGAAGAAGAAGTAGATGGTTAGAACCTAAAGAGTGCTAACCTGGGAAGATATAAGAAGAAGTGGGGGTGTGAAGTAAAACCTGAAGTTGACCTCGGGTCAAGATATGAAATAAAAACCCAAAGACACGAAGACAGAGAAGCAAAAGGAGAGACTTTGTATCCGGCGGTGTGAGCAGATCTAAAGAACCAATAACAAACGTCTTCAGAGTTGGCACAATCAAGGAAGTACGCGGGAAGAAAGTAATGACCTTGGGATCAAGAACTTCTTGACAATGACAGGCAACAACTTTGTCAAATCGGAGATTTGAGAGCAAGAGCAACTGAAGAGTGACTGATTGGCGCAGGACTATAAAATTACTAGTTGCACAAGGAAGAAGGGCAATGTCCAATTGCTACCCAGTTCATATTCAGAGTCTTAAAGAGCCCATTTGCATTACCTAAAGTAATGCAAATTGCAAATCCACAGGAAGAGGAGTGGGTTAGGATTTCGGGGACGATCTTCCACAAGAGGAAGGTGAGGAAGCACATGATGACTCCAAAAATGAGTAAGCAGAGTACGGTGAGAGGGCTTGCAGTTCATAGATTAGAAGAAATAGCACAGATCAAAGTCTTGACGAGACTTTGTATCACATTCCTGGCCTAGAACTGGAACCTCAGTTTTCTAGGTTTCATAGTAGAAATTGCAGCAAGCAATAGCAAGGATGGCTCGAAACATGAGGAGAAGAGAGGGAATCCCACTTGATAGACAAAGACGGATTGGAGAGTAGTGTTGGGAAGAGAAGCATGAGAGGGTTGAGGTATCAGAAGTGTGATGCTTCACAAGAGATTGCCAAAGTGAGGAATTCATTCAATCAACCCTGCACTAAGAATGGGTATAAGGTGGACAGTTATAAAGACCCTGAGCGGAAAGGGATAGTAAGCGCAATGATGGACATGTTCAAGCCAGAGCAAACCACCGATGTTACTATGCAACAAGCGGTGTTCTTTCACCAAATGTTTGTGGGAGAGGCAGTAGATTAGGCAAAATGTGTGCATCAAAGAGTGGGGCAGATGATTTCAGGATGGAGAATGGATGCTTGAACAAGGAAGTGAGAAGAAGAAGGGAGAGGAAGTCGTGGCACAACCCCAAACAGCCAAGGGTAGGAATGCTCTAAATGTATCTGGAGTGGGGCCCTGTAAAGTTACTCAAGAAGGGGAAGAAAGTTTAGAAGAAGAAACTTTGAAGGTCCAAAGATCGTGACTTTGGAGTAAGGTACAAAACGTAGAGTGGTCGGAACCCAAAGTCCAAGCCGATGACACAAGGTGCAAAGGAGTGGACTATTTGTCCAGAGTCGTATGTCCGCTGTTGATGATGTTGCAGCAAAGAAGATGGAGATGGTAAGTGCCAATCTTGAGGTGCCGGATGAATTGGCAGTAGTAAAGACCTGGAGTGCAAAAACATCATTTCTGCAAAGTAAGTTGACGAGGGTGGATATGGAAGTCAAAGAACTTTGGGTTGAGGAGGTTCTTTGGAGTAAACACTTTGAGGTGACAAGGGCAGAATTAGTAAAGAGTTGCGAGGAAGCAAAGGAGATGACTGCAATGGTTGCAGGGTTCAAAGGAGAACTTGCAGATGTGCGTGTAGAGTTGATACACTCCAAAGCAATTGTTGCGGTGATGGAGCAAGAGTTGGAGAGTCTCAAGAAAAAGGCAGCAGAGAAAGATCAGGCTTGGCAATGAGAGTTAATGGAGCGTAGTAGAGAAGAATATTGGTTACAAGGATTGGTGCGAGTAGCAAAGGAGCAACTCTATGTGAATTGAAGGGAGAAGGAGGCATTGCATGAGCTGAAGTTATTAGTGCAGGAGACGTGCAAAAGGAAGGTGAAGGATACGGAGTTGAGTAATCTCTTAATTTGTCTGCGAGATCATGTAGATAGGAAGATGTTAGAGTTGGGAGACAATGTGTGTCTCAGACTAGATCTTATAAGGACGGAGTTAGCTAAACTTCGTAGTGAGGTAGAAGAAGTACAAAGACCCGAAGTTGTAGAAGTAGGAGTTCAAATGTCTTTGGAGTTGTTCTCTTAAACTTTAGAGAAGAGTGGGTGGGGAGATAAGGAAGTAAATAGATTACCCATGACCTTAATTCTAGATTGTAGTGAAGAAATTGTAGAAATAGAAGAGTAAGGAGTTAAATTGGACAGACCCAAGGATGGGGAAATTATAGAGAGATCATCACGTTTGAAAGCCAATGACGAGGTTGACATTGGATCAAATAAGTAACATTTTGAGATTTGAAGAGGCAGATATGAAGAGATGCATTGTCATTTTGGATCTGCAGGTTAGAAGAGTTGTTGTAGAATGGTATTGTTGTTAGAACTGTCATTTGCTTCACTACTTAAGAGTAGCATTTGCAGTCCTATGTTATTTAGTGCTCAATATTTTTGAGAATAGATAAAGCGGAGTGTTGTGAAGTAGTGCTCGTTGTTTAAGCTTGATTCTAAGTATCAACGTTGTGCTTGTGTTTATGAGTGTGTGGAGAAATTTGAAGTGCAAATCAGTGTGATTGTGGATGTTGGATTCCGCAGTCTTGATCTTCATTCTGTGTGTTTGATCCTGAGTGAAGTGCAATTGAAACAATGCCTTGACAGATCTGAGAGGAATTGTAATGTTGGTTGTATTTTGCATTTGTGAGTGCAGCGCAAAGTTGATGTGAAGCAATTTTGATTGAGGAAGTTGTGCCTTCAATGGAAGGGTGGAACACAATTCTGAGGTGAAGTCATTTTGCATTGAAGTGCCGTGTTTTGGGAGAGCCTGAATCATCACAATCAAGATATGATATTGATCGCTTTGTCAATACAACATACAGTATATTGGATTGTGTAATTATGCTAAGAAACATCGTAGATCTCTCTTTACCATAGCCCAAATTAGATGGAAATTTATATATGGTTAGTTACCAGCAAAAAAATATTTTTTTTGCCTATCGGAAGAGGGATTTGAACCCCCGTGTGCAAATTATGATCCCGCTGTTCTACCCTACTAAACTATTCCAACATGCTGATTATGATCCCATTTTGGAAAGATTTGATGGAGTTGCGATTAAGGAGTGTTACTTCATGACGAGACTGCAAACCAGTGCTTGTTACTCTCTTCTGGGTGTGGTTTCTACCTAAGTGACTAAAGAGTAACTCAAGAAGAACTACATTGTTACTTTGCTTTGTATTTGACCAATTTTGACTCGTATCTCTATGGGAACAAACTTTAATTACCCAATTACCGCAAAAGTGATATTTGCCGGGTTGTCATAGTGTGCCAAGATTTTTGCAAACTAAATGCAGTCACAAGGAAGGATCATCATCCCTTGCCTTTCATTGGTACAATTTTGGACCAAGTAGTTGGTCATCCTTGTTACAATTTTCTTGATGAATTTTTTGGGTATAATCAAGTATCCATCCAAGAAGAAGACAAAGACAAAACTACATTCATTACCAATTGGGCACTTTTAGTTATAATCAAATGCCCTTTGGGTTGTGTAATGCTCTTGCTACTTTCCAACGGATGATGAATGCAATCTTCAAAGATTTTTTGTGCAAATCTGTGGAAGTCTTCATTGATGATTTTTGTGTGTTTAGGCAAAGAGAAGTACATTTGGATTACCTTCACCAAACTTTGGATAGGTGTCATTTTGTTGGTTTGTCATTACACCAACAGAAATGGTTCTTTGCAATGAAGGAAGGATTCTTCTGGGGCATAAGGTGTCAAGCCAAGGTATTGAAGTCGATGTCAACTTGAAGAAGGTTAAAGTCATCTCACTTTGGAATCCCCTAAAAAAATTCAAGAGCTGAGAGCCTTCTTGGGACATGTCGGGTACTACAAAGGCTTTGTGTCAAATAATGTGGTGCTTGTTGCACCCTTAACAAAGCTTTTGAAGAAGTCCAAAGACAACTTATGGGAAGTAGAACACAAAGAAGCTTTCCAAGTATTGAAGAAGGAACTGGTTGAAGCACCAGTTATGAGGACCCAAAATTGGGATACTTCTTTTCATGTGTATGTGGACACTTTGTCCATGGAAATTGGAGTTGTCTTACGTCAGAAGGACAAGAAGGAGAAGGACTATCCAATTTATTATGCCAGTCTATAGCTGTCAATTCCAGAAAAGAACTTTTTGATGATTGAAAGAGAAGCACTTGGAATGGTGTACGTATGCAAGAAGTTTTGCCACTACCCATTGGGATACAAGTTTGTCTTCTATGTTGACCATTATGCGTTGCAACATCTAGTCAAGAAGGCAGATTTGTCCAAGAAAATTGCAAGATGGATCTTGTTGTTACAAGAATTCACATACACTATACAAGTGAGGAAGGGAGCTTTTCATTTGAATGCGGACTTCCTATCTAGGTTGGAAACTCAAGACCAAGACTTGGAAGTTGATGATTGGTTTCCTGATAAAGAGTTATACAAATTATTGGCAATGTGAAGTACAAGGTACGCAGAAGAATTCATTATCTGCATACTTGCCAATGTCTTGAGGAGTTGGACCCGGAGTAGAGGGCAGTTTTCCTCAAGATGGGACCATACCAGCTAAAAAAAATTTTTTTATTCAAGATGGGCAAAGACAAAGTACTTCAAAGATGGTTGGAGGCATACAAAGTCAGAGGAATAATTGAGTCCTTACACTCTACAGCATCAGGAGTACACTATGCCCTAAAGAATACTATAAAGAAGATACTTTCAGTAGGGTATTGGTGGCCTATGATGTATAAGGATACTCATGCCTACATAAAAATTTGTGATGCATGTCAACAAACGGGAAAGCCGATGGCTATGTCACAGTGGCCTTTGAGACCAATTTTACCATTGGCTCCATTTGAGAAATGGGGTATTGATTTTGTGGGTCCAATTCAACCAGTGACTTGAGTCATGAGGAAGATAAACATCTTGGTATGTGCTGGTTATGCTACCAAGATGGTAGAAGTAGAGGCAACTTGAAGAGATGATGAGGAAATAGTTGCAGAATTTTTCTTCCAAAATATCATTTCTATTATGGATGTCCTCTAGAATTGGTCAGTGATCAGAAGACTCATCTTTTGAGCTCCATGGTAGAAGCTTTAACCAAGTACTTCCAGATTAAACATTGGAAGATGACTCCCTTTAATCCAAAAGCAAATGGACTAACGGAGAAGGCCAATAGATTGTTATGTAAAATTTGAACAAGGTGACAATCAATTATGCCTACAATTGGGACACAAAGTTACCTATAGCTTTATGGGCATACCGAACGACTAATAAGATTACAACCAAATTTGAAGTACCATCATATTGGATTATGTGCGAGGAACAATCGTTGGAGGAAGAAAGCCAAGATCTTCAAATCCATCAACTAATGTGGTTAGATGAGAAAAGGGATAGTGCAATGCAAACCACAAAGGAAGTACAAGAACAAAGGAAAGTTAGGCATGATAAGAGAATCAAGCCTATGGTTGTTTAGGAGGGTGATTTGGTGTTGTTATATGACAATTGCCAAATATTTCTTCCAAGCAAACTGCATGGTGGTGGATGGGGCCACACCATGTGATGCACATTTATGCTAATGGCTCTATTCAACTTGCCAACTAGGAGTGCAATCCTTTTGCCACTCAAGTGAACAAGTGGAGAGTTGGAAAATATTGGACCACAAACAAGGCTTGTATAAAGACTCTACTATTGGTGTTCGCGGGGAGGCTTACATTTGAGGGAGGAGGTATGTGGTACCCACACTTTTTGTTTTGTTTTGAGTTTCTATGCAATTTTGAAATTGAGAGTTTGAAATTGAGAGTCAAAATTGAGTGTTTAACTGTGACAACCCGACAAATATCACTTTTGCGGTAATCGGGTAAGTAAAGTTTGTTCTTGCAGAGATACGAGTCAAAAATGTCCAAATATGAAGCAAGCAGTAACATTGTAGTTCTTCTTGAGTTCTTCTTTAGTCTCTCAGGTAGAAACCACACCCAAAAGAGAGTAACAAGCACTGACTCGCAGTCTTGTCACAAATTCACACTCCATAATCACAACTCCATCAAATCTTTCCAAACAATCTTGATTGTGATGATTCAGGCTCTCCCAAAAACGGCACTTCACTGCAAAACGACTTTGCCTCAGAATTGTGTTCCACCCCTCCACTGAAGGCACAATTTCCTTGATCTAAATTGCTTCACATCAACTTCGCACTGTACTCACAAATGCAGAATACTACCAACACTACAATTCCTCTCAAATTTGTCAAGGCATTGCTTCGATTGCACTTCACTCCGGATCAAACACACAGAATGAAGATCAAGGCTATGGAATCCAACATCCAACCAGCACTCTGACTTGCACTTCAAATTTCTCCAAACACTCACAAACACACTGCGAAATTGATACTTGGAATCAAGCTCAAGCGACGAGCACTACTTCATAGCACTTCGCTTTATCTATTCTCAGAAATAATGAGCACTGAACAACATTTTCATGCGAATGCCACTCTTAAATAGTGAAGCAAATGGACAGTTCTAACAACTATACCGTTCTACAACAACTCTTCTAACCTGCAGATCCGAAATGACAATGCACCTCTTCATATCTGCCCCTTCAAATCTCAAACGGTTTCTACTCCGATCCGATGTCTACTTCTTCCTCGGCTTTCAAACCCGAACCCGAACCCGAACCCGAACCCGAAGTAATCTTACTTCCTACTACATTTTCCTTAGGTTTCACATCTCCTAATTCCTCCACTAATTCTAACATTTCTCCTTCCTGATATGAAATTCGTATCATAGTTAAACCTTCTAAATCTTTATCTCTCGACCCACTCTTCTCTAAAGTGTCAAATGTCAAATCCGAAGACACCTGTACTCCTATCTCTCTTACTTTGGGTCTAACTATTATCAATTCTTTTACTAATTTTGTTATGTCATCATCAAGAATTGTAATTGAAAGCATGGATACACTATCTACACCTTCAATTTGTAACCCACTTTCCCCTAATCACTCATGTTACTAACCCGAAGACACTTAATGTCGGATCCTGCACTTTGGGTTTATTCACTACTGCTACTTCTCCTTCAATTTCTATTCCATCATCAATCAGAACTGAAATTGAAGTCATGGGTATCCTAACTATCTTCTTTCCCTATTCTAATTTCCTCTGATCCCTCTGGGAAAACTCCCGAAGTCACCTTCACTGCACTCCGAGGTCCAACTTCCTTAGATGTAGTCATCTTAGTCTTGAGGCGAAGTCTTTAGACCCGAAGTCATGTAAACCCGAAGTACAAAGTACGAAGTCACATTGACCCGAAGACACTTTGACCCGAAATACATCTACTCCAGAAACTTCAAATGCTTGTTACTTCTTCTACAGACCTCCAAACTTTGAGATTTTGGTGGCAATGGAAAGCCCTCAACGAGACGCTTCCAACGAAATATAACAAGTTTGATTTGGACTTGTCATCACTCAGATATAGCCCCCGCAAGTATCCTGACCTGCAACTTCTATTTCTCTTTCGGGTTTGCCTTCCTTCAACGTCTGATCCAAGTTTTTTTCCTCCTCTGACACAAAGTAACCTTCTTCGGGTCTGATCCAAACCGAGCCATTCTTCCTCTTACATGAAGTTGACTTCCTTGGGTTTGATCAAATCACAAGTTTGCACTCATTTCTTCTCCATTTGGTTTCAATTTGGTTTCAGCAAGGCATTTCTTCTTCTAAACTCGTCCAAAATGAAAAATGTGGGTACCACACTAACAAAAGACTTTGTGAAGAGAGGCAAAGCCATGGCAAAGCAAGAAGAAGATTAGAAGGAGTAGTTGGTGAAGTTTGAGGCCTTGCCTAGAGAAGTGTGCAATATGCAAGTAGAAGTTATACATTTGAAGGCAATGGCTGCTGTCATGGGACAAGAGTTGGAGAGTTTGAAGGGAGAGCAACTGAGAAAGATTGGGCTTGGCAATAGGAGTTAGCCATGCAAGATAGAGAAGAAGAGCAATTGCACGGGTAGTTAGAGGAATGGAATTTCCTCTAGTTAGACTAGATTATAGGGAGTCAGCTTCTTGGTTGCGTCTTTAATCTCTTAGGTAGAAACCACACCCAAAAGAGAGTAACAAGCACTAATTTGTAGTCTTGTCACAAATTCACACTCCTTAATCACAACATTTTCAATTCTTTCCAAACAATCTTGATTGTGATGATTCAGGCTCTCCCAAAAATGGCACATCATTGCAAAATGACTTTGCCTCAAAATTGTGTTCCACCCCTCCACTGAAGGCACAACTTCCTCAATTGAAATTGCTTCACATCAACTTTGCGCTGCATTCACAAATGCAAAATACTACCAATACTACAATTCCTCTCAAATCTGTCAAGGCATTGCTTTGATTGCAGTTCACTCAAGATCAAACACATAAAATGAAGATCAAGGCTGCGGAATCCAACATCCAACAAGCACACTGACTTGCACTTCAAAATTCTCCACACACTTACAAACACAAACACAAAGTTGATACTCAGAATCAAGCTCAAGCAATGAGCACTACTTCATAACACTTTGCTTTATCTATTCTTAGAAATAATGAGTACTGAACAACATAAGATTGCAAATGCAACTCTTAAAGAGTGAAGCAATCGACAAATCTAACAAAAAAATACAGTTTCTTAACAACTCTACAAACCTGCAGATCCGAAATAACAATGCACTTCTTCATATCAACCTCTTCAGATCTCAAATGTGTTACTAATCCAATCCGATGTCTACTTCTTCCTTGACTTTCAAACCCAAACCCGAAGTAACTTTACTTCCTATTACTCTTTCCTCAGGTTTCATAACTCCTACATCTTCTACCAAATCTAACAGTTCTCTTTCCTGAACTGAAATTCCACTAGTGGGTAATCTATCTAACTCCTTATCTCCCAACCCACTCTTCTCTAAAGTGTCAAATGTCAAATCCAAAGACATCTGCACTCCTACTTCTCTTACTTCAGGTTTTCGTACTTCTTCTACCTCACTACAAAGTTTAGCTAACTCTGTCCTAATAAGGTTTAGTCTAAGACACACATTGTTTCCCACCTCTAACATCTTCCTATCTACACAATCTTGCAGTCGGATTAAGAGATTATTAAATTTGGTATCCTTTGCCTTCCTCTTGCATGTCTCCTACACTGGCAACTTTAGCTCATGCAACCTTGCCTCTTTGAGTTTACATTCTAGTTCCATACTCAGCATGGCCTTAATTTCATTGATGACACCCTCTACTTCACTAGTTTCTTCCACCACCATAAACTTCTCCTTCTTTCTCTCTTCATCCAATTCATTATGATACATCTGAAGCTCATCTTCAAATTCAGCTTTTAATGCTTAATTCTCCCTCCAATGTACAGAGAGTTGTTCCTATACTTCTTGCATCAACCCTCTCAACCGATCTTCTTCTCTACTATGCTTTGTCAACTCTCGTTGCCAGGCCTGATCTTTCTCCACTGCCCTCTTCTTAAGGCTCTCCAACTCTTGCTCCATCACCGTAGCAATTGCCTTGGAGTGTATCAACTCGACAGGCACCTCTGCAAGTTCTCCTTTCAATCCCGCAGTCATTGCATTCATCGCAGTCATCTCCTTCACTTCCTCACAATTTTTTACTAACTCTTTCCTTGTTGCCTCAAAGTGTTGTGACAACTCGGCAAATATCACTTTTGTGGTAATCAAGTAAGTAAAGTTTGTTCCCATAGAGATACGAGTTAGAAATGTCCAAATATGAAGTCAAAAGTCACAATGTAGTTCTTCTTGATTGAGTCTTTAATCTCTGAGGTAGAAACCACACCCAAAAGAGAGTAACAAGCACTTACTCGTAGTCTTGTCACAAATTAACACTCCATAATCACAACTCCACCAAATCTTTCCAAACAATCTTGATTGTGATGATTTAGGCTCTCCCAAAAATGGCACTTCACTGCAAAATGACTTTGCCTCAAAATTGTGTTCCATCCTTCCACTAAAGGCACAACTTCCTTGATCGAAATTGCTTCACATCAACCTCGCACTGCACTCACAAATGTAGAATACTACCAACACTACAATTCCTCTCAGATCCGTCAAGGCATTGCTTTGATTGCACTTCACTCAGGATCAAACACACAGAATGAAGATCAAGGCTACGGAATCCAACATCCAACAAGCACACTAACTTGCACTTTGAAATTCTCCACACACTCACAAACACAAACACAAAGCTGATACTCGGAATCAAGCTCAAGCAACGAGCACTGCTTCACAGCACTTTGCTTTATCTATTCTCCAAAATAATGAGCACTAAACAACATTTGACTGCGAATGCCACTCTTAAATAGTGAAGCAAATGGCAGTTATCTTCCTAATGACTCTACAAACCTGCAAATCCAAAATGCCAATGCACCTCTTCATATCTGCCTATTCAAATCTCAAATCGGTTACTAATCCGATCTAATGTCTACTTCTTCCTCGGCTTTCAAACTCAATCCCGAAGTAATTTTACTTCCTACTACTCTATCCTCGGGTTTCATATCTCCTACATCTTCTACCAGATCCAACAATTCTCTTTCCTGATATGATATTTCACTAGTGGGTAATCTATCTAACTCCTTATCTGCTGACCCTCTCTTCTCTAATGTCTCCAATGGTAACTCCAAAGACATCTGCACTCCTACTTCATCTACTTCGGGTTTAGCTCTAATGTTTGTCCAAAGTTTATCTATCTCTAATTTCACTAAATCTAATCTTATCGCGATATTGTCTTCGACTTCCAATATCTTCCTATCTACACGAGTTCTGAGACTAATCAACAGCGCATTCAACTTTCTATTCTTTGCCTGTCTCCTCCTCGTCTCCTGCACCAACAACTTCAACTCGTGCAGCCTCATCTCCTCAATTCAAATATTGGCCTATGTACTCAACATCGCATTCATCGTGATGATGATCTCCTTCAATGGCTCCAATCTCATCTTCCTCTCCCGTTCTTGATCTGCAAGCCAATGTTCTTTGTACATTGCCAACTCTACCTCAAACTCGGCTTTCACAATTTCTTTCTCCTTCTCCTTCTGCTCAATCTTCTCCTCCTGATTACAAAGTAATTCTTGTAATCTCTCTTCTTCCCGATATCTTATTGTCAACTCCCACTGCCATAGTTGCTTCTTCTCTTCTACACTCTCCATCACTCTATCAAGTTCTTGTTCCTTCTCTGCTACCCTCGCCATAGCATGGATGATTTCTAGTCTTGAATCAGCAAACTGCTGCTTCAAGATTTCATATTCCGCTACTTGTCTTTCCCTTGCTATGTCACTCTTCTTCACAAGTTCTTCTTGATACCTTACTTCTCTCTTCAAGTCCTCAATAACTTGACTCCTCACTACTGCCTCCCCTTGTAGTACTTCTCTTTCCGCCTCGCCTCGGGTTATACTCTTCTTCAACTCCGAGTTCTCTTCTTCCAATCTTGCCAATACCTGCAACACAGTCTTCACCTCCGGACATGTCAACTACATCTCCTTCTTCTTGTGCTCTAACTTCACTAACAATGGACACATGATTTCCCGTAGGTACTCCACTCCATCACTTGCAACTACCTCCTCTTGCGTAAAAATCTCCTACTTTACTTCTTCTTCATCCGATACTCGCCTTCTTCTTTGCAATCTTCATATCGGAGTAGACGCCTCACTTCCCAAGCTAGCATTTGCTGCTTCCTTTGCCTTACTCGGACCCGCTTTACACTTCGCCTTGCATCTTGAACAAACTCCTCTCTGAATTGTGCACTTCTTCTCCTCGGGCTTGGGTACCTCGTCTTCCAACTTTGCATTATTTTCTTGCTCAAGCTCCACCCAAACTTCTTCTTCTTCTTCATCAGCAATAGCAGGTACCGACGTCATCTCTCCACCTTCATCCCTATTGCTACTCGTATCTCCACTTTGCAGCGTGAGCTTTGGTTCTTCCTCGTGTTTCGAGTCTTTGGACTTGCACTCGGCTTTGCCTTCCGAGTCTTCTTCTTCTGATGCAATCACCACCATGCCTCTCCTCAGGTTTCCTCTCTTGGTCTTCCGAGGTCTTGTCTTATCTTTGGCTTCTCCTTGCCGACTCTGCTTCTTCAAATTCGGAGTACTTACTTCTATCTCCACGCCCATCTTTGCATAGTACTCATCCGTGCTTTAGATTTGAAGAATGTATTGCTGCTCCTCCGCGTCGACTTCTCTTCTCAAGTCGGGATGGAAGTGAGACACCATTTTGTTGTACTCCACCGAATTGAGCAAATTCAAAGCGAGGTAGAAATGTGCTGCAAACAGCACGATGTAGTGTGGAGGTGACTTATCCCGCAAATTCCACACCATCTGTCTTGTCCTCCCATGGAAGCACCTTGCCCAATTAATAGGTTCTCCTGCAAACATCTTATGGAAGAACACCGCTTGGTGTTTCATCACATAAGTCATCCTCTCCGGCTTTAGGATTTCCATGAGAGCACTCATGATCCCTCTCTTCCTTGGATCTTTGTAACTCTCAACCTTAAACCCATTCTTTGTTCTCTTTGAAGAGAAAGCATCCCTCACTTCTTGGGTCTCTTCTGCTACTTCTCCCTTCCCCAAGATTGTGGTACCTTGCTCCACGCCTGCCTCTCTCCAGAGCACTAATCTCCAATCCAACTCTGTCCAGCAAGCCGGATTTCCTCTCTTCTCCACTTCCTCGGGGCCATCAAGACACTTACTCTCGATTATCTTGGTCATGAAACCTGGAAAACTTACATTCCAGTTCCACGCCAAGAAGGTGATCTGAAGTCGGCTCAAGACTTTGATCCTTGCAATCACATCTAACCTCCGAATTGCATGATTTCTCATTGCGAATTCAGAGTTCTTCTTTCCTCCTCCCATCTCTCCTATTTTCTCATTGTCTCTCGGTTTCACTCTCTTGAATTCTCCTCTACACACTAGCGCATCTTCAACTCTACTTCACTTCCCATGATCATCTGCAGGACGACTTCTCAACGGCAAAGGAAAATTTCTTGACATTGCTTTGTTGTTAGTTTGATTTTTATAGAGTCACGCCTTCTTTGTCTCTCTTCAATTCAAGTTTCTACCAAGAAATCACTCCTCTTGCATGCGCTTGTCACTGTCAATTGTACTTCATGCGTATGGGCCGCCGGTTTTGAACGGTCCCTTCTTGAATTTCTTGCCCCGATGAAAGGTTGTTACACTATCTTTGCCTTGGGTTGAGCCCCACCCGATACAAAGACTCCTTACTTTGGGTTGTATGCTGACATGCCATATCTGAGTACTTTGCCTTATGACCCAAAGCCACTTTACCTCGGGTTTCATCCCGAAGACTCTTTTCTTTGCCTTCTTTGGCCATACAGACACAATCCAACTTCTCTATACACTTCTTCTTCTCTATTTTGAAAAAAAAAATGTGGGCACCACAAGTGCTTACTCCTCCTCAACCCAAAGTTCTTCAACCTCCATCTCTACTCTTGTCAGCTTACTTCATAACAACGAGGTTTTGGCACTCCAGGTTTTTACCATAGCTAATTCATCTGGTATGTCGAGTTGGGCACTTATCATCCTCATCTTCTTTTGCTGCAACATTGTCAACAATGGGCATACAACCCTGGACAAATAGTCCACTCCTTTGCACCTTGCATCCTCGGCTCGGACTTTGGGTTCCGACTCTTCTACATTTGGTACCTTGCCCTGAAGTCAAGATCTTTGCACCTTCAAAGTTTCCTCCTCAGAACTTTCTCCCTCTTCCTGAGTAAGGGTATTGGGCCCCACTGCAAATACACTCAAGGCATTCTTACTCTTGGCAGCTTGGGGTTGTGCTTCACCTTCTTCTCCCTTCTTCTTCTCACTGCTCTGTTCTATCATGGAAACTTTGGGACTTGGCTTTCCGACCTCTTTCATTGGCTATATCACTTGCTGGACCTCCGCTTCACCTTTGTTGTTGCTACTCGATTCTTCACTTCATAGCATAAACTTCTCTGCTTTGCCTGACACTCCTTCCTTTGATCCGGTTTCTCCTTCCGATTCTTCTTCTTCTTCTTGCACAACTTCCTTTATCTTCACTATCACCGCCATTGGGTTAAGCTTTGGAACTTTTTGGGGTTGTACTGTTGCAACACAACTCTCAGGCTTGTCCCTCTTTTGAGCCCTTGGAAGGTCAATTGCTATGATCTTTTCTCTCCCACTCTCTTTGTAGTACCTATCCCCCTCTTGCACTCTCTCCATATAGTATTGCTCATCTGCATCGGCTTCCTTGCATAAATCTGGATGGAAGTGCGACCACATTCGACTTCGCTCTTCCAAAGTCAGCAAGTTCAACCCAAAATAAAAGTGCATTGCAAATGGCACAAAACAATGTGGTGGCATATCCATTCTCCACCCTGAAATCATCTGCCCCACTCTCTGATGCAGGCATTTTGCCCAATCTACTACCTCTCCCATACACATTTGGTGAAAGAACGCTGCCTTTTGCATAGTAACATAGGTAGTTCACTCTGGTTTGAACATAACCATCATTGCGCTTACAATTCCACTCCGCTCAGGGTCTCTATAACTATCCACCTTAAACCCATTCTTAGTGCGGGGTCGATTGAACAACTTCCTTACTTTGGCAGTCTCTTCTGAAGCATCACACTTCCGATAGAAGGTGGTACCTCCTACCTCTCTGGCTTCCCTTCCCAACACTACTCTCCAATCCAACTCCGTCCATCAAGCAGGATTCCTTCTCTTCCCCTCATGCTTCGGCACATCCTTGCAATTGCTTGTTGCAATTTCTACCATGAAACTTGGAAAACTGAAATTCCAATTCTAGGCCAGGAATGTGATACAAAGTCTTGTCAAGACAAAGTCTTGTGTGCTTCCTCACTTTTCTCTTGTGGAAGATCATCCCCAAAATCCTAACCCACTCCTCTTCCTGCGGATTTGCAATTTGCATTACTTTGGGTTGACTCTGAATAGGCATCGGGTAGCAATTGGACATTTCTCCTTCTTCTTGCGCACCGTGTAATTTTATAGTCTTGTGCCAATCAGTCACTCTTCAATTTCTCCTCCTCTCAAATTTCTGATTTGGTGAAGTTGTTGCCTATCACTATCAAGGAGTTCTTGATCCCAAGGTCATTACTTTCTTCCCTTGTTCTTTCTTGATTGCGCCGACTCCAAAGAAGTTTGTTATAGGTTCTTCATATCTGCTTGCCCAATACGAAGTCCCTCTCTTTGTCTTCATCTTGAGGTTCTTCTTCACATCTTGACCCAAGGTCAACTTTGGGTTTTACTTCACCTCCTCGCTTCTTATTTATCCCTAGGGTAGCCTTCTTTAGTTTCTAACCCTCTACTTCTGCTTTAAAATGCGAATAAAACAATCAAAAATGAAAAATGTGGGTACCACACTACTTTGGCTTTGAATCAATGTCCTCTCCATCTCACTATATCAACGATGACGTCAGAAAACTGGTGTATTGTGAGTCAACTCAATCTGTATACTAGGTCCCTTCAGAGCACCCAAATCCTTCATACTGAAGGCAAAACAACTCGTGTGGCTCCTCAAGAACTTCCAACCCTCCGTCTTTCTTCTCTAGTAAGCTTGGGTCCAAGATCTGGCTCCCAAGTATCCTCTGTAACTGTAGTAGGAGTGGAAGACGTATTGATTGGCTGCTACACTCGACCCTTGGGAGCAATAGTGTCATGCCCGCGACCACTAGAGGTCCCAATGTCTATGTGAAAAACTCTTTCTTCTCTGGTTGCAAGCTCCACACGTCCTCTAGCTGCATCCCAAGTGGACCAAGGGTGTAATCCAAGTAGCCCATGCTCACCTGGATGGATTCCAAGTAGACCACTCTCCCTAGTAGCTATTGGTTGTGTCCCAAAATACCTTATCCACTCCGTCCCTTGCTCCCAGCATGTGCCTGAATTGTCTTGATAGGTACAAGGATCACAAGTGTCCAAGTGGTGATGCCTATCAAGTGCATCCTACACTGCTCTACCAAGCCAAAGCTCACAATCTAGGTCAAACAGTTCAGGTCCATAGCCTGACCTAACACCTGACGCATGGATGCCTCTGACACTATTGGAACAGTGGTAATACCGGTGCTAAAACCCATCACCCGCTCTCTCTCATCAATGTTGGGCTCCACTAACTACTGTAACTATGAGTCCCAAACAAGTCCAAGTCCTTCCTCTCAAAAAGCATGAGAGCTTGGGAAACTCATGAGTGTGAGAAATGCGGCTCTAGGTTGTCCAACTAGGTTCACCACTACCATAGGTGACCTATCAGCCACTACCACTATCTGAGACTAACGTCCAACCATAGGTGACCTATCATCAACAAGGATGTGGTCAAGTTGCTGAATTCCATCATAAGCACGTTGTAGAATCTCTCTAGGTAGGAGGTTCGTCCACCAAAGATGAAGACAATGAGCCCGTGATCCCACTTTGGCTGCATCTAACAATATTGTAGGTCCCATCCAAGAATGGACTTGGTGTGTACTTGCCACCACTCAGGTGCAAGAATCACCTATCAAAGGAACGTTTTCTAAAAGGTAGGCTAGAGAAACAAACTAATGAACCTAGAGATGTCGTAGTATCCATAACATCTCCCAAAACACACTAGAACAAGGATGTTGAAGACCCAAACCACTACCAGCACATGTATGCCCCTAACTTGGCCATCCAGAAATTACCAAGTGAATAGGTCCATGTCTCTCCAGATCATGTGCTCCTAGTAAGGAAATGTTTGTTGGTAGGGCCTTCTGGTAACCTTTGGCTGCTAACATTGGTAATAGCTCTTGATATCAATAGGCCAAGTATGCCACATGATGTAGAGAGACTCACCTAGTAGTCTCATCTCTCTCTACATACAAGTACCTCTATACTCATATACTTGCTTGTAATACCATATCTAGTCCGGTGCTAATCCCACCAAATAACTTCAATAGACATATCCCCTCTACTATACACTGCCAAGCAATGAGTGTGGTATCCAAGGGTGTCAAAGTAACCGACTCTAGAGGCTCATCCTCACACTTATCTCTTGATGGTACGAAGGCTCCACTCCAAGCCTCTTGCACCATCTGATCTGCATGTTGCTGCAATGCCTCATCTGAACTCCACAACAAAACATCCAATGTGGATTGAACAATCCCACTCGTACTCCAAATCCGAGTGATCTCCTCTGGTACCAAAGTATCCTCTACATGGGCATTCCCCTCCAACAAGTCAATGGGCCAAGTAACTGCACCACTGAAAGCTAAAACTGATGATGCCATGGTCTCGGATTGTAGTGAGCCAAGACTGCCACTATTGAAGCATACTGGTAGGCAACATACCCATCCCTCACTAGACTACCAACCTGGTCTATAGGAGGCTATCTCCTCCTAATAGTCAATGCTGAAACCCATGGGGTATAACACTACTCCCCAAACTAGCACATCATATGACTCAGCTATTGTAGCAATAGCCTGAGCTCTCACCACCGAGCTATCAGTCAGATGACAAGGCTGAACCTAAATAACAAGCTCCTCACGTGTGATGTAATGTGTCAAACCACCACCTAGAGATGTTTGGATCTGAAATGGACACTACTCTACATTGATCTTCTGTAACTCCAAACCGACAACTACAGCCTTCCCCAACATAAGGGGCTATGCACCGGAGTCTAACAAGACTCTTTGTGGTGTATATACCTTCCTTGAAGGTCCCACCAAATGGAAAATCCCCCTTTGGTTATCCAATAGGACAACACCAGGTGTGAATCATGCTCTCTCAAATGCCGGTCTAGCTGGCAACTCCTCCAGTCTAGTTGTTGTTGCCTGCCATAAACCACTAGTTGCTGAATGGATCCCATGCTCCTCAACCAAGTCAGCTCCACTATCAACCACCTCTGCTCTAGTAGTGGGAACCGCATCATCCCTACTCTCATATAGTGTGGCAGCTAACCGGAACATTGGGGCTATGTCAACTCCCAATGTAAACATGTCACTGGCCAAAAACAAAGGACGTCGCATAATCAGCTGAGCCACCCCCAACATCATGCCAGACTTACTCTGTGTAGGAGTAGGTTGTTGACTAGCAGGTAGTCCATCATGCACTCTATCACCACCTACCATACCTGCATTGGGACGTTTAGGAGCCATGGATGTTGTCTATTATCCCTCAGATAATGTAAAAGACTAAGGAAGTTTGACTTGTCTCCCAACCTCTTCTCTTTGTGGGTCCAACTCCATTGATGCTCCTTTAGGCTCTGGAGCACATATTGCACTCTTAGTCATTGCTACAGATGCATCCACCAGTGTTGCTCCAAAGCATCTTTGTCACCAGCATATGAGGTGGAAGCCTCAGCACCCAAATCTAATCTCCTCTGAGCAATAGCCATACTAGCCAATCTCTACTCCAACTGCTCAATTCGAGTAGCCATAGCTGTATCAAAAGTAAGGGCAAGTACTACACCCCTACTAGGTGTAGATCCTCTACTACCACCTCTACCATCACCTCTACCACCTCGTCCTCCATGAACTGGAGCTCCTCTACTACTTGCCTTAGCAGCCCTAACACTCCGTAACTCCGGGTGTAGGTCAAAATACCGGTCACTAGTGTGACCAAATCTGTGGCAATGCTCACATTACCTCTGTGTTGTGAGTCGTCCTGTCTCTCACTCAGGATGAACCTCTGATAGCTATTATGGTAGTGTACCATGGACTAAGAAGCCAAGGAACCCCAACTCTATCATACTCCTCCAAGGCTAACACTCCAAAGACTCAAGACATTGCTCAATAGAGAACTCAATGAGAGAGAGATAGTTGCAAATGAAAGGATGATAAGTACCTCCTCATCCCTTGTTTATATACTTGTGAAGTAGTTACGCACCAAAGTTACTAATTATTGGAGTAACTCAAGTTACTAGGCTAAAAGTCAAGTAAAGTCAAAAAGTAGAAAGGAATATCCATTCACATGGGTATATTCCCCTAAGCATGTGGTCTTATCTTGAGCCAACCACTAAGTGAAGGATTCCCTCACATGGGCTATCCTTGGACTAAAGAAGAATCCAAAACAAAAAGGCTTGTGGGCCCAAGAGTTCTCAACTCTTTCCTCAAAGCCAAACACCTAGGAATACCAAGTCAACACACTAAAATCCAAAATAGTGATGCTCATCTTTTCTACTTCCTCTAAAGTAAGGTCCCCTCTATCTTAGCTATGACTTACTTTAGCTAACCATGACTAATATAGAACCATCCTTTATCTCTATATAAATAATATCTCTTAAGTACTTGCAATACCAAGCTTAATATCACAATACCACACACATGCACAAATGGGTGTGACATTTACCCCTGGATTAAGTTTTCACTTTGTCCTAAAAGTGAAGGTCTCTCTACCTTCTATGGTACATCTTCAACTTCTCATGGTTGATCCTATCAAAGTGTCTTCCTCCCAACTCCTTGAGATCATAGGTGTAATTGCCCCACACCTTCTCCCCTATGAAAGGTCCAAAGTACTTAGGCAAAAATTTCTTTTGCACTCTCTTGAATCGAATGGAATCAAACAACATTACCCAATCACCTTCTTTGAAAGGCTCCACCTTCTTCTTGCCTTGCCTCTTGTCATAGCTCTTCTTTTGTTTCCTTTGGGCTTGCTCTACTCAAACCATAGCAACTGCTCTTGCCTCTTCCAACTCCATGAGTTGATCCTTCCTTGACTTCTTTGCATCACCTCCTTGTGCTATTTTCAATCTCCTATGAATGCTTTGGAAGTTAGGAAGATGAAAGTGAATAGGTAAGGTAGACTCAATACCATATACCAATTGAAATGGAGAATATCCGGTGGAATTCTTCTTGGTTGTCCTCTACTCCCACAAAACTGCATGAATCCTCTTGTCCCAATGATGTTTAGCTCCCTCCATTTCTGCATCTTTGGCCAATATCATGCACAAGGTCTGATTGGTTCTCTCTGCCAAGCCATTGAAATTTGGCTTATATGATGTAGTTACTCTATGTGTGATAAAGAAATGTTGTAGCATGGCTGTAGTGATGCTTCACGTAAACTCTCTTCCTCTATCGGAAACCAATTCCAAAGGGCATCTAAATCTAGTGATAATGCATTCATAAAGAAATCTACCAACTTCATCTTCATTCTTGTCCCTCAATGGTCTAGCCTCAATCCACTTGGTAAGGTAATCAGTAACTACCACAATGTACCAATTGTTCTTCAAGGTTCTATTGAGAGGACCTACAAAATCAATCTCCCACTTCTCAAAAGGTCCTAGCAATGGAATTGATCTAAGTGGTGGAGTGGATGTAGACTTTCTAGCAAAAGCTTGACAAACATGACAAGTTTTGCAATAATCAAGATAATTCTTGAAAATCCCTCTCCAATCATAACCTGCATCTAGAATCTTGAAAGTAGTCACCTTTCTTGCAAAGTGTCCTCCATATACTAAACCTTCATGAAACTCCTTTATGAGTAGGATAGTCTCTTCCTTTAAGTAGACCATCAGCTCTTTGGTGAAAAAGAATATCCTCCACCATTGTGTAAGGTCTAGATCTTGCTACAAGGGCCTTCCTCTCCCTAGCATGCATCCCTTCTGGATAGTAACCTCTTGTCACAAAATCGACAATCTCTTTGTACTCCATTGGAACTTCTTGAGTGACTGAGCTCCTCATCCGGGAAAGAATCATCTACTGGCTCATCTCCATCATGATCATAGGCCCTAGATAACAAATCTGCATTTGCATGTTTCTTCCTTGGCCTATCCTCAATGGTGTAGTCATACTCAGACAAGAGTATCATCCACCTTGCTAGTCTCTCTTCCACATTAGGCTTGTTGAAGATGTACTTCAAAGCCTTGTGATCCGTGACAATGGTGGCTTTCCTTCCAATCAAGTAGTGTCCAAACTTTTTGAGACCAAAGATCATTGCCAACCCTTCTCTCTCTATGACAGAGTAGTTCTTCTCTGCTGAAACCATCTGCCCACTAGCATAAGCTATTGGATGATCATGCCCATCCTGGTCTCATTGACTAAGAGTGCATCCTACAGCTTCATGAGAAGCATCAGTGTAGAGGATGAAAGGCTTACTCCAATCAGGTTAAGCAAAAATTGGAGCTACAACAAGGGATTGCTTGAGCTCCTCAAAAGCTTTGAGAGCCTCCTTGTCTTCCAAAATCACCATGTAATCTACAACCTCTTCATGTAGATGGTCAATGCATAAGTCTTGTTGGAAAATGAGAAGATGACCCTCCTATAGTACCCAAAAATCCCCAAAAATTGTCATATCTTTGCCAAGCTAGAAGGGAATGGAAGGTCTAAGATTTTCCTCACCTTCTTAGGATCAACTGCTATTCCATCCTTGGAGATGATATGCCCCAAAAGTAGACCTTCTTCACATCCAAAAATGCACTTCTTTGGGTTGAGTGATGCATTTGCCTCATCTAAGCATTGCAAGACCTTGATTAGGTGCTCAAAGTGCTCCTCCTTGCTCCCATAGACACAAAAGTCATCAATGAAGTCTATCACAAATTTCCCAATGAAAGGTTCAAATACCTTGTTCATGAACCGTTGGAATGTGGCCGGAGCATTGCAAAGTCCAAAAGGCATGACCTTGAAAACATAAGTTCCCCAAGGTGTGGTGAATGTGGTGAGTTGTTGATGCTTTGGTGCAATCCTGATTTGGTTATATCCACTATAACCATCTCCAAAACTGTACCTCTCATGACTTGCAACCTCCTCCAAGATCTTATCAATGAATGGTAATGGGTAGTAGTCCCTTGTGGTAATAACATTGAGCTTCTTGTCATCCACACATACCCAAAGCTTGCCATTCTTTTTCTTTACAATGACAATTGGAGACACCCACTCTGAATTCTCTACCTCAAAGATAAATCCGGCCTCCTTGAGCTTATCAATCTCCTCCTTCACAACCAAAGATATTGGTGGTCTAATGCAATGCTACTTTTGGCGGATTGGTCTTGCATGTGACTCCACTTCTATCTTGTGCTCCTCCAAGGTGACTTCCTTCAAATCCTTGTAACTAAAAGCAAACACATGGATGAACTTGCGGAAAATCTCCTCATATCTCACCTTCTCCTCCTTGGTAACATTTGGACCATACTTGAGGGTAGCTAACCTTTTCTCTACCTCCTCAAGTGTCAATGGTGATTTATCTGGGTCCTTCAAAACCTCTAGCTTAGGTGCAAAATCTATAGCACACAATGGATACACATTTGAATCAGATTCAGATTCATCCTCCTTCGTGGAAGTCTACTCCTCCATACTTGTGTCCACACCTGAAGCTCCTTCTTCAGAATCTGATTCCCAATCATCAAAAGATGGTGTATCTGAATGTGAAGTTTTGGTGATGTTAGTCATAGGAACTGTAACTCTATGGTTTGATGGCCCAATCCTCAAGTACCCTTTGTGCCATCTATCAATTGTGCGTGCTTCTCTCAACCATGGCCTTCCAAGAAATAAGTCATAGCTTGAATCTTTCAAGACTTGGAAAGTCATCAGATTTTGAACTCCCATAACTGAAACTAGCACTTTATCCATCACCCTTACTGGTCGAACTTCTTGCTTGTTTTCCATGCTCATTGTGGTACCCACATTTTTCATTTTGGACGAGTTTTGAAGAAGAAGTGCTTTGCTGAAACCAAATTGAAACCAAATGAGTGGAAACGTGTGTTTTGATCAAGCTCAAGGGAGTTGATTTTGTGTAAGAGCAAGAAGCACTTGGACGAGATCAAACCCAAAGAAGCTTACTTTGTGTCAGAGAAGGAAAAAACTCGGACCAAACGCCGAAGGAGGGTTTATTTGCATTGGAATGAAGGTTACAAGTCATGAATACTGCGGGGGCCATATCTCAATGACCACAAGTCAAAATTAAGAGTGCTATATCTCTTTTGGAAGCATCTTGTTTAGGGATTTCTATTGTCACCAAAATCGCAAAGTTTGGAGGTCTGTAAAAGAAGTTACAAGCATTTGAAGTTTTAGGAGTAGATGTATTGTAACACCCATTTGTGCATGTGTGTGGTATTGTGATATTTAGCTTGGTATTACAAGTACTTAAGAGATATTATTTATATAGAGATAAAGGATGGTTCTATATTAGTCATGGTTAGCTAAAGTTAGTCATAGCTAAGATAGATGGGACCTTACTTTAGAGGAAGTAGGAAAGATGAGCACCACTATTTTGGATTTTAGTGTGTTGACTTGGTATTATTCCTAGGTGTTTGGCTTTGGGGAAAGAGTTGAGAACTCTTGGGCCCACAAGCCTTTTTGTTTTGGATTCTTCTTTAGTCCAAGGATAGCCCATGTGAAGGAATCCTTGCTTTAGTGGTTGGGTCAAGATAAGGGGAATATGCCCATGTGAATGGATATTCCTTTCTACTTTTTGACTTTACTTGACTTTTAGTCTAGTAACTTGAGTTACTACGGTAATTAGTAACTTTGGTACGTAACTATTTCACAAGTATATAAACAAGGAGTGAGGAGGTACTCATCATCCTTTCATTTGCAACTATCTCTCTTTCATTGAGTTCTCTAGTGAGCAATGTCTTGAGTCTTGGAGTGTTAGCCTTGGAGGAGTATGATGGAGTTGGGGTTCCTTGCCTTCTTAGTCCATGGTGCGCTACCATAATAGCCATCAGAGGTTCATCCTGAGTGAGAGACAGGCCGGCTCACATTTTTGGTTCCGTTGCCGGGAGCTCTCTAGAAGACAAGATAATGTTCCGCGTCCAATTCTACATTAGGCAGAAGGAGGCTATGAGAGCTCACTTGGAGAGAACATTAGGAGAGGAGAGGGCTGAACTTATGTTAGAGAACCAAGATCCATTTGTATACCCTGTAGTTCATTATGATGTCTTTGAGGTGATTTTGTACATCTTGTATACATGAGAGGAATTGGAGAGATTGTGTGAGGTGGATTGCAGATTTTGGGGATTAAGGTGATTTTGGGCAAAATCTCAAGTTTGAGATCTGGACTTGAGATTTCTACACATGATAGCTTGGGTTATCTTTCAGTTAGCACACTTGACATTATTGAGAGAGCTTCTATGCGCACTGGGCTAGAAATTTTGAAAGTTGATAGGGTAAAGTGCTCCCGCAACTGCATGCTCTCTGGAAAATTGTACAGAGTCTGCCATTTCTTCAATTTTTAGTGAATTGTCCTGAAAATTTCCAAGAAAATTCAGTGCATTGTATCCTACCTGGTGCCACAAAAATTAGAGAGAGATCATTTTTGCGCAGTGCGTTATGAGTTTTTGAAGTGAGGGGGGTGGTTTTCAGACCAAATCTGAAATATGGGTGCTGAATAGAAAGGTGTCTAGGCCAAATGGCTCAATGAAAAGATCTAAAATTTTGCAGGGAGGGACGCCCTAGAGTTGTGATCAAGTGTGGAAAATTTCAGAGGACTGTGACATATTAGTTGGGAGATTTGAGTGACATTGTGAGGAAGGGTCAATTCTGCAGAGTGGAGATCTCATGCATGAGAAGTTTGAGATCAACAAAAAGCATGTTTGAGTGTTTAGATTCATCTTTGGGAACATGGAGGGTCATCAAGAGTGGAAATTGAGATTATGCAAGGTTCCCCAAGGGTTTGAGGTGATTGTAGGGGTGGATTTGAGGAAAAGAGAGTTTACGATAGAATTTGAAGAGAGTGTTGAGAGGATCCAAAAACCTACACCACTTGGAGGAAAGAGTGAGTCTAAGTGCTTTCTATGTGGAGAGAAGGGACATAAGGCAAGTTCATGTCCATTAACCTTTGAGAGCAAGAGATTGAGGGAAAGGAGAGGCTTACTTGACTTGGGTTTGCATGTTGGACCTTCTTCACCAAGATTGGGAGGGAGAAGATCTAAGACCAAGGAGTTGTGTGAGGTTTGTGGAGTTGAAGGACTTCCAAAAGGACATGAGTGTAGTGGAGTAAAAGCACTTTTGGAAACTTTGGTGAAGGATCTTGGAGAGAGTCTTAGTACAGCTACAGAAATACTACCACCTTCATCAGCTAGTTCTCAAGATTAGTGATGGAGATAATCTTTCAACTTATGGATAAACTATCCATGAGAGTTAGATTAATATGCACTCTAGGATTTGATGTTGCTATAGAAATCTTGGAGCAACCTGAACCTTTTGTGTTCCCTAGAGTGGATTATTCTCAGATGGTGTTAGTCATGTATATATTCTATTAGTAATAGAGTGAGAGAAAAGAAAAGAGAAAAAAAAAATTTAAGAGAAAAGAAAGATAGTGAGGGGTTAAGATGGGGAAACTTCCAGTTTTCTTTGGCAAGGATGGAGAAGATGTGGAGGCCTTTGTGAGAGACTTCAAGAGAGCTTGCATAGGAAACAATGAGAGGAGGAAGAATGAGTGGGCCTCATTATTACCAGATTTCTTTGAGGATGCAGCACTTACATGGTATGAGTCAGAATACCAAAAGAGAGAGAGGAGAGAGGGGGAAGAGGAGTCTTGGGAGACTTTGACTTCAGCACTCATTGAGAACTTTCTTCCTGATGAGAGTTATGAGAGATTGATGAGTGAGGTTACATTTCTCAAGCAAGGAGATGGAGAGAAAGTGAGGGTCTATGTGGAAAGAGTGGAAAAGTTGGAGTCCAGATTTCGCATAGTGTTGAGGAAGGGTGGGGATGATGTGGAGACTACAATGATTGGCATAGGGGCCATGCTCACCAAGAATTTTGTGGGAGGATTGAGACCACAAATTAGAAGCAAGGTGAGATATGAGAAACCTTCTTCCAAGGTTGAAGCTATCAAGATCGCAATTCGTATGGAGGAGAGTTTGGAAGGGGATGAGAGTGATTTGGTGGTGAAGGAGGTTGTGCATCCTCCTCAAGGCTACAAGTATGGTGGAACTTCTGATACTTTGGTGACAAGGGTTGCACCACAAGTAGTAGTTGCTCCAATTCTTGCACCTCCACCAAAAGATCCACTCCAAACCATCACAGAACAACTTGCGGATCTCAAGATCAATGTGGTGCAACTATGGGAGAAGAGAGAGGTGGATCAGAATGTAGGGAGAGGACCTAGGAGTTATGGAAACTATCCATATAGAGGAGGCCAACCAGCCAACAATTTCAATGATAGAAATTGTTTTGGTTGTGGAGGAAGAGGCCATATCCAAAGGAATTGCCCAAATTCCACTTACCATGGAGGAAGGGGTTATGAGGGAGCCAATAGAGGGAAAGAGGGAGGTAGTGAAACCCAAGTGGCTCCTAATCCCAACAAAGGTAAGGGGATAGCATCCATAGATGTGGTTGAGAGCAAGTATGAGAAGGGAGAGTGCTCAAACTCCAAGGGTCTTAATTTGGAGCTTTTGGCACAAGAGAAGAAGAGAGCTCGTTTTGCAGAGGATGTTCACTCTTCTCAAGGATTTACTTCAAGCAAGGATACTCCTATGTCTACTAGGAGCACTCGCACCTCAACACCATCAACAACAAAGACTCCAAGGAAGAAGTTGGGGATGGAGGACTTCTTGATCTCAAAGCAACAATGGAACTACAATGTGTTGGAGGATGTTGGTAGTCACAAGGCTAACATCACAGTGGGCCAATTAATTGCTTTGAACCCTACCTTGAGAAAGGAGCTTAGAGGTGGTTTGAGTTCTACAAGGAGCAAAAAGAAGAAGAAGGCAAAAGTTCCAGTATCAATGGGGGTGGTGGATGCCAAGCCAGCACCATGGGAGGCTTGTGAATATGCCTCCAAGATTGATGTGAGAGTGAATGGTCACAACATCAAGGATGCATTGGTTGATGGAGGATCAGCAGTGAATGCCATGTCAGAAAGGTTGATGAAGAAGTTGGGTATGATACCCTCAAGACCTTCAACATTTGTGGTGAGCATGGCAAACAAGCAACAAGTTCGACCAGTAGGGGTGATGGATAAGGTGGTAGTTTCAGTTATGGGAGTTCAAAATCTCATGACTTTCCAAGTCTTGAAGGATTCAAGCTATGACTTACTTCTTGGGAGGCCATGGTTGAGAGCAGCACGCACAACTGATCGATGGCACAAAGGGTACTTGAGGATTGGGCCATCAAACCATAGAGTCACAGTTCCTGTGACTAACACCACCAACACTTCACATTCAGATACCCCATCTTCTAATTATTGGGAATCAGATTCTGAAGAAGGAGCTTCAGGTGTGGACACAAGCATGGAAGAGGAGACTTCCACGGAGGAAGATGAATCTGAATCTGATTCAGATGTGTATCCCTTGTGTGCTATGGATTTTGCACCTAAGCCAGAGGTTTTGAAGGACCCAGATAAATCACCATTGACACTTGAGGAGGTAGAGAGAAGGTTATCTACCCTCAAGTATGGCCCAAATGTTACCAAGGAGGAGAAGGTGAGATTTGAGGAGATTTTCCGCAAGTTCATCCATGTGTTTGCTTTTAGTTACAAGGATTTGAAGGAAGTCACCTTGGAGGAGCACAAGATAGAGGTGGAGTCACATGCAAGACCAATCCGCCAAAAGCAACGTCGCATTAGCCCACCAATATCTTTGGTTGTGAAGGAGGAGATTGATAAGCTCAAGGAGGCTGGATTTATCTTTGAGGTGGAGAATTCAGAATGGGTGTCTCCAATTGTCATTGTGAAGAAAAAGAATGGCAAGCTTCGGGTATGTGTGGATTACAAGAAGCTTAATGCTGTTACCAAGAAGGACTACTACCCATTGCCATTCATTGATGAGATCTTGGAGGAGGTTGCAGGTCATGAGAGGTACAGTTTTGGAGATGGTTATAGTGGATATAACCAAATAAAGATTGCACCAGAGCATCAACAACTCACCACATTCACCACACCTTGGGGAACTTACGCTTTCAAGGTCATGCCTTTTGGGCTTTGCAATGCTCCAGCCACATTCCAACGGTTCATGAACAAGGTATTTGAACCTTTCATTGGGAAATTTGTGAGAGATTTCATTGATGACTTTTGTGTCTATGGGAGCAAGGAGGAGCACTTTGAGCACCTAATCAAAGTCTTGCAACGCTTGGATGAGGCAAATGCATCACTCAACCCAGAGAAGTGCATTTTTGGATGTGAAGAAGGTCTACTTTTGGGGCACATCATCTCCAAGGATGGAATAGCAGTTGATCCTGAGAAGGTGAGGAAAATCTCAGACCTTCCATTCCCTTCAAGCTTGACAAAGTTACGCCAATTCTTGGGAATGGTTGGGTACTATAGGAGGTTCATCTTCTCATTTTCCAACAAGGCTTATGCATTGACCATCTACATGAAGAAGGGTGTAGATTACATGGTGATTTTGGAAGACAAGGAGGCTCTCAAAGCTTTTGAGGAGCTCAAGCAATCCCTTGTTGTAGCTCCAATTCTTGCTAAACCTGATTGGAGTAAGCCTTTCATCCTCTACACTGATGCTTCTAATGTAGCTATAGGATGCACTCTTAGTCAATTAGACCAAGATGGGCATGATCATCCAATAGCTTATGCTAGTAGGCAGATGGTTTCAGCAGAGAAGAACTACTCTGTCACAGAGAGAGAAGGGTTGGCAGTGATCTTTGGTCTCAAGAAGTTTAGACACTACTTGATTGGAGGGAAAGCCACAATTGTCACGGATCACAAGGCTTTGAAGTACATCTTCAACAAGCCTAATGTTGAAGGGAGACTAGCAAGGTGGATGATTCTCTTGTCTGAGTATGACTACACAATTGAGGATAGGCCAGGAAAGAAACATGCAAATGCTGATTTGTTATCTAGAGCCTATGATCATGATGGAGATGAGCCAGTAGATGATTCCTTCCCGGATGAGGAGCTCATGACAATCTCAGTCACTCAAGAGGTTCCAATGGAGTACAAGGAGATTGTGGATTTTGTGACAAGAGGTAACTATCCAGAAGGGATGCATGCTAGGGAGAGGAAGGCCCTTGCAGCAAGATCTAGACCTTACACAATGGTGGATGATATTCTTTTTCACCAAGGAGCAGATGGTCTACTTCGAAGAGCAGTGGGTAAGGAAGAGTCTATCCTACTCATAAAGGAGTTTCATGAAGGTTTAGTATGTGGAGGACACTTTGCAGGAAAGGTGACTGCTTTCAAGATTCTAGATGCAGGTTACCATTGGAGAGGGATTTTCAAGGATTGTCTTGATTATTGCAAAACTTGTCATGTTTGTCAAGCTTTTGCTAGAAAGTCTACATCCACTCCACCACTTAGATCAATTCCATTGCTAGGACCCTTTGAGAAGTGGGGAATTGATTTTGTAGGACCTCTCAATAGAACCCCAAGGAACTATCGGTACATTGTGGTAGTTACTGATTACCTTACCAAGTGGGTTGAGGCTAGACCATTGAGGGACAAGAATGAAGATGAAGTGGGTAGATTTCTTTATGAACGCATTATCACTAGGTTTGGATGCCCTTTGGAGTTGGTTTCTGATAGAGGAGGAGAGTTTACAGGAAGCATTACTACAGCCATGCTACGACATTTCTCTATCACACATAGAGTAACTACATCCTATAAGCCAAATTCCAATGGCTTGGCAGAGAGAACCAATCAGACCTTGTGCATGATGTTGGCCAAAGATGCAGAAATGGAGGGGGCTAAACATCATTGGGACAAGAGGATTCATGCAGTTTTGTGGGAGTATAGGACAACCATGAAGACTTCCACTGGATATTCTCCATTCCAATTGGTGTATGGTATTGAGTCTACCTTACCTATTCACTTTGATCTTCCTACCTTCCAAAGCATTCATAGGAGATTGAAGAAAGCACAAGGAAGTGATGCAGAGAAGTCAAGGAAGGATCAACTCATGGAGTTGGAAGAGGCAAGAGCAGTTGCTATGGTTCGAGTGGAGCAAGCCCAAAGGAAACAAAAGGAGAGCTATGACAAGAGGCAAGGCAAGAAGAAGGTGGAGCCTTTCAAAGAAGGTGATTGGGTAATGTTGTTTGATTCCATTCGATTCAAGAGAGTACAAAAGAAGTTTTTGCCTAAGTACTTTGGACCTTTCATAGTAGAGAAGGTGTGGGGAAATTACACTTATGATCTCAAGGAGTTGGGAGGAAGACACTTTGATAGGATTAACCATGATAAGTTAAAGATGTACCATAGAAGGTAGAGAGACCTTCACTTTGAGGACAAAGTGAAAACTTAGTCCGGGGGTAAATGTAACACCCATTTGTGCATGTGTGTGGTATTGTGATATTTAGCTTGGTATTACAAGTACTTAAGAGATATTATTTATATAGAGATAAAGGATGGTTCTATATTAGTCATGGTTAGCTAAAGTTAGTCATAGCTAAGATAGATGGGACCTTACTTTAGAGGAAGTAGGAAAGATGAGCACCACTATTTTGGATTTTAGTGTGTTGACTTGGTATTATTCCTAGGTGTTTGGCTTTGGGGAAAGAGTTGAGAACTCTTGGGCCCGCAAGCCTTTTTGTTTTGGATTCTTCTTTAGTCCAAGGATAGCCCATGTGAAGGAATCCTTGCTTTAGTGGTTGGGTCAAGATAAGGGGAATATGCCCATGTGAATGGATATTCCTTTCTACTTTTTGACTTTACTTGACTTTTAGTCTAGTAACTTGAGTTACTACGGTAATTAGTAACTTTGGTACGTAACTATTTCACAAGTATATAAACAAGGAGTGAGGAGGTACTCATCATCCTTTCATTTGCAACTATCTCTCTTTCATTGAGTTCTCTAGTGAGCAATGTCTTGAGTCTTGGAGTGTTAGCCTTGGAGGAGTATGATGGAGTTGGGGTTCCTTGCCTTCTTAGTCCATGGTGCGCTACCATAATAGCCATCAGAGGTTCATCCTGAGTGAGAGACAGGCCGGCTCACAGTACAAAGTAGTTTGGTGTCTTCTGGTCAATGTGACTTTGGACTTCGTACTTCGGACTTCGTACTTTGGACTTCTGGTTTACATGACTTCGGGTCTAAGGACTTTGCCTCAAGAAAAATATGATTCAACGTGAGGAAGTTGGACCTTGGAGTGCAGTGAAGGTGACTTTGGGAGTTTTGCGGAGGGATCAAAGAAAGTTTGAGTAGGGAAAGAAGATAGTTAAGATACCCATGACTTCAAATTTCAGTTTTGATCGAAGATGGAACATGAATGAAGGAGAAGTAGCAGTAGTGAATAAACCCAAAGTGCAAGATCAGACAATAAGTGTCTTCGGGTCAATTACATGAGTGATTGGGGGAAAGTGGGTTACAAATTGAAGGTGTAGATAGTGTATTCATGCTTTCAATTACAATTCTTGTGATTACATAGTAGAATTAGTAAAGTAATTGATAGTAGTTAGACCCGAAGTAAGTAAGAGAGATAGGAGTGCAGGTGTCTTCAGATTTGACATTTGACACTTTAGAGAAGAGTGGGTCGGGAGATAGAGATTTAGAAGGATTACTTGTGATAGGAATTGTAAATAAGAGTGGAGAATTAGTAGAAGTGGTAGAGGAAATAAGAGTTATGAAACTTGAGGATAGAGTAGTATTGAGTGAAGTTACTTTGGGATCGGGTTTGATAGCCAAGGAGGAAGTAGACATCAGATCGGATTAGTAACAGTTTTGAGATAGGAAAAGGCAGATATGAAGAGATGCATTGTCATTTCGGATCTGCAGGTTTGTAGAGTTGTAGGGAAATGGTATTTTTGTTAGAATTGTCGGTTACTTCACTATTTTAGAGTGGCATTCATGAGAAATTGTTGTTCAGTGCTCATAATTTCTAAGAATAGATAAAGCAAAGTGCTATGAAGTAGTGCTCGTTGCTTGAGCTTGATTCTGAGTATCAACTTTATGTCTATAATTGTGAGTGTGTGGAAAATTTTGAAATGCAAGTTAATGTGCTTATCGGATGTTGGATTTTGTAGCCTTGATCTTTACTCTCTATGTTTGATCTTGAGTGAAGTGCAATTGAAGCAATACCTTGACAGATCTGAGAGGAATTGTAGTGTTGGTAGTATTTTGCATTTGTGAGTGTAGTGCGAAGTTGATATGAAGCAATTTCAATCAAGGAAGTTGTGCCTTTAGTGGAGGTGTAGAACACAATTTTGAGGCAAAGTCATTTTGCAGTGAAGTGCCACTTTTGGGATAGCCTGAATCATCACAATCAAGATTGTTTGGAAAGAATTGATGGAGTTGTGATTAAGAAATGTGAATTTGTGACAAGATTGCAAATCAATGCTTGTTACTCTCTTCAAGGTATGGTTTCTACCAGAGAGATTAAAGGAGCAACCAAGAAGAACGGCAATTGTTACTTTGACTTTGTATTTGGACATTTTTGACTCGTATCTCTACGGGAACAAACTTAACTTACCCGATTACCGCAAAAGTTATATTTGTCGGGTTGTCATACTCACCACGAATGTTGAAGGTCTTGAGGGTATCATACCCAACTTCTTCATCAACCTTTCGGACATGGCTTTCACTGTTGATCGTCCATCAACCAATGCATCCTTGATGTTGTGACCATCCACTCTCACATCAATCTTGGAAGCATATTCACAATCCTCCCATGGTGCTGGCTTGGCATCCACCACCCCCATTGATACTAGAGCTTTTGCCTTCTTCTTCTTCTTCTTGCTCCTTGTAGAACTCAAACCACCTCTAAGCTCCTTTCTCAAAGTAGGGTTCAAAGCAATCAATTGGCCCACTTTGATATTAGCCTTGTGACTACCAACATACTCCAACACATTGTAGTTCCATTGTTGCTTTGAGATCAAGAAGTCCTCCATCCCCAACTTTTTCCTTGGGTTCTTTGTTGTTGATGGTGTTGAGGTGTGAGTGCTCCTAGTAGACATAGGAGTATCCTTGCTTGGAGTAAATCCTTGAGAAGAGTGAACATCCTCTGCAAAACAAGCTCTCTTCTTCTCTTGTGCCAAAAGCTCCAAATTAAGACCCCTGGAGTTTGAGCACTCTCCCTTCTCATACTTGCTGTCAACCACATCTATGGATGCTATCTATGACAACCCGGCAAATATCACTTTTGTGGTAATCTGGTAAGTAAAGTTTGTTCCCACAGAGATATGAGTCAGAATTGGTCAAATACAAAGTCAAATAGTAACAATGTAGTTCTTCTTGGTTGCGTCTTTAATCTCTCAGGTAGAAACTACACCCAGAAGAGAGTAACAAGCACTAATTTGCAATCTCGTCACGAATTCACACTCCTTAATCACAACATCTTCAATTGTTTCCAAACAATCTTGATTGTGATGATTTAGGCTCTCCCAAAAACAACACTTCATTGCAAAACAACTTCACCTCAGAATTGTGTTCCACCTCTCCACTGAAGGCACAACTTCCTTGATCAAAATTGCTTTACATCAACTTCATGTTGCACTCACAAATGCAGAATACTACCAACACTACAATTCCTCTCAGATCTGTCAAGGCATTGCTTTGATTGCACTTCACTTAGGATCAAACACACAGAATGAAGATGAAGGCTGCGGAATCCAACATCCAACAAGCACACTGACTTGCACTTCAAATTTCTCCACACACTCACAAACACAAACACAACGTTGGTACTCAGAATCAAGCTCAAGCAACAAGCACTACTTCACAACACTTTGCTTTATCTATTCTCAGAAATAATGAGCACTGAACAACATAAGACTGCAAATACCACTCTTAAATAGTGAAGCAATAGACAATTATCTTTTAAATGTACCTCTTCCTAAAAACTCTACAAACCTGGAGATCCAAAATGACAATGCACCTCTTCATATCTGCCTCTTCAAATCTCAAATCTATTACTAATCCGATCCGATGTCTACTTCTTCTTCGGCTTTCAAACTGTGACAACCCGGCAAATATCACTTTTGCGGTAATCGGGTAAGTAAAGTTTGTTCCCGCAGAGATACTACCCATAATTGGTCAAATACAAAGTCAAAAGTCACAATTGCAGTTCTTCTTGATTGCTTCTTTAATCCCTCAGGTAGAAACTACACCCAAAAGAGAGTAACAAGCTCACAATCTTGACAACTTGTCACTAATACACACATATAATCACATCATAGTAAATTCTGTCCAAACAACTCTTGATTGTGATGATTCAGATTCTCCCGAAGACGGCACTTCACTGCAAAGACCGATTTTGCCTCAGAATTGTGTTCCACCCCTCCAGTGAAGGCACAACTTCCTCAATCAAAATTGCTTCACATCAACTTTGTGCTGCAATCACAAATGCAGAATACTAACAACACTACAATTCCTCTCAGATCTATCAAAGCATTGCTCCGATGCACTTCACTCAGGATCAAACACACAAAATGAAGATCAAGGCTGCAGATTCCAACATCCACAGACACACTGACTTGCTCTTCGGAATTCTCCACACACTCACAAATACAAACATGAAATTGACAATCGGAATTAAGCTTAAGCGACAAGTACTGAAAACAACACTTTGCTTTATCTATCTTTAGAAATATGAGTACTAAATAACATTGTACTGCGATTGCTCCACTTAAATACTGAAGCAAACGGCAGACTTGCCTACCTAGCACCGCTTCTTAACATCCCTTCCTACCTACAGATCCCAAGGGACAATCTATCTCTTCATATCTGCCCTTTCTTATCTCAAAATTGACTTCTATCCCGATCCGATGTCGACCTTGTCATCGGCTTCCAAACCCGATGATCTTCTTGCTATCTCACCTTCTTCGGGTACAACTGATTCTACTAATTTATCACTAATTCTACAACTTCTTCACTACAATCAGTAATTGAACTCCGAGCTACTCCATCTACACTCTTATTTCCCGACCCACTCTTCTCTAATGTGTCACTTCTCAAGTTCGATGACACCTGAATTCCTACTACTACGACATCGGGTTTCTTCTCTACTGTCACACTATTCCAAATTTTCTCTAACTCTGATTTGACTAAATCTAGCCTAAGACTAACATTATTCTCTGCCTCCAACATTTTCCTATCTACACGTTCTCTCAACCGGATCAGAAATGTGTTCATATCCACATCCTTGGCTTTTCTTTTCCGAGTTTCTTGCACAAGTAATTTAAACTCATGTAGGCAAGCTTCTTCCAATCTTCCTTCAGCCTCCGTGCTTAAGATTGCTCGTAATCTCCCAGCAAGGTCCCCTACTGATTCCGATGCGTATCCTTGAGAACGCTCCACCTTCAACTCCTCCCGATACATCTGCAACTCGTTGTCGTATTCTGCAGCGATCATCTTCTTCTCCTCGGCATACTGCATTTTCTGCTGCTCCGCACTCTTGACAAGTTCTCGCAAACACTCTTCTTCTTCTTGTCTGGATGCCAATTCTCTCTGCCATGCTTGATTTTTTGCTGCAGCACTCTTCTTCAAGCTGTCCAATTCTTGTTCCATCACGATGGTCATCGCCTTCAGATGAACATTCTCGACATGCACATTACTCACTTCTTCCTGCATCTTGCTGAGCCACATTGCCTGCTCCTTCAACTCTCCTGCTTGCTTTTGCAGGTCTTTCTCCTTCTCTACGCAACTCCCTTGTAGCACGCTCAGCAGTTTCTTCCTCGAGTCTTCCTCTCTCAATCTTCAATTTCCGCACTTCTTTGGATTTGATGCTCCTGCAGCTCCTGCACTTCCCTCAATAGATGCTTCACCACATGCAGCTCGTTCATCCCTTTCACTTGATCTTGGGCAATTCCCATACAATGTTCTTTCAATAGCTTGAGCATAGGTGTGATCACCCTCGTCAAATATGCTATCCCGCCAAAGCTTCTTCTTCATCATCGCCACCTTCGTCTGGAGTCTTTTCCTGTGTCATCGGCTCCTTCATCCGAAGTCGCGATCTTTGTATCTTTGTAGTGTCAGCACTATCTTCGTCTTGGCTTGTTCTCCACCAGTGCCTTGCCAGCCTCACTCACCACCACCGATTGTTAGACTTTGGGCTCTCCATCACTTTCGCTACCCGACTCCCCACTCTTCAACGCGAGCTCTTCTTCTTCTGAGTCCTCTTCTTGTGACTCAGTTTCTTCATCCGACTCCAATCCCGAAGATGCTCTTCTCACAACGTTAGTGGTCTTCAACATCAGTCTCCAAGTCTTGCATTGGATGGGCGATGGTTTAGCTTCTTTGGGTTTACTTTGCTTCTTCGTCTTTGGACTGGCCACATCTTTGATCTACCACTGTCTTGTTCTCGCAAAGTATTCGTCATTTGCCTGCAGCTGAAGCATATACTGTTGCTCCTCTTCGTCAGCTTCTTGTCTCAAATCAGGGTGCATGTAGGAGAGCATACAATGCCGCTCGTCTTCCGAGAGCAATTTTAGGCCGAAGTAGAAATGTGCTGCAAATGGTGCAAAATAATGCAGTGGCGAGCCCATTTGCCAATTTACTACCATCTGCCTTGTTTGGTGATGGAAACACTTTGCCCAATTCACGGGTACTCTTGCAAACATCTGGTGGAAGAAGACTGCCTGCTACGTGGTTACGTACGTTGTTTGCTCCGGCTTGAACATGGCCATCATCGCCCCCATACTGCTTCTTTGGATCGGGTCCCGATAGGACTCCACCTTGTAACCATTCGTCGTTCTTGGAGCAAAAGACAAATTGCAAATCTCTGCCGTCTCCTCTGCAGCATCACACTTCTGATAGAAGGTGATCCCTGTCGGCTCTCCTGCTTCTCTCCCCAAGACTAACTTCCAATCCAACTCAGTCCATCGAGCCGGATTGCCTCTCTTCCCTTCCACTTCGGGACCCTCCTCACAATTACTGGCAGCGATCTCTGCCATCACTCCTGAGAAACTGAAATTCCAGTTCCATGCTAAAAAGGTGATACAAAGTCTAACCAAGACTTTGATCCTAGCTACTACATCTACTCGTCGAATTGCAAAACCTCTCATTGCCAGCACGTTGGCCACCTTTTTAGCCATGATTTGTTCTCTCGTTATACGCTGTTGGAAGATCAACCCCTCTCCTGGACGAGACACTCTAACTCCCTCAGGGTTTTGGAAAATTTCACTCTCGATGGGCTTCTGGACACGCATTCCTGCAGGATGACTCCTCAAAGGAATTGGAAATTTACTCAACAAATTCAGCTTTCCCCTACGCAGTCGCAAGTTTATATTGCCCCAAATCGCAGTCATTCTTTAGTTGATTTCATCTGTGAATTTCTCTCTTCTACGTGCACTACCGGTCACTGTCAAGATATGCTTCTTCTGCCCCCGCCGTTTCTTGAAATGTACTTTCTTGCCACATACAGAGCTTGTTAAACGGTCCTCGTCATTTCCGCATTTTCCAACCCAAAGATGATGATCTTTGGCCTACTTCCGGCATACTCCTCTTCTGAGTACCTCCATCATCGGATCCAATGTCAGATTCTTTGGCTTTCCTCCGAAGTTACTTTCACCTCTTCTTTTGTGCTTACTTCATCTCTTAAACCCTACTAACCATAAAAAAACAAAAAATGTGGGTACCACACAAACCCAAACCCAAAGTAACTTTACTTCTTATTATTCTTTCCTTGGGTTTCATAACTCCTACATCTTCTACCAAATCTAATAGTTCTCTTTCCTGATCTGAAATCTCACTAGTAGGCAATCTGTCTAACTCCTTATCTCCCAACCCACTCTTCTCTAATGTCTCCAATGGTAACCCAGAGACATTTGTACTCCTACTTCATCTACTTCAAGTTTTGCTCTAACATCTTTCCGCAGTTTATCTATCTCCAATTTTACTAAGTCTAATCAAATTGTGATATTGTCTTCTACCTCCAATATCTTCCTATCTACACGAGTTCTGAGACAAATCAACAATGCATTCAAATTGGTGTCCTTTGCATGTCTCCTCCTTGTCTCCTGCACCAACAACTTCAACTCGTGCAGCCTCGTCTCCTTGATACACACATTGGCCTCTGTACTCAACATCACATTCATCCTAATTACAATCTCCTTCAATGGCTCCAGTCTCATCTTCCTCTCTTGTTCCCGATCCGCAAGCCAATCCTCTCGGTACATTGCCAATTTTGCCTCAAACTCAACTTTCACAACTTCCTTCTCCTTCTCCTTCTGTACAATCTTCTCCTCCTGATTATGAAGTAACTCTTGCAACCTCTCTTCTTCTCTATATCTCACTGCCAACTCTCGTTGCCACAATTGCTTCTTCTCTTCTACACTCTCCATCACCCTATCAAGCTCTTGTTCCTTCTCGGCTATTCTTGCCATAGCATGGATAATCTCTAATCTCAAATCAGCAAATTGCTGCTTCAAGATCTCATTCTCAGCTACTTGTCTCTCTCTTGCTTTGTCACTCTGCTTCACAAGTTCCTCTCAATTCCTTGCTTTTCTCCTCAAGTTCTCTATCACTTGACTCTGTACTACTGCCTCTACTCGTAGTACCTCCCGTTCCTCCTCTCCTCGGATTATACTACTCTTCAATTCCAAGTTCTCTTCTTCCAATTGAGCTAACACCCGCAACACAGTCTTCACCTCCGGACACTTTGACTGCATCTCTTTCTTCTTGTGTTCTAATTTCACCAACAGAGGACACACAACTTCACACAGGTACTCCATTCTATCACTGGCAACTACTTTGTCTTTTGGAGTGATCTCCTTCTTCACCTCTTCTTCTTTTGATACTTGCCTTCTTTGCTACAGTCATCATATCGGAATAGACCCTTCACTCCCTGAGCTGGCATTCTCTTCTTCCCTTACCTTGCTTGGACCCGCTTCACACTTTACCTTTCACCTAGACCAAACTCCTCTTTGAATGGTAACCTTCCTCTCCTCCTGCTTTGGCACTTTGTCTTCTAACTTCATGTTACCTTTGTCCTCGAGCTCCATCCTGACTTCTTCTGTTGCTGTGGGTACCAATGTCATCTCTCCACCTTCGTCGTTGTCACTACTCGTGTCTCCACTCTATAGTGTGAGCTCGGGTTCTTCCTCGCGTTCCGAGTCTTTGGACTTGCACTTGGCTTTGCCTTTTGAGTCTTCTTCCAACAACACAATTAGTACCATACCTTTCCTTGGGTTTACCCTTCTAGCCTTCCAAGGTCTTGTTCTCTTGACGTCTTTGCCTTCTCCTTGTCGACTCCTCTTCTTTGACTTTGGAGTACTCACGTCCACCTGCACACTCTTCCCCATCTACGTGTAGTACTCATCATTGCTTCTGATCTGAAGAATGTATTGTTGCTCCTCCATGTCAACCTCCTTTCTTAAGTTGGGATGAAAATGTGACACCATTTTGTTGCACTCCGCCGCATTGAGGAGATTTAGCCTCAGATAGAAATGTGCTGCAAATGGCACAATGTAATGCGGAGGTGATTTATCCTGCAAGGTCCACACCATCTGTCTTGTTTGCCCATGGAAGCACCTCTCCCAATTAATTAGCTCTCCTGCAAACTTTTTTTTTGCAAGAGAGCAACATAACCGCTTCATGCTTCATCACATAAGTCATTCTCTCCGGCTTCAAGATTGCCATGAGAGCACTCACAATCCCTCTCTTGACAAGATCCTTGTAGCTCTCTACTTTGTACCCATTCTTTGTACGCTTTGAAGAGAATGCATCCCTCACTTCTTGGGTTTCTTCGGCTACCTCTCCCTTCTCCAAGAACGTGGCACCCTGCTCCATGCCTACCTCTCTTCTGAGTACTAATCTCCAATCTGACTCCGTCCAACAAGCGGGATTTCCTCTCTTCCCCTTTTCCTTGGGGCCATCAAGACATTTACTCTAGATTATCTCGGTCATGAATCTTGGAAAGCTCATATTCCAGTTCCATGCCAAGAATGTGATCTGAAGTTGGCTCAGGACTTTGATTCTTGCAATCACATCTAACCTCCAAATTGCATGATTTCTCATTGCAAATTTGGAGTTCTTCTTTCCTCCTCCCATCTTTCTTTTTTCCACTGTCTCTGGGATTAACTCTCTCAAATTCTCCTCTACACACCAGTGCATCTTCAACTCTACTTCCCTTCCCACGATCTCCTGCAAGACAACTCTTCAATAGCAAAGAAAAATTGCTTGACATTGCTTTGTCATTAGCCCGATTCTTATAGAGTCACACCTTCTTTGTCGCTCTTCAATTTGAGTTTCTACTGAGAAATCACACCTCTTGCATGCTCTTGTCACTGTCAAGTGTCCTTCATGCATATGACCACCAGTTTTTGAACGGTCCTTTCTTAAATTTCTCACCCCAAAGAAAAGTTGTTACACTGTCCTCGCCTCGGGTTGAGCACCCCCCCCGATACAAAGACTTCTTACTTTGGTTTGTATGCTGACAGGCCAAGTCTGAGTACTTTGCCTTATGAACCGAAGCCACGTTACCTCGGGTTTCATCCCAAAGACTCTTTTCTTTGCCTTCTTTGGCCACACAGGCGCAATCCGACTTCTCTATACACTTCTTCTTCTTCTCCATTTCAAAAAAAAACAAAAAATGTGGGTACCACCCTATCCACTTACCTTTTTTTGGATTAGGAACCACTTGGGTTTCACTACCTCCCTCTTTCCCTCTATTGGCTTCCTCATAACCCCTTCCTCTATGGTAAGTGGAATTTGGGCAATTCCGTTGGATATGGCCTCTTTCTCCACAACCAAAACAATTTCTATCATTGAAATTTTTGGCTGGTTGGCCTCTTCTATATGGATAGTTTCCCTAACTCCTAGGCCCTCTCCCTAAATTCTGATCCACCTCTCTCTTCTCCCATAGTTGCACCACATTGATCTTGAGATCCACAAGTTGTTCTGTGATGGTTTGAAGTAGATCGTTTGGTGGAGGTGCAAGAACTAGAGCAACTACTACTTGTGGTGCAACCCTTGCCACCAAAGTATCAGAATTTCCACCATACTTGTAGCCTTGAGGAAGATGCACAACCTCCTTCACCACCAAATCACTCTCATCTCCTTCCAAACTCTCCTCCAAATCACTCTCCTCTCATATCTCACCTTGCTTCTAATTTGTGGTCTCAATCCTCCCACAAAATTCTTGGTGAGCATGGCCCCTATGCCAATCATACTAGTCTCCATATCATCTCCACCCTTCCTCAACACTATGCAAAATCTGGACTCTAACTTTTCTACTCTTTCCACATTTTCTCTCCATCTCCTTGCTTGAGAAAGGTAACCTCACTCACCAATCTCTCATCACTCTCATCAGGAAGTTCTCAATGAGTGCTAAAGTCAAAGTCTCCCAAGACTCTTCTTGCCCATCTCTCTTCTCTCTCTTTTGGTATTCTGATTCATACCATGTAAGTACTGCATCCTCAAAGAAATCTGGTAATAATGAGGCCCACTCATTCTTCCTCCTCTCATTGTTTCATATGCAAGCTCTCTTGAAGTCTATCATAAAGGCCTCCACATCTTCTCTATCCTTGCCAAAGAACACCAAAAGTTTTCCCATCTTAACCCCTCACTATCTTTCTTTTCTCTCAAATTTTTCCTTTCTTTTCTTTCTCTCACTCTATAACTAATAGAGTATATACATGCCTAACACCATTGAGAATAATCCACCCTAGGGAACACAAAAGGTTCAGGTTACTCCAAGATTTCTATAGCAACATCAAATCCTAAAGTGCATATTAATCAAACTCGCATGGATAGTTTATCCATAAGTTGAAAGATTATCTCCATCACTTATTTTGAGAACTATCTGATGAAGGTAGTAGTATTTCTATAGCTGTACTAAGACTCTCTCCAAGATCCTTCACCAAAGTCTCCAAAAGTGCTTTTACTCCACTACACTCATGGCCTTTTGGAAGTCCTTCCACTCCACAAACCTCACACAACTCCTTGGTCTTAGATCTTCTCCCTCCCAATCTTGGTGAAGAAGGTCCAACATGCAAACCCAAGTCAAGTAAGCCTCTCTTTTCCCTCAATCTCCTGCTCTCAAAGGTCAATGGACATGAACTTGCCTTATGTCCCTTCTCTTCACATAGAAAGCACTTAGACTCACTCTTTCCTCCAAGTGGCATAGGTTTTTGGATCCTCTCAACACTCTCTTCAAATTCTATTGTAAACTCTCTTTTCCTCAAATCTACCCCTATAATCACCTCAAACTCTTGGGGAACCTTTCATAGTCTCAATTTCCACTCTTGATGACCTTCCATGTTCCCAAGATGAATCTAAACACTCAAATATGCTTTTTGTTGATCTCAAACTCCTCATGCATGAGGTCTCCACTCTGCAGAATTAACCCTTCCTCACAATGTCACTCAAATCTCCCAACTTGTATGTCATAGTCCTCTGAAATTTTCACACTTGTCATAACTCTAGGGCATCCCTCCTTGAAAAATTTCAGATCTTTTCATTCAGCCATTTGGCCTAGACACCTCTCTATTCAGCACACATATTCTAGATTTGGTCTGAAAACCACTCCATTCACTTCAAAAACTCATAACTCCCTACGCAAGAATGATCTCTCTCTAATTTTTGTGGCCAAAAGTAGTATACAATGCATTGAGTTTTCTTGGGAATTTTCAGAAAAATTCACAAAAAATTGAAGAAATGGCAGGCTCTGTACAATTATCCAGAGAGCATGCAGTTGCGGGAGTAGTTTACCCTATCAACTTCCAAAAATTCTAGCCCAGTGCGCATAGTAGCTCTCACAATTATTTCAAGCGTGATAACTAAAAGATAACCCAAGCTATCATGTGTAGAAATTTAAGTCCAGATCTCAAACTAGAAATTTTGCCCAAAATCACCTTAATCCCTAAAATCTGCAATCCACCTCACACAATCTATCCAAATCCTCTCATGTGTATAAGATGTACAAAATCACCTCAAAGATATCATCATGAACTACAGGGTATACAAATGGATCTTGGTTCTCTAACATAAGTTCAGCCCTCTCTTCTCCTAATGTTCTCTCCAAGTGAGCTCTCATAGCCTCCTTCTGCCTAATGTAGAATTGAACGTGGAACATTATCTTGCCCCCTAGAGAGGTCACGGGAACGGAACCAAAAATGTGAGCCGGCTTGTCTCTCACTCAGGATGAACCTCTGATGGCTATTATGGTAGCGCACCATGGACTAAGAAGGCAAGGAACCCCAACTCCACCATACTCCTCCAAGGCTAACACTCCAAGACTCAAGGCATTGCTCACTAGAGAACTCAATGAGAGAGAGATAGTTGCAAATGAAAGGATGATGAGTACCTCTTCATCCCTTGTTTATATACTTGTGAAATAGTTACACACCAAAGTTACTAATTACTAGAGTAACTCAAGTTACTAGGTGGTAAAATTCAAGTAAAGTCAACAAGTAGGAAGGGATATTCATTCACATGGGCATATTCCCCTAAGCATGTGGTGTTATCTTGAGCCAACCACTAAGTGAAGGATTCCTTCACATGGGCTATCCTTGGACTAAAGAAGAATCCAAAACAAAAAGGCTTGCAGGCCCAAGAGTTCTCAACTCTGTCCTCAAAGCCAAACACCTAGGAATAATACCAATCAACACACTAAAATCCAAAATAGTGGTGCTCATCTTTTCTACTTCCTCTAAAGTAAGGCCTCCTCTTTCTTAGCTATGACTAACTTTAGCTAACCATGACTTATATAGAACCATCTTTTATCTCTATACAAATAATATCTCTCAAGTTCTTGTAATACCAAGCCTAAACCCTAAACCCTAAACTTGTAATGTGTGTGGTATCACAATGCCACACACATGCACAAATGGGTATTACAGTACTGTGAGCCGGCCTGTCTCTCACTCAGGATGAACCTCTGATGGCTATTATGGTAGCGCACCATGGACTAAGAAGGCAAGGAACCCAAACTCCATCATACTCCTCCAAGGCTAACACTCCAAGACTCAAGACATTGCTCACTAGAGAACTCAATGAGAGAGATAGTTGCAAATGAAAGGATGATGAGTACCTCCTCACCCCTTGTTTATATACTTGTGAAATAGTTACGTACCAAAGTTACTAATTACCGTAGTAACTCAAGTTACTAGACTAAAAGTCAAGTAAAGTCAAAAAGTGGAAAGGAATATCCATTCACATGGGCATATTCCCCTTATCTTGACCCAACCACTAAAGCAAGGATTCCTTCACATGGGCTATCCTTGGACTAAAGAAGAATCCAAAACAAAAAGGCTTGCGGGCCCAAGAGTTCTCAACTCTTTCCCCAAAGCCAAACACCTAGGAATAATACCAAGTCAACACACTAAAATCCAAAATAGTGGTGCTCATCTTTTCTACTTCCTCTAAAGTAAGGTCCCATCTATCTTAGCTATGACTAACTTCAGCTAACCATGACTAATATAGAACCATCCTTTATCTCTATATAAATAATATCTCTTAAGTACTTGTAATACCAAGCTAAATATCACAATACCACACACATGCACAAATGGGTGTTACATTTACCCCCGGACTAAGTTTTCACTTTGTCCTCAAAGTGAAGGTCTCTCTACCTTCTATGGTACATCTTCAACTTATCATGGTTAATCCTATCAAAGTATCTTCCTCCCAACTCCTTGAGATCATAGGTGTAATTGCCCCACACCTTCTCCACTATGAAAGGTCCAAAGTACTTAGGCAAAAACTTCTTTTGCACTCTCTTGAATCGAATGGAATCAAACAACATTACCCAATCACCTTCTTTGAAAGGCTCCACCTTCTTCTTGTCTTGCCTCTTATCATAGCTCTCCTTTTGTTTCCTTTGGGCTTGCTCCACTCGAACCATAGCAACTGCTCTTGCCTCTTCCAACTCCATGAGTTGATCCTTCCTTGACTTCTCTGCATCACCTCCTTGTGCTTTCTTCAATCTCCTATGAATGCTTTGGAAGGTAGGAAGATCAAAGTGAATAGGTAAGGTAGACTCAATACCATACACCAATTGAAATGGAGAATATCCCATGGAAGTTTTCATGGTTGTCCTATACTCCCACAAAACTGCATGAATCCTCTTGTCCCAATGATGTTTAGCCCCCTCCATTTCTGCATCTTTGGCCAACATCATGCACAAGGTCTGATTGGTTCTCTCTGCCAAGCCATTGGAATTTGGCTTATAGGATGTAGTTACTCTATGTGTGATAGAGAAATGTCGTAGCATGGCTGTAGTAATGCTTCCTGTAAACTCTCCTCCTCTATCCGAAACCAACTCCAAAGGCCATCCAAACCTAGTGATAATGCGTTCATAAAGAAATCTACCCACTTCATCTTCATTCTTGTCCCTCAATGGTCTAGCCTCAACCCACTTGGTAAGGTAATCAGTAACTACCACAATGTACCGATAGTTCCTTGGGGTTCTATTGAGAGGACCTACAAAATCAATTCCCCACTTCTCAAAAGGTCCTAGCAATGGAATTGATCTAAGTGGTGGAGTGGATGTAGACTTTCTAGCAAAAGCTTGACAAACATGACAAGTTTTGCAATAATCAAGACAATCCTTGAAAATCCCTCTCCAATGGTAACCTGCATCTAGAATCTTGAATGCAGTCACCTTTCTTGCAAAGTGTCCTCCACATACTAAACCTTCATGAAACTCCTTTATGAGTAGGATAGACTCTTCCTTACCCACTGCTCTTCAAAGTAGACCATCTGCTCCTTGGTGAAAAAGAATATCCTCCACCATTGTGTAAGGTCTAGATCTTGCTGCAAGGGCCTTCCTCTCCCTAGCATGCATCCCTTTTGGATAGTTACCTTTTGTCACAAAATCCACAATCTCCTTGTACTCCATTGGAACCTCTTGAGTGACTGAGATTGTCATGAGCTCCTCATCCGGGAAGGAATCATCCACTGGCTCATCTCCATCATGATCATAGGCTCTAGATAATAAATCAGCATTTGCATGTTTCTTTCCTGGCCTATCTTCAATGGTGTAGTCATACTCAGACAAGAGTATCATCCACCTTGCTAGTCTCCCTTCAACATAAGGCTTGTTGAAGATGTACTTCAAAGCCTTGTGATCGGTGACAATGGTGGCTTTCCCTCCAATCAAGTAGTGTCTAAACTTCTTGAGACCAAAGATCACTGCCAACCCTTCTCTCTCCGTGACAGAGTAGTTCTTCTTTGCTGAAACCATCTGCCTACTAGCATAAGCTATTAGATGATCATGCCCATCTTGGTCTAATTGACTAAGAGTGCATCCTATAGCTACATTAGAAGCATCAGTGTAGAGGATGAAAGGTTTACTCCAATCAGGTTTAGCAAGAATTGGAGCTACAACAAGGGATTGCTTGAGCTCCTCAAAAGCTTTGAGAGCCTCCTTGTCTTCCAAAATCACCATGTAATCTACACCCTTCTTCATGTAGATGGTCAATGCATAAGCCTTGTTGGAAAATGAGAAGATGAACCTCTTATAGTACCCAACCATCCCCAAGAATTGGCGTAACTTTGTCAAGCTTGAAGGGAATGGAAGGTCTGAGATTTTCCTCACCTTCTCAGGATCAACTGCTATTCCATCCTTGGAGATGATATGCCCCAAAAGTAGACCTTCTTCACATCCAAAAATGCACTTCTTTGGGTTGAGTGATGCATTTGCCTCATCCAAGCGTTGCAAGACTTTGATTAGGTGCTCAAAGTGCTCCTCCTTGCTCCCATAGACACAAAAGTCATCAATGAAATCTCTCACAAATTTCCCAATGAAAGGTTCAAATACCTTGTTCATGAACCGTTCGAATGTGGCTGGAGCATTGCAAAGCCCAAAAGGCATGACCTTGAAAGCGTAAGTTCTCCAAGGTGTGGTGAATGTGGTGAGTTGTTGATGCTCTGGTGCAATCTTGATTTGGTTATATCCACTATAACCATCTCCAAAACTGTATCTCTCATGACCTGCAACCTCCTCCAAGATCTCATCAATGAATGGCAATGGGTAGTAGTCCTTCTTGGTAACAGCATTGAGCTTCTTGTAATCCACACATACTCAAAGCTTGCCATTCTTTTTCTTCACAATGACAATTGGAGACACCCATTCTGAATTCTCCACCTCAAAGATAAATCCAGCCTCCTTGAGCTTATCAATCTCCTTCACAACCAAAGATATTGGTGGGATAATGCGACGTTGCTTTTGGCGGATTGGTCTTGCATGTGACTCCACCTCTATCTTGTGCTCCTCCAAGGTGACTTCCTTCAAATCCTTGTAACTAAAAGCAAACACATGGATGAACTTGCGGAAAATCTCCTCAAATCTCACCTTCTCCTCCTTGGTAACATTTGGGCCATACTTGAGGGTAGATAACCTTCTCTCTACCTCCTCAAGTGTCAATGGTGATTTATCTGGGTCCTTCAAAACCTCTGGCTTAGGTGCAAAATCCATAGCACACAGAGGATACACATCTGAATCAGATTCAGATTCATCCTCCTCCGTGGAAGTCTCCTCTTCCATGCTTGTGTCCACACCTGAAGCTCCTTCTTCAGAATCTGATTCCTAATAATCAGAAGATGGTGTATCTGAATGTGAAGTGTTGGTGGTGTTAGTCACAGGAACAGTGACTCTATGGTTTGATGGCCCAATCCTCAAGTACCCTTTGTGCCATCGATCAGTTGTGCGTGCTGCTCTCAACCATGGCCTCCCAAGAAGTAAGTCATAGCTTGAATCCTTCAAGACTTGGAAAGTCATGAGATTTTGAACTCCCATAACTGAAACTACCACCTTATCCATCACCCCTACTGGTCAAACTTGTTGCTTGTTTGCCATGCTCACCACAAATGTTGAAGGTCTTGAGGGTATCATACCCAACTTCTTCATCAACCTTTCTGACATGGCATTCACTGCTGATCCTCCATTAACCAATGCATCCTTGATGTTGTGACCATTCACTCTCACATCAATCTTGGAGGCATATTCACAAGCTTCCCATGGTGCTGGCTTGGCATCCACCACCCCCATTGATATTGGAACTTTTGCCTTCTTCTTCTTCTTGCTCCTTGTAGAACTCAAACCACCTCTAAGCTCCTTTCTCAAGGTAGGGTTCAAAGCAATTAATTGGCCCACTGTGATGTTAGCCTTGTGACTACCAACATCCTCCAACACATTGTAGTTCCATTGTTGCTTTGAGATCAAGAAGTCCTCCATCCCCAACTTCTTCCTTGGAGTCTTTGTTGTTGATGGTGTTGAGGTGCGAGTGCTCCTAGTTGACATAGGAGTATCCTTGCTTGAAGTAAATCCTTTAGAAGAGTGAACATCCTCTGCAAAACGAGCTCTCTTCTTCTCTTGTGCCAAAAGCTCCAAATTAAGACCCTTGGAGTTTGAGCACTCTCCCTTCTCATACTTGCTCTCAACCACATCTATGGATGCTATCCCCTTACCTTTGTTGGGATTAGGAGCCACTTGGGTTTCACTACCTCCCTCTTTCCCTCTATTGGCTCCCTCATAACCCCTTCCTCCATGGTAAGTGGAATTTGGGCAATTCCTTTGGATATGGCCTCTTCCTCCACAACCAAAACAATTTCTATCATTGAAATTTTTGGCTGGTTGGCCTCCTCTATATGGATAGTTTCCATAACTCCTAGGCCCTCTCCCTACATTCTGATCCACCTCTCTCTTCTCCCATAGTTGCACCACATTGATCTTGAGATCCGCAAGTTGTTCTGTGATGGTTTGGAGTGGATCTTTTGGTGGAGGTGCAAGAACTGGAGCAACTACTACTTGTGGTGCAACCCTTGTCACCAAAGTATCAGAAGTTCCACCATACTTGTAGCCTTGAGGAGGATGCACAACCTCCTTCACCACTAAATCACTCTCATCCCCTTCCAAACTCTCCTCCATACGAATTGCGATCTTGATAGCTTCAACCTTGGAAGAAGGTTTCTCATATCTCACCTTGCTTCTAATTTGTGGTCTCAACCCTCCCACAAAATTCTTGGTGAGCATGTCCCCTATGCCAATCATTGTAGTCTCCACATCATCCCCACCCTTCCTCAACACTATGCGAAATCTGGACTCTAACTTTTCCACTCTTTCCACATATACTCTCAATTTCTCTCCATCTCCTTGCTTGAGAAATGTAACCTCACTCATCAATCTCTCATAACTCTCATCAGGAAGAAAGTTTTCAATGAGTGCTGAAGTCAAAGTCTCCCAAGACTCCTCTTCCCCCTCTCTGCTCTCTCTCTTTTGGTATTCTGACTCATACCATGTAAGTGCTGCATCCTGAAAGAAATCTGGTAATAATGAGGCCCACTCATTCTTCCTCCTCTCATTGTTTCCTATGCAAGCTCTCTTGAAGTCTCTCACAAAGGCCTCCACATCTTCTCCATCCTTGCCAAAGAAAACCGGAAGTTTTCCCATATTAACCCCTCACTATCTTTCTTTTCTCTCAAATTTTTTTTTCTCTTTTCTTTTCTCTCACTCTATTACTAATAGAGTATATACATGACTCACACCATCTGAGAATAATCCACTCTAGGGAACACAAAAGGTTCAGGTTGCTCCAAGATTTCTATAGCAACATCAAATCTTAGAGTGCATATTAATCTTACTCTCATGGATAGTTTATCCATAAGTTGAAAGATTATCTCCATCACTAATCTTGAGAACTAGCTGATGAAGGTGGTAGTATTTCTGTAGCTGTACTAAGACTCTCTCCAAGATCCTTCACCAAAGTTTCCAAAAGTGCTTTTACTCCACTACACTCATGTCCTTTTGGAAGTCCTTCAACTCCACAAACCTCACACAACTCCTTGGTCTTAGATCTTCTCCCTCCCAATCTTGGTGAAGAAGGTCCAACATGCAAAACCAAGTCAAGTAAGCCTCTCCTTTCCCTCAATCTCTTGCTCTCAAAGGTCAATGGACATGAACTTGCCTTATGTCCCTTCTCTCCACATAGAAAGCACTAGACTCACTCTTTCCTCCAAGTGGTGTGGGTTTTTGGATCCTCTCAATACTCTCTTCAAATTCTATTGTAAACTCTCTTTTCCTCAAATCAACCCCTACAATCACCTCAAACCCTTGGGGAACCTTGCATAATCTCAATTTCCACTCTTGATGACCCTCCATGTTCCCAAGATGAATCTAAACACTCAAACATGCTTTTTGTTGATCTCAAACTTCTCATGCATGAGATCTCCACTTTGCAGAATTGACCCTTCCTCACAATGTCACTCAAATCTCCCAACCGATGTGTCATAGTCCTCTGAAATTTTGCACACTTGATAAAAACTCTAGGGCGTCCCTCCGTGCAAAATTTCAGATCTTTTCATCAAGCCAGTTGGTCTAGACACCTTTCTATTCAGCACCCATATTTCAGATTTGGTCTGAAAACAACCCCCCTCACTTCAAAAACTCATTTCTCCCTGCGCAAGAACGATCTATCTCTAATTTTTGTAGCAGCCAGTAGGATACAACGCACTGAATTTTTGTGGAAATTTTCAGGACAATTCACTCAAAATTGAAGAAATGGCAGACTCTGTACAATTTTCCAGAGAGCATGCAGTTGCGGGAGCACTTTACCCTATCAACTTTCAAAAATTCTAGCCCAGTGCGCATAAAAGCTCTCACAATAATTTCAAGTGTGCTAACTGAAGGATAACCCAAGCTATTATGTGTATAAATCTCAAGTCCAGATCTCAAACTTGAGATTTTGCCCAAAATCACCTTAATCCCCAAAATCTGCAATCCACCTCACACAATCTCTCCAATTCCTCTCATGTGTACAAGATGTACAAAATCACCTCAAAGACATCATAATGAATTACAGGGTATACAAATGGATCTTGGTTCTCTAACATAAGTTCAGCCCTCTCCTCTCCTAATGTTCTCTCCAAGTGAGCTCTCGTAGCCTCCTTTTGCCTAATGTAGAATTGGACGCGGAACATTATCTTGCCTTCTAGAGAGGTCCCGGCAACGGAACCAAAAATGTGAGCCGGCCTGTCTCTCACTCAGGATGAACCTCTGATGGCTATTATGGTAGCGCACCATGGACTAAGAAGGCAAGGAACCCAAACTCCATCATACTCCTCCAAGGCTAACACTCCAAGACTCAAGACATTGCTCACTAGAGAACTCCATGAGAGAGATAGTTGCAAATGAAAGGATGATGAGTACCTCCTCACCCCTTGTTTATATACTTGTGAAATAGTTATGTACCAAAGTTACTAATTACCGTAGTAACTCAAGTTACTAGACTAAAAGTCAAGTAAAGTCAAAAAGTAGAAAGGAATATCCATTCACATGGGCATATTCCCCTTATCTAGACCCAACCACTAAAGCAAGGATTCCTTCACATGGGCTATCCTTGGACTAAAGAAGAATCCAAAACAAAAAGGCTTGCGGGCCCAAGAGTTCTCAACTCTTTCCCCAAAGCCAAACACATAGGAATAATACCAATCAACACACTAAAATCCAAAATAGTGGTGCTCATCTTTTCTACTTCCTCTAAAGTAAGGTCCCATCTATCTTAGCTATGACTAACTTTAGCTAACCATAACTAATATATAACCATCCTTTATCTCTATATAAATAATATCTCTTAAGTACTTGTAATACCAAGCTAAATATCACAATACCACACACATGCACAAATGTGTGTTACAGTACAGAAGCCAGTGTCCGGATAGAAGCCAATGTCCGGATTGAAGAAACAAGATTGCACAAGTTGAAGCTGTTGGTGCAAGAGATGAGGAGGAGATATGAAAAGGATAAAGATTTGAATGCCTTGATGATTAGTCTTAGAACTCGTGTAGATATGAAGACATTAGAAGTAGAGGATAATAGCACGATTTGATTAGACTTGGTAAAATTGGAGATAGATAAACTTTGGAAGGATATAAGAGTGAACCCAAAGTAGATGACATAAGAGTACAAATATCTTTGGAGTTACCAGTGGAGATGTTAGAGAAGAGTGGGTCGGGAAGTAGAGATTTAGAAAGATTACTTGTGATAGGAATTGTAGATCTGGAAATAGAAATGTTAGTATTGGTAGAGGATTTAGTAGTTGTGAAACCCAAGGATAGAGTAGTATGTGAGATTATTTCAGGATTGAGTGTGGAAGTTGAGGAACAAGTAGACATCAGATCGAAGAAGTAACAGTTTTGAGATTTGAAGAGGCAGATATGAAGAGATGGTTTGTCATTTTGGATGTGTAGGTAGGAAGAGTTGTTAGGAAATGGTATAGTTGTTAGTAATTGCTGAAGTGCTCTGCCTATTTAAAGGTGTCATTTGCAATAATATGTTGTTTGATGGATTTTTAGGGTACAATCAAGTATCCATCCGAGAAGAGGACAAGAATAAAACTACATTCACCACCGATTGGGGCACGTTTGCTTACAATCAAATGCACTTTGGGTTGTGTAATGCTCATGTTACTTTCCAATGGATGATGAATGCAACCTTCAAGGATTTTTTGCGCAGATTTGTGGAAGTCTTCATTGATGATTTTTGTGTGTTTGGGCAAAGAGATGTACATTTGGATAACCTTCACCAAAATTTTGAAAAGTGTCATTTTGCCGGTTTGTCATTATACCCGGAGAAATGCTTCTTCACCATGAAGGAGGGGATTCTTCTAGGGCATCGGGTGTCAAGCCAAGGTATCAAAGTCAATGTCAAGAAGGTAAAAGTAATATTAGCTTTGGAATCCTTGAGGAACATCCGGGAGTTGAGAGCCTTCTTAAGACATGTTGGATACTATAGACACTTTGTGTCAAACTATGCGGTGCTTGTTGCACCCCTTACAAAGCTTTTGAAGAAATCCAAAGACTACCTGTGGGAAGCAAATCAAGGAGAAGCTTTCTAGGTATTGAAGAAGAAACTAGTTGAAGCACCAGTCATGAGGGCTCCAAATTGGGACGTCCCTTTCCATGTATAAGTGGACACTTTGTCCATGGCAATCGGAGTTGTCTTAAGTCAGAAGGACAAGAAGAAGAAGGACTACCCAGTTTACTATGCTAGTTGACAATTATCAGTTTCAGAAAAGAGCTATTCAACAGCTGAAAGAGAAGCGCTCAGAATGGTGTATGCTTGCAAGAAATTTTGCCACTACATGCTGCGATACAAGTTTGTCTTCTATGTTGATCATTATGCATTTCAACATTTGGTCAAGAAGGCAGATTTGTCCGGGTGAATTGCGAGATGGATCTTGTTGTTACAAGAATTCACATACACTATACAAGTAAGGAAGGGAGCTTTACATTCTAATGCAGACTTCTTATCCAGGATAGAAACTCAAGACCAAGACTTGGAAGTCGATGATTGGTTTCTTGATGAAGAGCTATATCATCTGATGGCTATTTGAAGTACAAGGTATGCGGCCAAATATCATTACCTGCATAATTGTCATTGTCCTGAGGGGCTAGACTTGGAGTAGAGGGCAGTCTTCCTCCGGAAGATGGGACCATACCAATTAAGGCACAACATTTTGTTTAAGATGGGTAAAGATGAAGTACTTCGGAGATGTTTGGAGGCATACAAAGTTCAAGGGGTCATTGAATCCTTACACTCCAAAGCATTGGGGTGACACTATGCTCTGAAGAATACTGTAAAGAAGATTCTTTCTCCTGGGTACTGGTGGCCTATGATGTATAAAGATACACATGCTCATATCCAAAGCTATGACGCTTGTCAGAGAACAAGAAAACCGACGGCAACTTCCCAATGGCCTTTGAAACCAATTTTTCCATTGGCTCCATTTGAGAAATGGGGTATTGATTTTGTGGGTCCAATCCAACCAAGGACCCAAGTTCTTGACATGCATAGATTATGATACCAAAATGGTCGAAGCAGAAGCAACACGGAGAGATGATGCGGAAACCATTGCAGAATTTTTCTTCCAAAACATCATTTCATGTTACGGGTGTCCTTTGGAATTGGTCTGTGATTGGGGAGCTCATTTTTTGAACTATATGGTAGAAGTGTTAACTAAGTACTTCCAAATTAAACATCAGAAGATGACTCTTTACAATCCAAAAGCTAATGGATTAACAGGCCAATTGATTGTTGTGTAAAATTTTGAACAAGGTGACAGTCAATTATGCCTATGACTTGGACACAAAGTTACTTGCAGCTTTGTGGGCATATAGAACAACTGAAAAGATAACTACCAAGCAAACTCCTTATTTCCTGACATATGGATTGCATCCCATACTACCAGTTGAATTTGAAGTACCGACCTACCGGATTCTTTGCAAAGAACAATTGTCGGAGGAAGAAAGCCAAGATATTTGGATCCATCAACTGATGTGGTTAGAAGAGAAAAGAGGCAATGCAATGCAAACCACAAAGGAAATCCAAGAACAGCTGAAAGTCAGGCACAATAAGAGAATCAAGCAAGTGGTTGTTCAAGTAGGTGACTTGGTGTTGTTATATGACAATCGCCACATATTTTTTCCAAGGAAACTTCATTTGCGGTGGATGGGGCCATACCGTGTTATGCACATATATGCCAACGGCTCTATTCAACTAGCACACTTGGAAGGTAATCCTTTTGCCACTTGAGTAAACGGGTGGAGGGTTAGAAAGTAGTGGACCACGAACCCAACTTTGTATAAAGTACCGGTTGTTGGTGTTTGTAGGGATGCTCACATTTGAGGGAGGAGGTATGTGGTACCCACAATTTTTTGTTTTGGATAGTTTTAGGAAAATTTGAAGAAGAAGTATGTGGATAGAGCCTAAAGAGTGCTAACCTGGGAACAAATAAGAAGAAGCGGGAGTTTGAAGTAAAACCCAAAGTCGACCTTGGGTCAAGACCCAAAGACACAAAGACAAAGATGAAGAAGGAGAGACTTCATATCAGGCGGTGTGAGCAGATCCAAAGAACCTATAACAAAATTCTTTGGAGTTGGCCCAAACAAGAAAGTATGTTGGAAGAAAGTAATGACCTCAAGATCAAGAACTTCTTGATAGTGACAAGAAACAATTTCACCAAATTGGAGATTGGAGAGGAGGAGCAACTGAAGAATGACCGATCGCGGAAAGACTATAAAATTACAAGTTGTGTGAGTAAGTAGAGCAATGTCCAGTCACTACATGGTTCCTTTTAGGAGTCAACCCAAAGTAATGCAAATTGCAAATCAGCAAGAAGAGGAGTGGGTTAGGATCTCGGGAACAATCTTCCACAAGAAGAAGGTGAGGAAGCACACAATGACCCCAAAAGTGAGTAAGCAGAGTGCAATGAGGGGGCTTGCAATTTTTAGATTAGAGTGATGGTGCAGATCAAAGTCTTGACAAGACTTCATATCACATTCCTGGCCTGGAACTGGAACTTCAGTTTTCCCGGTTTCATGGTAGAAATTGCAGCAAGTAATTGCAAGGATGGACCAAAGCACAAGGGGAAGAGAGGGAATCCCTCTCAATGGACAGAGGCAGATTGGAGAGTAGTTTTGGGAAGAGAGGCAGGAGAGGTAGGAGGGACCACCTTCTATTGAAAGTGTGAGGCTTCAGAAGAGACTGCCAAAGTGAGGAAGTTGTTCAATCAACCTTGCACTAAGAATGGGTACAAGGTGGATACTTACAAAGACCTCAAGCGGAGAGGGATAGTTAGCACGATGATGGCAATGTTCAAGCTAGAGCAAACCACCTATGTTACTATGCAATAGGCGGTGTTCTTTCACCAGATGTTTGCGGGGGAGGCATCGGATTGGGCAAAATGTCTACATCAGAGAGTGGGGCAAATGATTTTGGGATGGAGAATGGATATGCCACCACATTATTTTGTGCCCTTTGCAGTGCATTTTTATTTTGGGTTGAACTTGCTGACTTTGGAAGAACAAAATCGAATGCGCTCACACTTTCATCCGGATTTGTGAAAGGAGGCAGATGTAGATGAGCAATATTATATGGAGAGAGTGCGAGATGAGGATGAGTACTACAAGAAGAGTGGGTAGGAGAAAATTGTAACAATTGACCTTCCCAGAGCTAGAAAGAGAGCCAATCCCAAGAGTCGTGTTGTGACAGTCCAGCCCCAAAAAGTTCCAAAGCTAAACCCAACGGTGGTGGTAGTGAAGACAAAGGAAGCCACACTGGAAGCAGAAGACAAGTCGAAAAGAGAAACTAGATCAAAGGAAGGAATGTCGGGAGAAGAAGAGGAGTTCACGCTAAGGAGTGAAGAATCAAGCAGTGGAAGTGAAGGCAAAGTAGAAGTACAACGAATGTGACAGCCAATGATCAAGGTAGGAAAGCCGAGTCCCAAGGTTTCCATGGTTGAATGAGGAAGTGAGAGGAAGAAGGTAGAGGAAGTTGTGGCACAACCCCAGACTGCCAAGTGTAAGAATGAAATGCCTGCAGTTGAAGCGGGGCCCAGTAAAGTTACTCTTGAAGGTGGAGAAAGTTTAGAGGAAAAAACTTTGAAGGTACAAAGATTGCAACTTCGAGGCAAGGTGCAAGAAGTAGAGTGGTTGGAATTGGAAGGCCGAGCTGATGGCGCAAGGTGCAAAGGAGTGGACTATTTGTCTAAATTAGTTTTTCCACTATTGACGTTGCTATAGGAGAAGAAGATAGAGATGGTGAGTGCCAATCTTGAGGTGCCAGATGAATTGGCAGCAGTGAAGACTTGGAGTGCGGAAACCTTGTTGTTGCAAAGTAAATTGACAAGGGTGGAGACAGAAGTCGAAGAACTTTGGGTTGAGGAGGTTCTTTGGAGTAAGCATTTTGAGGTGACAAGGCAAGAGTTAGTCAAGAGTCGCAAGGAGGCGAAGGAGATGAATGTGTTGGTTGTAGTGTTGAAAGGGGAAATTTCAGATGCACATGAAGAGTTAATTCACTCAAAAGCAAGTACCACGGTGATGGAGCAAGAGTTAGAGAGTCTCAAGAAGAAAGCAGCGGAGAAACATCAACCCTAGCAACAAGAGTTAGTGGAGCACAATAGAGAAGAAGATTGATTGCGAGGGTTGATGCGGGAGGTAGAGGAGAAAATCCTTATGAATTGAAGGGAAAAGGAGGCATTGAAGGCCAAATTTGAAGATGAGCTCCAAATGTATTGCATTGAATTGGAGGAAGAAAGGAAGAAGGAGAGGCTGATGAGGTAAAAGGAGTCTTTAATGAATCAAGGCAATACTAAGCACAGAAGTTGAAGGTAAACTCAAGATTGCATGAGCTAAAGTTATCAGTACAGGAGACGCACAAGAGGAAAGCAAAGGACACGGAATTAAATAATCTATTAATTTATCTATAGGATTGTGTAGATAGGAGGATCTTAGAGGTGGGAGACAATGTGTGTCTCAGACCAGATCTTATTAGAACCCAGTTAGCTAAACTTTGTAGTGAGGTACAAGAAGTACAAAGACCCAATGTTGTAGAAGTATGAATACAATTGTCTTTGGAGTTGTTCTCTGAAACCTTAAAGAAAAATGGGTCAAGAGATAAAGAGTTGGAATGATCATGTGAGACCTCCAGTGTAGTTTGTAGTGAAGAAATTATAGAAATACAAGAGTGAAGAGTAGGATAAGATAGACCCGAGGATGGTGAAATTATAGAGGGATCATCGGGTTTGAATGCCAAAGTTGAGGTTGATATTGGATTGTAGTAGTAACAGACTTGAGATTTGAAGAGGCAGATATGAAGAGGTGCATTGTCATTTTGGATGTGTAGGTTTGTAGAGTTGTTATAGAATGGTATTTTTGTCAGTAACTATTGATTGTTTCACTATTTAAAGGTGGCATTCTCAATGAACTATTGTTTAGTATTCTAAATTTATGAAGATAGATAAAGCAGAGTGCTATGAAGTAGTGCTCGTTGCTTGAGCTTGATTCTGAGTATCAACTTTGTGTGTGTTGGTGAGTGTGTGGAGAATTTTGAAGTGCAAATCAGTTCCGTAGCCTGATCTTCATTTTGTGTGTTTGATCCTGGGTGAAGTGCAATCTGAGCAATGCATTGATAGATCTGAGAGGAATTGTAGTGTTGATAATATTTTTCATTTAAGAGTCCAGCGCAAAGTTGATGTGAAGCAATTTTGATCAAAGAAGTTGTGCCTTCAGTGGAGGGGTGGAACACAATTCTAAGGCAAAGTCGTTTTACAATAAAGTGCCATCTTTGGGAGAATCTGAATCATCACAATCAAGATTTGCTTGGATAGAATTTGCTATGTTGTGATTATGTGTGTATGTATTCGTGACAAGTTGTCAAGATTATGAGCTTGTTACTCTCTTCTGGGTGTAGTTGCTACTTGAGAGGTTAAAGAAGAACTCAAGAAGAACTAAATTGTTACTTTGCTTTGTATTTGGACATTTCTGACCAGCATCTATGCAGGAACAAACTGTAATTACCTTATTACCACAAAAGTGATATTTTTCGGGTTGTCACATGATTTTTGGCGCCATTACCGGTGTCGTTGAGAAAATAGCCCACGTGTACCCTTGAGGCTTTTGGTGTGATAAATTTTCTTTTTCTCTTTTAGTTGTTGTAAGGAACATGGATTTATGATAATATGTCTAGGGTGTGGTTTTGCTACCTTGCCGCGGGAGATATTTCCTATATTATTGTGAAGCCGGAAAAAGTTAGGGTGTTATTAGCTCAAGGAGTCTTTTAATGTGGCTTGAGCCAAGAAATAATGTGGGGTTACACTAGCTCAGGTTCTGTTTATGTTATGGGAATGAAAGAGGACTTGCCTTAGAAGAGAAGTGGGGAGAAATTTTTGAGAAAAAGGAGACAAGAGTTTTTGGGAAATGACAAGGGGAGTTTTCAAGAGAAGAGTTGGCAGGAGTTGAGTTCTTCATAGTGAGAATTATCGAAAGTGAGGAAGGGCTGACAGCTTTGAGAAATGAGGAGAGGAGTTTCAAGAGAGAAAGTTGCAGGAGTTTTTGAGAGAAGACAGTAGTGTTTTTGGGAAGTGATGGAGGATTTTTGAGAGAGGAAGGGCTGACAGTTTCGGGAAATGAGGAGAGGAGTTTCAAGAGAGAAAGTTGCAGGAATTTTTGAGAGAAGATAGTAGGGTTTTTGGAAAGTGATGGAGAATTATCAAAAGTGAGGAAGGGCTGACAGTTTTGGGAAATGAGGAGAGGAGTTTCAAGAGAGAAAGTTGCAGGAATTTTTGGGAGAAGATAGTAGGGTTTTCGAGAAGTGATGGAGGATTATCAAGAGAGGAAGGGCTGACAGTTTTGGGAAATGAGGAGAGGAGTTTCAAGAGAGAAAGTTGCAGGAATTTTAGAGAGAAGACAGTAGGGTTTTTGGAAAGTGATGGAGGATTTTCAAGAGATGAAGGGCTGACAGTTTCAGGAATTGCCAGAGGATTTCGAGGGAGAAGTTGGCAGAGGATTTCAAGAGAGAAGTTGCAGAAATTCTTGAGAAGAAAAGACAGTAGGATTTTAGGGAAAGTGCCAGAGGAATTCTCGAGAAGAAAAGACAGTAGGGGTTGGGCAGGAATTTTTGAGAAGAGAAGACAGTAGGGTTTTCGGAGGGAAAGTGCTAGAGGATTTTTGAGAGGGAATTTGACAAGGTTGGGCAGGAAGTTTTCGGGAAATGCCAAAAGATTTTTGATAAAGAAGTTTGCAAAGATTTTTGAGAGACACAAGGATTTTCAGGAAATGAGGAGAGGAGTTTCAAGAGAGAAGTTTGCAGGAACTTTCGAGAGAAGAGAGTAGGGTTTTCGGAAGGAAAGTGCCAAAGGATTTTTGACAAGGGAGGTTTTCAAGAGAAGAGTTGGCAGGAGTTGAGTTCTTCACAGTGAGAATTATTGAAAGTGAGAAGGGCTGACAGTTCGGAGGGAAAGTGCCAGAGGATTTCGAGAGGGAAGTTGACAAGGTTGGGCATGAAGTTTTCAGGAAATGCCAGAGGATTTTTGATAGAGAAGCTTGCAGAGATTTTTGAGAGAGACAAGGGTTTTCGGGAAAAAAGGAGAGGAGTTTCAAGAGAGAAGTTGCAGAAATTCTTGAGAAGAAAAAGACAGTAGGGTTTTCAGAAAGTGCCAGAGGATTTTTGACAGGGGAAGTTTCAAGAGAAGAGTTGGCAGGAGTTGAGTTCTTGACAAGGAGAATTATCAAAAGATGAAGGGCTGACAGTTTCGGGAAAGTGCCAGAGGATTTTTGAGAGGGAATTTGGCAAGGTTGGGCAGGAGTTGATTTCTTCACAGTGAGAATTATCGAAAGTGAGAAGGGCTGACAGTTTGGGAAATGCCAGAGGATTTTGAGAGGGAAGTTGGCAAGGTTGGGCAGGAGTTGAGTTCTTCATAGTGAGAAGGACTGACAGCTTTTGAGAAAATATCAGATGAGCTTTGCGAGGAGTGGTTGCAGAATTTTGAGAAGGGGAGGCTGAACAGGGGTTTTTAGTGGATCTTTCAGAGGGTTTTCAGAGGAGAAAGTCTTGCAAGAGTGCACATGCTGACAGGGTATGAAAATTCGAGATGGATGAGAGCTGGACAGAGAGTTTTTGGGAAATGACAGTAGAGAGCATTCGGGAAAATGCTAGAAGAGCTTTGCAAGGAGTGGTTGCAAGATTTTGAGAAGGAGAGGGCTGAACAGGGGTTTTCAGTGGATCTTTGTGAGGGTTTTCAGAGGAGAAATCATTGATGGGAGTGCTGCTGGGAGGTGAAGGAAGAAGTCCGGAGGGTGAATCGTCTTTACTATCATCGGACAGAGTGCGTGTGAAGGCGCCAGCTGAAATGATTTTTTTGTCATAATCTAGTGCTAACACTGTATGAACTGGAGTTGGTTGGCTTTTCCAAAATTGTGAACCTTGCAGCTGGAATTTTATGAATGACAAATCTTGAGAAAAAGGTGTGTTCAATCTATGACTAGCATCGAGGAAGTTCCATTTTAGGAGCTCTCAGTCCATCTATATGAATGGTTTGATTCAACAGTCTGGGTGCCGGGTTGAGCCAAATAGAATATGTGACAACCCGGCAAATATCACTTTTGCGGTAATTGGGTAAGTAAAGTTTGTTCCCGCAGAGATATGAGTCAGAAATGTCCAAATACAAAGTCAAACAGTAACATGTAGTTCTTCTTGAGTTCTTCTTTAGTCTCTCAGGTAGAAACCACACCCAGAAGAGAGTAACAAGCACTGATTTGCAGTCTTGTCACACATTAACACTCCTTAATCACAAATCCTTCAATTCTTTCCAAACAATCTTGATTGTGATGATTCAGGCTCTCCCGAAAATGGCACTTCACTGCAAAATGACTTTGCCTCAGAATTGTGTTCCACCCCTCCACTGAAGGCACAACTTCCTCGATCAAAATTGCTTCACATCAACTTTGCACTGCACTCACAAATGCAGAATACTACCAACACTACAATTCCTCTCAGATCTGTCAAGACATTGCTTCGATTGCACTTCACTCAGGATCAAACACACAGAACGAAGATCAAGGCTGTGGAATCCAACATCCAACAAGCACTCTAATTTGCACTTTAAATTTCTCCAAACACTCACAAACACAATTGCAAAGTTGATACTCGGAATCAAGCTCAAGCGACGAGCACTGCTTCACAGCACTTTGCTTTATCTATTCTCAGAAATAATGAGCACTGAACAACATGATACCGCGAATGCCACTCTTAAGTAGTGAACTCTCCACCTGTTTACTCGAGTGGCAAAAGGATTACCTTCCAAATCGACAAATTGCATGGATCCATTTTTGTAAAGATGAAGAACTTGATAGGGACCCATCCATCTCAAATGCAACTTACTTGGAAAAAATATTTGGCGATTGTCATATAACAAAACCAAATCCCCTTCTCGTACAGTCACAAGTTTGATTCTGTGATCGTGCTTGACTTTCCTCTGTGCTTGTACTTCTTTCGTGGTTTGCATTGCATAGTCTCTTTTCTCTTCTAACCACATCAGTTGATGAATCCGAAGATCCTGACTTTCCTCTTCTGACATTCGTTCTTCGCACAGAACCCGATATGTCGGAAGTTCAAATTCAACTAGCAGTATGGGATGCAAGCCATATGTCAAGAAGTATGGAGTTTGTTTGGTTGTAATCTTCTCTGTCGTTCAATATGCCCACAACGTGGCTGGTAATTTTATATCCCAGTCATAGGCATAATTGACAGTCACCTTATTCAAAATTTTACAAAGTAACCCATTTGTTTTTTCCGTTAAGCCATTTGCTTTTGGGTTATAAGGAGTCGTCTTCCGATGTTTAATCTGAAAGTACTTGGTTAATGCCTCCATTACAGAGTTCAAAAAATGTGTTCCTCGGTCATTGACCAATTCTAGAGGACACCCATATCGGGAGATGATGTTTTGAAAGAAAAATTCCGCCACAGTTTCAGCATCATCTCTGCGAGTTGCTTCCGCTTCAACCATCTTGGTAGCATAGTTAGTGCAAACCAAAATGTAGCGCTTTCTTGTGACTCGGGTCACTGGTTGAATAAGACCCACAAAATCAATTCCCCATTTCTCAAATGGGGCCAAAGGCAAAATTGGTCTCAAAGGCCATTGAGAAGTAGCCATCGGCTTCCCCGTTCTTTGACACGCATCACAGCTTTGGATATGAGCATGTACATCTTTGTACATTGTAGGCCACCAATACCCTGCCAAAAGAATTTTCTTTACAGTATTCTTTAGAGCATAGTGTCCTCCCGATGCCTCGGAGTGTAAAGATTCAATGACTCCTCCTACTTCGTATGACTCCAAGCATCGCCGAAGTACTTTGTCTTCGCCCATCTTAAATAAAATGTTGTGTTTAAGCTGGTATGGCCCCATTTTCCTGAGAAAGACTGCCCGCTGTTCCGGGTCCATCCCCTCAGGACAATGGAGAGTATTCAGATAATTATATTCATCTGCATACCTTGTACTTCACATTGCTGATAAGTGATACAACTCTTTGTCAGGGAACCGATCATCAATTTCCCACTCCTGGTCTTGAGTTTCTAACCTGGACAGGAAGTCTGCATTTGAATGCGAAGCTCCCTTCCTTACTTGTACAGTATACGTGAACTCTTGTAATAACAAGATCCATCTTGCAATTTGTCCCGATAAATCTGCCTTCTTGACCAGATGTTGCAATGCATAATGGTCAACATAGAAGACAAACTCATACCCCAACAAATAATGACGAAATTTCTTGCAGGCATACACCATTCCGAGTGCTTCTCTTTTAGTCGTCGAATAGTTCTTTTCAGAAACTGAAAGTTGTCGGCTGGCATAATACACCGGGTAGTCCTTCTTCTTCTTGTCCTTCTGACTTAAGACAACCCCGATGGCCATGGACAAAGTGTCCACATACCCATGAAAAGGGACGTCCCAATTTGGGGCCCTCATGACTGGTGCTTCAACTAGTTTCTTCTTCAACACCTGGAAAGCTTCTTCTTGATTTGCTTCCCACAGATAGTCTTCGGATTTCTTCAGAAGCTTTGTAAGTGGTGCAGCAAGCACTGCATAGTTTGACACAAAGCGTCTATAATATCCGACATGTCCCAAGAAGGCTCTCAGCTCCCGGATGTTCTTCGGGGATTCCAAAGCTGCAATTATCTTAACCTTCTCAACATCGACTTCAATACCTCGGCTTGACACCCGATGCCCTAGAAGAATTCCCTCCTTCATTGCGAAGAAGCATTTCTCTGGGTGTAATGACAAGCCGGCAGAACGACACCTTTCAAACATTTGGCGAAGGTAATCTAAATGTACATCTCTTTGCCCAAACACACAAAAGTCATCAATAAAAACTTCCACAAATTTGCGCAAGAAATCCTTGAAGATCGAATTCATCATCCGCTGGAAAGTAGCGGGAGCATTACACAACCCAAAGGGCATTTGATTGTAAGCAAAAGTGCCCCAATTGGTTGTGAATGTAGTTTTATCCTTGTCTTCTTCTTGAATGGATACTTGATTGTACCCTAAAAATCCATCAAGAAAACTATAACAAGGATGCCCAGCTACCTGATCTAAAATTGTATCGGTAAAAGGCAAGGGATGATGATCTTTCCTTGTAACTGCGTTCAACTTTTGGAAGTCTTGGCACACTCGGATCTTCCCTATTTTCTTCTTCGGGACAATGACAATGGGGGATACCCATTCATTGCTTAAGACAGGGAAGATGATTCTGGCCCCTAAGTACTTGTCGATTTCATCTTTCACCAAAAGCGAGTACTTTGGGTTCAGGCGGTATTGATGCTGCCAAACCAGAATTGCACCTTCAATAAGATCAATCCGGTGTTCTCCGAATTCTCGTGGAATACCCGGCATTTGATCAATTGACCAGACGAATACATCCTGGAACTCTATAAACAGGGCAGTGTATCCTGCCAACTCCTCCGAAGTAACTATCTTCGAGATTTTTAAAATTTTTCCTTCAGTTAGTAACACCTCTTGACAGTCATCAGGGTTGATGACTCCTTCAACGTGGCTTACTTGGCTTAACCTAAGGCGAGCGGCCATCAAACCCCCTTCCTCCAAGTCAGGTTCACTCGAGGCGAGGTCATATGGATCTTCGTCGTCAACCTCTACCTCGTAGCATTCCAAGTAATTCACTTGGACCTCATCTTGGGATTCATCTGAGGACAAAGACGATGAGTCTTTGGATTCGTCCTCCTCTTCCGACAAACTTGTTTCCCTAAGATGGGGAACCTTCGTCCAACTCATAGTCACCAGCTTCTGATCTTCGGACAAAATGTCCTTGAATCTTAACTTCTGGTGATGCCAATCCACTACAACTTGGGCACTGTACAACCAGAGTCTGCTGACCAACAGAGGGTAACCAGTTTTGTCACTGGTCGCAACACAATGTAATTCAACTTGAAGGGTACCCCTCCAATGATCGTGGTAATGTTTGACAGCATGCCCAAGGGCCGTCTCCTAGTTTGGTCTGCAAACTTCAAAACTCAAGGTGTTGGTTCAAACGTATGATACCCGAGTTGATTTGCAGTATCTTCGGTCATGACATTCACACCGGACCCAAAGTCAATGGGTATCGATGTGATCATGCACCCCCTGCAATCTCCGTGTCTACCTCAAGAGATCCCAAATCTTCTTGTTCAATACGATAAATAGCAGGCAGGTCCTTCTTTGACATCAACCTCACCTTCTTGAGGGCCGAATTAAGCTATCTCTTGTACAGCTTGTTATCTTCCCACAATTGCTTAAATGTAACGTTGGCATTTGTGGTGGCCAAATCGACTACAATATCATACTGGGGAACACCTCCCAATTTGACCGTCTTCGTCTTCGGCTTTGGGTCCGAAGTCTCTCCATGTTCCCTCTTGACTTCGGGACGCTTCAAAATGGTGACGGGCTTGCTGATGGCCTTAACCCGAGGTTCCTTGGGTTGGCCCACCTCGGCTTGGATCAGACCCTTTACTTCGGATCGGATGTCCACCGGAAAAATTGGAGACTTTGTCTTCGTCTCCTCTTCCAAACTCAATTCCTGAGTCCTTAGTAATGCCTCCTTTAATTCTTTTTGCAAGGCTTTAGCTTTGGCTTTTGCAAGGATCTTTTCCTCCTTGACCAAAAGAATGGCTTTTGGGCGCAATCTCTTTGCCTTTCGGGAAGACGACAAGGTTGTACTCAGTTCTTTGGGATCACGCTTCTTCTTGCTGGAGCGTGTCTCAACCTTCAAAATTTCAAGGTCCGGCCATTCTCCTTCTGAGGCCGGACTCCCTTCTTGAGGTCTTTCTTCCTCAAGAGTAATGCAATTTACATTTGTATCCCCTTTTGGCTGAAGTGCGGCACGCTCAGCGGAGGTCTGTACATACTTTACAGGCGGCTTTGGGTTTGGTGGGTGAGGGGTATGCCGCAATCCTTTACAATTTCCGCACAGGGGAACGTACCCAATTTGCCTTCTTGGCTCGGGACAGTTTGGAGACCAATGTCCCATCGAGCCACAATTATAATAGGCTCCGAGCACAACATTCTAAGGGTGATTTTGGTTGCTCATCGGTGGTCTTCGTGGAGGAGCATTGGGGTTATACTTCCTGGGTCCAAACCTTGGACCTTGATACGATGTGCTCGCTTGAGGCTATACCTCCTGAGTTTGGTACACCGCCTCTTCGTCCTCATCTTGGTTCCATCCCGGAACCCAATCAATTTGCTGCACCGGGAATGCATTACGAGTATTGCATTATGTGTTGGCGTGGCCGGATTTGCCACATGCGGTGCACCACACATTAGATCGTCCAAATGCTGGGGCATTTCTTCGGTCCTTAGCCCCAATCATCTGGATCTTGAAATCTGAAAACTCCTTGATGAGGACATCCAGCTTCGTATCTGCCTTATGTACACTCTTGGCTGGAGGAGTCACTGGTTTCTTGCCTCCACGTCTTCTGACTTGTCTTGGCTTTGATTCTTCTTCGGATTCCAAAGAAGAGCTCAAAGACGTAGAGGATTCGTCCGAAGAAGGGGAGGTGCTGCGCAAAGCTCTCCTTTTGGGCTTCTTGCCTTTCTTCTCCCGATTTCTCTGGTTACCGGTAGAGTGAGAGTGGGCCACTTCATAACGAGCGACATGTTTGAGTACTTTGTCCAGGGAAGTTATGTTCCTCTCCGTGGCAAAGATTTGTATCTCTAGTGAAAGGCCCTCGAGGAACCAGGTAATGGCTTGGGCATCAGAGTATCCGACCACCCCCGATTGCTTGGGAACTCGGTTCAATAGTGCCATGAACCGCTCAAAGTAGTCTCTCAACTTCTCCTTCTTGCCCCGGTCCAAATCGTTAAGTGCCGCGAAGACACTCGTATCATAGTCAACTTCCCAGAATCATTCCAGGAAGTTGTTTCTCAAGTCTGCCCAGTCCGCTGGTACAAACCCCTTTTGAGTCACATGGGTGTACCAGCTCCGAGCTTTCTTGCAAAGCAGACTTGGGAAAATTCTCAGTTGATCCGCCGAGTCATGCTCCTTGTTAGCAAAGGAGATGACTTTGAATTCTTTGATGAATTCATCGAGGTCTTTGTCTTGTTCTGTCCCCTTATACTTCTGATAGGCGTGTCGGGTGACAGGGAGCGAAGTCATCATTCGATGCACTGGGATCGGCTGAGGTAATGTGGAACTTGACGGAACGGAAGGATTGGCTGGAATTGACGCCGTGTTGTCAGCCCAGGGATTCCAATTCGTCAAATTCAAGGTAGGGTCTTCTTCGACAATTTCTGCTATGAGGGTGTTGACTTCAACCCGAGTGGAAGATTCAGGATCAACACCTTTGATGGGTTCTTCAAAATTCCTTTGGGACAACCGAGGAATCGTTCGTAGAAGATATTGACACTCGTCTTCAGTAAGTGTTTGTGTTGTCTTTCCTCAAACAAAGGTCTTCAAGGAAACAACTTCCTTTACAGCTCTAGGGGAAGTTGGTGTAATGGGCCGCAATGCATATGTTTGCCCACTTGATTCTTTCTTCTTCTTGGAAGAAGAGGGAGATGCGAAGTAGCCTTGCCAACCGCCTTCGCATTTCTTGTGATCAAGTTCTTGCAGGGCTTCTTGCACTTCATGAAGGAGTTGAAACTCCAATGCCTCTCGTTCAGTTTTGTCAATGATGGATGGGACGTTCAGACGTTTGTCTTCTTCATGCTGAAATGCTCGTCTTTGAGCTCTCTCTTCCCGTTGTTCTCTCAATGTAGACATTCATATTGCGTTGATACCCAGTTTCCAATTTGGCTTCGTATTCTTCCACTTCCAAGATTTGTATCCCTGGCAGCGGCGCCAAAACTCATGTGACAACCCGGCAAATATCACTTTTGCGGTAATCAGGTAAGTAAAGTTTGTTCCCACAGAGATACGAGTCAAAAATGTCCAAATACAAAGTCAAACAGTAACATGTAGTTCTTCTTGAGTTCTTCTTTAGTCTCTCAGGTAGAAACCACACCCAGAAGAGAGTATCTGCCCCTTCAAATCTCAAATCGGTTACTACTCTGATCCAATGTCTACTTCTTCTTTGGCTTTCAAACCCAAACCCCAAGTAATCTTACTTCCTACTATCTTTTCCTCGGGTTTCACATCTTCTACTTCTTCTACCAATTTCAGCAATTCTCTTTCCTGATCTGAAATTGCACTAGTGGGTAATCTATCTAACTCCTTATCTCCTGACCCACTCTTCTCTAATGTCTCTGAGGGTAACTCCAAAGACATTTGGACTCCTATGTTATCTACTTCGGGTTTTGCCTTAACGTCTTTCCGAAGCTTTTCTAGCTCTACTTTCACTAAGTCTAATCTAATTGAAATGTTATCCTCCTCCTCCAAAACCTTCCTATCTACACAAGTTCTTAATTTTATTAACAAGGCATTCATCTCCGTGTCCTTCACTTGTCTTTGCCTCGTCTCCTGCACCAACAACTTCAACTCGTGCAGTCGCGCTTCTTCAATTTGAATGCTGGCTTCTGTACTTAACATTGCGTTCACCCTAAGGACTATCTCCTTCAATGGCTCCAATCTTGTCTTCCTTTCTTGCTCACGATCTGCAAGCCATTCCTCTCGGTACATTGCTGACTCTTCCTTGAACTCGGCTTTCACCGCTTCCTTCTCTTTCTCCTTCTGTACAACTTTCTCTTCCTGATTACGAAGTAACTCTCGGAATCTCTCTTCTTCTCTATACCGCGCAGACAACTCTCTTTGCCAGAGTTGCTTCTTCTCCTCCATACTCTCCATCACTCGATCAAGCTCTTGATCCTTTGATGCTACCCTCGCCATAGCATGGATAAGCTCTACTCTTGAATCAGCAAACTGCTACTTCAAGATTTTGTGCTCCGCTACCTGTCTCTCCCTTGCTATGTCACTCTTCCTCGGAAGATCCTCTCGATAGCTCACTTCTCTCTTCAGGTGTCTGATTACCTGACTTCTCTCTACTGCTTCCGCTCGTAGTACTTCTCTCTCTTCCTCACCTTGGGTTATACTCTTGTTCAACTCCGAGTTCTCCTCTTCTAATCTTGCTACCACCTGCAATACAGTCTTTACCTCTGGACAAGTTGACTGCATCTCCTTCTTCTTCTGCTCCAACTTCACCAACAGCGGGCACACTACCTCTCGTAGGTACTCCACTCCATCACTGGCAACTTCTTCCTCCCACGGAGTGGTCTCTCTCTTCTCCTTGTGTTCTCCTGATACGCGCCTTCTTCTCTAAAGTCTTCGTATCGGGATTGATGCCTCACTACCCGAGCTGTCTTTTGCCTCTTCCTTCACCCTACTTGGCCCCGCCTCACACTTCGCCTTACGTCTCGAGCAAACTCCTTGCTGTACTGCGATCTTCTTCTCCTCGAGCACCGGTACTTTGTCTTCAGCTTCTACTTCGGCTTGCACTTCTTCTTTGTATTCTTCAGCCGTTGGCGCCGAGGTCATTTCTCCACCATCTTCACTGTCACTGCTTGTATCTCCACTCTGCAATGTTAGCTCAGGTTCCTCCTCATGTTCTGAGTCCTCCGTCTTGAGCTCGGCCTCGCCTTCTGAGTCTTCATCTTCTGACTCAATTACTACCATTCCTCGCCGCGGGTTGTTTTTCTGCATCTTTTGAGGTTTCTTATTTTCTTTGGCTTCAGCTTGCCGAGTTCTCTTCTTTGTTGGGGTACTTACTACGACCTCCACGTTTTTCCTTGTCTTTGCGTAGTAGTCGTCCGTGCTCTAGATTTGGAGAATGTACTGCTGCTCCTTGACATCGACTTCCTTTCGCACATCCGAATGGAAGTGCGACACCATCCAATTTTGCTCCGCCAAGGTTAGCAAATTGAGCCCGAGGTAGAAGTGCGCCGCAAACGGCACAATGTAATGTGGAGGCGACTTATCCCGCAGATTCCACACCGTCTGCCTCGTTCTCCCATGAAAACACCTCACCCAATTAATTGATTCTCCTGCAAAAAATTTGTGAAAGAACACCGCTTGGTGTTTCATCACATATGTTGTTCTTTCCGGCTTCAGGATTTCCATCAAAGCACTCACAATTCCTCTCTTGACAGGATCTTTGTAACTTTCTACCTTGTACCCATTCTTCATTCTCTTCGATGAGAAGGCATCTCTCACCTCTTGCGTTTCTTGGGCTATCTCTCCTTTCCCCAAGAACGTGGCTCCCTACTCCGAACCCGCCTCCTTCCCAAGTACGAGTCTCCAATCCGACTCTATCCAGCGAGCCAGATTTCCTCTCTTCCCTTCTTCCTCGGGACCATTGAGACACTTACTCTTGATGATTTTTGTCATGAATCCTAGAAAACTTATGTTCCAGTTCCATGCCAGAAAAGTGATCCAAAGTCGGCTCAAGACTTTGATCCTCGCTACTACATCTAATCTCTAAATTGCATGATTTCTCACTGCAAATTCAGAGTTATTCTTCCCTCCTCCCATCTCTTCTACTTTCTTACTATCTCTCGATTTCTCTCTTGCGACTTCTCCCTTGCGCACTAACACGAGTCCAACTCTATTTCCCTTTCCCCGATCACCTACAAGACAACTCCTCAACGGCGAAGGAAAATTGCTCGACATTTCGTAGTTGCAATTTCGATTTTTATAGAGTTGCACTTCTTTGTCTTCCGTCACTTTGAGTTTCTACCGAGAAATCACACCTCCGGCATGCACCTGTCACTATCAATCAACCTTTGCGCGTATGAGCCGCCAGTTTTGAAATGGCCCCTTCTTGAATTTCTCGCCCTGACGAAAGGTTGTTAGACAATCTTCGCCTTGGGTTGAGCTCCCCCCAATCCGAAGACAATCTACTTCGTATTGTATGCTGATAGGGCATTTCTGAGTACTTCACCTTATGACCCAAAGTCACTTTACTTTGGGTTTCATCCCAAAGACAATTTTCTTTGCCTTCTTTGGCCATACAGGCTCAATCCGACTTCTCTATACACTTCTTCTCCTTTATTTAAAAAATAAACAAAAAATGTGGGCACCACAAAATACTATTTGTTGTTTGTGAAATTCCCAGCCATTCCTAGGGACCGTCGGATCCGAACCCGTAGCAGAACCTGCATGAACTAGCCAATCCGCAAAGGCCAAAGACAAAGAAAAACCCTCTAGAAGCCTAACATCAAGAAACAAAGGAAACCCCAAAATTTTACAGAGCTGAGACTTCCAACACACCAGGAATAGGAAGAGAATGACAGTCTACGAGAAACTCTAAATCAACTATAATAACCACAAACTAAGCACAAGCAGCTAGGTGCTTGGTGCACTCTTGAGGCCAAACAATTTCCCCGACACCGGGGATACAAAACTCGTAAGTGGAAGAATACAAAGCCAATCTCAAAACTAGGCGTCAAAGCAATATGAATGTCTATATCGAGAGAAAAATGGAAGGAGAGAGTTCAAAGACAAAGTCACTTTACCTCGAGTTACACCCGGAGGACACTTTTCTTTGCCTTCTTCGGCCATACAAGCGCAGTTCAAATTCTTTGGTTCACTTCTTCTTCAAAATTGAGAAAAAAGAAAAATGTGGGTACCACAACTCCTCCTTGGTTCCAAAGACACAAAAGTCATCAATGAAGTCTCTCACAAACTTCCCAATGAAAGGTTCAAATACCTTGTCATGAACCATTGGAATATGGCTGGAGCATTGCAAAGCCCAAAACACATGACCTTGAAATCATAAGTTCCCCAAGGTGTGGTGAATGTAGTGAGTTGTTGATGCTCTAGTGCAATCTTGATTTGGCTATATCACTATAACCATCTCCAAAACTGTACTTCTCATGACCTGCAACCTCCTCCAAGATCTCATCAATGAATGGCAATCAATAGTAGTCCTTCTTGGTAACAACATTGAGCTTCTTGTAATCCACACATACCCAAAGCTTGCCATTCTTTTTCTTCACGATGACAATTGGAGACACACATTCTGAATTCCTCACCTCAAAGATAAATCTGGCCTCCTTGAGCTTATCAATCTCCTCCTTCATAACCAAAGATATTGGTGGGCTAATGCAACGTTGCTTTTGGCGGATTGGTCTTGCATGTGACACCACCTCTATCTTGTGCTCCTCCAAGGTGACTTCCTTCAAATCCTTGTAACTGAAAGCAAACACATGGATGAACTTGTGGAAAATCTCCTCAAATCTCACCTTCTCCTCCTTCATAACATGTGGGCCATACTTGAGGGTAGCTAACCTTCTCTCTATCTCCTCAAGTGTCAATGGTGATTTATTTAGGTTATTCTTAACCTCTAGCTTAGGTGCAAAATCCATAGCACACAAAGGATACACATCTGAATCAGGTTCAGATTCATCCTCCTCCATCAAAGTCTCCCCTCCATGCTTGTGTCCACACCGAAAGCTCCTTCTTTAGAATCTGATTCGCAATAATCAAAAGATGGTGTATCTCAATGTAAGGTGTTGGTGATGTTAGTCATAGGAACTGTGACTCTATGGTTTGATGACCCAATCCTCAAGTACCCTTTGTGCCATCTATCAGTTGTGCGTGCTTCTCTCAACCATGGCCTTCCAAGAAGTAAGTCATAGCTTGAATCCTTCAAGACTTGGAAAGTCATGAGATTTTGAACTCCCATAACTGAAACTACCACTTTATCCATCATCCCTATTGGTCAAACTTGTTGCTTGTTTGCCATGCTCACCACAAATGTTGAAGGTCTTGAGGGTATCATACCCAACTTCTTCATCAACCTTTCAGACATGGCCTTCATTGCTGATCCTCCATCAACCAATGCATCCTTGATGTTGTGACCATTCACTCTCACATCAATCTTGGAAGCATATTCACAAGGCTCCTATGGTGTTGGATTGGCATCCACCACCTCCATTGATACTAGAGCTTTTGCCTTCTTCTTCCTCTTGCTCCTTGTAGAACTCAAACCACCTCTAAGCTCCCTCTCAAGGTAGGGTTCAAAGCAATCATTTGGCCCATTGCGATGTTAGCCTTATGACTACCAACATCTTCCAACACATTGTAGTTCCATTGTTGTTTTGAAACCAAGAAATCCTCTATCCCCATCTTCTTCCTTGGAGTCTTTTTTGTTGATGGTGTTGAGGTGTGAGTGCTCCTAGTAGACATAGGAGTATCCTTGTTTGGAGTAAATCCTTGAAAAGAGTGAACATCCTCGGCAAAACGAGCTCTCTTCTTCTCTTGTGCCAAAAGCTCTAAATTAAGACTCTTGGAGTTAAAGCGCTCTCCCTTCTCATACTTGCTCTCTACCACATCTATGGATGCTATCCCCTTACCTTTTTTTGGATTAGGAGCCACTTGGGTTTCACTACCTCCCTCTTTCCCTCTATTGGCTCCCTTATAACCCCTTCCTCCATAGTAAGTGGAATTTGAGCAATTCCTTTGGATATGGTCTCTTCCTCCACAACCAAAACAATTTCTATCATTGAAATTGTTGGCTGGTTGGCCTCCTCTATATGAATAATTTCCATAACTCCTAGACCCTCTCCCTACATTTTGATCCACCTTTCTCTTCTCCCATAGTTGCACCACATTGATCTTGAGACCCGCAAGTTGTTTTATGATGGTTTGGAGTGGATCCTTTGGTGGAGGTGCAAGAGCTGGAGCAACTACTACTTGTGGTGCAGCCCTTGTCACCAAAGTATCAGAAGTTCCACCATACTTGTAGCTTTGAGGAGGATGCACAACCTCCTTCACCACCAAATCACCCTCATCCCCTTCCAAACTCTCCTCCATACGAATTGCAATCTTGGTAGCTTCAACCTTGGAAGAAGGTTTCTCATATCTCACCTTGCTTCTAATTTGTGGTCTCAACCTTCCCACAAAATTCTTGGTGAACATTTCCCCTATGCCAATGATAGTAGTCTCCATGTCATCCCCACTCTTCCTCAACACTATGCGTAATCTAGACTCTAACTTTTCCACTCTTTCCACATAGACCCTCACTTTCTCTCCATCTCCTTGCTTGAGAAAGGTAACCTCACTCATCAATCTCTCTCATAACTCTCATCAAGAAGAGAGTTCTCAATGAGTTCTGAAGTCAAAGTCTCCTAAGACTCTTCTTGCCCATCTCTCCTCTCTCTTTGGGTATTCTAACTCATACCATGTAAGTACTATATCCTCAAAGAAATTCTGGTAATAATGAGGCACACTCATTCTTCCTCCTCTCATTGTTTCATATGCAAGCTCTCTTGAAGTCTCTCACAAAGGCCTCCACATGTTCTCCATCCTTGCCAAAGAAAATTGGAAGTTTCCTCATCTTAATCCCTCACTATCTTTCTTTTCTCTCAATTTTTTTCCTCTTTTCTTTCTCTCACTCTATAACCAATTGAGTATGTACATGACTAAAAAAATTTGAGAATAATCCACCCTAGGGAACACAAAAGGTTCAGGTTGCTCCAAGATTTCTATAGCAATATCAAATCCTAAAGTGCATATTAATCAAACTCTCATGGATAGTTTATCCATAAGTTGAAAGATTATCTCCATCACTAATCTTGAGAACTAGCTGATGAAGGTGATAGTATTTCTGTAGCTGTATTAAGACTCTCTCCAAGATCCTTCACCAAAGTCTCCAAAAGTGCTTTTACTCCACTACACTCATGTCCTTTTGGAAGTCCTTCCACTCCACAAACCTCATACAACTCCTTGGTCTTAGATCTTCTTCCTCCCAATCTTGGTGAAGAGGGTCCAACATGCAGACTCAAGTCAAGTAAGCCTCTCTTTTTCCTCAATCTCTTGCTCTCAAATTTCAATGGACATGAGCTTGCCTTATGTCCTTTCTCTCCACATAGAAAGCACTTAGACTCACTCTTTCCTCCAAGTGGCATAGGTTTTTGGATCCTCTCAACACTCTCTTCAAATTCTATTGTAAACTCTATTTTCCTCAAATCCACCCCTACAATCACCTTAAACCCTTGGAGAACCTTGCATAGTCTCAATTTCCACTCTTGATGACCTTCCATGTTCCCAAGATGAATCTAAACACTCAAACATGTTGTTGCTCTCAAACTCCTCATGCATGAGATCTCCACTCTGCAAAATTGACCCTTCCTCACAATGTCACTCAAATCTCCCAACCAGTATGTCACAGTCCACTGATCACAACTCCATAGCATCCCTCCTTGCAAAATTTCAGATTTTTTCATTGAGCCATTTGGCCTAGACACCTTTCTATTCAGCACACATATTTCAGATTTGGTCTGAAAACCACCCCCTTCATTTCAAAAACTCATAACTCTCAGTAAAAGAATGATCTCTCTCTAAGGTTTTTGACAAGTAGGGTACAATGGATTGAATTTTCTTGGAAATTTTCAGGACAATTCACCAAAAATTGAAGAAATGATAGACTTTGTACAATTTTCCAGAGAGCATGCAGTTGCAGGAGCAGTTTACCCTATCAACTTTCAAAAATTCAAGCCCAGTGCATATAGTACCTCTCACAATAATTTGAAGTGCTAACTGAAAGATAACCCAAGCTATCATGTGTAGAAATTTCAAGTCCAGATCTCAAACTTGAGATTTTGCCCAAAATCACCTTAATACCCAAAATCTTTAATCCACCTCACACAATCTCTCCAAATCCTTTCATGTGTATAAGATGTACAAAATCACCTCAAAGACATCATAATGAACTACAAGGTAAGCAAATGGATCTTGGTTCTCTTACATAAGTTCAGCCCTCTCCTCTCCCAATGTTCACTCCAAGTGAACTCTCATAGCCTCCTTCTACCTAATGTAGAATTGAACACGTAATATTATCTTGCCTTCTAGAGAGGTCTTGACAGTGGAACCAAAAATGTGAGCCGGCTTGTCTCTCACTCAGGATGAACCTCTTAGGGCTATTATGGTAGTGCACCATGGACTAAGAAGGCAAGGAACCCCAACTCCATCATACTCCTCCAAGGCTAACACTCCAAGACTCAAGACATTGCTCATTAGAGAACTCAATGAGAGAGAGATAGTTGCAAATGAAAGGATTATGACTACCTCCTCACCCCTTGTTTATATACTTGTGAAATATTTATGCACCAAAGTTACTAATTACCTTAGTAACTCAAGTTACTAGACTAAAAGTCAAGTAAAGTCAAAAAGTATAAAGAAATATCCATTCACATGGGCATATTCCACTAGCATGTGATCTTATCTTGAGCCAACCACTAAGTCAAGGATTCCTTCACATGGGCTATCCTTGGACTAGAGAAAAATCCAAAACAAAAAGGCTTGCGGGCCCAAGAGTTCTCAATTCTTTCCTCAAAGCTAAACACTTAGGAATAATACCAAGTCAACACACTAGAATCCAAAATAGTGGTGCTCATCTTTTCTACTTCCTCTAAAGTAAGGTCCCCTCTATCTTAGCTATTACTAACTCTAGCTAATCATGACTTATGTAGAACCATACTTTATCTCTATATAAATAATATCTCTCAAGTACTTGTAATACCAAGCTAAATATCACAATACCACACACATGCACAAATGAGCATTACAGATCAGCCTTGATATGTTGGTTGATAGGAAAGTAATCTCCACACATCCGCCTATCTATGTAGTTGCCATGCATATCATTCTTGGCTGGCATCACTGTTGCTGATGCATACTCTCCATGTGAGATCTCCACCAAACAAGTCTCAAAAGGTCATTACTCTAGCTCTAAATCAATGTCCTCTCCATCTCACTATATTGATATGGACGCCGGAAACGTGGTGCATTGCTAGTCAACTCAATCTATGTATCAAGTCCATTTAGAGCACTCAAATCCTTCATATTGAAGGCAAAAAAACTTGTGTGGCTCCTTAAGAACCTCCAAACGCTCTGTCTTTCCTCTCCTATAAGCTTGGGTCCAAGTATCTTTTGTAACTGTAGTAGGAGTGGAAGACGTAGTGACTAGCTGCTTCATTGGGCACTTGGAAGCAATAGTGTCATGCCCCCAACCACTAGAGGTCCCAACCTGTGTGTGAAAAACTCCCTCCACTCTGGCTGCAAGCTCCACACGTCCACTAGCTACATCCCAAGTGGACCAAGGGTGTAATCCAAGTAGCCCATGCTTGCCTGGATGGACTCCAAGTAGACCACTCTCCTTAGTAGCTATTGGTTGTGTCCCAAGAATACCATGTCCAATCGGTCTATCGCCCCTAGCATGAGCCTGAATCATCTCGATAGGCACATGGCTCACAAGTGTTTGAGTGGTGATGCCTATCAAGCACATCCTATGTTGCTCTGCCAAGCCAAGGGTCACAATCCAGGTCAAACAGTTTAGGTCCATAGCTTGATCTAACACCTAATGCATGGATGCCTCTGACACTATTGGAACAGCGGTAATACCAGTGCATCACCCGCTCTCTCTCATCAGCGTTGAGCTCCACCAACTGCTGTAACTGTGAGTCCCAAACAAGTCTAGGTCCTCCCTCTCAAAAAGCATGAGAGCTTGGGAAACTCATGAGTGTGGGAAATGCGGCTATAGGCTGTCCAACTAGGTTCACCTCTGACATAGGTGACCTATTAGCCACTACCACTGCCTGAGATTGACATCCAACATCCAAGATATCATCAACAAGGATGTAGTCAAGTCGTTGAATCCCATCACAAGCACGTTGTAGAACCTCTCTGGGTAAGAGGTTTGTCTACCAAAGACAAAGACAATGAGCCCGTGATGCCACTTTGGTTGCATCTAACAATACAATAGGTCCCATCTAAGAATGGACCTGATGTGTACTTGCCACCTCTTTGGTGCAAGAATCACCCATCAAAGGACTGTTCTCCAAAAAGTAAGCAGGAGAAATGGACTTATGAACCTAGAGATGTTGTAATATCCGTAACATCTCCCAAAACACACCAGAATAAGGATTGTGAAGACCCAAACCTCTACCAGCACGTGTATGTCCCTAACATGGCCATCTAGAAATCACCAAGTGAATAGGTCCATATCTCTCTAGATCATGTGCCCCCAATAAGGAAATGTTTGTTGCTAGGGCCTTCTAATAACCTTTGATTGCTAACATCAATAATAACTCTGGATACCAATAAGCCAAGTGTACCACATGATGTAGAGAGACTCACCTAGCAGTCTCATCTCTCTCTACATACAAGTACCTCTATACTCATATACCCGCCTGTAATATTGCAGTTAGTCCGGTGCTAATCCCACCAAACAACTCCAATAGACATATCTCCTCTATTGGATATTGCCAAGCAATGAGTGTGGTATCCAAAGGTGTCAAAGTAATCAACTCTGGAAGCTCATCCTCACACTCATCTGCCAATGGTACAAATGCTCCACTCCAAGCCTATTACACCAACTGATCTACATGCTGCTGCAATGCCTCCTTTATTTCCACAATGTAACATCCAAGGTGGATGGAACAATCCCACTTGTACTCCAAATCCGAGTGATCTCCTCTGGTATTGGAGTATCCTTTGCATGGGCATTCCTCTCCAACAAGTCACCAGGCCAAGTAGTTGCACCATTGAAAGCTAAAACTGATGTTGCCATGGTACCGGACTTTAGTGAGCCAAGATTGCCACTACTTAAGGGTACTGGTAGGCAACATACCCGTCCCTCACCAGACTACCAACCTGGTCTATAAGAGGTTATCTCCTCCCAATAGTCAATGCTGAAACCCATAGGGTATAACACTGCTATGTAACACCCATTTGTGCATGTGTGTGGTATTGTGATATTTAGCTTGGTATTACAAGTACTTAAGAGATATTATTTATATAGAGATAAAGGATGGTTCTATATTAGTCATGGTTAGCTAAAGTTAGTCATAGCTAAGATAAAGAGGACCTTACTTTAGAGGAAGTAGAAAAGATGAGCACCACTATTTTGGATTTTAGTGTGTTGACTTGGTATTATTCCTAGGTGTTTGGCTTTGAGGAAAGAGTTGAGAACTCTTGGGCCCGCAAGCCTTTTTGTTTTGGATTCTTCTTTAGTCCAAAGATAGCCCATGTGAAGGAATCCTTGACTTAGTGGTTGGGTCAAGATAAGACCACATGCTTAGGGGAATATGCCCATGTGAATGGATATTCCTTTTTACTTTTTGACTTTACTTGACTTTTAGTCTAGTAACTTGAGTTACTACGGTAATAAGTAACTTTGGTATGTAACTATTTCACAAGTATATAAACAAGGGGTGAGGAGGTAGTCATTATCCTTTCATTTGCAATTATCTCTCCCTCATTGAGTTCTCTAGTGAGCAATGTCTTGAGTCTTGGAGTGTTAGCCTTGGAGGAGTATGATGGAGTTGGGGTTCCTTGCCTTCTTAGTCCATGGTGCGCTACCATAATGGCTATCAGAGGTTCATCTTGAGAGAGAGATAGGCCGGCTCACATTTTTGGTTCCGTTGCCGAGACCTCTCTAGAAGGCAAGATAATGTTCCGCATTCAATTCTACATTAGGCAGAAGGAGGCTATGAGAGCTCACTTGGAGAGAACATTAGGAGAGGAGAGGGCTGAACTTATGTTAGAGAACCAAGATCTATTTGTATACCCTGTAGTTCATTATGATGTCTTTGAGGTGATTTTGTACATCTTGTACACATGAGAGGAATTGGAGAGATTATGTGAGGTGGATTGCAGATTTTGGGGATTAAGGTGATTTTGGGCAAAATCTCAAGTTTGAGATCTGGACTTGAAATTTCTACACATGATATCTTAGGTTATTTTTCAGTTATCACACTTAAAATTATTGTGAGATCTACTATGCGCACTGGGCTAGAAATTTTGAAAGTTGATAGGGTAAAGTGCTCCCACAACTACATGCTCTCTAGAAAATTGTACAGAGTCTGCCATTTCTTCAATTTTCAGTGAATTGTCTTGAAAATTTACACAAAATTTCAGTGCATTGTATCCTACCTGCTGTCACAAAAATTAGAGAGAGATCGTTCTTGCACAGGGAGTAATGAGTTTGTGAAGTGAGGGGGGTGGTTTTGAGACCAAATCTGAAATATGTGTGTTGAATAGAAATGTGTCTAGGCCAAATGGTCAATGAAAAGATCTGAAATTTTGCGGGGAGGGACGCCCTAAAGTTCTGATGAAGTGTGCAAAATGTCAAAGGACTGTGACATACTGGTTGGGAGATTTGAGTGACATTATGAGGAAGGGTCAATTTTGCAGAGTGGAGATCTCATGAATGAGGAGTTTGAGATCAACAAAAAGCATGTTTGAGTGTTTAGATTCATCTTGGGAACATGGAGGGTCATCAAGAGTGGAAATTGAGATTATGCAAGGTTCTCCAAGGGTTTGAGTTGATTGTAGGGGTGGATTTGAGGAAAAGAGAGTTTACAATAGAATTTGAAGAGAGTGTTGAGAGGATCCAAAAACCTACACCACTTGGAGGAAAGAGTGAGTCTAAGTACTTTCTATGTAGAGAGAAGGGACATAAGGCAAGTTCATATCCATTGACCTTTGAGAGCAAGAGATTGAGGGAAGGAGAGGCTTACTTGACTTGGGTTTGCATGTTGGACCTTCTTCACCAAGATTAGGAGGGAGAAGATCTAAGACCAAGGAGTTGTGTGAGGTTTGTAGAGTGGAAGGACTTCCAAAAGGACATGAGTGTAGTGGAGTAAAAACACTTTTGGAGACTTTGGTGAACGATCTTGGAGAGAGTCTTAGAACAGCTACAGAAATACTACCACCTTCATCAGCTAGTTCTCAAGATTAGTGATGGAGATAATCTTTCAACTTATGGATAAACTATCCATGAGAGTTAGATTAATATGCACTCTAGGATCTGATGTTACTATAGAAATCTTGGAGAAACCTGAACCTTTTGTGTTCCCTAGAGTGGATTATTCTTAGATGTTGTTAGTCATGTATATACTCTATTATAAATAGAGTGAGAGAAAAGAAAAGAGAAAAAAAATTGAGAGAAAGAAAGACAGTGAAAGGCTAAGATGGGGAAACTTCCGGTTTTCTTTTGCAAGGATGGAGAAGATGTGGAGGCCTTTGTGAGAGACTTCAAGAGAGCTTGCATAGGAAAAAATGAGAGGAGGAAGAATGAGTGGGCCTCATTATTACCAAATTTCTTTGAGGATGCAGCACTTGCATGGTATGAGTCAGAATACCAAAAGAGAGAGAGGAGAGATGGCGAAGAGGAGTCTTGGGAGACTTTGACTTCAGCACTCATTGAGAACTTTCTTCCTGATGAGAGTTATGAGAGATTGATGAGTGAGGTTACATTTCTCAAGCAAGGAGAAGGAGAGAAAGTGAGAGTCTATGTGAAAAGAGTGGAAAAGTTAGAGTCCAGATTTTGCATAGTGTTGAGGAAGGGTAGGGATGATGTGGAGACTACAATGATTGGCATAGGGGCCATGCTCACCAAGAATTTTGTGGGAGAGTTGAGACCACAATTAGAAGCAAGGTGAGATATGAGAAACCTTCTTCCAAGGTTGAGGCTATCAAGATCACAATTCGTATGGAGGAGAGTTTGGAAGGAGATGAGAGTGATTTGGTAGTGAAGGAGGTTGTGCATCCTCCTCAAGGCTACAAGTATGGTGGAACTTCTGATACTTTGGTGGCAAGGGTTGCACCACAAGTAGTGGTTGCTCTAGTTCTTGCACCTCTACCAAAAGATCCACTTCAAACCATCACAGAACAACTTGCGGATCTCAAGATCAATGTGGTGCAACTATGGGAGAAGAGAGAGGTGGATCAGAATGTAGGGAGAGGGCCTAGGAGTCATGGAAACTATCCATATAGAGGAGGCCAACCAGCCAACAATTTGAATGATAGAAATTGTTTTGGTTGTGGAGGAAGAGGCCATATCCAAAGGAATTGCCCAAATTCCACTTACCATGGAGGAAGGGGTTATGAGGGAGCCAATAGAGGGAAAGAGGGTTGTAGTGAAACCCAAGTGGCTCCTAATCCAAACAAAGGTAAGGGGATAGCATCCATAGATGTGGTGGAGAGCAAGTATGAGAAGGGAGAGTGCTCAAACTCCAAGAGTCTTAATTTGGAGCTTTTGGCACAAGAGAAGAAGAGAGCTCGTTTTGCAAAGAATGTTCACTCTTCTCAAGGATTTACTCCAAGCAAGGATACTCCTATGTCTACTAGGAGCACTCGCACCTCAACACTATCAACAACAAAGACTCCAAGGAAGAAGTTGGGGATGGAGGATTTCTTGATTTCAAAGCAACAATGGAACTACAATGTGCTGGAAGATGTTGGTAGTCACAAGGCTAACATCACAGTGGGCCAATTGATTGCTTTGAACCCTACCTTGAGAAAGGAGCTTAGAGGTGGTTTGAGTTCTACAAGGAGCAAGAGGAAGAAGAAGGCAAAAGTTCCAATATCAATGGGAGTGGTGGATGCCAAGCCAGCACCATGGGAGGCTTGTGAATATGCCTCCAAGATTGATGTGAGAGTGAATGGTCACAACATCAAGGATGCATTGGTTGATGGAGGATCAGCAGTGAATGCCATGTTAAAAAGGTTGATGAAGAAGTTGGGTATGATACCCTCAAGACCTTCAACATTTGTGGTAAGCATGGCAAACAAGCAACAAGTTCGACCAATAGGGGTGATGGATAAAGTGGTAGTTTCAGTTATGGGAGTTCAAAATCTCATGACTTTCCAAGTCTTGAAGGATTCAAGCTATGACTTACTTCTTGGGAGGCCATGGTTGAGAGCAGCATGCACAACTGATCGATGGCACAAGGGGTACTTGAGGATTGGGCCATCAAACCATAGAGTCACAGTTCCTGTGAATAACACCACCAACACTTCACATTTAGATACACCTTCTTCTGATTATTGGGAATCAGATTCTGAAGAAGGAGCTTTAGGTGTGGACACAAGCATGGAGGAGGAGACTTCCACAGAGGAGGATGAATCTGAATCCAATTCAGATGTGTATCCCTTGTGTGCTATGGATTTTGCACCTAAGCCAAAGGTTTTGAAGGACCCTGACAAATCACCATTGACACTTGAGGAGGTAGAGAGAAGGTTAGCTACCCTCAAGTATGGCCCAAATGTTACCAAGGAGGAGAAGGTGAGATTTGAGGAGATTTTCCACAAGTTCATCCATGTGTTTGCTTTTAGTTACAAGGATTTGAAGGAAGTCACCTTGGAGGAGCACAAGATAGAGGTGGAGTCACATGCAAGACCAATCCGCCAAAAAAAACATTGCATTAGCCCACCAATATCTTTGGTTGTGAAGGAGGAGATTGATAAGCTCAAGGAGGCTGGATTTATCTTTGAGGTAGAGCATTGTGAAGAAAAAGAATGGCAAGCTTCGGGTATGTGTGGATTACAAGAAGCTCAATGTTGTTACCAAGAAGGACTACTACCTATTGCGATTCATTGATGAGATCTTGGAGGAGGTTGCAGGTCATGAGAGGTATAGTTTTGGAGATGGTTATAGTGGATATAACCAAATCAAGATTACACCAGAGCATCAAAAACTCACCACATTCACCACACCTTGGAGAACTTACACTTTCAAGGTCATGCCTTTTGGGCTTTGCAATGCTCCAGCCACATTCGAACGGTTCATGAACAAGGTATTTGAACCTTTCATTGGGAAATTTGTGAGAGACTTCATTGATGACTTTTGTGTCTATGGAAGCAAGGAGGAGCACTTTGAGCACCTAATCAAAGTCTTGCAATGCTTAGATGAGGCAAATGCATCACTCAACCCAAAGAAGTACATTTTTGGATGTGAAGAAGGTCTACTTTTGGGGCACATCATCTCCGAGGATGGAATAGTAGTTGATCTTGAGAAGGTGAGGAAAATCTCAGACCTTCCATTTCCTTCAAGCTTGACAAAGTTACGCCAATTCTTGAGGATAGTTGGATACTATAGGAGGTTCATCTTCTCATTTTCCAACAAGGCTTATGCATTGACCATCTATATGAAGAAGGGTGTAGATTACATGGTGATTTTGGAAGACAAGGAGGCTCTCAAAGCTTTTGAGGAGCTCAAGCAATCCCTTGTTGTAGCTCCAATTCTTGCTAAACCTGATTGGAGTAAGCCTTTCATCCTCTACACTGATGCTTCTAATGTAGCTATAGGATGCACTCTTAGTCAATTAGACCAAGATGGGCATGATCATCCAATAGCTTATGCTAGTAGGCAGATGGCTTCAGTAGAGAAGAACTACTCTGTCATGGAGAGAGAAGGGTTGGCAGTGATCTTTGGTCTCAAGAAGTTTATGCACTACTTGATTGGAAGGAAAGCTACAATTGTCACAGATCACAAGGCTTTGAAGTACATCTTCAACAAGCCTAATGTTGAAGGGAGACTAGCAAGGTGGATGATACTCTTGTTTGAGTATGACTACACCATTGAGGATAGGCCAAGAAAGAAAAATGCAAATGCTGATTTGTTATCTAGAGCCTATGATCATGATGGAGATGAGCCAGTGGATGATTCCTTCCCGGATGAGGAGCTCATGACAATCTCAATCACTCAAGAGGTTCCAATGGAGTACAAGGAGATTGTGGATTTTGTGACAAGAGGTAACTATCCAGAAGGGATGCATGCTAGGGAGAGGAAGGCCCTTGCAGCAAGATCTAGACCTTACACAATGGTGGAGGATATTCTTTTTCACCAAGGAGCAGATGGTCTACTTCAAAGAGTAGTGGGTAAGGAAGAGTCTATCCTACTCATAAAGGAGTTTCATGAAGGTTTAGTATGGGGAGGACACTTTGCAAGAAAGGTGACTGCTTTCAAGATTCTAGATGCAGGTTACTATTGGAGAGGGATTTTCAAGGATTGTCTTGATTATTGAAAAACTTGTCATGTTTGTCAAGCTTTTGCTAGAAAGTCTACATCCACTCCACCACTTAGATCAATTCCATGGCTAGGACCTTTTGAGAAGTGGAGAATTGATTTTGTAGGTCCTCTCAATAGAACCCCAAGGAACAATCGGTACATTGTGGTAGTTACTGATTACCTTACCAAGTGGGTTGAGGCTGGACCATCGAGGGACAAGAATGAAGATGAAGTGGGTAGATTTCTTTATGAACACATTATCACTAGGTTTGGATGCCATTTGGAGTTGGTTTCTGATAGAGGAGGAGAGTTTATAGGAAGCATTACTACAGCCATGCTATGACATTTCTCTATCACACATAGAGTAACTACATCCTATAAGCCAAATTCCAATGGCTTGGCAGAGAGAACCAATCAGACCTTGTGCATGATGTTGGCCAAAGATGCAGAAATGGAGGGGGCTAAACATTATTGGGACAAGAGGATTCATGCAGTTTTGTGGGAGTATAGGACAACCATGAAGACTTCCACCGGATATTCTCCATTTCAATTGGTGTATGGTATTGAGTCTACCTTACCTATTCACTTTGATCTTCCTACCTTCCAAAGCATTCATAGGAGATTAAAGAAAGCACAAGGAGGTGATGCAGAGAAGTCAAGGAAGGATCAACTCATGGAGTTGGAAGAGGCAAGAGCAGTTGCTATGGTTCGAGTGAAGCAAGCCTAAAGGTAACAAAAGGAGAGTTATGACAAGAGGCAAGGCAAGAAGAAGGTGGAGGCCTTCAAGGAAGGTGATTGTGTAATGTTGTTTGATTCCATTTGATTCAAGAGAGTGCAAAAGAAGTTTTTGCCTAAGTACTTTGGACCTTTCATAGTGGAGAAGGTGTGGGGCAATTACACCTATGATCTCAAGGAGTTGGGAGGAAGACACTTTGATAGGATGAACCATGATAAGTTGAAAATCTACCATAGAAGGTAGAGAGACCTTCACTTTGAGGACAAAGTGAAAACTTAGTCCGGGGGTAAATGTAACACCCATTTGTGCATGTGTGTGGTATTGTGATATTTAGCTTGGTATTACAAGTACTTAAGAGATATTATTTATATAGAGAAAGGATGGTTCTATGTTAGTCATGGTTAGCTAAAGTTAGTCATAGCTAAGATAGAGGGGACCTTACTTTAGAGGAAGTAGAAAAGATGAGCACCACTATTTTGGATTTTAGTGTGTTGACTTGGTATTATTCTTAGGTGTTTGGCTTTGAGGAAAGAGTTGAGAACTCTTGGGCCCGCAAGCCTTTTTGTTTTGGATTCTTCTTTAGTCCAAGGATAGCCCATGTGAAGGAATCCTTGACTTAGTGGTTGGGTCAAGATAAGACCACATGCTTAGGGGAATATGCCCATGTGAATGGATATTCCTTTCTACTTTTTGACTTTACTTAACTTTTAGTCTAGTAACTTGAGTTACTACGGTAATTAGTAACTTTGGTACGTAACTATTTCACAAGTATATAAACAAGGGGTGAGGAGGTACTCATCATCCTTTCATTTGCAACTATCTCTCTCTCATTGAGTTCTCTAGTGAGCAATGTCTTGAGTCTTGGAGTATTAGCCTTGGAGGAGTATGATGGAGTCGGGGTTCCTTGCCTTCTTAGTCCATGGTGCGCTACCATAATAGCCATCAGAAGTTCATCCTCGGTGAGAGACAGGCCGGCTCACAGCTGCCCCAACTAGCACATCATATGACTCAACTATTGTCGCAATAGCCTGAGTTCTCACCATTGAGCTATCAATCGGATAACTAGGCTGAATCTAGACAACAAGCTCCCCACGTGTGATGTATTGTGTTGAACTACCACCTAGAGATGTCTAGATTTGGAATGGACACCTCTCCACATTGGTCTTTCATTACTCCAGACCAACAATTGCAGCCTTCCCTAACATAAGGGGCTGCGCACCAGAGTCTAACAAGACTCTCTATGGTGTATAGACCTTCCCTGAAGGTCCCACCAAATGGAAAAGCCCCCTATGGTTATCCAATAGGAAAACTCCAAGTGTAAACTTTGCTCTCTCAAAGGCCGGTCTAGCTGGCAACTCTTGCAGTCTAGCCGTTGTTGCCTGCCATAAACCACTAGTTGCTGAACGGATCCCATGCTCCTCAACCAAGTCAGCTCCACTACCAACCACCTCTGCTCTAGTAGTAGGAACCGCATCATCCCTACTCTCACATAGCATGGCAGCCAAGTGAAACACTAGGGTTGGGTCAACTCCCAATGTAAACATGTCATTGTCCAAAAACAAAGGTCGCTGCATAATCAGCTGAGTCGCCTCCAACATCATGCTAGACTCAGTCTATGTAGTAGCAAGTAGTTGACTAGCAGGCAGTCCATCATGCACTTCATCACAACCTACCACACTTGCACTAGGACGTCTAGGAACCATGGATGTCATTTGCAATGCCTCAAATAGTGTGAAAGACTAGGGAAGTCTGACTTGTTGTGACAACCCGGCAAATATCACTTTTGCGGTAATTGGGTAAGTAAAGTTCATTCCCGTAGAAATACGAGTCAGAATTGGTCAAATATGAAGTCAAACAGTCACACTATAGTTCTTCTTGGTTGTGTCTTTAATCTCTCAAGTAGAAACCACACCCAGAAGAGAGTAACAAGCATTGACTCGCAGTCTTGTCACAAATTCACACTCCTTAATCACAACTCCATCAATTCTTTCCAAAAAATCTTGATTGTGATGATTTAGGCTCTCCCAAAAATGGCACTTCACTGTAAAACGACTTTGCTTCAGAATTGTGTTCCACCCCTCCACTAAAGGCACAACTTCCTCGATCAAAATTGCTTCACATCAACTTCGCACTGCACTCACAAATGCAAAATACTACCAACACTACAATTCCTCTCAAATCTGTCAAGGCATTGCTTTGAATGCACTTCACTCAAGATCAAACACACAAAATGAAGATCAAGGCCACGGAATCCAACATCTAACAAGCACACTGACTTGCACTTCAAAATTCTCCAAGCACTCACAAACACAAACACAAAGCTGATACTGAATCAAGCTTAAGCGATGAGCACTACTTCACAGCACTTTGCTTTATCTATTCTCAAAAATAATGAGCACTAAACAACATTTCCTTGTGAATGCCACTCTTAAGTAGTGAAGCAATCAACAATTCTAGCAACTATACCGTTCTACAACAACTCTTCTAACCTGCAGATCCGAAATGACAATACACCTCTTCATATCTACCTCTTCAAATCTCAAATCAGTTTCTACTCCAATCCGATGTCTACTTTGTCATTGGCTTTCAAACCTGAACCCGAAGTTACTTTACTTCCTACTACTCTATCCTTGGGTTTCACAACTTCTAATTCTTCTACCAGATCCAGCAATTCTCTTTCCTGATCTGAAATTCCACTAGTGGGTAACTTATCTAACTCCTTATCTCCCGACCCACTCTTCTCTAATGTCTCTATTGCTAACTCCGAAGTCATCTGTACTCCTACTTCGTCTACTTCGGGTTTGGCTCTAACATCCTTCCGAAGTTTTTCTACCTCCAACTTTACTAAGTCTAATCTAATTGCGATATTATCTTCTACCTCTAATATCTTCCTATCTACAAGAGTTCTTAGACTGATCAATAAGGCATTCAAATCTGTGTCTTTTGCTTGTCTTCGCCTTGTCTCCTGCACCAACAACTTCAACTTGTGCAACCTTGTTTCTTCAATCCGAATACTGGCCTTTGTACTCAACATCGCATTCATCTTGATTATGATCTCCTTCAATGGCTCCAATCTCATCTTCCTTTCACGCTCTCAATCTGCAAGCCAATCTTCTTTGTACATTACCAACTCCGCTTTGAACTCGGCTTTTACCGTTTCTTTCTCCTTCTCCTTATGTTCAATCTTCTCCTCTTGATTACAAAGTAACTCTCATAATCTCTCTTCTTCCCTATATTTTACTGCCAACTCCCTTTGCCAAAGTTGCTTCTTTTCTTCTACGCTCTCCATGACTCTATCGAGCTCTTGTTCCTTCGCTGCTACCCTTGCCATAGCATGGATAAGTTCTACTCTTGAATCAGCAAATTGTTGCTTCAAAATCTCATACTCTGCTACTTGTCTCTCCCTTGCTATGTCACCCTTCTTAACAAGCTCCTCTCGATATATCACTTCTCTCTTCAAGTCTTCAATTACTTGAGTCTTCACTACTGCCTCCGCTCACAGTACTTCACTTCCCTCCTCACCTCGGGTTATAATGTTCTTCAACTCCGAGTTCTCTTCTTCTAATCTCAATAACACCTACAAGACAATCTTCACTTCTGGACAAGTCGACTGCATTTCTTTCTTCCTGTGCTCCAACTTCATCAGCAATGGGCACACAATCTCCCTAGGTACTCCACTCCATCACTTGCATCTACCTCCTCCTACGTTGCAATCTCCCTTCTCACTTCGTGTTTGCCCGATACTCGCCTTCGTCTCTGTAGTCTTTGTATCGGAATTGACGCCTCACTTCTCGAGCTTTCATTCACTTCTTCTTTCGCCTTACTCGGCCCTGCCTCACACTTCGCCTTACGTCTTGAACGGACTCCTCTTTGCATTACGGTCTTCTTCTCTTCGGACTCAGGTATCTCATCCTCCAACTTTGTGTTGTCCTCTGGTTTGAGCTCTACTTGAACTTCTTCTTCCTCCTCACCGACATCATTTCTCCACCTTCATTGTTGTCGCTACTCATATCTCCACTTTGCAGCATTAGCTCTGGTTCTTCCTTGCATTCCGGGTCTTTGGACTTGCACTTGGCTTCACCTTCCGAGTCCTTGTCTTCTGACTTGATCACCACCATGCCTCGCCTTGGGTTTCCTTTCCTGGTCTTCTGAGGTTTTGTCTTGTCTTTGGCTTTGCCCTACCAAATTCGCTTCTTTGACTTTGGAGTACTCGCTTCTATCACTATGTTCTTTCTTGTTTTCTTGTAGTACTCATCTGTGCTTTGGATTTGAAGGATATACTACTACTCCTCTACATTGACTTCTCTTCTCAAGTCGGGATGGAAATGCGACACCATTTGAGTTTGCTCCGCCGAGTTGAGCAAATTCAACCCAAGGTAAAAGTGTGATGCAAACGGCACAATGTAATGTGGAGGCAACTTATCCCGCAGATTCCACACCATTTTTTTGTGTCCTTCTATGGAAGCACCTTGCCCAATTGATTGGTTCTCCTGCAAACAGTTTGTGAAAGAACACCGCTTGGTTTTTCTTCACATACATCATTCTCTCCAGCTTCAGGATGGCCATGAGAGCACTCACAATCCCTCTTGTAACTCTCAACCTTGTATCCGTTCTTCGTTCTCTTTGAAGAGAAAGCGTCTCTCACTTCTTGAGTTTCTTCTGCCACTTCTCCCTTACCCAAGAATGTGGCACCCTGCTCCGTGCCTGCTTCTCTCCCGAGCACTAATCTCCAATCCAACTCTGTCCAACGAGCCGGATTTCCTCTCTTCCCCTCTTCCTCGAGGCCATCAAGACACTTGGTCTTGATAATCTCAGTCATGAAACCTGGAAAACTAACATTCCAATTCCATGCCAAGAATGTAATCCGAAGTCGGCTCAAGACTTCGATTCTTGCAATTATGTCTAACCTCCAAATTGCATGATTCCTTACTGCAAATTCAGAGTTCTTCTTTCCTCCTCCCATCTCTCCTACTTTCTCACTATCTCTTGGTTTCACTCTCTTGACTTCTCCCTTACACACTAGCGCGTCTTCAACTCTATTTCCCTTCCCACAATCACCTGCAGGACAACTTCTCAACATCGAAGGAAAATTGCTCAACATTACTTTGTCATGAACCCAATTTTTATAGAGTTATGCTTTCTTCATCTCTCTTTAATTCAAGTTTCTACCAAGAAATCACACCTCTTGCATGCGCCTGTCACTGTCAATTATACTTCACGCGTATAGGCCGCCGGTTTTGAACGGTCCTTTCTTGAATTTCTCGCTCCGACAAAAGGTTGTTAGACTGACTTTGCCTCGGGTTGAGCTCCCCTCGATACAAAGACTCCTTACTTTGGGTTGTTTGCTGATAGGGCATTTTTGAGTACTTCATCTTATGACCCGAAGTCACTTTACTTCGGGTTTCATCCCAAAGACTCTTTTCTTTGCCTTCTTCGGCCATACAGGTGCAATCTGACTTCTCTATACACTTCTTCTTCTCTATTTTGAAAAGAACAAAAAATGTGGGCACCACACTTGTCTCCCAACCTCTCTTCTCTATAGGTCCAACTCCATTGATGCTCCTCTAGGCTCTAGAGCACGTACAACACTCCTAGTCTTTGCTGCAAATGCATCAACTTGTGTTGCTCCGCACATGAAGTCCAAAGCATATCTGTCACTAGCATATGAGGTGGAAGTCTCAGCACCTTAATCTGATCTCCTCTGAGCAATAGCCATACTAGCCAATCTCTACTCCAATTGCTCAATCCGAGTGGCCATAGCTGTATTAGAAGTAAGAGCAGGTACTGCACCGTACTAGGTGTAGATCCTCTACCACCACCTTGACCACCTTGTCCTCCATGAACTAGAGCTCCTCTACTACCTTCCATAGCAACCCTAACACTCTGTAACTCCATGTGTAGGTCAAAACATCAGTCACTAGTATCACCAAATTTGTGGCAATGCTCACACTGCCTTTGTGTTGGCTGTGTTTCACCAGTGGTATCAGGTCCATTGCCTTGAGTACACTCTCTCTAATGGTGAGGTCCACCACAAGTCTCACAAGCACCACCACCACTCACTGGCTACTACTGACCCAAAAATGAAGGTAAGGGTCTAACTCCACTAGGCCTTCCACTTGCTCCATAGGATATAGGCTGTCCACCTTGTCCTTGAAAACCAACCGGGTGTGGTGCACTTTGCCACACTCTAGAAAAAGTCACAGCCGTGGATGAGGTCTCCCTACCAAATCCAAATGTCACCACTCTCTCCTCCACCATGTTGAGCTCAATATGCTCAGCCAAACCAAAAACCATTGCCAAAGTAGGCGAAGTAGCCTGTAACAATGTAGCATCACAAACTCTACGTCGCAACTCCTTGTCCAGTATCCCATACCAAAACAGGTTTGCCTAAGCCTCAATAACTCCTTGAGTAAAACTGATCAGCCACCTCATGCGAGTGTATGCCTCGAGTGGGCCCTCTCTAGCCTTTTGCTGGAACTCTTGCAAGCTCCTCAGCTTGTCAATTTGCACTCCCTAGTAGTTCTACCTCAAACACTAGAAGAACTCTACCATGGGATTAAACCCCGATACCACACCACCTCTTATAACGGTATCCCCACTTGTGGCAACACTTTCTCCAACTAGTGCACCTCCACTAGCTCCACCAACACTACTTGAGCTAGAACTTGTAGGTACAACCAATCTACTCCTAGCCACTGAACCTGAAGATAGAGACATAGTTCGAAGACCAATACTGTCTCCATAACTCGATCTCCTCCAAATGAGCTCTCCTGAACTCATGGTAGTCATCCATTGGCAGACCCTCTAGATGCTAAAACAACCTCTTCCATGCAATGAAGGGTGTAAACAAAGTCGGGTTCCGCATCTATTGTAGATCACACCAACTATCAAATTCTTGGATGAAGTCATCCAACTTAATGGTCCCCACCATACCAGAGTAACACTTAGGGCCTTTGGAGGCCCCATAAATCTTGTCCATGTCCCACAATAGTAGTGCGGACACACCAAGTGCACTCTCAACTAAATCAACTCCTGTGTCAAACTCCAACTTAGAGTCAATCTCCTCCCTCATTGGGACCTGAGATACAGGTTCATACCAAGTACCGCTCTGAGTAAACCCACTGTGTACTACAGAGCTATCTCCTTTGGAATCTCCAAAGAACTCCGTCATGACAAAGTAACCGCAACCGCAAACTGCAACAACAAACCACAACCACCACAAACCACAAACTGCAACCGTAAGTCACAACTGCAAGTACCCCACCGAGTGCCAACACCACCAAGTGCCGACACCAACTAAGCACTACCCACTAATGTAACTCTAATTGAGATAACTACGCTAGGAGAAAGGGCAACCTATAACCTACCATCATAACATGCACTCTCACGATCTGCAAGTCATCACTTCCTGCCTCACCAGAGAGAGACAAAGATAGTCTGACTGGTCATCACTCCAGCCACACTACCAAGAGCACACGAGAGCACCAATGCTCAAAAGTCAAGGTACCTCACATAAACATGTGGTGCACAAACAGAAAGTAGAGAATGGTGGGGGTCCAATCACAAGAAATCTAAACAAAAACACTCCATCTCATAAAACAACATGGGATTGACTCTGCTACCATTTGGCATTTGACATAAGAGAAGTTTGTATCTAAGTCCTAAGCTACTAGGATCACCAAGAATAGGATCAAACTGCCTCTCCTAGCCAAAACTACAAGTGTATAGATAACAGTGGCACAATCACTAGGACAACAAGTGAGGATGGACCACTTGGCTAGGGTACCAGTCTAGGAACAAGAGATCTAGGGGTCAAACCCTATTGCACACAATCTAATAGGAAAGGCAGATTTTGCCAACCAATGACCAAGATCTACTCTAAACTAGCTAGCCTCACAACAACAAGTTGGCTTGTTGGCCCTTCTAGGCCTTTGTAGCCTCTCATAGCCCACAGCCCTATGCCCGGAAGCCTCTAAATGCCAAATGAGGCCTTTCTTCTTACCACTTTGAACCTCCTCCAAAATTTGGCAAAAGTCCTCCAAACTAGCAAAACACCTCCAAATCTGGTCAAATAGCAAAACTCCTCCAAATCTGGCCAGAATCTGACATAAAACCAGCCAAAATTTGACATAAACCCTAAAGTTGGTTGATTGCCAAATCCCCCGCTAACTCTTCACTCGGGCCAAATTGAAAACATGGGTTTCTCCAAACCACAAATTCACAAGAATAGCTTCCCAACTCCACCTTCAATTTTACTTTTTGAGCCCAACTCGCAACAAATTGGTCATGCCTTCACCACTTGAGCTGAAAATCACAACCACTACTCAAAATTTGCTCATTTTGTGCTTGAAAATTGGCCAACACTTTTGCACACCGTTTGCCTTACTGCCAAATCTCCATTAAGCAATGAGCTTGAGCACACTAGGGAAAAATGGAACTTCAATTGAGCTACCAACGATCCACCAAGCTTGGAGATACCACCAACACTCAAAGTTCATGCACCCTATTTCCCCTTGATTTCACTTCTCTGATATAATCAGATTGTTTATCACTCTCAACTCAACTCAACTCAGATCAGTACTTGATCTGTCAATCTATTAATTACCAACAATTGGGCACTGATTACAATCAAGCAATACCCACTCTAACTAAGAGAATCCAAGTGATGCTTGTCGGCCTCTGTCCACCATAGCCAAGAACTCAAAGGCTCAACATCAAAGAAGTGAGCACTCTGGAGTTGCACTTGGCAAGTATACCCCTAGACTCAACCTAGGTCTGAAACCCTAACGGTGCCGCTGATGGTACACTTGATGGTACAAACGGTGCAAAGTGATGGTGGGCCCCACCATGAAATCAGTACCCCAAACACAAAATCTGACCGTCGGAAAGTAGTCTCTAAGAAATTGCTGAAATAACTCTAACTACTATCATTGCAACTCCAGTGTCTGAGCATGTAGATGCGACACTACAAATGGCATGACATCTTGCATGACCAGGGCTACACAATGATTTGGTATACAGTCAATCATCGCATGAAAAGCTTCATCTCCTTTTGCTTCAGCCGATTGCTGAACTTTGTCTTCATCCTCACTCTCACTTTTGGATTCCCCACTTTGTAATGTGAGTTTGGCTTCTTTTGAGTCTTCTCCTCTAGACTCTCTCTTCCCTTCAGACTCGGTTCCTAAAGGTTTTTCTTTCACCACCTCCTTACTCTACAGAACAAGTCTTTGGGCCTTTCTTTGTGTTGGAGGCAACTCTGCTTCTTTGGGTTTATTCCGCTTCTTTGTCTTTGGGCTTATGACTTCTTCCATCCCCCGTTGTCTAATTCTCAAGAAGTGATCATCATTGGCTCTCAAATGTGCCAATATTGTTGTTCTTCTTCATCCACTTCCCGTCTCAAATTAGGATGAAAATGTGACACCATGTGACACCTCTCCTTGGTTGTTAGCAAATTCAACCCAAAGTAGAAATGTGTTGCAAATGGTAGAAGTGAGAGATGGTAGAAATGTGGTGCAAAATAATATGGAGGCAAAGTTGTCCTCCAATTGACAACCATCTGCCTCATTTGTTGGTGGGAACACTTTGCCCAATTCACCTTCACTCCTGCAAACATTTGGTGGAAAAAGAGCACCTACTGCACGTTCACACAAGTCGTTTGTTCTAGTTTGAACATTGCCATAATCATCCCCATAATACTTTGTTTAATCGGGTCCCGATATGACTCCACCTTGTAACCATTTGTTGTATGTGGATCAAAGAACAAATTGCATATGTGGTACCCACATTTTGGTTTTTTTTCTCAATTTTGAAGAAGAAGTGTACAGAGAAGTTGAATTGCACCTGTATGGCCAAAGAAAGCAAAGAAAAAGAGTCCTCAAGATGTAACCCAAGGTAACGTGACTTTGGGTCATAAGGCGAGGTACTCAAAATTGCCTTGTCAGCATACAACCCAAAGTAAGGAGTCTTTGTCTCGGGGGTGCTCAACCCAAGGTGAGGACAATGTAAAAAATTTCCTTTGGAGGAAGAGATTCAAGAAGGTACCGTTCAAAAATGGCGGTCATACGCATGAAGGACACTTGACAGTGACAAGAGCATGCAGGAGGTGTGATTTCTTGGAAAAAACTCAAATTGAAGAAAGACAAAGAAGGCAAGACTCTATAAAAATTGGGCTAAAGATGAAGTGATGACAAGCAATTCCCCATCGCTGTTAAGAAGTTGTCCTATAGGAGATCGGGGGAAGGGAAGTATAGTCAAAGACATGCTAGTGTGTCGAGAGGAAGTCGAGAGAGTTAAGCCGGGAATCGTTAGGAAGAATAGTCCCCAGCCGAGAGTGGAAGAGAGAAAGATGGGAGGTAGGAAGAAGAATTCCAAATTAATAGTGAGAAATCATGCGATTTGGAGGTTAGATGTGATCGCAAGAATTGAAGTCTTGAGCAGGCTTTGGATCACATTCTTGGCATGGTGTGGTACCCACATATTTTTTCAAAATGGAGAAGAAGAAGTGTATAGAGAAGTCGGATTGCGCTTGTATGGCCAAAGAAGGTGAAGAAAAGAGTCTTCGAGATGAAACCCGAGGTAACATGGCTTCGGGTCATAAGGCAAAGTACTCAGAATTGCCTTGTCAGCATACAACCCAAAGTGAGGAGTCTTCATATTGGGGGTGCTCAACCTGAGGTGAGGATAGTGTAATAATTTTCCTTTGGGCCAAGAGATTCAAGAAGGGACCATTCAAAAACGGCGGTCATATGCGTGAAGGACACTTGACAATGACACAAGCATGCAAGAGGTGTGATTTCTCGGTAGGAACTCAAATCGAAGGGAGACAAAGAAGGCGCAACTCTATAAAAATTGGGCTAAAGACAAAGCAATGACAAGCAATTTTCCTTCACTATTAAGAAGTCGTCCTATAGGAGATCGTGGGAAGGGAAGTAGAGTTGAAGATGCGTTGGTGTGTAGAGGAGAATTTGAGAGAGCTAATCCGGGAGTCAATAGGAAGAATAGTTCCCAACCAAGTGAGGAAGAGAGAAAGATGAGAGGAGAGAAGAAGAACTCCAAATTTGCAATGAGAAATCATGCAATTCAGAGGTTAGATGTGATTGCAAGAATTGAAGTCTTGAGCAGACTTTGGATCACATTCTTGGCTTGGAGTTGGAATGTGAGCTTTCTAGGGTTCATGACTCAGATAATCCAGAGTAGATGTCTTGATGGCTTGAGGAAGAGAGGAAGAGAGGCAATCATGCTCATTGGACAGACTCGGATTGGAGGTTAGTACTCAAAAGAAAAGCAAGCATGGAGTAGGGTGCCACATTCTTGGAGAAGGGAGAAGTAGCAGAAGAAATCTAGGAGGTGAGAGATGCTTTCTCTTTGAAGCGCACAAAGAATGGATACAAAGTAGAGAGTTACAAGGATTCGGTCAAGCGAGGGATTGTGAGTGCTCTAATGGCAATCTTGAAGCTGGAGAGAACAACTTATGTGATGAAGTACCAAGCGGTGTTCTTCCATAAGATGTTTGCAAGAGAGCCAATTAATTAGGCAAAGTGCTTTCATGGGCGAACAAGACAGATGGTGTGGAATTTGCGAGATAAATTGCCTCCACATTACATTGTGCCGTTTATAGTGCATTTTTATCTTGGGCTGAACTTGCTCAATGCGGCAAAGCGCAACAAAATGGTGTCGCATTTCCATCTCCACTTAAGAAAGGAGGTTGACACGAAGGAACAACAATACATTATTCAGATCAGGAGTAGCAATGAGTACAATGCGCAGACGGGGAAGAGTGTGCAGTCAGACATGAGTACTCCAAAGTCAAAGAAGAGGAGTCGACAAGGAGAAGGAGAAGATGTCAAGAAAATAAGACCTCGGAAGACTAGAAGGGTAAAGGTATGGTGGAAATTGCATCATTGAGGAAGAATCGGAGGGCAAAGCCGAGTGCAAGTGTGAAGACTCAGAAAGAGAAGAAGAACCCGAGCTCACACTGCAAAGTGGAGACACGAGTAATGACAGTGATGATGGAGGAGAGATGACATTGGTACCCAAGGAAAGAGAAGCCATGATGGAGATAGAGGAGAAAGGTAACTCAAAGTTAGAAGAAGAAGTGCCAGAGCAGGAAGAGAGAAAAGTAACCATTCAATGAGGAGTTTGTTCCAAGCAAAAGGCGAAGTGTGAAGCGGGGCCAAGCAAGGTAAGAGAAGAGGAGAATGTAAGTTTGGGAAGTGAAGCATCCATTCCTATACAGCGGCTGTAGCTCACAAGGCGAGTATTGAAAGAAGAAGAGGTGAAGAAGGAGATCACTCCGCAAGTTGAAGTAGCCACAAGTGAAGGAGTGGAGTACCTGCTGGAGGTTGTGTGTCCCTTATTGGTGAAGTTAGAACACAGGAAGAAGGAGACACAGTCAAAGCGTCCAGAGGTGAAGACTATGTTGTAAGTGTTAGCCCGATTAGAAGAATAGAACTCCAAATTGAAGAAGAGTATAATCCGAGGTGAGGAGGAAAGGGAAGTACTACAAGTAGATGCAGTAGTATAGAATCAAGTGATTGAGAACTTGAAGAGAGAAGCAAGGAATCAAGAGGAACTCATAGAATGGAGTGACATAGCAAGGGAAAGTCAAGTAGCTGAGTATGAAATCTTGAAGCAGCAATTTGCTGATTTGAGATTAGAGATTATCCATGTTATAGCAAGAGTAGTTGAGAAAGAGCAAGAGCTCGATAGGGTGATGGAAAGTGTAGAAGAGAAGAAGCAGCTCTGGCAATGAGAGTTGACAATGCGGTATAGAGAAGAGGAGAGGTTGAGAGAGTTACTTCGCAATCAAGAGGAGAAGATTGTGCAAAAGGAGAAGGAGAAGGAGGCTGTGAAAGCTAAGTTTGAAGCAGAATTGGCAATGTACTAAGAAGATTGGCTTGCAGATCAAGAACAAGAGAGGAAAATGAGATTAGAGCCATTAAAAGAGATTGTAATCAGGATGAATGCAATGTTGAGTACAAGGCCTGTGTGCATATCGAAGAGACCAGGCTGCACGAGTTGAAGTTGTTGGTACAGGAGACGAGGAGGAGACATGCAAAGGATAAAGACTTGAATGCTTTGTTGATCCGTCTAAGAACTCGTGTAGATAGGAAGATATTGGAAGTAGAAGACAATATCATGATTAAATTAGACTTAGTGAAATTAGAGAAAGATAAACTTTGGAAGGATGTCAGAGCAAAATCCAAAGTAGATGAAGTAGGAGTGCAGATGTCTTTGGAGTTACCATTGGAGATATTAGAGGAGAGTGGGTCGGGAGATAAGGAGTTAGATAGATTACCTACTAGTGAAATTTTGGATCAAGAAAGAGAACTGTTAGATTTGGTAGAGGAATTAGGAGTTGTGAAACCCAAGGACAGAGTAGTAGGAAGTTAAGTTACTTTGGTTTGGATTTGAAAGCCAAAGAAGAAGTAGACATCAGATCTGATTAGTAACAAAATTGAGATTTGAAGAGGCAAATGTGAAGAGGTGCATTGTCATTTCGGATCTACAGGTTTGTAGAGTTGTTAGGAAGCGGTACATTTGGAAGATAACTATCATTTGCTTCACTATTTAAGAGTGGAATTTGCAGTCTTATGTTGTTTAGTGCTCATTATTTCTAAGAATAGATAATGCGAAGTACTGTGAAGCAGTGCTCGTTGCTTGAGATTGATTTTGAGTATCAACGTTGTGTTTGTAATTGTATGTGTGTGGAGAAATTTGAAGTGCAAGTCATTATGCTTGTTGGATGTTGGACTCCATAACCTTGATCTTTGCTTTGTGTGTTTGATCTTGAGTGAAGTGCAATTGAAGCAATGCCTTGATAGATCTGAGAGGAATTGTAGTGTTGGTAGTATTCTGCATTTGTGAGTGTAGTGCAAAGTTGATGTGAAGCAATTTCAATTGAGGAAGTTGTACCTTCAGTGGAGGGGTGGAACACAATTCTAATGCAAAGTCATTTTGTAGTGAAGTGTTGTTTTTGGGAGAGCCTGAATCATCACAATCAAGATTGTTTGGAAAGAATTGAAGGTGTTGTGATAAAGGAGTGTTACTTCATGAAAAGACTGCAAATCAATGCTTGTTACTCTCTTCTGGGTGTGGTTTCTACCTAAGAGATTATAGACGCAACCAAGAAGAACTACATTGTTACATATTTGACTTCATATTTGACCAATTTTGACGCGTATCTCTGCAAGAACAAACTTTACTTACCCAATTACCGCAAAAGTGATATTTGCCAAGTTGTCAGATGATTTTTGGCACCGCTGCCAGGGATACAAATCTCTGAAGTGGAAGAATACAAAGCCAAATTCAAAACTAGGTATCAAAACAATATGAATGTCTGCATCAAGAGAACAATGGGAAGAGAGAGTTCAAAGACGAGCATTGCATCGTGAAGAAGACAAACATTTGAAGATCCAAGCCACTTTTGACGAAACCAAACAAGAGGCATTGGACTTTCAACTCCTTCAAGAAGTGCAAGAAGCCTTGCGAGAACTTGACCAAAAGAAACGCAAAGGCGGTTGGCAAGGCTACTTTGCATCCTCCTCTTCCAAGAAGAAAGACTCGATTAGCTAGACATATGCATTACGGCCCAGAACACCGACTTCCCCTAGAGCTGTAAAGGAAGTCATATCTTTAAAGAACTTTGTTTGAGAAAAGATAGCACGGACACTGACGGGAGAAGAGTGTCAACATCTTCTTCAAACAATTCCTCAGTTGTCCTGAAGGAATTTTGAAGTACACATCAAAGGTGTTGAGCTTAATTCTTCCAAACGGGTTGAAGTCGATACCCTTAGAGAAGAAATTGTTGAAGAAGACCCTACCTTGAATTTGATAAATTGGAACCCTTGGGCTGTCAACACGGTGTCAATTCCAACCAGTTCTTCCGTTTTGTCAAGTTCAAACTTACCCCAGCCAATCCCATCAAATCAAATGATGACTTTGCTGCCTGTCACCCGACACGCCTATCCAAAGTACAAGGGAACAGAACAAGATGAATACCCCAATGAATTCATCAAAGAATTCAAAGTCAACTCCTTTGCTTACAAGAGCATGACTCGGCAGATCGATTGTGAATTTTCCCAAGTTTGCTCCAAAAGAAAGCTTGGAGCTGGTACACCTATGTAACTCAAAAGGGATTTGTATTGGCGGACTGGGCGGACTTGCAAAACAATTTCCTGAAACAATTCCGGGAAGTTGATTATGACACGAGTGTCTTTGCGGCACTCAACGATTAAGACCGAGGCAAGAAGGAGAAGTTGAGAGACTACTCTGAGCAATTCATGACACTCTTGAACCGCATCTCGAAGCAATTGAGTGTGGTGGGTTACTCCAATGCCCAAGCCATTACTTGGTTCCTGGGAGGACTTTCACCAAAGATTTGGATCTTTGCAAGGGAGAGGAATGTAACTTCCCTTGACAAGGTACTCAAACATGTTGCTTGCTACCAGGCGGCTCACTCTCATTTTGCCGGCAATCAAAGAAACCAAGAGAAGAAAGGCAAGAAGCCGAGAAGGAGAGCTTCTTGTAGAACATCCCCTTCTTTGGAGGAATCCTCCATGTCTTCAAGCTCTTCTTTGGAATGCAAAGAAGAATCAAAGCCAAGGCAAGTGCAAATACGTAGGGGTAAGAAACTAGTGACTCCTCCAGCAAAGGGTGTACATAAGGTGGATACTAAGCTAAACGCCCTCATCAAGGAGTTTTTGGATTTTAAGATGCAGATGATTGGGGCTAAGGACAAAAGGAAGGCCCCAGCATTTGGCAGATCCAATGTATGGTGCACCGCATGTGGCAAGTCAGGCCATGCAGACACGGAATGCAATACTTGTAATGCATTCTCGGTGCAGCAGATTGATTGGGTTCCGAGATGGAACTAGGAAGAGGAAGAAGAGGCGGTGTACCAAACCCAAGAGATTCATCCTCAAGCAAGCACATCGTATCAAGGTCCAAGGTATGGACCAAGGGAGTATAATCCCAATGCTCCTCCACAAAGACAACCAATGAGCAACCAAATAGACCTCAGAATGTTGCACTCGGGGCACGTTACAATTGTGGCTCCATGGGACATTGGTCTCCAAACTGTCCGGAGCCAAGAAGGAAAATCGGGTACGTTCTCCTATGCGGAAATTGTAAAGGATCGAGTCATATGGGCAACCAATGCCCTCACCCACCAAACCTGAAGCCGCTTGTTAAATATGTACAGACCCTGTTGAGCATGCAGCGCTTTAGGCAAAGGGTGATACCATTGTAAATTGTATAACACTTGAGGAGGAGAGACCTCAAGAAGGGAGTCCGGCCTTGGAAGGAGAATGGCCAGACCTTGAAATTTTGAAGGTTGAGACACGTGCAAGTAAGAAGAAGCATGACCCCAAAGAGCTGCGTACGACCTCATCGTCTTCTAGAAAGGCAAAGAGACTACGCCCAAAGGCAATTCTCTCTACCAAGGAGGAAAACATCCTTGCTAAAGCTAGAGCTAAAGCCTTGCAGAAAGAACTAAAGGAAGCAATACTCAGAACTTGGGAAATGAGTTTGGAGGAGGAGACGAAGATGAAGCCTCCAGTTTTTCTGGCGGACATCTGATCCGAAGTAAAGGGCCTGATCCAAGCCGAGGTGAGCCAACCGAAGGAACCTCGGGTCAAGACCACTAGCAATCCAGTCACCATTCTGAAGCATCCCAAAGTCAAAATCAAACATGGAGATACTTCAAACCCGAAGTCAAAGCCAAAGACGGTCAAATTAGGAGGAGTACCCCAATACAACATTGTAGCGGATTTGGCAGCCACAAATGCCAACATTACATTTAAGCAATTGTAGGAAGACAGCAAGCTGTACAAGAGGCAGCTGAATTCGGCCCTCAAGAAAGTAAGGTCAATGTCAAAGAAAGACACGCCCGCTATATATCATATTGAGCAAGAAGATTTGGGATCTCTTGAGGTTGACGCAAAGATTGCAGGGTGCATGATCACATCTACACCCATTGATTCAGGTTCCGGTGTGAATGTCATGACCGAAGATATTGCAAATCAACTGGGGTATCATGCGTTTGAGCCAACACCTCGAGTCTTGAAATTTGCAGACCAAACCAGGAGACGGCCCTTGGGCATGTTGTCAAACATTACCACAATCATTTGAGGGGTGCCTTCAAGTTGAACTACATTGTGTTGCGACCAATGACCAAGACTGGTTACCCTCTGTTGATCGAAAGACCCTGGTTGTAAAGTGCCCAAGTTGTGGTGGATTGGCACCAGTAGAAGCTATGGTAGAAGGACATCTTGTCCGAAGACCAGAAGCTGGTGAATGTGAGTTGGACAAAGGTTCCCCATCTCAGGGAAACTAGTTCGTCAAAAGATGAGGACAAATCCAAAGACTCATTGTCTTTGTCCTCAGACAAATCCGAAGACAAAGTCCAAGTCAATTACTTGGAATGCTACGAGGTGGATGTCAAAGATGAAGATCCATATGACCTTGCCTTGGGTGAACCTGACTTGGAGGAAGGGGGTTTGATGGCAGCTCACCTCGGGTTAAGCCGAGTAAGCCTCATTGAAGGAGTCATCAACCCCGATGACTGTCAAGATGTTGTTTTGACTGACGGGAAAATTTTAAAAATTTCAAAGACAATTGCTTTGGAGGAGTTGGTAGGGTACACAGCCCTATTTATAGAATTCCAAGATATATTTGCCTGGTCTATTGATCAAATGCCGGGTATTCCATGAGAATTTGGAGAACACCGGATTGATTTGGTTGAAGGTGCAGTTCCGGTTTGGCAGAGACAATACCGTCTGAACCCAAAGTACTCCTTTCTGGTGAAAGATGAAATTGACAAGTACTTAGAGGCCGGAATCATCTTCCCTATCTTAAGCAGTGAGTGGGTCTCCCCCATTGTCAATGTCCCAAAGAAGAAAACATGGAAGATCCAAATGTGCCAAGACTTCCGTAAGTTGAATGCAATCACAAGGGAGGATCATCATTCCTTGCCTTTGACCAATACAATTCTAGACCAAGTAGCTGGTCACCCTTGTTATAGTTTTCTTGATGGATTCTCAGGGTACAATCAAGTATCCATCTGAGAACAAGACAAGGATAAAACCACATTCACGACCGATTGGGGCACTTTTGCTTACAATCAAATGCCCTTTGGGTTGTGTAATGCTCCAGCTACTTTCCAGCGGATGATGAATTCAATCTTCAAGGATTTCCTGCGTAAAATTGTGGAAGTGTTGATTGATGATTTTTGTGTGTTTCGCCAAAGAGATGTACATTTGGATTACCTTTGCTAAACTTTCGAAAGGTGTCGTTTTGCCGGTTTGTCATTACACTTGGAGAAATGCTTCTTTGCAATGAAGGTGGGAATTCTTCAGGGGCATCGGGTGTCAAGCCAAGGTATAGAAGTCGATGTTGAGAAGGTTAAAGTAATTACAGCTTTGGAATCCCCAAAGAACATCCGGGAGCTAAGAGCCTTCTTGGGAGATGTCGGATACTACAGACGCTTTGTGTCAAACTATGCCGTGCTTGTTGCACCCCTTACAAAGCTTCTGAAGAAATCCAAAGACTACCTATGGGAAGCAAATCAAGAAGAAGCTTTCCAAGTGTTGAAGAAGAAACTGGTTGAAGCACCAGGTATGAGGGCCCCAAATTGGGATTTCCCTTTTCATGTATATGTGGACACTTTGTCCATGGCCATCGGCGTTGTCTTAAGTCAAAAGGACAAGAAGAAGAAGGACTACCCGGTGTATTATGCCAGCCAACAACTTTCAGCTTTTGAAAAGAACTATTCCATGATTGAAAGAGAAGCACTTAGAATGGTGTATGCCTGCAAGAAATTTTGCCACTACCTGCTAGGATACGAGTTTGTTTCCTATGTTGACCATTACGCATTGCAACATTTGGTCAAGATGGCAGATTTTCCCGGGCAAATTGCAAGATGGATCTTGTTGTTACAAGAGATCTTTGCATTCGAATGCGGACTTCCTATCTAGGTTAGAAACTCAAGACCAAGAGTGGGAAATTGACAATCGGTTCCTTGATGAGGAGTTATATCAATTAACAACAATGCAAAGTACAAGGTATGCAGCAAAATATCATTATTTGTATACTCTCCATTGTCCTGAAGGGCTGGACCTGGAGCAGAGGGCAGTCTTTCTTAGGAAAATGGGGCCGTATCAGCTAAAACACAACATTTTATTCAAGATGGGCAAAGACAAAACTCCAAATTGGCAGTGAGAAATCACGCAATTCAGAGGCTATATGTGATTGCAAGAATTAAAGTCTTGAGCAAACTTCAAATCACATTCTTGGCATGGAACTAGAATGTGAGCTTTCCAGGGTTCATGACTGAGATAATCCAGAGTAGATGTCTCGATGGCCCAAGGAAGAGGGGAAGAGAGGTAATCCGGCTCGTTAGATGGATTTGGATTGGAGGTTAATACTTGGAAGAGAAGTAGGCACGGAGCAGGGTGCCACATTCTTGGGGAAGGGAGAAGTAGCAGAAGAAACCTAGGAGGTGAGAGATGCTTTCTCTTTGAAGCGCACAAAGAATGGATACAAAGTAGAGAGTTACAAGGATCTGGTCAAGCAAGGGATTGTGAGTGCTCTAATGGCAATCTTGAAGCTAGAGAGAATGAATTATGTGATGAAGCACCAAGCGGTGTTCTTCCATAAGATGTTTGCAGGAGAGCCGATTAATTGGGCAAAGTGCTTTCATGGGCGAACAAGACAGATGGTGTGGAATTTGTGGGATAAATCACCTCCACATTACATTGTGCAATTTGCAGCACATTTTTATCTGGGGCTGAACTTGCTCAATGCGGTAGAGCGCAACAGAATGGTGTTGCATTTCCATCCCGACTTAAGAAAGGAGGTTGACATAGAGGAACAACAGTACATTCTTCAGATCAAGAGTAGTGATGAGTACTATGCGCAAATGGGGAAGAGTGTGCAGTTGGACGTGAGTACTCTGAAGTCAAAGAAGAGGAGTCGACAAGGAGAAGGAGAAGATGTTGAAAAAATAAGACCTTGGAAGACTAGAAGGGTAAACCCGAGGAAAGGTATGGTGGTAATCGCATTGTTGGAGGAAGAATTGGAGGGCAAAGCCAAGTGCAAGTGTGAAGACTCAGAAAGAGAAGAAGAATCCAAGCTCACACTGCAAAGTGGAGACACAAGTAGTGATAGCAACAATGGAGGAGAGATGACATTGGTACCCGAGGAAGAAGAAGCCAGGATGGAGATAGAGGAGAAAGGTAACTTGAAGCTAGCAGAGAAAGTGCCAGAGCAGGAAGAGAGAAAAGTTACCATTCAACAAGGAGTTTGTTCCAGGTGAAAGGCAAAGTGTGAAGCAGGGCCAAGCAAGGTAAGAGAAGAGGAGAATGCAAGTTTTGGAAGTGAAGCATTCATTCCTATACGGCGGCTACAGCTTAGAAGGCAAGTATTGAAAGAAGAAGAGGTGAAGAAGGAGATCACTCCGCAAGTCAAAGTAGCCACAAGTGAAGGAGTGGAGTACCTGCTGGAGGTTGTGTGTCCCTTATTGGTGAAGTTAGAAGATAGGAAGAAGGAGATACAGTCAAAGCGTCTAGAGGTGAAGACTATGTCGCAAGTGTTAGCCCGATTAGAAGAATAGAACTCCGAATTGAAGAAGAGTATAATCCGAGGTGAGGAGGAAAAGGAAGTACTATGAGTAGATGCAGTAGTATAGAATCAAGTGATTGAGAACTTGAAGAGAGAAGCAAGAAATCAAGAGTAACTCATAGAATGGAGTGACATAGCAAGGGAAAGACAAGTAGCTGAGTATGAAATCTTGAAGCAGCAATTTGCTGATTTGAGATTAGAGATTATCCATGCTATGGCAAGAGTAGCCAAGAAAGAGCAAGAGCTCGATAGGGTGATGGAGAGTGTAGAAAAGAAGAAGCAACTTTGGTAATGAGAGTTGATAGTGCGGTATAGAGAAGAAGAGAGGTTGAGAGAGTTACTTCGCAATCAAGAGGAGAAGATTGTGCAAAAAGAGAAGGAGAAGGAGGCTGTGAAAGTAGAGTTTGAAGCAGAATTGGCAATGTACCGAGAAGATTGGCTTGCAAATCGAGAACGGGAGAGGAAAATGAGATTGGAGCCATTAAAAGAGATTGTAATCAGGATGAATGCAATGCTGAGTACAGAGGCCATTGTGCATATCAAAGAGACGAGGCTGCACAAGTTGGATTTGTTGGTATAGGAGACGAGGAGGAGACATGCAAAGGACAAAGACTTGAATGCTTTGTTGATCAGTCTAAGAACTCATGTAGATAGGAAGATATTGGAAGTAGGAGACAATATCACCATTAGATTAGCCTTAGTGAAATTAGAGAAAGATAAACTTTAGAAGGATGTCAAAGCAAAACCCAAAGTAGATGAAGTCGGAGTGCAGATGTCTTTGGAGTTACCATTGGAGACATTAGAGGAGAGTGGGTTGGGAGATAAGGAGTTAGATAGATTACCTAATAGTGAAATTTTAGATTAGGAAAGAGAACTATTAGATTTGGTAGAGGAATTAGGAGTTGTGAAACCCAAGGATAGAGTAGTAGGAAGCAAAGTTACTTCGGGTTTGGGTTTGAAAGCCAAAGAAGAAGTAGACATCGGATTGGATTAGTAACAAAATTGAGATTTGAAGAGGCAGATATGAAGAGATACATTGTCATTTTGGATCTGTAAGTTTGTAGAGTTGTTAGGAAGCGGTACATTAGGAAGATAATTGTAGTTTGCTTCACTATTTAAGAGTGGCATTCACAGTCTTATGTTATTTAGTGCTCATTATTTCTAAGAATTGATGAAGCAAAGTATTGTGAAGTAGTGCTTGTCACTTGAGCTTGATTCTAAGTATCAATGTTGTGTCTATAATTGTGAGTGTGTGGAGAAATTCAAACTGCAAGTCATTATGCTTGTTGGATGTTGGATTCCGTAGCCATGATCTTTACTTTGTGTGTTTGATCCTGAGTGAAGTGCAATCGAAGCAATGCCTTGATAGATCCGAGAGGAATTGTAGCGTTGGTAGTATTCTGCATTTGTGAGTGCAGCGTGAAGTTGATGTGAAGCAATTTTGATCAAGGAAGTTGTGCCTTCAGTGGAGGGGTGGAACACAATTCTGAAGCAAAGTCATTTCGTAGTGAAGTGCCATTTTTGGGAGAGCATGAATCATCACAATCAAGATTATTTGGAAAGAATTGAAGGTGTTGTGATTAAGGAGTGTTACTTCGTGACAAGACTGCAAATCAGTGCTTGTTACTCTCTTCTAGGTGTGGTTTCTACCTGAGGGATTAAAGACGCAACTGAGAAGAACTACATCATTACTGTTTGACTTTGTATTTGACCAATTCTGACTCGTATCTCTGCGAGAACAAACTTTACTTACCCGATTACCGCAAAAGTGATATTTGCCGGGTTGTCACACATGGAATTGGAATGTTGGCTTTCTAGGGTTCATGACTAAGATCATTGAGATTAAGTGTCTCAATGGCCTTGATGAAGAAGGGAAGAGAGGAAATCTGGCTCAATGGACAGAGTCGGATTGGAGGTTAGTACTCGAGAGAAAAGCAAGCGTAGACCATGGTACCACGTTCTTGGGGAAGGGAGAAGTAGCCAAAGAAACCCAAGAAGTGAAGGATGTCTTCTCTTCAAAGCACATGAAGAATGGCTACAAAGTGGAGAGCTATAAGGACCCTATCAAGCGAGGGATTGTGAGTGCTCTAATGGTAATCTTGAAGCCAGAGAGAACAACTTATGTGATGAAGCACCAAGCGGTGTTCTTCCATAAGAGGTTTGCAGGAGAGCCAATTAATTGCGCAAAGTGTCTTCATGGGAGGACGAGTGTGACAACCCGGAAAATATCACTTTTGCGGTAATCAGGTTAGGAAAGTTTGTTCCTGCAGAGATACTATTCAGAATTGGTCAACTACAAAGTCAAACAGTAACATGTAGTTCTTCTTGGTTGTGTCTTTAATCTCTCAGGTAGAAACCACACCCAAAAGAGAGTAACAAGCACTGACTCATAGTCTTGTCACAAATTAACACTTCTTAATCACAACTCCATCAATTCTTTCCAAACAATCTTGATTGTGATGATTCAAGCTCTCCTAAAAATGGCACTTCACTGCAAAATGACTTTGCCTTAGAATTGTGTTCCACCCTTCCACTAAAGGTACAACTTTCTCGATCGAAATTGCTTCACATCAACCTTGCACTACACTCACAAATGCAAAATACTACCAACACTACAGTTCTTCTCAGATCTATCAAGGCATTGCTCCGATTGCACTTCACTCAGGATCACACATACAGAATGAAGATCAAGGCTGCGGAATCCAACATCCAACAAGCACTCTGACTTGCACTTTGAATTTCTCCACACACTCACAAACACAATCACAAAGTTGATACTCAAAATCAAGCTCAAGCGACAAGCACTACTTCATAGCACTTTGCTTTATCTATTCTCAGAAATAATGAGCACTGAACAACATGATGTTGCGAATGCCACTCTTAAATAGTAAAGCAATCGACAATTATCTTCCTAATGCACCTCTTCCTAATGCCTCTACAAACCTACAGATCCAAAATGACAATGCACCTCTTCATATCTGCCTATTCAAATCTCAAATCGGTTACTAATCCGATCCGATGTCTACTTCTTCTTTGGCTTTCAAACCCGAACCCAAAGTAATTGTACTTCTTACTGCTCTGTCCTTGAGTTTCACAACTCCTACATCTGTTACCAGATCTAACAATTCTCTTTCTTGATCTGACATTTCACTAGTGGGTAATCTTTCTAACTCCTTATCTGCTGATCCACTCTTCTCTATTGTCTCCAATGGTAACTCCGAAGATATCTTCACTCCTACTTCATCTACTTCGGGTTTTGCTCTAACATCTTTCCAAAGTTTATCTATCTCTAACTTCACTAGATCTAATCTAATCGTGATATTGTCTTTGACTTCCAATATCTTCCGATCTACCCAAGTTCTGAGACTTATTAATAGAGCATTCAAGTCTGTATCCTTTGCATGTCTCCTCCTTGTCTCCTGCACTAACAATTTCAACTCGTGCAGCCTTGTCTCTTCAATACAAACACTGGCCTCTGTACTCAGCATTGCGTTCATCCTGATTACGATCTCCTTCAATGGCTCCAATCTCATCTTCCTTTCACGCTCCCGATCTGCAAGCCAATCTTCCCTATACATTGCCAACTCTACCTCGAACTCGGCTTTCACGGTTTCTTTCTCCTTCTCCTTCTGCACAATCTTCTCCTCTTGATTACGAAGTTACTCTCGTAATCGCTCTTCTTCCCTATATCTCACTGTCAACTCCCGTTGCCACAGTTGCTTCTTCTCTTCTAATTCTCCATCACTCTATTGAGGTCTTGTTCCTTCTCTACTACCCTCGCCATAGCATGGATAATTTGTAGTCTTGAATTAGCAAACTATTGCTTCAAGATTTTGTACTCTGCTACTTGTCTCTCTCTTGCTATGTCACTCTTCTTCACAAGTTCTTCTCGATACCTTGCTTCTCTCTTCAAGTCCTCAATAACTTGACTCTACTGTGATAACTCGGCAAATATCACTTTTGCGGTAATTGGGTAAGTAAAGTTTGTTCCTACAGAGATACGAGTCGGAATTGGTCAAATACAAAGTCAAACAGTAACAATGTAGTTCTTCTTGAGTTCTTCTTTAGCCTCTCAGGTAGAAACCACACCCAAAAGAGAGTAACAAGCACTGACTCGCAGTCTTGTCACAAATTAACACTCCATAATCACAACTCCATCAAATCCTTCCAAACAATCTTGATTGTGATGATTGAGGCTCTCCCAAAAACGGCACTTCACTGCAAAACGACTTTGCCTCAGAATTGTGTTCCACCCTTCCACTGAAGGCACAACTTCCTCGATCAAAATTGCTTCACATCAACTTTGCACTGCACTCACAAATGCAGAATACCACCAACACTACAATTCCTCTCAGATCTGTCAAGGCATTGCTTTGATTGCACTTCACTCAGTATCAAACACACAGAATGAAGATCAAGGCTACGGAATCCAACATCCAACAAGCACATTGACTTGCACTTTGAATTTCTCCAAACACTCACAAACACAAGTACAACGTTGATACTCAAAATCAAGCTCAAGCAACGAGCACTGCTTCACAGCACTTTGCTTTATCTATTCTCAGAAATTATGAGCATTGAATGGCATCTGACTACGAATGCCACTCTTAAGTAGTGAACAAATCAACAGTTCTAACAACTATACCGTTCTACAACAACTCTTTTAACCTGCAGATCCAAAATGACAATGCACCCCTTCATATCTGCCTCTTCATATCTCAAAACTATTACTAATCCAATCCGATGTCTACTTTGTCATCGGCTTTCAAACCCAAACCCAAAGTAATCTTACTTCCTATCACTTTTTCCTTGGGTTTCATATCTTCTTCTCCTTCTACAAGATCCACTAATTCTCTTTCCTGATCCAAAATTGCACTAGTGGGTAATCTATCTAATTCCTTATCTCACAACCCACTCTTCTCTAATGTCTCCAATGGTAACTCCGAAGACATTTGTACTCCTATGTTATCTACTTTGGGTTTTGCTCTAACATCTTTCCGAAGCTTTTCTATCTCTATTTTCACCAAGTCTAATCTAATTGCAATATTATCTTCTACCTCTAAGATCTTCCTGTCTACACAAGTTCTGAGACTAATCAACAAGGCATTCATATCTATATCCTTTGCTTGTCTACGCCTTGTCTCTTGCACCAACAACTTCAACTCGTGCAGCCTCGTCTCCTCGATCCGAATGTTGGCTTCTGTACTTAACATGGCATTCATTTGGAGGACTATCTCCTTCAATGGCTCCAATCTTGTCTTTCTCTCACGTTCACGATCTGCAAGCCAATCCTCTCGGTACATCGCCAACTTTGCCTTGAACTTGGCTTTCACCGACTCCTTCTCCTTCTCCTTCTGGACAACTCTCTCCTCTTGATTACAAAGTAATTCTTGTAATCGGTCTTCTTCTCTATATCGTGCCGCCTACTCTCGTTGCCAAAGTTGCTTCTTCTCCTCGACACTCTCCATCACCCTATCGAGCTCCTGATCCTTTGCAGCTACTCTTGCCATAGCATGGATTACTTCTACTCTTGAATCAACAAACTGTTGCTTCAAGATCTCATACTCAGCTACTTGTCTCTCCCTCGCTATGTCACTCTTCTTCACAAGATCCTTTCTCTTCAGGTCTTCAATTACCTGACTTCTCACCACTACCTCCGCTCGTAGCACTTCCCTTTCCTCCTCACCTCAGGTTATACTCTTCTTCAACTCTGAGTTTTCTTCTTCTAATCTGGTCAATACCTGCAATACAGACTTCACCTCCGGACATGTCAACTGCATTTCCTTCTTCTTGTGCTCCAACTTCACCAACAATGGGTACACGATCTCCCATAGGTACTCCACTCCATCACTGGCAACTACTTCATCATGCGGAGTGATCTCCCTTCTCACTTCTTGTTCTCCCGATACTCGCCTTCTTCGCTGCAGTCGTCGTATCGGAATCGATGCCTCACTTCCCGAGCTTTCACTTACCTCTTCTTTTGCCTTACTCGGCCCCGCTTCACACTTTGCCTTACATCTCAAGTGAACTCCTCTCTGCACTACAATCTTCTTCTCTTCGGGCACAGTTACTTCATCTTCCAACTGTGTATTATCTTTGGCTTCCATTTCTGCTTGCACTTCTTCTTCGTATTCTTCAGCCGCTGGCGCCAATGTCATTTCTTGCCCTTCATTGCTATCGCAACTTGTATCTCCACTCTGCAGCATTAGCTCAGGCTCCTCCTCATGTTCCGAGTCTTCAGTCTTGAGCTTGACATCTCCTTCTGAGTCTTCATCCTCCGACTCGATTACCACCATACCTCGCCTCGGGTTGCCTCTCCGTGTCTTCTGAGGTTTCTTCATGTCTTCGGCATCACCTTGCCGACTCCTCTTTTTCATAGTTGGAGTACTCACTGCAACCTCCACGTTCTTCCCTATCTTTGTGTAGTAGTCATCCGTGCTCCTGATCTGCAAGATGTATTGCTGCTCCTTGACGTCAATTTCCTTTTGCAAATCAGGATGGAAGTGCGACACCATCCAAGTTCGCTCCGCCGAGTTCAGCAAATTGAGCTCAAGGTAGAAGTGTGCTACAAATGGCATGATGTAGTGCAGAGGCAACTTATCCCGCAAATTCCACACCATCTGCCTTGTTCTCCCATGGAAACACATTGCCTAATTGATCGGTTCTCCTGTGAAAAGCTTGTGAAAGAACACCGCTTGGTGTTTCATCACATAAGTGGTTCTCTCTGGCTTCAGTATAGCCATCAGTGCACTCACGATCCCTCTCTTCACAGGGTCTTTGTAGCTCTCAACCTTGTACAAATTCTTTGTCTGCTTTGACAAGAAGGCATCTCTCACCTCCTAGGTCTCTTGAGCTATCTCTCCCTTTCCCAAGAATGTGGCCCCTTGCTCCGAGCCTGCTTCCTTCCCGAGTATGAGTCTCCAATCCGACTCTGTCCAGTGAGCCGGATTTCCTCTCTTCCCTTCTTTCTCAGGTCCATCAAGACACTTGCTCTCAATGATTTATGTCATGAAACTTGGAAAGCTCACATTCCAGTTCCATGCCAGAAACGTGATCCAAAGTCGGCTCAAGACTTTGATCCTCGCTATTACATCTAACCTCCAAATTGCATGATTTCTCACTGCAAATTCAGAGTTCTTCTTTCCTCCTCCCATCTCTTCTGCCTTCTCACTATCTCTTGATTTCACTCTCGCGACTTCTCCCTTACACACTAATGCGATTCCAACTCTATTTCCCTTCCCATGATCACCTGCAAGACGACTTCTCAACAGTGAAGGAAAATTACTTGACATTTCGTCGTTGCGAGTTCGATTTTTATAGAGTTGTGCTTCTTCATCTTTCTTCACTTCAAGTTTCTACCAAGAAATCACACCTCTTGCATGCACCTGTCACTATCAATTAACTTTCACGCGTATGAGCCGTCAGTTTTTGAACGATCCCTTCTTGAATTTCTCGCCCCGACAAAAGGTTGTTAGACTATCGTCGCCTCAAATTGATCTCCCCCCAATATGAAGACAATTTACTTCGGGTTGTATGCTGATAGGGCATTTCCAAGTACTTCACCTTATGACCCAAAGTCACTTTACTTTGGGTTTCATCCCAAAGACTCTTTTCTTCGCCTTCTTTGGCCATACAGGCGCAATCCAACTTCTCTATACACTTCTTCTTCTTTATTTTGAAAAATAAAGAAATGTGGGCACCTCAACTACACTACTGCATCCCCTCGCAGTACTTCCCTTTCCTCCTCACCTTGGATTATACTCCTCTTCAACTCCGAGTTCTCTTCTTCTAGTCTTGCCAAAACCTGCAATACAGTCTTCACCTCCGGACATGTCAATTGCATCTCCTTCTTCTTGTGCTCTAGCTTCACTAATAATAGGCACACAATTTCTCACAAGTACTCCACTCCATCACTCGCACCTACTTCCACATGTGGAGAGATCTCCTTCTTTACCTCTTCTTCACCCGATACTCACCTTCTTGTTGCAATCGTCATATCGGAATAGACGCTTCACTCCTCGAGCTAGCATTCTCCTCTTCCCTTGCCTTACGCGGACCCCGCTTCACACTTCACCTTGCGTCTCGACTGAACTCCTCTTTGAATCATAATCTTCTTCTCCTTTGACTCGGGTACCTCGTCTTCCAACTTCACGTATTTTCTTCCTTGAGCTTCATCCAAACTTCTTCTTCTTTGGCAATAGGTACCAACGTCATCTCTCCACCTTCATCACCATCGCTACTTGTATCCCCACTTTGTAGCGTGAGCTCCGGTTCCTCCTTGTGTTCCGAGTCTTCCTCTAATGACGCGATCACCACTATGCCTTTCCTTGGGTTTCCTCTCCTGGTCTTCAGAGGTCTTGTCTTCTCTACATCTTCACCTTCTCCTTGTCAACTCCTCTTCTTCAACTTTGGAGTACTTACTTCTACCTCTGCGCTCTTGCACGTCTGTGCATAGTACTCATCAGTGCTTCAAATTTGAAGAATGTATTGTTGCTCCTCCGCATCGACTTCTCTTCTCAAGTCGGGATGAAAGTGAGACACCATTTTGTTGCGCTCTACCAAATTGAGCAAATTCAACCTGAGGTAGAAATGTGCTGCAAATGGCACGATGTAGTGTGGAGGTGACTTATCCCGCAAATTCCACACCATTTGTCTTGTCCTCCCATGGAAGCACCTTGCTCAGTTGATAGGTTCTCCTGCAAACATCTTATAGAAGAACACCACTTGGTGTTTCATCACATAAGTCGTCCTTTCCGGCTTCAAGATTGCCATGAGAGCACTCACGATCCCTCTCTTCACCAGATCTTTGTAACTCTCAACCTTATACCCATTCTTTGTTCTCTTCGAAGAGAAGGCATCCCTCACTTCTTGGGTTTCTTTGGCTACCTCTTCCTTCCCCAAGAACATAGCACCCTGCTCCATGCCTGCTCCATGCCTGCCTCTCTTCCGAGCACCAATCTCCAATCTGACTCTATCCGGCGAGTTGGATTTCCTCTCTTCCCCTCTTCCTTGGGGCCATCGAGACACTTACTCTCAATTATCTTGGTCATGAAACCTGGAAAACTTACGTTCCAGTTCCATGCCAAGAAGGTGATCCGAAGTAGGCTCAAGACTTCAATTCTTGCAATCACATCTAACCTCTGAATTGCATGATTTCTCACTGCAAATTTGGAGTTCTTCTTTCCTCCTCCCATCTTTGCTGCTTCCTCACTATCTCTTGGTTTACTCTGTCAAATTCTCCTCTACACACTAGCGCATCTTCAACTCTACTTCCCTTCCCACGATCTCTTGTAGGACGACTCCTCAACTGCAAAGGGAAATTGCTCGACATTGCTTTTTTGTTAGCCCAAGTTTTATAGAGTTGTGCCTTCTTCATCTCTCTTCAATTTGAGTTTCTACTGAAAAATCATACCTCTTGCATGCGCCTATCACTATCAATTGTACTTCATGTGTATTACCGCCGGTTTTGAACAGTCCTTTCTTGAATTTCTCGCCCTGAAGAAAGGTTGTTACACTATCTTTGCCTCGGGTTGAGCTCCCCCCGATACGAAGACTCCTTACTTTGGGTTGTATGCTGATAAGGCAAGTCTGAGTACTTTGCCTTATGACCCAAAGCCATGTTACCTTGGGTTTCATCCCGAAGACACTTTTCTTTGCCTTCTTTGGCCATACAGGCACAATCCGCCTTCTCTATACACTTCTTCTTCTCTATTTTGAAAAAAAACAAAAAATGTGGGTACCACAACGAGACAAGTAGTGTGGAATTTGCGGGACAAGTCGCCTCCGCATTCCATTGTGCCATTTGCAGCCCATTTCTATTTGGGATTGAACTTGCTCAATGTGGCAGAGCAAAATAAGATGGTGTCCCCTTTCCACCCTAACTTAAGAAGAGATGTTGATGTGGAGGAGCAGTAATACATTCTTTAGATCAAGAGCAGTGATGAGTATTACATGGAAACGGGGTAGAGTATGTAGTTGGAAGTGAGCACTCTGAAGTTGAAGAAGAGGAGTCGACAAGGAGAAGAAGAAGTAGAGAAAGTGAGACCTTGGAAGGCTAGAAGGGTAAACCCAAGGAAAGAAATGGTGGTAATTGCATCATCAAAAGTAGAATCGGAAGGAGAAGCCGAGTGCAAGTCCAAAGACTTGGAGAGGGAGGAAGAACCCAAGTTCACACTATAGAGTGGAGACACGAGTAGTGACAACAACAATGGAGTGGAGATGAAATTGGTACCCAAAGAGGAGGAAGCCAAGATGGAGACGGAGGAGAAAGGTAACTCAAAGTTCCAAAAAAAACTGGAAGACGAAGTTCCAGAACAAGAGGAGAAAAGAGTTACAATTCAAAGAGGAGTTTGTTCCAAAAAAAAGGTGAAGTGTGGAGCAAGGCCTAGTAAGGTAAGAGAGGAGGAGGATGGAAGTTTGGGGAGTGAAGTATCCATTCCTTTAAGGCGACTACGGCTTAGAAGGCAAGTGTCAAGTGAGGAAGAGGTGAAGAAAGAGATAATTCCGCAAGTCAAAATAAATGTGAGTGAAGGAGTAGAGTATCTGAGGAGGGTTGTGTGCCCGTTGTTGGTGAAGTTAGAGCACAGGAAGAAGGAGATGCAATCAAAGTGTCCGGAGGTGAATATTGTGTTGTAGGTGTTAGCTCAATTAGAAGAAGAGAACTTGGAGTTAAAGAAGAGTATAATCCGAGGTGAGGAGGAAAGGGAAGTACTACGAGTAGATGTAGTAGTACATAATCAAGTGATCAAGAACTTGAAGAGAGAAGCAAGGAATAGAGAGGAACTCATAGAGCAAAGTGACATAGCAAGGGAAAGACAAGTGGTTGAGTATGAAATCTTGAAGCAACAGTTTGCTGATTCGAGATTAGAAATGATCCATGCTATGGCAAGAGTAGCAGAGAAAGAGCAAGAGCTTGATAGAGTGATGGAGAGTGTAGAAGAGAAGAAGTAGCTTTAGCAAAGAGAGTTGACAATGAGATATAGAGAGGAAGAAAGGTTGAGAGAGTTACTTTGCAATCAGGAGGAGAAGAAGGAGACTGTGAAAGCCAAGTTCAAAGCAAAATTGGCAATGTATAGAGAAGATTGGCTTGCAGATTGAGAACGGGAGAGAAGAATGAGATTGGAGCCATTGAAGGAGATTGTGATCAAGATGAATGCAATGCTAAGTATAGAAGCCAACGTGTGAATTGAAGAAACAAAACTACATGAGTTGAAGTTGTTGGTGCAGGAGACAAGGAGGAGAAATACAAAGGATAAAGATTTGAATGCTTTACTTATCAGTCTCAGAACTCGTGTAGATAGAAAGATATTGGAAGTAGAAGACAATATCACAATTAGACTAGACTTAGTGAAATTAGAGATAGATAAACTTCGAAAGGATGTAAGAGCAAAACCCAAAGTAGATGACATAGGAGTCCAGATGTCTTTGGAATTACCATTAGAGATGTTAGAGAAAAGTGGGTTAGAAGATAAGGAGTTAGATGGATTTCCCACTAGTGGAATTGCAGATCAAGAAAGAGAAATTTTAGAATTGGTAGCGGAATTAGGAGTTGTGAAACTCGAGGATAAAGTAGTAGTAGTGAGTGAGGTTACTTCAGGATTAGAAGTTGAGGAAGAAGTAGACATTGGATTGGATTAGTAACAGATTTGAGATCTGAAGAGGCAGATATGAAGGGTTGCATTGTCAGTTTCGATTTACAGGTTAGAAGAGTTGTTAAGAAACAATATAGTTGTTAGAACTGTCGTTTGCTTCACTATTTAAGAGTGGCATTCATAGTCTTATGTTGTTCAGTGCTCATAATTTTTGAGAATAGATAAAGCAAAGTGCTGTGAAGTAGTGCTCTTTGCTTGAGCTTGATTCCAAGTATCAACTCTGTGTCTATGTTAGTGAGTGTGTGGAGAAATTTGAAGTGCAAGTCAATGTGCTTGTTGGATATTGGATTCCGTAGCCTTGACTTTACTCTATGAGTTTGATCTTGAGTGAAGTGCAATCAAAGCAATCCCTTGATAGATCTGAGAGGAATTGTAGTGTTGGTAGTATTCTGCACTTTTGAGTGCAGTGTGAAGTTGATGTGAAGCAATTTTGATCAAGGAAGTTGTGCCTTCAATGGAGGGGTAGAACACAATTCTAAGGTGAAGTCGTTTTGCAATGAAATGTTCTTTTCGAGAGAGCCTGAATCATCACAATCAAGATTGTTTTGAAATATTTGATGGAGTTGTGATTAAGGTGTGTTAATCTATGACAAGACTGCAAGTCAGTGGTTACTCTCTTTTGGGTGTAGTTTCTACCTGAGAGATTAAAGACGCGACCAAGAAGAACTACATTGTTACTGTTTGCTTTGTATTTGGAAATTTCTGAGTAGTATCTCTATGGGAACAAACTTTACTTACTTGATTACCGCAAAAGAGGTATTTTCTAAGTTGTCACAGCATATGTCCGTAGTCCATCAAGCCAGATTTCCTCTCTTCCCCTTGACTTTAAGACCTTCCTCACAATTACTGGTAGCTATCTCTGCCATGACTCTTGGGAAATTGAAATTCCAATTCCACGCTAGGAAAGTAATACAAAGTCTATTCAAGACCTTGATCCTTGCTATGACATCCAACCTCCGAATTGCAAAACTTCTTACTCCAAAGGCGTTCTTGACCTCCTTTGCCATAATCTGCTTTCTTGTTCTTTGGCACTGGAAGACTATTCCTTCTCTTGGATGAGACACTCTAACCCCTTCTGGATTTTCAAAAATTTCACCCTCAATTGGCTTCTTGATATGCATTACTGTAGGATGACTACTCAAAGGAAAAGGAAATCTACTTTGACATATTCAACTTTCTCCTATGCAATTGTAATTTTAAATTACTACAAAGTGCAATCATTCTTTAGTCAATTTCAAAATTGACTCCCCCTTCTTTTGCGCATTGATGTCCTGCCACTATCAAGACATGCTTCTTTTGCCTCTGCCATTTCTTGAAGTGTACTTTCTTGCCATGTAGAAAGATTGTTAGACAATCTTTGTATTGGCCTTTACCTTCCAATCCAAAGACAATGATCTTTGGACTTGTTTCTTTGTACTCCCCTTCTGAGTATTTCTGTTCTCTGACCCAAAGTCGACTTCTTTGGATTCCAAAGACACTCTCATCCATTCCTTCCTCTATAATTTAGCTTCCTTGCTTACTTCTTCTCCAAATGCTCCAAATACAAAACAAAAAAAAACAAAAAATATAGGCACCACATGTTGGTAGTATTTTGCAGTTGTGAGTGCAATGCAATGTTGATATGAAGCAATTTTGATGGAGGAAGTTGTGCCTTCAGTGAAGAGGTGGAACACAATTCTGAGGCAAAGTCATTTTGCAGTGAAGTGCTATTTTTGGGAGAGACTGAATCATCACAATCAAGATTGTTTGGAAAGATTTGATGGAGTTGTGATTATGGGTGACAAATTGTTGTGACGAGACTACGAGCCAGTGCTTGTTACTTTCTTTTGGGTGTGGTTTCTACTTGAGAGATTAAAGAGGAATCCAAGAAGAACTAAACTTGTTACTTTGCTTTGTATTTGGACATTTATGACTAATATCTTTGCAAAAACAAACTTTACTTACATGATTACCACAAAAGTGATATTTGATAGGTTGTCACAATAATTTACATGAAACCTTTTCACAAAGGTGCAAACCGTAACCAACAACAAGTCTGGAAATTTTCATAAGATATCTCAAACCACAACTTGGGGAACCAAAACTCTAAACTTGATCATGAGCTCTTCTCCAACACCTTACATTTCAAAAGCTTTAATTTCAATCAATCAGATCTGATTCAAGATTGATCCAAAACTAGAATTTCTTGTGCTCAAATCTATAAGAACTCTGTCTTCTCTCCAACCTCACCAATAGATTATAAAAATCTTTCAAGAAGCTCTCTCAATTGCCTACTTTGAGCTCTTGGGTATGAATTCTATCCTCCTTGACTCAATTGATGATATCCCTCTCAAAATCTGCTCAAATTGTCTATTTACAATCTTCAGATTGTAGCCTGTTAGCCCCTCTCTCCAACCGTGGTCTCCACTCCTCAAATGCCCTCCCTAAAATTCCTTGAAATAAAAAAAAAACTAGGCTCCTTCACTTGGGACCCAATCTCTTGGAAATTTGTCCTTTAGTCTTTCACTATTGACAAATGGATCCCACAACTCCACCTTGAAGCTTATGAGAAAAAATTCAAGCATTCCCCAACTTTAGAAGCAAATAGATTGTCAAGTCTCAGATATATTCATAAGTAAGCACTAGAAAGATGATAAGATCAAGGTTTCCTATCACCAACTCTATGAATACTGCCCCAAGATGTACCACCATCCAATCTTGTAAACTGTCACGGTGTAAAATCTGAAGCCTGATGAGAAAAGGATTTGGGAGTGGCAGATTGGGAGCATGGGATATCTCATGCTCAAATGCCTCCTCTAATGCTCTAACACTTGTGCTTTGCTACAACTCTCACTCCCAACGTCCTTGTCCTCCTCAAGACTCCTCCATTAAAACACACCCGTCTCTCCACTCTCCCTCACCTATATACATTAGAGCCCTCAAACATGATAAGATTGTAACATGGCCAATTGCATACATGTCCATAGATTGCTCACATGATAACGTCTCATCCATTGGACCTATCATCCAACCTACTCCACTAATGTAGAGGTAACCATGATAATTTATTTTTTTATGGGCTACGTAACCACAACACGACAATAGTTTACACTTGGAGTTGTCCTATTGGATAACTAGAGGGGGATTTTTCTAAGGTGAGACCTTCAAGGAAATTCTATACACCACAAAGGGTCTTACTAGACTCTGGTGCTCAGCCCCTTATGTTGGGGAAGGCTGTAGTTGTCGATCTGGAGTTATGGAAGACCGATGTGGAGAGGTGTCTATTTCAGATCCATACATCTCTAGGGAGTGGTTCTACGTAGTACATCACATGTAGAGAGCTTGTTGTTCAGATTCTGCCTAGTCATCCGATTGATACCTTTGTGGTGAGAGCTCAAGCTATTGTAACTGTAGTTGAGTCATATGATGTGTTAGTTGGGAGAGTAGTGTTATACTCCATGGGTTTCAATATTGACTATTGGGAGGAGATAGCCTCCTATAGACCAAGTTGGCAATCTAGTGAGAGATGCATATGTTGTCTACCAATACGTTGTAATAGTAGCAATCTTGGCTTACTATAGTCCGGGACCATGGTGGCATCAATTTCAACTTTCAGTGGCTTGGTGTCTCATTGGAAGGGAACTCCCATGCAAAGGATACTCTTGTACCAGAGGAGATCACTTAGATTTGGAGTACAAGTGGTATCATTCTTTCTACCTTGGATGTTCCATTATGGAATTTAGAGGAGGCATTGTAGCAACATGTAGATCAACTGATGAAGTAGGCTTGGAGTGGAGCCTTTGTACCACCAAGAGACTAATGTGAGGATGAGCCTCCAGATTCAATTACTTTGACACCTCTAGAAACCACACTCATTGCTTGGCAATATCTAGTAGAGGGAGTATGTCTATTGGAGTTGTTCAATGAAATTAACATTGGACTAGTTGCGGTAGTACAGGTGGGTATATGAGTACAAAGGTACTTGTATGTGGACAGAGATGAGACTGCTAGGTGAGTCTCTCTATATCATGTGGCACACTTAGACTATCAACATTCTAAGTTATTATTGATTTCAGCTATCAAGGATTACCGAAAGATCCTACCAACAAACATTTTCTTGCAGGGAGCGTAGGATTTGGAGAGATATGGTTTTATCCATTTGGTGATTTTTAGATGGCCATGTAAGGAACATACACACATTGGTCAAGGTTTGGGTCTTCAAGTTCCCTATTCTATTGTGTTTTGGGAGATATTACGTATACTACAACATTTTTAGGTTCATCAATCCATTTCTCTTACTTACATGTTGGAGATATCCCTTTGATGGCTGATTCTTGCACTCAAAGTGGTGGCAAGTGCACATAAGATTCATTCTTGAATGGGACTTGCCGTGTTGTTAGATGCAACCAAAGTGGGATCACGGGCTCATTGTCTTCATCTTTGGTGGATGAACTTCTTACCTAGAGAGGTTCTACAACACGCTTATGACGAGATTCAATGAATAGACCACATCATTGTTGATGACATCTTGGATGTTGGGCATTAGCCTTAGACTATGGTAGTGGCTGATGGGTCACCTATGGTAGTGGTGAACCTAGTTGGACAGCCTAAAGCCAATTTTCCCTCACTTATGAGTTTCCCAAGCTCTCATGCTTTTCAAGAGAGAGGTCTTGGACTGGTTTGGAACTCAATTATAATAGTTGGTGGAGCCCAACGCCAATGAAGGAGAGCGGGAAATGAGTTTTTGCATTGGTATTAATGTTGTTCCAATAGTGTTAGAGGCATCTATGCATCAAGTGTTAGGTCAGGCTATGGACCTGAATTGTTTGACCTAGATTGTGAGCCTTGGTTTGGCAAAGTAGCATTGGATGCACTAGATAAGCATCACCACTCGGACACTTATGAGCCTTGTGCCTATCAAGACAATTCAGGCACATGTTGGGGGCAATGGACTGAGTGGACAGGGTATTCTTAGGACATAGCCAATAGCTACTAGAGAGAGTGGTCTACTTGGATTCCATCTAGAGGAGATCTTTGTAATTGGGCATGCCAAGGTCTTCAATACTTTGGATCTACAAGCAAGATATCATCAATTGCTGATCAAGGAGGAAGACAAGTCCAAGATAAAATTTTGGGCTATTGATCTTCACGGTAAGGATGTGTTATATTAGTGGAGGTTCTTACCATTTGGGTTAAAGAATGTTCTTTCCAAGTTTTAGAGGGTCATGGACACGATCCTAGCTGGATTGGATTTTGCTTGGTGCTATATTGATGACATTTTGGTCTATAGCACTATTATGGAGGAGCATGAGAGACATTTGTTTGGGGTGTTTGAGAGGTTGGGATCTCATGGACTTAAATGACATCTTGGGAAGTGTAGGTTCTTCCATGAGCAAGTTGAGTATCTAGGTCACACTATCTACCTAATGGACTTGGTGTTCAATAGACCAAGGTAGAGGCTATTATGCATATTCCTTGGCCTACGGATGTGAGCAAAGTGCAAGCATTCCTTGGGTTGGCAAACTTCTCTTGCCACTATGTTAGAGGATTTAGTGCCATTGCCAAGGCCTTGACCAAGCTAACACAAGAGTGGTGTTGGGGAGATGAGCAAGAGAGAGCTTTCATAGAACTCAAGGAGAGGTTGACATCTATCCCCATTATGAGGAGATTGATCAATGGATGACCATTTCTGGTTCACACTAATTGGACTATGTTGGTGCTTGGAGTAGTGCTCACCCAACATGATGATGAAGGGAAGAAGTTCATGGTGGCCTATGCTAGTTGATCCAACCATTCAATAGAGGCAAACTATAGTTCATATAAAGGAGAGTGCTTGGCAATAATGTGGGTAGTAGCACATTTCCAATGTTATTTATTTGGTAATCAATAAACTCCTTTATTGATCATTAGACATTGAAGTGGTTGATGGAGTCTGATAAGCTTTCAAGGAAGCTTGCACCATGGGCTCTAATTTTATAGGAGTATGATTCAATGGTTATTCATAGACTTGGAGTGGTGAATCATGATGCAAATGGGTTGAGTAGAAACCCTTGTCCCAGCCAGCAGGATCAGATCAAAGCACGTTGGCATGGTGAGATAGATAAGGAGATGGTGCCAAGTTGGCATGCATTTGCCTTTCTTTGTATACTTTTTAAGGCTTTGGAGTATCTCTCTTAGTGCGTACAAGAGGAGTAATTGAGGTCACAAATCAAGAGAGTGGAGATAGTGGTGTAGTTTAGTGAGACATTCATGATGACATCTTGGTGATGGAATATCTTTGCACTAATGTTGTGGGTAGGACAGTTGGGGCTAAGGAGAGAGACCGTGCTCTTCAACAAGCCAGACAGTTCAGATTGGAGTGCAGTCGCCTTTTACGTCTATGGGAAGATGGTAGAGTGCAAGTAGTACCGCTTCTATCTTAGAGACCATAGTTGGTCCATCATGTTCATGAAGAGCTAGGACGCTAGGACATTTTGCAATAGAGCATACATATAGCTTACTCCAGTGTCATTATTGGTGGCACGGTATGTAGACCAATGTATAGTAGTTTGTTGCAAGATGTGTGGTTTGTGACCAGGTTAGAGCATCATTCAATGCTCCTATGCCATAGTTACACTTGTTACCTATCATGGGATTAGGTTACTATTGGAGTTTGGACTTTGCTGGACCTTTACCATTGACTAGGAGACATCATTGGTACATTTTGGTGATGGTGGAGCACTTCTCCGAGTGGATTGAGTTGGTGGCAATTCTTGACAAGTCTAGTGAAGGGACAACTTACTCATTCATGGATTGGGTTCTCAATCATTTTGGTGCACCAGCTAAGGTTTTGAGGCTTTGATTGATCATCTTACTTCCTCCTGAGATCACCTTGAGGCAAATGGCTTAGTAAAGAGAGTGGCTTAGACAATGAAAATAGGATTGAAGAAGTATGGTTTGTAGAGAGGCCACTTGGGATATTGAGATCTCTAGTTATCTCGGTTGGCCATGGACTATCAATTCAGCCAACAAGCCTCCTTAGCATCTTTGGTACCCACATTTTTCATTTTGGATGAGTTTTAAAGAAGAAATGCATTATTGAAACCAAATTGACACCAAATTGAACCCAAATGGAGAAGAAATGAGGGGAAACCTGTGTTTTGATCAAGCTCAAGGAAATCAATTTTATGTTGGAGGAAGAAGTACTCGGATTGGATCAAACCCGACAAAGCTTACTTTGTGTTAGAGGAAGAAGGAGGTCACATACCACAAGGAGGTTTCTTCACATCAGAATGAAGGTTACAAGTTAGGACCACTGCAGGGGCCATATCTCAATGACCACATGTCCAAATCATACGTGTTATGTTTCATTGGAAGCATCTGGTTTAGGACATTCCATTGCCACCAAAATCGCAAAGTTTGAAGGTTTGTAGTAGAAGTTACAAGCATTTGAAGTTTTGGGAGTAGATGTATAAAGTAATTGAGTGTCTTTGGGTCTATACAACTTTAGACTTGTACGACTTTGGGTTTACACAACTTTGGGTCTAAAGACTTTGCCTCAAGACAAATATAATTCAACCCAAGGTAGTCAAACATTGGATGTGGGAGTCTTTGGGTCAAATATCTGAAACATCTAAAATAGTCAAGATAGAGATAGTTATGATATCCATGATTTCAATTTCAGTTTTGATTGAAGATGGGATAGAAATTGAAAGAGAAAACGTAGTAGTGAATGAGCCCAAAGTGCAAGATCAGACAGTAAGTGTGTCTTTGGGTCAATTACATGAGAGATTAGAGGAAAGTGGATTACAAATTGAAGGTGTAGATAGTGTACCCATGCTTTCAATTACAATTCTTGATGAAGATATAGTAGAATTAGCAAAGGAATTGATAGTAGTTAGATCTGAAGTAAGAGAGGTAGGGGTGCAAGTGTCTTTGAATCAATTACCTGAGGTATTAGAGAAGAGTGGGTCGGGAGATAAAGAGTTAGATAGATTACCCACTAGTGTAATTGTAATTCATAGTGAAGATGTAGTAGAAATAGTGAAGGATTTAGTAGTTGAAGATAGACCCAAAGAAGGAGAAGTAATAGGAAGATCATTGGGTTTGGAAGCCAAGGAAGAGGTAGACATCAGATTTGAGTAGTAACATTTTTGAGATTTGAAGAGGAAAATATGAAGAGGTGCATTGTCATTTTGGATCTGCAGGTCAAAAGAGTTGTTAGGAAATGGTATTTTAGTTAGTAATTGTTGAGTGCTCTACCAATTTAAAGTTGACGTTTGCAGTGTAATGTTGTTTGGTATTCATAATTTTTGGAGATAGATAAAGCAAAGTGCTTAATTCAGTGCTTGTCATTTGAGCTTGATTCTGATTATCAACATTTTGTTTGTGTTTATGAGTGTGTGGAGAATTTTGAAGTGCAAATCAATATGCTTGTTGGATGTTGATTCCGTAGACTTGATCTTCACTCTGTCTGTTTGATCTAAGTGAAGTGCAATTGGAGCAATGCCTTGATAGATTTGAGAGGAATTGTATTTTTTGTAGTATTTTGCATTTGTGAGTGCAGCACAGTGTTGATATGAAGCAATTTCAATCAAGGAAGTTGTGCCTTCAATGGAGCAATAGAACACAATTCTGAGGTAAAGTCATTTTCCAGTGAAGTGCCATTTTTAGGAGAATTTGAATCATCATAATCAAGATTGTTTGGAAAGATTTGATGGAGTTGTGATGATGGGTGACAAATTGTTGTGGCAAGATTGTGAGTTAGTGCTTGTTACTCTCTTCTAGGTATGGTTTCTACCTGAGAGATTAAAGAGGAACCCAAGAAAAATTGAAGTTGTTACTTTGCTTGTATTTGACCAATTCTGACTAGTATCTCTACGAGAATGAATTTTACTTACCTGATTACTGCAAAAGTGATATTTTTTGGGTTATCACAACATCCTTTTCTTACTTTCTACTCTATGGATGAGATCTAAATTGACTTATAGCCATTTATTGAGATGCTACTATAATGTTGGACTTGGATGATCTAGATGTATGGATGAGCGCATGTTCTCAACGGGCAGAGATCTTTTGGAGAGTGATGTTGATGGCCTTTGAGAACCCGGCAGTTGCTTAACATAAGGATACCTTATGTTATGCTACCATTTGAGGTGGGGGTTATAGACCCTTGATTTGTCAATTTCATCCAAGTTTTTTTGTATATTTGTAGCAGAGAGCACCAATGACACTTGATGTTTCTACAAGCCACACTATCTTGAGAGTGTGCAAGGTTATTCTATCTAGATTCCTTGTGTTGGAAGGACATGATGATGTTTTTTGGAAGGATCATGTGCACAATGTTTGAACCATGCCACCTCCCAAACCTTGATGGGACCCAAGCTTAGCACTTGTATATGTAGGCTTGCGGTGTATGTTATATGGCTCTTTGGGTGAGTTGCTTCTATGTAAGTGTGTGATAGCTGTTCAAGAGGATTTGGCATATGACATGTATGACTCCTCCCCTCGTGGTGGTTCCATAGGGATAGTGGTTATGTTAAAGATGTACTTGACTTATAGCTAGTCCATCCTTTATATGGTATAGATTGCAAACAAGCAACTAATGATGGGGCTTGATAGCATCCAGCCTCTTGATCTTTAGCCCACCGTAGGGTATACTATATACTTGGAGTAGATGACTATATAGAGTTAAAGGGACCTAACTGTCAGCTAAGGGGGGGTGATTGTGGCAGTTGAGAGTCCATGTACGATTTATGTGTGAGTTGTGCAGCAATGTATATATGCACAACAATTGTCACACCATTTTTAGCATTGCACCTAGATTGATTGGACTCTAGAGTAGTATTGTTGGTAGTGAGGAGTATTTGGTAGTTACTCATATACTACTTCCTGATGGTCAGATTTTGTGTTTGGAATATTGATTACATGGTGGGCCTTACTATCACTTAGCACCGTTTGCACCATCAGATGTGCCATTATCATGGGGATTTTTTGGTCTCAAGAATGCACCGGGTACATAACTACTTGCACTTAGACTTCACAATTTGTGATAGCACAAGTGGCATGCATAAAATCTAATAGATGGCATTGTGAACTTTCAATGACTATGAAACCTATACAAAGAACCTATTGATGAGTTTCCTTTATTCCTTCTCGGCTACAATAGGTGACGCAATGTGCTCCAATTGTTTTTACAGTTAATGCATAACTCTAACAATAGCTTCTTCATGTATTCTTATCCAGAAATTGATCCGATCTTGTTCTCCCCAATTACTCCAAGAATTATCAAACTAGCATTCAAACCTTTGATTACATTGAGGTATGTAAGGCTAGTAGTAGATTGAGAAACAATGATTATTCACCTCTATTTAATCTCTTATCACACACAACTGACATCTTTTATTGCAATGTCAAGTATTTCATTTTTCACATATGTCATCCTTCACCACAATTTCCACATACATTCCTCACATCCAACTCCCTTCCCTTGAATACACATCTGCAACCTAATCTGCCTAGAGATAGTAGAGTATAACTCTCAATTGTGAGCCTCAAAGCAAATTCAATTGCAATCATGAGTCAGATGATATGACATGCCTTACAGGAAATAGTCATAAGAGCACTTGGTGACAGGAAGTTCAATCACCGTTCCTCTCTCCAGCCTTCCTTACATGATAGGAAATTCCTCAGCTTGATCCTACACCCTTTCATCTCATGCCTTTTCCTTCTTTGTTGATGGTCTTTTATCTCTCTCCTATCTTTACCACTTTCTTTTGTTTTTGGAGTAGACTCTTGTTTTCCCACTTCCTATTTGATTCCTTCAAACCTTCATGTCACTCATTTCCTTCTTCCCAATTCTTCTTTGCTTTTTTGTCCTTTCCCCTCCTTAACTGTTGATGGTTCACTCTCTTTGCCTTGCTTTGATACCTATCCCAAAACTCTCTGATTTTTGTTTCTCTTTCTCCCTCTCTTGTTTCTTGTCCAAAACTCCTTGCTCCTTTGATTCCTCTCTCTCTCTCTCTCTCTCTCTCTCTCTCTCTCTCTCTCTCTCTCTCTCTCTTCCTGTTATCGCTTCTCTTTTCCAAAACTCTCCTTCAATTCCCCAACCTCTCTTTTCCTTCATTACATTCCTGTCATAGCCCTTCTTTGATTTCTGTCTGAACTCCTTGTTTTCCCTTCGTTACATTCTTGATCAAAATTCTCTTTCAGTTCTTGTATGGACTCTATGCTCTATCTTTGTTACATTCCTGTCCAAAACTCTCCTTCGATTCCTGTTGGAACTCACAGCTCTCCCTTCGTTACATTCCTGTACAAAACTCTCCTTCAATTCATGCTTGAACTCTCAGCTCTCCTTTTCTTTCTCCGGCTTTCTAGTTTTTTGATGGTTATCTCTCTCTTTGCTGCCTCTCTAGATTCCTCAAAACTCCTACCTCCGTTCCTTTCCTCCTTCTCCTGTCTTTTGATTCCTCTTTTGTTGCTTCCATTTCCCTTTCCCTGACCTTTTCCTTCCCCTGTTGATGCTGCTCTTGCATTCCTTGTCCTGTCTTTTGATTCTCCCGTTGCTTCTTTTGTTTCTTGAACTCTCTGCCTTCATTCTGATTCCTCAAAACCTCTGCCTTCCTTCTTGATTCCTCAACTCTCTACTTTTGATTCCTGATTCCTCAATTCCTCTACTTTCATTTGTTTCCTGAACTCTCTACAAAATATTCCTTGAAACCTCTGCCTTCGATTCCTCAAAACCCCTATCCAAAAACTCTCCCTTTAATTCCTTTTGTCAAAAACTCTCTCTTCAATTCCTCCTGTCCCTTCCTTCAATCTCCCATTAACCCTTTTTTGTCTTTTGTGTGACCCCAAAGATACCACAGTCCTTGATATTCCCCTTTCTTTACATGTAGTCTCTAAAACCCCACTATCTCACTTTTCTTTCATAATAAACTCCTTTGTTCCCTATCTCTTCTACATAGTAAAAATGCCAGACCAAACTCATAGCCCTTTTGCTTGTAGTTGAACCAGCTTTGCTAGGTAGGAAATGACCTCCAAAAATGCCATTTCTCCCCAAAATTGCCATTGCAACCCCAACTAAATTTTATATGGACTCAACATCAAATGGTACTACAAAATTTGAGCATTGGGATAAATGATTTATTCCCATTTGAGGGTATAGGGAGAAACTGTATGCAAAATCTTATAGGTGACAAAATCCTCCCCTTCTTACTTTCTCTACTTATGAAAATCTTATTTTCCACAACATCACGCTTTGAAATATCTTCCAATAGTACTTTTTCTTGTTGTTCTATTGTAACTATGACTCTACTACAAGCCTATCTTTATAGGTATCTTTCACCCTCATGAAAGATTACATCTCTACTTTTGAGGTACCATTTTAATATCTTCATCCCAGAAATGATATCCCATGTCATCAGACCCATACTTAATGAAAAAACACTTCTCCAATTTAGGATCAAGCTTTTTTTTATCACTATTTTCAATCTTTACATATGAGACACAACCAAAAATTATCAAGTGTGAAAAAATTACCTCTTTTCTTGCACATTCCTCCTCATGAATCTTGAATCCCAATGGAATTGAGGGTCTTTGATTTATCAAGTATGTTGCTTTGCTAATTCCATCTGCCAAGAATGTCTTTGGCAAACCTGCATGTAGGCCCTCTCATTAAGAGTTCTGTTCACTCAGCCACACCATTTTGTTGTGGTGTCTCGAGAACAGTTTTTATCATTTAAATTCCATTCTTGGCACAATAATCTTTGAACTCATTTCTATTATATCTCCACTATTATTAGATTTCAAGCATTTGATCTGACCAGTTTGGTATTCAACCTCAGATTTCCACCTCTTGAAAGTAATGAACACATGTGATTTAATTTTTAGGAAATAAACCCCATAGCTTCTTGGTGGCATCATTTCGGAAGGTGACATAGAAGCAATATCTTCCAAGTGACTCAATTGATGTAGGACTATACACATTTGTTTGTGCTTTGGCAGTCCTTGTGAGTGCCAACTTCTTTTGCTTTCCCAAAATGTATGGTTTGCAAAGGCCGAGTTGAATTGTCTTCAATGTTGGAATCTTGCCATTGGCAACCAATTGCTTCATACCTTTCTCACTCATGTGCTTGAGCCTTTGGTGCCACATCATCAAAGGACTGGCATTATTCTCACTATCATCAAATAATCTAATTTATCTATAATGTACAAGGTTCCAACCTTCTTTCCTCGTGTTAAAACCATACAGATCGTGTTAAAACCACAGATACTGTCCATTTTTAAAAGATGTGTGATATCCTTCCACATCTAATTGAATTATAGAAATCATATTTCTTTGAAGTCTAAAGACGTATCTAACATTGATCAGCATCCATATACCCTTCTGCTCAATAAACAAGGGTTTAACATTATCAAGATGAACCTTTCCAAGGTTTCTAAGAGAAAAATTGTGCATCAACTCTTTGCATGGAGTAGAGTGAAATGATGCACCAAAGTCCATATTCCAAGATTTTATTAGACACTCTACACAACAAACAAGCACATCATCTTGTCTTATTGCAACATTCACCAAATTCTCTTCCTTCTTATCCTTTGGATTTTTACAATGATTTTTGAAGTGACTAGCCTTGTTGCAATTCCAACACTCTATTTCCTTGCATACTTCCTTTTGACCTATAGACTCACCTCTCTTCCTTGACCTAGATCTGCCACTCCGTTGATTCTGACTTGCTGAAACTTTCTATCTCTACTTTCAGTATATAATACTACACTTGATAATTCTGCAGATTGTATCTACAAATGTCCTCATTGAGTGTTAAGTCCCAAATGCAATTGAAACTCAAATCCCTTGATCTAAATGAACTTCTCATTGTGGTTACTTTTTGTGTCCCAACTATCAGGCAATGAGGATAAAAATAGCAAAGGCTAAACCTCATCATCAAAATAAATCTTCACAAAATTCCAATCTCAATATGATAGAATTGAAGTAGTTCACATGATCTTGGACCAATGCACCTTCTTTCATCCTTGTATTGACTAATTGGCAAATAAAATGTACCTTGTTTGAAGGAACGGGTTCTTTTTATAAATTTAATAATACCTTGATAAATCCATGGTGGTCTTCTTGTGGAAAATGTTAGATGCAATATTTCTTGCCAGTGTCAATTAATTAGACACACCTAAAGCTTATAGATTTAGTAGCTTCTACTCAACACATTCATCTCTTTTGGCTTTTCTTGCTCAAGAGGTAGGTGCAACTTCTTTTAAAATAGATAATCCTTGATCTATATCTTTTAGAATCCAAAAATCCTTGCCATCAAACTTGTCAATTTTGACTTTCTCATGGTTTGCATTGCTTCCTATCTACCCAAACTAGGCTTTGATGCCAATTGTAAGGAATTTCAAATCTGCAACATAGGAATCACACTCATTCACAACATGGAGAAAACATACACATGGATTGCATATGGTTCAGCTAAGAAGTCTTCCTATTTCCACAATTGCACAAGTTTTGACATTAGGTTACTCTCCTAACACAGATAACAAATGCACCAATCCATGAGTTCTCACCAAAAAATATATATTTTTGAGGTGCTACCCCCTTGACCTAAACTTGCTGACCTGGCAGCAAGACCCTAGCTTAGGGTTCCTCCCCAAGACCATATCTTGGAAGCTTATGAGAGGGTCATGAACTAAAGACTCCGATCATACTCTACACTACAAACACCACAACTAGGCACTTTGTGTGCTCCCAATGAGAGCAATGCATAGCACAACAAATTATGTGTGGTTCAAACTTTACTTTCACATGTTTATTTTATTCCTATATTGACAAAATATAAATTTTTATCAGTCAAGTGTACTTTCTGTGGCAATCAAAGTCAATTCATATCTGATGGCTCCTTAAACTGCCATTACCTTTGGTTAAACGCTCCTTAAACTGCCACTACCTTTGGTTAAACGCTTGTCATCTTTTGCTATCTACTCCAAAATTAATGAAGCTCTCTCTACTTCAAACTTTATGCTTGATGGCAAATCTATGCAATTTCCATTGACTTTGTACTTTTGGTCTTACCTCCAAAATTCATTGAAACTTTTGACTATATACCAATTGACAAATGTTTTCTAATTGCTTTGAACTTTCTTCCTTCCTTCCAAAGTTTCTTTCTTGAAGAAAGTATGAATTTGGGCTGTAATTTTTCTTCTGAATTTAGTTTCCCCACCTTCTTTTATCAATAAAAAAGTATAAAATTTATTTATTTAAATAAATAAATAAGGAAAAGAATATTTTTTTCAGTACACACATTTGGTACTCAATCATTCAATTATATATAGGTTTGTGCACATGGCATCCAGATCAAGTCCATTTGCCAATCTTCAAAACTTTACACTTTATGCCAAGTGTTGGAGGGGGAGGAGGTACCATGTAGTCTGACTGAATTAGTTTTTGGTATTATTAAATCCAATACACTTTCATGGATCATATCAGACCTTAAACTACATCAGGTTTGGTGAGGCAAGTATGGTCGTTCATAACATTACTAGCTTGGACAATGAAGAAGCTAGCACAACAAGGTTTTCAATCACATCTCTTAGCTCTATTCCTTGTGTAGCTAATTATTATTTCATCATTGGTAACCAGATAAGCAAGGAGCAAAAGAGCCAAGTTCTCAACTTGCTCTTCAAGTATGGAACATGCTTGCTTTCTCAATGAAGGACCTAAGCAAGTGTAAGGTGATGCAATTTTCCATTGACCTGATTTCCCATCAATTAGAGCATGCATCATCTAAGCAAGCATGAGTGAAAGCTTGTAGATGAAAGGTGCAAAGATCTCCATTAGGTTGGTCTTAATCAACCATCTAGTTCTAATTTTGCAGCAACTACAGTCATGTTGACAAAAAAGGACTCCATTGGATAATGGATTGAAAAGATTGTGCATGTGGATTATAGATCTTTGAACCTAGTAACACATCTAGATACGTAGTCTATGCACGTCCTAGAGGAGTTATTTGGTAGCATTGGGGACTCTAATATCTTCACCATTGTGAATCTAGGGCAAGGCTTCAACTAAATTTTGCTTTGTGCAAAGGACCACAAGAAACAACATTTCATGGAAGCAATAAACTATGGGAGTGGTTGTTTATGCTCTTTGGCTTGAAGAATGCACTAATATTCTTTCAACTAGTCATGGACCAAATACTTCAAGTTGCAGATTTCTTGAAGTGTTATATATATATATGATGTTTCTAGTCCATAGCAATGGTTTTGAGCAATACTTAACTTATGTAGAAGAGCTATTCAAGAGGCTGATGGCCTTGGATCTGAAAATACATCCAAGAAATGTGAGTTTTTTATTATGTCAGTAGTTTTCCTTAGATATAGCATTCTTCTTGATGGAATTATGGCTTATTGTGCCAAAGTGGTTGCTATATTGAAGATGTCTAACCCAAACAATGTGAGCATGTTGAAAAGCTTCATTGATTTGTGTAAATACTACCAAATTTATGTCAAGGATTCCAGTATCATTGCACATCCTCTCTATGCATTATTAAAGATGGATGTCTTTTGCATATGGAGCCGAGATGCTCAATTGGCTTTCCAAGCACTCAAGGAGAAGCTTGCAGAATACCCAATACTTAGAAGAATCGATTCCAGCAAGGCCTTCATATTACATACAGAATTGGAGTTCTAGTGGTATTGGTGCAATTTTAGGTCAACTTGATGAGAAAAGCATGGAGTTTTTCATTGCCTGTACATCTTGGAGCAACAACAAAGCAGAAACCAATTACTCTTTCTATGGCAGTAAGTGTCTTGCTATTGTATGGGCTGTTGTACATTTCAACCGTTACCTCTATGGCACCAATTTCACCTTGTACATTGATCACCAACCATTGAAGTGGTTGATGACCAACCATAAGCTTACCGGCAAGCTAGCTTGTTGGGCACTCATAATTCAAGAGTATGAGTTAAGGTAGTCCACGGGCCTGGTAGCACTCATCAAAATGATGATACTATGTCAAGAAGACCTCTTATTACTTCCAAAGATGTTTCAGTCCGAGACAAGACTTTGACAAGATGTTTGAGGTAGCCACTTTACATCCATCTAGCTACCCTGTGCTGCTATATTGGAATCTAGTTGAATAGCCCATTATGGACATATAGGAGGATTTGGATGCCCTAAAATTTGTTGAATATGGGGAGTACCCTCTTAGTATGTTAGGCCAGCAGGATCAAGTACAACAGCGGTCAAAGTGCTACTCATGGAGAGGTGATTACTTAGTTAGATGCTTGCTGCAAGGAGATAGGGTTCCTCCACCCAATGAGAGAGCTGGCAACATTAAAAAGGTACACTCTAAGCTTGGACAATTTGGTATTAGGCATACATATAATCTCATGACTCCTCATTATCATTGGAGACGGATGTTTTTTGAAGTGTCAGAGGCAATAGCTAGATGTGAAGAGTGTGACAGAGTAAGAAGTTTTTTTCCTCATAGGCAGCCCACACTTCATCCAATTCCAATCAAGATTATTCTATCACTGATCATATTACATAGTTGGAGAATTACCTCAAATATCTAGAGGTAATGTATACATTATGATCATGATAGAATATTCCTCCAAGTAGATAGAAATAGTTGTGTTGCCCAATAAGCACTCACATTGTACTTTCCAAGCTTTCTCCAACAAGGTCTGAGTAGATTTGAAGCTTGTACTGAGAGTCTTACTGATGAAGGATCAAAATTCAGAGTAGAATTTCAAGAGTTACTCGACTATGCACTCAATGACCATCAAAGAACTTCATGGGATCATTGTCAAGCTGATGGTCTTGTGGAGTGAATGGTTCAAGCATGTAAGAAAGGACTTTGAGAGATATGCATCACCAAGAACAAGGATAATTGTGCCTTGTCTCTACCATACATTTCCATGGGGTATAGAATGTCCAAGCAAGCTTCATTGTCTCATTTTACTCACTTTATACTGTTTGGAAGGCATCAGGTTCTACCTTCTTCTATTGCATCTCAAATGGATCAAGTGGTGGACTTGGACTCTCCATCAACGTGGGCTAGAGTAACATCAGAGAGGACTTCTTTGTTCAAGAGGGTCATGCCTACAGCCATGAAAACCTAACTATTGCACAACATTGTAATAGCATGAGATATGCTCATACTAGGAGAGGGAGCTACAAGTCCAAGGTGAGAAAGTTTGAGGTTGGGGACTTTTTTTTTATCTTTAGAGGCAGCCTAATGACACCTTGGATACCTCCACCAGCTGTACTAACTTGAGAATTAAGGCTCTTAGACCTTCAAATGTGTTTGAATTGCAAGGAGCAGATGGATGCATAATTTGAGATCATTTAAAAACTATGCACCATGCCACTTGCCTAACTTGGATCCCACCATTACTAACTCTACTTAGATTCCTCCACTTGACTGTCCATGTCAATTATGTGAGAGGACAGATAATGTTGATTAGATGCTACTATGCAACAATGGCAATGGGTGTGCAAAACATTTGTTTTGCCTTGTATTGGGGCTCAATCAAATTCTGGTTGGTCTTTGGTTTTGTCCATCATGTCTTCTGGCATCACTCTGAGTTCTTCTCAAACCTTTGAGGTTTCATACACTTAGGTCTAGGAGAATATGAGAATTTCATCTCGGTATGGTCTTGTGTATTGTGTGCTCTTTGTACAACCCCTAGTTGACTGGCTGCTACCTAGTTTACCAATGTTGTATATGATTTCAGCTGGCTGATTGGCCTTATTACCTGGCTCAACATCAGATCGGGGAATGTGTATATAGAGATCATATTCAGATAGGTTGCATTAATCTTGTCATTGCCATGGTTGTTGGTACCTTATGAAACTACATGTTCCCAATACTATACATCACTATAGTTGTCATGTTGAGATACATAGCACTCATTGCATGTGGTGCATGTGGTGCATATGTTTCACTTGTGCATTATGCCTCCAAGATCAGTATGTGGTTTATGGCTTCCCAAGTGAGTGTCATTTGGGCAAGTTATGCCCATAATAGTATAGTGCTCTTGCGTGATATATTCTCAGGTTCTTATAGCAAAGCACCTTTCATATGGACACATCCCTAGAAGGGGGGAAAGAGCACGACCTTGCCCTTCAGTTTTTCTAGAATTTGCATATAGACAAAGAGCTAATCTACCTTGTTTTGATTTTGCAGTGTGATTCCTAGATGCTCATAGCCAGATATTGCATTTCCATTCGGTTTTGGTTCATTCAATATATATGAGAATTTCATCTCAGAATGATCTTGTGTACTGTGTGATTTTTATACACCCTCTAGTTGACTGGCTGCTATCTAATTTACTAGCATTGTGTGTACTAGCCTATCTAATTTACTAGCCTTGTTCAATCTGGTATTGAATAAGGTAATAAGACCAACCATTCAGCTGAAATCACACACAACTCTAGTAAATTAGATAGCAGCCAGTCAACTAGAGGATGTACAAAGAGCACACAATATTAAGGAATGTGTATACGGAGATCATATTCATTCAGTTCAGTAGGTTGCACTGGTGTTGCCATTGCTATTGCCACTAGTAGGGTTGTTGGTATCTTAACCCCTACATGTTCCCGACACTAGACGTAACGACAACATGCCATGTATATGGTCAATGAGAATGTTGTATCTCCGATAACTATATATCTGTGATATGATAGAAAGGAGTCATTTTAGAGATGGATTCCAAGTTGATCATGAGAGGGTACGTGTGTCTATTCTAATCTGCATACTCTGCCACTACAGTAATACGTGTTACTACTCTGATTGACCTCGATTAAATCGGTACGTATCATAGGAGTTCGAATAGAAGCTTCAAGGTACACAAGCGATAATTGCAGGTCATGATGGTCCCTTTCTCTTGTTACCGCACTCAGAGGTAGCTTTTGGTCTGGAGGAAGATATAATCCCACCGTCTGTTACAAATTTTGCTTTCCAAATCTTGCATATTTTTCTTGAAGAAAAAATAGATCTGCCTTCAAGTTTTAGTACTCTGAAAGTTGGAAATTATTAAAAATTTTGGATTCTAAATCCTTCGATAGTTTAATACTTGAACGAACATAAAACTTAATAAACTGTGCTAGCTTACGCGTGTATTTAGTTTTTATTCTGGAAGAATCTGGGGAGTTGCACTTCATGTAGAGAAAGAGTCAAAACGCAAACTCCTATAGTCACATTGAACTTCATCAAATATGTCTGAAGTTGTCAAGTACAAGTCCTGTGATTATTTTCAAAGTTGAAATTTCGCCTTAAGTTTTCACCAATAATTTCTTCTTCATGAGTGACATTGACCACACCTAGTCACTCGTCTTTGGAGTGACCAAATATAAGAAAAAAAAAAATTTTCGTCATCACGTCCGATGAGTCGACTAACTCTTACAAAACACCTTACTCTCTCATTCTAATTAATAAGGCACAACGTCATCGGATTGCCAATTGCCAACTGCGACGAACTTGAAAATACAATACGAGCACATGCTCACGATAGATCTTGTATCCTGCAATTTAAGCATACACCAATTTTTTACTACTAGTATTATGATCATGAATACAATGTCATGCCATTTAAAATACGTTGCCACTGAATACTTAGTCTAAAGATAATCCATCGCGCCATATAGAATAACAGTACTGTCATATGTATATAGACCACGGTTCGTAGAAGCAGATACTGCAGCTGAAAGAAGTAACTGTACATGTCCAGGAATGTTTGAGATGTTAGAAAATGAAAAGAAAAGGAAAACGCATGAAAGAATGCAAAAACGTTCGGTGACTTGAAGAACTTTGATCATGAGTTGGCACTTACCTATGCCTGTACCCTAATAATCGTCCCCACTCGGAAAACCCTTGCACTTTACCCTGCGCATAGCTTCCATCAAAGCTGCTTGCAGTGGCATGCGCAGCCCCCTTCTGGGAACCTTGTTCGTATACGTAGCTATCTGCAAATAAGCTGACACGAGTACAAACTACCAGGTCTTGTTTCTATTCTGAAACGACTATGAAAGGTAATAGGAACCTAGAGCTATGCAAATATGCTTATTATTGTCGAGCACCTATATGTGCACTATGATATTGGGTTCTCTACATTGTGTCTCTCTCCCTCGAAAGTAAGATGACCGACGTTTCCTCTATTGCATAGCTTGATGGATTTTGGCACACGCCTGGCTCCAAACATTATCTCTTTGATGCTCTTTTCTTTCGAGTCATCTTTAATGACACGGATGCATATCTCTGCGCAAAATGTGATCGCAACCGTACTTGATCCAGGGTCTAGTTTACCAGTCAGGATGATAGCATTTGATTCAGCGTGAGAATCCACACAGTCTACGTCTCGGTCCTTCCCAGTCAACAAAGTGTTCACAAGATGCCTCTTAAGTACCAATACCTTCCGTATGTCCATCTTCTCACAGCCAGAATCACCTAAAGTTAACGTTACCAGTTCTAGCGGATCATCTTTTTGACAAATCTGTGTATAGGGGGGATTACCGGAACTTATTTCAAACTCTCCGAAACCCGCAGTTCCAAGACTTGGTACCGCAACTGTAGGTCCAATCTTAGCTTTCCAGGGCCTTTTCGCTGGTCCACCTATTGAAAAGCTGTGCATTGCAAAACCCGTACTTCGGACTCGAGTCTGATTATCATCTGGATCCATAAGTGACAATGCAATACTTTGGCCATCATCAACAATAGCTGATATTGCAACTCGAGTTTCGTCCATGACTGTGCCACGGTCAGGATAACTTAGGACAACTCCTCTCAGACATCTAAGTCTGATGCAGAGTTGGTCGCCGTGAATGCAGCAACTCACAGTAAAGACGACCTTCACCTTGATAGGTCCATCTTCAGCTGTCAGTACGCCCATTTGCTCTTCTGATCTTTTGCTGGTGCTTGAAGTCGAAGACTGTCCATGGTTTTGAGTTTCTTCGACAATCTTCAACTTCAGATAGGGGCATCCATCTGTGCATGAAGGTATACCTGCACAATATTGAATCTTCTTTGAGTATCATATCAACAGCATTCATTGCTGCAGGATCATGTCCCACAATCAAGGAGTTATACCTATACACATTGGTCATGATCAAGTTAGCACTTACCCGTCCACCGCAAATAAGTGGAATAAAATATACTAGCTTTAGATCTGCTTGCAATTGTAAGATTTAGCCTTTTCATTAGTCGATCACCTTCGTTTCTCGAATCTGTCCTGGAATGATCAGCACTTTCAACATCGTGTTGTTCAAAACCCCCCGCCTTCCCGCCATCACCAGATGATGATTGTAAATGACCAAGATTCAGGTCCATTCGATTGATATTTCGAGTAGAGCCCGCTATTGGAGGTGGAACGCTTCGCGTCGAATTGGTGGCATCTGATGAACTATCTTCTCCCGTAGTTGGGTAACGGTCTTCTCCATGTGCGTCTTCTTCTTTGATTCTTCGCGATTGAACATCACTACATGCATATGGATTATGCTCTTCAATCGAACAATCAAGAACTTTCTCGAAGCAACTGTAAGTATCTGTATCAAAGGTTTTCATGTATCCAGCTCCCCATAACAATATGTAGACTTTCATGTCATCGCCTGATTGCCACTTCTCTAGCCAATCTGTGCTTATCATGAACAGGTATTCATGATCACCTCTATTCCTCTCGAGCTCCATAGAGATTCGCTTACAGAGGTTTTCAACCGACATCTCCTGTCCTGTCGATACATTATCGACCTCTGATTCGTGGTCCTCCTGCCTTGAGCTCTGCGTCCGATCAGAAGTATCGATCTGAAAACTGTTAGTGGAGTTCCTATTTATTAACAGATCCAAGTTATTTTCAGAAACCAGTTGAGACTTCAGACTAAATAAAATTTCACAAAATCAAAGACGTATACACACAGTAATATATACATGAACATAATTAAATTATTACACATTTTCACGATGGACTCTGCTTTTAAAAGATAATTAACTCAACCGAGCTCTAGTTATTACAACCTGCTCATGACGCGATCGCATTGATTGGTCATTCGACTTTCGGTTTTCAGAATCTAGCCATGGAAAATTGACAAATGGATCACAGAGCAGATCAGTAGCCGTGGGCCTGTCATCTGGGTCGATCTGTAAGCACTTTTGGAGAAAATTTGTAGTAATTGGGTCCAGGTCCAGCGTTTCTGGTATTGGTGGCGCTTGTTTCTGTCGGAGTTTTGTGATCACTTCTGCCTGGTGAGAGTGTACATGGCCAAATTAATGACGTTTCCATGTTTCAGATGCAAATCAAATAGTTTTCACGAAAAAGTAAACTGAAAGCTCTAACCATGGCCGAAACTCGTAGGTTTTGGCAACAATGAATATTCAACTATATCTCCTAGAATTCAAGGTTCAAGGAGAGTCACCCACATCCTTCAAATTTCCATAAGGCTTTCCATAAGTTAACATCTCCAAGACCGTGCAACCCAGACTCCAAATATCCACCGGATACTTGTAACCTGAGGATCGTTCAGGATCAACTGCAACCATCTGAGATGCATGAATGGAATGTTGGAACTCAGTGATCATGCATATAATGATTTAATCAGGAAGCTTTGTAGATAACAGAAATACTTAAACTCCATGAACGTTAACATTTTATTCTTATATCAGAACAACATCACATTCGGAGGCCAGAATTAATCACCTATTGTATCCGTTTCTCAGACCTGTACAGAAATCCTGGTTCAGCTATTAATTTATTATAAAGCAAAACTAAAACTGGGATAAAGAATGAGCAATGATCAGATCTGGACCTCAGGTGCCATCCAATGCGGGCTCCCCACGGTAGATGTCGTGCCTTGTGTCTCATCTCCTGGTCTCTGCTTTAGCTGCAAACAAAGAACGATAAGTGACTGCGGAATCATAGTTAATTCTATAATTATGGAATTTTGGTATTCCAATCTGATTCCGTGTCTGAATCATACACAACCTTACCTGAGAAACTAAACTAAGGGAAACAAATGTATCACACTGCATGGATTTAATCATACTCAAAACATAATTATGAATTGATATTAATGTTCCCTATGGACCGGGAGGTGAACCCAGTCCTGTCTGGGAAATTTATTGCAAATGATAGTCCATATCTCTAGCATATGTACGATGTCATCGAATTTAAAGCTAAACAGAAAAGAACAAGATGTAGTACTCACCTCCTTTGCCTTCCCGAAATTTGTTAGTTTGCACACCCCTTCGTCATTAACCCAGATGTTTCGACATCTTATGTCCCTGTAGCATATGTCTAAATTTTCTGAGTCATAAGTTGCAAAATCTGCATCTATATTGATGGAACGTGAGTAAGAGACAGATCTTGAGTCATATGCACGCACGAACAATAAAGTCGCACATAAAAGTTCCATGATAAGTGTATATATATATTGGTAAATGAGAGCAGAAGCCGGGAACGGGTTATCCAGAACTCATGAAGTGCACAAGTGCATATATATATATATATATATATATATATATATATATATATATATATATATATATATATATGCAATCTTAAGCTGAAAAGACTTACAGGAATTTGCAATACCAGTATAATATTTTACCTGTGTATTATATTCACGTCGTGTAAGTATGCGATGCCTTCCAAAATATGTCGAGTATATCGACCAATTTGCTGCTCAGAGATTTTGCCTTGAAAGTCGTCATATAATTCCTCCAATGTATCATGATGAAAGAACTCAAGAAATATTTGTACATAGGCGGCACCCTTACGGTCTTCCTGCTATAAAACTCAGTTCGAACATTTCAGTTTTTCCGCAACAGGTACAGACGTTCATTCTTACTTCTTTCTGAAGGTAAAAAGTACTGGGCATTGTACATAAAAAAGGACTTTGTAGAATTTGCAGTACTAAAAGTTTCATCACACGGAAAGAATATCATATTATTTCACTTTCTCGTCGTTGTTGGATTTGATACTGGAGCAAAGGCACATGTGATTGAAGACACCCCGGTGGTTTAAGAGATAAACTGTGGCTTAATGTGCGCATGGAACTTTAACTGTAGCTTACCAAATTTAGAAAGTTACATTGTGCTAGTTTGAGATCTAGATTTTGCTTCCGAATCAAGGCTTCTGAACCACACATCTCCCAAACATTTCTAAACTAGCTAGAAAGAGGCTGCTAACACAGCCTACCTCGTCGGTGTCCGCAATATATATTCCGCCATGTTTGTACCGAACAATGTTCTTGTGTCCATTTTCACTCAGGAGATTAATTTCCTGCAAATACAGTTAATCAGATAGAAAGCTCCAATAACAGTACTTTTATTGCCGAAACAAAGATACACCTAAACTGTAGCTTATGTCAAATATATCCCTGTTAGCAAACTAGAGAGGTATAAATGTGGTGCATGTAACTGCAATTGCACCCGTTGATAGATAGGGCGATTCTTCGATCGATATCTGGCATGTACATGAAGTTAATGCGACCTACCATTTATTGTACAGTTGATATTCTATTCCTTGACAGGCTTCATTGAACGAACTTGCCATCCACGATCATCCATATATCGAAGTCCTATAATACATGAAACTTACTTTCAGGAGCTCAAGTGCAAATTTAAGCTCTTCAGGTGAGTTTACTATCTCAACTTCCTTCAACGCCAGTAGCTGTCCATCACTGCCATAGTGCAATATTGTTTGCTCAAAGTCCGACTAAATACGCACTGGAATGTGCTAGGGTTCCGATCCTGACTCAGAGATTTGTGCGTCCAAGTTTGCATTCTCAGAAATATGTTTCTCTTAACAAAATCGAATTTCAAATCAAATTCTTCAGTGGGAACATACGGACCTAACTACTAGTAACTCAGTAAACAGTCTAAGCGTTTGAAGCATATCGTTGGTACTTTACCTCATCAATGCCTTGTAAATGGTATCACCCTTGCCCTCCGGAAGCTTACGTCCTTTTACGAAGGACCAATCAGGTCTCGTCTTGTATGCAAGATGGAACTGAGGACACATTTTCGTGACTGGCACCATAGGCAAATCCTTCAGATAATGATATATTTGCTATCCTCCTCTCCTGACGGATTTCGGATTGCAATATATACGGAAACGTTCACAGACAGGTTATAGTTACGTTATGCGTATTTACCTAACAAGGAGTGAGACTGTCAAAGCGATAAATATTCCAGATCTCAACCAAGACCAGCACTTCTCCTATTGCAGCTTGAAGCAAAGCACTTCAGGTCTGTTCCAACGGGATACATTAGACGATACTGTGATCCGAGTGTGATATATCCGGCCTTCAGAGTACCCTGAGTATCGTTGCTACTTATCTATCATCCGAAGGGCTGGCCCCGGACTTTGACGAATTTGGGATTCCTTTTACGTGCGAACGTGTGAGTACGGGTATGGTGGAGTGCCGTTTCGTGATAAAGAGCATAGGGACTTCGAGCAGTGTGAGCTGCCTCAAAAGTCTTCCGCGGGTCGATGACTAGTCCAAAGAAGAAGTTACATTCTTGTTCAAAAGTCACGGCTCCTTTTCTCAGACTCGTCTTTGCCGACAAAAAAAAAATTTAGTTATAGAGATAAATATAAATAAAGGTGAGGCGGCCGGCAAAGGCATGTCACATGATGGCCCTTTACGAAGCGAACGCTTATCGTCAGCTAGTACTTGTACCTTACAACCAGACCTTTTCAAATAGTAAAAGTTTGCATCAAATGATGTTTTCATTTAAGAATATTTATTTAACCTTGAGAGCTAGCTTTATTTTTCAGTGAAATCCTATGATTATATATAGTGAATTCTTACCCCATATTCTAAGGTATCAAATCTTACGACGAAATTTGCTTTAGATGACTATTTGGTCAGGTTAAGACACGTTCAATTTTCTCACAATTCTCAAAATTCTCACACGTTACACTTACAGCGGTCTAGGTTTCTTTGCCTATGTCCTCCTCGAGTTTGTTGCAATTTTTCTACTGTTACCAGAACCTCAGTGCCACTTAAGACTGTCGTTCCAGTGACAATGACTTTCTCATCACCAAATGCTTGACAATAATATCATGTGTCGTAAAAGAATAGCTATAGGTTTCGAACAGTGTGAGCTGCCACGAAAGTCTTCGCGCATCTCTAACTCTCTGTACTTCGAAGAGGAAATTACATTTTTGACCAAAAGTCACGGCTCCTTTTCCCAGACTCGTCATTATCGACAATAAATATAATTATTCAGGGAAATATAAATAATCCTGAGACGGCCTGCAAAGTCATGTCACATGGTGGCACTTCACGCTGTACTCCGAAGAAGAAAATACGATCTTGATCAAAAGTCACGGCCTCTTCCGCCAGACTAGTCACTATCGACAATAGACATAATTTATATAAATAAATAAAATAATGTGAGGCTAGCCTCCAAAGTCATGTCACATGGTGCAGTTTACTAAGCGAACGCTATTCGTCAGCTAATGCTTGTACCTTACAACCGGACATTGTCTAATACTAAAAGTTTGCATAAATGATGTTTTGATCTAAAAACAATTTATTTAATGTAAACGTCTTGAAAGATATTTCTTTTAGGGTGGGATCCATTCAGCATGTGGGATAGCCATAGGTATCTAGGTAGCAATAGCATGGATGTAGTCGAGAATATTAGGAGGTTTCAGTTCTGAATTATACTGGATGGTTATGGCTATGCTGTATATGCTGTCAAATATTCTGTTGGACCCCTTAAAGGAAAGCAGTTCAAAACTGAACGCTCGGTAGAGAACAGCTGCGGGCTGTTGCAGGTTTTTATGGGCCGGCTCACCTTTAGGAGTTCGGGTTGAATTAGAGCTTTACGCTTTGAAGTAAGTTAGATTTTTGAGTAATCTGCATTAAGAAATATAGAATCCAGACTAATCTTAACCAGGCAAGTGTCACAAAGGGGATTCAAAATTTAAATACATTCCTGCAATCTTGATTCACACGCGTTTGAATTTGTGAGACTCAAAGAGGGATCCCAATAGCAACAAAAGCAATGCATCCGGGTGCAATTTCTAGTTCAAAGTGTTTTTGCAATCTAACAGAAGCAATGCACGAACCATTTGCAGTTTGCTGTTTATGGTATCAACTTGCAACTTTCCAATTGTAAATATTTACAGGATGTCAACTTTTAGAAATTCTTGGTGCGTCGCCTTTGAGACCCCACACAGAAATTAAAGTTTGAATTAGTGATCATGGAGTGCACTCCCTCTGGCAGCCTATATGTTTATCATGTTCCCATTTCCCCTCCCTCTATCATTGAGCAATATTGATATAACTCCTTTCTTTATGATTGTAGTTCCAATTTGACATCTCTTCCTGCAAATAATATCATTGTTGCACAAAGTAGTGGATTTCAATATCTCCTGAATATGGTGTCATCTATTGCTCCTCATGCAAGTAAAGCAAAATGAGTGTCTTCTACCAGTACTGTTGTGTGCAAAGCAAAGTGTGATGAAGATAGGTTCAAGGTAGTCTTGCATTGTTATGGTCAAATCCTTGATTCATTAAAAGATACTGAACATACTAAACAAGTCAACAGCCGCACTAGTAAGAAACCCATTTGGAAGAATATAGCCTTTAGGTCATGGCCACTTTCCTGTGAGATTTAAGAGGGTTCCCAAGCTCCATGAATGGAGACAAATTGAAGAAGAAATGAGCTCATTTTTTGAAGTCCTACAAAATGCAAGTCTTAAGGGAGGTCTCATTAAGAAATAGATAAAACCTGGATGGACAACTATAGATGACAAACTAAACCATCTTTGTCCTCTTTATTCCAAATGGATGCTTTGTTTAGGAGTAGTGCTAATATATCTCCACCTGCTCTTGTAATCATGGGGATGGGGAAGGAGTTGAACCTTTTTGAACAGTAAGACAAATATGATGAAATTGGATGTAAAGGGACACCCAAAGAGGAGGAAAAATTATTTGGGGAACACACTCCTTTGTCAAGAACTTCACAACCAGTTCTTATGCAAGAATTGAATACCAATCACAATTCCAAGGACTCACAGGAGAAGCCAAACGGGCTTTTTGAGTTTAGTCCAAGTGAGTATTCTCCAACCAAAACTTTTGAATGTGATGAAAAGGAAGATGTTCTAGTTGCACAGGAAGGCACAAGAGCATAAAAGGAGATTCTTGTCCAAGTGCAGGACCCAAGACATGGTCAACCATACAAAATTGAAGATGGATTCTCTCAAATCAAGGGAGAGATGCAGATTGGCTTTGATAGATATTAAAAGGACAAAGGTATAAAAGCTTTGAGTTAAGGTAGAAGCAAAGAACAGATCCAAAAGCATAGAAATTGAAATTCAAAGGGAGGATAGATAAATCCATGCAACAAGACAAGATGACTTTGGAATTAGCCAAAGTAGGGAAATCTGCACAGGAAATAAAGAGCATTGAAGTATTCTTACCCAAATAGATGAATCAGATGTCTCTCCCGATACATGTACTGACCAGCCAATCCCCATTTGTCATCCTTGTGATTCAAGTGAACATGATAGTGAATCTCTCTTGTAAAATTATCAAAATTAATAAATTCTGGATTAAGATCCTTGCAGCAATTTATTCTGAATGGTCGGGTTGCTCATAAGTATGGCTATGATTGGTGGATTTTCTTGCAAACAACTGGATTTGCTTACAAATAGATTATTTTCCTTGCAATTTGGATGGGGTAGCTTGCACTATATGGGTTTACTCATTTATCCCGAGTGGGTTTGCTCATAGACCAAGTGGGTCTACTTAGAAGGCAAGAGGTTTATGGTGCCTACAAATGGGTCTGCTCACATGGAGTGGGGTCGCTTGCCAGGTGGTTGGAGTAGTTTGGCAAGAGGCAGGGTTGCTCTTGAAGAATCTATTAGTAAAGGATTTGTACTTATTTTATTCTTTTGTGAAATATTCTAGAACTCAATGTACTATTGTATCCAATAGTGTAACTAAAATTTATTATACAATAATAATAATCTCTATTATATTATACTTACTATATGATGGAGAATACACAAAAGATGCATACATCTAACCTAAAAAGACAACCTAATCCAAATAAAACAAACATTCTCAATCCCAATAAAGCTAGAACGTTACTGAGATTTGCAATGTAAATAGGATAAATACTAGCTAAGCAGGTGATACATAGCAGTTTAAATACCCTAGCAAGTTTAGATATAACAAGCTATAAGTTGAAGGTTTGCATTATCAACCATAATATGTTAAGTTGAAAGACTTACCCTTTAAGAGGCTTTGCCAACAAGCATAGAGTTCCAAGGCTAGACAAAGGACTCTAAAGAAGTAAGGCTGCCTAATATTTAAATATCCTTAATGAGATTAGATTACTTTAAGGTAGTATAAAGGAGCTTCATTAGAATTAAGTTCCTCAACATCATTAGATTAATCTAAAGTAGGAGGAAGTAGCTATGTTAGAATTTAGTTGAGATCAATAAAGATATCCTATAGTGATAAACCTAAGGATGTAAATTTTGCATAAGATCTAATGATGTAACTCTCCATGGCTCCATGTACCCATCCATGGAGCTAAACAAGGCCATGAGTTGGGCTTCCATGTGTACTCTCTCCAATAAGAAACCCTCATGCCAAATTGACTGGAGGAGGTGCTCTAACTCTATCTTGGTACTATCGGTCTAGATGATAACCTCAAATTATCTCACACACTAATCCATAAACTCTCTAACTTTTGGCCCTTGAACATATCCAAACATACTCATACATTTATTATGTGACCATCCTTATTTCACTACCAAGTCACACTATTGAGTGAAGAGATTACTACTATCCCACATAAGATCCACAAGACAACCAACATCCAACACTTAAATCTGCCCCTGCCTCTCTTGTGCATAACTTATATGAGGAATGAACTATCAAGACAAGGTCATTTATGCCTTGATATTATAAGTCTATTAATATCTCACTCAGGTTTCATGCTCCTCTCCTCAAACCATTCTATCTTCTTGGGTATGTGCAAAAGAGTAGGAGGAAAGAGAGGGGAGTAGAGGCAATAATGTCACCATTATGTCATCACTCTAGGCCACTCTTTACGAGTTCAATGCAAAAGAGGGTTTTTTTGTGTCACCCTGGCATGCACCTCTTTGGTAATGGGCTGCACCTTAGAAGATGGTATCTCCAACCTACTAGTCTCCATTTGGGTCCCATTGGTGCTAGTATGTATAAGGTTTATCCAAGTCTACATACATACCACTATCTCCATATCTTCACATGGCTCATATCTCCTTTGTGCCTCCCCTAAAAGGCCCCTAGTAGTACACAACTCTCTCCAAAAAATTCTTCCATCCCTTGATGCTTCTTGGCATGAGACTCTCTCTCAAATAAGAGTCCATCTAACTAGGCCAATCTCTTTGACCTACTCCTCTTGGTAGCCGTGAACTGATCCTCATGCTCAGCTAGACTATGCTCCCTCTCAAGAAGATCTCACTCTCTCTGCACTAAATCTGCTTCCCTTGATTGATCCTCACTGTCTTCTAACTCTCCCTTAGAAACTAAGCCCTCGGAGTAAAAAAGAGGAGGAGGAGTATTTGTGACAACCCGGCAAATATCACTTTTGCGGTAATCGGGTAAGTAAAGTTTGTTCCCGTAGAGATACAAGTCAGAATTTGTCAAATACAAAGTCAAACAATAACAATGTAGTTCTTCTTGGTTGCGTCTTTAATCCCTCAGGTAGAAACCACACCCAGAAGAGAGTAACAAGCACTGATTCGCAATCTTGTCACAAATTAACATTCTAAATCACAACTCCTTCAATTTTTTCCAAACAATCTTGATTGTGATGATTCAGGCTCTCCCAAAAATGGCACTTCATTGCAAAATGACTTTGCCTCAAAATTGTGTTCCACTCCTCCATTGAAAGCACAACTTCCTCGATCAAAATTGCTTCACACCAACTTCGCACTGCACTCACAAATGTAGAATACTACCAACACTACAATTCCTTTCAGATCTGTCAAGGCATTGTTTCGATTGCACTTCACTCAGGATCAAACACACAGAATGAAGATCAAGGCTGCAGAATCCAACATCCAACAAGCACACTGACTTGCACTTTGAATTTCTCCACACACTCACAAACATAGACGCAAAGTTGATATCTGGAATCAAGCTCAAGTGACAACCACTACTTCACAGCACTTCACTTTATCTATTCTCAAAATTATGAGCATTGAACAAGATAAGACTGTGAATGCCACTCTTAAATAGTGAAGCAAATGGCAGTTCTAATAAAAATACCATTCTACAACAACTCTTTTAACCTGGAGATCCAAAATGACAATGCACCTCTTCATATCTGCCTCTTCAAATCTCAAATCTATTTCTAATCTGATCCAATGTCTACTTCATCATCGGCTTTCAAACCCAAACACAAAGTAACTTTGCTCACTACTACTCTATCTTCGGGTCTCATAACTCCTAACTCTTCTATCAATTCTACTACTTCTTCACTCTGATCTAAAATTGAGGTCTTGGGTAACCTTTCTATTACTTTACCTTTGGACCCACTCTTCTCTAAAGTGTCAAATGTCAAATCCGAAGATACCTGCACTCCTACTTTTGCAACTTTGGGTCTTCGTACTTATTCTACCTCACTACAAAGTTTAGCTAACTCTGTTCTAATCAGGTCTAGTCTGAGACACACATTGTCCTCCACCTCTAACATCTTTCTATCTACACAATCTCGCAGCCGGATTGACAGATTATTCAACTCGGTGTCCTTTGCCTTCCTCTTCCGTGTTTCCTGCACTAGCAACTTTAACTCGTGCAGCCTTGCCTCTTTGAGTTTACACTCCACCTCCATACTCAGCATGGCCTTAATTTCATTAACAACACCTTCTACTTCACTAGTTTCTTCCATCACCATACACTTTTCCTTCTTCCTCTCTTCTTCCAGTTCACTACAATACATTTGAAACTCATCTTCAAACTCACCTTTCAATGCTTCCTTCTCCTTTTGATGTACAGCGAATTGTTCCTCGGCCTTGCGCACCAACCCTCTCAAACTATCTTCTTCTCTACTACGCTCCATCAACTCTCATTGCTAGGCCTGATCTTTCTTGGCTGCCCTCTTCTTAAGGCTCTCCAACTCTTGCTCCATCACCGCAACAATTGCCTTGGAGTGTATTAATTCGACACGCACCGCTGCAATTTCTCCCTTCAATCCCGTAGTCATCGCAATCATCTCCTTCACTTCCTCACGACTCTTGACTAGCTCTTCCCTTGTCACCTCAAAGTGCTTACTCCAAAGAACCTCCTCAACCCAAAGTTCTTCGACTTCCATCTCCACTCTTGTCAGCTTACTTTGCAACAATGAAGTTTCGGCACTCTTGGCTTTTACCACCGCTAATTCATCAAGTACATCGAGCTTGGCACTTATCATCTCCAACTTCTTCTCCTGCAACATCACCATCAATGGGCATACTACTCTGGACAAATAGTCCACTCCTTCACTCCTTGCATCCTTGGCTCGGACTTCGGGTTCCGACTCTTTTATACTTGGTACCTTGCTCCGAAGTCAAGATCTTCGCATCTTCAAGGTTTCCTCCTCAGAAATTTCTTCCTCCTTCTGAGTAAGGTTACAGGACCCCACTGCCAATACACTCAGGACCTTATCACGCTTGGCAGCTTGAGGTTGTGCTCTGACTTCTTCTTTTTTCTTACTGCACCGTTCCAACATGGAAACCTGCCACTACTCGATTCTTCACTTTGTAGTGTAAACTCCTCTTCTTTGCCTGACACTCCTCCCTTTGATCCGGTTTCTCCTTCCAATTCTTCTTCTTCCTCCTACACGACTTCCTTCGACTTCACCATCACCGCCATCAGGTTAAGCCTTGGAACTTTTTGGGGTTGTACAATTGCAACCCGACTCTCAGGCTTGGTCCTCTTCCTTGCCCTTAGAAGGTCAATTGTTATGATCTTTTCTCTCCCACTCTCTTTGTAGTACCTATCTCCCTCTCTCACTCTCTCCATATAATATTGCTCATCTGCATCGGCTTCCTTGCGCAAATCTGGATGAAAGTACGACCTTATTTGACTTCGCTCTTCCAAAGTCAGGAGGCTCAACCCAAAATAAAAGTGTGCTGCAAATGGCACAAAATAGTGTGGTGGCATATCCATTCACCACCCGGAAATCATCTACTCCACTCTCTGATGCAAGCACTTCGCCCAATCTACTGCCTCTCCCGCAAACATTTGGTGAAAGAACACCGCATGTTGCATAATAACATAGGTGGTTCGCTCTGGCTTGAACATGGCCATCATTGCGCTTACAATTCCTCTCCGCTCAGGATCTCTATAGCTATCCACCTTATACCTATTCTTTGTGCGGGGTCATTTGAACGACTTCCTAACTTTGGCAGTTTCTTCTGAAGCATCACACTTCCGATAGAAGGTGGTACCTCCTACCTCTCCAACTTCCCTTTGCAACACTACTCTCCAATCTGTCTCCGTCCATTGAGTGGGATTCCCTCTCTTCCCCTCATGCTTTGGCCCATCCTTGCAATTTCTGGCTGCAATTTCTACCATGAAACCTAGAAAACTGAAATTCTAGTTCTAGGCCAAGAACTTGATACAAAGTCTCGTCAAGACTTCGATCCACGCTATTACCTCTAACCGACAAATTGCAAGCCCTCTTACCGCACTCTGCTTGCTCACTTTTGGTGCCATTGTGTGCTTCCTCACTTTTCTCTTGTGGAAGATCATCCCCAAAATCCTAACCCAGTCCTCTTCCTACGGATTTGCAATTTGCATTACTTCGGGTCGACTCAAAATAGGCACCGGGTAGCAACTGGACATGGCTCCTTCTTCTTGCACACCTTGTAATTTTATAGTCCTGCGCTAATCAGTCACTCTTTAGTCACTACTCCTCTCAAATTTCCGATTCGGTGAAGTTGTTGCCTGTCACTATTAAGAAGTTCTTGATCCCGAGGTCATTACTTTCTTCCCCCGTACTTTCTTGATTACGCCAACTCCAAAGAAGTTTGTTATAGGTTCTTCGGATCCGCTCGTGCTGCCCGATATGAAGTCTCTCTCTCCATCTTTGTCTTTAGCTTCTTCTTCACGTCTTGACCCCGAAGTCGACTTTGGGTTCATGTTGACAGGGCCAGTCCGAGTTCTTCGCCTTATGACCCGAAGCCACATTACCTCGGGTTTTATCCCAAAGACTCTTTTCTTTGCCTTCTTTGGTCATACAAGTGCAATCCGACTTCCTTATACACTTCTTCTTCTCCATTTCCAAAAAAACAAAAAATGTGGGTACCACATACCTCCTTCCTCAAAAGTGAGCATCCTCGCAAACATAGACTTTGGGTGTCTTAAGAACTTGTGAGTCTATTGTCCAATATCTTCGAACTCTCCACTTGTTTACTCGAGTGGCAAAAGGATTTCCCTCTGGGTCTACAAGCTGAATGGACCCATTTTCATAAAGATAAAGAACTCAATAAGGCTCCATCCATCTTAAATGCAACTTGCCTGGAAAAAATATTTGGCAGTTGTTGTATAACAAAACCAAATCTCCTTTGCACACAGCCATAGGCTTGATATGCTTATTGTGCCTGACTTTCCTCTACGCTTGTACTTCCTTTGTGGTTTGCATTGCATCATCTTGTTTCCCTTCTAACCACATTAGTTGATGGATCCAAAGATCTTGGCTTTCTTCCTCTAACAGTCGTTCTTCACAAAGAATCCGATATGTTGGTACTTCAAATTCAACTGGTAGTATGGGATCCAAGCCATATGTCAAGAAGTATGGAGTTTGTTTGATTGTAATCTTTTTTGTCGTTCTATATGCCCACAACGCGGCTGGTAATTTCATATCCCAGTCATAGGCATAATTGACAGTCACCTTATTCAAAATTTTGTAAAGTAACCCATTCACCTTTTCCATTAAGCCATTTACTTTTGGGTTATAAGGAGTCGTCTTCCGATGTTTAATCTGAAAATACTTGGTTAATGCTTCCATTACAGAGTTCAAAAAATGCGTCCCTCGGTCACTGACCAATTCCAGAGGACACCCATATCGGGAGATGATGTTTCGGACAAAAAATTTTGCCACAATTTTGGCATCATCTCTGTGAGTTGCTTCAGCTCCAACCATCTTGGTAGCATAGTCAGTGCAAATCAAAATGTATTGCTTCCTTGTGACTCAGGTCACTAGTTGAATGGGACCCACAAAATCAATTCCCCATTTCTCAAATGGGGCCAAGGGTAAAATTGGTCTCAAAGGCCATTGAGAAGTAGCCGTCGGCTTCCCCGTTCTCTGACAAGCATCACAGCTTTGGATATGAGCATCCGTGTCTTTGTACATCGTAGGCCACCAATACCCCGCCAAAAGAATCTTCTTTACAGTATTCTTTGGAGCATAGTGTCCTCTCGATGCTTTGGAGTGTAAAGATTCAATCACGCCTCCTACTTTGTATGACTCCAAGCATCGCCGAAGTACTTCATCTTTGCCCATCTTGAATAGAATGTTGTGTTTGAGCTGGTACAACCCCATTTTCTTGAGAAAGACTGCCCTCTGCTCTGGGTCCATCCTTTTAGGACAATGGAGAGTTTGCAGATAATGATATTCTGCTGCATACCTCGTACTTTGCATTGTTGTTAATTGATATAACTCTTCATCAGGGAACCGATTGTCAATTTCCCACTCTTGGTCTTGAGTTTCTAACCTGGATAGGAAGTCCACATTTGAATGTGAAGCTCCCTTCCTTACTTGTATAGTATATGTGAATTCTTGTAACAACAAGATCCATCTTGCAATTTGCCCAGACAAATCTGCCTTCTTGACCAAATGTTGTAATGCGTAATGATCCACATAGAAGACAAACTCGTATCCCAGCAGGTAGTGGCAAAATTTCTTGCAGGCATACACCATCCCGAGTGCTTCTCTTTCAGTCGTCAAATAGTTCTTTTCAGAAACTGAAAGTTGTCGGCTAGCATAATACACCGGGTAGTCCTTCTTCTTCTCGTCCTTCTGACTTAAGATGACACAGATGGCCATGGATAAAGTGTCCACATATACATGAAAAGGGACGTCCCAATTCGGGGCCCTCATAATTGGTGCTTCAACCAGTTTCTTCTTCAACACCTGTAAAGCTTCTTCTTGATTTGCTTCCCACAAATAGTCGTCAGATTTCTTCAGAAGCTTTGTAAGGGGTGCAGCAAGCACCGCATAGTTTGACACAAAGCGTTTGTAGTATCAGACATGTCCCAAGAACGCTCTCAGCTCCCATATGTTCTTCGGGGATTCCAAAGCTGCGATTACTTTAACCTTCTAGACATTGACTTCAATACCTTGGCTTGACACCCAATGCCCCCGAAGAATTCCCTCCTTCATTGCAAGGAAGCATTTCTTTGGGTGTAATGACAAGCTGGCAAAATGACACCTTTCAAAAGTTTGGCAAAGGTAATCCAAATGTACATCTCTCCGCCCAAACACACAAAAATCATCAATGAAGACTTCCACAAATTTACGCAAGAAATCTTTGAAGATTGAATTCATCATCCGTTGGAAAGTAGCGGGAGCATTACACAACCCAAAGGGCATTTGATTGTAAGCAAAAGTGCTCCAATTGGTCATGAATGTAGTTTTATCCTTGTCCTCTTCTCGAATGGATACTTGATTGTAGCTTGAAAATCCATCGAGAAAGTTATAACAAGGGTGACCAACTACTTGGTCTAGAATTGTATCGTAAAAGGCAAGGGATGATGATCCTTCCTTCTGACTGCGTTCAACTTACAAAAGTCTTGGCACACTCGGATCTTCCCTGTTTTCTTCCTCAGGACAATGACAATGGGGGAGACCCATTCACTGCTTAAGACAAGGAAGATGATTCCGGCCCCTAAGTACTTGTTGATTTCATCTTTCACCAAAAGAGAGTACTTTGGGTTGAGACGGTATTGTCTCTGCCAAACCGGAACTACACCTTCAACCAGATCAATATGGTGTTCTCCAAATTCTTGTGGAATACCCGGCATTTGATCAATAGACCAGGCAAATACATCATGGAATTCTATGAACAGGGCAGTGTATCCTGCCAACTCCTCCAAAGTGATTGTCTTCAAAAATTTTAAAATTTTCCCTCCAGTCAAGACAACATCTTGACAGTCATTGTGGTTGATGACTCCTTCAATGTGCCTTACTCAGCTTAACCCAAGGCGAGCTGCCATCAAACCCCCTTCCTCCAAGTTAGGTTCACCTGAGGCAAGGTCATATGGATCTTCATCTTCAACATCCACCTTGTAGCATTCCAAGTAATTGACTTGGACTTTGTCTTTGGATTCATCCTCATCTTCTGACAAACTAGTTTCCCCAAGATGGGGAACTTTTGTCCAACTCACAATCACCAGCTTCTGGTCTTCGGAAAAAATGTCCTTGAACCTTAATTTCTGCTGATGCCAATCCACCACAACTTGGGCACTATACAACTAGGGTCTTCCGATCAACAAAGGGTAACCAATCTTAGTCACTGGTTGCAACACAATGTAATTCAACTTGAAGGGCACCCCTCCAATGATTGTGGTAATGTTTGACAGCATGCTCAAAGGCCATCTCCTGGTTTGGTCTGCAAATTTCAAAACTCGGGGTGTTGGCTCAAACGTATGATACCCCAATCAATTTGCAGTATCCTCGGTCATGACATTCACACCAGAACCCGAATCAATGGGTATCGATGTGATCATGCACCCTGCAATCTCCGCATCAACCTTGGGAGATCCCAGATCTTCTTGTTCAATATGATAAATAGCGGGCAGGTCCTTCTTTGACATTGACCTTACCTTCTTAAGGGCCGAATTCAGCTGCTTCTTGTATAGCTTATTATCTTCCCACAATTGCTTGAATGTAATGTTGGCATTTGTGGCTGCCAAATCCGCTACAATATCATATTGGGGCACTCCTCCCAATTTGACCGTCTTTGCCTTCGGCTTTGAGTTTGAAGTCTCTCCATGTTCCATTTTGACTTTGGGACGTTTTAAGATGGTGACGGGATTGCTAGTGGCCTTAACCTGAGGTTCCTTGGGTTGGCACACCTTGGCTTGGATCAGACTCTTTACTTCGGATTGGATGTCTGCCAGAAAAACTGGAGGCTTCGTCTTCATCTCCTCCTCCAAAATCAGTTCTCGAGTTCTGAGTAGTGCCTCCTTAAGTTCTTTCTGCAAGGCTTTAGCTTTGGCTTTAGAGAAGATCTTTTCCTCCTTGGCAAAAAGAATTGGCTTTGGGCGCAGTCTCTTCGCCTTTCTGGAAGACTACGAGGTCGTACTCAATTCTTTGGAATCACGCTTCTTCTTACTTGTGCGTGTCTCAACCTTCAAAATTTCAAGGTCCGGCCATTCCCCCTCAGAGGCCAGACTCCCTTCCTAAGGTCTCTCCTCCTCAAGCATGATGTAATTTACATTGGTATCCCCCTTTGCCTGAATCGCTGCATGCTCAGCGGAGGTCTGTACATATTTTACAGGTGGCTTCGGGTTCGGTGGGTGAGGGCATTGGTTGCCCGTATGGCCTGATCCTTTACAATTTCCACACAAGGGAACATACCCAATTTGCCTTCTTGGCTCCGGACAGTTTGGAGACCAATGTTCCATTGAGCCACAATTGTAACATGCTCCAGGTGCAACAATCTGAGGTCAACTTTGGTTGCTCATCGGTGGTCTTCGTGGAGGAGCATAAGGGTTATACTCCCTTGGTCCAAACCTCGGACCTTGATACGATGTGCTCGCCTGAGGCTGTACCTCTTGAGTTTGGTACACAACCTATTCTTCTTCTTCTTGGTTCCATCCCGGAACCCAATCAATCTACTACACCGGGAATGCATTATGAGTATTGCATTCCGTGTTTGCATGGCCCGACTTGCCACATGCGGTGCACCATACATTCAATCTGCCAAATGTTGGGGCCTTCCTTCTGTCTTTAGCCCCAATCATCTGGATCTTAAAATCCAAAAACTCCTTGATGAGGGCGTCCAACTTGGTATCCGCCTTATATACACTCTTTGCTGGAGGAATCACTAGTTTCTTACCCCCACGTCTTCTTACTCATTTAGGCTTTGATTCTTCTTAGGATTCCAAGAAGAGCTCAAGGACATGGAGGATTCCTCCAAAGACGGGGATGTATTGCGAGAAGCTCTCCTTCTGGGCTTCTTGTCTTTCTTCTCCCAATTTCTTCAGTTGCCGGCAGAGTGAGAGTGAGCTGCCTCATAGCGGGTGACATGTTTGAGTACCTTGTCAAAGGAAGTTACGTTCCTCTCCCTTGCAAAGATTCGAATCTCTGGTGAAAGTCCTCCCAAGAACCAGGTAATGGCTTGGGCATCGGAGTAACCCACCACCCCTGATTGCTTTGGGACTTGGTTCAAGAGTGCCATGAACCGCTCAGAGTAGTCTCTCAACTTCTCCTTCTTGCCCCAGTCTAAATCATTGAGTGCCGCAAAGACACTCATATCATAATCAACCTCCGGAAATTTTCTAGGAAGTTGTGTCTCAAGTCTGCCCAATCTGCCGGTACAAACCCCTTTTGGGTCACATGGGTGTACTAGCTCCGAGCTTTCTTTCGGAACAGACTTGGGAACATTTGCAGTCGATCCACTGAGTCATGCTCCTTGTTAGCAAAGGAGATGACTTTGAATTCTTTAATGAATTCCTCGGGGTCTTCGTCTTGTTCTGTCCCCTTATACTTTTGATAGGCGTGTCGGGTGACAGGCAACAAAGTCATTGTTCGATGCGATGGGATCGGCCTGGGTAGATTTAAACTTGATGGAACCAAGGAATTGGTTGGAATTGACACCGTGTTGTCAGCCTAGGGATTTCAATTTGTCAAATTCAAGGTAGGGTCTTCTTTTACAATTTCTTCTATGAGGGTGTCGACTTCAACCCGGTTGGAAGATTCAAGATCAACACCTTTGATGTGTTCTTCAAAATTCCTTTGGGACAACCGAGGAATCATTTTTAAAAGATGATGATACTCTTCTTTCCTTAGTGTCCTTGCTATATTTTCCCAAACAAAGTTCTTTAAGGACACGACTTCCTTTACAACTCTAGGGGAAGTTGGTGTACTGGGCCGTAATGCATATGTCTGGCCACTCGAGTCTTTCTTCTTCTTGGACAAAGAGCAAGATGCAAAGTAGTCTTGCCAACCGCCTTCGTGTTTCTTGTGGTCAAGTTCTCGCAGGGCTTCTTGCACTTCATGAAGGAGTTGAAAGTCCAACATCTCTTGTTTGGTTTTGTCAAAAGTGGATGGGACGTCCAGACGTTCCTCTTCTTTGTGCTGCAATGCTTGTCTTCGAACTCTCTCTTCCTAGTGTTCTCTTGATGCAGACATTCATATTGCTTTGATACCAGTTTTGAATTTGGCTTTGTATTCTTCCACTTCCAAGATTTGTATCCCCAGCAGCGGTGCCAAAAATCATGTGACAACCCGGCAAATATCACTTTTGCGGTAATCGGGTAAGTAAAGTTTGTTCCCACAAAGATACGAGTCAGAATAGGTCAAATACAAAGTCAAACAATAACAATGTAGTTCTTCTTGGTTGCGTCTTTAATCTCTCAGGTAGAAACCACACCCAAAAGAGAGTAACAAGCACTGATTCCCAGTCTTGTCACAAATTAACATTTTAAATCACAACTCCTTCAATTCTTTCCAAACAATCTTGATTGTGATGATTCAGGCTCTCCCAAAAATGGCACTTCACTGCAAAACGACTTCACCTCAGAATTGTGTTTCACCCCTCCACTGAAGACACAACTTCCTCAATCGGAATCGCTTCACACCAACTTTGCACTACACTCACAAATGCAAAATACTACCAACACTACAATTCCTTTCAGATCTGTCAAGGCATTGCTTCGATTGCACTTCACTCAGGATCAAACACACAAAATGAAGATCAAGGCTACAAAATCCAACATCCAACAAGCACATTGACTTGCACTTTGAATTTCTCCACACACTCACAAACATAGACACAAAGTTGCTACTCAAAATCAAGCTCAAGCGACGAGCACTGCTTCAGAGCACTTCGCTTTATGTATTCTAAGAATTATGAGCACTAAACAACATAAGACTACGAATGCCACTCTTAAATAGTGAAGCAAACAGTAGTTCTAACAAAAATACCGTTCTACAACAACTGTTCTAACCTATAGATCCAATGCACCTCTTCATATCTACCTCTTCAAATCTCAAATCTGTTTCTAATCTGATCCGATGTCTACTTCATCATCGGCTTTCAAACCCAAACCCAAAGTAACTCCGCTTACTACTACTCTATCTTCGGGCCTCATAACTCCTAACTCTTCTATCAATTCTACTACTTCTTCACTCTGATCTACAATTGAGATCTTGGGTAACCTTTTTATTACTTTACCTTCCAACCCACTCTTCTCTAAAGTGTCAAATGTTGAATCCGAAGACACTTGCACTCCTTCTTCTGCAACTTTGGGTCTTCGTACTTCTTCTACCTCAATACAAAGTTTAGTTAACTCTGTTCTAATCAGGTCTAGTTTGGGACACACATTGTTTCCCACCTTTAACATCTTTCTATCTACATGATCTTGCAGCCGGATTAACAGATTATTCAACTCGGTGTCCTTCGCCTTCCTCTTACGAGTTTCCTGCACTAGCAACTTTAACTCATGCAGCCTTGCTTCTTCGAGTTTACACTCCACCTCCGTACTCAGCATGGCCTTAATTTCATTAACGACACCTTCTACTTCACTAGTTTCTTCCATTACCGTACACTTTTCCTTCTTCCTCTCTTCTTCCAATTCACTACGATACATTGCTTTCCTTCTTCCTCTCTTCTTCCAATTCTTTGCTTTGTAGCGTAAATTCCTCTTCTTTGCCTGACACTCCTCCCTTTGTACCGGTTTCTCCTTCTGATTCTTCTTCTTCCTCCTGCACGACTTCCTCCAACTTCACCATCACCGCCATCGGGTTAGGCCTTGGAACTTTCTGGGGTTGTACAATCGTAACCCGACTCTCAGGCTTGGTCCTCTTCCTTGCCCTTGGAAGGTCAATTGCTATGATCTTTTCTCTCCACTCTCTTTGTAGTACCTATTCCCCTCTCTCACTCTCTCCATATAATATCGCTCATCTGCATTAGCTTCCTTGCGCAAATCTGGATGAAAGTGCGACCTCATACAACTTTGCTCTTCCAAAGTCAGTAGGCTCAACCCAAAATAAAAGTGCGCTGTGAATGGCAAAAAATAGTGTGGTGGCATATCTATTCTCCACCCAAAAATCATCTGCCCCACTCTCTAATGCAGACACTTCGCCCAATCTACTGCCTCTCTTGCAAACATTTGGTGAAAGAACACCGCCTGTTGCATAATAACATAGGTGGTTCACTCTGGCTTGAACATGGCCATCATTGTGCTTACAATTCCTCTCCGCTCAGGATCTCTATAGCTATCTACCTTATACCCATTCTTTGTGCGGGGTCAATTGAGTGACTTCCTAACTTCGGCAGTTTCTTCTGAAGCATCACACTTCTGATAGAAGGTGGTACCTCCTACCTCTCCGGATTCCCTTCCCAACACTACTCTCCAATCCGCCTCTGTCCATCAAGCGGGATTCCCTCTCTTCCCCTCATGCTTCGGCCCATCCTTGCAATTGCTGGCTGCAATTTGTACCATGAAACCTAGAAATCTGAAATTCCAGTTTTAGGCCAGAAACGTGATACGAAGCCTCATCAAGACTTCGATCAGCACCATTTCCTCTAATCGATGAATTGCAAGTCCTCTCACCGCACTCTGCTTGCTCACTTTCGGTGCCATTGTGTGCTTCCTCACTTTTCTCTTGTGGAAGATCATCCCCAAAATCCTAACCCACTCCTCTTCCTGCAGATTTGCAATTTGCATTACTTCGGGTCGACTCTGAATAGGCACCGGGTAGGGACTGGACATGGCTCCTTCTTCTTGCTCACCTTGTAATTTTATAGTCTTGCGCCAATCAGTCACTCTTCAGTCACTACTCCTCTCAAATTTCTGATTTGGTGAAGTTGTTGCCTGTCATTATCAAGAAGTTCTTGATCCCGAGGTCATTACTTTCTTCTCCTGTACTTCCTTGATTATGCCGGCTCCGAAGAAGTTTGTTACAGGTTCTTCGGATCCGCTCGTGCTGCCCAATACAAAGTCTCTCTCTCTCTCCGTCTTTGTCTTTGGCTTCTTCTTCACATCTTGACCCCAAAGTCGACTTCGGGTTCATGCTAACAGGGCCAGTCCAAGTTCTTTGCCTTATGACCCAAAGCCACGTTACCTCAGGTTTTATCCCAAAGACTCTTTTCTTTGCCTTCTTTGGTCATACAGGTGCAATCCGACTTCTCTATACACTTCTTCTTCTCCATTTCAAAAAAACAAAAAATGTGGGTTCCAAAGTATTCTAAAGGCTAAGCATAGAAGAGAGTGCACTCTAAAGGATGATCTTAGGAGAGAGGATCATGTAAAGTAACTACAATGGGTATCAAAATGGAGATCTATGCACAAATGTATTTGAAACTCCAATCAACATAAATAACACAAGGAAAAACTTATGAAAGACAATCCATTTACTAAATTTAGTGAAGAGTTATTACAAATGAGAAAAAACAGTGCCTTCAATACATTAGAAGACTCTTCTCCCACTCATCCACCTCATCTTGGTGGTCACTTGGCATATCCTCCACCTTGTGGGCCACATCTTCCACCTCTTGGGTTGCATCATAGACATAAATCTCCTCTCTTGTGCTTTGATAGGTGATCTCATCATCACCCATAAATCTACTCTCCAAGAAAAGATGACTTAGAAAATGACCCACAAAGCTCAACTTGTAGTGCCCACCATCAGGATGCTTGAGCTACTTCTGTTAGAACCACAACTCCACCTCAACAACACAAATAATAATAATCATAATCTTCTATGCTAGACCATGATACCTTGGTTCTTAGATTGAAAATAGCATGCCCATGTACCACCTTGGGCTGCTTGGAGGGGTGATAAGAAATCTCAACATCTGGAAGAATGTATGGCATGTAAGACACACATCCTGCCTAGCTAGATACCTCTTGGTAGTGAAATCATATATAGAGAACCACTCTTCTATCAACCCATGAGGAACATATCACCTTCTCCTTGTCAAACCTTCTATTAATGAGAATGCATCCCTAATGCCACCAAGTATGAAGGTGAAGGGTCTATCATGTACCATTCCTAAGTGTGTGTCCTTGTTCCAAGTCCTAGCAAACTCTATATACAAAGCAACTTGAAACAAAACCAGTAGAGTAGTGTGGTAAAAAAAAGCATTGCATATTGGATTCACTCAAGAAAACATGGGTTCATTGACCTTCAATATGGGCTTGCTTGCATATTGAATGGGTCCACTCATAAACATGATGGGTTTTCTTGAGAGAAATGGACTCACTCATGCAAGGAGATGGATTCACTAGTACAAAAGTCGTTTTGCTTAGTAAAAATTTGTATTAGCTCATGGGAGAAATGATTCAATCATGAGCAACATGGGTTTGCTCATGGAAGGTATGTGTTTGTTCATATCCAATATGAACTTGCTTGTGAGTACATGGGCTAGCTCATAGGAAAGATGGATTTGCTCATGGGGAAATGGGTTTGCTTGCAAAGAAGATGGATTTGCTTGCATGGACACTGACTTCACTTGGTTAGGAGGTAGGTTTCCTTGAGGAGCTTAGGGTTTGGATTTTGGAAGATTCAAAATTCAAAATTTGGAAGGGAATTCAAGATTTGATAGCAAATTTGATTATAAAAAAAAAGCAAAATTGATAAGGGACTTACATTTAGACATGGATATTCCAGCACAATGGTGGCTTGGAGCCTGAGTGGATCAAGATTTGCCTCCCAAATGCCTCTTAAATAATAGCTTAGAGCTAGATCTTGTCTTGCCATCCCCACCTAATCCAGGTCATGTTATTAGTAAGTTAGTTAAAACCTATTAACCAAGGTCACTCATTGATGTTCTCCATGTTGGGAGAGTCTCAACACTTCTCATATTTTGAAATATGTGCCATTTAAATCATCTTCAAATTCCCTTCTCTTCCTCTGATCTCAAAACCTGGATTAACCTTCTCCTTCTTTTCTATCCGTTCTACTCTCTATTTTTAGAAGCTATATTCCTTTATTTCTATCCCTTTTCCTCTCTCTCAAAGACTCAATTGATCTTCTTCTTCCTTTTTGTTTTCTCCCTTTTTATTTTGTCCCTTCTCCTCTCTATTTTTTTCCTCTCAAAATTTTAATCAACCTTTCTTTCCTTTTTGTCTCTTCTCCTTCCATAAACTCAATCTATCTCTTCTCCTTCCAAAAATTGATCCTCTGTTTCCTTTTTATCCCTTCTCCTTTCCCTTCTAAAAATTGACCTTCTCCTTTATCTTTTTTCCCTTCAAAATGATGACCTCCTCCTCTCCTTTCTCTTCAAAAATTTGTCCAAAGCTTTCCCTTCCAATTTTGACCTTCTTTTTTATTTCTTCCAACAATTGACCTCCTTTCAAATACAAGAATTGCCTCTTTCCTTTAGAATCACCTCTCTTCTTTTTGTCTATTTTGAAAATCTACCTCTCCTTTGTTGCTTCCAGAAATCAATTTCACCCTTCCTCTAAATTCCATTGAATTGCTCTCTACACTTTCTTTCACTCTCCTTATAGTCTCATTTCCTTCTGAATTGCCGTTAGCTCTCTTGCCTTTCATCCCTTTTCTCTCACTTTTCCTTTGATTTGTCTTTTCCCTTCTCTTTTTTCTCTTCCTTTTTTACTCTTGAATTGAATTGAATTCCTTTTGACTTCAATCAAACAGTTATGAAGTTGGATAATTACATGGCTTTGGTCCACCTCCTCTCAATAATGTGCCTTTTCTACCTCTCTGACTTTACCTCCCTCCTTGGTTCAAATTGAATGTGTGCGCTTTCCAGCAATGAGATTCCTTATCCCTTCTTGAATTTGATGATTTGCTCCTCTATTGAATCCTCTATTGCTTGGTGTGACACCTCACTTTTTTCCAAAGTGCACCTTTTTCTTTCAACTTGCTTAGCTTAACCAAGGAGAATGTAGAATAAGATAACCAATAAGGAAGATGGGAGGTTTATGATTGATTACCTTCCACTCCAAGGAGAACTGCACCTTCAAGGAGAAAGATGACAAGGACAAATGTGTTTCAAAAGGACCAGCAACAATAAATCCCAATAAAGAGTGTAGAGCATGGCTCTTTCATAAAGAAGGTTGTTAGGCAAGAAAACCTTTGGTAAGGGAACCCTTCATCTTGAAATTATACCTTTATCTTAGGACAACCTTTATCTAGAAAAAGACATTTGTCTTGGAAGAGCCTCATCCTAAAAGTTCACAAGAAAATGTGGTGCTAGCATATCAAGAACTACAATTGATGACCATTTGATTGTACCAACATATGCAAGTAGCTACCGCTCATTAGAGAGCACTTACCGGAATTTCATAACGGTTAGGACATCACCTTAAATATCTATCTTGAGCTTAGATCGTTTTCAAGTTTTAAAGAGTCAACTAGAGAAAGACTTGTTAGGCTTTCCTCACTCTTGGTGGGAAGTTTTATCACTTAAACATTTGAATTGCAAGAGTATGTGCATGCACAAGGAGGATAAGGAAGTGAGAGACAAAGTGAGAATGATGAGAGGATTGAAGAGAAAGAAGTAGCTGCCCCTACATGGACCAAGGAAGACAAGAAGAGCACTTGAGTTTATAATCAGGACCCTAGGTTTAGTTAAGTGGGATTGTATTGTAGATAAGCATTAGTCCACAACAAGAAATTAGAATTCTTGTTGTGGAATTGGGAACTGAGTGATCATGCAATGTTGCATGAAACTAGAGAAAATTATGATCTAGGGATGGAGAACCTAAGAGGGAATCTCTTTGCCTAGATTGAAGAGAATTGGTAGAGAGTGTTGGAGCTTAGAAATTCTCCCTTATATAGCATTACTCTAGATAGCACTTGGATTTGCCTTGACTTGACTTTCAAATCCAAGTTCAAAGCCACATTCAGGGATAGTAAGACCAACAATGGTTGGTTTTTATTGGTATTGAAGATCTTGTAAGGAGGATATTAGTTGAGTTAGTCATGACTTTTTTTCAAATCTAAACAAACAACTTACTTGAACAATAGTCAGGGAATCTTCTTTGAGTATTTGTACCAAGGAAGTTTTTTCTATGGGGCAACAATGTTTTGGGCAATGGCAAGAGAGCTTGTAGGAACCATGAAAGAGGAAGGATGAGTAACTTTGGTATCTCCCTTTGTTGTCCATTTTTACTTGGAGATGTATTTATTGACCCCAAAGGAGAAGAAGAAGTATTATTTCCCATAAGATACTTGGACTAGCCTAAAGAAAGGGCACTAATGGTGCAAAATTATGTTGAAGTAGATGCATAATTTGCCCACTCTGGGAAACACATAAAGACAAAAGAAGTCTACAATACTCTAGGCTTTGAGAAGCAATGAAAGCAAGAGATTGTCATGGACTCAATGATTAGGAAAAAACCTACAACTCCTTCTAGGCCAAAGGCAAAAGCCACCAAGTGGATGAGGAGGATCCTTGTAGAAGAAGAAGAAGTTGAAAACAAAAGCAGCATTGGACCACAACCATATCCTACTCCTATAGCCAATGAGCAATTGTTCACCTAGATCATGATTTCTTCAGACAAGGATGTGGCTAAGGACTAGGATGGAGAAGTACAATTGACCTCGACCTCCAAGGACAAAGGAAAGTTTTCAAGAGGAAGAAAAAACACCCACTCTTGGAAGATATGATGGAGAAGCCATGCCTTCTAGTCCCAAGAAAAACGTGGTAGAGGGTTTGGAGGTAACAAGGTCCCCTTTATTTCCACCTGTAGGAGAAGTGGAACTACAAGAAGGAGTCCTTTGGGTGGAAGAAGTACTCAAAGTGGAAGATGTGGGCTCTTGCTAGGACAAGGAAAGACATCAAGCCAAAGAAGACCATAATGACAAGATGCCCAAGATGTCTAAGACAAAGGGGACCAACGATAGAAGCAAGGTGTCTAAGTAGAAAGAACCCACTATCTTTATCAACATCAAGAAGGAGGAGAGTGGACCTTTGGCCTCATTCAAAATGGTAAGGGAGGCAAGCTCAAGCAAAAAGAAGACCAAGTTGATCATAGTAGTGCTCCTTTCCAAATTGGCAATGTACAAGTTGGCCCAGCACTAGAGTCGATGGAGCAGCTCATCCCTACATATATGGAATCCCAAGGAGCAATCATGGATTATGTCATGCTCATCAACCATTTCCACCATGTAGCATAAGATGTAATGCATGATAAGGCCAAGGCACAGGATAAATTGGTTGAAGTTTTTGCACAACCTTTAGGAAAACAAAGTAACAATTTGGCCCAAGAGGTAGCCAAGCTCAAGGAAGAAGGAGAAGCCTTGAACAAGAAGGTACAAGAAGAAGGAAAATCTAAGGAAGAAGAAGATCGTCAACAAATTCAGCTTGAAGAGCAAGTCAAGGCTTAATCAAAAAAAATTCATGCACTAAAGGAAGAAGTAGAGAAGGTGAAGGTGGCCCTCATTGCAGAAGTTTGACATCAAGAGGAGCTGGAAATGGCCAATGTGCAGGTGAAGAAGCTCACAAAAATATCAAGGAGAAAGAGGAGGAATTCAAGAAGGATTGAGCAGCCATTTGGGGAATAGATCTTGGTGGAAATAGAGGAAAGTCTTACCCGGTTCAACTTGGAGAAGAACATGATTTTAGGAGGATGGAGATGGCATGGGACTAGCTTGAAGAGATTGCAAAGGAGGTAATAGAGACCTCCTTGGAGAAATTGAAGGCTTGGGATTTCAAGACCCCAAGCGCATGCTCTCACATCAAAGGTGTACATGGTTAAGTGCTTGCACTAGCTAGCCAACAAACTACTTAAGCACATCTCAAAGAAGTTCAAGGAATCCACCAAGGTATTGTTGGGGGAGATCTCAAGATACCAAGACTATGTAGATTTGTTGATTGGGGTTTGTAAGGTCAAAGGTAGTTTCTTGTAGTAGATTTTAGGAAACTATATATAAATATATATTTCTATATATTTATTTATTTATATATATGTATATATACATGGATTGCAACCCATAGAAGCTATGTCCACTTCTTTTATAATCAAAGTATTCAATGGAAATATATCTATAAGTTCTTTGTTTTGGATTACTTAAGCTTACATCTTTGATTGTATAAAGGACCAATGATAGAAATAGGAGAATGGAAGACCATAGTGAAAGATCACATTAGGACTCTTCAATAAGGGAAAATCTAAGTGCATAGCATGAGCTAGGGCTTTGGTATTTATAGAGAATATACAAAGTTCTTGGGAAGCTTCAAACTCTTGGATGGCCATTTGTGCATTATGGAGATGAAAAAGAGTGTCCCAAGTGGCATCATGAAGGGATATCCTTTCTGAAGGACTTTGTACTTAGTGTGTTTTTGGCAGCCATGTTGAATGTTTCAATGTCCAAGAATAAGATCAACTTTATACTCCTCATGATTGTTGATAGGGATAGTAGAAAGAGGGAGTTGAACATAAGTGGAAAAGGAAGATGGATTAGAAACAAAGGTGTTCAACTTTAAAACATGAAAGATAGAGTGGATTCACATACAACTAGGCAAGGTAAGTTGATAAGCAATAGGATAAATGATTTGGGTGATATCAAATGGACCTATCCAATTAGGAGCAAGTTTACAAACTCAAGCACCAAGTGGGAGGTTATTGGAAGAAAGCATGACCTTATCACCTAGTTGAAAGGTGAGATCACATTGATGTTGATTTGCACATTGTGTTTGACAATTGTAAGCAACAAGGAGATGAGATTTGGCTTGTTGTAGGGAGTGAGATATTATAGACAAGAAGAGGGAAGTATGAGGAACATGAGATGGTAGAGGAGCAAGAAGGGAATTTCAAACAAGTGGGTCTTGGCCAAAATTAAGGAAGAAGGGAGAGAATCCAATGCTTGCATACTTGGAGTTATTGTAGGCAAACTCAACAACTACAAGGCATTCATCCTAGTTGATTTGGTGAAAATTGACTAAGGTATGAAGCATATCCTCCAAGGTGAAATTTTCACATTTGGTTTGCCCATCAATTTGAGGATGATAAGCCATGGACAAAGCAAGCTTAGTGCCAAGTAGCTTGAAGAGTGCTTGTCAAAATTTATTGGTGGATCAAGGATCATGGTTGGAGAAAAGTACACAAGGCATCCCATGATGCTTGAAGACATTATTGTGGGAAACCTGAGCCACTATTAGAGCATCCACTATATCAAAGGTTGGTGCCAAATGGATTTGCTTATTAAGCTTATCAACAAACACCATGATTGTTGTATTACCTTGCTTTGTCCTCGTCAAGGATGTGATTATATCAAAACTCACCTATACCCATTGACTAGATGGGATGGGAAGTGGTTGGAGTAGACCACTTGGTTTTTGGTTGCTAGCTGTGTTGCATTGCAACTTGCTCAAGATCAAACAAAGTCATGAAATTCATATGCCATGTTTGGCCACCACCATTTTTTTGGTATAATACTCAAGGTCTTGTCTACCCCCATGTGTCCCATAATTGGTAAGTCATGTACCCCTTGAAGTTGCACCAAGTGTAGATCATCTAAAGCTAGAACATAGATGCGGTTCTTGCAACATAGAAGTACATCTTTGAGTGAAAAGGTCTTGTACTGCTTGTTATGTGCTACAAGACAACTGTGTACAAATTGGAAGAAGAAATCTTGTTGTTAAGCAATTCTAAACTTGATTTGGACCTCCTAGTTGATTGACATTGTGATAATTGCTACCATGGTGAGAGATTCAAGAAGAGTCTTCAAACTTGGTCATTAAGATAGGCCATCAAGGATGACATGGAATTTTCCAAACTTGTACTCAAGCTTGATGTCAAACAATTGTAGTTGTTCCTCCTATCAATGATGTCAACTCTTCATGTGCTCCAAATGTAATGTCTACAAAAAATATTTGTGATTGATTTGTGATTGGTTTTGCATGATCACTTGTTTTTCCAAGAGATAATGTCTCCTTTCTTGGTGGCATATATCTCTGCTAGTTGTTCTTGACCCTAAAAGAAGTAATTCTCTTCTTTTGTGTTTATTAAGCAAGACACAAAGTCAATGAGATGTACTTCATCTAGAAATTCCCATTGCAACACCACTCCAATGCAAAGTTAGAAACATCGAAATCAACCACACAAGGTAGTTGAGGTTCATATGGTTGAAGGATGGGTTGTGAGAACACCATTTGCTTCAATTTCTTGAATGCTTCTTTGTGCTTGGTAGTCCATTAAAAACTTAAGGTCTTTTCTAAGATATTGGTCAATGATGTGGCCACATGAGTATAGAAGTGGATGAACCATTGGTAAAAACTTGCAAACTTAAATGCCCATACTTCTCTGGCCTCCTTTGGAATAGGTGAGTCATTAATGGCCTTGATTTTCTCCTCTTCCACCTTGATCTCCTCCAACAAGACCTTATGGCCCAAGAAGCTAATTTCTTGCTACCAAAAGGCACACTTTGACTTCTTGCAATAAAACTTCCTTTGACATAGTTGTCTTAGGACTTCTTGTACATGATTCATGAATTTGGCACCTTCTTGATATAGATTAAAATATCATCCAAGAATACCACCATGTACAAATCCAAATACTTCTCCAATACTCAATGCATCTGATCCATGAAGACCGTTGAAGCATTAGTGAGCCCAAAAGATAAAACTCTCCATTCAAAATGCCCATGCATTGTGTGAAAGGTATTCTTTTAGACATCTTCCCTATCAATGGAAATTTACCAATATTTACTTTAAAGATCCAACTTAGAGAAGTATTGTGTTCCATCCAATTGTTCTAGCAAGTGATAAATTTGAAGCAAAGCATATGCATTCTTCACCATTTGTTTATTGAGGCCATGGTAATCAATAAAGAAGCAAAATCCTCCATCCTTCTTTGAGATAACTAGTATTGGGGCTCACCAAAGAGATGTACTATTTTATATAAAATCATTTTCCTACAACTCCATCAATATTTTCAAATCTCTTCCAACTCCTTTGGTGGGATCCAATCAATTTTTCTACTCACTAGAGTGCTTTTTGGCAATAACTTGATCTTGAAGGATATACCATGATCAGAGGGTAATCCCTTTGGTAGATAATCTAACAAAACATCTGCAAACTCCTGAACTATCTAATTAACAATTGCTTGATGAGGCTTCTAGCCCTTTTCAGATTCTGCATGTATAATCAGCTTGATCCATACCATAAAATAGAATTATCTTCCTCCAAAGCTTGCTTTATGGTTGCTTTATTGACAAACTTTCCATCTTAGGACTGACTATTCTTTGGTGTCTTACCAAAGGTGCCAAACAACCTAATCAATAATTCTTACCTTGGTGTTGTACTTGAATTTGTTATCAAGTCCAATTAAATTGAATCTTATGACGTTTAGGCCAAGGTAGACCTAGAATGACATTATAGTGTAGAGGTGCTACTACAAACCTCATACACTCCAAATACTCCTTCCTAATCATGAATGTAACAAGATGTGAGGTACAAAATGCAAAATCCTTTCCACCATCTGCTAGCATCAATATACTTCTAAATATTGACTTGATATGACTACCTAATTCCTTTGATAACTACATGGACATTGCAATTCTCTAAATTTCCAAAATTAACCAAAATCATATATCATATCTTGCAAATGAAGCAAACTTGCATAGTTAAGCCTCCAATCCCATTGGAACCTATCAAGTTCCCAATAGGTGGCTTGATATCTTCTATTGGGATTCTTTGTTTCCTTGATCATCACAGTATACAAACTTCATTTGGGTAATTTAAAGAGATCATCCATTTTTAAGTGGACATTCAGCAATGCAATGCACAATTTGACAATAATAAAAGCAACCATTTTTTTTTTGCAATCTCTTCCAATTTGTAGTGCCAAGTGGTCTCCTTTGGATAGTATCAATCTCCATTGGTCTTCTACCCATGCATAATGTGTTGGTAAGTTCTATGAAGGTCAAGATCAAGACCAAGACCAAGTTGTGACAACCAAGAAATCCAAGTGCTCAGCCAATTGCATGGCTTTCTCCAAGTGTTTTTGCTCTCACATTGTCACTTTTTGTTTGGTGCATGATTTCAAACCCCTCACAAATTGGTTTAGAGCTTCACCTTCTAGTATATCTAGAATTTGTATAATGGTGTTCTAGAATTGAGTCATGTAGCTTCTCATAAAACCAATCTACTTCAATTTTACCAATCTATCTTATGCAACATTTATAGCTTGGAATCTCTTGGTTATTATGCTCTAGAATTCTTCCCATGTCAAGATTGGCATAAAAGATTGTTGTTTGGCTTTCTCCACTCAAAATTGCTACCATAGTTTTTCCACTACACCCAATAAATTCTTGCCTTCAAATACCTTAGACTTTGGAAATGGGATTTTCTCCTCTCCTTCTCAAAATGATGCTCTCTCTACATGGTCTTATTGTTGATGGTCTCTTTCTTCTAACAATCAAATAAGGTGCTCAATCTATTGTTTTATAGTAGTGATAGCTTCAAGTATCACCACCATGGTTATTAGTCTATCAAACTACGTACAATTATTTAAGTTAACATGTAGATGCAACACATCTAATGCTCTTCATAAAATACAATCAAAAGTATCAATGGTTCATCAAGCAAGGTGATCCTATTCAAAAGAATTTGCCCAAAGTGTGCAATTATGAACTACATTAAATGGTTCTTGGGTAGTACATGGAAATCCTTATGGTTTAGGGAGAAATGGATTTGGTAGTCCATAAATTCCATCCATCCCATTCTTGCTTTAATACTAATGTAAAAGACAAAGGATAAAAATAGGCAAATGGAAGATTGGAGTGAAAGATCACATTAGGACCCTTCAATGAGGGAAATTTCAAATGCCTAGCATGAACTTGGGTTTTGGTATTTATAAAGAACATACAAGGCTCTTGGGAAAATTCTCAAGAAGTTTCCTAAAAGCTACCTTCTTAGAGTGCAAGCTATGTTAATTGAAAAGCTTCTCAAAAAGCTTCCTTCTAGAAGTCATCTACTTGGCATGCAAGCTAAGCTAGTACAGAAGCTTCCCAAGAAGCTTTGTCCTAGAAGTTGCTTACTTGGCATACACATTATCCAATACTTGGAAGGTACAAGAAGTTTCCTAGATGTTTCTAGAATGTTCCTATAATTCTTGGCTAATTTGGCCTATTTGCTACTTTGTTAGTTTGAACTAACTTGTTTATAAACTCCATATTGTTACTGATTGGATGTTTGGTTGAGTAGAGGCAAAGAATCTTGTAGTAGGAATGTTGTGGTACCCACATTTTCATTTTTTTGAGTTTTTAAGAAGAAGTGTGTTGGTAAAGCTGAAAGAGGACTAAACAAGGAAGAAATAAGAGTAATCATGTGTTTGGGTAAACCTGAAGTCGACCTTGGGTCAAAGTTAGAAGGACTTGGGTTGGACAGAAGGAAGTACAAAGACAATGACAGAGGACATCATATTGGGGGTGCCCCTTCATCCAAAGAACTTGTAACAGCCTTCCTTGGGTTCCACCAATCAAGAAAGAGCCCGGGAAGAAAGTGACTACCTTGGGACCAAGATGTTCTTGAAAGTGACAAGAAACAAACTCACAAAATTGGTGAGTAACACAAAGAAGCAATTGAACAATGACCGATCAGAAAAGGACTATAAAATTGAGATTTCAAAGAGGAAATGCTGCAATGTTTAGACGCTATCCTGTCCCTATTCAAAGTTGACTTGAACGAATCCAAACTATGAGTATGCAAAAGAAGTGGGTTAGAGTCTCCGGTTTGATATTTCACAAACAGAGAGTGAGGAAGCACACAATGGCTCCAAAAGTGAATAAGCAGAGTGCAATGAGGGGTCTTGCAATGTGTTGATTAGATGTAGTGGTGAGGATCAAAGTCTTATAGAGACTTTGTATCACATTTTTGGCCAGGAACTAGAATTTGAGTTTTTGAGTATTCATGGCAGAAATTGCCACTAGCAATTGCAAAGGATGGGCCTAGGCATGGAGAGAAGAGAGGAAATCTAGCTCAATGGACTGAGTCAAATTGGAGATTAGTCCTAGAGAGAGAAGCAAGAAAGGTAGGAGGTGTTATCTTCTATCAAAAGTGTGATGCTTTGGAAGAAACTACCGAGGTGAGGAATTCTTTCAATAGACCTTGCACCAAGAATCGGTACAAGGTGAATAGTTATAAGGATCCAGTGCAAAGAGGGATTGTGAGCACAATGATGGCTATGTTCAAGCCAAAGCAAACCACCTATGTAGCAATACAACAAGCAATATTCTTTCATCAAATGTTTGTAGGAGAGGTAGTGGACTGGGCAAAATGTTTGCACCAACGCATGAGATAGATGATCACCGGTTAGAGAATGGATATGCAGCCCCACTATTTTGTACCCTTTGCGGCTCAATTTTTACTTTGGGCTGAATCTGTTGAGCTTGGAGGAGAGAAGAGAATGTGGTCCCACTTTCACCCTAATTTATGAAAAGAAGCTGCTGCGGATGTTCATCCGCATCGGGTACTACATTGAGTGGGTCCGTGAAGGTGATGATGACTACCTAAAGAGCGGACAGGAGACAATAGTTGCAGTGGATATTCCCATGCCCAAGAAGTAGAGTAGACCCAAAGGACAAATTATGCCGGTGCAACCTCAGAAGCTATGCAAACTTAACCCAAAGCCCACATCGGTGGAAGTGAAGGAATCAACTTCAGAGGAGGAGTCAGAAGGAGAAACTGAGTTAAAGGGAGAAGAAGAAGAATTTATACTATGGAGCAAAGAGTCAAGTAGTGGTAATGAAGGAGAGATCAAAGTCCAGCAATCAAGAGAAAGGATTGTTGAAGTGGAGAAGCCTGAGTCTAGAGTTGTCAACAGCCAAGCATGAGTATGAGAACAAAGAAGAGGTGCCTTGGTATTTCCAAGGGTAGCTAGGGAGAAGAGAAGTACTCAAGTAGTTGTCATCAGACCAAGCAAAGCTACAGCCAAGGAAGAGAGTTTGGATGGAGAGTCATTGAAGATACAAAGATCGCATCTTCTTGGGGGTAAGGCACCTATCAAAGAACTACCTACCAAAGGCAAAGATATAAGAGACATCAAGGGAAAATGTGATGGAGTTGAGTATTTGTCAAAGATCATGTGTCCCTTATTGGTGTTTCTGCAGAAGAAGAAAGTAGAGACGATGAGTTCTCATTTGGAAACAAGGGATGAGTTAGTGGTTGTAGAAAATGGAGTAAGGAGACCTTAGTATTGAAAAGCAAATTAACTCAAGTAATAGGAAGCCAAAGAACTTTGGGTGGAGGCAATTCTTTGGAGTAAAAGCTCACAAGTTGTGAAGGAGAACTTGGTGAAGTGTAGTGAGGAATTGAAGGAGAAGTTGGCATTGGTCAAAGTAATGAAAAGAGGAATTGTTGATGCAAGAGTGGAGGTTATACATTCAAAGGCAAGTGTAGTAGTGATGGAGCAAGAGCTAGAGAGTATGAAGACTAAGCTTGGCAATGAGAGCTAACAAAGCATAGTCGGGAGGAAGAAAAATTGCAAGGATTTTTGAGAAGAGCTAAGGATCAACTAGGCTTGTATAGACAAGAGAAGGAAGCATTGAAGGCTAAGTTTGAGGACAAGTTGATGATGTATCAAAATGAGCTGGACGAGGAGGGTAGAAAGGAGAAGGTAGTTCCAAGTGTGGAGTCGGATGCAGTCGGAGTAGTGGTGAAGGAGTTAGAAGCAATGCTCAATACTAAAGCCAAGATAAAGTTAGAGGAAGCAAGACTGCATGAAATGAAGTTGCTTGTGCAGGAAACTCAAAAGAGGAAAGCAAAGGACATTGAATTGAACAATCTGTTGATTTGTTTGAGAGACTAATTTGAGACTAATAGAAAGATGTTACAAGTAGGAGATAACATGAGTCTTAAATTAGATTTAGTAAGATCAGATTTAGATAGACTTTATGGTGAGATAAAGGTAGTGAAGAAGTAGGAGTGCAAGTGTCTTTGGGTGAGTTACCTAAGACATTAAAGAAGAGTGGGTCAAAAAATTAACAATGTAGATAGATTAGATAGGAGTGCAATATTAGTTTTTAGTGAAGAGATAGTAGAAATAGAAGATGTAAGAGTAGTATTAGAAAGACCGAAGAAGGGGAAATTCTTGAAGGAACATCAAGTTTGGAATTTGAAGTTGAGGTTGATGTCGGATCAGAGTAGTAATAGATTTGAGATTTGAAGAATCAGATATGAAGAGGTGCATTGTCATTTTGGATCTGTAGGTTGGTAGAGTTGTTGAAAAATGGTATAGTTGTAAGTAACTATCGATGCCCTCCTATTTAAAGGAGGCATTTCCAACAAAATATTGTTCAATATTCATAAATTTTGAAGATAGATAAAGCAAAGTGTTGTATCTTAGTACTTGTTGTTTAAGCTTAATTTTGAGTATCAATTTGTGTGTGTGTTTGTGAGTGTTGGGAGAATTTTGAAGTGCAAGTCAATGAGCTTGTTGGATGTTGGATTCTGCAGCGCTAATCTTCAATCTGTATGTTTGATCTTGAGTGAAGTGTAATTGAAGCAATGCCTTGACAAATCTGAGAGGCATTGTAGTGTTGGTAGTATTATGCATTTGTAAGTGCAACGTGAGTTTGATGTAAAGCAATTTTGATTGAGGAAGTTGTCATTCAATGGAAGGGTGGAACACAATTCTGGGGCAAAGTCATTTTGCATTGAAGTAGCCATCTTTTGGAGAATCTGAATCATCATAATTGAAGTCGGTTTGGAAAGATTGGATAGTATTGTGATTCATGATGAGATTGTGATCAATGCTCGCTACTCTCTTCTAGGTGTGGTTTCTACCTGAGAGATTAAAGATGCAACCAAGAAGAATTGACTTGTTACATTTTGCTTTGTATTTGACCATTTTTGACTTGTATCTCTTTAAATTAGACACAAACACTAATCTAAGAAGGTACAATTAAGAAAATGGTTGAGTTGTGAGAAGGCTAAAATTGAGAATGATAGGAGTAACACATGCAAAAGGTGTAAGTAGTAAGTGAAGATTGATTAAAGAATGACCACACATCTTAACACTATAAGGTTATGGCTTCATCAAAGGAAATCCAAAATGTCAAGAAGATATCATGTTCCTCTTTGTAGTCATCCCAAAGGAATGCAAGTCACAAGGCCAAATGAGAATTTAATTTTTCATAGACTTGAAGGAGTTAGAATCATGCATCTAGGATAGAGATTAGTGTTTGTGACCAATGACCTAGAATTTGTGAGTGCATGATGCCAAAGAAGGGTGATAGAAAGGGCTCCTCACTCACGGTGAGGAGTCTAGCAATTTGGATGTTGGTTGTGGTGGCAAGAATCAAAGTCCTGCGTAGACTTCAGATTACATTTCTGGCCTTGAACTAAAACTTGAGTTTTCCAAGGTTCATGGTCAAAATTGCTGCCAACAATTGGGAGGATGGTCCCAAAGCGGAGGGAAAGAGAGGCAATCTAGGTCAATAGAGTCAAATTGTAGATTAGTCTTGGGGAAGGAAGCTGGGGATGTAGCCGGAATCAGCTTCTATAAGAAGAGTGAGTCTTTGAAAGAAATTGTAGAAGTGAGAAATTCCTTTAGTGCTCCTCTTCCCAACATTAGTTATAAGGTGGATACCTATCGTGAACTGATAAAGTGAAGTATCATCTAGGCTCTGATGGCAATGTTCAAACCCGAGCAAACCATGTACTTGATAAAGAATCAGGTGGTATTCTTCCATCAAATGTTCTAGGAGAGAAGGTGAATTGGGCAAAGTGCTTTCACCAACAAACAAGACAGATGATTGTGAACTGGAGGATGGATATGTCTTCTCACTACTTTGTACCATGTAGCACATTTTTATTTGGGTTTAAACTTGCTGACTTGGGAGGAGAAACAGAGAATGATTTCTCATTTCCACCCAGATCTGCATCAAAAGATGGATGCAGATGAACAATACTATATTCTGCAAGTTTGAGCAAGCAATGAACACTTTGCTAGGACAAGACAGAAGGAGATAATAGAAATGAATATTTTGAAGACAAAGAAGTAAAATAGATCCAAAGAGGTAGTGTCATCCATTCAGCCATGAAAGACAAGAAGCTTGAACTCAAGAGGCAAGGTAGTGGTGATGGACCTATCTTTGGGGGCAAAATCTGAAGGTGAGGCTGAGTGTGGTACCCATATTTTTTGTTTTTTCGAAGTTTTGTTCTATTTTGAAGAAGAAGTGTATAGACAAAGTCATATTGAACCCAAAATAGCATTGGAAGGAGAAGAATTGTGTCTTTGCTTTGTAACCCAAAGAAAAGTGACTTTGTGTCAGATGCGAAGTACTCGGATTGGATTTGCCAAAGTTTAACCCGAAGTAAGGAGACTTCACCTCAGGGTGATCAACCCAATGCAAAGACAATGTAACAGATTTCCTTCAGGTTGGAAATTCAAGAATGGTACCGCATGCAAAAAAGGCTAAGGCAAGAGCGAGAGAAATTGACAATGACAAGAGAAGTGCATGCAGAAGGGTTGATTTCTTGGTAGACAATCTTTTGAAGAATGATTGAGAAACATCGGACTATAAAGTCGGGTTTTGAATCAAGAACAAGACAAAGTACAAGTAAATTTCCTTTGCCTTTGTGGGGTTGTCCTAAGGGAGACCAGGGTAGAGGAGTGGTAATGAGTGAAGTTGTGAAGAATTTAGAGGAATTGAGAATTGCACATTCAGGGGATGGTAGAATTCTCTTGCAAAAGCACATCATGAAGGAGAGTAGAATGATGAGAATCAGGAAATGCCCTACATTGGTTACAAGAAACCCAATGATTAGGAGGTTAGATGTGATGGCTCGCATTGAAAATCTTAGTAAACTTTGCATTACTTTCCTTGCATGGAATTGGAACCTGAGTTTTCCAAATTTCATGGTAGAGATTGCGGCTAATAAATGTGTAGATGAGTCGGCGACAATGGAGAAGAGAGGCAGTCCGGCTTGATGGACAGAGTCGGATTGGAAGTTGGTGTTAGGAAGAGAGAGTGGGGAGGAGCATGGGGCCACATTCTTGGGGAAGGGAGAAGAAGCAAAAGACACCCAAGAGATTAGAGATTCTTTCACCTCGATGCGCACGAAGAATGGGTACAATGTGGAGACGTATCAAGACCCGGTGCAAAGAAGCATTGTAGGTGCAATGATGGCCCTATTCAAGTCTGAGTGCACCACCTATGTGACAAAGCAATAGGCACTGTGCTTCCACAAGATGTTTGCAGGAGAACCGATCAATTGAGCGAAGTGTTTTTATCAGCAAACAAGGCAGATGGTGCTGAATTGGACAATTGTGACACCACCACATTACTTTGTGCCTTTGTAGTACACTTCTACCTTGGGTTGAACCTATTAAGCAATGGGGAGAAGAAGAAGATCATCTTGCATTTCCATCTTGATCTGCAACAAGAAGCCAATGACAAGGAGCAATAGTACGTTTGGCAATTGAGAAGTAATGACGATCACTATGCAAGAACAAGATAGGATCGGAAGATAGTTGTGCTCCTGCCAGGCAAGAAGAAGAGAAGTAGACCCAAGGTGGAGAGCTTGCTAGTGCAACCCCAAAAATTAAGAAGAATTGGGCAGAGAGAAGGGAAGCAAGTCCCGTGGATTGCACCTGTAGAGGAAGTCAAATCAAAAGAAGAAGAAGAGTCCGCATCGGAAAGATTGGAGGAAGAAGAAGTGGAGTTAACCTTGCAAAGTGAAGAATCCAGTAAAGAGAGCAAGGGTGAACCCAAGGTGCAGCAATATCAAGAGAAGGAGATGTCTCTGCAAGAAGAAATTGAGCGGTAGGATGTGGAAGAAGAAATTATGGCCAAGTTAGCAATTGAGGGAGAAGACGGACTGGTGGCAAAGCCGGGGCAATACATGCCAAAAGGAGAAGGTGTGCAAGTGGCTTGGCAGATCATCAATTTGGATGATGAAGAGAGTTTGGAGGACAAGGGGTCATTGACAATATGAAGATCCAGACTTTGTATTAAGACCTTGGGCTTGGAAGGAAGGCATCCGATCGCTGCAGTCACTGAAGAGAAGGTAGTAGAAGAAGCAAGATGCGAGGGAGTAGAGTATCTTTGGGATGTAGTATGTCCGCTGCTATTGCAGATGGAGAAGGAGGAGGAGATGCAAAGCAAACATCTTGACGTACAAACGGTGTTGCAAGTGCTGGAAAGATTAGAGATTGAGAATCTGAAGTTGCTAGAGAACCTGAGTAGAGGAGAAGAGGAAAGGGAAATCTTGCAAGTTGATGCAATGTTGTAGAAGAAGATAAACAAGAATCTGCAAGACAAGTTTGTGGTGCCCACATTTTTTTGTTTTCTCAAAATAAAGGAGAAGAAGTGTATAGAGAGGTCGGATTGCGCCTGTATGGCCGAAGAAGGCAAAGAAAAGTGTCTTTGGGATGAAACCCAAAGTAAAGTGACTTTGGGTCATAAGGCAAAGTCCTTGGAAATGCCCTGTCAGCATACCATACGAAGTAAATTGTCCTTGGATCGGGGGGAGCTCAACCTGAGGCAAAGACAATCTAACAACCTTTCGTCGGGGCGAGAAATTCAAGAAGGGGCCGTTTCAAAACTGGCGGCTCATACGCGCGAAGGTTGATTGACAATGACAAGTGCATGCAAGAGGTGTGATTTCTCGGTAGAAACTCGAAGTGACGGAAGACGAAGAAGTGCAACTCTATAAAAATCAAAACGGCAACGATGAAATGTTGAGCAATTTTCCTTCGCTGTTGAGAAGTCGTCTTGCAGGTGATCGGGGAAAGGGAAATAAAGTTGTACTCAGGTTAGTGCGCAAGGGAGAAGTCGCGAGAGAGAAATCAAGAGACAGTAAGAAAGCAGAAGAGATAGGAGGAGGGAAGAAAAACTCTGAATTTGCAATGAGAAATCATGCAATTCAGAGATTAGATGTAGTAGCGAGGATCGAAGTCTTGAGCCGACTTCGGATCACCTTTCTGGCATGGAACTGGAATGTAAGTTTTCCAGGATTCATGACAGAAATCATTGAGAGTAAGTGTCTCGATGGGCCCGAGGAAGAAGGGAAGAGAGGAAATCTAGCTCGCTAGATAGAGTCGGATTGGAGACTCGTACTCGGGAAGGAGGCGGGTTTGGAGCAAGGAGCCACGTTCTTGGGGAAAGGAGAGATAGCCCAAGAAATGCAGGAGGTGAGAGATGCCTTCTCGTCGAAGAGAACAAAGAATGGGTACAAAGTTGAGAGCTACAAAGACCCTATGAGGAGAGGAATTGTGAGTGCACTAATGGCCATCCCAAAGCCGGAGAGAACCACTTATGTGATGAAACACCAAGCGGTGTTCTTTCACAAGTTATTTGCAGGAGAACCGATCAATTGGGCAAGGTGCTTTCACGGGAGAACAAGGCAGATGGTGTGGAATTTGCGGGATAAGTCGCCTCCACACTACATCGTACCATTTGCAGCACATTTCTACCTTGGGTTGAATTTGCTCAATTTGGCGGAGCGCAATAGAATGGTGTCTCATTTCCATCGTGACTTGAGAAGAGAAGTCAACACGGAGGAGCAGCAATACATTCTCCAAATCCGGAGCATGGATGACTACTATGCGAAGACAGGGAAAAACGTGGAGGTTGTGGTAAGTACCCCGACGAAGAAGAGAACTCGGCACGCAGAAGCCAAAGAAAACAAGGAACCTCGGAAGATGCAGAAACATAACCCGAGGCGAGGGATGGTGGTGATTGAGTCGGAAGATGAAGACTCAGAAGGCGAAGCCGAGCTCAAGACGGAGGACTTGGAATGTGAGGAGGAACTTGAGCTGACACTGCAGAGTGGAGATACTAGTAGTGACAGTGAAGACGGTGGAGAAATGACCTCGGCACCAGCAGCTGAAGAATACGAAGAAGAAGTGCAAGCCAAAGTAGAAGCCGAAGACAATGCGGCGCTGGAAGACGAAGTACCGGTGCTCGAGTAGAAGAAGATCGCAATACAGCGAGGAGTTCGCTCGAGACATAAGGCGAAGTGTGAGGCGGGGCCGAGTAAAGTGAAAGTAGATGCAGAAGATAGCACGAGTAGTGAGGCATCAATTCCGATACGAAGACTTCAGCGACGAAGGCGCGTATCAGAAGAACATGAGGAGAAACACAAAATTACTCCGTGGGAGGAAGAAGTTGCCAATGAGGGAGTAGAGTACCTGCAGAAGGTAGTATGCCTGCTGTTAGTGAAGTTGGAGAAGAAGAAGGAGGAGATGCAGTCGACTTGTCCAGAGGTAAAGATTGTATTGCAAGTGGTAGCAAGATTAGAAGAAGAAAACTCGGAGTTGAAGAAGAGTATAACCCGAGGTGAGAAGGAGAGAGAAGTACTACAAGCGGAAGCAATAGAGAGAAGTCAGGTAATCGAAGACCTGAAGAGAGAAGTGAGCTATCGAGAGGATCTTGCGAGGAAGAGTGCATCGCAAGGGAGAGACAAGTAGCTGAATTCGAAATCTTGAAGCAGCAGTTTGCTGATTCAAGAGTAGAGCTTATCCATGCTATGGCGAGGGTAGCATCAAAGGACCAAGAGCTCGATCAAGTGATGGAGAGTATGGAGGAGAAGAAGCAGCTCTGGCAAAGAGAGTTGTCTGTGCGGTATAGAGAAGAAGAGAGATTACGAGAGTTACTTTGTAATCAGGAAGAGAAAATTGTACAGAAGGAGAAAGAGAAGGAGGCGGTGAAGGCCGAGTTTGAAGAAGAGTTGGCAATGTACAGAGAGGAATGGCTTGCAGATCGGGAATGAGAATGAAAGACAAGATTGGAGCCATTGAAGGAGATTGTCCTCAAAGTGAACGCAATGTTAAGTACAGAAACCAGCGTTCGGATTGAAGAAACAAGGTTGCACGAGTTGAAGTTGTTGGTGCAGGAGATGAGGCGACGACAAGCAAAAGATACAGATTTGAATGCCTTGTTGATTAGTGTCAGAACTCGTGTAGACAAGAAGATCTTAGAAGTAGAAGACAATATTGCGATTAGATTAGACTTAGTGAGAATAGAGTTAGAAAAGCTTCGGCAGGATGTTAAGGCAAAACCCAAAGTAGATAACATAAGAATCCAAATGTCTTCGGAGTTGCCCTCAGAGACATTAGAGAAGAGTGGGTCGAAGGATGAAGAGTTAGATAGATTACCCACTAGTGCAATTTCAGATCAGGAAAGAGAATTGTTGGATCCGATAGAAGATGTAGGAGATGTGAAACCCGAGGAAAATGTAGTAGGAAGTAAGATTACTTCGGGTTTGGGTTTGAAAGCCGAGGAAGAAGTAGACATTGGATTGGATTAATAACAGATTTGAGATTTGAAGGGGCAGATATGAAGAGGTGCATTGTCATTTCGGATCTGCAGGTTAGAACAGTTGTTATAGAACGGTATAGTTGTTAGAACTGTCGATTGCTTCACTACTTAAGGGTGGCATTCGTAGGAAATTGTTGTTCAGTGCTCATTATTTCTGAGAATAGATAAAGCGAAGTGCTGTGAAGTAGTGCTCGTCGCTTGAGCTTGATTCCGAGTATCAACTTTGTGTCTATGTTTGTGAGTGTTTGGAGAAATTCGAAGTGCAAGTCAAAGTGCTTGTTGGATGTTGGATTCCACAGCCTTGATCTTCATTTTGTGTGTTTGATCTTGAGTGAAGTGCAATCAAAGCAATGCCTTGACAGATCTGAGAGGAATTGTAGTGTTGGTAGTATTCTGCATTTGTGAGTGCAATGCGAAGTTGATGTGAAGCAATTTCAATCGAGGAAGTTGTGCCTTCAGTGGAGGGGTGGAACACAATTTTGAGGCGAAGTCATTTTGCAGTGAAGTGCCATTTTTGGGAGAGCCTGAATCATCACAATCAAGATTGTTTGGAAAGATTTGATGGAGTTGTGATTAAGGAGTGTGAATGTATGACAAGACTACGAGTCAGTGCTTGTTACTCTCTTCTGGGTGTGGTTTCTACCTGAGAGATTAAAGATGCAACCAAGAAGAACTACATTGTTACTTTGCTTCGTATTTGACCAATTCTCACTCGTATCTCTGCGGGAACAAACTTTACTTACCCGATTACCGCAAAAGTGATATTTGCCGGGTTGTCACAAAGTTTGAGAAGTAGGGAAGAGAGTTGGCAATGAAAGTGAAGGAGGTTACGCAAGAAAGACTTTGGGTGGAGAAGGTACAAGCCAAAGTGAAGGTGGAGCAAGAGAAGGGCAAAGAAATGGTGGAAGCTAAGGAAGAAGAGTTCAACGCATTTTTCCAAAAGGTAGAAGAGAAGATAACAGCCTAGCAGTGGTAAGCAAGATCAAGAAGAAGGAAGACTGAGAGATCTGGTGCAGATGTTAGAGGCAAAGATGACCAGTATGTGAAGGAATTGGAGGATCGCATAGCTGAGTATGAGGAGGAATTGAAACTCAGCAAAGGTGTGATGGAGGAAGAACAACAAAGGAAGCAATCGGAGAACTCACTTGAAGGAGTGATCATGGAATTGAAGGTGAAGTTAACCATGGAAGCCAAGGTGAGAATGGAGGAATCATGGTTACACAAATTGCAATTGTTGGTGCAAGAGACTTGTAGTAAGAATGCAAAGAACAAGGATTTGAATGCCTTGTTGATCAGTCTTAGGACTAAGGTTGATAGGAAGATGTTAGATGTAGAGAATAACATTTCTATTGCACTTGGGTTGATTAAGTTAAGGTTAGAAAGTCTTTGGAATATTGTGTATATCATACCTGAAGTAATAGAGATAAGAGTGCAAGTTTCCTTCGGAGTTGACATTTGATATTTTAGAGAAGAGTGGGTCGGGATAAAATGAGTTAGATAAGTTACACACTAGTGCAATTGTAGTTTGTAGTGAAGAGGTAGTAGAAATAGCAAAGGAGTTAGTCGAATTAGATAAACCCGAAGTACAAGAGATGAAGGGGTTTTCCTTGGGTCCGGAAGCCAAAGTAGAGGTAGACATTGGATCAGATTACCCCAACTTTGAGATAGGAAGGGTAGATATGAAGGAGTGCATTGTCATTTTGGATCTGTAGGTTGGTAAAGTTGTTAGGAATCAGTTTAGGTAGTTAGTTAACTATCAAGTTCTCAACCTATCTAAATGAAGCCTTCATAGTAAAATGTTGTTCAGTATTCATTTTCTTGAGAATAGATAAAGCAAAGTGTTGTGAAATAGTGCTTGTTGCTTGAGCTTAATTTCAAGTATCAACTCTATGTTTGTGTTTGTGAATGTTGAGAGCATTTTGAAGTGCAAGTCAGTGTGATTGTTGGATGTTGGATTCCATAGCCTTGATATTCATTCTATGTATTTGATCTTGAGTGAAGTGCAATCGAAGCAATGCCTTGACAGATAGGAGAGGAATTGTAGTGTTGGTAGTATTTTTCATTTGTGTGTGCATTGTTGAGTTGATGTGAAGCAATTTTGATCAAGGAAGTTTTGCCTTTGGTGGAGGGGTGGAACACAATTCTAAAGCAAAGTCGTTCTACAGTGAAGTAGCCATTTTTGGGAGAGACTAAATCATCACAGTCAAGATTGTTTGGAAAGATTTGTGATTATGGGTGACAAATTGTTGTGACAAGACTGCAAGCCAGTGCTTGTTACTCTCTTCTGGGTGTAGTTGCTACTTGAGAGATCAAAGGTGTAATCAAGACAAACTACATTACTTTGTTTTTTATTTGACCAATTCTGGATTGTATCTTTGTGAGAATGAACTTTACTTACCTAATTACCGCAAAAGTGATATTTGCCGGGTTGTCACATGATTTTTGGTGTTGCTGCCAGGAAGAAAGTCCATACTCTGCCTCAATTGCTAACTTGACCATAATTTATTCTTCCACATCCTGCCGCTCAATTTCTTCTTGCAAAGACATATCTCCTTCTCTTGATCTTGCTGCACTTTGGGCTCACCCTCACTCTCTTCATCGGATTCTTCACTTTGCAAGGTTAACTCCACCTCTTCTTCTTCCAATCTTTCCAATGCGGACTCTTCTTCTTCTTCTGATTTGACTTCCTCTATAGGTGCAATCCGTTGGACTTGCTTCCCTTCTCTCTACCCAATTCTTCTTAATTTTTGGAGTTGCACTAGCAAGCTCTCCACCTCAAGTCTACTTCTCTTCTTCTTGCCTGGCAAGGACACAACCATCTTCCAATCCTATCCTATTCTTGCATAGTGATCATCATTACTTCTCAATTGCCAAATGTATTATCGCTCCTCGTCATTGGCTTCTTGTTGCAAATCAGGATGGAAATGCAAGATGATCTTCTTCTTCTTCTCATTGCTTAACAGGTTCAACCCAAGGTAGAAGTGTGTTGCAAAAGGCATGAAGTAATGTGGTGGTGTCACCGTCAGCACCATCTGCCTCTTTTGCTGGTAAAAACACTTTGCCTAGTTGATTGGTTCTCTTGCAAACATCTTGGGGAAGAACACCGCATGTTGCTTTGTCATGTAGGTGGTGCGCTTGGACTTGAACAGAGCCATCATCATACCTACAATGCTTCTTTGCACCGGATCTTGATACATCTCTACCTTGTACCCATTCTTTGTGTGCTTCAAGGTGAAAGAATCTTTGATCTCTTGGGTTTCTTCTGCTACTTCTCCCCTCTCCATGAACATGGCTCCATGCTCCTCCCCACTCTCTCTTCCTAACACCAACTTCCAATACAACTCTGTCCACAAGCCAGATTGCCTCTCTTCCTCATGGTCACCGGCCCATCTACACATTTACTGGCCGTGATCTCTACCATGAAATTTGGAAAACTCAGGTTCCAATTCTATGCAAGGAAAGTAATGCAAAGTTTATATTGAGAACTTCAGTGTGAGCCATCACATCTAACCTCCTAATCATTGGGTTTCTTGTCGCTAGTATAAGGCACTTCCTGATTCCCATCATTCTACTTTCCTTTGTGATGTGCTTTTGCAAGACAATTCTCCCGTCCCCTGGACATGCAACTCTCAATTCCTCTGAATTCTTCACAACTTCACTCACTACCACTCCTCTACCATGGTCTCCCTTAGGACAACTTTGCAAAGGCAAAGGAAATTCAATTTTCATTTGTCTTGTTCTTGATTCAAAACTCAACTTTATAGTCTGATGTTTCTCAATCATTCTTCAAAAGATTGTCTACTAAGAAATTACACCTTCTGCATGCACTTCTCCTATCAATGTCAATTTCTCCCGCTTGTGCCTTAACCATTTTTGTGTGTGGTATTGTTCTTGAATTTCCAACCCAAAGAAAATCTGTTATGCTATCTTTACATTGGGTTGATCACCCCGAGGCAAAGTCTCCTTACTTTAGGTTAAACTTTGACAGATCCAATCCAATCCAAGTACTTCACATTTGACACAAAGTCACTTTTCTTTGGGTTGCAAAGCAAAGACACAAATATTCTCCTTCCAATGCTATTTTGGGTTCAATACAACTTTGCGTGTACACTTCTTCTTCAAAATAGAACAAAAATTTAAAAAATGAAAAATATGGGTACCACACTGAGTCCAAGGGAGAAGACTCAGAGGAGGAGGAAGAAGAAGAACTCACTTTGTAAAGTAGAGAGTCAAGCAGTAGGAGTGATGGCAAGGCCAAGTCTAGCAGCCAATGGACAAAGTGGCTAAAGAGGAGGATGAGGAGGTCCATGCGGTGATTGGTCATATGGAAGGAGGAGATACTCCATGTTTGGAATTACCAACGGTGGAGATGGAAGAATAGCAAGAAGAAGAACCAAGGTTGGTGTTCCAGAGGGGAGTGAGGTCAAAGAGAGGACTGCAAATTGCAACTGCAGGTCCAAGTCAAGTGAAGGAAGAAGATGACAACTTGGAGGAGCTTAATATCGAGATACAAAGATTGCGACTTTGGAGTAAGGCACCAAAGGAGGACTTGCCCGTCAAAGCCAAGTATGAAGATAATGAAGATGAGGTGAAAGAGTTCAATGGAGTGGAGTATTTGTCAAACATTGTCTATCCTTTGCTATTGCATCTAAAGAAGAAGAAGGAGAAGATGCAAAAAGATCATCTGGAGGTGAAAGATGAGTTGTAGGTGATGAAGTATCTAAGCAAAGAAGCTCAAGAGTTGAAAGAGAAGTTAACCCAAAGAGAAGAAGAAGCCAAAGAACTTTGGGTGGATGTGATTCTTAAGAAGAAGACTTTGGATAACTTGCAAGAGAGTTTTAAAAAGCACAAAAGAGATCTTGAATGTCAAGCTGAAGAAGTGCAGAATCAGAAGGTAGCATTCAAGAAGTTGAAGAGAAAATTTGATGAAGTACAAATTGAAGTGATATACTCAAAGGCCATCACAACAATAATGGAGCAAGAGATGGAGAGCTTAAGATCAAGTGCATCAAAGAAAGATCAAGCATGGCAAAGAGAGTTGACAAGTAGAAGTTAAGAGGAGGAAATCTTGCGGGATCTGGTAAGGAGTGCAGATTGCTCCATCTTGGTGTGGATTCTACCCAAGAGACCAAAGAAGAAATCAAGAACTACTACTTGTTACTATTTACTTTATATTTGACCATTTTTGACTTGTATCTCTATGAGAACAAATGATTACTTATCAATTACTACAAAAGTGATAATTGTTGGGTTGTTATAGGTTCTATGAACAACAGATCATTGAGAGTATTATGAAATAGAAAGCCAAGTAGATAATAAATTTTGGATTTTTTTGGGATTATATCCTTTGGGACAAGATATGTGTAGTCCATGACAACTTTAGGATGAAAGAACCTTTAGCTTGAAAACCAACCTTAAGCCTAAAAACTATCCTTTGGGATCAAATGGACATATATAGAAGGACTAGCTACTAGGGTAAGAGAGGCTCTTCAAGAGGAAGAGGCCTTCTACATGAAGTGAACCACCACTATCAAGAGCTTATTAGATTTGATCTTTTGTGAGAGTGTAAAACCATTAGCTAGACATATTATCTAGAGGTGGAAATTGGTTTAATAATATCTTTAGGTTATTATATATGATTGGCTAAGTAGATCAAATAGAGGTGTCACCAAAAGAGTACTTCTACTAGTAAGATAGAGGTAGAAAATACCCTAAAACTTTACAGTTAATTTTGGAAGCCTAAATAGATGAATTATGCCTCCAAAAATGAAAGATTTTCTTCCCTTTGAGAAGTAATGTGTTACCTTCTCCCCCTTGTTTATCTTCTTGAGAGCTTTCCAATAGTAATTCATGCATGTTGTTATGAGCTTCCTACAAGAAGATTCTCCAAAGGTTCCCTTTGGTTAAACTTGTTTGACCAACCAAATAGGAAATAGATCAACATGTTACCAATCCATATAGCTAATATAATAGTGGAGCTTGTTGACATATCAAAGTTCCATGTATTTGATCCAAAGGTGTAGCTTCCTTGGAGTGGGTCTTCTTTGCTATATAATAAAAACAAGGTGCTCCTTTGGGACATCAGAGTATTGAGGAATGAAACCTTGTGTTATTTTTTTATATTTGTCTTGGGGTTTCTCCTATCTTGAAAATATCATAATGGTATCAAAGTAGGCATTTTAATTCAAGTAAGTGGATCACCCTTCTTAGAAAAACACGAGCTATTGAGATTGAGTAATTTTGAGTGGAGAAAAAATAGTGCAATGGATAGATTGTGGGTATTTAAGAGAGAAGATAGGATGGATGTTCTTGAATGACAACTTCTTGCACCTTGCTTTCCATCTTGAATCTGTTACACATCAAGATTATGTAGATCCTATGTGAGCAAGTGAGTGTATATCTTGTTTACCATTTTGGAGTGGAGTTCATGGACATAGTAGTAAAGTTGCTAAACGCTATGATTCTACGTATGGTGATATATAATAGATTTGACAATTTACATTCTATTATGATGCAATGGATTTGAATATTCTATCCCATTCAACACTCAAGTAGAAACTTATTATGTAGTTAGGCCAAAAGTGATATTTAGGGAGTTTTTAGTCTACAATTTTTTGTGAGAAATATTATTAACAAGTGACAGCCTCTAAGGTCCCAATGGTAGTTTGAATGGTATGTGTCCTCTCTTGAATGATCATATTAACCTTCTATTGAAGTAGGGAGTATCGATTGAGTGTTTGCCTTGTGTATGAATCATGGAGTTATAGTTGTAGGATTTGATGCAAGGAATACAAGGGATGTTGAACAAGTTTTGGGAGATTAAGATGACAATGGAGGCATTACAAAGTCAAGTTTATACCTTTATGAATGCTGATAGAATAGAAGAAGGGGAATCATCCCAAAACCAAATAACAATGGCTGAAATAACTAGAGAGTCCCTCATGCCAATGACACCAACCTGATCAACAATGAAGCCATATTGTTACTATGGATATAGAAGACATGTAACATTGAGTCTTACAAGGGATATCATTCCATTAGAGTAGTGGAAAATTGGATCTCAAGAATGAATTGATACTTTTGATTATACAAAATAGAGATCATTGATCATTCTACAAGCATGTTTGCATGTAAGTACTTGATTGACAAAGCTCTCACATGGTATGATGCTTGAGAATGATGAACATTGGCAAAAGGAAGAGAGATCACTTGGATGGTGATGCAAGAAAGGTTGTTGAAGAAATTCTATTTAGTGGATTTCATGCATATGGCTTAAACCCAACTATGGGAGTTGAATTAGAAGAACAACATACAAGAATATGAGGAAGCATTTCTTGATTTGCGTATCATGCTAATTGATTGATATGAGCCTAGCAAAAGCTCTTGACAATTTCAAATGGGGCTAAAAGAGTAAATTTATCAAGAGGTAGTGGTACAAAATCCTTGCTACCATTTTTGAAGCCATTGTGTGTGCTTAAAGAATAGCAAGAGCACTTAAAAGAGGTGAAAGGTAGTCCAAACACAACACCATTGGGGTGAAAAACTGCACTTTGGTAGACTAGTTCCTATGGAATTGGACAACATACATTTCTAAGATTGAGGAGCATGACCGCTCTTAGGAGAAGGATCAAAGAAAGGAGAGATGGAGTCCTACAAGTAGAAGGAGCTTGAGGAAAACAACAATGTTATTACAATAGTGGCCGAGTTGGGCACATAACTATCAATTATCATGCCCACCTTCCTAGAGGCTCTTGGTCTCTATACAAGCAACCTTTGAACAACTTGGAGAGACAAATCAATGAGAAGGATGCTAAAAGCACATTGAAAATGAAGCTTGCAAGTAAATGTATCTTGTGGCCTTATTGGCTCAATAGAGAGGAGTAAAAGCAAGGGGAGGAAGAGGAAAAGTGTGCAAAGGTTATGGAAGACAAACATACAACTACTTATTGTAAATGGAGTCCTAGAAGGCAATCATTTTAGAGTCTTGATAGACCTTAGAGTTGTGGTACCCACATTTTTTTGTTTTTCTATAGTTAGTAGTGTTTAAGAGACAAAGTAAGCACTAAAAGTCAAATTGTGAACAAAGAATGGACGGAAGTGACTTCGGAGGAAAGCCAAAGAAGCTTACATCGGATCCGATGATGGAGGTACTCAGAAGAGGAGTACACCGGAAAAAGTCCAAAGATCATCGTCTTTGGGTTGGAAGACGCAAGAAAGACAAAGACCATTTAACAACCTTTGTACGTGACAAGAAAGTACATTTCAAGAAACGGCAGGGGCAGAATAAGCATGTCTTGATAGTGACCGGGAGTGCACGCAGAAGAGAGAAATTTGACTGAAGAATGACTGCAATTTGGGGCAATATAAAATTGTGACTACGTAGGGGGAAGTTGAATCCTCTGAGTAAATTTCCAATTCCTTTGAGTAGTCGTCCTGTAGTAATGCGTGTCTAGAAGCCCATCAAGAGTGAGATTTTCCGGAACCTTGAGGGAGTTAGAGTGTCTCGTCTAGGAGAGGGTCTTATTTTCCAACATCGTAGAACGAGAGAACAAATCATGGCGAAGAAGGTGGCCAACGCGCAAGTGGTGAGAGGTTTTGCAATTTGAAGGGTAGATATAGTGGCTAGAATCGAAGTTTTGATTAGACTTTGCATTACGTTTTTAGCATGGAACTGGAATTTCAGTTTCCCAGGAGTAATGTCAGATATTGCTGTTAGTAATTGTGAGGAGGGTCTTGAGGTGGAAGGGAAGAGAGGCAATCCGGCTTGATGGACTAAGTCGGATTGGAAGTTAGTATTGGGAAGAGAAGCAGGCGACCCAACATGGATCACCTTCTATCGGAAATGTGATGCTGCAGAGGAGACAGCGGAACTCCAAAATTTGTTCTTTGCTCTGAGAACCACGAATGGCTACAAGGTGGAGTCCTATCGGGACCCAATCCAAAGAAGTATTGTGGGGCAATAATGGCCATGTTCAAGCTAGAACAAACTACCTACGTGAATATGCAGCAGGCCGTCTTCTTCCATCAGATGTTTGCAGGAGTTCCCGTGAATTGGGCGAAGTGCTTTCATCACCGAACGAGGCAGATGGTGGTGAATTGGCAAATGGGCTCGCCACCACATTACTTTGCACCGTTCGTAGCTCACTTCTACTTCAGGCTGAACTTACTATCCAAAGATGAGTGTCATCATATGGTGTCACACATGCATCCCAATTTGAGACGGGAAACAGACAATGAGGAGCGCCAGTATATGCTGCATCTTTGAGCGAATGATGAATACTTTGCGAGGACGGGACAGTGGAAAATCAAAGACATTACCAGCCCAAAGACAAAGAAACACATCAAACCCAAAGAAGCCAAGTCGCCTCCTATGAAAAGAAAGACTCGGTGGCTGATGTTGAAGACGGCAAAGGTCGTAAAAGAGGCATCATCGGGATCAGAGTCTGGAGAGGAGACTGAGTCACAAGAAGAGGACTCGGAAGAAGAGGAGCTCACATTGAAAAGTGAGGAGTCGGGGAGCGAAAGTGATGGAGAACCAAAGGTTCAACAATTGGCAGCAGTGAGTGAGGCTTGTCACACGATGGTATTAAACAAGTCAAGAGCAGAAGAGGAAGCAGAGAATCCCGTGGTGCCAAGTTCAAGAGGCCAAGATGAAGAAAGTGCGGACACAATAAAGATACAAAGATTATGACTTCAGATGAAGGAGCCGATGACGGAGGAGAAGACTCCAAACAAAGAGGGCGATGACAAAGAAGATCACTTCAGCGGGATATCCTACATGACGAAGGTGGTAACCTCATTGCTGGAATTGTTGAAGGAAAATTGAAGAGTAATTCCCCAAGATTGCAGTAAGGGGATGAACAAATTGCAGATGGTGAAGTATCTGGTGAGTGAAGTGAAGGAGCTGTAGGAACAACAAGTCCAAAGATTGCAGGAAGTGGAAGAACTTCGGAGGGAGGAATGCTTGGTGAAGAAAATGCTAACCCTGCTACAAGGAAGCTACGCAGAAAAGGATAAGGTATTGCACATGCAAGCCGGAGAATTGAAGGTACAAACGCTGTGGCTCAATAAGATGAAGGAAGAAGTGAGTACTGTGCACGTCGAGAATGTTCATTTGAAGGCAATGAGCATCGTAATGGAGCAGGAGTTGGATAGCTTAAAGAAGAGTGCAGCAGCAAAGGACCAAGCATGGCAGAGGGAGTTAGAAGCCACGCAAGGGGAAGAAGAACAATTACAAGAGCTAGTCAGAAGTGTTGAGTTATAGAGTACACAGTATGCAAAGGAGAAGAAGATGCTTGCTGCGGAGTACGAAGACGAGCTGAAGATGTATCGTGAAGAACTAAAGGTAGAGCGCTCTCGAGGATATGAGTCGGAATCAGTGGGAGAAGTTCCGGGGAAGCTGAGAGCCATCTTAAGCATGGAGGCTGAAGGGAGATTGGAGGAAGCCCGCCTACACAAGTTGAAGTTGCTTGTGCAGGAAACTCAAAAGAGAAAAGCCAAAGATGTGGACATGAACACATTGCTGATTCGGTTGAGAGAGCGTGTAGATAGGAAAATGTTAGATGTAGAGAATAATGTTAGTCTTAGACTGGATTTAGTCAATTCAGAATTAGAGAAGATTTGGAATAGTGTGATAGTGGAGAAGAAATCCGATGTTGCAGAAGTAGGAGTACAGGTGTCATTGGACTTGATGATTGACGCATTAGAGAAGAGTGGGTCAAGAGATAAGAGTGTAGATGGATTACCCATGAGCTCAATTGTAGATTGTAGTGTAGAAGTAGTAGAAGTAGAGAAGGACTTGGTAGAATTCACTATACCCAAAGAAGGTGAAGTAGTAGGAAGATCATTGGGTTTGGAAGCCGATGATGAGGTAGACATCGAAACGGTGTAAGTACTAATTTTGAGATAGGAAGAGGCAGATATGAAGAGATAGACTGTTGCTTAGGATTTGCAAGTAGGAAAGGATGTTAAGAAGCGGTGCCTAGGTAGGTGAGTCTGCCGTTTGCATTAGTATTTAAGTGGAGCATTCACAGTACAATGTTATTCAGTATTCAAATTTATGAAGATAGATAAAGTGAAGTGCTATTCTTAGTACTCGTCGCTTAAGCTTAATTCCGATTGTCAATTTCGTGTTGTGTTTGTGAGTGTGTGGAGAATTCCAAAGAGCAAGTCAGTGTGTCTGTGGATGTTGGAATCTGCAGCCTTGATCTTCATTCTGTATGTTTGATCCTAAGTGAAGTGCATCGGAGCAATGCCTTGACAAGTCTGAGAGGAATTGTAGTGTTGTTAGTATTCTGCATTGGTGAGTGCAACACGAAGTTGATGTGAAGCAATTTCAATAGAGGAAGTTGTACCTTCAGTGGAGGGGTGGAACAAAATTCTGAGGCAAAATTGGTCTTCATAGTGAAGTGCCGTCTTCGGGAGAATCTGAATCATCACAATCAAGAGTTGTTTGGACAGAATTTGCTATGTTGTGATTATGTGTGTGTGTATTCATGGCAAGTTGTCAAGATTGTGAGCTTGTTACTCTCTTTTGGGTGTAGTTTCTACCTGAGAGATTAAAGAAGAAACCAAGAAGAACTGCGATTGTGACTTTTGTCTTCGTATTCGACCAATTCTGGATAGTATCTCTACGGGAACAAACTTTACTTACCTAATTACCGCAAAAGTGATATTTGTCGGGTTGTCACAAGAGCAACAAACAATTTCTTGTCTTGCTCTATTACAATAAGGTTGGAGATGGACATAGAGAAGGATGAGAATGAAGAAGTAGAGCTACCTAATGGTCAAAAAAAGAAGATTGAGTTGTTACATAGAAAGGTATCACACTTTGTAGGAAAACATCAAAGGAGAAATTGAGAAGCAAGTGATATGGTTAGCTTGTTATGATGTGATGTGTCAACCTGGCAAGCATCACTTTTGCGTGAATCAGCAAGTAATAGTTTGTTCTTACATAAATACTAGTCAGAAATAGTCTAATACAAAGAGCAGTTCTTCTTGATTGCATCTTTAATATCTTGGGTAGAAACCAAACCCAAAAGAGAGTAACAAGTGCTCAATTCACAATCTTGTCACAAATCACAACACTTATAATCACAATTCATCAAATTCTTTCCAAACCAATCTTGATTGTGATGATTCAATTTTCCTAAAGAAGGCTACTTCACCATGAAACAACTTCACCTTGGAATTGTGTTCCACCCCTCCATTGAAGGCACAACTTCCTCAAATAGAGTTGCTTCACATCAATCCAGCATTGTGCTCACAAATGCAGAATACTACTAACACTACAATTCTTCAATGATGCTACAAACAACATGAAGTAATGGGGCAGCATATCAATCTTCCAATTTATAATCATTTTTTTGTTTGTTGGTAAAAGCACTTCACTCAATTCACTTTCTCTCCTATAAACATTTGATGGAAAAATATTGTCTAATTCTTTGTCACATATATGGTTTGCTTGGGTTTGAACATGTGGTACCCACATTTATTGTTTTTATTGTGTTTTAAAGAAGAAGTGTATAGTTGAAGTCAAATTGGAACCAAATAGGCAAAGAAAGAAGAAGAATTGTGACTTCAAGTCAGACCCAAAGAAGCTTACTTTGTGTCAAGAGAAGGAGAACTTAGATCAGATATGTCAGGTGTTAAACCCAAAGTAAGGAAACTTTACCTCAAGGTGATCAACTTAATGCAAAGACACTATACCAACTTTCCTTTGGGTGCACCAGTCAAGAATGTACAATCAAGAAAATGGCTAAGTTGTGAGTGGGATAAAATTGATAGTGACAAGAGGAACTCGTGCAAAAGGTGTGATTATCTAGTGAAGAGTGATTAAGGAATGACCGCGCATCATAACACTATAAGACTAAGACTTTGTTGAGGAACTTTCAAAATGTCATATAAGTATCTTGTGCCACTGAGTAGTTGTCCCGAGGGAATGTGTATCACAAAGCCAGCCAAGAGTTTAATATTCAAGAATCCTAAGGGAGTGAGAATTTTCACATCCAGGCAAGGGAATAATTTTCCACCGACCTAGAGTTTGAGATGGTATGATGTCAATGAGGGGCGGGAAGAAGAGTTCTTCACTAGCAATGAGGAATCTTATGGTTTGGAGATTAGATGTTGTAGCAAGGATTGAAGTCTTGGGTAGACTTTGGATCACTTTTCTAGCCTGGAAGTAGAACTTGAGTTTTCCAAGTTTCATGGCAAAAATAACTACAAGTAATTGTGAGGATGGTCTTGAGGAAGGGGGAAAGAGAGGCAATCCGGCTTGATGGATAGAGTTTAATTGGAGATTAGTCATGGGGAAGGAGGCTAGTGAGGAGTCTGGAGTCATGTTTTATGGGAAGGGAGAATCTGCAAAAAAGACCACAGAAGTGAGCAATTCCTTCAAAGCTTTGCATATGAATGGCTACAAGGTGGACACGTACCAGGACCCAATAAGGCAAAGTTTTGTTGAGGTGATGATGGTGATCTTCAAGCCCAAGAGAACCACTTATCATGAAGCACCAAGTGGTGTTCTTTTATCAAATTTTTGCAAGAGAACGGTGAATTGGGCAAAGTGTTTTCACCAATGACCAAGGCAAATGATCTAGAACTGAAGAGACAAATTATTGCCTCATTATTTTGTGCCATTTGGAGTGCATTTCTACCTTGGGTTGAATTTCTTGAGTGCTACAGAGAGACAAAAGATGGTTTCTCATTTTCACCTAGATTTGTGGAGAGAAGTAGATGCAAAAAAGCAGCAGTACATCCGTCAGATCAGAGGTAGCAATGACTATTTTGCTAGGACGGGACAAAAAAGGAAATTGGCGATGACCATATCAAAGACAGAAGCAGAACTGACCTGAAGAAATGGTGTCACTAGTGTAGCCATGGAAGATAAGAAGATTAGACCCAAGGCACAAGGTAGTAGTGGGAGACCCATCATCGGGAGAAGAGTCAAAAGGAGAAGTTGAGTACAAGTCAAAAAACTCAAAGTTGAAGCAGAAGTTAACCCAAGGAGAAGAGGAAGCCAAAGTACTTTAGGTGGATGTGATACTTTGAAAGAAGAGTATGTGAAGCAAGGCGGTGAGGTTGAAAGACAAGCTAAAGAAATAAGGAAGCAAAAGACATTAACTGAGAAATTGCAAATGGAATTTGATGAAGCTCAATTTAAGGTCATACATTCAAAGGACATAGTAGCAATAATGGAGTAGGAGTTGGAGAGCTTAAAGTCAAGTGTAACAGAGAAGGATGAAGCTTGGTAGCATGAATTGATAGTAAAAAGTCAAGAAGAAGAAAGGTTGAGAGTGTTGATTAGAAGCATGGAAGCTCAACTTGGTCAATATATGAAGGAGAAGGAAACATTGAGAGCGGAGTTCAAAGTTGAATTGCAAATGTATCAAGAGGAGTTGCAAGTAGAGAAAGCATGAAAGACAAAGAGTACATCAAAGATAGAAATTGAAGTGTTCATGAGAGTAAGACTGATGCTTAGTACTATGGCTGAAGTTCAGTTGGAGGAAGCCAGACTACACAAGTTAAAGTTGTCAATGCAAGATACTAGGAAGAAGAAAGTGAAGGATGTAAATTTAAATAAATGGTTGATTAGCTTAAGAGAGAGAGAGCAGATAGAAAGATGATAGAGATAGGAGACAATGTAAGTCTCAGACTAGATTTAGTTAGCTCTATGAGTTGGCTTGTCTCTCACGCAAAAATCTTTGAAAGTTATTATGGTAGTGCACAATGGACTAAGAAGGCAAGGAACCCCAACTCCATCATACTCCTCCAAGGCTAACACTCCAAGACTCAAGACATTGCTCACTAGAGAACTTAATGAGAGAGAGAAAGTTGTAAATGAAAGGATGATGAGTATCTCCTCACCCTTAGTTTATATACTTGTGAAACAATTATACACCAAAGTTACTAATTACTAGAGTAACTCAAGCTACTAGGCTAAAAGTGAAATAAAGTCAAAAAGCTAAAAGAATATTTCATGCTCATGGGAATATTCTCCTAAGCATGTGATCTTATCTTGACCCAACCACTAAGTCAAGGATTCCTTGACATGGGCTATCCTTGGACTATAGAAGAATCCAAAATAAAAAGGCTTGTGGGTCCAAGAGTTCTTAACTCTTTCCTCAAAGCCAAACACCTAGGAATAATACCAAGTCAACTCATCTTTTCCACTTCCTCTAAAGTAAGGTCCTCTCTATCTTAGTTATGACTAACTTTAGCTAATCATGACTAATGTAGAACCATTCTTTATCTTTACATAAATAATATCTCTCAAGTACTTATCATACCAAACTAAATATCATAATAGCACATACATGCACAAATGGGTGTTACATTTACTCCTAGAATAAGTTTTTACTTTGTCTTCAAAGTGAAAGTGTCTTGCTTCCAACTCCTTGAGATCATAAGTGTAATTTCCCCACACCTTCTCCACTATGAAAGGTCCAAAGTACTTAGGCAAAAACTTCTTTTGCACTCTCTTGAATCAAATAGAATCAAACAACATTACACAATCACCTTCTTTGAAAGGCTCCACCTTCTTCTTGCCTTGCCTCTTGTCATAGCTCTCCTTTTATTTCCTTTGGGCTTGCTCCACTTGAACCACAGTAATTGCTCTTGCTTCTTCTAATTCTATGAGTTGATCCGTCCTTGACTTCTCTACATCACCTCCTTATGCTTTCTTCAATCTCTTATGAATGCTTTGGAAGGTAGGAAGATCAAAGTGAATAGATAAGGTAGACTCAATACCATATACCAACTGAAATGGAGAATATCCGGTGGAAGTCTTCATGGTTGTCCTATACTCCCACAAAACAACATGAATCCTCTTGACCCAATGATGTTTAGCTCCCTCCATTTTTTGCATCTTTGGCCAACATCATGCATAAGGTCTGATTGGTTCTCTCTGCCAAGCCATTGGAATTTGGCTTATAGGATGTAGTTACTCTATGTGTGATAGAGAAATATCATAGCATAGCTGTAGTGATGTTTCATGTAAACTCTCCTCCTCTATCAAAAACCAACTCCAAAGGTCACCCAAACCTAATGATAATGCATTCATAAAGAAAGCTCTCAACTTCATCTTCATTCTTGTCACTCAATGGTCTAGCCTCAACCCCCTTGGTAAGATAATTAGTAACTACCACAATATACCAATTATTCCTTGGGGTTCTATTGAGAGGACCTACAAAATCAATTCCCCACTTCTCAAAAGGTCATAGCAATAAAATTGATCTAAGTGGTGGAGTGGAGGTAGACTTCCTAGCAAAAGCTTGACAAACATGACAATTTTTGCAATAATCAAGACAATCCTTGAAAATCCATCTCCAATGGTAACCTACATCTAGAATCTTGAAAGTAGTGACCTTTCGTGCAAAGTGTCCGCCACACACTAAACCTTCATGAAAATCCTTTATGAGATAGACTCTTCTTTATCCATTGCTCTTCAAAGTAGACCATCCGCTCCTTGGTGAAAAATAATATCCTCCACCATTGTGTAAGGTCTAGATCTTGTTGCAAGGGCCTTCCTCTCCCTAGCATGCATCCCTTCTGGATAGTTACCTCTTGTAACAAAGTCCACAATCTCTTTGTATTCCATTGGAACCTCTTGAGTGACTGAGATTGTCATGAGCTCCTCATCTTGGAAGGAATCATCCCCTGGCTCATCCCCATCATGATTATAGGCCCTAGACAACAAATCAGCATTTGCATGTTTCTTCCTGGACTATCCTCAATGGTGTAGTCATACTCAGACAAGAGTATCATCCATCTTGCTAGCCTCCCTTCCACATTAGGCTTGTTGAAGATGTACTTCAAAGCCTTAACAATGGTGTTTTTCCCTCTAGTCAAGTAGTGTCTAAACTTCTTGAGACCAAAGATCATTACCAACCCTTCTCTCTCCATGACAAAGTAGTTCTTTTTTGCTAAAACTATCTATCTACTAGCATAAGCTATTGGATATTATGCCCATCTTGGTATAATTGACTAAGAATGCATCCTATAGCTACATTGAAAGTATCAATGTAGAGGATAAAAGGCTTACTCCAATCAGGTTTAGCAAGAATTGGAGTCACAACAAGGGATTGCTTGAGCTTCTCAAAAGCTTTGAGAGCCTTCTTGTCCTCCAAAATCACCATGTATTCTACACCCTTCTTCATGTAGATGGTCAATGCATAAGCCTTGTTGGAAAATGAGAAGATGAACTCCTATAGTACCCAACCATCCCCAAGAATTGGTGTAACTTTGTCAAGCTTGAAGGGAATGGAAGGTCTAAGATTTTCCTCACCTTCTCACGGTCAATTACTATTCCATCCTTTGAGATGATGTGCCTCAAAACTAGACCTTCTTCATTACCAAAAATGCACTTCTCTAGGTTGAGTGATGCATTTGCTTCATCCAAGTATTGCAAGACCTCGATCAGGTACTGAAAGTGCTCCTCCTTGCTCCCATAGACACAAAAGTCATCAATGAAGTCTCTCACAAATTTCCCAATAAAAGTTTCAAACACATTGTTCATGAACCGTTGGAATGTGGTTGGATCATTGCAAAGCCCAAAAGGCATGACCTTGAAAGCATAAGTCCTCCAAGGTGTGGTGTGAATATGGTGAGTTGTTGATGCTCTGGTGCAATCTTGATTTGGTTATACCCACTATAACCACCTCCAAAATTGTACCTCTCATGACCTGCAGCCTCCTCCAAGATCTCATCAATGAATTGCAAAGGGTAATAGTCCTTCTTAGTAACAACATTGAGCTTCTTGTAATCCACACATATACAAAGCTTGCCATTATTTTCCTTTACAATCATAATTGGAGACATCCATTCTGAATTCTCCACCTCAAAGATAAATCTGGCCTCCTTGAGCTTATCAATCTCCTCCTTCATTACTAAAGTTGGTGGGCGAATGTGATGTTGCTTTTGGCGGATTGGTCTTGCATGTGACTCCACCTTAATCTTGTGCTCCTCCAGGGTAACTTCCTTTAGATCCTTGTAACTGAAAGCAAAACATGGATGAACTTGCAAAAAATCTCTTCAAATCTCACCTTCTCCTCCTTTGTAACATTTGGACCATACTTGAGAGTAGCCTCCTTTCTATGTCCTCAAGTATCAATGATGATTTATTTGGTTCCTTCAAAACCTTTGGCTTAGGTGAAAAATCTATATCACACAAGGAACACACATGTGAATCAGATTCAGATTCATCCTCCTCCATGCTTTGTGTCTACACTTGAAGCTCCTTCTTTTAAATCCGATTCCCCGTAATCAAAAGATGGTGTATCTAAATGTGAAGTGTTGGTGGTGTTAGTCATAGTAACGATGACTTTATGGTTTGATGGCCCAATCCTCAAGTACCTTTTGTGCCATCAATCAACTATGCGTCCTTCTCTCAACCATTGCCTCCCAAGAAGCAAATCATAGCTTGCATCCTTCAAGACTTGAATGTCATGAGATTTTGAACTACCATAACTGAAACTACCACCTTATCTATCATCCCTATTGGTTGAACTTGTTGCTTGTTTGTCATGCTCACCACAAATATTGAAGGTCTGAAGGGTATCATACCTAACTTCTTCATCAACCTTTCTAACATTGCATTTACTGCTGATCCTCCATCAACCAATGCATCCTTGATGTTGTGACCATTCACTCTCACATCAATCTTGGAGGTATATTCACAAGCCTCCCATGGTGCTGGTTTAGCATCCACCACTGCCATTGAAATTGGAGCTTTTGCCTTCTTCTTCCTCTTGCTCCTTGTAGAACTCAAACCATCTCTAAGCTCCTTTTTCAAGGTAGGGTTCAAAGGGATTAGTTGACCCACTATGATGAGTAGTCTCTCAACTTCTCATTTTTGCCCTGGTCCAAATCATTGAGTGTAGCAAACACACTCATATCATAATCAACTTCCCGATATCATTTTAGGCAATTGTCCTATAAGTTTGTCTAATTTGCTAGTTTGAACCCCTTATGAGTTACATGGGTGTACCAACTCTTTGATTTCTTGCAAAGCAGACTTAGGAAAATGCATAGTTGATCAATAGAGTCACACTCCTTGTTGGTGAAGGAGATGACTTCAAACTCCTTGATGAAGTTCATCAGGTTCAGTCCCCTTATACTTTTGATGTGCTTGCCTAGTGATGAGGAGAGATGACATGTTGTGAGTTTGATGAAAGAGCTATGGTGGTGCCAAACTGGTTTGTCCTAAGGTATGGATTGGTGATTGTGTGTTAGGTTCAACCCAAGGGTTCCAAGGTACCAATTTTGACAATGGGTCTTCTTTGACATGTTCTTCTTTTGAGGGTACATTGACTTCAACCCAAAGTGGAAAAAGATTATCAATATTTTCAACTTGCTCTTTAAGATCCATTCAAACTAGTCAAGAGATTGTGTGTAAAAGATATTGACACTCTTCTTCTATCAAAATTTGTGTTGTCTTCTCACAAATAAATTCTTTTAGATAATTGGCTCCCTTGATAGCTTTGGAGGACATTGGTCTATTGTGTCACAAAAAATATGTTTGTCCACTTGAGTCTTTATGTTTCTTGGACTGAGTGGATGTAAAATAGCCTTGCCACCTGATTTCACATTTCTTTTGTTTGAGTTCTTTCAAAGTGTGACAACCCAGCAAGTATCACTTTTGCGGTAGTCAATAAGTAAAGTTTGTTCCCATAGAGATACTAATAAAACTAGTCAAATACAAAGTAAATAGTAAAAAATAGTTCTTCTTGGTTGTGTCTTTAATCTCTTAGGTAGAAACCACACCTATAAGAGAGTAACAAGCACTGATCACAATCTCATCATAAATAAATCACACTCATAATCACAATTCTTCAAATCTTTCTAGATGATCTTGATTGTGATGATTCAATCTCTTTTGGAGAAGGCTACTTTACTACAAAACAACTTCACCTTGGAATTGTGTTCCACCTCTCCATGGAAGATACAACTTCCTTGATCAACCCCATATTGTGCTCACCAATGCAAAATACAACCAACACTATAGTTTCTCACAAATCCATCAAGGCATTGCTTTGATTGCTCTTCACTTAGGATCAAACACACACAATGAAATCATCATTGCGGAATCCAACATCCAACAAGCTCATTGACTTGCACTTTGAAATTCTCTAGACCCTCACAAACACACACATAGGATTGATACTTGGAATTAAGTTGAAACAACAAGCAATGAGTTACAACACTTTGCTTTACTCAACTTTAGAATTTTAGTACCAAATAACAACAACATTGCAAATGATTCCTTTAAATAGGTAGTGCACTTTGATAGTTACTAACCAAAATACCATTTCCTAACAACTTTACCAACCTATAGATACAAAATGACAAACCACTTCTTCATATTTCAAATTTGTTAGTACTCCAATCCAATGTCAATTGTGACTTTGGCTTCCAAACCCAATGTCCCTTCAATTACTTCTCCTTCTTTGGGTCTATCAAATACTACTTTTCCTCCATAATTTCTACTATCTCTTCACTCTAAACTGAGATTACAATCATGGGTAATCTATCTACTTCTTTCTATCTAGCTAACCCACTCTTCTATAATGTTTCAAGTAACTCACCCAAATTACTTGCACTCCTACTTCTATGAGTTCAGACTTCTTATCCGTCTTTACTTCACTAGAAAGTCTATCTAAGTCTGATCTAACAAAATTTAATCTGAGACAAACATTATCTCTTACCTCTAACATTTTCCTATCTACTCTATCTCTCAAGCAAATCAGAAGATTGTTCAGATCCACATCCTTTGCCTTCCTTCTTCTCATCTCCTACATCTTGGGTTCATCCACTACTACAATTTCCTCTTCTATTTCTATCCTATCTTGAGTCTAAATTGAAATTAAGGTCATGAGTATCTTAACACTATATTTTTTTCCTACTCTAACTTCTTGAGATGACTCTTGCAAGACCCCCAAAGTCACCTGCATTTGATGTCTAACTACCTCAGATTGGGTCACTTTTATCCTAAGGCAAAGTAGCTTCTAGCCCAAAGTCTCTACACCCAAAATACTCAACTACTCTATATATCTACTTCAAAAACTTCAAATACTTTTACTATAGACCTGCAAACTCTACAATTTTGGTGGCAACAGAAAGCCCTAAAAGTGATGCTTCTAATGAGATATAGTACATGCGATTTGGACATGGGGTCATTGAGATACAGCCATCGCAGTAATTATGACCTGAAACTTTCATTCCAATGCAAAGTAACCCTCCTTCAGGTCTTCCATCCTTCGAGTCCAATCCAAGTCCTTCTTCCTTTGACACAAAGTCAACTCCCTTGGGCCAAAACAGATCAAAACACACGCTTCTCCTAGTTTCTTCTCCATTTGGGCGGAATTCCATTTCCGTAATGCACTTTTTTTTCAAAACTTGTCAAATATGAAACATGTAGGTACCACACAAGGCTTCTTGAACTTTTTGAAGAAGATGTAGATCCAATGCCTCCTTCTCAGATTCTTTGCTAGTGAATTGGATCTTCTAGCATTCTTCTTCTTCACATTGTAAAGTTTGTCTACAAGCACTCTATTCATATTATTCTCTCAATGTAGATATTCATATTTGTTTGATGACCAACTTACGATTTGCTTTGTATTCTTCCACTACCAAGATTTGTATCCCTAGCAATGGTGCCAAAAATCATGTGACAACCCAACAAATTTGTGGTAATCAACAAGTAATAGTTTGTTCCTATAGAGATAATAGACAGAAATTGTCAAATACAAAGTAAAACATCATAGAGTAGTTCTTCTTGACTGCATCTTTAATCTATTGGGTAGAAACCCAAAAGAGAGTAACAAGTGCTCAATTTGTAATCATGTCACAAATCACAACACCCACATCACAATTTATCAAATTCTTTCCAAACTAATCTTGATTGTGATGATTCAATTTTCCCAAAGAAGGCTACTTCATCACAAATTAACTTCACCTTGGAATTGTGTTCCACCCCTCCATTGAAGGCACAACTTCCTCAAACAAAGTTGCTTTGCATCAATCCAACATTGTGCTCACAAGTGCAAAATAGTACCAACTTTACCATTCTTCAAAGATTCATCAAGGTATTGCATTGATTGCCATCCACTCAGGATCAAACACACAAAATGGAAATCAGAGTTGTAGAATCCAACATCTAACATACACAAATTGCAATTTGAACTTCTCCAAACACACAAACATTCACACAAGATTGATACTCAAAATTAAGCTGAAATGATGAGCACTAAGTTATAGCATTTTGCTTCCCTCAACTTCAAAATATGAAAATTGAACAACAACTACACAATGAATGCCTCTTCTTAATAGGCAAAGCACTGACAATTATCTAAACTGCTTCAACTACTACTTTACAAATCTACAAATCCAAAATGACAATCCATCTCTTCATATCTACCTCTTAAAATCTCAAAATTGCTACTAATCCAATCTGATGTCTACTTCTACTTTGGCTTCTACACCTAAATTACCTACAATCTTCCTGAACTGTGGACTTATCTACAATCTCTTCTAATGTCATAACTTTAGTTTGAACTGCAATTGAAATCATATCTAATCTAACTTCTTTAGACATCTCAGGAAACTCACCCAAAGACACTTGCATTCCTACATTAGTTACTTTGCATTTAGTTTCTTGCTTCACACTACTCTAAAGTTTATCTAAATCTGATCTAACAAAATCTAATCTGAGACTCACGATGTATTCTACTTTTAACATCTTCTTATCTACTCTCTCTCAAGCAAATTAAAAGATTATTCAATTCAATGTCCTTCTCTCTCCTATTTTGAGTTTCCTATAGTAACGACTTCAACTTGTGCAGTCTCACTTCCTCCAACTTCACTTCTGCTTTTGTTCTTAACATTGCTTTCATCCTCTAGATGACCTCTCTTATTGATTTTGATGCATACCTACAAGTTCTCTCCACCTTCAACTCATCACAATATATCTGCAACTTGTCTTCATACTCAGTCTTCAATATTTTCTTCTCCTCTCTATACTAAGTAATCTAGGCTTCTACACTTCTTACGAGATCTCTCAATCTTTCCTCCTCTCTATTTCTTCTTGTCAACTCTTTCTACCATGCTTGATCCTTCTCCGATGTAGTTGAGTTTAAACTCTCCAACTCTTGCTCCATTACTACTAAGATGGCCTTTGAGTGTATCACTTCAATTCATGCTTCATCAACTTTACTCTTCATCTTCTCAAATGCTACCTTCTGATTCTTCAATTTTTCAACTTGATAGTCAAGATCTGTGACAACCCGGCAAATATCACTTTTGTAGTAATCAGCTAAGTAAAGTTTGTTCACACAAAGAACGATTCAAAATTGGTCAAATACAAAGCAAATTAACAACTTCAATTCTTCTTGGGTTCTTCTTTAATCTCTCAGGTAGAAACTATACCCAAAAGAGAGTAACAAGCACTGACTCATAGCCTTGTCACAACAATTTGTCACACTTAATCACAACTCCATCAAACTATTCCAAACAATCTTGATTGTGATGATTCAGTCTCTCCTTAAAACAACACTACATTGTAAAACGACCTCACCTCAGAATTGTGTTCCACCCTTCCACTGAAGGCACAACTTCCTCAATCAAAATTGTTTCACATCAACTCTACACTGCACTCACAAATGCAGAGTACTACCAACACTACAATTCCTCTCAGATCTATGAAGGCATTGCTCCGATTGCACTTCACTCAAGATCAAACACAAAGAGTAAAGATCAAGGCTACAGAATCCAACATCCAACAAACACACTGATTTTCACTTCAAAATTCTCCCAACACTCACAAACACAAACATAGAATTGATACTTGGAATTAAGCTCAAACAACAAGCACTGCTTCATAGCACTTCACTTTATCCATTCTCAGAAATTATAAGCACTAAACAACATATGACTGCAAATGCCACCTTTAAATAGTGAAGCACTTTAGCAGTCATCTAATAACTATATCGTTCTACAACAACTTTTCCTACTTGTAGATCCAAAATGACAATGCATCTCTTCATATCTGCCTCTTCAAATCTCAAAACTATTACTATTCCGATCTGATGTCTACTTCTTCCTTGGCTTCCAAACCTGATGTAACTACACACTCTACTCTATCCTTGGATTTCACAACTACTAATTCCTCTACCAATTCTACTACTTCTTCTCTCTGATCTACAATTCCCATCTTATGTATTCTTTCTAAATCTCTATCTCCTGACCCACTCTTCTCTAAAGTCTCAAATGATAACTACAAAGACATTTGTACTCCTATGTCATCTACTTTGGGCTTTGGTCTTACATCCTTCCGACTTTTTATCTATCTCCAACTTTACTAAATCTAATCTGATCGTGATATTATCTTCCACTTCTAATATCTTCCTATCTACACGAGTTATGAGACTAATTAGCAAGGCATTCAAGTTCTTACCCTTTGCATTTCTCCTCCTCGTCTCCTACACCAAAAACTTCAACTTGTGCAATCTCATTTCTTCAATCCTAACGCTGGCTTCTATACTCAGCATTGCATTCATCTTCGTTACAATCTCCTTTAATGGCTCAAGTCTCATTCTTCTCTCTTGTTCTTGATCTGCAAGCCAATCTTCCCTATACATTGCTAGTTCTACCTTGAACTCGGCTTTCACTGTCTCCTTCTCCTTCTCCTTCTGAACAATCTTCTCCTCCAGACTACGAAGTATCTCCCTCAGTCTTTCTTCTTCTCTATATCTCACTATCAACTCTCTTTGCCAGAGCTGCTTCTTCTCTTCTACACTCTCCATCACTCTATCAAGCTCTTGCTCCTTCTCTACTACTCTTGCGATAGCATGAATAATTTCTAATCATGAATCAGCAAATTGCTATTTCAAGATCTCATACTCCGCTATCTATCTTTCCCTTGCTATGACATTCTGCTCTATCATTCTCTCCCCACTCCCCACTTCCTTCTTTAAGTTTTCAATAACCTGATTTTGTACTACTGCATCTACTTGTAGTACTTCCCTCTCCTCCTCACCGTGGGTTATACTCTTCTTCAACTCCGAGTTCTCTTCTAATCTTGCTAACACATGCAACACAGTCTTCACTTCCGGACACTTCAACTGCATCTCCTTCTTCTTTTGCTCCAACTTTGCTAACAATGGGCACACCACCTCCCGCAAATACTCTACTCCTCCACTTAGGTTTACCTTGACTTGCAGACTTTTCTCCTTCTTTGCCACTTCTTCACTTGACACTCGCCTTCTCAGCCGCAATTGCCTTATTGGGATGGATTCTTTGCCCCCCAAACTTCCACTCTCCACTTCTCTTACATTACTCGGTCCCACTTCATACTTCACCTTCCTTCTAGAATAGACTCTTCTTTGAATGGTCACCCTCTTCTCCTCCTGCTCTGGAACTTTGTCTTTGGGTCTTGGGTTACCTTCTTCTTCCATTTCCATCTTTCCTTCTTCCTCCTTGGGTATTGATTGGATCTCCACTCCATCTTCACTCTCATTGCTCGTGTCACCACTCTGCAACATGAATTTGGGTTCTTCCTCCTTGTCTGAGTCTTTTGACTTGCACTCGGCCTCCTCTTCTGATTCTTTGCCCGACAATGCGATTACCACCAATTCTTTCCTTGGGTTTACCTTCTTGATCTTTCAAGGTCTCATTGCCACTAGTTCTTCTTCTTCTCCTTGTCAACTCCTCTTCTTCAACTTTGGAGTGTTCACTTTCAACTGCACACTCTACTCCATCTATGCGTGGTACTTGTCGTTGGTTCTTATCTACAGGATGTATTGCTGCTCCTTTGGGTCAGCATCTCTTCTCAAATCAAGGTGGAAGTGCGACACCATCTTGTGTCTCTCCGCCGCGTTCAGCAAGTTCAGTCCCAAGTAGAATGGGCTGCAAATGGCACAATGTAGTGTGGAGGCGACTTGTCTTGCAAGTTCCACACCATTTGTCTCACACGCTGATGAAAGCACTTTGCCCAATTGATTGGCTCCCCTGCAAACATCTTGTGGAAGAACACCGCTTGATGTTTCATCACATAAGTCGTTGGCTTCAGCTTCAAGATAGCCATCATTGCACTTACGATGCCTCTCCTTACAGGGTCTTTATAGCTCTCAAATTTGTAGCCATTCTTTGTGCATTTTGAAGAGAAGGCGTCTCTCACTTCTTGGGTTTCTTTTGCTACTTCTCCCTTTTCCAAGAACATGGCTTCCTACTCATCACTCGCCTCTCTTTTGAGTACTAACCTCCAATCTGACTCTATCCATCGAGCCGGATTTCCTCTCTTCCCTTCTTCCTCAAGGCCATCAAGACATTTACTCTCAATGATCTCAGTCATGAAACCTGGAAAGCTAATGTTCCAGTTCCATGCCAAGAATGTGATTCAAAGCTTGCTCAAGACTTTGATTCCGACAATCACATCTAATCTCCAAAATGCATGATTTCTCACTGCAAATTTAGAGTTCTTCTTTGCACCTCCCATCTTACTCTCTTCCACTTTGGGTTGGTGGCTACTCTTACTACTAATTCTTGGACTAACTCTCCTGACTTCCTCTCAACACACCAGTGCATCTTCGACTAACCAGCGCGTCTTCGACTACACTTCCTTTCCCATGACCTCCCATAGGATGACTTCTTAATGGCAATGGAAAATTACTTGTCATTGCTTCATCTTTAGCCTGAATCTTGTAGTAGCGTGCTTCCTCCATCTTTCTTCACTTTGAATTTCTACCAAGAAATCACACCTCCTTCATGCTCCTATCACTATCAATTTCCTCCCGCTCATAGGCTAGCCGTTTTTGTGCACGGTACCTTCTTGAATGTCCAACACTGAAGGAAAGTTGTTACACTGTCCTCACCTTGGGTTGAGCACCCCCAAGAAAAAGTCTCCTTACTTCAAGTCTCAGGCTGATAGGGCAAATCTGAGTTCTTTGTCTTTTGACACGAAGTCACTTTTCCTCGGGTTACAACCTGAAGACACCATTCTTTGCCTTCTGATGTCATACAAGCACAATACGACTTCTTTTGTACACTTCTTAAAAAATAAGAAACAAAAAAAAATGTGGGTACCACAAGATCTCTCATGCACTCTCAAAACTCTCTTGCAAATTATCAAAAGTCTTCTTATGTACCACAACCACCCAAAGTACTTTGGCTTCTTCTTCTCTTCAGGTTAACTTCTCCTTTAGATCCCAAACATCTTCACTAAGATGCTTCATCACTTGCAGCTCATCCTTCACCTCTGGATGATCTTTATATATTTTCTCCTTCTTCTTCTTCTTCAATTGCAATAACAAAGGACAAAAAATATTTGACAAATAGTCCACTCCATTGAACTGTTTCACCCTTGTCTTCATTATCTTTGTACTTGACTTTGATAAGTGGATCCTCCCTTGGTGCCTTACTCCAAAGTTGTGATCTTTGTATCTTCATATTAAACTCCTTCAAGTTGTCATCTTCTTCCTTCACTTGACTCAAACCTGCAGTTGCAATTTGCAGTCCTTTCTTTGACCTTGCTCTCCTCTTGGACACCAACCCCTATTCTTCTTCTCACTCTTCTTCCATCTCTACCGAAGGTAATTCCAAGCATGGAGCATCTCCTCCTTCCAGACAATTAATCACCACATAGAACTCCTTATCCTCTTCTATAGCCACTTCATCAACTAACTATTGGACTTTGGCCTCACTTTCACTCTTGCTTGACTTTCTACTCTATGGAATGAGTCCTTCTTCTTCTTCCTCCTCCTTTGAGTCTTATCCCTTGGACTCAACCTCACCTTCAGATTTTGCCCCTGAAGATAGGTCCATCACCACTACCTCACCTCTTGGAATGGTTGCTGCCATGATCTTCTTTTGTCTTGTCTTGGCAAAGTGTTCATCACTTGCTTGAATTTGTAGGATATAATATTGCTTATCTGCATCTACCCCGATGCAAATCTAAGTGGAAATGAGAAATCATTTGCTATTTCTCCTCCAAAGTCAACAAGTTTAACCCCAACTAAAAATGTGCTCCAAACAGCATGAAGTAATGGGGTAGCATATCCATCCTCTAATTATCAATCATTTGTCATGTTCATTGGTAAAAGCACTTCACCCAATTCACCTTCTCTCTGGCAAACATCTGATGGGAAAATACTGCCTAATTCTTTGTCACATATGTGGTTTGCTCTTGAACATTGCCATTAAATCCCCAATGATACTTTGCTTTATTGCATCCCAATAGGTATCCACCTTATAACCATTGTTGGTACAAGGAGCACTAAAGGAATTTCTCTCTTTTGTGTTTTCTTCCAAAGACTCACCACTTTGATAGAAGGTGATTCCACTCGCATCCCCAACTTCCTTTCCCATGACTAATCTCCAATCCGACTCTATCCATCAAGGGATTCCCTCTCTTCCCCTTTGCTTTGGGGCCATCCTCACAATTGTTGGCAGTAATCCGCTACCATGAACCCTAGAAAACTCAAGTTCCAATTTCAGGCCAAAAATGTGATCCAAAGTCTACTCAAAACTTCAATCCTTATCACTACATCCAATATCCACATTTGCAGAATCCTCCTTCATGGTGAGGAGCTCTTCCTACCACCCTTTTTTGGCACCATTTGCTCATGAATTCTAGGTCATTGGAACACTATCCCCTTTCCTGGACTTTTGATTCTCCTTCAAGTCTACTATAAATTAAACTTTCATTTAGCTTTGTGACTTGCATTCCTTCAAGATGACTATTGAGAGGAACAAGATATCTTCTTACCATTTTGGATTTCCTTTGATGAAGCCTTAACCTTATAGTGTTACTATGTGCAGTCATTCTTTAGTCAATCTTCACTTGCTACTCATATCTTTGGCATACATTATTCCTATCACTCTCAATTTTAGCCTTCTCATGACTCAACCATTTTCTTGATTGTACCTTCTTGATTTGCATAACTTGAAGAAAAGTTGTTATAGTTTCTTTGGATTGTGTTAAGCACTCCGATGAAGACACCTTACTTTGGGTCTACTCCCCCATAAATTTAATGCAAGTCCTTCTTCCTTTGACACAAAGTAGACTTCTTGGGTCTACTCTGATTGCATGATTCTCTTCATTTGTACTTCATTAGGCTACAATTTGGCTTCAACAATACACTTCATCTTTAAAACTCTTAAAAACAATGTGGGTACCACATGTGATCTTAAGCATGCCATGGATGGAGCACTACAACCCCATGGTAAATTGGAGAAAGAAAATAGTGAGAATTAACCAATGGAAGATAATTGGAGATAGTGAAAGATTGCAAAGGCAAGAACTGCCTCTGTATGTTGTATTGACAATAGTTATTAGTAAGGCAGATAGATGTCTAATGAGTCTAATAAGAGAAGTCCAGAGTGGACAACTTGAGTGACATTTCTTGAGAATTTGAAAGATCTGGTCAATGAGTTTCAATATGTCTTTCTAGATTATTTACTTTCAAGAATTCCACCAACAAGGAGAGTAGATCATAAACTTGAGATAATTCTTGGGAAGACACCTCCTTGATATATCAACTATCACCTCATGAGTTGGAGGAGTGCAAGGCTGTGACAACTCGGTAAATATCACTTTTGCGGTAATCAGGTAAGTAAAGTTCATTCCCGCAGAGATACTAGTAAAAAATATCCAAATACAAAGTCAAATGTCATAATGTAGTTCTTATTGGTTGTGTCTTTAATCTCTCAGGTAGAAACCACACCCAGAAGAGAGTAACAAGCATTGATTCACAATCTTGTCACAACAAACTGTCACACATAATCACAACTCCATCAAATCTTTCCAAACAATCTTGATTGTGATGACTTAGGCTCTCTCAAAAACAACACCTCACTGCAAAACAACTTTGCTTCAGAATTGTGTTCCACCCTTCCATTGAAGGCACAACTTCCTCAATCTAAATTGCTTCACATCAACTTCACACTGCACTCACAAATGCATAATACTACCAACACTACAATTCTTCTCAGATCTATCAAGGCATTGCTTTGATTGCACTTCACTCAAGATCAAATACACAGAATGAAGATCATGGCTGCGGAATCCAACATCCAACAAGCACACTGACTTGCACTTCAGAATTCTCCCAACGCTCACAAACACAATCACAATGTTGATACTCGGAATCAAGCTCAAGCAACGAACACTGCTTCACAACACTTCACTTTATCTATTCTCAGAAATTGTGAGCACTGAACAACATATGATTGCAAATGCCTTTAAATAGTGAAGCAAACAATAATTATCTACCTAATGTACCACTTCCTAACAGCTCTTCCTAACAGCTCTTCCTACCTGCAGATCCAAAATGACAATCCACCTCGTCAAATCTCAATTCTATTACTACTCCGATCTGATGTCTACTTCTTCCTTGGCTTCCAATCCCAAAGTAACTTTGCTTACTATTCTATCCTCAGGTTTCAAAACTTCTAATTCCTCTACCAATTCTACTACTTCTTCTTCCTGATCTACAATTCCTGTCATAGTTAAGCCTTCTAAATCTTTATCTCCCGACCCACTCTTCTCTAATATCTCCGACGGTAATTCCAAAGACATCTGCACTCTTATGTTATCTACTTTGGGTTTTGCTTTGACTTCCTTCCGAAGTCTGTCTATCTTTAATTTCACTAAGTCTAATCTAATTGTGATATTGTCTTCTACTTCCAATATCTTTCTATCTACAAGAGCTTTGAGACTGATAAGTAAAGCATTCAAATCTTTATCCTTTGCATTTCTCCTCCTCATCTCCTACACCAACAACTTCAACTCATGCAGTCTCATTTCTTCAATTCGCACATTGGCTTCTGTACTCAGCATCACATTCACTTTTTTATCACAATCTACTTCAATGGTTCTAGTCTCATTCTTCTCTCTTGTTCTCAATCTGCAAGCCAATCTTCTCTATACATTGCCAATTCTGCTTCAAACTCAGCTTTCAAAGTCTCCTTCTCCTTCTCCTTCTGCATAATCTTCTCCTCCAGATTGCGAAGTAACTCTCTTAGTCTTTCTTCCTCTCTATATCTCCCTGTGAACTCTCTTTGCCAGAGCTGCTTCTTCTCTTCTACACTCTCTATCACTTTATCGAGCTCTTGCTCCTTCTCTGCTACTCTTGCCATAGCATGGATAATTTCTAATCTTGAATCATCAAATTGATGCTTCAAATGTTCATACTCAACTATTTGTCTTTCCCTGGCTATGACATTCTGCTCTATAATCCTCTCTCTACTCTCCACTTCCCTCTTCAAGTTCTTGATTATTTGATTTTGTACTACTACATCTACTCGTAATGCTTCCCTTTCCTCCTCACCTCGGATTACACTCTTCTTTAATTCCGAGTTCTCTTCTTCTAATCGAGCTAAAACCTGCAACATAGTCTTCACCTCCAGACACTTTGACTGCATCTCCTTCTTCTTGTGCTCTAACTTCACCAACAACGGGACACTACCTCCCGCAGATACTCTACTCCTTCACTCACATTTATTTTGACTCACGGACTTATCTCCTTCCAAGGTCGTGCTTCCTCTACTTCTTCTCCTCCTTGTCGACTCCTCTTCTTTGACTTTGGAGTGCTCACTTCCAACTGCACACTCTACTCCTTCTGCGAGTAGTACTCATCACTGCTCCTGATCTGAAGAATGTATTGCTGCTCCTCCGTATCAACATCTCGCCTTAAGTTGGGATAGAAATGGGACACCATCTTATTTTTCTCCGATGCATTGAGCAAGTTCAGCCCTAGATAGAAATGGGCTGCAAATGGTACAATGTAATGTGGAGACGACCTGTCCCGCAAATTCCACACCATCTGTCTTGTCCTCCCATGAAGACACTTTGCCCAATTAATTGGCTCTCCTGCAAACATCTTATAGAAGAACACCACTTGGTGTTTCATCACATAAGTCGTTCTCCTCGGCTTCAAGATTGCCATTAGAGCACTCACGATCCCTCTCTTGACAGGATCCTTATGGCTCTCCACTTTGTAGCCATTCTTTGTGTGCTTCAAAGAGAAGGTATCTCTCACTTCTTGGGTTTCTTTAGCTACTTCTCCTTTCCCCAAGAATCTGGCACCATGCTCCACGCCTGCTTCTCTCCCGAGTACTAACCCCCAATCCAACTATATCCATCGAGCCGGATTTCCTCTCTTCTCTTCTTCTTTAGGGCCATCAAGACACTTACTCTCAATGATCTCAGTCATGAAACCTAGAAAGCTAGCATTCCAGTTCCATGCCAAGAATGTGATCCAAAGCTTGCTCAAGACTTCAATTCTTGCGATCACATCTAACCTCCAAATTGCATGATTTCTTACTGCGAATTCGGAGTTCTTCTTCCCACTCCCCATCTTTCTCTCTTCCACTATGGGCAGGGGACTATTCTTTCTACTGATTCCCGGATTAACTCTCTCAACTTCCTCTTGACACACCAGCCCGTCTTCGACTATACTTCCCTTCCCATGATCTCTTGCAGGCCAACTTCTCAATGACGATGGGAAATTGCTTGTTATTGCTTCATCTTTAGCCCAATTTTTATAGAGTCATGCCTTCTCCGTCTTTCTTCAATTTGAGTTTCTGCCAAGAAATCACACCTCTTGCATGCTCTTGTCACTGTCAAGTGTCCTTCATGCATAGGATCGCCAATTTTGAATGGTACCTTCTTGAATGTCTTGCCCCAAAGGAAAGTTATTATGCTGTCCTTGCCTCAAATTGAGCACCCTCAAGATGAAGACTCCTTACTTCAGGTTGTATGCTGACAAGGCAATTCTGAGTACCTCGCCTCTTGACCCAAAGTCACGTTACCTCAGGTTACATCCCGAGGACACTTTTCTTTGCCTTCTTTGGCCATACAAGCGCAATTCAACTTCTTTGTACACTTCTTCTTCAAAATTGAGAAAAAAACAAAAATGTGGGTACCACAAAGGCTCAAATTAAGGATATGCTACAAAAAAGGTTTATCTAACCCAACAATCACCATATGGTGCTCTTGTCTTGTTTTTGAAGGACAAGAACAGTATAATGCAAATGTGCATTGACTATCATGGCCTGAATCAACAAATGGTGAACAGAAAATACCCATTATCTTGCATCAAGACTTGTTTGATCAACTCAATGGGGCACAACACTTCACCAAACTTGACTATGGAGTGGTTATAACCAAATCATGATTGCATTGAAAGATCTACCACAAAACTACTTTTCGAACAAGATATGGTCACTTTGAGTACCTTGTGATACCATTTGACTTCACCAATGCACCAGCTACTTTCATGAGTTTGATGAATGGTATATTTCATCCATACTTGGATAAGTCTATTATCATTTTCTTGATGACATCTTAGTCTAAAAGAGGACAATGAAGGAGCACAAGCAACATCTATGAGAAGTCCTCCAAATCCTTTGACAAAACCAATTGTATGCCAAAATCTCAAAGTGTGAGTTTGGCAAGTTTGAAGTAGATTACTTGGGGCATAGATTAATTTTTAAAAGTATCCAAGTTTTAACAAATAAAATAGATGTCATTCAAAAATTAAGATGCTCTAGAAGATCGGACTCAACTCAAGAGTTTCTTGGGGATTGATGAGGCTATATCATCAATTTGTCAAGAACTTCTCCAAGGTCATACAACCTCTAATAGCACTACCTTGCAAGGGAAAGAAGTGGATATGGGGTACCATATAAGAATTGGCCTTTCAAGAATTGAAAGATGAATTACTACATGGACCAATCTGAAATGGTATGACCAATGCATCCAATCAAGTTGGCTATAGAAACATCAAGCATTGTGGTAGGAGTAGTCTTACAATAGGAATTGTATGATGGATGGCACCTAGTTGCATATTTCTCTTGAAAGCTATTATTGGTAGAGCACAACTATCACACCACCAAACAAGAAGAGTTAACTATTGTCCAATGCAACCAAGCATTGGTAGTGGAGACAAACCACTAGTCTACCTTGAGTCATAGAAAGATTTATCCCATAAGTAGATTCATTGAGTAGAGTGGAGACAACAATTCAACATGATGATCACATATGTGGAAGGCAAGAAGCAACTTGCAAATGTATTCACCCAAATGCCTATGGTAAACAATCTAATTGAAGAGGTTATGATGAACCCAAATTTTGGCCAAGGATTCTTACTACAACAAAGGTTGACCCACAAATTGTAAGAGCTCATTCATCCAAAGGCTTGACTAGTGCCCAAGGACTCACCATTCATGACTATAAGTTATGGATCCCGTAAAATCTAGACCTTAGAACCATTATCCTAGCAGAATTTCATGATTCTACTATTGTAAGTCATGTTGGAGTGGACAAGACCTTAGTTGCAATCAAATGCCATTACTATTAGCCCAAGCTGACCAACAATGTGATGGAGTACATTGAAAGTTGCATAATTTATCAAAAAAATAAAGCCTTAAATTAGACTCCCGCATGACTTCTTCAACCCTTCCTTACTCCTACACAGCATTGGGAGCAAGTCAGTATGGATATGGTTTGTGAATTGCCCAAGACTACCTTAGGTTTTGACTCCACTATAGTCTTTGTAGGCCAACTCAACAAAATGATTCATGTGTGTCTTATGACCAAGGATATGACTACTCCACAATTAGCTCAATTGCACTTAGTTATAGTCTTTTCTCACCATGGCCTATCTCAAGTACTCATCACGGATCAAGGCACTCTATTCATTAGTTTATTTTGGGGAACACTCTTTGGCATCTTCAAAACCAAACTTGACATGTCCACAACATACGATCCACAAACCAATGGCCAAACAAAGTGGACCAATTGCACTATTAAGGACATGCTCCGGGGCTTCACATTCACACACAAGAATGGTGGGACATCTTACTTCCATTGGTGGAATTTGCCTACAACAATTCAATCAATGCAGTTTTACAAGTCCCACCATTCTTCCTCATATATGGAGAACACCTTTTTTACACCTTTGAGCTTGGTAAAGTATGGTACCCACATTTTTCATTTTGACAAGTCTTGAAGAAGAAGTGTATCAAGGAAGCCAAATTATGAAGGAAAGGATAGAATTATGTGTCTTTGGAGTAAACCCATAGAATTCTACCTTGGGTCGGGAACCAGAAGTACTTGGATGGGGTTACAAAGAGACTAATCCAAAGAAGAGCATCTTGGAACGGTAAGCAAAGGCCAATACAAAGACAATATAACAACCTCTATGTGTCAAGCCAGTCAAGAACGTACATTTCAAGAAACAGCAGAGGCAGGAGAAGAGTAACTTGACACTGGCAAGAAACCAATGCATAGAGGAAGTGAGAGTAGATTTTGAAATCAAGTGAAGAATGACTACACTTAGAGGTGATATAAAATTGCAATAGTGTAGGGGGAAATCAAACATGTCAAGTAGATACCTTGTTCCTCTAAGTAGTCATCCTATAGTAATGCATGTCAAGAAGCCAATTGAGAGTGAAATTTTCCAAAGTCTAGAAGGGGTTAGAGTGTTGCGTCAAAGAGACGGGATAATCTTCCAATGCCAAGAACTAGTGAGCAGATCATGGCAAAGAAGACTAAGAGCGCACTTGCAATGAGGAGTTTTGCAATTCGGCAATTAGATGTCATAGCTAGGATTGAAGTCTTGAATAGACTTTGGATCACATTCTTGGCATGGAATTGGAATGTCAATTTTCCAAGCATCATGGTAGAGATAGCTTCTAGTAATTGTGAGGAAGGCCCCAAAGTCATGGGGAAGAGAGGAAATCCGGTTTGATGGACTGAGTCTGATTGGAAGTTAGTATTGGAGAAGGAAGCAAGAGAGGCAATTGGGGTCACCTTCCATAGGAAGTGTAACATTGCAAAAGAGATTGTGGAAATCTGAAATTTTTTCTTTGCTCAGCGGACCAACAATGGCTACAAAGTGAAGTCCTATTGGGACCCAATTAAGCAAAGCATTGTAGGGGCACTCATGGCCATGTTGAAGCCCAAGCAAATGACATATGTAAACATGCAGTAGGTAGTCTTCTTCCACCAGATGTTTGCAGGAGAGAAGATGAACTAGGCAAAGTGTTTCCATCAACAAACAAGGTAGATGATCATAAATTGGAGGACCAATTTGCCACCACACTACTTTGCACCATTGACATTGCACTTTGGATTAGACCTACTGAAAATGGAGGAGAGGCAACATATGGTTTTGCATTTCCATCCTAATCTTTGACGAGAAGCAGATGAAGAAGAGCAATGATACATTTTACAATTGCAAGTCAACGACAAGCATTTCATCAAAATGGGACAGAGGGAGATGGTGGAAGGAAAAAGTCCAAAGTCAAAGAAGCGGACTAAATCAAAGAAGTACCTTACCCCAGCCCTAACAAAAGACCCAAAGACTCAATCCGCAAGGTAAGAATGTGGTGAAGGACAAGACTTTGGAGACAGAGTCTGAAGGAGAGACAAAGTCCAGAAGAGGAGACTCCAAAGAAGCTGAACTCACATTACAAAGTGAGGAATCCGGGAGTGAGAGTGAAGGTGAAGGTGAAGATGAGGTGTTCCATGCAGCGATTGATTGTATGGAGGGAGGAGATGGATGAAGAACCAAAGAAGGATGACCAAAAGGGAGGAAGTGCCAAGAGATCAATGATAGTTGAACCCATAGTTCCAAGCTCAATTTATAAGGAAGAATTAAGCTCAGAGGGAATATCATTGAAGGTACAAAGATCAAGACTTTGGGGGAAGGCTCTGGCGGAAGAAGCATCAATGGAAGCAAAGTATGAAGATAGGGCCAAAGACAAAGAAGACTTTGATAGGGTGAAGTACTTGTGACAACCCGGCAAATATCACTTTTGCGGTAATCAGGTAAGAAGAGTTTGTTCTCGTAGAGATACGATTCAGAATTGGTCAAATACAAAGTCAAATAGTAACAAGCAGTTCTTCTTGGTTGCATCTTTAATCTCTAAGGTAGAAACCACACCCAAAAGAGAGTAACAAGCATTGACTCATAGTCTTGTCACAACAATTTGTCACTCATAATCACAACTCCATCAAATCTTTCCAAACAATCTTGATTGTGATGATTTAGTCTCTCCCAAAAATGGCACTTCACTGCAAAATGACTTCACCTCAAAATTGTGTTCTACCCTTCCACTGAAGGCACAACTTCCTTGATCAAAATTGCTTCACATCAACAATGCACTACACTCACAATTATAGAATACTACCAACACTACAATTCTTCTTAGATCTATCAAGGCATTGCTCCGATTGCACTTCACTCAAGATCAAACACATGGAATAACAATCAAGGCTGTGGAATCCAACATCCAACAAGCACACTGATTTGCACTTTGAAATTCTTCACACACTCACAAACACACACATAGTGTTGATACTCGAAATCAAGCTCAAGCGACGAGCATTGAAATCAGCACTTCACTTTATTAATTCTCAGAAATCATGAGCATTGAACAACAACATAGTGCGAATGCCACCTTTAAATAGGCAGATCACTTGATAGTTACTAACAACCATACCGTTTCCTAACAACTCTTCCTACCTGCAGATCCAAAATGATAATGCACCTCTTCATATCTGCCTCTTCAAATCTCAAATTTGTTTCTAATCCAATCCAATGTCTACCTCAACTTCAGCTTCCAAACCCGATCTCGAAGTAACCTCACATACTACTCTATCCTTTTGTTTCACAACTACCTTCTCTTCTACAAATTCTAACACTTCTTCTTCTTGATCTACAATTCCCGCCATGGGTAATCTTCCTAACTCTTGATCTCCCGACCCACTCTTCTCTAATATCTCCAATGGTAACTCCAAAGATATCTGTACTCCTATCTCATTGACTTCAGGCTTTGCTCTTACATCCGTCCAAAGTTTATCTATCTCTAACTTAACAAAATCCAATCTAATTGCGATATTGTCTTCCACTTCAAATATCTTCCTATCTACTCAAGTTTTGCAACTAATCAGCAAAGTGTTCAAATCTTTATCCTTTGCATTTCTCCTCCTCGTCTCTTGCACCAACAACCTTAACTCGTGTAATCTTATTTCTTCAATCCGCACATTGGCTTCTATACTCAGCATCACATTTGTGACAACCCGGCAAATATCACTTTTGCGCTAATCAGGTAAGTAAAGTTTGTTCCCGCAGAGATACAATTCAGAATTAGTCAAATACAAAGCAAAGTAACAATTTCAGTTCTTCATGGGTTCTTCTTTAGTCTCTCTGGTAGAAACCACACCCAGAAGAGAGTAACAAGCATTAACTCGCAGTCTTGTCACAAATTCACACTCCTTAATCACAACACCTTCAATTCTTTCCAAATAATCTTGATTGTGATGATTCTGGCTCTCCCAAAAACGGCACTTCACTACAAAATGACTTTGCCTCAGAATTGTGTTCCACCCTTCCACTGAAGGCACAACTTCCTCGATCAAAATTGCTTCACATCAACTTCACATTGCACTCACAAATGTAGAATACTACCAACACTACAATTCCTCTCAGATCTGTCAAGGCATTGCTTTGATTGCACTTCACTCAAGATCAAACACACAGAATGAAGATCAAGACTGCAGAATCCAACATCCAACAAGCACATTGACTTGCACTTCAAATTTCTCCACACACTCACAAACATAGACACAAAGTTGATACTTGGAATCAAGCTCAAGTAACGAGCACTGCTTCATACCACTTTGCTTTATTTATTCTCAGAAATAATGAGCACTGAACAACATAAGACTGCAAATGCCACCCTTAAATAGTGAAGCAAATGACAATACTAACAACTATACCGTTTCCTAACAACTCTTCTAACCTGCAGATCCAAAATGACAATGCACCTCTTCATATCTGCCTCTTCAAATCTCAATTCTATTACTAATCCGATCCAATGTCTACTTCTTCGGCTTTCAATCTCGATCCCAAAGTAACTTCACTCCCTCCTACTCTATCCTCGGGTTTCATAACTCCTACTTCCTCTACCAAATCTAACAATTCTCTTTCCTAATCTGAAATTCCACTAGCAGGTAATCTATCTAACTCCTTATCTCCTGACCCACTCTTCTCTAATGTCTCCAATGGTAACTCCAAAGACATTTGCACTCCTACTTCATCTACTTTGGGTTTTGCTCTGACATCCTTCCGAAGTTTATCTATTTCTAATTTGAACAAGTCTAATCTGATTGTGATATTGTCTTCTACTTCCAATATCTTCCTATCTACACGAGTTCTTAGACTGATCAGTAAAGCATTCAAGTCTTTGTCCTTCACATTTCTCCTCCTCATCTCCTGCACCAACAACTTCAACTTGTGCAACCTCGTCTCTTCAATGAGCACACTGGCCTCTGTACTCAGCATCGCATTCATCTTGATCACAATCTCCCTTTATGGCTCCAATCTCATTTTCCTCTCCCGTTCTTGATCTGCAAGCCAATCTTCTCTGTACATTGCCAATTCTGCTTCAAACTCGGCTTTTACAACTTCCTTCTCCTTCTCTTTCTGCACAATCTTTTCCTCCTGATTGCAAAGTACACTCTCAACCTTTCTTCCTCTCTATACCTCACTGTCAACTCTCGTTGCCACAGCTGCTTCTTCTCCTCTTCACTCTCCATCACTCTATCAAGCTCTTGTTCTTTCTCTGCTACTCTCGCCATAGCATGGATAATTTCTAGTCTTGAATCAACAAACTACTACTTCAAGATTTCATACTCAACAATTTGTCTTTCCCTTGCTATGACATTCTGCTCTATCAGTTCCTCTCTATTCCTTGCTTCTCTCCTCAAATTCTCAATCACTTGATTCTATACTACTGCATCTACTCGTAGTACTTCCCTTTCTTCCTCACCTCGAATTATACTCTTCTTCAATTCTGAGTTCTCTTCTTCTAACTGTGCTAACACCTGCAATACAATCTTCACCTCCAAACATTTTGACTGCATCTCCTTCTTCTCGTGCTCCAACTTTACTAATAATGGGCACACAACCTCCCGTAGGTACTCCACTCCTTCACTCGGAGTTACCTCAACTTGCGGACCTAGCTCCTTCTTTGCCTCTTCTTCTCTCGATACTTGCCTTCTAAGCTGCAGTCGCCTTATAGGAATGGATGCTTTGCTCCCCAAACTTCCATCCTCCTCCTCTCTTACCTTACTCGGCCCCGCTTCACACTTCACCTTTTGCCTGGAACAAACTCCTTGTTGAATGGTAACTTTCCTTTCTTCCTACTTTGGCACTTCGTCTTCCAACTTTGAGTTACCTTTCTCCTCCATCTCCATTGTGGCTTCCTCTTCCTTGGGTACCGATGTCATCTCCTCTCCATCGTCGCTATCACTACATGTTTCTCCACTCTACAGTGTGAACTTGGGTTTTTCATCTCTTTACGAGTCTTCACACTTGCACTTGGCTTTGCCTTCCAATTCTTCCTCCAACAATGTGATTACCACCATACCTTTCCTTGGGTTTACTCTTCTAGTCTTCCAAGGTCTTACTTTCTCGACGTCTTCTCCTTCTCCTTGTCGACTCCTCTTCTTCGACTTTGAAGTACTCACATCAATTGTACACTCTTCCCCATCTACGCATAGTACTCATTGCTGCTCCTGATCTGAAGAATGTATTGCTGCTCCTCAGCGTTGCGATCACATCTAACCTCCAAATTGCATGATTTCTCATTGCAAATTTGGAGTTCTTCTTCCCTCTTCCCATCTTTTTCACTTCCACTCTGGGCTAGGGACTATTCTTCCTATTGATTCCCGGATTAGCTCTCTTGAATTCTCCTCTACACATCAATGCATCTTTGACTCTACTTCCTTTCCCACAATCTCCTGCAGGACAACTTCTTAACGGCCAGGGAAAATTGCTTGTCATTGCTTTGTCTTTAGCCCGATTTTTATAGAGTTGTGCCTTCTTTGTCTTTCTTCAATTCAAGATTCTACAAAGAAATCACACCTCCCGCATGCTCCTGTCACTATCAAGTGTCCTTCACGCATATGACCGCCATTTTTTAACGGTCCCTTCTTGAATCTCTTGCCCCAAAGGGAAGTTGTTACACTATCCTTGGCTCAGTTTGAGCACACCCGATACGAAGACTTCTTACTTCAAGTTGTATGCTGACAGGGCAATTCTGAGTACCTCGCCTTATGACCCAAAGCCACGTTACCTTGGGTTTCATCCCGAGGACACTTTTCTTTGCCTTCTTCAGCCATACAGGCGCAATTGGACTTCTCTATACACTTCTTCTTCCACATTTTGTAAAAAAACCAAAAATGTGGGTACCACAGCGTTCATCTTGATTACAATCTCCTTCAATGGCTCGAGCCTCATCCTTCTCTCCTGTTCTTGATCCGCCTACCAATCTTCCCTATATGTTGCCAGTTTGCCTTGAATTTGGCTTTCACCGTCTCCTTCTCCGTCTCCTTCTGAACAATCTTCTCTTCCAGATTACGAAGTAACTCCCTTAACCTCTCTCCCTCTCTCTATCTCAATGTCAGCTCTCTTTGCCATAGTTGCTTCTTCTCTTCTACACTCTCCATCACTCTATCGAGCTCTTGCTCTTCTCTGCTACTCTTACCATAACATGAATGATTTCTAATCGTGAATCAGCAAACTGTTGTTTCAAAATTTCATACTCAACTATAGTTCTTTCCCTTGCTATGACATTTTGCTCTATTACTTGCTCTTTATTTTCCACTTCCCTTTCTAGATTCTCCTAACTTGGTTCTATACTACTCCATCTACTCGTAGTACTTCCTCTTGCTCCTCTCCTCGGGTTATGATCTTCTTCAACTCCAAGTTCTCTTCTTCTAACCTGACCAATACCTACAACACAATCTTACCTCCGGACACTCCGACTGCATCTCTTTCTTCTCTTCCTCCAACTTCATCAACAACGGGCATACAACCTCCCATAGATACTCCACTCCTCTGCTTAGGCTTACCTTGGCTTGCGGGCTTCTCTCTTTCTTCACTTCTTCTTCACTTGATACTCTTCTTCTCAGCCATAGTTGCCTGATTGGGATGGATTCTTCACTTCTTGAACTTCCACTCTCCACTTCTCTTCTTCAACTTGGCCCCACCTCACACATCACCTTCCATATGGAATGGAAACCTCTCTGAATAGTCACTCTCTTCTCCTCCTTCTTTGGAATCTTTGTTGTCTTGACTTGGGTAACCTTCTTTTGCCATCTCTATATTTCCTTCTTCCTCCTTTGATACAGGCTACATCTCCCTCCATCTTCACTCTCGCTACTTGCTTCACCACTCTACAATTGGAATTCAGGTTCTTCCTCCTTCTCCGAGTCTTCTGACTTGTACTCGGCTTCTCCCTTTGATTCTTCTCCCAATGATGCGATCACCACCAGGTCCTTCCTTGGGTTTACTTTTCTGATCTTTCAAGGTCTCATCACCGCTACACTTCTTCTTCTCCTCCTCTTTGACTCCTCTTCTTTGACTTTAGAGTATTCAACCCCAAATGCATGCTCTGCCCCATTTGCACGTAGAACTTGTCACTACTTCTGATTTGTAGAATGTACTGCTACTCCTCCGCATTAGCATCTCTTCTCAAGTCAGGATGGAAGTGCAACACCATCTTGTGTCTTTTGGCCGCATTCAGCAAATTCCGTCCCATGTAGAAATGGGCTGCAAATAGCACAATGTAGTACGGAGGCAACTTGTCCCGCAAGTTCCACACCATTTGTCTTGTGCCTTGATGGAAGCACTTGCCCAATTAATTGGTTCCCCTACAAACATCTTGTGGAAGAACACCGCTTGATGTTTCATCACATAAGTGGTTTGCTCTGGCTTTAAGATAGCCATCATTGCTCCTATGATGCCTCTCCTCCCAAGGTCCTTGTAACTCTTGACTTTATAACCATTCTTTGTGTGATTTGAAGAAAAGCCATAGTGCACTTCTTGGGTTTCCTCAACTACTTCTTCTTTCCTCAAGAATGTGGCTCCTTGCTCCTCACCCACCCCTCTTCTGAGTACTAACCTCCAATCCGACTCTGTCCATCAAGCCGGATTTCCTCTCTTACCCTCTACCTCGGGTCCATCAAGACATTTACTCTTGATGATCTTGGTCATGAAACCTGGAAAACTAAGGTTCCAGTTCCATGCCAGAAAGGTGATCCAAAGTCTGCTCAAGACTTTGATTCTTGTGATCATATCTAATCGCCGGATCGCATGATTTCTCACTGCAAATTCAGAGTTCTTCTTTCCACCTCCCATCTTACTCTCCTCCACTATGGGTGGGTGACTACTCTTCCGATCGACTCCCGGACTAACTCTCCTAACTTCCTCCCAATGCAACCATGTGTCTCTTACTACACTCCCTTTTCCAAAATCTCCCTCAGAACAACTTCTTAATGGCAATGGAAAATTAATATCATCTCTTTGTCTATCCCAAATCTTATAGTGGTGCACCTCCTCTGTCTTTCTTCACTTCAAGTTTTTTACCGAGAAATCACACCTCTTGCATGCTCTTGTCACTATCAATTCCCCCCCCCCCACTCCTAGGCCAGCCATTTTTTCTATGCGGTACCTTCTTGAATGTTCAACCCCAAAGGAAAGTTGTTACACTGTCCTCGCCTTGAGTTGAGCACCCCCAAGCCAAAGTCTCCTTACTTCAGGTTGAATGCTGACAAGACCAATCCGAGCACTTTGTCTTTTGACACGAAGTCACTTTACCTTGGGTAACAACCCAAAGACACCATTCTTTGCCTTATGATGCCAGATAGGCACAATACAACTTCATCTATACACTTCTTCTTCCAAAAATATAAAAAAACAAAAATGTAGGTACCACAATACTTATTGCAAATTGTGAGTCCATTGTTAGAGCAGCTGAAGAAGCAAAAGAAGGTGATCCAGCAAGATCATGTAGAGGTGAAGAATGAGTTGCAAGTTGTGAAGTATCTACTGGATGAAGTAAAGGAATTGAAGGAGATTGTAATTCAAAGAGAAAAAGAAATTGAGGAACTTTGAGTGTATGCAGTCTTGAATAAGAAGACTTTAGAGAACTTGCAAGAGAGTTTTGAGAAGCATGGAAGAGAGATGCACAGTCAAGCCAAAGAGTTGAAAGAGTAGACAATGCTGTTAGTGAAAGTGAAAGGTGAAGTCAACAAAGTTTGTATTGAAAACGTTCATGTGAAGGCAATGGTGGCTATGATGGAGCAAGAATTACAGAGCCTGAAGAAGAGGTAGGGAAGGATCAAGCATAGTAGAAGGAGTTGGTGATAATTGAGAGGAGTAACCAACCAAGAGGAGGAATAATTGAGAAGCTTGGTAAGATGTATTAAGGTGCAGAGTGCTCAATATGCGGAAGAAAAGAAGATGCTTGCCGCCCAGTACGAAGACAAGTTGAAGATGTATAGAGAAGAGTTGAAAGCAGAACAATCTTGAGGGTATGCATTAGAGTCAGTAGGAGAAGTTGTGGGAAGACTACATTCAATGCTTAGCACAGAATCTAAGGGAATGTTGGAGGAAGCAAGAATGCATGAATTGAAGTTGCTAGTGCAAGAAACAAGAAAGAGGAGAGTGAAAGATGTAGATATGAATACTCTGTTGATTTGTTTGAGGGAATGAGTAGATAGGAAGATAATTGAGGTAGAAGACAATGTAAGTCTTAGATTAGAATTAGTAAATTCAGATTTAGAGAGACTTTGGAGTAATGTGAAGGAAGATAAGAAGTCCAAAGTTGTAGACGTAGGAGTTCAGGTGTCTTTGGATCAGTTATCTGAGACATTAGAGAAGAGTGGGTTGGAAGATAAAGAGTTAGATAAGTTACCTACCAATGCAATTGTAGTTTGTAATGAAGTAGAAATAGTGGAAGATGTAGTAGAATAAGATAGACCCAAAGAAGGAGAAGTGATAGGAGGATCATCGGGTTTGGAAGCCAAAGTTGAGGTTGACATCGGATCAGAGTAGGAACTGTGAGCCGGCTTGTCTCTCACTTATGATGAACCTCTGATGGCTATTATGGTAGCGCACCATGGACTAAGAAGGCAAGGAACCCCATCATACTCCTCCAAGGCTAACACTCCAAGACTCAAGACTTTGCTCACTAGAGAACTCAATGGGAGAGAGATAGTTGCAAATGAAAGAATGATCAATACTTCTTCACACCTTGTTTATATACTTGTGAAATAGTTACGCACCAAAGCTACTAACTATTGGAGTAACTCAAGTTACTAAGCTAAAACTCAAGTAAAGTCAAAAAGTATAAAGGAATATCTATCCACATGGGCATATTCCACTAAGCATGTGATCTTATCTTGACCCAACTACTAAGTCAAGGATTCCTTCACATGAGCTATCCTTGGACTATAGAAGAATCTAAAACAAAAAGTCTTGCGGGCCCAAGAGTTCTCAACTCTTTTCTCATAGCCAAACACCTAGGAATAATATCAAGTCAACACACTAGAATTCAAAATAGTGGTGCTCATCTTTTCCACTTCCTCTAAGGTAAGGTCCCCTTTATCTTAGCTATGACTAACTTTAGCTAATCATGACTAATGTAAAACATCCTTTATCTCTATATAAATAATATCTCTCAAGTACTTGTAATACCAAGCTAAATATCACAATACCACACACATGCACAAATGGGTTTTACAGAACAGATTTGAGATTTGAAGAGGCAGATATGAAGAGGTTCATTGTCATTTTGGATTTGCAAGTTTGTAGAGTTGTTGTAGAATGGTATTTTTGTTAGTAACTATCAAGAGCTTTGCCTATTTAAAGGAGGCATTTGCAGAGTTATGTTGTTCAATATTCATAAGTTTTTAAGATAGATCAAGCAAAGTGTTGAGTTTAGTGCTCATCGTTTGATCTTAATTCTGAGTATCAATTATATATTCCGAGTATCAATTCTATGTGTGTGTGTGTGTTGGGAGAATTTTGAAGTGAAAGTTGGTGTATTTGTTGGATATTGAATCCATAACCTTGATCTTCATTATGTGTGTTTGATCTTGAGTAAAGTGCAATTGAAGCAATGCCTTGATAGATTTGAGAGGAATTGTAGTGTTGGTAGTATTTTGCGTTTGTGAGTGCAATATGGAAATGATGTGAAGCAATTTTTATTGAGGAAGTTGTGCCTTCAGTGGAGGGGTGGAACACAATTCTGAGGCAAAGGTGCTTTGCAATGAAGTTGCCATCTTTGGAGGAATCTGAATCATCATAATCAAGATTTGTTTGGACAAAATTTGATGGAGTTGTGATTACGGAGTGTTTATTTGTGATGAGACTATGATCAGTGCTTGTTACTCTCTTTTGGTTATAGTTTCTACCTAAGAGATTAAAGATGAAATCAAAAAGGGCTACATTATCATCATTTGCTTTATTTTAAGATAATTTTGCACTCTAAAAGTGTTGAACCTCTTAATCCATTTCCAGTTGAAGTCGACACATCAAAGAAGAAGAATCTATCTACAAAGACCCCACTTTGAACTTGACTAATTGGAATCCCTAGGTTTTCCACACAACATCAATTCCAACCAGTTCCTTGGGTCCATCAAGTTCAACCTTACCACAGCCGATTCCTCAGAGCCAAAGTATGACTTTGTTACTTATCACCTAACACACCTACTAGAAGTATAAGGGGACAGAACAAGACAAAGACTTTGACAAATTTATCAAAGAATTTGAAGTCATTTCCTAAGCCAACAAGGAACATGACTCTGTAGATCATCTGTGCATTTTTCCAAGTCTGCTCCAAAAGAAAGCTCGGAGTTGGTATACTCATGTAACCCAAAAGGGGTTCATCCCAACGGATTGAGCAGACTTGCAAATGGCTTCCTGGAACAATTATGGGAAGTTGATTATGATACGAGTGTCTTTGTGGCACTGAATGATTTGGATAGGGGGAAGAAGGAGAAATTGAAAGACTACTCTAAGCGGTTCATGGCCCTTTTGAACCATGTCTCGAAGCAATTTGGTGTGGTGGGTTACTCCAATGCCGAAGCCATTACTTGGTTCCTTGGAGGACTTTCACCAAAGATACGTATCTTTGCTAGGGAGAGGAATGCAACTACCCTAGACAAGGTCTCAAACATGTTGCCCAATATGAGGTGGCTCACTCTCACTCTTCTAGTAACAAAGAAATTGGGAGAAGAAGGGCAACAAGCCTAGAAGAAGAGCTTCTTGCAGTACATCCCTTTCTTTGGAGGAATCCTCCATATCTTCAAGTTCTTCTTTGGAATCCAAAGAACATTGAAAGGCAAGGAGAATCTGAAGACGTGGAGGAAAGAAGCCCTTAACACCCCCAGCAAAGAATGTAAATAAGGCTGATAATAAGCTAGAGACTCTTATCATAGAATTTGTGGATTTCAAGATCCAAATGATTGGAGCTAAGGACCGAAGAAAGCCTCCTTTATTTGGCAGACCAAATGTATGGTGCATTACATGTGGCAAGTCCGGCCATGCTAGTATAGAGTGCTTGACCCACAATGCATTTCCAATGCAATAAATTGATTGGATTCCAGGTTGGGACCCAAGTGAGGAAGACAAGGCAGTGTACCAAACCCAAGAGGTACAACCTCAGGTGAGCACATCATATTAAGGTCCAAGGTATTAACCAAGGGAGTACAACAACAATGCTCCCACAAAGACCACCAATGGGTGGCCAAAATAGGCCTCAAAATGTTGCATTGGGGGCTTGTTATAATTGTGGCTCAATGGGACATTGGTCTCCAAACTATCCGGAGCCAAAATGGAAAATTGGGTATGCCCCCCTATGTGGAAATTGTAAAAGGATTGGGTCATATTGGAAATCAATGCCCACAACCACCAAACACAAAGCCGCTTGTAAAATATGTACAGATTCCAGCTGAGCGGGATATGCTCCAGTTGAAAGGGGATACAAATGTAAATTGTATAACACTTGAGGAGGAGCGACCTCAAAAAGGGAGTCTGGCTTTTGAAGGTGAATGGCCAGACCTCAAAATTTTGAAGGTTGAGACATGCTCAAGTAAGAAGAAGCGTGATCCCAAAGAAGCAAGTACTACTTCTTTGTCTTCACAAAAGGCAAAGAGATTGCGCCCGCAAGCTATTCTTTTTGCCAAGGAGGAAAAGATTCTAGCAAAAGCTAAAACTAAAGCTTTGTAGAAAGAAATCAAGGAAGCAGTACAAAAAACTCAAGAAATGAGTTTGGAGGAGGATAAGAAGATGAAGCCTCCCGTGTTTCCAGCGGACATCAGATCCAAAGTGAAAGATCTGATCCAAGCCGAGCTAGGCAAACCCGAAGAACCTTGGGTCAAGACCACCAATACTATGGTCACCATCTTGAAGCGCCTTGATGTCCGACTTCAACGAGGAGAGACTTTGAACCCAAAGATGAAGGTGAAGAAGTACCTCAATATGATATTGTGGCAGATTTGGCATCTATGAATGCTAATGTAACATTCAAGCAATTGTGGGAGGACAAAAAGTTGTACAAGAAGCAATTGAGTTCAGCCCTCAAGAAAGTAAGGGCAATGACCAAGAAAGACTTGCCCATAATTTATCATATTGAACAAGAAGATTTGGGATCTCCCAAAGTGGATGCGGAGATTGTAGGCTACATGATCACATCCATACCCATTGATTCCGGGTTGGTTTGGTGTGAATCTTATGATAGAAGATACTGCACATTGATTGAGGTATACTATGTTTGAGCCAATGCCTCAAATTATGAAATTTATGGATCACAAGAACTAGCTGATGAAGGTGGTAGTATTTTTGTAGTTGTACTAAGACTCTCTCTATTTTGTACAGCTACGAAAATACTACCACCTTCATTAGCTAGTTCTCAAGATTTGTGATGGAGATAATCTTTCAACTTATGGATAAACTATCCATGAGAGTTCCATTAATATGCAATCTAGGATTTGATGTTGCTATAGAAATCTTGGAGCAACCTGAACCTTTTGTGTTCTTTAGGGTGGATTATTCTCAAATGGTATTAGTCATGTATATACTCTATTATTTGTAGAGTGAGAGGAAAAAAAGAAAAAAAAAAGTTGATAGAAAAGAAAGATAGTGAGGGGTTAAGATGGGGAAACTTCTGGTTTTCTTTGGCAAGGATAGAGAAGATGTGAAGGCCTTTGTGAGAGACTTCAAGAGAGTTTGCATAGGAAACAATGAAGAAGAATGAGTGGGTCTCATTATTACCAGATTTCTTTGAGGATGCAACACTTACATGGTATGAGTCAGAATACCAAAAGAGAGAGAGGAGAGATGGGGAAGAAGTCTTGGGAGATTTTGACTTCAGCATTCATTGAGAACTTTCTTCCATATGAGAGTTATGAGAGATTGATGGGTGAGGTTACCTTTCTCAAACAAGGAGATGGAGAGAAAGTGAGAGTCTATGTGGAAAGAGAGGAAAAGTTAGAGTCCAGATTTCACAAAGTGTTGAGGAAGGGTGGGGATGATGTGGAGACTACTATGATTGGCATAGGTGCCATGCTCACCAAGAATTTTGTGGGAGGATTGAGACCAAAAATAAGAAGCAAGGTGAGATATAAAAAACCTTCTTCCAAGGTTGAAGCTATCAAGATTGCAATTTGTATGGAGGAGAGTTTAGAAGGGGATGAGAATGATTTGGTAGTGAAGGAGGTTGTGCATCCTCCTAAAGGTTACAAGTATGGTGAAACTTCTTATACTTTGGTGGCAAAGGTTGCACCACAAGAAGTAGTTGCTCCAATTCTTGCACCTCCACCAAAGGATCCACTTTAAACCATCACAAAACAACTTGCAGATCTCAAGATCAATGTGGTGCAACTATGGGAGAGAAGAGAAGTGGATCAGAATGTGGGGAGAGTGCCTAGTAGTTATGGAATTTATCCATATAGATGAGGCTAACCAACCAACAATTTTAATGAGAGAAATTAATTTGGTTGTGGAGGAAGAGGTCACAGCCAAAGGAATTGCGCAAATTCTACTTACCATGGAGGAAGGGGTCATGAAGGAGCCAATAGAGGGAAAGAAGGAGGTAGTGAAACCCAAGTGCCTCCTAATCCAAACAAACGTAAGTAGATAGCATCTATAGATGTGGTTGAGAGCAAGTATGAGAAGAGAGAGTGCTCAAACTCCAAGAGTCTTAAGTTGGAGCTTTTGGCACAAGAGAAGAAGAGAGCTCATTTTGCAGAGGATGTGCACTCTTCTCAAGGATTTACTCCTAGCCAAGATACTCCTATGCTTACTAGGAGCACTTTCACAAGCACTCAACACTATCAACAACAAAGACTCCAAGGAAGAAGTTGGGGATGGAGGACATCTTGATCTCAAAGCAACAATGGAACTACAATGTCTTGGAGGATGTTGGTAATCACAAGGCTAACATCACAGTGGGCCAATTGATTACTTTGAATCCTACTTTGAGAAAGGAGCTTAGAGGTGGTTTAAGTTCTACAAGGAGCAAGAGGAAGAAGAAGGCAAAAGCTCTAGTATTAATGGGGGTGGTGGATGCCAAGCCAGCACCATGGGAGGCTTGTTAATATGCCTCCAAGATTGATGTGAGAGTGAATGGTCACAACATCAAGGATGGATTGGTTGATTGAGGATCATTAGTGAATGCCACATCAGAAAGGTTGATAAAGAAGTTGGGTATGATACCCTCAAGACCTTCAACATTTATAGTGAGCATGGCAAACAAACAACAAGTTTGACCAATAGGGGTGATGGATAAGGTGGTAGTTTCAATTATGGGAGTTCAAAATCTCATGACTTCCCAAGTCTTGAAGGATTCAAGCTATGAGTTACTTCTTGGGAGGCCATGGTTGAGAGCAGCACGCACAACTGATCAATGGCACAAAGGGTACTTGAGGATTGGGCCATCAAACCATAGAGTCACAGTTCTTGTGACTAACACCACCAACACTTCACATTTAGATACACCATCTTCTGATTATTGGGAATCAGATTTTGAAGGAGGAGCTTCAGGTGTGGACATAAGCATGGAGGAGAAGACTTCCACGGAGGAGGATGAATCTAAATCGGATTCAGATGTGTATCCCTTGTGTGCTATGGAATTTTCACCAAAGCCAAAGGTTTTGAAGGACCCAGATAAATCACCATTGACACTTGAGGAGGTAGAGAGAAGGTTAGCTACCCTCAAGTATGGCCCAAATGTTACCAAGGACGAGAAGGTGAGATTTGAGGAGATTTTCCGCAAGTTCAGCCATGTGTTTGCTTTCAATTACAAGGATTTGAAGGAAGTCACCTTGGAGGAGCACAAGATAGAGGTGGAATCACATGCAAGACCAATCCACCAAAAGCAATGTTACATTAGTCCACCAATATCTTTGGTTGTGAAGGAGGAGGTTGATAAGCTCAAGGAGGCCGGATTTATCTTTGAGGTGGAGAATTCAGAATAGGTGTCTCCAATTGTCATTGTGAAGAAAAAGAATGGCAAGCTTCGGGTATGTGTGGATTACAAGAAGCTTAACGTTGTTATGGTACTGCACCATGGACTAAGAAGGCAAGAAACCCCAACTCCATCATACTCCTCCAAGGCTAACACTCTAAGACTCAAGACATTGCTCACTAGATAATTCAATGAGAGAGAAAGTTGCAAATGAAAGGATGATGAGTACCTCCTCACCCCTAGTTTATAAACTTGTGACAACCCAGCAAATATCACTTTTGCGGTAATCGGGTAAGTAAAGTTCGTTCCCGCAGAGATACGAGTCAAAAATGTTCAAATACGAAGTCAAACAGTAACATGCAGTTCTTCTTGGTTGCGTCTTTAATCTCTCAGGTAGAAACCACACCCAGAAGAGAGTAACAAGCACTGACTCATAGTCTTGTCATAAATTCACACTCCTTAATCACAACTCCATCAAATCTTTCCAAACAATCTTGATTTGTGATGATTCAGGCTCTCCCGAAAATGGCACTTCACTGCAAAACGACTTCGCCTCAAAATTGTGTTCCACCCCTCCACTGAAGGCACAACTTCCTCGATCGAAATTGCTTCACATCAACTTCGTACTGCACTCACAAACGCAGAATACTACCAACACTACAATTCCTCTCAGATTTGTCAAGGCATTGCTTTGATTGCACTTCACTCAGGATCAAACACACAGAATGACGATCAAGGTTGTGGAATCCAACATCCAACAAGCACTCTGACTTGCACTTTGAATTTCTCCAAACATTCACAAACACAATTACAAAATTGATACTCGGAATCAAGCTCAAGCCACGAGCACTGCTTCACAACACTTTGCTTTGTCTATTCTCAGAAATAATGAGCACTGAACAACATAATACTGCGAATGCCACTCTTAAATAGTGAAGCAATCGACAGTTCTAACAACTATATCGTTTCTACAACAACTGTTCTAACATGCAGATCCAAAATGACAATGCACCTCTTCATATCTGCCCTTTCCAATCTCAAATCGGTTACTAATCCGATCCGATGTCTACTTCTTCCTCGGCTTTCAACCCTGAACCTGAAGTAATCTTACTTCCTACTACATTTTCCTCGGGTTTCAGATCTCCCACATCTTCTACCAGATCCAACAATTCTCTTTCCTGGTCTGAAATTGCACTAGTGGGTAATCTATCTAACTCCTCATCCTTCGACCCACTCTTCTCTAATGTCTCTGAGGGCAACTCCGAAGACATTTGGATCCCGATGTTATCTACTTTGGGTTTTGCCTTAACATCCTGCCGAAGCTTTTCTAACTCTATTCTCACTAAGTCTAATCTAATCGCAATATTGTCTTCTACTTCTAAGATCTTCCTATCTACACGAGTTCTCAATTTAATCAACAAGGCATTCAAATCTGTATCTTTCGCTTGTCTTCGCCTTGTTTCCTGCACCAATAGTTTTAACTCGTGCAATCTCGTCTCCTCGATTCGAACGCTGGCCTCTGTACCCAACATCGCGTTTACTCTAAGGACAATTTCCTTCAATGGCTCCAATCTTATCTTGTGTTTGCATTCCCTATCTGCAAGCCATTCTTCTCTGTACATCGCCAATTCTTCTTCGAATTCGGCCTTCACCGCTTCCTTCTCTTTCTCCTTCTGTGCCACCTTCTCTTCTTGATTACGAAGTAAGTCTCGTAATCTCTATATCTCGCAGCCAACTCTCGCTGCCAAAGTTGCTTCTTCTCCTCCATACTCTCCATCACTCGATCGAGCTCTTGATCCTTCAATGCTACCCTCGCCATAGCATGGATAAGTTCGACTCTTGAATCAGCAAACTGCTGCTTCAAGATTTCATGCTCCGCTACCTGTCTCTCCCTTGCGATGTCACTCTTCCTCGCAAGATCTTCTCGATAACTTTCTTCTCTCTTCAAGTCTTTGATTACCTGACTCCTCTTGACTGCTTCCGCTCGCAGTACTTCTCTCTCTTCCTCTCCTCGGGTTATACTCTTCTTCAACTCCGAGTTTTCTTCTTCCAATCTTGATAAGACCTGCAACACAGTCTTTACCTCTAGACAAGTAGACTGCATCTCCTTCTTCTTCTTCTTCTCCATCTTCACCAACAGCAGGCATACTACCATCTGCAGGTAGTCTACTCCATTACTGACAACTTCGTCCTCCCGCGGAGTGGTCTCTCTTCTTTCCTCGTGTTCTCCCGATACTCGCCTTCTTCTCTGGAGTCTTCGTATCGGGATCGATGCCTCATTGCCCGAGCTTCCTTCTACCTCTTCCTTCACTCTACTTGGTCCCGCTTCACACTTTGCCTTACGTCTCAAGCGAATTCCTCCCTGTATTGCGATCTTCTTCTCCTTGCACACTGGTACTTCATCTTCCAGCGCCGCATTGTCTTCGGTTTCTACTTCAGCTTGCATTTCTTCTTCGTATTCTTCAGCCACTGGTACCGATGTCATCTCTCCTCCTTCCTCACTGTCGCTGCTCGTATCTCCACTTTGCAATGTCAGCTCAGGTTCCTCCTCACGGTCCGAGTCCTCCGTCTTGAGCTCGGCTATGCCTTCTGAGTCTTCATCTTCCAACTCAATCACCACCATTCCTTGCCTTGGGTTATTTTTCTGCATTTTCCGAGGTTTCTTGTTTTCTTCGGCTTCTGCTTGCCGAGTTCCCTTCTTTGTCGGAGTACTTTCAACGACCTCCACGTTCTTCCCTGTCTTCGCGTAGTAATCGTCCGTGCTCCGGATTTGGAGAATGTATTGCTGCTCCTCCGTGTTAACTTCTCTTCTCAAATCAGGATGGAAATGAGATACCATTCGATTACGCTCCGCCAAATTAAGCAGATTTAAGATGAGGTAAAAATGGGTTGCAAATGGTACGATGTAGTGTGGAGGTGACTTATCCCGCAGATTCCACACCATCTGCCTCGTTCTTCCGTGAAAGCACCTTGCCCAATTTATCGGTTCTCTTGCAAATAACTTGTGAAAGAACACCGCTTGGTGTTTCATCACATAGGTAGTTCTCTCCGGCTTCAGGAGGGCCATTAGTGCACTCACAATTCCTCTCCTCACTGGGTCTTTATAGCTCTCAACTTTATACCCATTCTTCGTCCTCTTCGACGAGAAGGCATCTCTCATCTCCTACGTTTCTTGGGCTATCTCTCCTTTCCCCAAGAACGTGGCTCCCTGCTCCGAGCCTGCCTCCTTCCCGAGTACGAGTCTCCAATCCGACTCTGTCCAGCAAGCCGGATTTCCTCTCTTCCCTTCTTCCTCGGGACCATCGAGACATTTACTCTCGATGATTTCTGTCATGAATCCTAGAAAACTTATGTTCGAGTTCCATGCCAAAAAAGTGATCCAAAGTCGGCTCAAGACTTCGAATTGCTACTATATCTAATCTCCGAATTGCATGATTTCTCACTGCAAATTTGGAGTTCTTCTTCCCTCCTCCCATCTCTTCTGCTTTCTTTCGGTCTCTCGATTCTCTCTCTCGACTTCTCCCTTACGCACTAACACGAGTCCAACTCTATTTCCCTTTCCTCGATCACCTGCAAGATGACTCCTCAACGGCGAAGGAAAATTGCTCGACATTTTGTCGTTGCAGTTTTGATTTTTGTAGAGTTGCACTTCTTTGTCTTCCGACACTTCGAGTTTCTACCGAGAAATCACACCTCCGGCATGCACCTGTCACTGTCACCCCACCTTTGCACGTATGAGCCGCCAATTTTGAAACGGCCCCTTCTTGAATTTCTCGCCCTGACGAAAGGTTGTTAGACTATCTTTGCCTCAGGTTGAGCTCCCCCCGGGCCGAAGACAATTTACTTCGTATTGTATGCTGACACGGCATTTTAGAGTACTTCGCCTTATGACCCAAAGTCACTTTACTTCGGGTTTCACCCTGAAGACAATTTTCTTCGTCTTCTTCGGCCATACAAGCGCAATCCGACTTCTCTATACACTTCTTCTCCTTTATTTTGGAAAAAACAAAAAATTTGGGCACCACAATACTTGTGAAATAGTTTTACACTAAAGTTACTAATTACTAGAGTAACTCAAGTTACTAGGCTAAAAGTTAATTAAAGTCAAAATGCTAAAGGAATATCCATACTCTTAGTAATATTCTCCTAAGCATGTGGTCTTATCTTGACCCAACCGCTAAGTCAAGGATTCCTTCACATAGGCTATCCTCAAACTATAGAAGAATCTAAAACAAAAGGGATTGTGGGCCCAAGAGTTCTCAACTCTTTCCTCAAAGCCAAACACCTAAGAATAATGCCAAATCAACACACTAGAATCCAAAATAGTGGTGCTCATCTTTTCCACTTCCTCTAAAGTAAGGTCTCCTCTATCTTAGCTATAACTAACTTAGCTAATCATGAATAAAGTAGAACCATCCTTTATTTCTATATAAATAATATCTCTCAAGTACTTATAATACAAAACTAAATATCATAATAGCACATACATGTGTGGTACCTACATTTTTTATCAAGTTTTGAAGAAGAAGTGTGTTGTTAAAGCCAAAGGAAGGCTAAATGGAGAAGACACAAGAAGAATTGTGTGTTTGGCATAGACCCAAAGTGGACCTCAGGTCAGAGTTAAAAGGACTTGGGTCGTATGGATGGATGTATGGATCCAAAGATAGAGTACTTTGTATGAAGATGCACAACCCGATCCAAAGAACTTGTAACAACTTTTCCTTGGGCCTAGCCAATCAAGAAAGTACGGGTAAAGAAAGCAACTACCTCAAGATCAAGATGACATTGAGAGTGAAAAAAAATAGATACACAAAATCAGCATGTCAATTGAATATTGACTAAAGAATAATTGATCAGCAAAAGACTATAAGATTTAGACTTCCTCAAGGGAATTCTCAAATATCCCATGCCTCTCAATAGTTGTCCCAAAGGAGTTAGAATCTTGGGTTTTGAGGAAGGGTTGATCTTTCAAAGACCAAGAGTGAGGAAACACACAATGGCCCCAAAGAGAAGTAAGTAAAGTGTGGTGAGGATTGCAATTCATTGATTAGATGTAGTGGTAGTGTGTAGTGCAAAGTCTTGAACTGACTTTGCATCACATTTCTGGAATGGAACTGGAATTTGAGCTTTATAGGGTTCATGGCAGAAATTGCTACTAGCAATTGTAGAGATGGTCCTAAGATAGAAGGGAAGAGAGAAAATCCAGCTTGATGGAAAAATTCAGATTGGAGATTAGTCTTGGGGAGAGAAGCAAGGAAAGTAGAGGGAGTCACCTTTTATCAGAAGTGTGATTCTTTAGAAGAAAACATTGAGTTGAAGAATTCTTTCAGTAGACCCCACACCAAGAATGGGTACAAGGTGGATAGTTATAAGGACCAATACAAAGAAGAATTGTCAACATGATGATAGCCATGTTTGAGCTAGAGCAAACCACTTATGTAATGATGCAATAGGTGGTGTTCTTTCACTAGATGTTTGCAAGAGAGGTGGTAGATTGGGCAAAGTGTTTGCACCAACGCGTAGGTCAAAGGATTACTAGTTGGAGAATGGATATGTAGCCCCATTACTTTGTCCAATCTTACCATTACCCTTTTCAGCCTACTTCTACTTTGGATTAAACTTACTCAATATGGAGGAGAGAGGACGGATGGTGTCACACTTTCATCCTAATTTAACAAGAGAAGTGGATGGAGATGAGCAGTATTATATCAAGCAGGTGCAGGAAGGTGACAACCTTTATTGAAAAAGCAAGAAGGAGTGGATAGTGTTGGTGGACATCCTCATGCCAAGAAAGAGAAGTAGACCCAAGGGAAGAATTTTGGCGATATAGCAACAAAAGATGAGAAGGCTGAACCCAAAGCTAATGTTGGTAGAAGCAAAGGACTCATCTTCAGAGGAAGAATTGGAAGGAGAAACTAAGTGAAAGTGTGAAGACTTGGGAGCAAAAGAAGAGTTCACTCTCTAGAGTGGGGAGTCCTATAGCAATAATGATGGAGAACCCAAAGTGCAGCAATTGGAGGAAGAGGTTGTTGGAGAAGAAGAAAGAGAGTTTGATGAGGCAATCAACCATATGGAGTGAAGAGAGGAGCCTTGTCTAGAGTTGCCTATAGTAGAGTTAGAAGACAAACAAGCAGAAGAGGCTGCCTTGGTGATTTTAAGGCAGCAAGATAGAAGAGAACTATGCCAGTTGTAGCTGCAAGTCCAAGCAAAATTGAAGAAGAAGGAGAAAGCTCAAATGGTGTAACATTCAAGGTACAAAGATCATGTCTTTGGGGTAAAGCACCAGCTGAAGAAGCACCAACCTAAGACAAAGATGTGGAAGACAATGAAGGAATATATGCCGGAGTCAAATATCTATCAAAGATTGTCTATCCTTTGTTGGTGCAGCTACAAAGAACAAAAGTGGAGTTGAAGAAGGATCATCTTGAAGTGAGGGATGAGTGGGAAGTAGTGAAGTACTCGAGTAAAGAAATCTTAGAGTCAAGGGGTAAGCTAACCCGAGGAGAGAAGGAAGCCAAAGAACTTTAGGTTGAAGTAGATCTTTGGAAGAAGAGTCTTGATACCTTGTAGGAGCACTTCTTGAAGTGCGGTGAAGAGCTAAAGGAGCAAAAGGTGTTGTTCAAGAAGATGAAAAATGAAGTTGCTGATGCAAGGGTAGAAATCATACACTCAAAGGCAGTTGCAATAGTAAAGGAGCAAGAGCTAGAGAGTCTAAGAAAGTGTGCAACAAAGAAGGATGAAGCTTGGCAACATGAGTTGGCAGATGAAGATTGAGAGGAAGATAGATTGCGGGGTTTGATCAAAAGTGTAGAAGTTCAACTAGTCTAGTATGTGGATGAGAAGGAAGCATTGAAGGCAGAATTTGAGGACAAGTTGATGATGTACCCGAACAAGTTGGAAGTAGAGGGAAGGAAGGAGAAGAGAGTTCCGAGTATGGAGTCAAGTTCAATAGAAGTAGTCATTGTGGAGTTGAAGGTGATGATGAATACTGATGCCAAGGTTAAGTTGGAAGAGGCAAGACTGCATGAATTGAAGTTGCTAGTGTAAGAGATAAGGAAGAGGAAGGCAAAGAATATCGACTTGAACAATCTTCTAATTTGCCTAAGCGACCGTGTAGATAGAAGATGTTAGAGGTAGGAGGCAATGTAAGTCTTAAACTAGACCTTGTTAGATCAGACTTGGATAAAATTCATAGTGAATTGAAGGTAAATGTGAGCTCTAAAGTCATAGAGGTACAAGTGTAGGTGTCTTTGGGTGAGTTACATGGGCCATTAGAAGAGATTGGGTTAAAGGATGAGAATATAGATAGATTAGTCATCATTCCAATTTCAATTCAGATTGAAGAGACAAAAGAAATAGTGGAGGAAGTAGTAGTATTAGGTAGACCCAAAGAAGGAGAAGTGATTGAAGGAACCTTGGGTTTAGAAGCCATTGTTGAGGTAGACATTGGATTGGATTATCAATAGTTTTGAGATATGAAGAGGCAGATATGTAGAGGTGGTTTTTTATTTTGGATCTATAGGTTGGTAAAGTTGTTATAGAATGGTATTTCAGTTAGACAACTATCAAGTGCTCTACCTATTTAAAGGAAGCATTCATAATGTGTTGTTGTTCAGTATTGAAATTTCAAACTTGAGTAAAGTGAAGTCTTGTAACTTAGTGCCCACCATTTCAGCTTAATTTTGAGTATCAATCTTGTGTGTGTGTGTGTGTGTGCGTGTGTTTGTGAGTGTTGGAGAATTTCAAAGTGCACGTCGGTGAGCTTGTTGGATGTTGGATTCCACAATTCTGAATTTATTTTGTGTGTTTGATCCTAAGTGGATAGCAATCTAAGCAATGCCTTGACAAATTTGTGAGGAATTGTAATGTTGGTAGTATTTTGCAATTGTAAGTGCAACATTGGATTGATGCAAAGCAACTATGATCAAGGAAGTTGTGCCTTCAGTGGTAGGGTGGAATACAATTTCAAGGTGAAGTTTCATGGTGAAGAAGCCTTCTTTGGGAGAACTAAATCATCACAATCAAAATTGTTTTGGAAAGATTTGAAGTATTGTGATTATGGGTGTGTAATTTGTAACAAGAATTATTGTTGAGCACTTATTACTCTCTTTTGGGTGTAGTTTCTACCTGAGAGACTAAAGATGAACTCAAGAAGAACTGATTGGCTACTATTTTACTTTGTATTTGTCCACTTCTGAATTGTATCTTGTGGAAACAAACTTTACTTACTGATTACCGCAAAAGTGATACTTGTCGGGTTGTCATATGATTTTTCACACCGCTGCCAAGGATACAAATCTCAAGAGTGGAAGAATATGAAGCAAAATCTTGAACTAAGTGTCCAACAAATATGAATGTCTGCATCAAGATAACAACAAGAAGAGAGAGTTTGTAAACAAACTTTGCATTGTGAAGAGGAAGAATGCCAGAAGAGCCAATTCACCTTTGACAAAGTTGAGAAGGAGGCGTTGGATTTGCAACTTCTTCATGAAGTTCAAGAAGCCTTGAAGGACCTCACATAACTAGCTAAAGTTAGTCATAGCTAATACAGAGAGGACCTTACTTTAGAGGAAGTGGAAAAGATGAGCACCCTAATTTTGGATTCTAGTGTGTTGACTTGGTATTATTCCTAGGTGTTTGGCTTTGAGGAAAGAGTTGAGAACTCTTGGGCCTGCAAGCCTTTTTGTTTTGGATTCTTTTATGGTCCAAGGATAGCCCATGTGAAGGAATCTTTGACTTAGTGGTTGGGTCAAGATAAGATCACATGCTAGTGGAATATGCCCATGTGAATGGATATTCCTTTCTAATTTTTAACTTTACTTGACTTTTAGTCTAGTAACTAGTAAGTTTGGTGCATAACTATTTCACAAGTATATAAACAAGGGGTGAGGAGGTACTTATCATCCTTTCATTTGCAACTATCTCTCTTTCATTGAGTTCTCTTGTGAGCAATGTCTTGAGTCTTGGAGTGTTAGCCTTGGAGGAGTATGATTGAGTTGAGGTTCTTGGCTTCTTAGTCCATGGTGCGCTACCATAATAGCCATCAGAGGTTCATCCTGAGTGGGAGACAGGCCGGCTCACATTTTTGGTTCCATTTCCGGGACCTCTCTAAAAGGCAAGACAATGTTTTGCGTACAATTCTTTATTAGACAAAAAGAGGCTATGAGAGCTCATTTGGAGAGAAATTTAAGGGAGGAGAGGGCTGAACTTATGTTAGAGAATTTGGACCCATTTGTATACCTTGTAGCTCATTATGATTATGTACATCTTGTACCCTTGAGAGGATTTGGAGAGATTGTGTGAGGTGGATTGCAGATTTTGGGGTTTAAGATGATTTTGTACAAAATCTCAAGTTTGGGATCTGGACTTGAAATTTCTACACATGATAAATTGGGTCATAATTCAGTTATCACAATTGAAATTATTATGAGAGTTACTATGCACAATGAGCTAGAATTTTGAAAGTTGATAGGGTAAATTGCTCTCGCAACTGCATGCTCTTTGGAAAGTTTTACAGAGTCACCCATTTCTTCAATTTTCAGTGAAATGTGGTAAAACTTTCCAAGAAAATTTTGTGCATTGTATCCTACCTATTGACACAAAGATAAGACATAGATCATTCTTGAGCAGAGAGTTATAAGTTTTTAAAGTGAGGAGGGTTGTTTTCATACCAAATCTGAAATATGTGTGTTGAATAGAAAGGTGCCTAGGCCAAATAGCTTGATGAAAATATCTGATATTTTGCAACAAGGGGATTCCTGAAGTTGTGATCACGTGTGCAAAATTTCAAAGGACTGTGGGGTACAAGTTGCAAAATTTTATTGACATTGTGAGGAAGGGTCAATTTTGCAGAGTTAAGATTTCATGCATGAGGAGTATGAGGGCAACAAAAAGCATATTTGAGTGTTTAGACTCATCTTGGGAGCATGGAGGGTCACCAAGAGTGGAAATTGAGGCTATGCAAGGTTCCCCAAAGTTTTGAGGTGATTGTAGGGGTGGATTTGAGAAGAAGAGAGTTTAGAATAGAATTTGAAGAGAGTGTTGAGAGGATCCAAAAACCTACACCACTTGGAGGAAAGAGTGAGTCTAAGTGCTTTCTATGTGGAGAGAAGGGACATAAGGCAATTTCAAGTCCATAGACCTTTGAGAGCAAGAGATTGAGGGAAAGGAGAGGATTACTTGATTTGGGTTTGCATGTTGGACCTTCTTCACCAAGATTGGGAGGGAGAAGATCTAAGACCAAGGAGTTGTGTGAGGTTTGTGGGGTGGAAGGACTTCTAAAAAGACATGAGTGTAGTGGAGTTAAAGCACTTTTGGAGACTTTGGTGAAGGATTTTGGAGAGAGTCTTAGTACTCCTACAAAAATACTACCACCTTCATCAGCTACTTCTCAAGATTATTAATGGAGATAGGAGAGTAGGAGAAGGTGAGATTTGAGGAGATTTTCTACAAGTTCATCCATGGGTTTGCTTTCTGGTACAAGGATTTGAAGGAAGTCACCTTGGAGGAGCACAAGATAGAGTTGGAGTCACATGCAAGACCAATCCGCCAAAAGCAATGTTGCATTAGCCCACCAATATCATTGGTTGTGAAGGAGGAGATTGATAAGCTCAAAGAGGCTAGATTTACCTTTGAGGTGGAGAATTCAAAATGGGTGTCTCTAATTGTCATTGTGAAGAAAAAGAATAGCAAGCTTTGAGTATGTGTGGATTACAAGAAGCTTAATGCTATTACCAAGAAGGACTACTACTCATTACCATTCATTGATGAGATCTTGGAGGAGGTTGCAGGTCATGAGAGGTATAGTTTTGGAGATGGTTATAGTGGATATAACCAAATAAAGATTGCACCAGAGCATCAACAACTCACCACATTCATCATACCTTGGGGAACTTATGCTTTCAAGGTCATGCCTTTTGGGCTTTGCAATGCTCTAGCCACATTCCAACGGTTCATGAACAAGGTATTTGAACCTTTCATTGGGAAATTTGTGAGAGACTTCATTGATGACTTTTGTGTCTATGGGAGCAAGGAAGAGCACTTTGAGCACCTAATCAAGGTCTTGCAACGCTTGGATGAGGCAAATACATCACTCAACTTAGAGAAGTGCATTTTTGGATGTGAAGAAGGTCTACTTTTGAGGCACATCATCTCCAAGGATGGAAAAGCAGTTGATCTTGAGAAGGTGAGGAAAATCTTAGACCTTCCATTCCCTTCAAGCTTGACAAAGTTACGCCAATTCTTGGAGATAGTTGGGTACTATAGAAAGTTTCAATTTCTCATTTTTTGTGTTACCCACAATTTTTTGTTTTAGATAGTTTAAGGAAAAATTGAAGAAGAAGTATGTGGATAAAGCCTAAAGAGGGCTAAACTTGGAAGAAATAAGAAGAAGGGGGGGTTTATCATAAACCCAAAGTTGACCTCAGGTCAAGATTGGACAAACATGTCTGGAAAGAAGAAGAAGGTGAGACTTTGTATTGGGCAGTGTGATCTGATCCAAAGAACCTGTAACAAACTTCTTTGGGTTGACCTAATCAAGAAAGTACACGGGAAGAAAGTAATGACCTCAGGATCAAGAAGTTCTTGATAGTGACATGAAACAACTTCACCGAATTGGAGACTCGAGAGGAGGAGCAATTGAAGAATGACCAGTGGTTGAGGCAGGGAAGCCGAGTCCCAAAGTTTCTATGCTTGAACAAGGAGGTGAGAAGAAGAAGGGAGAGGAAGTCGTGGCACAACCCCGGACTACCAAGGAGAAGAACGTTATGACTTTTGTCAAAGTGGGGCCCCGTAAAGTTACCATGGAAGAGTAGGAAAGCTCAAAAGAAGAAACTTCAAAAGTACAATGATTGCGACTTTGGGGTAAGGTGCAAGAAGTAGAGTGGTTGGAACCCAAAGGCCGATCCGATGATGAGAAGTGCAAAGGAGTGAAATATCTATCGTAGGTAGTACGTCTACTGTTGATGTTTCTACAGCAAAAGAAGATGGAGATAGTTAGTGTCAATCTCAAAGTGCGGGATGAGTTGGCAATAGTGAAGACTTGGAGTGCGGAAACCTCGTTGTTCAAAGTAAGTTGACGAGGGTGGAGATGGAAGCTGAAGAACTTTGGGTTGAGGAGGTTCTTTGGAGTAAGCACTTTGAGGTAATGAGGAAGGATCTAGTAAAGAGTCGCGATGAGGAGAAGGAGATGAAAACATTGGTTGTAGTGTTGAAAGGGGAAATTGTAAATGCCCGAGTAGAGTTAATCCACTTGAAAGCAATTACCATGGTGTGGAGCAAGAGTTGGAGAGTCTCAAGAAGAAGGAAATGGAGAAAGATCAAGCTTGGCAGTGAGAGTTAGCGGAGCAAGGTAGAGAGGAAGATCAGTTACAAGGATTGGTCCGAGTAGCAAAGGAGCAAATCTCTATGAATCGGAGAGAGAAGGAGGCATTGAAGGCCAAATTTTAAGATGAGCTCTATATATATCATAGTGAATTGGAGGAAGAAAGGAAGAAGAAGAAGCTTGTGATCGTATGAGAAGTTGATGATGTAGATGGAGTAGTCAATGAAATCAAGGCAATGCTGAGCACAAAACTTGAAGGTAAACTTGAGGAAGCAATATTGCATGAGCTGAAGTTATTGGTGCAAGAGACGTGCAAGAGAAAGGCGAAGGACATGGAGTTGAATAATTTATTAATTTTTCTACAAGAACATGTAGATAGGAAGATGTTAGAGGTAGGAGACAATGTATGTCTTAGACTAGATCTTGTTAGGACGGAGTTAGATAAACTTTGTAGTGAGGTATGAGAAGTACAAAGACCCAAAGTTGTGGAAGGAGTACAAGTGTTTTCAGAGTTGTTCTCTGAAACTTTAGAGAAGGTGGGTCAGTAGATATCGAGTTAGAAAGATTACCTGAGACCTCAATTGTAGTTTGTAGTGAAGAAATTGTAGAAATAGAAGAGTTAGGAGTAGGATTAGATAGACCTAAGGATGGTGAAATTATTGAGGGATCATCGAGATTGGGAGCCAAAGTTGAGGTTGACATTGGATTGAACTAGTAACAGTTTAAGATTTGAAGAGGTAAATATGAAGAGGTGCATCGTCATTTCGGATCTACAGGTAGGAAAAGTTGTTGTAGAAAGGTATAGTTGCTAGTAATTGTCAATTGCTTTGCCTATTTAAAGGTGGCATTTGCAGTCATATGTTGTTCAATGCTCATCATTTCTGAGAATAGGTAAAGCAAAGTATTGTGAAGCAGTGCTTGTTGTTTGAGCTTAATTCCAAGTATCAATTTTGTGTTTGTGTTTGTGAGTGTTGGGAGAATTTTAAAGTGCAAGTTAGTGTGTTTGTTGGATGTTGGATTTCCGCAGCCTTGATCTTTACTCTATGTGTTTGATCTTGAGTGAAGTGCAATCAAAGCAATGCCTTGATAGATTTGAGAGGAATTGTAGTGTTGGTAGTATTCTGCATTTGTGAGAAGAGCACAAAATTGATGTGAAGCAATTTGATTGAGGAAGTTGTACCTTCAGTGGAGGGGTGGAAGACAATTTTGAGACAAAGTTGTTTTGCATTGAAGTGCCATTTTTGAGAGAGCCTGAATCATCACAATCAAGATTGTTTGGAAAGATTTGTTGGAGTTGTGATTAAGGAGTGTTAATTCGTGATGAGGCTACAAGTGAGTGCTTGTTACTCTCTTCTGGGTGTAGTTGCTACTTGAGAGGTTAAAGATGAAACCAAGAAGGACTACATTGTGAGAGTTGACTTTGTATTTAGATATTTTTTAATAGTATCTCTACGGGTACAAACTTTACTTACCTGATCACCGCAAAAGTGATATTTGCAGGGTTGTCACATGATTTTTGGTGCCACTAACGGGGATACAAATCTTGGAAGTGGAAGAATACAAAGCCAATTTTGAATTGGGGTGTGAAAACAATATGAATGTTTGCATCGAGAGAACAACAAGAAGAGAGAGTTTGAAGACAAACATTGCAGCATGAAGAAGAAGAATGCTTGAAGATCCAATTCACTTTTGACAAAACCAAACGCGAGGTGTTAGACTTTCAACGTCTTCACAAAGTACAAGAAGCCTAGCAAGAACTTGACTAAAAGAAACACAAAGGCGATTGGCAAGGCTACTTCGCATCTCTATTTTCCAAGAAGAAGAAAGACTCAAGCATGTAGACATATTTGTTACGGCCCAATACACCGACTTCCCCTAAAGCTGTAAAGGAAGTCATGTTTCTAAAGACCTCTATTTGAGAAAAGACAACACGGACACTAACAGAAGAAGAGTGTCAACACCTTCTATGCATGATTCCTCTATTGTCTCAAAGGAATTTCAAAGAACAATGCTGAAGGTGTTGAGCCTGAGTCTTCCACTCGGGTTGAAGTCGACATACTCAGAGAAGAAATTGTTGAGGAAGACCCTACTGTGAACTTGACTAATTGGAACCCTTGGGCTGACAACACAACGTCAATACCAGCCAACCCCTTAGTTCCATCAAGTTCAAACTTACCCTAGCCAATCCCACCAAGTCAAACAATGACTTTGTTACCTGTCATCCGACATGTCTATCAAAGATACAAGGGGATAGAACAAGATGAAGACCCTGATGAATTCATCAAAGAATTCAAAGTCATCTCCTTTGCTAACAAGGAACATGACTTGGCGTATCGACAGAGAACTTTCTTAAGTCTGCTCTGCAAGAAAGCTTGGAGCTGGTACACCCATGTAACCCAAAAGAGGTTCGTACCGGCGGACTAGGCGGACTTGAGAAACAATTTCCTAGAACACTTTCGGGAAGTTGACTATGACACGAGTGTCTTTGTGGTGATCAATGATTTGGATAGAGGCAAGAAGGAGGAGTTGAGAGACTACTCCAAGCGGTTCATGGTGCTTTTGAAATGAGTCCCAAAGCAATCAGGTGTGGTGGGTTACTCCAATGCCCAAGCCATTACCTGGTTCCTAGGAGGACTTTCACTAGAGATTTGGATCTTTGATAGGGAGAGGAATGTAACTTCCTTGGACAAGGTACTCAAACACGTTGCCCGATATGAGGCAGCTCACTCTCACTCTACTGGCAATCAAAGAAACTAGGAAAAGAAAGGCAAGAAGCCTAGAAGGAGAGCTTCTTGTAGTATATCCCCTTCTTTGGAGGAATCCTCCACATCTTCAAGTTCTTCTTCAGAATCCCAAGAAGAATCTAAGCCAAGAAGATGTCACACCATTTGTAGTTCCGCATCTAGATGCTCGGACACTGAAGTTCCAGTGATAGTAGTTAGAGTTATTCTAGCAGTTTCTCAGAGACTACTTTCCAACGGTTAGATTTCGTGTTCAGGGTACTGACTTCACGGTGGGGCCCACCGTCACTTTGCACCGTTTGCACCGTCAAGTGTGCCATCAGCGGGACCGTTAGGGTTCCAGAGCTAGCTCAAGTCTAGGGAGTATAGTTTTGAAGTGAGCTCCAGAGAGCTCACTTCTTTGATGTTGAGCCTTCGAGTTCTTGGCTATGGTGGACAGAGGCCGGCGAGCGTCACTTGGATTCTCTATGCTTGAGTGGGTGTGGCTTGACTGTAATCAGTGCCCAATTGTTGGCAGTTTATAGAGTGACAGATCAAGTACTAATCTGAGTTGAGTTGAGTTGAGAGTGTTAAGCAATCTGATTACATCAGAGAAGTAAAGTCCGGGGGAAATCGGGTGCAAGAACTGTGAGTGTTGGTGGTATCTCCAAGCTCGGTGGATTGTTGGTAGCTCGATTCAAGTTCAGTATTTCCCTAGTGTGCAGAAGCTCGTTCAGTTGATGTAGATTTGGCAGTTAGGCGGAGGGTGTGCGGAAGCGCTGGCCAAATTTTGAGCAAAGAATGAGCAATTTTCGAGCAGTGTTGTGATTTTGAGCTCAAGAGGTGAAGGCAGGACCTATTTGCTGCAAGTTGGGCTCAGAAAGTCAAATTGAAGGTGGAGTTGGGAAGCTCTTCTCATGAAATTGTGATTAGGAAAAACCCGTTTTGTCAATTTGGCTCGAATGGAAAGTTAGCGGGGGATTTGGCGGACAGCCATCTTTAGGGTTTATGTCAGATTTTACATCAGATTTATGTCAAATTCTGGCCAGAATTGGAGGAGTTTTTGTTGTTTGGCCAGATTTGGAGGAGTTTTGCTAGTTTGAAGGACTTTCACAGATTTGGAGAAGTTTCACCAAATTGGGAGGAGGTTTGAATTGGCAACAAGAAAGGCCTCATTTGGCCTCATGAGGCTTCGAGGCATAGGGCTGTGGGCTATGAGAGGCTATGAAGGCCTAGAAGGGCCAGCTTGCTAGCGTGAGGCTAGCTTGTTTAGAGTAGATCTTGGTCATTGGTTGGCAAAATCTGCCTTTCTTGCTAGATTGTGCGCAACAGGGTTTGACTCCTAGATCTCTTGTTCCTAGACTGGTGCCCTAGCCAACTGGTCCACCCTCACTTGTTGTCATAGTGACTATGCCACTGTTATCTATACACATGTAGCTTTGGCTAGGAGAGGCAGTTTGATCCCATTCTTGGTGATCTTGGTGGCTTAGGACTTAGATACGAACTCCTCTTATGTCAAATGCCAAATGGTGGCAGAGTCAGTCTTGTGTTGTGTTATGAGATGGAGGGTTTTTGTTTAGATTTCTTGTGATTGGATCCCCTCCATTCTCTGCTTCCTGTTTGTGCACCACGTTTGTGTGAAGTGCCTTGACTTTTGAGCGTTGGTGCTCTGGTGTGCTCTCGGTGGTGAGGTGGGAGTGATGACCAATCAGACTACCTTTGTTTCTCTCCGGTGAGGCAAGAAGTGATGACCTGTAGACCGTGAGAGTGCATGTTATGATGGCAGGTTCCAGGTTGCCCTTTCCCCTAGTGTAGTTATCTCGGTAGAGTTACATTACTGGATGGTGTTTAGTTGGTGTTAGCACTTGGTGGGGTACTTGCAATTGCGACTTGCGGTTGCAGTTGGTGGTTAGGGTTTGCTGTTGTGGTTACTTTGTCACGACAGAGTTCTTTGGAGATTCCAGAGGAGTTAGCCCTGCAGTACGTAGTGGGTTTACTCAGAGTGGTGCTCGGTATCAGCCTATATCTCAGGTCCCAGTGAGGAAGGAGATTGACTCTGAGTTGGAGTTCGACATAGGAGCTGATTCAGTTGAGAATGCACTTGGTGTGTCCGCACCATTGTTGTGGGACATGGACGAGATTTATGGGGCCTCCAAAGGCCCTAGGCGTTACTTTGGTATAGTGGGTACCATTGAGTTGGATGACTTCATCCAGGAGTTTGATAGTTGGTGTGATTAGCAGCAGATGCAGAACCCGACTTTGTTCACACCCTTCATGGCATGGAAGGGGTTGTTTCAGCACTTGGAGGGTCCGCCGATGGATGACTACCATGAGTTCAGGAGAGCTCATTTGGAGGAGATTGAGTTATGGAGACAGTATTGGTCTCCACACTATGTCTCCATCACTTTAGGCTTGGTGGCCAAGAGTAGATTGGCTGTACCTACAAATTCTAGCTCAAGTAGTGTTGGTGGAGCTAGTGGAGGTGCACTAGCTGGAGATAGTGCTACTACGAGTGGAGGTACCACTGCAGGAGGTGGTGTGGTATCGGGGTTTAACCCCATAGTGGAGTTCTTTCTATGTTTGAGGCAGAACTACCAGGGAGTGCGGACTGACAAGCTGAGGAGCTTGCAGGAGTTCACATGGAAGGTTGGAGAGACCCTACGCGAGGCATACACTCGCATGAGGCGGCTGATCAGTTTCACTCAGGGGGTTACTGAGGTCCAGGCAGTCCAGTTTTGGTATGGGATACTGGACAAGGAGTTGCAACGTAGAGTTCGTGATGCTGTGTTGTTGCATGCTACTTTGCCCACTTTGGCAGTGGTCTTTGGTTTGGCTAAGCGTATTGAGCTCAACATGGTGGAGGAGAGAGTGGTGACATCTGGATTTGGTAGGGAGACCTCATCCACGGCTGTGACTTCTTCTAGAGTGCAGCAGAGTGCACCACAACCAATTGGTTTTTGAGGACAGGGTGGACAGCCGAGATCCTATGGAGCGAGTGGAGGGCCTAGTAGAGTTAGACCCTTACCTTCATTTTTGAGTCAGCAACAGCCAATGAGTGGTGGTGTTGCTTGTTGGACTTGTGGTGGACCTCACCATAGGAGAGAGTGTACTCAGGGCAGCGAACTTGATACCTCTGGTGCATCACAGCCAGCATAGAGGTAGTGTGAGCACTGCCACAGATTTGGTCACACTAGTGACCGGTGTTTTGACCTACACCCAGAGTTACGGAGTGGTAGGGCTGCTATGGCAGGTAGTAGAGGAGCTCCAGTTCATGGAGGACGAGGTGGTAGAGGTGGTGGTAGAGGATCTACACCTAGTAGGAGTGCAGTACTTGCCCTTACTTCTGACACAACTATGGCTACTCGGATTGAGCAGTTGGAGCAGAGATTGGCTAGTATGGTTATTGCTTAGAGGAGATCAGATTCAGGTGCTGATGCTTCCACCTCATATGCTGGTGATAGAGATGCTTTGGACTTCATGTGCGGAGCAGCCTAGGTGGATGCATTTGCAGCAGTGACTAGGAGTGCAGTACGTGCTCCAGAGCCTAGAGGAGCATCTGTGGAGTTGGACCCACACAGAGGAGAGGTTGGGAGACAGGTCAGACTTCCCCAGTCTTTCACACTATCTGAGGCATTGCAGATGACATCCATGGTTCCTAGACGTCCCAATGTAGGTGTGGTAGGTGGTGATGGAGTACATGATGGACTACCTGCTAGTCAGCCACTTGCTACTACAGAGACTGAGTCTAGCATGATGTTGGGGGCGGCTCAGCTGATTATGCGGCATCCTTTGTTTTCAGCCAGTGACATGTTTATATTGGGAGTTGACCCAACCCTAGTGTTCCGGTTGGCTGCCACGCTGTGTGAGAGTAGGGATGGTGCAGTTCCTACTACTAGAGCAGAGGTGGTTGGTAGTGGAGCTGACTTGGTTGAGGAGCATGGGATCCGTTCAGCAATCAGTGGTTTATGTCAGGCAGTAGCGGCTAGACTGGAGGAGTTGCCAGCTAGACCGGCCTTTGAGAGAGCACGGTTCACACCTGGTGTTGTCCTATAGGATAACCAGAGGGGGATTTTTTGTTTGATGGGACCTTCAGGGAAGGTCTATACACCACAAAGAGTCTTGTTAGACTCTGGTGCGCAGCCTCTTATGTTGGGGAAGGCTGCAATTGTCGGTCTGGAGTTACGGAAGATCGATGTGGAGAGATGTCCATTTCAGATCCAGACATCTCTAGGTGGTGGTTCAACACAGTACATCACACGTGGGGAGCTTGTTATCCAGGTTCAGCCTGGTCATCCGACTGATAGCTCGGTGGTGAGAGCTCAGGCTATTGCAACGATAGCTGAGTCATATGATGTGCTAGTTGGGGGAGCAGTGTTATACCCCATGGGTTTCAGCATTGACTATTGGGAGGAGACAACCTCTTATAGACCTGGTTGGCAGTCTGGTGAGGGACGGGTATGTCACCTACCAGTACGCTTTAGTAGTGGCAGTCTTGGCTCACTACAATCTGGGACCATGACAGCATCAGTTTTAGCTTTCAGTGGTGCAATTACTTGGCTTGGTGACTTGTTGGAGGGGAATGCCCATGCAGAGGATACTCCAGTACCAAAGGAGATCACTCGGCTTTGGAGTACAAGTGGGATTGTTCCATCCACCTTGGATGTTCCATTGTGGAGTTTAGAGGAGGCATTGCAATAGCATGCAGATCAGTTGGTGCAGTAGGCTTGGAGTGGAGCCTTCGTACCATCAGGAGATGAGTGTAAGGATGAGCCTCTAGAGGCGATTGCTTTGACACCTCTGGATACCACACTCATTGCTTGGCAATATCCAGTAGAGGGGATATGCCTATCGGAGTTGTTTGGTGGGATCAACACCGGACTAGCTGCGGTGTTACAAGCGGGTATTCGAGTACAGAGGTACTTGTATGGAGAGAGAGATGAGACTGCTAGGCAAGTCTCTCTACATCATGTGGCACACTTGGCCTATCGGTGTCTGAAGTTATTATCGATGTCAGCAGTCAGAGGTTACCAAAAGGCCCTACCAAGAGACATTTCTTTACTGGGGGCGCATGACCTAGAGAGACATGGGCCTATTCACTTGGTATTTTCTGGATGGCCATGTCAGGGACATACACGTGCGGGCCGCGGTTTGGGTCTTCAGGATCCTCGTTCAGGTGTGTTTTGGGAGATGTTACGGATATTACGACATCTCCAGGTTCATCAGTCTGTTTTTCCAGCTTACCTTTTGGAGAATGATGCTTTGTTGGGTGATTCTCGCACCAGAGTGGTGGCGAGTACACATCATGTCCATTCTTGGATGGGACCTGCTGTATTGTTAGATGTAGCCAGAGTGGGATCACGGGCTCATCATCTTCGTCTTTGGTGGACGAACCTCTTACCCAGAGAGGTTCAATAGCATGTTTATGATGGAATTCAGCGACTGGACCACATTCTTGTTGATGATATCTTGGATGTTGGGCGTCAGTCTCCGATAGTGATAGTGGCTGATAGGTCACCTATAGTGGTGAACCTAGTTGGACAGCCTAGAGCTGCATTTCCCACACTCATGAGTTTCCCAAGGTCTCATGCTTTTCGAGAGGGAGGACCTAAACTTGTTTGGGACTCACAGTCACAGCAGTTGGTGGAGCCCAACGCTGATGAGAGAGAGTGGGCGATGGGTTTTTGCACCGGTATTACCGCTGTTCCAACAGTGTCAGAGGCATCCAGGCGTCAAGTGTTAGGACATGCTATAGACCTGAATTGTTTGACTTGGATTGTGAGCCTTGGCTTGGCAGAGCAAGGTAGGATGCGCTTGATAGGCATCACCACTCGGACACTTGTGAGCCCTGTGCCTATCAAGACGATTCAAGCACATGCTGGGGGCGATGGACCGAGTGGACATGGTATTCTTGGGACACATCCAGTAGCTACTAGGGAGAGTGGTCTACTAGGAGTCCATCCAGGTGAGCATGGGCTACTTGGATTACACCCTTGGTCCACATGGGATGCAGCCAGAGGACGTGTGGAGCTTGCAGCCAGAGTGGAGGGAGTTTTTCGCACAGAGGTTGGGACCTTTAGTGGTTGGGAGCATGACACTATTGCTCCCAAGGGCCCAGTGTAGTAGATAGTCAGTACGTCTTCCACTCCTACTACAGTTACAGAGGATACTTGGGAGCCAGATCTTGGATCCAAGCTTACTGGAGAGGAAAGACGGAGGGTTTGGAGGTTCTTGAGGAGTCACACGAGTTGTTTTGCCTTCAGTATGAAGGATTTGGGTGCTCTAAAGGGACCTGGTATACGGATTGAGCTGACTAGCGACACATTGGTTTTCCAACGTCCTTATCAATATAGTGAGATGGAGAGGACATTGATTCAAAGCCGGAGTAGTGACCTTTTTGAGGCTGGTTTGGTGGAGATTTCACATGGAGAGTATGCATCAACGACAGTGATGCCAGCCAAGAAGGATATGCATGGCAACTATACAGATAGGCGGATGTGTGGAGATTACCGTCCTATCAACCAATAGACGAGGGCTGATCGGTATGCCATGCCTACACCGGAGGAGATTTTTGATGCAATTGGGCATGCAAAGGTCTTTAGTACTTTGGATCTTTGAGCGGGATATCATCAGATGCCGATCAGGGAGGAGGATAAGTCCAAGACAACATTCTGGGCTATTGATCCTCACGGCAAGGATGTCCTCATGGCAAGGATATCCTCACGGTCATGGATAGGATCCTAGCTGGATTGGATTTTGCTCGGTGCTATATTGATGATATTTTGGTTTATAGCACTATTGTGGAGGAGCATGAGAGATAGTTGTTGGAGGTGTTTGAGAGGTTGAGATCTCATGGACTCAAATTACATCTTGGGAAGTGTAGGTTCTTCCACAAGCAGGTTGAGTATTTGGGTCACACTATCTACCTCGGAGGACTTGGTGTCTAGCAAACCAAGGTGGAGGCTATTGCACATATTCCTTGGCCTACGGATGTGAGCAGAGTGCAAGCATTCCTTGGGTTGGCAAACTTCTATTGCCGCTATATTAGAGGATTTAGTGCCATTGCCAAGGCCTTGACGAAGCAGACTAAGCTTACACAAGAGTGGTGTTGGGGAGATGAGTAGGAGAGAGCTTTTGTAGAGCTCAAGGAGAGGTTAACATCTGCTCCTATTTTGAGAAGACCGATCAGGGGACGACCATTTCAAGTTCACACTAATTGGAGTATGTTGGAGCTTGGAGCGGTGCTCACCCAGCATGATGATGAGGAGAAGAAGTTTGTGGTGGCCTATGTTTGTCACTCCAACAATTCAGCGGAGGTGAAGTATAGTTCATATGAGGGAGAGTGCTTGGCAGCAGTTCGGGCAGTAGTACATTTCTGATGTTACCTATTTGGTAACCCCTTCACTCTCATCACTGATCATCAGCCGCTGAAGTGGTTGATGGAGTCCGACAAGCTTTCAGGGAAGCTTGCACGATGGGCTCTGATTTTACAGGAGTATGATTTCACGGTTGTTCACAGACCTGGAGTGGTGAACCGTGATGCAGATGGGTTGAGTAGAAACCCATGTCCTAGCCAGCAAGATCAGACCGGAGCACGTTGGCATGGTGAGACAGATGAGGAGATGGTGCCAGGTTGGCATGCATCGGCCTTTTTGTGTATATTTGCAGAGGCTTTGGTGGTATCTCTCTCAGCGCATATAGGAGGAGTTATTGAGGTCATAGATCCAGAGAGTGAAGATATTGGTACAGTTCAGCGAGACATTCATGATGATATTTTAGTGATGGACTATCTTTGCATTGGTGTTGTGGGTGGCACAGTTGGGGCCAAGGAGAGAGACTGTGTTCTTCAGCGAGCCAAACGGTTCAGATTGGAGTGTAGACACCTTTTGCATGTATGGGAAGATTGTAGAGTGCGAGTAGTACCACTTCCATCACAGAGACCACAGTTGGTCCGTCATGCTCATGAGGAGCTAGGACATTTTGGAGTAAAGCGTACGTATAGCTTACTCCAGAGTCATTATTGGTGGCGTGGTATGCAGACCGAGGTATAGCAGTTTGTTGCTAGATGTGTGGTTTGTGACCGAGTTAGAGCATCATTCAATGCTCCTACGCCACAATTACACCCATTACCTATCATGGGATTGGGTTACCGTTGGAGTTTGGACTTCACCGGACCTTTACCGCTGACTGTGAGACATCATCGATATGTTTTGGTGATGGTGGAGCACTTCTCCAAGTGGATTGAGTTGGTGGCACTTCTGACAAGTCTAGTGAACGGACAGCTTACTCGTTCCTAGATCGAGTTCTTAGTCATTTTGGTGCACCAGCTGAGGTTTTGACTGATCAATGTACAGAGTTCTTGGGGGAGTTTCAGTTCTTGTGTGACAAGGCTTTGATTGATCATTGTACTACATCTCGAGATCGCCCTGAGTCAGATGGCTTAGCAGAGAGAGTGGGTCAGACGGTGAAGAGAGGATTGCAAAAGTATGGTTTGCAGAGAGGCCACTTGGGAGATTGGGATCTCCAGTTACCTTGGTTGGCCATGGGCTATCGGTTCAGCCGGCAAGCCTCCTTAGCATCCTTCTCTCCATACTTTCTACTCTATGGACGAGATCCAGATTTACTTGCTGCCATTCGTTGAGATGCTACTGTAGTTTTGGACTTGGATGACCCCGATGTATGGATGAGCGCATGTTCTCAGTGGGCAGAGATCTTTTGGAGAGTGATGCCGATGGCCTTTGAGAACTTGGCGATTGCTCAGCATAGAGATAATTTACGCTATACTACCATTTGAGGAGGAGGTTATAGACCCTCAATCCGTTAATTTCATCCATGCGACTATGTATATCTACAGCAGATAGCACCGACAACACTTGATGTTTCTATAGGCCGCACTATCTTGAGAGTGTGCGAGGTTTTGCCATCTGGAGTCCTTGTCTTAGAAGGACGTGATGGTGTTGTTTGGAAGGATCATGTGCGCAATTGCACGCCATGCCACCTCCCAAACATTGATGGTCCTATGGACCCAAGCTTGGCACTTGTACGTGCAGGCTTGAGGTGTATGTTATGTGGCTCTTCTCGTGGAGCTGCTACTATGTTAGTGTGTGATAGCTGTTCGAGAGGATGGCATATGGCATGTATGACTCCTCCCCTCACGGTGGTTCCTCAAGGACAGTGGTTATGTCTTAGATGTACTTGACCTATAGCTAGTTCATTCTTTATATGGTATAGATTGCAGACAGGCGACTAATGATAGAGCTCCATAGCACCCGGCCTCCTGATCTTTGCCCATTAGAGGGTATACCATATACTTAGAGTAGATGGCTATCTGGAGTTAGAGGGACCTAACCGCCAGCTAGGGGGGCAATTGTGGCACTTTAGGGTCTATGTATGGCTTATATGTGAGTTGTGCTTCTATAGTGTATGATGTTGACAGCGATGTATGTTGTGTAGCGATGTGTATACACATGACAGCTGTCACGCCATTTGTAGTTCCGCATCTAGATGCTCGGATACTAGAGTTCCAATGATAGTAGTTAGAGTTATTCTAGCAGTTTCTTAGAGATTACTTTCCGACGGTTAGATTTTGTGTTCAAGGTACTGACTTCACGGTAGGGCCCACTGTCACTTTGCACCGTTTGCACCATCAAGTGTGCCGTCAGCGGGACCATTAGGGTTCCAGAGCTAGCTCAAGTCCAGGGGGTATAGTTTCAAAGTGAGCTCCATAGAGCTCACTTCTTTGATGTTGAGCCTTCGAGTTCCTGGCTATGGTGGACAGAGGCCGGCAAGCGTCACCTAGATTCTCTATGCTTGAGTGGGTGTGGCTTGACTATAATCAGTGCCCAATTGTTGGCAGTTTATAGAGTGATAGATCAAATACTTATCTGAGTTGAGTTGAGTTGAGAGTGTTAAGCAATCTGAATATTGTGGCACTTTAGAGTCTATGTATGGCTTATGTGTGAATTGTGCCTCTATAGTGTATGATGTTGACAGCGATGTATGTTGTGTAGCGATGTATATACGCACAACAAAGAATATGAAGACAAGGGGGTAAGAAACTAGTGACACCCTAGCAAAGAGTGTACATAAGGCCAATACCAAGCTGGATGCCTTGATGAAGGAGTTTTAAGATTTTAAGATCCAGATGATTGGGGCAAAGGACCGAAGGAAGCCTCCATCATTTGGCAGAACCAATGTAGGGTGCACCACGTGTGGCAAGTCAGGCCATGCAAATACGGAATGCAATACTCGTAATGCATTTTTGGTGCAACAGATTGATTGGGTTCCGGGATGGAATCCGGAGGAGGAAGAGAAGGTGGTGTACCAAACCCAAGAGGTACCGCCTCAGGCAAGCACATCGTACCAAGGTCCAAGGTATGGACCAGAGGATTCTAACCCCAATGCTCCCCTACAAAGACCATCGATGAGCAACCAAAATCAACCTCAAAATGTTGCACCCGAGGCATGTTACAATTGTGGCTCAATGGGACATTGGTCTCCAAATTGCCTAGAGCCAAGATGGAAAATTAGGTATGTTCCCCTGTGTGGAAATTGCAAAGGATTGGGTCATACGCGCAACCATTGCCCACATCCAGCAAACCCAAAGCCTCCTTTAAAATATGTATAGACTCCGGCTGAGCATGTTGCGCTTTAGGCAAAGGGTGACACCAATGTAAATTGTATCACACTTGAGGAGGAGTGACCTCAAGAGGGAAGCCCGGCCTCAAAAGGAGAATGGCCAGACCTCAAAATTTTGAAGGTTGAGACATGCACAAGTAAGAAGAAGCGTGATTTCAAAGAATTGAGTACGATCTCTTTGTCCTCATGAAAGGCAAAGAGGTTGCACCCAAAGTCAGTCCTTTCTGCCAAGGAAGAAAAGATCCTCATAAAAGCCAAAGCTAAAGCCTTACATAAAGAACTCAAGGAAGCGGTACTCAGGACTGGGAATTGAGTTTGGAGGAGGAGCCAAAGGCAAAGCCTCCAATTTTTCCGGTGGACATCCAATCCAAAGTAAAGGATCTGATCCAAGCCGAGGTGGGCCAACCTGAGGAACCTTGGGTCAAGACCGCTAGTACTCCTATCACATCATGAAGCGCCCCAAAGTCAAATTTGAACATGGAGAGACTTTAAATACGAAGCTGAAGACAAAGACGGTGAAATTAGGAGGAGTACCCCAATATGATATTGTAGTGGATTTGGCAGCAACAACTGCAAATGTCACATTCAAGCAATGGTGGGAAACCAATAAGTTGTACAAGATGCAACTGAATTCTGCCCTCAAGAAAGTAAGGGTAATGTTGAAGAAAGACCTGTCCGCCATATATCATATTGAACAAGAGGATCTGGGATCTCCCAAGGTTGATGCAGAGATTGCAGGGTGCATGATCACATTGATACCCATTGATTTGGGTTCTAGTGTGAATTTCATGACTGAAGATACTACAAATCAGTTAAGGTATCATGCGTTTGAGCCAACACCTCGAGTATTGAAATTTGTAGACCAAACCAAGAGACGGCTATTGGACATGCTGTCAAACATTACCACAATCAATGGAGGGGTGCCCTTCAAGTTGAATTACATTGTGTTGTGACCAATGACCAAAACTGGTTACCTCCTGTTGGTTAGAAGGCCCTGGTTGTATAGTGCCCAAGTTGTGGTGGATTGGCAATAGTAGAAGCTGCGGTTCAAGGACATTTTATCCAAAGATCAGAAGCTGGTGATGGTGAGTTGGACGAAGGTTCCCCATCTTGGGGAAACAAGTTTGTTGGAAGACAAGGACAAATCCAAAGATACCTCATCTTCATCCTTAGAAGACTCCAAAGACAAAGTCCAAGTCAATTACTTGGAATGTTACAAGATGGACAGAGAAGACAAAGATCCATATGACCTCGCCTTGGGTGAACATGACATGGAGGAAGAGGGTTTGATGGCAGCTTAGATCGGATTAAGCCAAGTAAGCCACGTCAAAGGAGTTATCAACCCTTATGACTGTCAAGATGTTATCTTGACCAAAGGAAAATTTTTGAAAATTTTGAAGACAGTCACTTTGGAGGAGTTGGTAGGATACATAGCCCTATTTATAGAATTCCAGGATGTATTTGCCTTGTCTATTGATCAAATGCCGGGTATTCCATGAGAATTTGGAGAACACAAGATTGATCTTGTAATAGTATGGAGTATAGCGACGTAGTTAGTAAGGCTAACAAATTAGAGAATAAGCCAAATTAGCCTTGAATGTTCCAAAAGCATCTATGGAGCTTCTTGGGAAGCTTCCTGACTAGTTAACTTCTGCTCCAAGCAGGTAGCTTCTAGAAGCTTCTAACTAGCTTAGCTTACATGCCAAGTAGGCAGCTTCTTGAAGGAAGCTTCTTGAGAAGCTTCCTAGTTAACTTGGCTTGCACTCTAAGAAAGGGCTCAAGGAAGCTTCTTGAGAAGCTTCTCAAGGGCCTTGTATGCTACCTATATATACCAAAGCCAAAGTCATGCTAGGCATTCGGAGTTTTCCCTCATTCAAGTGTCCTAATGTGAGTTTCCATTCTTCTATTTCTCTCCTTGGTCTTGGTCTTTTACATTGGTATCAGAGCAAGAATGGGATGGATGGAATTTATGGACCACCAAAATCCACTTCTGCCAAACCATGAGGATTTTCATGTCCATATATTACCCTAGCATTTCACACAATTCATCACCTTGCGTTTTGGGCAAGATTTTCTACATATGATCACCGTATTTGTAGAACCCTTGATACTTCCGGTTGTAACTTATGGAGAATGGTAGACGTGTTGCATCTATGTGTTAATCAATTAGATAAAGTGGGATTAGTGGGATAGAGTAGTAGCTATGGCGGCAATATCAGACGTCATCCTTGCGATGCAGCTACAAATCAAGCACCTGACTTGATTGTTGGATGAATGAGATCAGCAACAACAAGAACATATAAAGAGAGCCAATTCAAGATGGAGAAGATCACATTCAATTTCCAAAACCCAAGGTGTTTGAAGGCAAGAATCTTCTGGGCATAGTAGAGAATTTTGTGTTTGACTGCAAATGTTACTTTGAAGCAACCAATCTTCAAGATGAACGGAAATAGATTCTCTTGGCCTCTAGCCAATAAGATAGTGTGGCAAAACTTTGGTGGTGATTTTGAGTGGAGCAAGCTGAACGACAGATTGTTGCACCAATTTTGACATGGGCAAAGTTTAAGGATGCAATATTGGGTCGCTTTCAAACTATAAATGCCATCCATGCTGCACGAGATAAATTGGCAGAGTTGAAGCAAGTTGGCTCAATAAGGAGCTACATCATACAATTTTAGAACATCATCATGCAGATTCTAGATATACAAGAAGGTGAAGTTCTGGATCAATTTGTGCGGGGATTGAAGTCACAAACCAAATTGGAGGTGACCATGTGAGAACCATAAAATGTAGAAGAAGCCATGCAATTGGCTGAGCACTTTGATTCCTTGGTTGCAACAACTTGGTCTTGCCCATAACCTACATAAGGCCTACCAGTACACTATGCATGGGTGGAAGAACCAGCACCAATGGAGATTGATGCTATTCAACAAAGACCACTTGGTACAGCGGATAGAGAAAGATTGCAACAAAATGGAGGTTGTTTTTATTGTTGCCAAGTTGGACATTGCATTGCTGAATGCACACTTAGGAATGGGCGATTTCAACAAGTTGCCCAAATGGAGATTGTGGCACAAAAATATCAAGGAAACAAGGAATCCCAGTAGGAGATTTCTAGCCGCCTATTTTAAGCTTGATTAGTTCCAATGGGATTGAAGGCTCAACTCATGAAATTTTGCTTCACTTGCAAGGTACAATATCTAATTGGGGTTGTAGGATTTTGGTTGAGATAATCGCATGTCTATGCAAGTAGCAAAGGAATTGGGTATTCCTATCAAGCCAATGTTTGGAAGTAGTTTGATGATGGCGGATGGTAGAAAGGGTTTTGCATTCCGCACCTCACATTTTGTTACCTTCAAGATTGGGAAGGAGCATTTGGAGTGTATGAGGTTTGTAGTGGCACCTCTACACTATGATATCATTCTTGGTCTACTATGGCTTGAACGTCATAATGTTCAATTTGATTGGACCCGATTACAAATTCAAGTACAACACCAAGGTAGGAATTTCTGATTAGGTTGTCTGGCACCTCAAAGTAAGACACCTAAGAATAATCAGTCCCAAGATGGGAAGTTTGTCGAGAAGGTAGCCATAGAGCAAATCTAGAAGAGAGATGAGTCCCAAGATGGGAAATTTGCCAAGAAGGCAACCATGGAGCAAGCTTGGAAGAGAGATGAGTCCCTGGAAGGGAAGTTTGTTAATAAAGCAGCCATAGAGCAAGCTTTGGAAGAAGATAAGTCTGTTTTTGTGGTGTGGATCAAGCCGATTGCACAAGAACAATCCAAGGAAGGCCTAGAGCCTCATCAAGTAATGGTTGATTGGATAGTTCAAGAGTTTGCGGATATATTTCTAGATAATCTGACAAAGGGATTACCCTCCAATGGAGGTATGCCCTTCAAGATTGAGTTATTGCCAAGGAGTACTCTAGTGAGTAGACCGATTTATCGGCTCTCACCAAAGGAGGTAGAGGAGTTGCAAACAACACTTACAGAGTTGTTGGAGAAGGATTTCATACAACATAGTACCTCTCCTTGCGGAGCACTGGTACTATTTGTTCCAAAGAAGGATGGAGGACTTTGTTTTTGTATTGATTACCGTGGGCTCAATAAGCAAACCATGAAGAATGCATATCCCTTGCCTCAGATTGATGACCAGCTTGATGAACTTAGTGGAGCACACTACTTTTCCAAGCTGGATCTTTGTAGCAGCTATTGGCAAATTCCTATTGAGAGAGAGGATGTGCAAAAGACTGCCTTTTGTACAAGGTATGGGCATTTTGAGTAGAGAGTCTACCTATCGGACTCACTAATGCTCCAACAGTCTTCATGGATCAGATGCATTAGGTGTTGGAGGGACTATTGGTTGGTTTGTAGTGGTGTTCTTGGATGATATCTTAATCTATAGCAAGACAAAGACAAAACATATGAATAATGTGTGAGAAGTCCTAAGACAACTACAACAATGGAATTTTATTTCAAGAAGTCAAAGTGTGCCTTTTGGCAGAAGAAGGTTACCTTCTTGGGTCATATGATCTCATCAATGGGGATCAAGATAAAAGAAGAGAAGATCAAGGCCATTATTGATTGGCCTACCCCAAAGGATACTACAGAAGTACGGGCATTCAATGGATTGGCCAGTTTTAACCAACGGTTCATCCACTATTATGCTCATGTGGCTGCACCATTAACTGACCTCTTGGGAAAGAACTCGAGTTTCCAGTGGACCACCAAGCATGAAGAAGCATTCTAGAAGTTAAAGCATATGGTGTCTTCAAGACCCATTCTTCAACCATATGATCCTCAACTACCTTGTGTGGTTGATTTTGATGCTTCTAACTTTGCAATTGGAGCTATGTTGCAACAGGAATTCCCAGATGGACTACATCTCATTACCTTTGTGTCTCGCCGACTAAATATAGCTGAAAGAAATTACTTTGCTCAAGATCAGAAACAACTTGCAATGGTATATGCCACCAAGGTATCAAGGCATTATCTCTTGGGGAAACAAGTGGTCATGCAAACTGATCATAAGCCATTGTTATAGACCTTATACTTGGAGCACATGAAGAGTCGGCATCATCGATGGGAAGAGCAACTCCAATTGTTTGACATCAAACTTGAGTACAAACCAGGTTGGTTCCATGTCATCCCTGATGCTCTATCACAACAACCTGATTTGAAGTCTCTTCCACTCATCACGGTGGCAATTACAATAGTGTCAATTGACCCCAAGGCCATGAATGAGTTTTGGTCAGCTTTACAACAAGATCCCTTCTTCCAAATGGTACATGGTCATCTGACAACAAACAACAAGGAGTACAACACCTTCTCCTTCAAGGAAGGCCTTCTATTCCATGCAGACCGGATCTATGTTCTAGCCAAAGAAGATCTCCGACTTGTGCGCCTTCAGGAAGCCCATGATTTACCAATAGCTGGTCATATGGGGGTGGATAAGACCTTGGGTACCCTCCAATGCCAATGATGGTGGCCCAACATGACACAAGATGTTCAAGAGTTTGTCTAATTGTGTGAGAGTTGTCAACGCAACAAGGTCAGTAACCAGAAGCCGAGTGGAATCCTTCAACCACTTCCCATTCCAACTACTTGTTGGGAACATGTGAGCTTAGATCTCATCACCTCCTTGCTTAGGCCACAACAAGATCACACATCAATTGTGGTGTTTGTGGATAAGCTTAGTGAGCAAATCCATTTGGCACCAATGGTTGATAATGTGGATGCTCCAACCTTGGTGCAACTCTACTTCAATACTGTATTCAAACATCATGGGATGCCACATGTACTCATCTCTGACCGTGATCCTTGCTTCACCGGCAAGTTTTGGCAAGCTCTCTTCCACATACTTGGCACCAAGCTTGCTTTGTCCACAACCTATCATCCTCAAATTGATGGACAAATTGAACGTGCAAATAACACCTTGGAAGATATGCTTTGTGCCTTTGTCAACATTCACTATACCAATTGGGATGAATGTCTTGCAGCTACGGAGTTTGCATACAACAATTCTAAACAAGCAAGCACCGGATTCTCTCCTTTCTTTCTCAATTTTGGCCAAGATCCGCTTGTCCTAAATTCTCTTCTTGCTCCTACTCTGTCTCAAGTCCCTCATACTTCAACCTTCTTGACCACCATACCCAAATCTCTCCAACAAGCCAAATCTCACCTCCATGTTGCTTAGAATCATCAAAAACAATATGCAGACCACCATTGTCGTGATTTCACCTTTGAAGTTGGTGATAAAGTTATGTTATCCTCGAGTAATCTACCCTTCCCACTTGATACCTAAGTTTGTAAACTTGCCCCTAATTGGATAGGACCTTTGATGTCACCCAAATTGTCTCTCTTGTTGCTTATTGACTTGCCTTGCCATGTCATATGCAAATTCATCTTGTCTTTCATGTTTCCAAGCTGAAACCCTTTGTTCCTAACCCCTCTTCTTTCTCCTCTCAAGTCCAACCTCCTCCTCCTCCTCCTATCCTTATCAATGATCATGAGGAGTACAAAGTTGATCATATCCTTGCATGTTGCCACATCCAACAAGGACGCCACCAACATACAAAGTAAAAGGTCCTTTGGAAAGGGTATCCCCTTCATGATGCCACATGGGAACTTCTTTCTCACCTCCAGAATGCACAGACGGCCATCCAAGAGTTTGAAGCTTCAATGGCAACAAAGACATCACCAACTAGTGGGGGGAGAATATGTAACACTATGGAGTTTAACGACATAGTTAGTAAGGCTAACAAAGTATAGAATAAGCCAAATTAGCCTAGAATATTCCAAAAGCATCTAGGGAGCTTCTTGGGAAGCTTCTCGACTAGTTAACTTGCGCTCCAAGCAGGTAGCTTCTAGAAGCTTCTAACTAGCTTAGCTTGCACGCCAAGTAGGCAGCTTCTAGAAGAAAGCTTCTTGAGAAGCTTCTCAAGGGCCTTGTATGCTACTTATAAATACCAAAGCTAAAGTCATGCTAGGCATTCAGAGTTTTCTCTCATTCAAGTGTCCTAATGTGAGTTTCCATCCTCCTATTTTGCTCCTTGGTCTTGGTCTATTACAAATCTGGTTGAAGGCGGAGTTCCGGTTCAATAGAGACAATACCGCCTGAACCCAAAGTACTCATTGTTGGTGAAAGATGAAATTGACAAGTACTTGGGGGCCGGAATAATCTTTTCTGTCTTAAGTAGTGAATGGGTCTCACCCATTGTCATTCCTGAAGAAGAAAACGGGGAAGATTCAAGTGTGTCAAGATTTCCGCCAGTTAAATGCAGTCACAAGGAAGGATCATCATCCCTTGCCTTTTATCAATACAATTTTGGACCAAGTAGCTGGTCCTTCCTTGTTACAATTTTCTTGATGGATTTTAGGGTACAATCAAGTGTCCATCCAAGAAGAGGACAAGGACAAAACCACATTCACTACCAATTGTGGCACTTTTTCTTACAATCAAATGCCCTTTGGGTTGTGTAATGCTCCCGCCACTTTCTAGTGGATGATGAATTCAATCTTCAAGGATTTCTTGTTCAAATTTGTGGAAGTCTTCATTGATGATTTTTGCGTGTTTGGGCAAAGAGATGTACATTTGGATTACCTTTGCCAAACTTTTGAAAGGTGTTGTTTTGCCGGTTTGTCATTACACCCGGAGAAATGCTTCTTTGCAATGAAGGAGAGAATTCTTCTAGGGCATCAGGTATCAAGCCAAGGTATTAAAGTTGATGTCGAGGAGGTTAAAGTAATCTCAGCTTTGGAATCTCCAAAGAACATTTGGGAGCTGTGAACCTTCTTGGGACATGTTGGATACTACATACGCTTTGTTTCAAACTATTGGTGCTTGCTGCACCCCTTACAAAGCTTCTAAAGAAATCCAAAGACTACTTGTGGGAAGCAAATCAAGAAGAAGTTTTCCGGTATTGAAAAAGAAACTGTTTGAAGCACAAGTTATGAGGGCCCTGAATTGGGATGCCTCTTTTTATGTATATGTGGATACTTTATCTATGGCAATTGGAGTATTCTTGAGTCAAAAGAATGAGAAGAAGAAAGATTATTCCATCTATTACGCCAGCTGACAACTTTCAATTTCAGAAAAGAACTATCTGATGATTGAAAGAGAAGCACTCGGAATGGTGTATGCCTGCAAGCAAATTTTTCCACTACCTGCTGGGATATGAGTTTGTCTTCTATGTTGACCATACACATTGCAACATTTGGTCAAGAAGGCAGATTTCTCCAAGCAAATTGCAAGATGGATCTTGTTGTTACAAGAATTCACAAATACTATTCAAGTAAGGAAGGGAGCGTCGCATTCAAATGCAGACTTCCTGTCCAGGTTGGAAACTCAAGACCAGGAATGGGAGATCAACAATCGGTTCTCTGATGAAGAGTTATATCAATTGACAGCAATGCAAAGTACGAGGTATGCAGCCAAATATCATTATTTGCATACTCTTGAGTGTCTTGAATGGCTGGACCCGGAGCAAAGGGCAGTCTTTCTTAGGAAAATGGGGCTGTATCAGCTGAAACACAAAATTTTATTTAAGATGGGCAAAGATGAAGTACTTCGGTGACGCCTGGAGTCATACAAAGTCAAAAGCGTAATTGAGTCTTTACATTCCAAAGCATCGAGAGGACACTATGCCCTAAAGAATATTGTAAAGAAGATTCTTTCTTTGGGGTACTGGTGGCCTATGATGTACAAAGACACGCATGCCTATATCCAAAGCTGTGATGCTTGACAAGGAACAAGAAAGCCAACGGCTACTTCTCAATGGCCTTTGAGACCAATTTTACCATTGGCCCTATTTGAGAAATGGGGAATTGATTTTTTGGGACCAATACAATTGGTAACCCAAGTCACAAGAAAATGCTACATTTTGGTTTGCACTGACTATGCTACATTTTGGTTTGCACTGACTATGCTACCAAGATGGGCAAAGCTGAAGCAACTTGCAGAGATGATGCAGAAAAAGTGACCAAATTTTTCTTTCGAAACATCATCTCCTGATATAAATGTCCTCTAGAATAGGTCAATGACAAAAGGACACATTTCTTGAACTTTGTGATGGAGGTGTTAAAAAAATACTTTCAGATTAAACATCGGAAGACGACTCCTTATAATCCAAAAGCAAATGGCTTAACGGAAAAGGCAAATGGGTTACTTTGCAAAAGTCTGAATAAGGTGACTGTCAATTATGCCTACGACTAGGACACAAAGTTACGAGCCGTGTTGTGGGCATATCAAATGACAAAAAAGATCACAACCAAACAAACTCCATACTTCTTGATATATGGCTTGCACCCCATACTACCAGTTGAATTTGAAGTACCAACATATTGGATTCTTTGCAAAGAACAATTGTCAAAGGAAGAAAGCCAGGATCTTTGGATCCATCAACTGATGTGGTTAGAAGAGAAAAGAAACAATGTAATGAAAATCATGAAAGAAGTACAAGAACAAAGGAAAGTCAGGCACAATAAGCATATCAAGCATGTGACTATTTGCAAAGGGGATTTGGTGTTGTTATACAAATATTTTTTCTAGGAAAACTGCATTTAAGATGGATGGGGCCTTATCGATTTCTTCATCTTTATGACAATAAGTCCATTCAACTTGCAGACTTGGAAGGGCAACCATTTGCCACTCAAGTGAATGGGTGGAGTGTTCGGAGATATTGGACCATAGACTTGGAAGTCTCTAAGACACCCAAGGTCTATGTTTGCAAGGATGCTCACATTTGAGGGAGGGGGTATGTGGTACCCACAATTTTTTGTTTTAGATAGTTTTAAAATTTGAAGAAGAAGTACACAGATAAAGCCTAAAGAGGGCTAAATCGGGAAGAAATAAGAAGAAGCGGAGGTTTGTCGTAAACCCAAAGTTGACCTTGGGTCAAGATTAGATGAAAATGTTTGCAAAGAAGAAGAAGGTGAGACTTTGTATTGGGCGGTGTGATCTGATCCAAAGAACCTATAACAAACTTCTTTGGGGTTGGCCCAATCAAGAAAGTACACAAGAAGAAAGTAATGACATTGGGATCAAGAAGTCTTGATAGTGACATGAAACAACTTCACCAAATTGGAGATTGGAGAGGAGGAGCAACTGAAGAATGACCAATGGTCGAGGCAAGGAAGCCGAGACTCAAAGTTTCTATGCTTAAACAAGGAATTGAGAAGAAGAAGGGAGAGGAAGTCATGGCACAACCCCGGACTGCCAAGGGGAAGGACGTTATGACTGCCACCAAAGTGGGGCCCAAAAAATTTACCATGGAAGAGGAGGAAAGCTAGGAGGAAGAAACTTCAAAAGTACAAAGATCACAACTTCGGGGTAAGGTGCAAGAAGTAGAGTGGTTGGAACCCAAAGGCCAAGCCGATGGCAAGAAGTGCAAACGAGTGGAATATTTGCCAAAGGTAGTATGTCCACTGTTGATGTTTCTACAATAGAAGAAGATGACGATGGTAAGTGTCAATCTTGAGGTGTAGGATGGGTTAGTAGTAGTGAAGACCTAGAGTGCGGAAATCTTGTTGTTGCAAAGTAAGTTGACGAGGGTGGAGATGGAAGCCAAAGAACTTTGGGTTGAGGAGGTTCTTTGGAGTAAGCACTTTGAGATGATGAGGGAGGATCTAGTAAAGAGTCATGAGTAGGAAAAGGAGATGACCACATTGGTTGCAATGTTGAAGGAGGAAATTGTAGATGCCCAAGTAGAGTTAATCCACTTGAAAGCAATTACAGTGGTGATGAACCAGGAGTTGGAAAGTCACAAGAAGAGGGCAGCAGAGAAAGATCAAGCCTAGCAGCAAGAGTTAGCGGAGCAAGGTAGAAAGAAAGACTGGTTGCGAGGATTATTGTGAGTAGCAAAGGAGCAAATCTCTATGAATTGGATGGAGAAGGAGGCATTGAAGGCCAAATTTGAAGACGAGCTCTAGATGTATCATAGTGAATTGAAGGAAGAAAGGAAGAAAGGAGAAGCTTGCGGTCATAGGAGAAGTTGATGATGTAGACAGAGCAGTCAATGAAATCAAGGCAATGCTGAGCACGGAAGTTGAAGGTAAACTTGAGAAAGCAAGATTGCATGAGCTGAAGTTATTGGTGCAGGAGACGCACAAGAGAAAGGTGAAGGACACAGAGTTGAATAATTTATTAATTTGTATACAAGAATGTGTAGATAGGAAGATGTTAGAGGTAGGAGACAATGTGTGTCTTAGACTAGATCTTGTTAGAACGGAGTTGGATAAACTTTGTAGTGAGGTACAAGAAGTACAAAGACCCAAAGTTGTGGAAGTACGAGTACATGTGTCTTTGGAGTTGTTCTTTGAAACTTTAGAGAAGGGTGGGTCAGCAGATACCGAGTTAGAAAGATTACCTGAGACCTCAATTGTAGTTTGTAGTGAAGAAATTGTAGAAATATAAGAGTTAGGAGTAAGATTAGATAGACCTGAGGATGGTGAAATTATTGAGGGATCATTGGGTTTGGGAGCCAAAGTCGACGTTGACATTGGATCCGAGTAGTAACAGTTTTGAGATTTAAAGAGGTAGATATAAAGAGGTGCATTATCATTTCCAATCTGTAGGTAGGAAAAGTTGTTGTAGAACGGTATAGTTGTTAGTAATGATCAATAGCTTTGCCTATTTAAAGGAGGCATTTGCAGTCATATGTTGTTCAATGCTCATAATTTTTGAGAATAGATAAAGCAAAGTATTGTAAAGCAATGCTTGTCGTTTGAGCTTAATTCTGAGTATCAATTCTGTGTCAGTCTTTGTGAGTATTGGGAGAATTTCAAAGTGCAAGTTAGTGTGTTTGTTGGATGTTGGATTCCGCAGCCTTGATCTTTACTTTGTGTGCTTCATCCTGAGAGAAGTGCAATTGAAGCAATACCTTTATAGATCTGAGAGGAATTGTAGTGTTGGTAGTAATCTGCATTTGTGAGTGCAGCGTGAAGTTGATGTGAAGCAATTTTGATCAAGGAAGTTGTGCCTTTAATAGAGGGGTGGAACACAATTCTGAGATAAAGTTGTTTTGCAGTGAAGTGCTATTTTTGGGAGAGCTTGAATCATCACAATCAAGATTGTTTGGAAAGATTTGTTGGAGTTGTGATTAAGGAGTATTAATTTGTGACGAGGTTGCAAGTCAGTGCTTGTTGCTCTCTTCTGGGTGTACGTGCTACATGAGAGATTAAAGACAAAACCAAGAAGGACTACATTGTGACATTTGGCTTTGTATTTAGATATTTCCAAATGGTATCTATGTGGGAACAAACTTTACTTACCTGATTACCGCAAAAGTGATATTAGCCAAGTTGTCACATTTTTCAACAAGGCTTATGCATTGACCATCTATATGAAGAAGAATGTAGATTACAAGGTGATTTTAGAAGACAAGGAGGCTCTCAAAGCTTTTGAGGAGCTCAAGCAATCCCTTGTTGTAGCTCCAATGCTAAACTTGATTGGAGTAAGCCTTTCATCCTCTACATTGGTGCTTCTAATGTAGCTATAGGGTGCACTCTTAGTCAATTAGACCAAAATGGGCATGATCGTCCAATAGCTTATGCTAGTAGGCAGATGGTTTCAGCAAAGAAGAACTATACTATCAGAGAGAGAGAAGGGTTGGTAGTGATCTTTGGTCTCAAGAAGTTTAGACACTACTTGGTTCGAGTGATCATGATGGAGATAAGCCAGTGGATGATTCCTTCTCGGATGAGGAGCTCATGGTAATCTCAATCACTCAAGAGGTTCCAATGGAGTATAAGGAAATTGTGGATTTGTGACAAGAGGTAACTATCCAGAAGGGATGCATGTTAGGGAGAGGAAGGCCCTTGCAGTAAGATCTAGACCATACACAATGGTGGAGGATATTCTTTTTCACCAAGGAGCAGATGGTCTACTTCAAAGAGCAGTGGGTAAGGAAGAGTCTATCCTACTCATAAAGGAGTTTCATGAAGATTTAGTATGTGGAGGACATTTTGTAGGAAAGGTGAATGCTTTCAAGATTCTAGATGCAAGTTACCATTGGAGAGGGATTTTTGAGGATTGTCTTGATTATTGTAAAACTTGTCATGTTTGTCAAGCTTTTGCTATAAAGTCTACAATCCGCTCCACAACTTAGATCAATTCCATTGCTAGGACCTTTTGAGAAGTGGGGAATTGATTTTGTAGGTCCTCTCAATAGAACCTCAAGGAAAAATCGGTACATTGTGGTAGTTATTGATTACCTTACCAAGTGGGTTGAGGCTAGACCATTGAGGGACAAGAATGAAGATGAAGTTGGTAGATTTCTTTATGAACACATTATCACTAGGTTTGGGTGCCCTTTGGAGTTGGTTTTTGATAAATGAGGAGAGTTTACGGGAAGCATTACTACAACCATGCTACAACATTTCTCTATCACACATAGAGTAACTATATCCTATAAGCCAAATTCCAATGGCTTGGCAAAGAGAACCAATCAGACCTTGTGCATAATGTTGGCCAAAGATGCAAAAATGGAAGGAGCTAAACATCATTCGGACAAGAAGATTCATGCAACCATGAAGACAACCATGAAGATAAGACAACCATGAAGATTTCCACCAAATATTCTCCATTTCAATTGGTATATGGTATTGAGTCTACCCTATCTATTCACTTTGATCTTCCTACCTTCCAAAGGATTCATAAGAGACTGAAGAAAGCACAAGGAGGTGATGTGTGGTGCCCACATTTTTTGTTTTTTTCAGAATAAAGGAGAAGAAGTGTATAGAGAAGTCGGATTGCGCCTGTATGGCCAAAGAAGGCAAAGAAAAGAGTCTTCAGGTTGAAACCCGAAGTAAAGTGACTTCAGGTCATAAGCCAAAGTACTCGAAAATGCCCTGTCAGCATACAATACGAAGTAAATTGTCTTTGGATTGGGGGGAGCTCAACCCGAGGCAAAGACAGTCTAACAACCTTTCATTGGGGTGAGAAATTCAAGAAGGAGCCGTTTCAAAACTGGCGGCTCATACGCGCAAAGGTTGATTGACAGTGACATGTGCATGCTGGAGGTGTGATTTCTTGGTAGAAACTCAAAGTGACGGAAGACGAAGAAGCACAACTCTATAAAAATCAAAACTGCAACAACAAAATGTCGAGCAATTTTCCTTTGCCGTTGAGGAGTCATCTTGCAGGTGATCGGGGAAAGGGAAATAGAGTTGGGCTCGTGTTAGTGCGTAAGGAAGAAGGCGTGAGAGTGAAATTGAGAGAAAGTGAGAAAGCAGAAGAGATGGGAGGAGGGAAGAAGAACTCCAAATTCACAGTGAGAAATCATGCGATTCAGAGATTAGATGTAGTAGCAAGGATCAAAGTCTTGAGCCGACTTTGGATCACCTTTCTGGCATGGAATTGGAACGTAAGTTTTCCAGGATTCATGATAGAGATCATCGAGAGTAAGTGTCTCGATGGATCCAAGGAGGAAGGGAAGAGAGGAAATCCGGCTTGCTGGACAGAGTCGGATTGGAGACTTGTACTCGGGAAGGAGGCGGGCTCGGAGCAGAGAGCCACGTTCTTGGGAAAAGGAGAGATAGCCCAAGAAACTCAGGAGGTGAGAGATGCCTTCTCGTCAAAGAGAACAAAGAATGGGTACAAGGTAGAAAGTTACAAAGGCCCTGTCAAGAGAGGAATTGTGAGTGCTTTGATGGCAATCCTAAAGCCGGAGAGAACAACATAGTGATGAAACACCAAGCGATGTTCTTTCACAAATTGCTTGCAGGAAAACCAATTAATTGGGCGAGGTGTTTTCACGGGAGATTGAGGCAGATGGTGTGGAATCTGTGGGATAAGTCACCTCCACATTACATTGTGCCGTTTGCAGCGCACTTCTACCTCGGGCTCAATTTGCTGAACTCGGTGGAGCGGAATCAGATGGTGTCGCACTTCCATCCTGATGTGCAAAAGGAGGTCGATGTCGAGGAGCAGCAATACATTCTCCAAATCTGGAGCATAGACGACTACTATGCGAAGACAAGGAAAAACGTGGAGGTCATAGTGAGTACCCCGACAAAGAAGAGGACTTGGTAAGCAGAAGCTGAAGAAAACAAGAAACCTCCGAAGATGCAGAGAAGTAACCCGAGGCGAGGAATGGTGGTAATTGAGTCAAAAGATGAAGACTCAAAAGGCAAGGCCGAGCTAAAGACGGAGGACTCGGAGCATGAGGAGGAACCTGAGCTGCCACTGCAGAGCGGAGATACGAGCAGTGATAGTGAGGACGGTGGAGAGATGACCTCGGCGCAAGTGGCTGAAGAATACGAAGAAGAAGTGCAAGCCGAGGTAGAAGCCGAAGACAATACAACGCTGGAAGACAAAGTACCGGTGCCAGAGGAGAAGAAGATTGCAATGCAACAAGGAGTTTGCTTGTGATGTAAGGCGAAGTGTGAGGCGGGACTAAGTTGAGTGAAGGTAGAGGTAGAAGAAAGCTCGGGCAGTGAGGCATCAATCCCGATACAAAGACTCAAGAGAAGAAGGCGAGTATCAGGAGAACACGAGGAGAAAAGAGAGACCACTCCGCGGGAGGAAGAAGTTGCCAATGATGGGGTGGAGTACCTGCAAGAAGTAGTGTGCCCGCTGTTGGTGAAGTTGGAGCAGAAGAAGAAGGAGATGTAGTCGACTTGTCCCGAGGTAAAGACGGTATTGCAAGTGGTAGCAAGATTAGAAGAAGAGAACTTAGAGTTGAAGAGGAGTGTAACCCGAGGTGAGGAGGAGAGAGAAGTACTGCGAGCGAAGGCAGTAGAGAGAAGTCAGGTAATTGAAGACCTGAAGAGGGAAGTGAGCTATCGAGAGGATCTTGCGAGGAAGAGTGATATCGCAAGAGAGAGACAGGTAGCTGAATACGAAATCTTGAAGCAGCAGTTTGCTGATTCAAGGGTAGAGCTTATTCATGCTATGGCGAGGGTAGCAGCAAAGGATCAAGAGCTCGATAGAGTGATGGAGAGTATGGAGGAGAAGAAGCAACTTTGGCAATGAGAGTTGGCTTCAAGATATAGAGAAGAAGAGAGATTACGAGAGTTACTTCGTAATCAAGAAGAGAAGGTTGTCCAGAAAGAGAAGGAGAAGGAGTCGGTGAAAGCCAAATTCGAGGAAGAATTGGCGATGTACAGAGAGGAATGGCTTGCAGATCGGGAACGAGAAAGGAAGACAAGATTGGAGCCATTGCAGGAGATAGTCCTTAGAGTAAACGCGATGTTAAGTACAGAGGACAACGTTCGAATTGAAGAAGCACGATTGCACGAGTTGAAGTTGTTGGTGCAGGAGACGAGGCAAAGACAAGCAAAGGACACTGAGATGAACGCCTTGTTAATAAAATTAAGAGCTTGTGTAGATAGAAAGGTTTTGGAGGTAGAGGATAACATTTCCATTAGATTAGACTTAGTGAAAGTAAAGCTAGAAAAACTTTGGAGGGATATTAAAGCAAAACCCGAAGTAGATAACATAGGAGTACAAATGTCTTCAGAGTTGCTATTAGAGACATTACAGAAGAGTGGGTCAGGAGATAAGGAGTTAGAAAGATTACCCACTAGTGGAATTTCAGATCAAGAAAGAAAATTGCTTGATCTAGTAGAAGAAGTAGAAGATCTGAAACCCGAGGACAGAGTAGTAGGAAGTAAGATTACTTTGGGTTTGGGTTTGAAAGCCGAGGAAGAAGAAGACATCGGATTGGAGTAGTAACCAATATGAGATTTGAAGGTGCAGATATGAAGAGGTGCATTGTCATTTCGGATTTGTAGGTTAGAACAGTTGTTGTAGAAACGGTATAGTTGTTAGAACTGTCGATTTGTTCACTATTTAAGAGTGGCATTCGCAGTCAGATGTTGTTCAGTGCTCATTAATTCTGAGAATAGATGAAGCAAAGTGCTGTGAAGCAGTGCTCGTCGCTTGAGCTTGATTTCGAGTATTAGCTTTGCAATTGTGTTTGTGAGTGTTTGGGGAAATTCAAGTGCAAGTCAAAGTGTTTGTTGAATGTTGGATTCCACAGCCTTGATTTTCATTCTGTGTGTTTGATCCTGAGTGAAGTGCAATTAAAGCAATGCCTTGACAGATCTGAGAGGAATTGTAGTGTTGGTAGTATTCTGCATTTGTGAGTGCAGTGCAAAGTTGATGTGAAGCAATTTCGATTGAGGAAGTTGTGCCTTCAGTGGAGGGGTGGAACACAATTCTGAGGCGAAGTTGTTTTGCAGTGAAGTGCCATTTTTGGGAGAGCCTGAATCATCACAATCAAGATTGTTTGGAAAGAATTGAAGGATTTGTGATTAAGGAGTGTGAATTCATGACAAGACTGCAAGTCAGTGCTTGTTATTCTCTTCTGGGTGTGGTTTCTACCTAAGAGATTAAAGACGCAACCAAGAAGAACTGAAATTGTTACTTTGCTTTGTATTTGGACATTTTTAACTTGTATCTCTGCGGGAATGAACTTTACTTACCCGATTACCACAAAAGTGATATTTTCCGGGTTGTCACATGATTTTTGGCGCCGCTGCCGGGGATACAAATCTCAGAAGTGGAAGAACACAAAGCCAAATTGGAAACAGGGTAGCAACGCAATATGAATGTCTGCATTGAGAGAACAACGGGAAGAGAGAGCTTGAAGACGAGCACTTCAGCGTGAAGAAGACAAACGTCTGAATGTCCCATCCATTGTTGACGAAAGTGAATGAGAGGCATTGGAGTTTCAACTCTTCCATGAAGTGCAAGAAGCCCTGCAAGAACTTGACCACAAGAAACGTGAAGGCGGTTGGCAAGGCTACTTTGCATCTCCCTCTTCTTCCAAGAAGAAGAAAGAATCAAGTGGGCAAACATATGCATTGCGGCCCAGTACACCAACTTCCCCTAGAGCTATAAAGGAAGTTGTTTCCTTGAAGACCTTTGTTCGAGAAAAGACAGCAAGAACACTTACTGAAGACAAGTGTCAACATCTTCTACGAACGATTCCTCGATTGTCCCAAAGGAATTTTGAAGAACCAATCGAAGGTGTTGATCCTGAATCTTCCACTCGGGTTGAAGTCTACACCCTCAGAGCAGAAATTGTCGAAGAAGACCCCACCTTGAACTTGACAAATTGGAATCCCTGGGCTGACAACACGGCGTCAATTCCAGCCAATCCTTCAGTTCCGTCAAGTTCCACATTACCTCAACCGATCCCAGTGCATCGACCAATGACTTTGCTTCCTATCACCCGACATGCCTATGAGAAGTACAAGGGGACAGAACAAGACAAAGACCCCGATGAATTCATCAAAGAATTCAAAGTCATCTTCTTTGCTAACAAGGAGCATGACTCGGTGGATCGCCTGAGAATTTTCCCAAGTCTGCTCCGCAAGAAAGCTCGGAGCTGGTACACCCATGTGATCTAGAAGGGGTTTGTACCAGCGGACTGGGCAGACTTGAGAAACAACTTCCTGGAATAATTCTGGGAAGTTGACTATGATACGAGTGTCTTCGTGGCACTCAATGATTTGGACCGTGGCAAGAAGGAGAAGTTGAGAGACTACTCTAAGCGGTTCATGGCACTACTGAACCAAGTTCCCAAGCAATCGGGGGTGGTGGGTTACTCCGATGCCCAAGCCATTACCTGGTTCCTCGAGAGCCTTTCACCAGAGATACAAATCTTTGCCAAGGAGAGGAATGTAACTTCCTTGGACAAAGTACTCAAACATGTCACTCGTTATGAAGCGGCCCACTCTCACTCTGCCGGAAACCGGGGAAACCGGGAGAAGAAAGGCAAGAAGCCCAGAAGAAGAGCTTCACGTAGTACCTCCCCTTCTTCGGATGAATCCTCCACGACTTTGAGCTCTTCTTCGGAATCCAAAGAAGAATCCAAGCCAAGATGAGTCCAAAGATGTGGAGGCAAGAAACCTATGACTCCTCCAGCCAAGAGTGTACATAAGGCGGATACCAAGCTGGATGCCCTCATCAAGGAGTTTTCGGATTTCAAGATTCAGATGATTGGGGCCAAGGACCAAAGGAAGGCCCCAGCATTTGGACGAGCTAATGTGTGGTGCACGGCATGTGGCAAATCCAGCCACGCCAACACAGAATGCAATACTCGTAATGCATTCCCGGTGCATCAAATTGATTGGGTTCCGGGATGGAACCAAGATGAGGACGAGGAGGCTGTGTACCAAACTCAAGGGGTACAGCCTCAAGCGAGCACATCGTATCAAGGTCCGAGGTTTGGACCCAGGGAGTATAACCCCAATGCTCCTCCATGAAGACCACCGATGGGCAATCAAAATCGGCCTCAAAATGTTGCGCCAGGAGCCTATTATAATTGTGGCTCGATGGGACATTGGTCTCCAAACTGTCCCGAGCCAAGAAGGCAAATTGGGTATGTTCCCATGTGTGGAAATTGTAAAGCATCGGGGCACACTGGCAACCAATGCCCTCACCCATTGAACCCAAAGCCGCCTGTAAAGTATGTACAGACCCCCGCTGAGCGTGCAGCACTTCAGCCAAAGGGAGATACGAATGTAAATTGTATTACTCTTGAGGAAGAAAGACCTCAAGAAGGAAGTCCGGCCTCAGAAGGGGAATGGCCGGACCTGGAAATTTTGAAGGTTGAGACACGCTCCAGTAAGAAGAAGCGTGATCTCAAAGAATTGAGTACGACTTTGTCGTCCTCTCGAAAGGCGAAGAGACTTTGCCCAAAAGCCATTCTTTTGGCCAAGGAGGAAAAGATCCTCGAAAAAGCCAAAGCTATAACAGCCAAAGATCCTCGCAGAAGCCAAAGCTAGAACACAATTTTGAGGCGAAGTCGTTTTGCAGTGAAGTGCCATTTTTGAGAGAGCCTGAATCATCACAATCAAGATTGTTTGGAAAGAATTGAAGGATTTGTGATTAAGGAGTGTGAATTCGTGACAAGACTGCGAGTCAGTGCTTGTTACTCTCTTCTGGGTGTGGTTTCTACCTGAGAGATTAAAGATGCAACCAAGAAGAACTAAAATTGTTACTTTGCTTCGTATTTGGATATTTCTGACTCGTATCTCTGTGGGAACGAACTTTACTTACCTGATTACCGCAAAAGTGATATTTGCCGGGTTGTCACATGATGCAAAGAAGTCAATGGAAGAACAAATCATGGAGTTGGAAGAGGCAAGAGCAGTTGCTATGGTTTGAGTGGGGCAGACCCAAAGGAAACAAAAGGAGAGCTATGACAAGAGGCCAGGCATGAAGAAGGTGGAGCCTTTCAAAGAAGGTGATTGTGTAATGTTGTTTGATTCTATTTGATTCAAGAGAGTGCAAAAGAAGTTTTTGCCTAAGTACTTTGGACCTTTCATAGTGGAGAAGGTGTGGGGAAATTACACCTATGATCTCAAGGAATTGGGAGCAAGACACTTTGATAGAATTAACTATGATAAGTTATAGATATATCATAGAAGGTAGAGAGACCTTCACTTTGAGGACAAAGTGAAAACTTAGACCGGGAGTAAATGTAACACCCATTTGTTCATGTGTGTGGTATTGTGATATTTAGCTTGGTATTACAAGTACTTGAGAGATATTATTTACATAAAGATAAAGGATGGTTCTACATTAGTCATGATTAGCTAAAGTTAGTCATAGCTAAGATAGAGGAGACCTTACTTTAGAGGAAGTGGAAAAGATGAGCACCACTATTTTGGATTCTAGTGTGTTGACTTTGTATTACCAACAATGGCAAGCAAGTAGAGCTAGTTTCCTTGAGAATGAGAGGCTAAGTATCCAAAGGAAGGAGGCTATTAAAGAAGAAGCACCCAAAAACAAGGATGTCATCACCATTGATTATGACTTGCTAGACCCCAAGATAATCTATGTTTCTTATTGGAACCAAGAAGGACTTTTGTTTGATCTCCCCAAAAGGAAGGAGATAAGAGGGCAAGTCTATGTTGATGGTGCAAGACTACCCATAGTTGTTGGAACTAGAACCTACCTTTCCCACAACATCCTCAAGGGAAAAGCTATTTCCTCTATTGAATAACGCGACACCACTTAAGACCCAAGGGAAGATGGCACCTAATATGAACATAAAGGTCTGTGCATTGGCCAAGCAATTACAAGAAGCCGTACAAGACCGTCACAAATTAGGAGCATTTGTCTTCATGTTAGACATTCTAGTGGATAATTGGCATCTAAGGAAGAATTCTTGCAATGGGTAGGGAACCCAAGAAAGGAATGGAAGTAGGATCTAAACTCTATGTTGATAGAGATTAGATGTAGGACATTAGCCCGTACTTGGATCATTAAGCTATTGGAGAGCTTGCCAAGGAGCACAATTGTAGGATACAAGAAGTAGAGGCTGCTTAGAATGAGAAGGTGACAATTCTACAATCACAATTTGATCTCCTATAGATCTATTTAGTAGAGGCAAATTGCCAACACCAAGCTGCCTAGACAGATAAGACTACCACCAACCAACAATTAGTAGACAACCAAACGAAAGGAGGGCAATTAAAAGGAGAACTCTATGAGCTCCATGCTTGAATATCCCACAAGGAAGAGCACTCCAACATCAAGATATGGGAACTAGGAAAAGCCATTGATACTTTCCATAGGGAAATCCTAGAATCCAAAATAGTGGTGCTCCTCTTTTCCACTTCCTCTAAAGTAAGGTCTCCTCTATCTTAGCTATGACTAACTTTAGCTAATCATGACTAATGTAGAACCATCCTTTATCTTTATGTAAATAATATCTCTCAAGTACTTGTAATACCAAGCTAAATATCACAATACCACACACATGAACAAATGGGTGTTACATTTACTCCCGGTCTAAGTTTTCACTTTGTCCTCAAAGTGAAGGTCTCTCTACCTTCTATGATATATCTATAACTTATCATAGTTAATTCTATCAAAGTGTCTTGCTCCCAATTCCTTGAGATCATAGGTGTAATTTCCCCACACCTTCTCCACTATGAAAGGTCCAAAGTACTTAGGCAAAAACTTCTTTTGCACTCTCTTGAATCAAATAGAATCAAACAACATTACACAATCACCTTCTTTGAAAGGCTCCACCTTCTTCATGCCTGGCCTCTTGTCATAGCTCTCCTTTTGTTTCCTTTGGGTCTGCCCCACTCAAACCATAGCAACTGCTCTTGCCTCTTCCAACTCCATGAGTTGTTCTTCCATTGACTTCTTTGCATCATGTGACAACCCGGCAAATATCACTTTTGCGGTAATCAGGTAAGTAAAGTTCGTTCCCACAGAGATACGAGTCAGAAATATCCAAATACGAAGCAAAGTAACAATTTTAGTTCTTCTTGGTTGCATCTTTAATCTCTCAGGTAGAAACCACACCCAGAAGAGAGTAATAAGCATTGATTTGCAGTCTTGTCATGAATTTCACACTCCTTAATCACAACTTCTTCAATTCTTTCCAAACAATCTTGATTGTGATGATTCAGGCTCTCCCGAAAACGGCACTTCACTACAAAACGACTTCACCTTAGAATTGTGTTCCACCCCTCCACTGAAGGCACAACTTCCTCGATCAAAATTGCTTCACATCAACCTCGCACTACACTCACAAATGCAAAATACTACCAACACTACAATTCCTCTCAGATCTATCAAGGCATTGCTTTGATTGCATTTCACTCAGGATCAAACACATAGAATGAAGATCAAGGCTGTGGAATCCAACATCCAACAAGCACTCTGACTTGCACTTTGAATTTCTCCAAACACTCACAATTACAAACACAAAGTTGATACTCAGAATCAAGCTCAAGCGACGAGCACTGCTTCACAGCACTTCACTTTATCTATTCTCAGAAATTATGAGCGCTGAACAACATCTGATTGCAAATGCCACCCTTAAATAGTGAAGCAATCGATAGTTCTAACAACTATACCGTTCTACAACAACTTTTCTAACCTACAGATCCGAAATGACAATGCACCTCTTCATATCTACCTCTTCAAATCTCAAAATTGTTACTAATCCAATTTGATGTCTACTTCTTCCTCAGCTTTCAAACCCAAACCCAGAGTAATTTTACTTCCTACTACCATGTCCTCAGGTTTCATATCTTCTACTTCTTCTACCAGATCCAGCAATTCTCTTTCCTGATCTGAAATTGCACTAGTGGGTAATCTATCTAACTCTTCATCTCTCGACCCACTCTTCTCTAATGTCTCCACCGGTAACTCTGAAGACATTTGCACTTCGATGTTATCTACTTCGGGTTTTGCTCTAACATCTTTCCAAAGTTTTTCTATCTCTATTTTCACTAAGTCTAATCTAATCGAAATGTTGTCTTTTACCTCTAAGATTTTTATGTCTACACGAGTTCTGAGACTAATTAACAAGGCATTCAAATCCGTGTCCTTTACCTATCTTCACCTCGTTCCCTGCACCAACAACTTCAACTCATGCAACCTCGTCTCTTCAATCCAAATGTTGGCATCTATACTTAACATTGCATTCATCCAGAGGACTATCTCCTTCAAAGGCTCCAATCTCATCTTCCGCTCTTGTTCTTGATCCGCCAGCCAGTCCTCCCTGTACATTGCCAATTCTGCTTTGAACTTGGCTTTCACCGTCTCCTTCTCCTTCTCCTTCTCCTTCTGTATAACTCTCTCCTCCTGATTACAAAGTAACTCTCGTAATCTCTCTTCTTCTCTATATCGTGCTGCCAACTCTTGTTGCCAGAGTTGCTTCTTCTCCTCAACACTCTCCATCACCCTATTGAGCTCCTGATCCTTTGCAGCTATTCTCACCATAGCATGGATAACCTCTACTCTTGAATCAGCAAACAACTGCTTCAAGATCTCATACTCAACTACTTGTCTCTCCCTTGCTATGTCACTCTTCTTCACAAGATCCTCTCAATAATGCACTTCTCTCTTCAGGTCTTCAATTACCTGACTTCTCACTACTACCTCCGCTCGTAGTACTTCCCTCTCTTCCTCACCTTGGGTTATACTCTTCTTCAACTCCGAGTTTTCTTCTTCTAATCTTGCCAACACCTGCAATACAGTCTTTACCTCTGGACAAGTCAACTGCATCTCCTTCTTCTTGTAATCCAACTTCACCAACAGAGGACACACCACCTCCCGCAGGTACTCGACTCCATCACTCGGGGTTACTTCTTCTTGCATGGCCACTTCCATTTGTACTTCTTGTTCACCCGATACTCGCCTTCTTCTCTGTAGTCTTCGTATCGAAATGGACACCTCGCTTCCCAAACTTTCATGTGCTTCTTCCTTCATTGTACTCGGACTTGCATCGTACTTCGCCTTACGTCTCTAGCAAACTCCTCTCTGCACTGCAATCTTCTTTTCTTCGGGCTCGGTTACTTTGTCTTCCAACTGCGTGTTGTCCTTGGCTTTGATCTCTGCCTGCACTTCTTCTTCTTCTTCTGCAGCAACTGGTGCCAATGTCATTTCTCCTCCTTCATTGTTGTTGCTACTCATATTGCCGCTCTGTAGCATTAGCTCAGGCTCCTCCTCGTGTTCCGAGTCTTTGGTCTTGAGCTCGGTGTCACCTTCTGAGTCTTCATCCTCCAACTCAATCACCACCATACCTCGCCTCGGGTTGCCTCTCTTGGTCTTCCAAGGTTTCTTTGTGTCTTCAGCTTCACCATACCGACTTCTCTTCTTTGAGTTCGGAGTACTTACTTTGATCTCCACGTTCTTCCCTGTCTTTGTATAATAGTCGTCGGTGCTCCTGATTTGCAAAATGTATTGCTGCTCCTTGACATTGACCTCCTTTCTCAAATCAGGATGGAAGTGCGACACCATCCAAGTTTGCTCCGCCAAGTTCAGCAAATTCAACCTGAGGTAGAAATGCGCTGCAAACGACACAATGTAGTGTGGAGGCGATTTATCCCGCAGATTCCACACTATTTGTCTCATTCTCCCATGCAAACACCTCGCCCAATTGATCGGTTCTCCTGCAAATAACTTGTGAAAGAACACCGCTTGGTGTTTCATCACATACGTGGTTCTCTCCGGCTACTCAAGTGGCAAAAGGATTACCTTCCAAGTCTACAAGCTGCATGGATCCATTTTTGTAAAGATGAAGAACTTGATAGGACCCATCCATCTCAAATGCAACTTGCCTGGAAAAAATATTCGGCGATTGTCATATAACAAAACCAAATCCCCTTCACGTACAACTACAAGCTTGATTCTCTTATCATGCCTGACTTTCCTTTGTGCTTGTACTTCTTTTGTGGTTTTGTGGTTTGTGGTCTCTTTTCTCTTCTAACCACATCAGTTGATGGATCTGAAGATCCTGACTTTCTTCTTCCAACATTCATTCTTTGCAAAGAACCCGATATGTCGGTACTTCAAATTCAACTGGCAGTATGAGATGCAAGCCATATGTCAAGAAGTATGGAGTTTGTTTAGTTGTAATCTTTTCTGTCGTTCGATATGCCCACAACGCGGCTGGTAATTTTGTATCCCAGTCATAGGCATTATTGACAGTCACCTTATTCAAAATTTTGCAAAGTAACCCATTTGCTTTTTCCGTTAAGCCATTTCCTTTTGGGTTATAGGGAGTCATCTTCCGATGTTTAATCTGAAAGTACTTGGTTAACGCCTCCATTACAAAGTTCAAAAAATGTGTTCCTCGGTCACTGAACAATTCCAGAGGACACCCATATCGGGAGATGATGTTTTGAAAGAAGAATTCCGCCACAATTTCAGCATCATCTCTACGAGTTGCTTCAGCTTCGACCATCTTGGTAGCATAGTCATTGCAAACCAAAATGTATTGCTTTCTTGTGACTTGGGTCACTGGTTGAATGGGACCCACAAAATCAATCCCCCATTTCTCAAATGGGGCCAAAGGCAAAATTGGTCTCAAAGGCCATTGAGAAGTAGCCGTCAGCTTCCCCATTCTCTGACAAGCATCACAGCTTCGGATATGAGCATGCACGTCTTTGTATATTGTCGGCCACCAATACCCTACTGAACAAATTTTCTTTACAGTATTCTTCAGAGCATAGTGTCCTCCCGATGCTTTGAAGTGTAAAGATTCAATTACTCCTCCTACTTTGTATGACTCCAAGCATCACCAAAGTACTTCGTCTTTGCCCATCTTAAATAAAATGTTGTGTTTGAGCTGGTACGGCCCCATTTTCCTGAGAAAGACTGCCCGCTGTTCCGGATCCATCCCCTCAGGACAATGGAAAGTATGCAGATAATGATATTCAGCTGCATACCTTGTACTTTGCATTGCCGATAAGTGATACAACTCTTCGTCAGGGAACTGATTGCAATTTCCCACTCTTGGTCTTGAGTTTCTAACCTGGACAGGAAGTCTGCATTCGAATGCAAAGCTCCCTTCCTTACTTGTACAGTATACGTGAACTCTTGTAACAACAAGATCCATCTTGCAATTTGCCCGGATAAATCTGCCTTCTTGACCAAATGTTGCAATGCGTAATGGTCAACATAGAAGACAAACTCGTACCCCAACAGATAATGGCAAAATTTCTTGCAGGCATACACCATTCCGAGTGCTTCTCTTTCAGTTGTTGAATAGTTCTTTTCAGAAACTGAAAGTTGTTGGCTGCATAATACACCAAATAGTCCTTCTTCTTTTTGTCCTTCTGACTTAAGACGACCCCGATGGCCATGGACAAAGTGTCCACATATACATGAAAAGGGACGTCCCAATTCGGGGCCCTCATAACTGGTGCTTCAACCAACTTCTTCTTCAACACCTGGAAAGCTTCTTCTGATTTGCTTCCCACAAATAGTCTTTGGATTTCTTAAGAAGCTTTGTAAGTGGTGCAGCAAGCACTGCATAGTTTGACACAAAGCGTCTGTAATATCCGACATGTCCCAAGAAGGCTCTCAGCTCCCGGATGTTCTTCGGGGATTCCAAAGCTGCAATTATCTTGACCTTCTCAACATTGACTTCAATACCTCGGCTTGACACCCGATGCCCTAGAAGAATTCCCTCCTTCATTGTGAAGAAGCATTTCTCTGGGTGTAATGAGAAGCCGGCAAAATGACATCTTTCAAAAGTTTGGCAAAGGTAATCTAAATGTATATCTCTTTGCCCAAACACACAAAAGTCATCAATGAAAACTTCCACAAATTTGCGCACAAAATCTTTGAAGATAGAATTCATCATCCGCTGGAAAGTAGCCGGAGCATTACACAACCCAAAGGGCATTTGATTGTAAGCAAAAGTGCCGCAATTGGTCGTGAATGTAGTTTTATCCTTGTCTTGTTCTCGAATGGATACTTGATTGTACATTGAAAATCCATTGAGAAAACTATAACAAGGATGACCAGCTACCTGATCTAAAATTGTATCGGTAAAAGGCAAGGGATGATGATCTTTTCTTGTGACTGCGTTCAACTTCCGGAAGTCTTGGCACACTCGGATCTTCCCTGTTTTCTTCTTTGGGACAATGACAATGGGAAAAACCCATTCACTGCTTAAGACAGGGAAGATGATTCCGGCCTCTAAGTACTTATCGATTTCATCTTTCACCAAAAGCGAGTACTTTGGGTTCAAGCGGTATTGTCGATGCCAAACCGGAACTGCACCTTCAACCAGATCAATCCGGTGTTCTCCAAATTCTTGTGGAATACCCGGCATTTGATCAATAGACCAGGCAAATACATCCTAGAATTCTATAAACAGGGCAGTGTATCATGCCAACTCCTCCGAAGTGACTGTCTTTGAGATTTTCAAAGTTTTTCCTTCAGTTAATAAAACATCTTGATAGTCATCGAGGTTGATGACACCTTCAACATGGCTTGCTTGGCTTAACCCAAGGCGAGCTGCCATCAAACCCTCTTCCTCCAAGTCAGGTTCACCCGAGGCGAGGTCATATGGGTCTTCGTCTTCAACATCCACCTCGTAGCATTCCAAGTAGTTAACTTGGACTTCATCTTTGGATTCGTTTGAGGACAAAGACGATGAGTCTTCGGATTCGTCCTCCTCTTCTGACAAACTTGTTTCCTCAAGGTGGGGAACTTTTGTTCAACTCACAGTCACCAGCTTTTGATCTTCGGACAAAATGTCCTTGAATCTTAACTTCTGCTGATGCCAATCCACCACAACTTGGGCACTATACAACCAAGGTCTTCCGATCAACAAAGGGTAACCAGTCTTTGTCACTGGTCGCAACACAATGTAGTTCAACTTGAAGGGCACCCCTCCAATGATTGTAGTGATGTTTGACAGCATGCCCAAAGGCCGTCTCCTGGTTTGATCTGCAAACTTCAACACTCGGGGTGTTGGTTCAAACGTGTGATACCCGAGTCGATTTGTAGTATCTTTGGTCATGACGTTCACACCGGACCTAGAGTCAATGGGTATCAATGTGATCATGCACCTTGCAATCTCTGCGTCTACCTCGGGAGATCCCAAATCTTCTTGTTCAATACAATAGATAGCAGGCAGGTCCTTCTTTGACATCGACCTCACCTTCTTGAGTGCCGAATTCAGCTGCCTCTTGTACAGCTTGTTATCTTCCCACAATTGCTTGAATGTTATGTTGGCATTTGTGGCTGCCAGATCTGCTACAATATCATATTGGGGAACTCCTCCCAAGTTGACCATCTTCGCCTTCGGCTTTGGGTCCAAAGTCTCTCCATGTTCCCTCTTGACTTTGAGATGCTTCAAAATGGTAACGGGCTTGCTAATAGCCTTAACCCGAGGTTCCTCAGGTTGGCCCACCTCGGCTTGGATCAGACCCTTTACTTCAGATCAGATGTCCGCCGGAAAAACTGGAGACTTTGTCTTTGTCTCCTCTTCCAAACTCAGTTCCCGAGTCCTGAGTAGTGCCTCCTTTAGTTCTTTCTGCAAGGCTTTAGCTTTGGCTTTTGCGAGGATCTTTTCCTCCTTGGCAGAAAGAATTGCCTTTGGGCGTAGTCTCTTTGCCTTTCAAGAAGATGACAAGGTCGTACTCAGTTCTTCGTGATCAAGCTTCTTCTTGTTGGAGCGTGTCTCAACTTTCAAAATTTCAAGGTCCGGCCATTCTCCTTCTGAGGCCGGACTCCCTTCTTGAGGTCTTTCTTCCTCAAGAGTGATACAATTTACATTAGTATCCTCCTTTGGCTGAATTGTTGCATGCTCAGCGGGGGTCTGTACATACTTTACAGGTGGTTTTGGGTTCGGTGGGTGAGGACATTGGTTGCATGTATGCCCCAATCCTTTACAATTTCTGCACAGGGGAACATACCCAATTTGCCTTCTTGGCTCCGGATAGTTTGGAGACCAATGTCCCATCAAGCCACAATTATAACAGGTTCCGGGTGCCACATTCTGAGGGCGATTCTGGTTGCTCATTGGTGGTCTTCATGGAGGAGCATTGGGGTTATACTCCCTTGGTCCAAACCTCGAACCTTGGTACGATGTGCTCGCTTGAGGCTGTACTTCTTGTGTTTGGTACACAGCCTCTTTGTCCTTGTCTTGGTTCCATCTCGGAACCCAATCAATTTGCTGCATCGGGAATGCATTACAAGTATTGCATTCTGTGTTTGCATGGCCTGATTTGCCACATGCGGTGCACTATACATTTGATCTCCCAAATGCTAGAGCCTTCCTTCTGTCTTTGGCCCCAATCATCTGGATCTTGAAATCCGAAAACTCCTTGATGAGGGCATCCAGCTTGGTATCCGCCTTATTTACACTCTTCGCTGGAGGAGTCACTGGTTTCTTGCCCCCACGTCTTCTGACTCATCTTGGCTTTGATTCTTCTTCAGATTCCAAAGAAGAGCTCAAAGACGTGGAGGACTCATCCGAAGAAGGAGATGTGTTGCGTGAAGCTCTCCTTTTGGGCTTCTTGCCTTTCTTCTCCCAATTTCTCTGGTTACCGGCAGAGTGAGATTGGGCCGCCTCGTAATGAGCAACATGTTTGAGTACTTTGTCAAGGGAAGTTACATTCCTCTCCCTTGCAAAGATTTGTATCTCTGGTGAAAGTTCCCCAAGGAACCAAGTAATGGCTTGGGCATCGGAGTAACCCACCACCCCCGATTGCTTGGGAACTCGGTTCAATAGTGCCATGAACAGCTTAGAGTAGTCTCTCAACTTCTCCTTCTTGCCTCAGTCTAAATCATTGAGTACCGTGAAGACACTCGTGTCATAATCAACCTCCTAGAATTGTTCCAGGAAATTGTTTCTCAAGTCTGCCCAATCCGCAGGTACGAACCCCTTCTGGGTCACATGGGTGTACCAAATCCGAGCTTTCTTTCGGAGCAAACTTGGGAAAATTCTCAAGCCATCAGCGCACTCACAATTCCTCTCTTCACAGGGTCTTTGTAGCTCTCAACTTTGTACCCATTCTTTGTCTGCTTTGACGAGAATGCATCTCTCACCTCTTGGGTTTCTTGACCTATTTCTCCCTTCTCAAAGAACATGGCCCCTTGCTCCAAGCATGCTTCCTTCCCGAGTACGAGTCTCCAATCCAACTCTGTCCAGCAAGCTAGATTTCCTCTCTTCCCTTCTTCCTTGGGTCCATCAAGGCACTTGCTCTCGATGATTTCTATCATGAAACCTGGAAAACTCACGTTCCAATTCCACGCCAACAAAGTGATCCGAAGTCAGCTCAAGACTTTGATCTTAGCGATCACATCTAACCTCCAAATTGCATGATTTCTCACTACGAATTTGGAGTTCTTCTTTCCTCCTCCCATCTCTTTTGCCTTCTCACTATCTCTTGATTTCACTCTTGCAACTTCTCCCTTACACACTAACGCGTTTCCAACTCTATTTCCCTTCCCCCAATCACCTGCAAGACGACTTCTCATCGGTGAAGGAAAATTACTCAACATTTCATCGTTGCAAGTTTGATTTTTATAGAGTTGCGCTTTCTTTGTCTTTCTTCACTTCGAGTTTCTACCGAGAAATCACACCTCCTACATGCACCTGTCACTGTCAATCAACCTTCGCGCGTATGGGCCACCGGTTTTTGAACGGTCCCTTCTTGAATTTCTTGCCCCTACGAAAGGTTGTTAGACTGTCTTTGCCTTGGGTTGAGCTCCCCCCAATACAAAGACTCCTTACTTTGTATTGTATGCTGACAAGGCATTTCCGAGTACTTTGCCTTATGACCCAAAGTCACTTTACTTTGGGTTTCATCCCGAAGACTCTTTTCTTTGCCTTCTTTGGCCATACAAGCGCAATCCGACTTCTCTATGCAGTTCTTCTTCTTTATTTTGAAAAAAAAATAAAAATGTGGGCACCACATACATTGTAGGCCACCAGTACCCTGAAGAAAGAATCTTCTTTACAGTATTCTTTAGAGCATAGTGTCCTCCCGACGCTTTGGAGTGTAAAGACTTGATTATGCCTTTGACTTTGTATGACTCCAAGCATCGCTGAATGACTTTGTCTTTGCCCATCTTGAATAAAATGTTCTGTTTTAGCTGATATGGCTCCATGTTCTTGAGAAAGACAGCCCTTTGCTCCGGGTCTAGCCTTTTAGGACAATAAAGGGTATGCAAATAATGATATTTGGCTGCATACCATGTACTTTGCATTGCTGTTAATTGATATAGCTCTTCATCAAGGAACCAATTGTTGATCTCCCATTCCTGGTCTTGAGTTTCTAACCTTGACAGGAAGTCCACATTTGAATGCAAAGCTCCCTTCCTTACTTGTACAGTATATGTGAATTCTTGTAACAACAAGATCCATCTTGCAATTTTCCCGGATAAATCTGCCTTGTTGACCGAATGTTGCAATGCATAATGGTCAAAATAGAAGACAAACTTGTATCCCAATAGGTATTGGGAAAAATTCTTGCAGGCATTGTGGTGCCTACATTTTTTGTTTTTTTCAAAATAAAGAAGAAGAAGTGTATAGAGAAGTAGGATTGTGCCTGTATGGCCAAAGAAGGTGAACAAAAGAGTCTTCGGGATGAAACCCAAAGTAAAGTGACTTCAGGTCATAAGGCGAAGTAAAGTGTCTTTGTATTGGGGGGGAGCTCAACTCGAGGCAAAGACAGTCTAACATCCTTTTGTCGGGGCAAGAAATTCAAGAAGGGACTGTTCAAAAACTGGTGGCCCATATGCGCAAAGGTTGATTGACAATGATAGGTGCATGCAAGAAGTGTGATTTCTTTGTAGAAACTCGAAGTGAAGAAAGATAAAGAAAGTGCAACTCTATAAAAATCAAACTCGCAATGACGAAATTTCAAGTAATTTTCCTTTGCCGTTGAGAAGTCGTCTTGCAAGTGATCGTGGGAAGGGAAATAGAGTTGGAATCACGTTAGTGTGTAAGGGAGAAGTTGCAAGAGTGAAATCAAGAGATAGTGAGAAGGCAGAAGAGATGGGAGGAGGAAAGAAGAACTCTGAATTTGCAGTGAGAAATCATGCAATTCGGAGATTAGATGTGATCATTAGGATCAAAGTCTTGAGCCGACTTCGGATCACTTTCTTGGCATGGAACTGGAATGTGAGCTTTCATGACAGAAATCATCGAGAGCAAGTGTCTCGATGGACCTGAGGAGGAAGGGAAGAGACAAAATCCGGCCCGCTAGATAGAGTCGGATTGGAGACTCGTACTCGAGAAGAAAGCAGGCTCGGAGTAGTGGGCCACATTCTTGGGGAAGGGAGAGATAGCTCAATAGATTCAAGAGGTGAGAAATGCATTCTCGTCAAAGCGGACAAAGAATGGGTACAAAGTTGAGAGCTACAAAGACCCTGTGAAGAGAGGAATTGTGAGTGCACTAATGGCCATCTTGAAGCCGAAGAGAACCACGTATGCGATGAAACACCAAGCGGTGTTCTTTCACAAGTTATTTGTAGGAGAACCAATCAATTGGGCGAGGTGTTTCCATGGGAGGACAAGGCAAATGGTGTGGAATCTGCGGGATAAATCGCCTCCACACTACATCGTCCCGTTTGCAGCGCATTTCTACCTCGGGCTAAATTTTCTGAACTCGGCGGAGCGAACTCGGATGGTGTCGCACTTCCATCCTGATTTGAGAAAGGAGGTCGATGTCAAGGAGCAGCAATACATCTTGCAAATCAAGAGCACCGACGACTACTACACGAAGATAGGGAAGAACGTGGACATGGAGATTGCAGTGAGTACTCTGAATACAAAGAAGAGAAGTCGGCATGGCAAAGCCAAAGACATGAAGAAACCTTGGAAGACCAGGAGAGGCAACCCGAGGCAAGGTATAGTGGTGATGGAGTCGGAGGATGAAGACTCGGAAGGTGATGCTGAGCTCAAGACTGAAGACTTGGAACATGAGGAGGAGCTTGAGCTAATGCTACAGAGTGGAGATACAAGTAGCAATAGCGATGAAGGAGGAGAGATGACATCGGCACCGGCGGCTGAAGAAGAAGAAGAAGGAGTGTAGGCAGAATTCGAAGCCGAAGACAACACACAGTTGGAAGACGAAGTCACTGTGCCCAAAGAGAAGAAGATCGCAGTATAGGGAGGAGTTCGGTCAAGACGCAAGGCAAAGTGGGAAGCAGGTCCAAGTACGGTGAAGGAAGAAGCACCTGAAAGCTCTGGAAGCGAGGCGTCTATTCCAATACGACAAAGAATAAGGCAAGTATCGAGAGAAGAAGAGGTAGAGAAGGAGATCACTCCACAGGTTGAAGTAGTTGCCAGTGATGGAGTGGAGTACCTGCAAGAGGTTGTGTGCCCATTGTTAGTAAAGCTAGAGTACCGGAAGAAGGAGATGCAGTTGACTTGTCCGGAGGTGAAGACTGTGTTGCAGGTATTAGCAAGACTGGAAGAAGAAAACTTGGAGTTGAAGAAGAGTATAACCCGAGGTGAGGAGGAAAGAGAGGTACTGCGAGCGGAGGCAGTAGTGAGAAGTCAAGTAATTGAAGACTTGAAGAGAGAAGTGAATTATTGAGAGGATCTTGTGAAGAAGAGTGACATAGCAAGGGAGAGACAAGTAGCTGAGTACGAGATCTTGAAGTAGCAGTTTGTTGATTCAAGAGTAGAGGTTATCCATGCTATGGCGAGAGTAGCTGCAAAGGATCAGGAACTCGATAGGGTGATGGAGAGTGTCAAGGAGAAGAAGCAACTTTGGCAACAAGAGTTGGAAGCACAATATAGAGAAGAAGAAAGATTACAAGAGTTACTTCGTAATCAGGAGGAGAGAGTTGTACAGAAGGAGAAGGAAAAGGAGTCGGTGAAAGCCAAGTTCGAGGCAGAGTTGGCAATGTACCAAGAGGATTGGCTTGCAGATCAGGAACGTGAAAGGAAGACAAGATTGGAGCCTTTGAAGGAGATCGTCCTCCGGATGAATGCGATGTTAAGTACAGAGGCCAGCATTTGGATTGAAGAGACGAGGCTGCATGAGTTGAAGTTGTTAGTGCAGGAGACGAGGCAAAGACAGGCAAAGGATACAGATATGAATGCCTTGTTAATTAGTCTCAGAACTCGTGTAGATAGAAAGATCTTAGAGGTAGAAGATAACATTTCAATTAGATTAGACTTAGTGAAAATAGAGATAGAAAAACTTTGGAAAGATGTTAGAGCAAAACCCGAAGTAGATAACATAGGAGTACAAATGTCTTTGGAGTTACCGGTGGAGACATTAGAGAAGAGTAGGTCAAGAGATGAAGAGTAAGATAGATTACCCACTAGTGGAATTTCAGATCAAGAAAGAGAATTGTTGGATCTGGTAGAAGAAGTAGAAGATATGAAACCCGAGGAAAAAGTAGTAGGAAGTAAATTTACTTCGGGTCCGGGTTTGAAAGCTGATGACGAAGTAGACATCGGATCGGACTAGTAACAGTTTTGAGATTTGAAGAGGCAAATATGAAGAGGTGCATTGTCATTTTGGATCTGCAGGTTAGAAAGTTGTTGTAGAACAGTATAGTTGTTAGAACTGTCAATTTGTTCACTACTTAAGAGTGGCATTCGCAGAGAAATGTTGTTTAGTGCTCATAATTTCTGAGAATAGATAAAGCAAAGTGTTGTGCAGTAGTGCTCGTCGCTTGAGCTTGATTCCAAGTATCAACTTTGCAAGTGTGTTTGTGAGTGTTTGGAGAATTTCGAAGTGCAAGTCAGTGTGCTTGTTGGATGTTGGATTCCACAACCTTGATCTTCATTCTATGTGTTTGATCTTGAGTGAAGTCTCAATCAAAGCAATGTCTTGACAGATCTGAGAGGAATTGTAGTGTTGGTAGTATTCTGCATTTATGAGTGCAGTGCGAGAATGATGTGAAGCAATTTCAATTGAGGAAGTTGTGCCTTCAATGGAGGAGTGGAACACAATTTTGAGGCGAAGTCATTTTGCAGTGAAGTGTTGTTTTTGGGAAAGCCTGAATCATCACAATCAAGATTGTTTGGAAAGATTTGATGGAGTTGTGATTATGGAGTGTTAATTTGTGACAAGACTGAGAATCAGTGCTTGTTACTCTCTTCTAGGTGTAGTTTCTACCTGAGAGATTAAAGACGCAACCAAGAAGAACTACATGTTATTGTTTGACTTTGTATTTGACCAATTTTGACTTGTATCTCTATGGGAACAAAATTTACTTACCCAATTACCGCAAAAGTGATATTTTCCGGGTTGTCACATGATTTTTGGCACCGCTGCCAAGGATACAAATCTTGGAAGTGGAAGAATATGAAGCCAAATTTGAAACTAGGTATCAATGCAATATGAATGTCTGCATCAAGAGAACAACGAGAAGAGAGAGCTCAAAGACGAGCACTTCAGCATGAAGAAGACAAACGTCTGAACATCCCATCCACTATTGATTAAACCGAACGAGAGGCATTGGACTTTCAACTCCTTCACAAAGTACAAGATGCCCTGCGAGAACTTGACCACAAGAAATGTGAAGGCGGTTGGCAAGGCTACTTTGCATCTTCCTCTTCGTCCAAGAAGAAGAAAGAATCGAGTGGGCAAACATATGCATTGCGGCCCAATACACCGACTTCCCCTAGAGCTATAAAGGAAGTTGTGTCCTTGAAGAACTTTGTTCGAGAAAAGACAGCATGAACACTTACTGAAGACGAGTGTCAACATCTTCTACAAACAATTCCTTGGTTGTCCTGAAGGAATTTTGAAGAACCAATCAAAGGTGTTGATCCTGAATCTTCCACTCGGGTTGAAGTTGACATCCTCATAGCAGAAATTGTCGAAGAAGACCCCACCTTGAATTTGACAAATTGGAACCCTTGGGCTGACAACACGGCATCGATACCAGCCAATCCTTTAGTTCCGTCAAGTTCAGCACTACCTCAGCCGATCCCAGTGCATTGAACAATGACTTTGTTGCCTGTCACCCAACATGCCTATCAGAAGTACAAGGGGACAGAACAAGACAAAGACCCTGATGAATTCATCAAAGAATTCAAAGTCATCTCCTTTGCTAACAAGGAGCATGACTCGGCAGATCGACTGAGAATTTTCCCAAGTTTGCTCCGAGAGATAGCTCGGAGTTGGTACACCCATGTGACCCAGAAGGAGTTCGTACCAGCGGACTGGGCAGACTTGAGAAACAACTTCTTGGAACGATTCTAGGAGGTTGATTACAACACGAGTGTGTTTATGGCACTTAGCAATTTAGACCGAGGCAAGAAGGAGAAGTTGAGAGACTACTCTGAGCGGTTCATGGCACTATTGAACCGAGTTCCCAAGCAAATGGGGGTGGTGGGTTACTCCAATGCCCAAGCCATTACCTGGTTCCTTGGGGAGTTTCACCAGAGATACGAATCTTTGCAAGGGAGAGGAATGTAACTTCCCTTGACAAAGTACTCAAACATGTCGCTTGTTATGAGGTGGCCCACTCTCACTTTGCCGGTAACCAGAGAAATCAGGAGAAGAAAGGCAAGAAGCCCAAAAGGAGAGCTTTGCGCAGTACATCTTCTTCTTTGGACAAATCCTCCACGTCTTTGAGCTCTTCTTTGGAATCCAAAGAAGAATCAAAGCCAAGACGAGTCAGAAGACGTGGAGGCAAGAAACCAGTGACTCCTCCAGCGAAGAGTGTAAATAAGGCGGATACCAAGTTGGATGCCCTCATCAAGGAGTTTTTGGATTTCAAGATCTAGATGATTGGGGCCAAAGACAGAAGGAAGGCCCCAGCATTTGGGAGAACAAATGCATGGTGCACCGCATGTGGCAAATCAGGCCACGCAAACACAAAATGCAATACTCGTAATGCATTCCCGGTGCAGCAAATTTATTGGGTTTCGGGATGGAACCAAGACGAGGACAAAGAGGCTGTGTACCAAACACAAGAAGTACAGCCTCAAGTGGGCACATCGTACCAAGTTCTGAGGTTTGGACTGTGAGCCGGCCTGTCTCTCACTCAGGATGAACCTCTGATGGCTATTATGGTAGCGCACCATAGACTAAGAAGGCAAGGAACCCCAACTCCATCATACTCCTCCAAGGCTAACACTCCAAGACTCAAGACATTGCTCACTAGAGAACTCAATGAAAGAGAGATAGTTGCAAATGAAAGGATGATGAGTACCTCCTCACTCCTTGTTTATATACTTGTGAAATAGTTACGTACCAAAGTTACTAATTACCGTAGTAACTCAAGTTACTAGACTAAAAGTCAAGTAAAGTCAAAAAGTAGAAAGGAATATCCATTCACATGGGCATATTCCCCTTATCTTGACCCAACCACTAAAGCAAGGATTCCTTCACATGGGCTATCCTTGGACTAAAGAAGAATCCAAAACAAAAAGGCTTGCGGGCCCAAGAGTTCTCAACTCTTTCCCCAAAGCCAAACACCTAGGAATAATACCAAGTCAACACACTAAAATCCAAAATAGTGGTGCTCATCTTTCCTACTTCCTCTAAAGTAAGGTCCCATCTATCTTAGCTATGACTAACTTTAGCTAACCATGACTAATATAGAACCATCCTTTATCTCTATATAAATAATATCTCTTAAGTACTTGTAATACCAAGCTAAATATCACAATACCACACACATGCACAAATGGGTGTTACATTTACCCCCGGACTAAGTTTTCACTTTGTCCTCAAAGTGAAGGTCTCTCTACCTTCTATGGTACATCTTTAACTTATCATGGTTAATCCTATCAAAGTGTCTTCCTCCCAACTCCTTGAGATCATAAGTGTAATTTCCCCACACCTTCTCTACTATGAAAGGTCCAAAGTACTTAGGCAAAAACTTCTTTTGTACTCTCTTGAATCGAATGGAATCAAACAACATTACCCAATCACCTTCTTTGAAAGGCTCCACCTTCTTCTTGCCTTGCCTCTTGTCATAGCTCTCCTTTTGTTTCCTTTGGGCTTGCTCCACTCGAACCATAGCAACTGCTCTTGCCTCTTCCAACTCCATGAGTTGATCCTTCCTTGACTTCTCTGCATCACTTCCTTGTGCTTTCTTCAATCTCCTATGAATGCTTTGGAAGGTAGGAAGATCAAAGTGAATAGGTAAGGTAGACTCAATACCATACACCAATTGGAATGGAGAATATCCAGTGGAAGTCTTCATGGTTGTCCTATACTCCCACAAAACTGCATGAATCCTCTTGTCCCAATGATGTTTAGCCCCCTCCATTTCTGCATCTTTGGCCAACATCATGCACAAGGTCTGATTGGTTCTCTCTGCCAAGCCATTGGAATTTGGCTTATAGGATGTAGTTACTCTATGTGTGATAGAGAAATGTCGTAGCATGGCTGTAGTAATGCTTCCTGTAAACTCTCCTCCTCTATCAGAAACCAACTCCAAAGGGCATCCAAACCTAGTGATAATGCGTTCATAAAGAAATCTACCCACTTCATCTTCATTCTTGTCCCTCAATGGTCTAGCCTCAACCCACTTGGTAAGGTAATCAGTAACTACCACAATGTACCGATTGTTCCTTGGGGTTCTATTGAGAGGTCCTACAAAATCAATTCCCCACTTCTCAAAGGGTCCTAGCAATGGAATTGATCTAAGTGGTGGAGTGGATGTAGACTTTCTAGCAAAAGCTTGACAAACATGACAAGTTTTGCAATAATCAAGACAATCCTTGAAAATCCCTCTCCAATGGTAACCTGCATCTAGAATCTTGAAAGCAGTCACCTTTCCTGCAAAGTGTCCTCCACATACTAAACCTTCATGAAACTCCTTTATGAGTAGGATAGACTCTTCCTTACCCACTGCTCTTCGAAGTAGACCATCTGCTCCTTGGTGAAAAAGAATATCATCCACCATTGTGTAAGGTCTAGATCTTGCTGCAAGGGCCTTCCTCTCCCTAGCATGCATCCCTTCTGGATAGTTACCTCTTGTCACAAAATCCACAATCTCCTTGTACTCCATTGGAACCTCTTGAGTGACTGAGATTGTCATGAGCTCCTCATCCGGGAAGGAATCATCTACTGGCTCATCTCCATCATGATCATAGGCTCTAGATAACAAATCAGCATTTGCATGTTTCTTTCCTGGCCTATCCTCAATTGTGTAGTCATACTCAGACAAGAGAATCATCCACCTTGCTAGTCTCCCTTCAACATTAGGCTTGTTGAAGATGTACTTCAAAGCCTTGTGATCCGTGACAATTGTGGCTTTCCCTCCAATCAAGTAGTGTCTAAACTTCTTGAGACCAAAGATCACTGCCAACCCTTCTCTCTCTGTGACAGAGTAGTTCTTCTCTGCTGAAACCATCTGCCTACTAGCATAAGCTATTGGATGATCATGCCCATCTTGGTCTAATTGACTAAGAGTGCATCCTATAGCTACATTAGAAGCATCAGTGTAGAGGATGAAAGGCTTACTCCAATCAGGTTTAGCAAGAATTGGAGCTACAACAAGGGATTGCTTGAGCTCCTCAAAAGCTTTGAGAGCCTCCTTGTCTTCCAAAATCACCATGTAATCTACACCCTTCTTCATGTAGATGGTCAATGCATAAGCCTTGTTGGAAAATGAGAAGATGAACCTCCTATAGTACCCAACCATTCCCAAGAATTGGCGTAACTTTGTCAAGCTTGAAGGGAATGGAAGGTCTGAGATTTTCCTCACCTTCTCAGGATCAACTGCTATTCCATCCTTGGAGATGATGTGTCCCAAAAGTAGACCTTCTTCACATCCAAAAATGCACTTCTCTGGGTTGAGTGATGCATTTGCCTCATCCAAGCGTTGCAAGACTTTGATTAGGTGCTCAAAGTGCTCCTCCTTGCTCCCATAGACACAAAAGTCATCAATGAAATCTCTCACAAATTTCCCAATGAAAGGTTCAAATACCTTGTTCATGAACCGTTGGAATGTGGCTGGAGCATTGCAAAGCCCAAAAGGCATGACCTTGAAAGCGTAAGTTCCCCAAGGTGTGGTGAATGTGGTGAGTTGTTGATGCTCTGGTGCAATCTTTATTTGGTTATATCCACTATAACCATCTCCAAAACTGTACCTCTCATGACCTGCAACCTCCTCCAAGATCTCATCAATGAATGGCAATGGGTAGTAGTCCTTCTTGGTAACAGCATTAAGCTTCTTGTAATCCACACATACCCGAAGCTTGCCATTCTTTTTCTTCACAATGACAATTGGAGACACCCATTCTGAATTCTCCACCTCAAAGATAAATCCAGCCTCCTTGAGCTTATCAATCTCCTCCTTCACAACCAAAGATATTGGTGGGCTAATGCGACGTTGCTTTTGGCGGATTGGTCTTGCATGTGACTCCACCTCTATCTTGTGCTCCTCCAAGGTGACTTCCTTCAAATCCTTGTAACTAAAAGCAAACACATGGATGAACTTGCGGAAAATCTCCTCAAATCTCACCTTCTCCTCCTTGGTAACATTTGGGCCATACTTGAGGGTAGATAACCTTCTCTCTACCTCCTCAAGTGTCAATGGTGATTTATCTGGGTCCTTCAAAACCTCTGGCTTAGGTGCAAAATCCATAGCACACAAGGGATACACATCTGAATCAGATTCAGATTCATCTTCCTCCGTGGAAGTCTCCTCTTCCATGCTTGTGTCCACACCTGAAGCTCCTTCTTCAGAATCTGATTCCCAATAATTAGAAGATGGGGTATCTGAATGTGAAGTGTTGGTGGTGTTAGTCACAGGAACAGTGACTCTATGGTTTGATGGCCCAATCCTCAAGTACCCTTTGTGCCATCGATCAGTTGTGCGTGCTGCTCTCAACCATGGCCTCCCAAGAAGTAAGTCATAGCTTGAATCCTTCAAGACTTGGAAAGTCATGAGATTTTGAACTCCCATAACTGAAACTACCACCTTATCCATCACCCCTACTGGTCGAACTTGTTGCTTGTTTGCCATGCTCACCACAAATGTTGAAGGTCTTGAGGGTATCATACCCAACTTCTTCATCAACCTTTCTGACATGGCATTCACTGCTGATCCTCCATCAACCAATGCATCCTTGATGTTGTGACCATTCACTCTCACATCAATCTTGGAGGCATATTCACAAGCCTCCCATGGTGCTGGCTTGGCATCCACCACCCCCATTGATACTGGAACTTTTGCCTTCTTCTTCTTTTTGCTCCTTGTAGAACTCAAACCACCTCTAAGCTCCTTTCTCAAGGTAGGGTTCAAAGCAATTAATTGGCCCACTGTGATGTTAGCCTTGTGACTACCAACATCCTCCAACACATTGTAGTTCCATTGTTGCTTTGAGATCAAGAAGTCCTCCATCCCCAACTTCTTCCTTGGAGTCTTTGTTGTTGATGGTGTTGAGGTGCGAGTGCTCCTAGTAGACATAGGAGTATCCTTGCTTGAAGTAAATCCTTGAGAAGAGTGAACATCCTCTGCAAAACGAGCTCTCTTCTTCTCTTGTGCCAAAAGCTCCAAATTAAGACCCTTGGAGTTTGAGCACTCTCCCTTCTCATACTTGCTCTCAACCACATCTATGGATGCTATCCCCTTACCTTTGTTGGGATTAGGAGCCACTTGGGTTTCACTACCTCCCTCTTTCCCTCTATTGGCTCCCTCATAACCCCTTCCTCCATGGTAAGTGGAATTTGGGCAATTCCTTTGGATATGGCCTCTTCCTCCACAACCAAAACAATTTCTATCATTGAAATTGTTGGCTGGTTGGCCTCCTCTATATGGATAGTTTCCATAACTCCTAGGTCCTCTCCCTACATTCTGATCCACCTCTCTCTTCTCCCATAGTTGCACCACATTGATCTTGAGATCCGCAAGTTGTTCTGTGATGGTTTGGAGTGGATCTTTTGGTGGAGGTGCAAGAATTGGAGCAACTACTACTTGTGGTGCAACCCTTGTCACCAAAGTATCAGAAGTTCCACCATACTTGTAGCCTTGAGGAGGATGCACAACCTCCTTCACCACCAAATCACTCTCATCCCCTTCCAAACTCTCCTCCATACGAATTGCGATCTTGATAGCTTCAACCTTGGAAGAAGGTTTCTCATATCTCACCTTGCTTCTAATTTGTGGTCTCAATCCTCCCACAAAATTCTTGGTGAGCATGGCCCCTATGCCAATCATTGTAGTCTCCACATCATCCCCACCCTTCCTCAACACTATGCGAAATCTGGACTCCAACTTTTCCACTCTTTCCACATAGACCCTCACTTTCTCTCCATCTCCTTGCTTGAGAAATGTAACCTCACTCATCAATCTCTCATAACTCTCATCAGGAAGAAAGTTCTCAATGAGTGCTGAAGTCAAAGTCTCCCAAGACTCCTCTTCCCCCTCTCTCCTCTCTCTCTTTTGGTATTCTGACTCATACCATGTAAGTGCTGCATCCTCAAAGAAATCTGGTAATAATGAGGCCCACTCATTCTTCCTCCTCTCATTGTTTCCTATGCAAGCTCTCTTGAAGTCTCTCACAAAGGCCTCCACATCTTCTCCATCCTTGCCAAAGAAAACTGGAAGTTTCCCCATCTTAACCCCTCACTATCTTTCTTTTCTCTTAAATTTTTTTTTTCTCTTTTCTTTTCTCTCACTCTATTACTAATAGAGTATATACATGACTAACACCATCTGAGAATAATCCACTCTAGGGAACACAAAAGGTTCAGGTTGCTCCAAGATTTCTATAGCAACATCAAATCCTAGAGTGCATATTAATCTAACTCTCATGGATAGTTTATCCATAAGTTGAAAGATTATCTCCATCACTAATCTTGAGAACTAGCTGATGAAGGTGGTAGTATTTCTGTAGCTGTACTAAGACTCTCTCCAAGATCCTTCACCAAAGTTTCCAAAAGTGCTTTTACTCCACTACACTCATGTCCTTTTGGAAGTCCTTCAACTCCACAAACCTCACACAACTCCTTGGTCTTAGATCTTCTCCCTCCCAATCTTGGTGAAGAAGGTCCAACATGCAAACCCAAGTCAAGTAAGCCTCTCCTTTCCCTCAATCTCTTGCTCTCAAAGGTTAATGGACATGAACTTGCCTTATGTCCCTTCTCTCCACATAGAAAGCACTTAGACTCACTCTTTCCTCCAAGTGGTGTAGGTTTTTGGATCCTCTCAACACTCTCTTCAAATTCTATCGTAAACTCTCTTTTCCTCAAATCCACCCCTACAATCACCTCAAACCCTTGGGGAACCTTGCATAATCTCAATTTCCACTCTTGATGACCCTCCATGTTCCCAAAGATGAATCTAAACACTCAAACATGCTTTTTGTTGATCTCAAACTTCTCATGCATGAGATCTCCACTCTGCAGAATTGACCCTTCCTCACAATGTCACTCAAATCTCCCAACTAATATGTCACAGTCCTCTGAAATTTTCCACACTTGATCACAACTCTAGGGCGTCCCTCCCTGCAAAATTTTAGATCTTTTCATTGAGCCATTTGGCCTAGACACCTTTCTATTCAGCACCCATATTTCAGATTTGGTCTGAAAACCACCCCCCTCACTTCAAAAACTCATAACGCACTGCGCAAAAATGATCTCTCTCTAATTTTTGTGGCACCAGGTAGGATACAATGCACTGAATTTTCTTGGAAATTTTCAGGACAATTCACTAAAAATTGAAGAAATGGCAGACTCTGTACAATTTTCCAGAGAGCATGCAGTTGCGGGAGCACTTTACCCTATCAACTTTCAAAAATTCTAGCCCAGTGCGCATAGAAGCTCTCTCAATAATGTCAAGTGTGCTAACTGAAAGATAACCCAAGCTATCATGTGTAGAAATCTCAAGTCCAGATCTCAAACTTGAGATTTTGCCCAAAATCACCTTAATCCCCAAAATCTGCAATCCACCTCACACAATCTCTCCAATTCCTCTCATGTATACAAGATGTACAAAATCACCTCAAAGACATCATAATGAACTACAGGGTATACAAATGGATCTTGGTTCTCTAACATAAGTTCAGCCCTCTCCTCTCCTAATGTTCTCTCCAAGTGAGCTCTCATAGCCTCCTTCTGCCTAATGTAGAATTGGACGCGGAACATTATCTTGTCTTCTAGAGAGCTCCCGGCAACGGAACCAAAAATGTGAGCCGGCCTGTCTCTCACTCAGGATGAACCTCTGATGGCTATTATGGTAGCGCACCATGGACTAAGAAGGCAAGGAACCCCAACTCCATCATACTCCTCCAAGGCTAACACTCCAAGACTCAAGACATTGCTCACTAGAGAACTCAATGAAAGAGAGATAGTTGCAAATGAAAGGATGATGAGTACCTCCTCACTCCTTGTTTATATACTTGTGAAATAGTTACGTACCAAAGTTACTAATTACCGTAGTAACTCAAGTTACTAGACTAAAAGTCAAGTAAAGTCAAAAAGTAGAAAGGAATATCCATTCACATGGGCATATTCCCCTTATCTTGACCCAACCACTAAAGCAAGGATTCCTTCACATGGGCTATCCTTGGACTAAAGAAGAATCCAAAACAAAAAGGCTTGCGGGCCCAAGAGTTCTCAACTCTTTCCCCAAAGCCAAACACCTAGGAATAATACCAAGTCAACACACTAAAATCCAAAATAGTGGTGCTCATCTTTCCTACTTCCTCTAAAGTAAGGTCCCATCTATCTTAGCTATGACTAACTTTAGCTAACCATGACTAATATAGAACCATCCTTTATCTCTATATAAATAATATCTCTTAAGTACTTGTAATACCAAGCTAAATATCACAATACCACACACATGCACAAATGGGTGTTACAGGACCAAGGGAGTATAACCCCAATGCTCCTCCACAAAGACCACCAATGAGCAACCAAAATCACCCTCAGAATGTTGCACTCGGAGCCTGTTATAATTGTGGCTCAATGGGACATTGGTCTCCAAACTATCCCGAGCCAAGAAGGCAAATCTTGTACATTCCCTTGTGTGGAAATTTCAATGGATTGCGGCATACGGGCAACCAATGTCCTCACCCACCAAACTCGAAGCCGCCTGTAAAGTATGTACATACCTCCGCTGAGCATATAGCAATTCAGCCAAAGGGGGATACTAATGTTAATTGTATCACTCTTGAGGAAGAAAGACCTCAAGAAAGGAGTCCGGCCTCAAAAGGAGAATGGCCGGACCTTGAAATCTTGAAAGTTGAGACACGCTCCAGCAAGAAGAAGCGTGATCCCGAAGAACTGAGTACGACCTCGTCGTCTTCCAGAAAGGCAAAGAGACTGCGCCCAAAGGCAATTCTTTCTGCCAAGGAGGAAAAGATCCTTGCAAAAGCCAAAGCTAAAGCCTTGCAGAAAGAACTAAAGGAGGTACTACTTTGGACTCAAGAACTGAGTTTGGAAGAGAATCTGAAGATGAATTCTCCAATTTTTCCGGCGGACATCTGATCCAAATTAAAGGGTCTGATCCAAGCCGAGGTAGGCCAACCCGAGGAACCTCGGGTTAAGGCCATTAGCAAGCCTGTTACCATTTTGAAGCGTCCCAAAGTCAAGAGGGAACATGGAGAGACTTTGGACCCAAAGCCAAAGGCGAAGACGGTCAAATTGGGAGGAGTTCCCCAATACTATATTGTAGCAGATCGGGCATCCACAAATGCCAACGTTACATTCAAGCAATTGTGGGAAGATAACAAGCTGTACAAGAGGCAGTTGAATATGGCACTCAAAAAGGTGAGGTCAATGTCAAACAAGGTCCTACCTGCTATCTATCGTATTGAACAAGAAGATTTGGGATCTCCCGAGGTAGACACGGAGATTGCAGGATGCATGATCACATCGATACCCATTGACTTTGGGTCCGGTGTGAACTGTAACACCCATTTGTGCATATGTGTGGTATTGTGATATTTAGCTTGGTATTACAAGTACTTAAGAGATATTATTTATATAGAGATAAAGGATGGTTCTATATTAGTCATGGTTAGCTAAAGTTAGTCATAGCTAATATAGAGGGGACCTTACTTTAGAGGAAGTAGAAAACATGAGCACCACTATTTTGGATTTTAGTGTGTTGACTTGGTATTATTCCTAGGTGTTTGGCTTTGAGGAAAGAGATGAGAACTCTTCGGCCCGCAAGCCTTTTTGTTTTGGATTCTTCTTTAGTCCAAGGATAGCCCATGTGAAGGAATCCTTGACTTAGTGGTTGGGTCAAGATAAGACCACATGCTTAGGGGAATATGCCCATGTGAATGGATATTCCTTTCTACTTTTTGACTTTACTTGACTTTTAGTCTAGTAACTTGAGTTACTACGGTAATTAGTAACTTTGGTACGTAACTATTTCACAAGTATATAAACAAGGGGTGAGGAGGTACTCATCATCCTTTCATTTGCAACTATCTCTCCTTCATTGAGTTCTCTAGTGAGCAATGTCTTGAGTCTTGGAGTGTTAGCCTTGGAGGAGTATGATGGAGTTGGGGTTCCTTGCCTTCTTAGTCCATGGTGCGCTACCATAATAGCCATCAGAGGTTCATCCTGAGTGAGAGATAGGCCGGCTCATAGAACGTCATGACCAAAGATACTGCAAATTGACTCGGGTATCACACGTTTGAATCAACACCCCGAGTGTTGAAGTTTGTAGACCAAACCAGGAGACAGCCTTTGGGCATGCTGTCAAACATCACTACAATCATTGGAGGGGTACCCTTCAAGTTGAACTACATTGTGTTGTGACCAGTGACAAAGACGGGTTACACTTTGTTGATCGGAAGACCCTGGTTGTATAGTGCCCAAGTTGTGGTGGATTGGCATCAGCAGAAGCTAAGATTCAAGGACATCTCGTCCAAAGATCATAAGCTGGTGATTGTGAGTTGGACAAAAGTTCCCCACCTTGGAGAAACAAGTTCATCGGAAGAGGAGGACGATCCGAAGACTCATTGTCTTTGTCCTCAGATGAATCGGAAGATGAAGTCCAAGTTAATTACTTGGAATGCTACGAGGTGGATGTTGAAGACGAAGACCCATATGACCTCGCCTCGGGTGAACCTGACTTGGAGGAAGGTTTGATGGCAGCTCGCCTCGGGTTAAGCCAAGTAAGCTACGTTGAAGGTGTCATCAACCCTGATGACTGTCAAGATGTTTCATTAACTGAAGGAAAACTTTTGAAAATCTCAAAGACAGTCACTTTGGAGGAGTTGGTAGGATACACTGCCCTTTTTATAGAATTCCAGGATCTATACGCCTGGTCTATTGATCAAATGCCGGGTATTCCACGAGAATTTGGAGAACACCGGATTGATCTGGTTGAAGGTGCAGTTCCGGTTTGGCAGCAGCAATACCGCCTAAACCCAAAGTACTTGCTGTTGGTGAAAGATGAAATCGATAAGTACTTAGGGGCCAGAATCATCTTCCTTGTCTTAAGCAGTGAATGGATTTGCCTCATTGTCATTGTCTTGAAGAAGAAAACAGGGAAGATCCGAGTGTGCCAAGACTTCCAGAAGTTGAACACAGTCACAAGGAAAGATCATCATCCCTTGCCTTTTACCGATACAATTTTGGATCAGGTAACAGGTGTAATACTCCGAGGACAAGAGAAGAGAGAAAACACAGATTGCACACTCAAACATTCGATGCCCTAAGGGACCACCTTCTCTTTATTATATAGACAAAGAGGATCTCCTCCAAGGAAGCTCCACCATAGGATTAGGGACACAGATAGGTGACATGTCAGCAAGCTCCACCCTTGGATTACTTACTTGGATGGGTGACCTGTTTGGTCTAGGTCCTATCTGGTTGGTCAAACAAGCTTTGACTGGAAGGAATCTTTTAGGGAATCTTCCTGTAGGAATCTCATAATCACGTGAGTAAGGTACCATTGGAAAGCTCTTGACGAGACAAAGCAGGGGAAAGGGAAAGGCCAACCTTTCCTCTATTGGGGGGGGAATCTGCACATTTTTTAGGCCTAATTCATCCGTTTAGGCCTCCAAAATTGCCTTCAAAGATTTCAGGCATATTTTGGTTCCTACTCTATTAGTAGAAGTCCCCTTTTGGTGATACCTCTTTCTGATCTGTTTAGTCCATCATGTGTAACATCCTTCCAGATGTTACCAAACCAATTCTCACCTTTAAGTCATATGTCTAGCTATTGGTTCTAAGGTTCTCAAGTCTATTTCGGTTTTTGCCCTATTAGTAGAAGTACTCTTTTGGCGATACTTCTATCTGATCTATTTTGACCATCATGTATAACATCATTCTAGATGTTACCAAACCAAATTTCACATCTAGATCATATTGCTAACCCTTGGTATTACAGACCTCCCTCCTTTTAAGACGCAACGTCCTCGTTGTGCAATTGTTGCTCAAATGCTTGCACCAACACCGGTGCATGTGCCAAATTGGTAGCATGTTCCCAGGTTGCTTCATAGAGGGGGTAACCTTTCCATTGTACTAGATATTCTACCCGCGGATGGTGAGTACCACGCATGCGCTTTTGGAGAATCCGCTCCACTTCATATTCCTTTGTGCCATCAATGAGTGTCGGACAAGGTCGAATGTCCTGTGTGGAAGGATCTTGGCCTGATCGGGGAGCATATCTGCATAGTAGAGAGACATGGAGCACTGGATGGATCTTCATGTGTGGTGGTAGCTCAAGGTGATAGGCCACAGCGCCGATGCGACAAAGAATCGAGAAAGGCCTAATAAAACGAGGTCTGAGCTTACGAGATCCAACTAATGTGAGGTTGGTTGTCAATAGCCACACTTGATCCCCAACATTGAACTCCATGTGCCTCTGGTGTGCATCAGCATACTGCTTTTGTCGATTTTGCACAATCTGTAACCTGTGCCTAGCGCTCTCCACACCTTATTGGATTCTAGAAACAAATCTGTTGACTGCATCAACCTTGGTAGTCACTGGACGGATCTTCATCAAGCTAGAAGGTGTGAAGGGATGCTCACCATACATGAGGAAGAACGGAGTGACCTGAGTGGACGCATTCACTGAATTTTTGTAAGCGAATTCCACCAACAGTAATAGGGTGTCCCACCTCTCTTGCTCTTCTAAGGTGAAGCCGCGTAACATGTCTTCAATCGTGCGATTTGCCCACTCTGTTTGGCCATCTGTTTGTGGGTGGTAAGCTGTGGACATGGCCAACTTGGTTTTGAAGAAACCAAAGAGTGTTCGCCAAAACAAACTGGTGAATTGGGTACCTCTATCGGTGATGAGTACTCTAGACAAGCCATGGTGAGCAAAGACTGCATCTAAGTATAGTTGAGCTAGTTGTGGAGCGGTCACCTCCTTGGTGGTAGGGCGTACATGAATCATTTTGCTGAGCCGGTCCACAAAGACCACAATGGAGTCAAACCTTGAGGTGGTCTTGGGTAATTCACAGACAAGATCCATACTCACTTGTTCCCAACGTTGGGTAGGAGTGGGGAGAGGTTGAAGGAGCCCTGCAGGAGCTTGATTAGAAGCTTTGTTCTGTTGACAAAGTAGGCAGCTACGCACATAGTCCATCACGTTGTTGCTCATCTTGGGCCAATAGTAATGGCGCTTGATTACATCCAAGGTCTTGTCCACTCCGGCATGAGCTGCAATGGCCAAATCATGATATTCCGCTAGAATGGTGGTGCGTAATTCTGGGACATTTGGGATCCATAATCTGCCATCCCAAAAGGTGAGTCCTTGGGTGCTGGTGACGCCTTTGGACGATTGTGCTTCGACAATCTGTGGATCAGTTTTTGTAGCAGCTAGAATCTCTTGCCAGAATTCAGGGTTAATCTTAACCTCTGCCACCAAGTTGTTGGCCATTGGCATGCGGGTGAATGCATCTGCAAGTTGCTTCTTACCTTCCACGTAGGTGATTGTCATGTTGAAGCCTTGTCACCACTCTGCCCACCAAATTTGGCGACAAGATAGATCCTTTTGCGTCTCGAGGTAGACTAGAGGTTTGTGGTCTGTCTCTACTACAAATGCCTTCTTGCCCAGGTAGTGCTTCCAATGCTTGGTTGCTAGAACGATGGCCAACTCTTCTTGTTCTATGGTGTGGTAGTTGCGCTCTGCCGGTAACAACTTTCGAGAGAAATATGCAATTGGATTCCATCCATCATGCCACTCTTGTTGTAGGACTGCTCCTATGGCTACGCCTGATGCATCTGTAGCCAACTTGATTGGACATTTTGGGTCATACCACTTCAAGATTGGTGCATGCACTTCAATTCTTGAAAGGCCAACTCTTGTGCAGTTCCCCATGTCCACTTCTTCCCCTTGCCAAGTAGTGCCGTTAAAGGTTGTGCAACCTTGGAGAAGTCCTTGACAAATCTACGATAGAATCCCGTCAACCCCAAGAATCTCTTAAGTTGAGTCTGATCTTCTGGGGCACTCCAATTTTGAATGACCTCTATTTTATCTGTCAATACTTGAATGCCCTCTGCACTTACTCTATGCCCTAAGTAGTCTACTTCAGACTTGCCAAACTCACACTTTGAGATTTTGGCGTACAATTGATTCTATCTTAGAATCTGGAGGACCTCTCGTAGATGTTGTTTGTGTTCTGTCATCGTGCTACTATATACTAAGATATCATCCAAGAAGACAATAATAGACTTATCCAAGTATGGACGAAATATGTCATTCATTAGACTCATGAAAGTGGCAGACGCATTGGTGAGGCCAAAAGGCATCACAAGATACTCAAAGTGGCCATACTTGGTTCGAAAGGCAGTTTTCTACACATCCTCCTCTACAATTTGGATTTGATTGTAACCGCTCCGCAAGTCCAGTTTGGTGAAGTATCTCACTCCATGGAGTTGATCAAACAAGTCATCCATGCAAGGTAAGGGGTATTTGTTCTTCACTGTTTGCTGATTGAGACCCTGATAGTCAATGCACATGCGCATTGTACCATCCTTCTTCTTCACAAACAAGAGAGGGGCCCCATATGGTGATACGCTAGGTTGGATGAACCCTTTCTATAGCATCTCCTCAATTTGAGTCTTACACTCCTCCAACTCATGAGGTGATAGGCAATATGGGGCCTTACAAGGAGGTGTCTTCCCCGGGAGTGTCTTTATTTTGTGATCTACTCGCCTTTTAGGTGGTAATCCTGAGGGTAGATCATCGGGAAAGACATCTTGAAACTCATCCACCATAACCTTCAATTTCTTCGGAATTTGTCCAACGATTTGTGCACTCTGGACTTCTCTTATTAGACCCATAAAATATCTGTAGGTCTTACAGACAGTTGTTGTCCCTACAACATATAGAGGCAGTTTCTGCTTGTGTGATTTTTCTTTAACCCCAATGATTGACCATTGGTGGGTTCTCACTACTTTCTTCCTCCAATCCACCATTAGGTTGTACTGCTCTATCCATGGCATGCCTAAAATTGCATCATAACGGGCTAACTATATCACTCGCCACTCAATTGCTTCCTGATATTCTACTAAAGAGAGGCATACCTGTCTAGGTAATGATTCAATCCTCTCTGTTTGCTCATTTGGTAACTCTACTTCTTCACTTCCATCTCTCTCTAGATCCATTCCCAATCTTATTGCAATAGAGCAAGACAAGAAATTCTCTGTTGCTCTTGGATCTATTAGTACTCTCACTTGATTACCTTCTAGGATTCCATTTCACAACAATCAGTTGAGAGGTTGCCTTTTGGGCTCTTTGTGCATTATTCTTCTTCCTTCCCTTGCTTCTTTGCTTCCTTATTGAGCCAGTAAGGCCGCGAGGTACATTTACTGGCAATCTTCATTTTCCAAAGTGGTTTCCACCTCCTCCTCTTCAATGTGCCTCTCCATGTTGTTCAAAGATCGCCTGTACAAAGGCTGAGGGCCTCTAGGGATACGAGTGCGACAATTGGTAAATATGTGCCCAATACGGCCACAATTGTAACAACGGCGTTGTTCTCCTCGAGTCTCTTCTCCTTATGGGGCTCCATCTCTTTGTTCTTCTACCCGTCCCCGCTCTCCTTGAAGTGGTCGTGCTCCTCGATCTCGGAATCAAAGTTTGCCCAATTCCATTGGTATTGGTCCACCCATGTGTGGCATTTCTGCGCAATAATGTTGAGGTGGAACTACTCCTTCACCTCCACCTAATGCTCCTGCTATTCTCTGCGCACAAGCAATGGCTTCAAATACCGTGCGAGGGTTTTGCACCATGACTTCTTGGCGAATCCGCTCTTTCAACCCTTGTTTGAAATTGTCGAGAACCTCTGTTGGACTCATGTCGGTAATTGCGACTTGTAGATCCAGAAACGCCTCCACATACTCTTGTACGCTATTCTTCTGTCTCAATCCCCATAGTCGGGTTCGAGCCATTTGCACAGAATCCATTGATTGGAAATTCTTCAACAATCCTTCTTGCATTGTTGTCCATGTGACCTCCCTTCTCTCTGCAAGCATGGATTGTTCCCAAGCATCATACCATGTAAGGGCTTTATCCGTCAAGTACCCACATGCAAACACGCCTGCAGCATGCTCAGTGATCTCTGTTGAGAACAATTGGAAATATTGATTCATTCTTGAGATCCAATTTTCCACTACTCCCATCGTACATTGCCCCTTGTAAGGCTCGATGTTGCAGGTCTTCTTCATCCGGAGTAGCAATGAGGCTTCACCGTTAATAGGGTTCGTAGGCACGGGTGCCTCTCCAAGCACTTCAATTGCAGGTATAGGGTTTTGAGGTGGCTCTTCTTCTTGCATGGCTTGATCGTTCCTCGGGATCTGCACTTGACTTTGTAATGTCTCCATGGTCACTTAATCTCTCGAACTTCATTCAACATCCCTTGCATTCCTTGCACCAGCTCTTGCAACTACGGATCCATGGTTCCTGCAACATCCAATTGCTAATGTCTTCTTCAATACGGAGTCAATATAATCACTCTAGAAGGTGCACGAACTATTGGAACTACCATTGGGACCTCAAAAGCTATCACTCGTTGATAATACTCCTCACCAAAATTCCTAACCACAAAATCTCTAAACATCACTTTCGGCCTCACTACATAACGGATTTCTACTTGAGTGTTGAAAGGGAGAGGATTTGGGACATTCATATCCATTTTATCATAATAGAATGGAGATCGTCAAATCCCACTCTCGGTCATATATCACCACAGGTAGAATCACCGGGTTTGGTGAGTTCATCACTCTGTCCATGAATTCCGCACCAAAGTGATAAACTAGCAATACCCTCATCTGCTCACGCTGGATGTACATAACCTTGATGTGGAATGGGTTTGAGAATGGAAAGCTAGGTGCGGGAAATTGTCCCCCCCCCCCGGCGCATCCATCCCATCCGCTCTCTAAAGTCCTTCCTAAGTCTAGCAATTACTCTATGTTCTCCACCTCACATTACTCAGTTTCAGTAGTTTGTGCTATTCCAAGAGGGGTGATCTACTCTCTTGGACTAGAACCCTTGCTCTGATACCATTGTAATACTCCGAGGACAAGAGAAGAGAGGAAACACAGATTGCACACTCAAACATTCGATGCCCTAAGGGAGCACCTTCTCTTTATTATATAGACAAAGAGGATCTCCTCCAAGGAAGCTCCACCCTTGGATTACTTACTTGGATGGGTGACCTGTCTGGTCTAGGTCCTATCTGGTTGGTCAAACAAGCTTTGACTGGAAGGAATCTTTTAGGGAATCCTCCTGTAGGAATCTCAGAATCACGTGAGTAAGGTACCATTGGAAAGCTCCTGACGAGACAAAGCAAGGGGGAGGGAAGGCCAACCTTTCCTCCATTGGGGGGGTAATCTGCACATTTTTGAGGCCTAATTCATCCGTTTAGGCCTCCGAAATTGCCTTCAAAGATTTCAAGCATATTTTGGTTCCTACTCTATTAGTAGAAGTCCCCTTTTGGTGATACCTCTTTCTGCTCTGTTTAGTCCATCATGTGAAACATCCTTCCAGATGTTACCAAACCAATTCTCACCTTTAAATCATATGTCTAGCTATTGGTTCTAAGGTTCTCAAGTCTATTTCGGTTTCTGCCCTATTTGTAGAAGTACTCTTTTGGTGATATTTCTATCTGATCTATTTTGACCATCATGTATAACATCATTCTAGATGTTACCAAACCAAATTTCACATCTAGATCATATGGCTCACCCTTGGTATTACAGCTGGTCATCCTTGTTATAGTTTTCTCGATGGATTTTCAAGGTACAATCAAGTATCCATTCGAGAAGAGGACAAGGATAAAACTACATTTATAACCGATTAGGGCACTTTTGCTTACAATCAAATACCCTTTGGGTTGTGTAATGCTCCCGCTACTTTCTAGCGGATGATGAATACAATCTTCAAGGATTTCATGCACAAATTTGTGGAAGTTTTCATTGATGAATTTTTTGTGTTTGGGCAAAGAGATGTACATTTAGATTACCTTCGCCAAACTTTTGAAAGGTGTTGTTTTGCCGGCTTGTCATTACACCCTGAGAAATGCTTCTTTGCAATGAAGGAGGGAATTCTTCTGGGGCATGAGGTGTCAAGCCGAGGTATTGAAGTCGATGTTGAGAAGGTCAAGATAATTGCAGCTTTGGAATCCCCAAAGAACATCCAGGAGCTGAGAGCCTTCTTAGGACATGTCGGATATTACATACACTTCGTGTCAAACTATGCAATGCTTGTTGCACCACTTACAAAGCTTCTGAAAAAATCTGAAGACTATCTGTGGGAAGCAGATCAAGAAGAAGCTTTCCAGGTGTTGGAGAAGAAGCTGGTTGAAGCACCAGTTATGAGGACCCCGAATTGGGACAGATATGAAGAGGTGCATTGTCATTTTGGATCTGCAGGTTAGAAAAGTTGTTGTAGAATGGTATAGTTGTTAGAACTGTCCATTTGTTCACTACTTAAGAGTGGCATTCGCAGAGAAATGTTGTTCAGTGCTCATAATTTCTAAGAATAGATAAAGCAAAGTGTTGTGAAGCAATGCTTGTTGATTGAGCTTGATTCCGAGTATCAACTTTGCAAGTGTGTTTGTGAGTGTTTGGAGAATTTTGAAGTGCAAGTCAGTGTGCTTGTTGGATGTTGGATTCCACAGCCTTGATCTTCATTCTGTGTGTTTGATCTTGAGGGAAGTGCAATCAAAGCAATGCCTTGACAGATCTGAGAGGAATTGTAGTGTTGGTAGTATTCTGCATTTGTGAGTGCAGTGCAAGAATGATGTGAAGCAATTCCGATCAAGGAAGTTGTGCCTTTAGTGGAGGGGTGGAACACAATTTTCAGGCGAAGTCGTTTTGCAGTGAAGTGCCATTTTTGGGAGAGCCTGAATCATCACAATCAAGATTGTTTGGAAAGATTTGATGGAGTTGTGATTATGGAGTGTTAATTTGTGACAAGATTGAGAATCAATGCTTGTTACTCTCTTCTAGGTGTGATTTCTACCTAAGAGATTAAAGACGCAACCAAGAAAAACTACATGTTACTGTTTGACTTTGTATTTGACCAATTTTGACTTGTATCTCTGCTGGAACAAACTTTACTTACCTGATTACCACAAAAGTGATATTTGCCGGGTTGTCACAAGCATACACCATTCCAAGTGCTTCTCTTTCAGTCATTGAATAGTTCTTTTCTGAACTAAAAGTTGTCGGCTGGCGTAATAGATGGGGTAATCTTTTTTCTTGTCGTCCTTCTGACTCACGACTACTCCAATTGCCATGGACAAAGTATCCACATATACATGAATAGGGACGTCCCTATTTGGGGCCTTCATGACTGGTGCTTCAACTAGTTTCTTCATCAATACCTGGAAAGCTTCTTCTTGATTTGCTTCCCACAGGTATTCTTTGGATTCTTCAGAAGTTTTGTAAGGGGTGCAACAAGCACCGCATAGTTTGAAGCAAAACGTTTGTAGTATCCGACATGTCCTAAGAAGGCTCTCAGCTCTTGAATGTTTTTTGGGGATTCCAAAGCTGAGATTACTTTAACCTTCTCAACATCAACTTCAATACCTCGGCTTGACACCCAATGCCCCAAAAGAATTCCCTCCTTCATTGCAAAGAAGCATTTCTTTGGGTGTAATGACAAAGCGGCAAAATGACACCTTTCAAAAAATTTCAAAGGTAATCCAAATGTACATCTCTTCGCCCAAACACACAAAAATCATCAATGAAGACTTCCACAAATTTGCATAGGAAATTTGAAGATCAAATTCATCATCCGCTAGAAAGTAGCGGGAGCATTACACAACCCAATGCTTAGTTCAACTTGAAGTGCACCACTCCAATGATTGTGGTAATGTTTGATAGCATGCCCAATGGCTGTCTCCTAGTTTGGTCTGCAAATTTGAAGACTCGGGGTGTTGGCTCAAACGTGTGATACCCGAGTCGATTTGCAATATCCTCGATCATGACATTCACACCGGAACCCAAATCAATGGGTATCAATGTGATCATGCACCTTGCAATCTCTGCATCAACCTTGGGAGATCCCAGATCTTCTTGTTCAATATGATATAAAGCGGATAGGTCTTTCTTAGACATTGCCCTTACTTTCTTGAGGGCCGAGTTTAGTTGCCTCTTGTATAGCTTATTGTCTTCCCACAATTGCTTAAATGTTATGTTTGCATTGTGGCTGCCAAGTCCGCTATAATATTGTATTGGGGTACCCCCCCCCCCCAATTTCACCGTCTTTGCCTTCGGCTTTGGGTTCGAAGTCTCTACATGTTCAAATTTGACTTTGGGATGCTTCATGATGGTGATGGGAGTACTAGTGGTCTTGACCCGAGGTTCCTCGGGTTGGCCTACCTTTGCTTGGATCAGATCCTTTAGTTTGGATCGGATGTCTGCCGGAAAAATTGGAGGCTTCGTCTTTGTCTTTGTCTCCTCCAAACTCAGTTCCCGAGTCCTGAGTATCGCTTCCTTGAGTTCTTTTTGCAAGGCTTTAGCTTTAGCTTTTGCAAGGATCTTTTCCTCCTTGACCAAAAGGATTGCCTTTGGGTGCAGCCTCTTTGCCTTTCTTGAAGACAACAAGGTCGTACTCAGCTCTTTGGGATCACGCTTCTTCTTACTTGTGTGTGTTTCAACCCTCAAAATTTCAAGGTCTAGCCATTCTCCTTCCAAGGCCAGGCTTCCTTCCGGAGGTCTTTCCTCCTCAAGTGTTATACAATTTACAATTGTATCACCCTTTGCTTGAAGTGCTGCATGCTCAGCCGGGGTCTGCACATACTTTACAAGCGGCTTCGGGTTTGGTGGATGAGGGCATTGGTTGCCCGTATACCCAATCATTTGAAATTTCCACAAAGGAGAACGTACTCAATTTGCCTTCTTGGCTCCGGACAGTTTGGAGACCAATGTCCCATCGAGCCACAATTGTAACATGCTTTGGGTGCAACACTTTGAGGTCGATTTTGGTTGCTCATTGGTGGTCTTCATGGAGGAGCATTGAGGTTATACTCCCTTGGTCCGTACCTCGGACCTTGATAAAATGTGCTGGCCTGAGGCGGTACCTCTTGTGTTTGGTACACCGCCTCCTCTTCCTCTTCCTGGTTCCATCTTGGAACCCAATCAATCTACAGCACCGGGAATGCACTGTGAGTATTGCATTTCGTGTTTGCATGGCTTGATTTGCCACACATGATGCACCATACATTGGATCTGCCAAATAATGGAGGCTTCCTTCAATCCTTTGCCCCAATCATTTGGATCTTAAAATCCAAAAAACTCTTTTATAAGAGCATCCAGCTTGGTCCGCCTTATGTACACTCTTTGCTGGGGGTGTCACTGGTTTCTTACCTCCATGTCTTTGTACTCGTCTTGGCTTTGATTCTTCTTTGGATTCCAAAGAAGAGCTTGAAGACGTGGAGGATTCCTCCAAAGAAGGGGATGTACTACAAGAAGCTCTCCTTTTGGGCTTCTTGCCTTTCTTCTCTCGGTTTCTTCAATTGCCAACAGAGTGAGAGTGAGCCGCCTCATAGCAGGTAACATGTTTGAGTACCTTGTCCAAGGAAGTTACATTCCTCTCCCAAGCAAAGATCCAAATCGTTGGTGAGAATCCCTCCAGGAACTAGGTGATGGCTTGCGCATCAGAGTAACCCACCACGCCCGATTGCTTCAGGACTCGGTTCAAGAGTGCCATGAACCATTGAGAGTAGTCTCTCAACTTCTCTTTCTTGCCTTTGTCCAAATCATTGAGTGCCGCAAAGACACTCGTGTCGTAATCAACTTCTCGGAAACATTCCAAGAAATTGTTTCTCAAGTCTGCCTAGTCCGCCGGTACAAACCACTTTTGGGTTACATGGGTGTACCAGCTCCAAGCTTTCTTTTGGAGTAGACTTGGAAAAATTTGTAGTCAATCTGCCAAGTCATGTTCCTTGTTGGCAAAGGAGATGACTTCAAATTCTTTGATGAATTCATCAAGGTCTTTGTCTTGTTCTGTCCCCTTGTACTTCCGATAGGCATGTTGGGTGATAAGTAACAAAGTCATCGTTTGACTTGGTGGGATTGCCTAGGGTAAGTTTGAACTTGACGGAGGTGAAGGGTTGATTGGTATCTACATTGTGTTGTCGGCCTAGGGGTTCTAATTAGTCAAGTTTGCAGTAGAGTCTTCCTTGACAATTTCTTCTCGGAGTGTGTTTACTTCAACCCGAATGGGAAAATCAGGCTCAACACCTTCTGAATGTTCTTTGAAATTCCTTTGAGACAATTGAGGAATCATACATAGGAGGTGTTCACACTCTTCTTCTATTAATGTCTGTGTTGTCTTTTCTTGAACAAAGTTCTTCAGAAACGTGACTTCTTTTACAGATTTAGGGGAAGTCGGTGTACTGGGTCGTAGAGAATATGTTTGCCTGCTTGAGTATTTCTTCTTCTTGGAAGATGGGAATGCAAATTAGCCTTGCCAACCGCCTTTGCGTTTCTTTTGGTCAAGTTCTCGCAGGGCTTCTTGTACTTCATGAAGAAGTTGAAAGTCCAATGCCTTGTGCTCAGTTTCATCAAGAGTAGATTGGATCTTCATACATTCTTCTTCTTCATGATGCAACCTTCATCTTTGAACTCTCTCTTCCCGTTATTCTCTCAATGCAAACATTCATATTGGTTTAACACCCCAGTTTGAAATTAGCTTTGTATTCTTCCACTTCCGAGATTTCTTATCCCCGGCAGCAGCGCCAAAAATCATGTGACAACTTGGCAAATATCACTTTTGCAGTAATCAAGTAACTAAAGTTTGTTCCCGCAAAATACTAGTAAAAAATGTCCAACTACAAAGTCAAATGTCACAATATAGTTCTTCTTGGTTGTGTCTATAATATCTCAGGTAGAAACCACACCTAGGAGAGAGTAACAAGCACTGACTCGTAGTCTTGTCACACATTCACACTCCTTAATCACAACTCCATCAAATCTTTCCAAAGAATCTTGATTGTGATGATTCAGGCTCTCCTGAAAATGGCACTTCACTGCAAAATGACTTCACCTTAGAATTGTGTTCTACCCTTCCACTTAAGGCACAACTTCCTTGATCAAAATTGCTTCACATCAACACTACGCTGCACTCACCAATGTAAAATACTACCAACACTACAATTCCTCTCAGATCTGTCAAAACATTTCTCCGATTGCACTTCACTCAGGATCAAACACATAGAATGAAGATCAAGGCTTTGGAATCCAATATCCAACAAACACACTGATTTGCACTTTGAAATTCTTGTAACACTCACAAACAAAGGCATAAAATTGATACTCAGAATCAAGCTCAAGCAACGAGCATTGAAATCAGCACTTTGCTTTATCTATTCTCAAAAATGATGAGCACTAAACAACATTTGAGTGCAAATACCACTCTTAAATAGTGAAGCAAACAACAGTTCTAACAACTATACCATTTCCTAATAACTCTTCAAACCTACAGATTTGAAATGACAAACCACCTCTTCATATTTGCCTCTTCAAATCTCAAATTTGTTTCTACTCCAATCCGATGTCTACTTCTTCCTCGGCTTCCAATCCCAAAGTAGCTTCACTTACTACTTTGTCCTTGGGTTTCACAACTTCTAATTCCTCTACCAATTCTAACACTTCTTTGCTCTGATCTACAATTCCTCTAGTAAGTAATCTATCTAACTCCTTATCTTCCGACCCACTCTTCTCTAATATCTCCACTGGTAACTCTGAAGATATTTGTACTCCTATGTCATATACTTTGGGTTTCACTTTTACATCCTTCCAAAGTTTATTTATCTCCAATTTCACTAAGTCTAATCTAATTGTGATAGTGTCTTCCACTTCCAATATCTTTCTATCTACACAACTTCTAAGACTAATAAGTAAAGCATTCAAATCTTTATCCTTTGCATTTCTCCTCCTTGTCTCCTACACCAACAACTTCAACTCGTGTAGCCTTGCCATTAGAGCACCCACAATCCTCCTCTTGATAGGATCCTTATAGCTCTCCACTTTGTTGCTATTCTTTGTGCGCTTCCAAGAGAAGGCATTTCTCACTTCTTGGGTTTCTTTGGCTACTTCTCCCTTCCCCAAGAATAAGGCACCATGCTCTATGCCTACTTCTCTCCCGAGTACTAATCTCCAATCCAACTCTATCCATCGAGCCGGATTTCCTCTCTTCCCTTCTTCTTCAGGGCCATCAAGACATTTACTTTCGATGATCTCAGTCATGAAACCTGGAAAACTAACATTCCAGTTCCATGCCAAGAATGTGATCCAAAGCTTGCTTAGGGCCTTGATTCTCACAATCACATCTTGCATGATTACTTACTGCAAATTTGGATTTCTTCTTCACTCGTCCCATCTTTCTCTCTTCCACTCTAGGTTGGGGACTATTCTTCCTAATGATTCCCGGATTAACTCTCTCAAATTCCTCTCGACACACCAACGCATCTTCAACTACACTTCCCTTCCCACAATCTCCTGTTGGATGACTTCTTAACAGCGAGGGAAAATTTCTTGTCATCGCTTTGTCTTTAGCCCAAATTTTATAGCGGCATGTCTCCTCCGTCTTTCTTTATTTCAAGTTTCTACCAAGAAATCACACCTCCCGCATGCTCCTATCACTATCAATTGTCCCTCACAGGTATGACCGCCATTTTTGTGAATGGTTCCTTCTTGAATGTCTTGCCCCAAAGGAAAGTTGTTACATTATCTTTACCTCGGGTTGAGCACTCCCGAGACGAAGTCTCCTTACTTCGGGTTGTATGCTGACAAGGCAATTCCAAGTACCTTGCCTTCTGACATGAAGTCACTTTACCTTGGGTTATGCCCCAACGATAATTTTATTTGCCTTCTTTTGCCATATAGGTGCAATACAACTTCTTCTATACACTTCTTTCTTTGGAAATACAAAAAAACAAAAATGTGGGTACCACAACTTGGCTTGCACTCTAAAGAAAGCGGCTCAAGGAAGCTTCTTGAGAAGCTTCTCAAGGGCCTTGTATGCTACCTATAAATACCAAAGCCAAAGTCATGCTAGGCATTCAGATTTTCCCTCATTCAAGTGTCCCAATATGAGTTTCCATTCTCTTATTTCTCTACTTGGTCTTGGTCTTTTATAGTCCCTTAGTAGCTCCTTGCCCATTTGTATACAAGCATTATTGGCTCATCCTTTTATTTAGGATGTCCAAAATTGTTTCTTCTTTATGGGAACTCTAAGGCTCTTTTCTATGATTGGCTCCAAGAGATCTACTATATGGTTTGCCTCTATAATGCTCCTTGTATTCTGGTATTTGCTAATCACTAGCTCCTCTTTAGCTAATGTCTCATATCCCATAGTACCTTCATGTTTGGGACTACTAGTGCTTGCAATCCCAACTATCTCTTCCCTCAAAGACCTTTCTCTTGTATATCCCATCCCTATAGTACTACCCTTTGCTTTCTTCTTGGGATCCTTTATGACTTTGTGCTCCCTTTGTTAGGCAAGCTAGGACTTGACCTTTTCTTACCATCAGCCATATTGCCTGGAGTTGTAGGTCTTGAAGAGTTGGGTGTAGATGAACTCCCATCTATGGGACTGCCTCTAGATTTTGTCCTAATGGGACCTGCTCCATCATCTTGAGATCTCTCTCTTAGTGATCTGCTTGTGACAACCCGGCAAATATCACTTTTGCGGTAATCAAGTAAGTAAATTTTGTTCCTGTAGAGATGCGATTCAGAATTGGTCAAATATGAAGTCGAATGTCACAATGTAGTCCTTCTTGATTTCTTCTTCAATCTCTCAAGTACCAACTACACCCAGAAGAGAGTAACAAGCTCACAATCTTGACAACTTATGAAAAATTCAGACACCCATAATCACAACATAACAAATTCTGTCCAAACAAATCTTGATTGTGATGATTCAAATTCTCCCAAAGATGGCACTTCACTGCAAAAATACTTTGCCTTAGAATTGTGTTACACCCCTCAACTGAAGGCACAACTTCCTTGATCAAAATTGCTTCACATCAACTTTGCACTGCACTCACAAATGCAGAATACTACCAACACTACAATTCCTCTTAGATCTATCAAAGCATTGCTCCGATTGCACTTCACTTGGGATCAAACACACAAAATAAAGATCAAGGCTGCGGAATCCAACATCCAACAAGCACACTGACTTGCATTTAAAAATTCTCCACACACTCACAAGTACACACAAAGAGTTGTCACTTAAAATTAAGCTCAAGCGACAAGTATTGTAATCAGCACTTCACTTTATCTATCTTCAGAAATATAAATACTAACACAACATTTCATTGTGAATGCTCCTCTTAAATAGTAAAGCAATTGACAATAAGCTAACAACTATACCTACAACAACCTTTCCTACCTGCAGATCCAAACTGACAATACATCTCTTCATATCTACCTCTTCAAATCTCAAAACTGTTACTATTCTAATCCAATGTCAACCTTGACTTTGACTCCCAAACCCAATGATCCCTCAATAATTTCACCATCCTTGGGTCTACCTAATCCTACTTCTAACTCTTCTCTTTCTACAATCTCTTTGTTACAAACTACAATTGAGTTCTTGGGTAATCTTTCTAACTCTTTATCTCCAGACCCACTCTTTTCTAATGTCTCAAATGACAAGTCCGAAGACACCTAAATTCCTACTTCTGCAACATCGGATCTTCTTACTTCTTGCACCTCACTACAAAGTTTGTCTAACTCTGTCTTGACAAGATCCAGTCTGAGACACACATTGTCTCCTACCTCTAACATCTTCCTATCTACACGTTCTCCTAGATAAATTAATAAATTATTCAACTCCGTGTCCTTTGCCTTTCTCTTATGCGTCTCCTGCACCAATAATTTCAGCTCATGCAAACTTGCTTCCTCAAGTTTACCTTCAACTTCCGTGCTCAACATCACCTTGATTTCATTGACTATTGCATCAACTTCTCTTATGTCTACGAGCTTCTCCTTCTTCCTTTCTTCCTCCAATTCATTACAATACATTTGGAGCTCATCTTCAAATTCAGCCTTCAATGCGTCCTTCTCCCTCTGATTCACATAGATTTGCTCCTCTACTACCCGCACCAATCCTTGCAATTGATTTTCTTCTTTGCTGCGCTTTGCTAACTCTCACTACCAGGCTTGATCTTTCTCAGCGGCCTTCTTCTTGAGACTCTCCAACTCCTGCTCCATCACCATTGTACTTGCTTTCAAGTGGATTAACTCTACTTGGGCATCTGCAATTTTACCCTTTAACACTACAACTAATGTGGTAATCTTCTTCGCCTCCTCGTGACTCTTTACTAGATCCTCCCTCATCACTTCAAAGTGCTTACTCCAAAGAACCTCCTCAACCCAAAGTTCTTTGGCTTTGGTCTCCACCCTTGTCAACTTACTTTGCAACAACAAGGTTTCCGCACTCCAAGTCTTCACTATGGCCAACTCATCATGCACCTCAAGATTGGCACTTACCATCTCTTTCTTCTTCTGCTGTATGAACACCAACAATGGACATACTAGTTTTGACAAATACTCCACTCCTTTGCATTTCTTGTCATCGGCTCAACCTTTGTGTTCCGACCACTCTACTTCTTGCACCTTGCCCCAAAGTTGAGATCTTAGTACTTTCAAGGTGTCTTCATCCGAGTTTTCCTCCTCTTCCATGGCAACTTTACTGGGCCCTACCTTGGATGCAACCATAACGTTCTTCTCCTTGGCAGTCCAGGGTTGTGCCATGACTTCCTTTTCCTTCTTCTTCTCACTTCCTTGTTCAATTGTCAAAACTTTAGGACTCGGCTTCCTTGCTTCCACCATCGGCCTTTGTGTTTGCATAACCTCCACCTTGCCTTCATTATCATTGCTAGATTCTTCACTTTGCAGCGTGAACTCCTCTTCTTCTCTTGACATTTCTTCCTTTGATCCAGTTTCTCCTTCCGATTCCGGTGTGGCTTCTTTCATCTTCACCATCACTGCCGTTGGGTTAAGCTTCAGCACTTTCTGGGGCTAGACTATCACAATACAACTCTCAAGCTTGGCTCTCTTTCTAGCCCTTGGAATGTCAATTGCTACAATTTTCTCCTTCCCACTCCTCTTGTAGTACTCATCCCCGTCTTGCACTCTCTCCATATTATATCGCTCATCTACATTTGCCTCCTTCCGCAAATCCGGATGAAAGTGCGAGCGCATTTGATTTCTTTCTTTTGAAGTCAGCAAGTTCAACCCAAAATAAAAGTGCACTACAAAGGGCACAAAATAATGCGGTGGCATATCCATTCTCCACCTCAAAATCATCTACCCTACTCTTTGATGCAGACATTTTGCCCAATCTATTGCCTCGCCCACAAACATTTGGTGAAAGAACACCGCCTGTTGCATCATAACATAAGTGGTTTTCTCTAGCTTGAACATTCCCATCATTACGCTTACTGTCCCTCTCTGCCTGGAGTCTTTATAACTGTCCACCTTATAAGCATTCTTGGCACAAGGTTGATTGAACGAATTCCTCACTTCAGTAGTCTCTTCTGAAGCCTTATACTTCCGATAGAAGGTGATACCTCCTACCTCTCCTGCTTCTCTCCCCTCATGCTTTGGTCCATCCTTGCAATTGCTTGCTGTGATTTCTACCATGAAACTTGGAAAACTAAAGTTCTAGTTCTAGGCCAGGAACATGATACAAAGTCTCGTCAAGACTTCAATCCGTGCTATTACTTCTAACCTACAAATTGTAAGCCCCCTCACCACACTCTGCTTACTCACGTTTGGGGTCATTGTGTGCTTCCTCACCTTCTTCTTGTGGAAAATTGTTCACAAGATCCTAACCCATTCCTCTTCCTGCGGATTTGCAATTTGCATTACTTTGGGTTGACTCTAAATAGGGACATGGAAGCAACTGGACATTGCGTTAATTCATTGCACAACTTGTGATTTTATAGTCATGCACCAATTGGTCATTCTTTAGTTGCTCCTCCTCTCCAGTCTCTGATTTGGTGAAGTTGTTTCCTGTCACTATCAAAAACTTCTTGATCTTGAGGTCATTACTTTCTTCCCGCGTACTTTCTTGATTGGGCCGACTCTGAAGAAGTTTGTTATAGGTTCTTTGGATCAAACCACACCGCCCAATATGAAGTCTCATCTTCTTCTTCTTCATCTTTGTGTCTCCTTTGATCTTGACCCAAGGTCAACTTTGGGTTTACTCCAAACACACGCTTCTTCTTATTTCTTTCCCGTTTAGCCCTCTTTAGGCTTTATCCACGTACTTCTTCTTCAAATTTTCCTAAAACTATCCAAAACAAAAAAATTGAGGGTACCACACTGCCCCCTATAGATCCTTTTGGCTCTTCTCTTCCTTGATTTTTGTCAAGCTTATCTTCTACTTTGGAGTATTCTCCCTCCAAGGAAGCTATTAATTTATGATGAACCAAAGTAGTTGGTTCATTCTTTGCTCCAACTTCTAGCTTTGCAACGTGAGATCATTTCTAGACTTTTATTGCATGTTGACCTTTGCTTGCTCCTTCCTCCTTTTCTCCTTGTAATAGGTCCTTGTAGTATTGCACCTTCTCAAAAGTGAGCTCATTTACTGTCAATTGGTGTGATGCAAACTCTCCTTCTAGAGCTTCTTTGAGATCTCACAATTGCTTTTTTCTTTCTCTGAAGTTATGATCTTTGCTTCTAGTGTATATTGTGAGAACTTCAAGTCCTCCGCCTCTTTGTGGGAACTGGAAACAATTGTGGAAAATTCCCATATATTTTCTGTAGCTACCTTGGAGTCCTCTTTTGCATGGGACGCCTGGTCCCATAGTGTGAAAAGATATCCCTATAGCTATTGGGTCTTCAATTTTGTGGTTTCCAACTGCTGATTGAGTTTGGCAATTGCCTTGTTGGTCCAAAGAGCTTGAAGTTGAGTTATTCTCCTAACTCTTTTCCAGTAGTGGCAGATACACTTCTTCCACACAGCCTTCTTCTCTGCCCAAGCAAGTTTTGCTTTCTATGATTTGTGGGAATTCTCTTGTACAACCCGCTCTTATTCCTCCCATAGTGTCTATACTTCACTACAGGAAAAATAGCCACATCTTAGCTCCATCAATATAAAGACCAAACCAAGACTCCATGCTTAGTTAGGGTTGTCTAGCTGTAGGGTATAGTATTCCTTGCTTACCAGGCTACCAACAAGAGCATCTATCATCTGGGTAGATAGCTCTAACCTGTTCTTCTCTACATCATCAACTACCTATGACCTCTTGTTCACTACATTTGCATCCTACAAAGTGCTCAGCCCCTCCTTGGGCATTTGGAAGAGACAGGAGAAGCCTCCAAGATGGGGACCAACCTTGGGCATATTGGTGGTAAGGTAGCCCTTATGCCAAGAAAATACATGTCATCATTTAGTGACAGGACCTGGTTGGTGGCATTATCTCCTCCTTTTGGGAAGACCCTCCTACTTCCTTCCTTTGCTCCAATAGGGTGGGCACATTTCTACAAGGTTCTGGTGAATCATCCTCCAAGTTGATGATGTCCACCTTCTCTAGCTACTTGTGATTTGTAGGGCTTCATGTGAGCTTCATTGTTACCTTCTTTCCTTTAGTAATAGAGATCTTGATCTTTGGTTGAGTTGGTTCTTGCTTGCCATTGCTAGTAGGCTTCTTTGTCATCATCCTCAGCTTCTTCTTCTCCTTTCTTGAGGTTGATGATATCATTACACCCTTCTTTGGGTAGTTGTCTTCTCGGTTTTGTTTCCTACATCTTCTACTTCTATGGGATTGAGAGGTTCTCATAGCTCTAACTGCTATGCTCCTAGATTTGCAAGCATTAGCAACTTCAAGAGATTCTTTAGCTCTTTGCTAGCCCATTATGTAAAATGGGATACTAATTGGGCTCTCACATTGGAGCTCACATATTGGTCCTTGTCCACTTCATCATCTCCGAGTAGCTCTTTTTAGCACTTCTGATGTTTTTGGAGCTACCTCCTTGATAAGATTTAGCTTCAATCAAAAGGTGCTCAAGGCCAAGTATTCCACAATTGCCATTAGTATGAGCCCTATAGTAAAAGGGTTTCCTCCCTTTGTCTTATCTATCAAGAATGCCTTCTTGAATCTTGCACAACATTCCCATAACTTTATGAACAATATGGGAGCATAATATGATGCTTTCCCATAGATGACAATTTGGATGAGAACATCTCTAAGGGACACATTTAGATACAACACATTCTTTGGCCTCCAATTCACCAATGGAAGTTCGTCATGGCAAAGTATAGTGGCAAATATGTAACCATTGCACTTTTGAATTGGCACTTTTGAATCCACTTGTATCTCCTCTGCAATTTCCAACACTCAAACAAGCTCCTTACTGCTTGGAAATAGAACTTATGAGCAAGGATGTTTCAATTCCCACCCATTTCCATGTTCTTCCTTGTCTTGTCCATGTTGCTGAAATTACATAAGTGGCCTGACTGCATGTAGATTGGAGCTATTCCTTCTAATCCAAATGACCAAGATGATGGTCTCAACACCCATTTGGCCTAGCCTTTCTAATATTGCTTTGATAATCAATTTTAAACTACTATTCTTCTTGCATAGAGATCTTTGACTTCTTGCTTGCTTTGGTGAATTGATAAATTGTTCTTGGCAAAAAGGCTTAGTGATTCACTCTCTCTCAATATCAAATTTTTAAACTAAAGAGTTTAAGTAATTATATAAGGGTTTTAGGACCCTTATATAATCCACCTCTTATGAATGTTGTAATTTTGTTTTGGTATTTTAATCCTACATGTGTCATAGAATCTTACTCCATGAGTGGAAGTGTCTTCATGAACTTGGCATTTTTTGCACTCAAATTGAGACTATTATACCCATCATGCCATTTGGAAATTGGAGGCAAATTTTTCTTCATGTGGTGCACTTTTGCCCTTGAATGTGAAATGGTATAACCATTAATTGCATTGGGATGCAAAAGGTTCCCATAGTTGCATGTGAATCTATCTTCCAAGACTATTGGTCCAATGAGGACAATCTCACAATAAGGAGGAGCCTGTAGACAACCTTGAGGTTGTTTAGGAAGTCCTTCAGATCTCAAAGGAAGATCTCCTTGCAAGGGTGTTCCAGTACCCTCTTCCTCCATGATGAAGAAGCACCGAGTTTCTCTTGGTATCTTTTCATCTTTATCTCTCTATGAGATGTAGTGTGGGCTATATGGTCTACACTTTGCACCATTGGTATAGGATTCTAAGCATTCTCTATCCAGCATTTCTAATTGTATTGGATGACCCATTGTCAAACACCAAGTAATTGTTATAGGACCAAGCTATTTTTCAACAAATTTGCTAAGGGATTGGCCAACCCTATCATTAGATTTTAACACAAAATCTTGTTTGTAAAGTGGGACCTCCTTGGTTTTGTGATCAAAGTACATTTTCTGCTTAGCCTTAGTGGTATACTATGTGTAGAGTGCTCATAAATATGTGTGGTCAGATTATGCAATTCAAAAACTCTTTCTTTTGTTGTTGTCTTCTCCTCAAGAGACTTAGACGTGGATGTCAAATTGCTCATAAGCACTCTAAGTGATTGGACTAAAAAATCTATCAGTAGAGTTACCTCTTGTTAGTAGAATGAGATGTATCTCATAATGAGTTTTCTTGTGGTGTGGTAAGCCCAAAGAGCACCTAGGCCCTTATGATCCCAATCTATTGGGTTAAGACTTACTTAGACTTACCATTCTCTTCAAGAGGAGAATTCTGTTGACACATTCAACTGACCATATGCCTGCCGGTGTTATGGGGTAGATTGGTGGTGTTGGATCTTGTAAGCATTAGTTGAATCTTGTACTCCTTCATTGATAAAGTGAGATCCGTTGTTGTCTGTGACAATAGATAAGGGATACCAAACCTTGAAATGATATTTCTTAGCAGAAATTGGATAGTGACTACAACATAAGTCTTTACAAAGCATTTAGCTTCTGCCCACTTTTTTACATAGTCCATGGCTACAATAATGTAACAATGCCTAGTTTGTTGAGTTGTAGGATTAACAAGCCATACAAGGTCAAGTCCCCATTTTGGGAATATGTTGTAAATATGGGATGGAGGTACATCCAATATTGTGACAATCTTTAACCAGTGTCACACATGCAAGCATATTGATTGGAATCTACCAAAATAGAGAGCCACCAATATCCTACAAGGTAGGCCTTGCATGCATAAGCTTGCCAAAGAAGTGCACTCTTGATTTGTCCAAACGGCACACTTTTAACACAATGGGAATCTCCTTTGGGCTGATGCAACACCGGAATACTCTATCTACCTCCATTTAGTAGAGATTTCCTTCTGAAATAGTAAATGGAAGTGCTTATATATAATAATATAAAAATTTTGGCCTATGGTTAGTTGAAAGGCATGTGTCTCATAGAATGATAGTGCATAATTTGGACCATCTAGGGTGATCATGTAGTCACACTTTCTTGTATATTGAAAAGATGAAAGTCTATGTAAGGGAACAAATGGTGGGAAGTCCAAGAATATGGGATAAAAAGTCTACATTATCATGAGACTTTCTTTCATATTATTACACCATAAAAGAAAACTCTTGTAGCAGTAGCAATCAACAGGCCAACCTTCTTGCATGACATGATTTATTAATCAGATATTTAAGGGTTTTATGATCTACATGAACACAAAACCATTGCCTATCAAGTACTTTTATAAATTTTGGATAGCAAATACTATCCCATGATGCTCCCATTTGGTTGTGAAGTAGTTTCTTTCTATTAAGTTGAGTTGTTGGCTAACATAGTAGATTGTGTGTTCCTATTATTCCTCATTATATTGAGCCAAGACATGCCCATAGCCATGTTAGAGGTATCTAAAAAACATGAAAAACCAACTCTTAATTTGGTGTTGCTAAAATTGGAGCAATGATCAACTTTTGCATTAAGGTTTTGAATGCATTGGTGCATTTATGTTTTTACACAAAGTCAACTATGGTGTGTAGGAAGCCTGTCAATTTAGAGGCAATCTTAGCATACATAAGAAAATATCACCTATAGTATCCTATATAGCCTAAGAAACTTCTTAGCTCTTGCATGGTCTCTAAGATTGGTAAGTCTCAAATGACCTAGATCTTCTTCAAGTCCACCATTATGCCATTTTTGCAAACCACATGACCAAGGGAAGGCTTGCAAGAGATGGAGAATAGATACTTTTGTGGTTTAGAGAAATTCTCACTTGCCTACATATGTGCATAATGGCCCTTAGCACACTAATATGGTTCTTGTGGGAGCTATGTCCTGCACATATCATCAAAAAATAGCTTCATGTCCTTCCTTATTGCATCAAAGGAGTTCATTATTTAGCATTGGAATGTTGCAAGAGAATTTTACAACCCAAAAGGCATCACTTGATATATGTAGGTGCACCACTTTATGACAAAGGTAATCTTGTATTGATCTTCTTGAGCAATGGCAATTTAGTTGTAGCCAGAATACCCATCCATAAATGAAAAGCATTGGCTATAAGCATCACTTTGTCCAATATAGTGTTGGTAAACAAGATTAGGAATGGGTCCCAAATGGTTTGGGCATTCAGCATTTTGGAAATCCACACAAGTATGTACCTTTCTTGTATCCTTATTATGGATGGACAACCAAGATTGGGAAAGGCCATTTGGTCTCTCCTGTGGGATAGATAAATCTGCACTTTAGTAGTTTTTCTAGTTCATCTTGCACTTTTTGAGAGTAGGTGAGATTCAACTGAGGATGGTTTGGATCAACACCTCTACATTGATGAGCCCATCAATGGCATGCCTTGGGATCAACACCCATATTTTATGAAGTTTTAGGAAAATATACCTCAAAATTCTCAAAAAAAAGGCTTGATAAAAGGCCTTATCTTCCATGTTGGTATTGATTTCAACATATTTAGGTGTTTTGTTGCCCACAAGATGTCAATATTATGAAATTGTGACAACCCGGCAAATATCACTTTTGCAGTAATCGGGTAAGTAAAGTTTGTTCCCGTAGAAATACGATTCACAATTGGTCAAATACAAAGCAAAGTAACAATTTCAGTTCTTCTTGGTTGCATCTTTAATCTCTCAGTTAGAAACCACACCCAAAAGAGAGTAACAAGCACTGATTTGCAGTCTTGTCACGAATTAATACTTCTTAATCACAACTCCATCAAATCTTTCCAAACAATCTTGATTGTGATGATTCAGGCTCTCCCAAAAATGGCACTTCATTACAAAATGACTTTGCCTCAGAATTGTGTTCCAACCCTCCATTGAAGGCACAACTTCCTCAATCAAAATTGCTTCACATCAACTTTGCACTGCACTCACAAATGCAAAATACTACCAACACTACAATTCCTCTCAAATTTGTCAAGGCATTGCTTTGATTGCACTTCACTCAAGATCAAACATACAAAATGAAGATCAAGGCTGCGGAATCCAACATCCAACAAGCACATTGACTTGCACTTCAAATTTCTCCACACACTCACAAACACAATCACAAAATTGATACTCTGAATCAAGCTCAAGCGACAAGCATTGCTTCACAGCACTTTCCTTTATCTATTCTCAGAAATTATGAGCACTGAACAACATGATACTACGCATGCCACTTTTAAATAGTGAAGCAATTGACAGTTATCTTCCTAATGTATCTCTTCCTAACAACTCTACAAACTTGCAGATCCAAAATGACAACACACCTCTTCATATCTGCCTATTCAAATCTCAATTTTGTTTCTAATCCGATCCGATGTCTACTTCTTCTTTGGCTTTCAAACCCAAACCCAAAGTAACTTTACTTCCTACTACTCTATCCTCGGGTTCCATAACTCTTATTTCCTCTACCAATTCTACTAGTTCTCCACTCTAATCTACAATTCCTATCACAAGTAATCCTTCTAAATCTCTATCTCCCGACCCACTCTTCTCTAAAATGTCAAATGTCAAATCCGAAGATACATGCACTCCTATCTCTCTTACTTTGAGTCTAACTAATAGCAATTCCTTTACTAATTCCACTATGTCCTCATCAAGAATTATAATTGAAAGCATGGGTACACTATCGACGCCTTCAATTTGTAACCCACTTTCCCTTGATCACTCATGTAACTGACCCGAAGACACTTACAATCTGATCTTGCACTTTGGGTTTATTCACTACTGCTACTTCTCTTCTAATTCTCTCCTATCTTCAATCAGAAATTAAAATTGAAGTCATGGGTATCCTAACTATCTTCTTTTCCTACTCTAACTTCCTCTAATACCTCTGGCAAAACTCCCAAAGTCACTTTCATTGCACTCCGAGGTCCGACTTCCTCGGGTTGAATCATATTTGTCTTGAGGCAAAGTCTTTAGACCCGAAGTCATGTAAACCCAAAGTCCAAAGTCACATTGACCCAAAGACGCCAAACTACTTTGTACATCTACTCCCAAAACTTAAAATGCTTATAACTTCTTCTATAGACCTCCAAACTTTGCGATTTTGGTGGCAATAGAAAGCCTTGAATGAGATTTATAAATAGCATGCTTGATTTGGACTTGTGGTCATTGAGATATGGCCTCCGTAGTATTCCTGACTTGTAACCTTCATTCTGATGTGACAAAACCCTCCTTTGGTGTCTGGTCCAAGTTTTTCCCTCCTCTGACATGAAGTAAGCTTCTTTGGGTTTGATCTAATCCAAGTCCTTCTTCCTCCAATACAAAGTTGACTTCCTCAGGCCTGATCAAAACACAGGTTTCCCTTCATTTCTTCTCCATTTGGTTTCAATTTGGTTTCAACAAGGCACTTCTTCTTCAAAACTTGTCCAAAATGAAAAATGTGGGTACCATAGAAACTCATCTATGATCCATAACTAGAAGAGAATGCTTAGAGGACTGCTCAAGAGATTTTTCTAGGAAGTATCATTGTAATCTATCCTTTTGATATTTAATATGGACTTCCTATTCCTTCTCAATTATCTTTGTGGGTTTTCCCATGGTATTAATGGTGTGGGATGGAGGACTCATCCTCTTAGAAATAACTAGACAAACTATGTTAGTAATGATGGGCTTCATTTCACTAGGTCAAGTGATAATAGTGCCATCATAGAGAATCTCATCAAGATGCAGGCATTCCTTGTTTGTTTCTTCATCTTGACAATCTATATCAGCCTCAATATGCAAAAGCCTCTCCCATTGGTCTTGACCTTGGGACCTCAAATAAAAGTAAGAGGTAGTTGAGGTTTCTTGAGTATGTTCTCACTTGTAAGGCATTGGGAATATTGCATGCAAGAAAGCTCCATTGTTGGCCCAAAGAAACTCTCTTTGGGCTATGGAAGCATGCTTGCAAAGAATGTTTTGCAAGGTTGCCAAAAGAACGGAGCTATTATCATATGGTTCTATGGCATGACTACTCTTTTTTTTCCTCTATTATGAAGAGACAATTAAAAATAATGTCTGCAATTTCCTCATCCTTATCAACATGTGCCAAGCTTTATATATCAAGGCTAAAACTTGGTTCTCCTTCATGATCCATGTGTCAAGTTCCATTAGGTACATTGGGAGTACACTATGATTTGATTTTCTCCCAAATGTTAACTTAGAAATCCACCAAGAAGTGATCATAGTGGCATTCAATAGCCATGGGACTCCCAATAAAAGTCAAAATTGTGCTAGAGCAAGATTATCCATTATCAAGTAGTCAACTAAAAAGGTATGCTCACCAATGAGAGTAGAGACCTTGGACAACACTACAAGAGGATGACATCTTCTCTCATTGGCTATTCAAAAGAGGGTGGAAGTCTTTGCCATATTCTTCAAGCCCATTTTTTCAATCACACTCTTGGTCATTATGTTCACCAAGGATCCCGAGTTGATGCAATAATTTGGGATAACACTCCATTGGATTGTTACAAGAATGTTTGGGTCATGGACCTTGGTGTAAAACAAATGATATTTGGTTGGAATTATATCAACCACAACATAGAGCAACATTCCCATAGTTGAAGTCTATAGTGCTTCTATGGAGTGTGCTATTATGGATGAATACTTCTAGTTAGTAGATCCTTGAAGCACAATATGGGCTATACTTCTTTTAGAAAATTTTGTAACTTCTCTTATTCTATAAGGGAAACTTTACAAAGTTGTTTGACAGTGATGTTTGCTTCTAGGTTAGCTAGATCAACAAAAATTTCATAGTTGTGTATTATATAAGTTGTTGGCTATTTTGCTAGAGTGTCAAACATAGAGAATGTAGCTCTATATATTTCCAAAGTGGGCTCAGCAATTTCATCCCGCATGGCTTCTTCATCCTTAACTTTGGAGAGTAACTTGCAAAATTAGAGTTGTTATTTGGATTAGGTATTGCATAAGTACATGCAAGTGTTGTGAGGAATATATTTGCCTCTATAATAGCATCTTCAATGGTTGCCATTGTATTACTTGTAGGAGAACTTTCCTCAATCACAATGAAATGCACATTCCCATTAGTGCCACCATTATTGGGCTATTTATTCTCCAAAGGCACTCCCTTGGCTTGAGTAAGAAAGTTTTGGAAGTCCATGCATTGTACCATCATATGGGCTCCATGTAAAATATGCAACAAGCTGGCTTGTTGGGGCATTGGTTTGCATAATGATTCTCATTGAAAATGAGACAACTCTCTTTTGGAAGTCCATTTCCTCTTGCTCCTTGAAGGACAGATCCTAGAAGTGCTGGTTGAATTTGTTATGTTGTGGGATAGCATCCACAACATGAGCTCTTTCTTCTCAAGGTTCTTGGCATCTCTTGAGTTTTATGCAATGTGCCATGATATGTCCGTACTTCCCACAATAGACACAATAATTAGGAATCTATGGAATGGCACATTAAGCATTGATGTGTCCTTGTCCCAAACAATGTGCATATGAAATCACTCCCCATCCAAAAATGGTCATTGGATTCCTCTCTTGAGGCCGCTATGCTAAGTAAAGATTCTTCAGTTGTTCCAACTTTACTAGGATGTCCTCCATCTTGGTACTTACTATAGGAACATTGGTAGTTATGGAGTTTGTGCAATCTTTCTTTTAGAGCTAGAATAGCTACATGAGTAATTGCAAGAATTGCTACGGGCATATGATCATACATGAGCACTAGTTATGGTACTATGTATTGAGCCGGTGTAATTATGGGAGTTCTTCCAAAAGGGTAATTGGGCTGCTGAAATCCCTGAGTAGTAGTGTAAGGGTTTTGCATTACATTCCCTTTGTCCTAGTATCATAGAGTAGGGATCCAATAAGGCCATATCCCACTCATTAGCCTGAGCCCAACATCATGCTTCCTTGCTTGAGCTAGCATAATAGCTTTGTTGTAGACAAGGAACTTGTAAATGTCGTTGGGTAATGCATCCTTAAACCAGGTGAGAATCATAATAGGATTTGGAGCAAGTGATCATTGACAATATGCATTAGAATTTTTGAATAAATGTATGGTTTCATTTTGTCCTTTTGGAGTCTATTTATCTTGTCCTTGAGTTTTTCTTGTTGCCTTGGCAAGATGTATTCTTGTTGCCCTTCAACTTATACCAATGTGTAACTTGTTCTTGTGGCAAGGGCTAAGCCACTAAACCAATTTTTCATGATGCCAATGAAGCATTGGCCAGTTTGCAATGCCATGGCAATATCATCCATGATATTTTGTGCCATACAAAAATTTTCAAACATTCAAAGGAATGATTCAAAATCTTCTTGCCCTATGGACACTGCTATTCTAGGGGGTATATAATTGTTCCTCCTCCTAAGGTTAATGCCATTGCAGTAGTAGCTATAGGAGTAGCAAGAGCTAGGATAGGTGTTATTGTAGAAGGCACTTGTATAGCCATAGGGGGTTGTGCTGAGGTAGACAAATTTCCTTGGGCAGAAGTGCTTGCCATGAATAGAAACAATCCCTGACTCTAAAGATTGAAAAAGTGCTTGTAAATGTGGGAGGTAATGCTTCCTCCCAAACTAAGATCAATAGAGATGGGAAGTTGTTCTTCCCCCAAAGTGAGAGCCTTGTTTAAATACATGAGAGTTAATGCTTCTCCAAAACTAAAAGTAGTTGCATCCATACGGGTTGGTGTCAAATAAGTGTGACCCAAGTTAGATGTAGAAGGAAGGGAAGATGGATGTAGATGGAGAGGACATAAGTATCAGTCAGCAATGGTGCCAAAATAGTAGTAGGTTAGTCCTATCCTGTAGTTAAAAGTATGGGATAGGGGAAGTATGGGAAAATCTCATCATGCATAAGGGGCCGAAGTTCCCAAGAATAGTCTATTGGCAAAAGATCCCATAGTGATCTTTGGGTAGAGTTCCCATAATGGTCTATAGGAAGAGGTCCCATGCAATCCTAGCTGACTATGGGATAGGTTTTACCCTTGAACACTTACCCTAGGAATTGACTTGCAAGTATATCCTCTTGTGAGTCCTTCAGCTTCCTTAGTTGTCACCCTTTGGTTAAGTAATGAGATGCTATAGGCAGTACTATGAAGCACTCTACAACTTAAAAAAGAATGGAACAAGCACAGTGAGGAGAATCACTACACATAATACACATTAATAGATTGGAGATAGATTCAACACTCTATTACCATAGTAGATAGAATGAGTTTTCTTTATAATAGTCACTCCTTAGTTCAACAAGCAAAAGGTCACATTGATCAAATCTTACAACCACAATGACTAGCAATAGCTTTAGCTTGTGAACTGAATGATTACATGAGATCCTTGATGGACTTACTAGCCTTTGACTTAATCAAGCAAGGTTCTCCTCAAAGAACAAAACAAGAATCTTTCACTTTCACTCTTAGATTAAAAGAGTTGGATAATAGGGGATTCACAGTAAGTAGGAACTACAAAGATAAGCATGATGAATCTCCACTAAGTGGTGTAAGATCCCTTATATACTAGGCAATGTAACCCTAAAAAGGAATCTTTTATCTCCTAACATTATGTTTACTACAACTGCCATCTCCTCTTTGTATCACCACCATCAATGCCAATTGGCTCCTAACCATCTTCACTAGATTACAAATCTGACATAGTTAGATCACCATCTTAGCTTTTATTACCTACCTAAATATTTTACTAATGCAATATCCCATTGAGGATTCATCTAGTATTCATCCCACACTAAGGTACATCTTGTAGAAGGTTTATTCCACACTTTAACTTAGTCAGCCCATAGGTGACTCTATCTGCACATCCCATAATGTCAGATCCCAAAACGGATCCTTCTCTTGCATATCTTACTCTTTATTGTTCCCATAGCAGCTTGTTATCCCATGCCTATGGTACAATCCCACAAATGCTATTTCATGCCTTGAAACATGGCCCCTTTTTACCATAGACATTGCTATTGGTTTGGTGTGCCAAGTCTCTCCACTAGATGGCATCAATCTTCATTAATGCCGGCTCACCCACCTTGCTTGGTATATTTGCAAGTTCTATGGAGTTTTAGTTCAACATCAAGTTTTAGTAACCAAGGAATCAAAGGGTTTGGCCTATTACATGGCTTCTTCTAAATAATTTGGCTTTTATATGGTTACTTCCAATTTTTTGTGTGATTTCAAGCCTCTTATTGCCTTCCCATATCTTTGGAATCTACATTATTGTGTTTTGAATGAGTGATATAGCTACTTATAGAACCAATTTGCTTCAATTTACCACTTGTACAACATTCATGCTTGGAATCTCCTAATTATTGCACTCATGAATTCTTCCCATATCAAGATTGGAGTGACAAATTTCCATTGAGCGTGTTCTACCCAACATTGCCACCATATTAATTCCATTCCATCAAATTGACTCAAAGTCAAGATAATCTATCTCCATTCATCTACAAGATTTGTAGTTTCAAAATAATTTTGCAATCAAACATAAAATTCTCTACTTGAACCATGAGATTCTTACCTTGAAGGCTTAATCCGTGGTATGCTCAACAATATAGAAGATAGAAGATATTTTGTCATATTAGAAGACATTATATTAAGATAAATTACCAAAATTCTTAAATGTATGCCTTTTGACCAAATTCCTTTGCAATCTATAAGAGAACTCAATAACAAAGAATATTAATATTAATATCATATTAGGATCCACCACAAGGAAATGTAAAATTTAAGAATGAAATTAATCTCTCAACTTACATTGATTTATAATAGAAAACTAAACAAAATTAATAAGTATCTAAGGCTAATCTAGGATAAAGGTTAAAAGATAAGCATTAGTAGAAGAGTAGATGTTAAAAAGATATATTAGACAGAGCTTAATATAACAATACATAAGTCATAATGAACTACCATAAAGAAGCATTCAACTCTCCCTTTTTTAAAAGATCAATTTTTATAATTATAGATTATTTTTTTCAAGAAAATACAAGGATTTATTAATTTATTTCTATTTATATCACTTAGCTAGAATAAACAAAAAAGTTATGTAAGCTAGTCATATTTGACTTGATAAATATGGATAAAGAGTTTAAGATAATTTGGTAGAAAATTTAGCTCATAGTCAAATAATAGAAGTAGAATACTCCAAGCTCAGCCACATCTTGAGTTAAACTAGTCCAAATAGTCTATTTTTTTCTACTTAATTCTTACTCGAAGTCTTCTTATAAGGAGTCTTTGAGATATCTTCTTTTTTTGGCTAAGTTGAACTTAATGCAATCATAAGTTTTGCTTTCAAACGTATTTATATTTCTTGGTTACTCTTCACCAATGTTTTATTTGTTCCTAACTATCTACTAAAGTAGGTAGAGTCTTGTTACCATTCTACCAAAGTTATACACAAATAGTAAAGGTTCTATTGCTACAAAAATTCACCCCTCATTGTATGAGAGTACTAGATATTCTTAGTATCTATTATTGTCACATTATCAAAATCAAGATATTTTTATAATTTTCATTTGCTTCATTATCTAATTTTGTAATTAATGATATCACTTTAACTTAGAAGGAAGATTATAAATGTTTTATCTCCCATTGCATGGGAAGGCTAAAATAATAAGTTCATGGAATAACTATGTCGTGCGTATATACATCGCTACACAACATACATCATTGTCAACATCATACACAATAGAAGCACAACTCACACATAAGTCATACATAGACTCTAAAGTGCCACAATCTCCCTCCTAGCTGGCGGTTAGGTCCCTCTAACTCCAGATAGCCATCTACTCTAAGTATATGGTATACCCAATGATGTGCAAAGATCATGAGGTCGGGTGCTATGGAGCCCCATTGTTAGTCGCCTATCTGCAATCTATACCATATAAAGAATGAACTAGCTATAGGTCAAGTAAATCTAGGACATAACCATTGTCCCTGAGGAACCACTATGAGGGGAGGAGTCATACATGCCATATGCCATCCTCTTGAACAGCTATCACACACTAACATAGTAGCAGCTCCACCAGAAGAGCCACATAACATACACGTTAAGTCTGCACGTACAAGTGCCAAGCTTGGGTCCATAGTACCATCAATGTTTGGGAGGTGGCATAGTGCACAATTGCGCACATAATACTTCCAAACAACACCATCATGTCCTTCTAACACAAGGACTTCAGATGGCAAAACCTCATGCACTCTCAAGATAGTGCAACTTGTTGAAACATCAAGTGTCGTTGGTGTTGTCTGTTGTAGATATACATAGTCACCCGGATCGAATCAACGGATCGAGGGTCTATAACCTCCTCCTTGAATGGTAGCATAGCGTAAAGTATCTCTATGCTGAGCAATCACCAAGTTCTCAAATGCCATTGGCATCACTCTCCAAAAGATCTCTGCCCGCTGAGAACATGCGCTCATCCATACATCGGGGTTATCCAAGTCCAAAACTACAATAGCATCTCAACAAATGGCTACAGGTAAATCTAGATCTCATCCATAGAGTAGAAAGTATAGAGAGAAGGATGCTAAGGAGGCTTGCCGGCTGAACCGATAGCCCATTGCCAACCAAGGTAACTGGAGATCCCAATCTTCCAAGTGGTCTCTCTGCAAACCATACTTTTGCAATCCTCTCTTCTCCATTTGAATCCACTCTCTTTGCTAAGCAATCTGCCTCAGGGTGAACTTGGGATGTAGTACGATGATCAATCAAAGCCTTGTCACACAAGACCTGAAACTTTCCCAAGAACTCTATACCTAATCAGTCAAAACCTCAGTTGGTGCACCAAAATGACTAAGAACTTGATCCAGGAAAGAGTAAGATGTCCTTTCACTAGACTTGTCAGGAAGTGCCACCAACTCAATCCACTTGGAGAAGTGCTCCACCATCACCAAAACATACCAATGATGTCTCACAATCAACGGTAAAGGTCCAGCAAAGTCCAAACTCCAATAGTAACCCAATCCCATGATAGGTAATGGGTGTAACTGTGGCGTAGGAGCATTGAATGATGCTCTAACTTGGTCGCAAACCACACATCTGGCAACAAACTAATGTGCCTCAGTTTGCATACCATGCCACCAATAATGACTTTGGAGTAAGCTATATGTACGCTTGACTTCAAAATGTCCTAGCTCCTCATGAGCATGATGGACCAACTGTGGTCTTTCAGATGGAAGTGGTACTACTCGCACTCTACCATCCTCCCATACACGCAAAAGATGTCTACCCTCCAATCTGAACCGTCTGGATTGCTGAAGAGCACGGTCTCTCTCCTTGGCCCCAACTGTGCCACCCACAACACCAGTGCAAAGATAGTCCATCACTAAGACATCATCATGAATGTCTCATTGAACTGTACCAATATCTTCACTCTCTGGATCTGTGACCTCAATAACTCCTCCTGTATGCGTTGAGGAGATACCACCAAAGCCTCTGAAAATATACACAGAAAGGCCGATGCATGCCAACCTGGCACCATCTCCTCATCTGTCTCACCATGCCAACGTGCTCCGGTCTGATCCTGCTGGCTAGGACATGGGTTTCTACTCAACCCATCTGCATCATGGTTCACCACTCCAAGTCTATGAACAACCGTGAAATCATACTCCTGTAAAATCAGAGCCCATCATGCAAGCTTCCCTGAAAGCTTGTCAGAATCCATCAACCACTTCAATGGCTAATGATCAGTGATGAGAGTGAAGGGGTTACCAAATAGGTAACATTGGAAATGTGTTACTGCCCAAACTGCTGCCAAGCACTCTCCTTCATATGAACTATACTTTGCCTCTGCTGAATTGTTGGAGCGACTAGCATAGGCCACTATAAACTCCTTTCCCTCATCATCATGCTGGGTGAGCACCGCTCCAAGCCCCTACATACTCCAATCAGTATGAACCTTAAATGGTTGTCCTTTGATTGGTCTCCTCAAAATAGGAGCAAATGTAAACCTTTCCTTGAGCTCTACAAAAGCTCTCTCCTGCTCATCTCCCCAACACCACTCATGTGTAAGCTTGGTCAGCTTTGTCAAGCCCTTGGCAATGGCACTAAATCCTCTAACATAGCAACAATAGAAGTTTGCCAACCCAAGGAATGCTTGCATTCTACTCACATCTGTAGGCCGAGGAATACGTGCAATAACTTCCACCTTGGTCTGCTAAACACCAAGTCCTCCGGGGTAGATAGTGTGACCCAAATACTCAACCTGCTTGTGGAAGAACCTACACTTCCCAGGATGTAATTTGAGTCCATGAGATCTCAACTTCTCAAACACTTGCAACAACTGTCTCTCATGCTCCTCCACAATAGTGCTATAGACCAAAATGTCATCAATATAGCACCAAGAAAAATCCAATCCAGCTAGGATCCTATCCATGACCCTCTGGAACTCAGCAAGAGTGTTCTTCAACCCAAATGGTAAGAACCTCCACTGATATAACACATCCTTGCCGTGAGGATCAATAGCCCAAAATGTTGTCTTGAACTTATCCTCCTCCTTGATCGGCAACTGATGATATCCCGCTCAAAGATCAAAAGTACTGAAGACCTTTGCATGCCCAATTGCATCAAAAATCTCCTCCGCTGTAGGCATGGCATACTTATCAGCCTTGGTCTGTCGGTTGATAGGATGGTAATCGCCACACATCCGCCTATCTGTGTAGTTGCCATGTATATCCTTCTTGGTTGGCATCATTGTTGCTAATGCATACTCTCCATGTGAAATCTCCACCAAACCAGTCTCAAAAAGGTCACTACTCCAGCTCTAAATCAATGTCCTCTCCATCTCACTATATCAATAAGGATGTCGGAAAACAGGTGTATCGCTAGTTAGCTCAATCTGTATACCATGTCCTTTTAGAGCACCCAAATCCTTCATACTAAAGGCAAACAACCCGTGTGGCTCCTCAAGAACCTCCAAACCCTCCGTCTTTCCTCTCCAATAAGCTTGGGTCCAAGATCTGGCTCCCAAGTATCCTCTGTAACTGTAGTAGGAGTAGAAGACGTGCTGATTGGTTGCTACACTGGGCCCTTGGGAGCAATAGTGTCATGCTCCCGACCACTAGAAGTCCCAACCTCTATGTAAAAAACTCCCTCCACTCTGGCTGCAAGCTCCACACGTCCTCTAGCTGCATCCCATGTGGACCAAGGGTGTAATCTAAGTAGCCCACGCTCACCTAGATGGACTCCAAGTAGACCACCCTCCCTAGTAGCTATTGGTTGTGTCCCAAGAATACCAAGTCCACTTGGTCCATCGCCCCAGCATGTGCCTGCATCGTCTCGATAGGCACAGGGCTCACAAGTGTCCAAGTGGTGATGCCTATCAAGCGCATCCTATGCTACTCTGCCAAGCCAAGGCTCATAATCCAGGTCAAATAGTTCAAGTCCATAGCCTGACCTAACACTGCTTGAACAACGGTAATATGGGTGTGAAAACTCATTGCCCACTCTCTCTCATTGGCATTGGGCTCCACCAACTGCTGTAACTGTGAGTCCCAAACAAGTCCAGGTCCTGCCTCTCAAAAAGCATGAGAGCTTGGGAAACTCATGAGTGTGGGAAATACAGCTCTAGGCTATCCCACTAGGTTCACCACTGCCATAAGTGACCTATCAGCCATTACAATTGTCTGAGATACACGCCCAACATCCAAGATGTCATCAACAAGGATGTGGTCAAGTCATTGAATCCATCATAAGCACGCTGTAAAACCTCTTTGGGTAAGAGGTTCATCCACCAAAGACAAAGACAATGAGCCCGTGATCCCACTCTTGCTGCATCTAACAATACAGTAGGTCCCATCCAAGAATGGACCTGATGTGTACTTGCCACCACTCTAGTGCAAGAATCACCCATCAAAGGCACATTCTCCAAAAGGTAAGCTGGAGAAACGGACTGATGAACTTGGAGATGTTGTAGTATTTGTAACATCTCCCAAAACACACCAGAACGAGGATCATGAAGACCCAAACCTCTACCAGCACGTGTATATCCTTGACATGGCCATCCAAAAATCACCAAGTGAATAGGCCTATGTCTCTCTAGATCATGCACCCCCAGTAAGGAAATGTCTGCTAGTAGGGCCTTCTGGTAACCTCTGACTACTGACATTGGTAATAACTCCGGATACCGATAGGCCAAGTGTGACACATGATGTAGAGAGACTTGCCTAGTAGTCTCATCTCTCTCTACATACAAGTACCTTTGTACTTGTATACCCGCCTGTATTACCGCAGCTAGTCCGATGTTGATCCTAACCAACAGGCATATCCCCTCTACTAGATACTGCAAATCAATGAGTGTGGTATCCAAAGGTGTCAAAGTAAGTGACTCTAGAGGCTCATCCTCACACTCATCTCCTGATGGTATGAAGGCTCCACTCCAAGCCTGTTGCACCAACCAATCTGCATACTATTGCAATGCCTCCTCAGAACTCTACAATGGAACATCCAAGGTGGACGGAACAATCCCACTCGTACTCCAAATCCAAGTGATCTCTTCTGGTACTGGAGTATCTTCTGCATGGGCATTCCCCTCCAACAAATCACCAGGCCAAGTAACTGCACCATTGAAAGCTAAAATTGATGTTGCCATGGTCCCGGACTGTAGTGAGCCAAGACTGCCACTATTGAAGCGTACTGGTAGGTGACATATCCGTCCCTCACCAGACTGCCAACCAGGTCTATAAGAGGTTGTCTCCTCCCAATAGTCAATGCTAAAACCCATGGGGTATAACACTGCTCCCCCGACTAGCACATCCTATGACTCAGCTATCGTCACAATAGCTTGAGCTCTCACCACCAAGCTATCAGTCGGATGACCAGGCTGAACCTAGACAACAAGCTCCCCACATGTGATGTACTGTGTCGAATCACCACCTAGAGATGTCTAGATCTGAAATGGACACCTCTCCACATCGGTCTTCCCTAACTCCAGACCGACCACTGCCGCCTTCCCCAACATAAGGGGTTGCGCACCAAAGTCTAATAAGACTCTTTGTGGTGTATAGACCTTCCCTAAAGGTCCCACCAAAAAGAAAATCCCCCTCTGGTTATCCAATAGGACAACACTAGGTGTGAACCATGCTCTCTCAAAGGCCGGTCTAGTTGGCAACTCCTCTAGTCTAGCCGTTGCTGCCTGCCATAAACCACTGGTCGTGAACGGATCCCATGCTCCTCAACCAAGTCAGCTCCACTACCAACCACCTCTGCTCTAGTATAAGAACCACATCATCCCTACTCTCACAAAGCATGGCAGCCAACCGGAGCACTAGGGCTGGGTCAACTCCCAATGTAAACATGTCACTGGCCAAAAACAAAGGATGTTGCATAATCAGCTGAGCCGCCTCCAACATCATGCTAGACTTAGTCTGTGTAGTAGTAGGTGGCTGACTAGCTGGTAGTCCATCATGCACTCCATCACCAACTACCACACTTGCACTGGGATGTCTAGGAACCATGGATGTTGTCTGCAATGCCTCAGATAGTGTGGAAGACTGGGGAAGTCTAACCTATCTCCCAACCTCTCCTCTCTGTAGGTCCAACTCCACTAATGCTCCTCTAGGCTCTGGAGCACGTATTACACTCTTATCATTGCTGCAGATGCATCCACCTATGTTGCTCCGCACATGAAATCCAAAGCATCTCTATCACCAGCATATGAGGTGGAAGCCTCAGCACCCAAATCTGATCTCCTTTGAGCAATAGCCATACTAGCCAATCTCTACTCCAATTGCTCAATCCGAGTAGCCATAGCTATATCAGAAGTAAGGGCAGGTACTGCACCCCTACTAGGTGTAGATCCTCTACCACCACCTCTACCACCTTGTCCTCCATGAACTGGAGCTCCTCTACTACCTGCCATAGCATCCCTATCACTCCGTAACTCCGGGTGTAGGTCAAAACACCAATCACTAGTGTGACCAAATCTGTGGCAATGCTCACATTGCCTCTGTGCTGGCTGTAAAGCACCAGAGGTATCAGATCCGCTGCCCTGAGTACACTCTCTCCTATGGTGAGGTCCACCACAAGTCCAACAAGCAACACTACCACTCACTGGCTGCTGCTGACCCAAAAATGAAGGTAAGGGTCTAACTACAATAGGCCCTCCACTCGCTCCATAGGATCGGGGCGGTCCACCTTGTCCTCAAAAACCAACTAGGCGTGGTGCACTCTGCTGCACTCTAGAAGAAGTCATAGTCGTGGATGAGGTCTCCCTACCAAATCCAGAGGTCATTACTCTCTCTTCCACCATGTTGAGCTCAATACGCTCAGCCAAACCAAAGACTATTGCCAAAGTGGGCAAAGTAGCCTGCAATAATGTAGCATCACGAACTCTATGTTGTGACTCCCTGTCCAGTATCCCATACCAAAATTGGACTACTTGGGCCTCGGTAACTCCCTAAGTGAAACTGATCAGCCGCCTCATGCAATTGTATGCCTCGTGTAGGCTCTCTCCAGCCTCTCGCAAGAACTCTTGCAAGCTCCTCAGCTTGTCAATCTGCACTCCTTGGTAGTTTTGCCTCAAACATTGGAAGAACACCATGGAGTTAAACCCCAATACCACACCACCTCTTGTAGCAATACCTCCACTTGTAGAAGCACTATCTCTAGCTAGTGCACCTGTAATACTCCGAGGACAAGAGAAGAGAGAAAACACAAGTTGCACACTCAAACAATCGATGCCCCAAGGGAGCACCTTCTCTTTATTATATAGACAAAGAGGATCTCCGCCAAGGAAGCTCCACCATAGGATTAGGGACACAGATAGGTGACATGTCAGCAAGCTCCACCCTTGGATTACTTACTTGGATGGGTGACATGTCTGGTCTAGGTCCTATCTGGTTGGTCAAACAAGCTTTGACCGAAGGGAATCTTTTAGGGAATCTTCCTGTAGGAATCTCATAATCACATGAGTAAGGTACCATTGGAAAGCTCTTGACGAGACAAAGCAGGGGGAGGAAAGGCCAGCCTTTCCTCTATTGGGGGGGGGGGAATCTACACATTTTTTAGGCCTAATTCATTCGTTTAGGCCTCCAAAATTGCCTTCAAAGATTTTAGGCATATTTCGGTTCCTACTCTATTAGTAGAAGTCCCCTTTTGGTGATACCTCTTTCTGATCTGTTTAGTCCATCATGTGTAACATCCTTCCAAATGTTACCAAACCAATTCTTACCTTTAAATCATATGTCTAGCTATTGGTTCTAAGGTTCTCAAGTCTATTTTGGTTTCTGCCCTATTAGTAGAAGTACTCTTTTGGTGATACTTCTATCTGATCTATTTCAACCATCATGTATAACACCATTCTAGATATTACCAAACCGAATTTCACATCTAGATCATATGGCTAGCTCTTGGTATTATAGCACCTCCACTAGCTCCACCAACACTACTCGAGCTAGAACTCATAGGTACAACCTATCTACTCCTGGCCACCAAGCCTGAAGTGATAAAGACATAGTGTGGAGACCAATATTGTCTCCATAACTCAATCTCCTCCAAATGAGCTCTCCTGAACTCATGGTAGTCATCCATCGGCGGACCCTCCAAGTGCTGAAACAACCCCTTCCATGCCATGAAGGGTGTGAACAAAGTCGGGTTCCGCATCTGCTGCATATCACACCAACTATTGAACTCCTGGATGAAGTCATCCAACTCAATGGTACCCACTGTATCAGAGTAATGCTTAGGACCTTTGGAGAGCCCATAAATCTCGTCCATGTCCCACAACAATGGTGCGAACACACCAAGCGCACTCTCGACTGAAATCAGCTCCTATGTCGAGCTCCAACTCAGAGTCAATCTCCTCCCTCATTGGGACCTAAGATACAAGCTGATACCGAGTGCCACTCCAAGTAAACCCACTATGTATTGCAGGGCTATCTCCTCTAGAATCCCCAAAAAACTCCGTCGTGACAAAGTAACCACAATTGCAACCGCAAATTGCAACAGCAAGTACCCCACCAAGTGCCAACACCAACAGAGCACCACCAAGTGCCAAAACTAACAGAACAATGTCCACTAATGTAACTCTAACCTAGACAACTACACTAGGGGCAAGGGGCGACCTGTAACCTTCAATTTGACTTTCTGAGCCCAACTCGCAACAAACTGGTCCTAAGCTCAAAAGCATAGCTACCGCTTGAAAATGGCTTCTTCCCTAGCTCTAAATTTTGCCAGCGCTTCCGCACACACACTCTCTTAGGGAAATCTGAACTATGCAATCGAGACACCATGATCCACCGAGCTTGGAAATACCACTAACACTCGTAGTTTTTGCACCCAATTTCTCCCTGACTCACTTCTTTGATGTAATAAGATCGTTTACCACTCAAATCAATCGAACTCATATCAATACTTGATCTGATCCTCAACAACTTGCCAACAACAAGGCACTAATTACAGTCAAGCCACCCCCACTCTAACTAAGAGACTCCAGGTGATGCTCATCGGCTTTTTGTCCACTCTAGCCAAGAACTCGAAGGCTCAACATCAGAGAAGTGAGCTCTTTGGAGTTGCATTCCCAAGGTCTCTTCCCAACGGTCCCGCTGACGGCACACCCGACGGTGTGGACGGTGCAAGTGACGGTGTGCCTTTCCATGAAGTCAATACCCTAAACTTGAAATCTGACCATCGGAAAGTAGTCTATGAGTAACTGCCAAAATGCCTCTAACTACTATCACTAGAACTCTGGTGTCTGAGCATCTAGATACAACACTACAAATGGCGTGACAACCACACCCACTCTAGCTAAGAGACTCCAAGTGACGCTCGCCGGCTTTCTGTCCACTCTAGCCAGGAACTCAAAGGCTCAACATCAGAGAAGTGAGCTCTCTGGAGCTGCACTCCCAGGGTATACCCCTGATTCGACCTAGGTCTCCTCCCAACGGTCCCGCTGATGGCACACCCGACGGTGCGGACGGTGGGCTCCGCCATGAAGTTAGTACCCTAAACCTGAATTCTGACCATCGGAAAGTAGTCTATGAGTAACTGCCAAAATTCCTCTAACTACTATCACTGGAACTCCAGTGTCCGAGCATCTAGATGCGACACTACAAATGGCGTGACAACTAAAATAATAAGATCTTCATGATAGAAATAAGATAAATTCAACATTCAATCAAGCCAAATTAAAAATTCCATCTTATATTTATATGCAACAATATTTTAATATTTAGAATTGCATGATGACCCACAGTATACTTGTTAGATTTTCAACCTCCCAAACTTCAGCTAAGCTTTAAGAGTCAAGGTCACTTTAACTTATGAGATGAACTGGGTTTGAAACCTAAAGTTGTTTATGAATATTATGATAATATCATTGATATAAAGTTATGATTGGATACACTATAAAAAAACTAGTAATCAAATTTAAGTTTGCCATGGAATTTTTTATTTGAAGTTTAAAAACCCAAAAGTATCCCAGATTCAAGTTATGGGTGAAAATCCGATTAAAATTCACAATTATATTTTGACACATACTATAAAAATTTTATAGATATCTATAAACTTTGGATGTAGTGTTTGTGCAACATTGTAGAAAAGGAATTGTTACCCATGTAAAGTTATTTATATGCCATACAGTGTTCCAATTATATATGGATGGTTATTGCACATTAGTGGATTTCAATTCCTCAAAATAAAGAATGGTCACGGAACTTGCATGAGCATCCATAATATTTCAGAAAATATCGCTGTAAATTGTGTTTGATCGTTAGATCGTTAGATAAATGCTCAATAAAATCTTTTGTGTGAATTATCATCACATTAGGAGGTTTCAAATTCTTAAAATTCTAGGCTGGTTTAGGTACTTGGGTAAAAATAAAAATAAAAATTCAACATTCAACATACATCCTTATAAAATGGATTGTTGCTAAGAATAAATAATGAATATCTAACAATTATGAACCTGAGAAATTAACATAGTTTATGGAAGTTTATAAGACTATTGGACCAGAGTAATGTTCAAATGAATGGGTTTTTGGTGATGACCGTGAGACCCCGTTAAATTCTATGGGTGCTGGCATTTCCCACACAAAATGTACATCCATCAAAGTTTGTGACGATAGCTGCCGGAATCCCTAAGGTAAAAATTGGACCCCTTTGTCGCTAAGAGATATGTGTGGGAAACAACCAACCATAATTTTGGTACACAAGGTAGCGAGATCATTGACTAAATGAATGGGAGTTGATTGCATGGAAGGCTATGAAAGATTGTGAGAGGTTCGGTTTTGCCTAACATAGGAGACTTTGTGAGTGCCCGGATTGTGGCCCACATTCCCTAATATGGACTTTAGAAGGACTCTATACCTTCTCCATTCAGATGCTTGTTTATGACGTGACCCGGGAGACGACCTTCTAACTCCAAGTTTAGTAAAGCACTTTACTTTTTTAACGTTTTCTTCATCATTGCTGGAATCTGTTTGAATGGTTGAATAACTTACTCTTGAGAACTTGAATCAAGATCATCATCTTTGAAATCCAGAAGGTCCTGACAAAGGGAATGAGGAGACTCGATAATAAGTAGATGAGAGAATCCGGGGAATGTAGATGGTGAGCAATTCTGAATCGAGAAAATATAGAACCATTACCAGAACGTAGTAAGAACTGTCCGGGTCACAAATTATATATGGGAGACTACTTAGTGCAAAACATGTCTTACTTTGCATCTATCTCTGATGGAAATATGCCAGCAAAGGTGAGGTGAACTGACCCCTATACAAGGATATAATGATGAAAGGAGCACAGAAGGCACTTTGTTTAGGTAAGTGCATGTAAAAAATATTCTGGGATAATTACTACTGCAAGATAGAAAATGAAGTGAATGGGACGAGTGAAAATATATTTTACATTTTTGTTGTAACTTGCACCCTCTTTCTACTGATATTATCTCGGTTCATTTAAACCAGTTGAATGTTCATCCCACATCTACATCAATTGCCAAAAAAATGATGCTAATATTTTATGTTTTATTTAGGATATACTAAGGGAATTTGTCACTCGACCACCCTTGTAAAGTGAATGGCTTCTGTGGCCCTCCTTGAGAGAATGGCAAGATGCAATTAAAGTACATATGTATCTAGTTTGTGTAACCACTCAAATACATTGATCTAAAGAAAAGTCTTATGTACTTCTCAGAGGGATTAACTTAGAGAAAGAATGTTATTTAATAACACAATGAAGACAGACAAAGGAGCACCACTGTTCTGTGGCGAAAAAAAGGTTGTCTGAAGGAAATTCCCCTGCATTTGTAGGTCGAATAAAGTAAAATTCAGGGCTAGATGGCAATTAGGGACGATATTTTGGAAGGGTTTATTCAATTATTCTGGCCTTGACCTCGTACGAGAGTGAGATAACCATGATGCAGCACCGACCGTGGTTAGTACCATTGGCAGTAAATTATTCACCTGCTTTATCAGCAATTACTCTTTCCGGTATTTTTGGCCCGACTTTACAGGGGACGGGCGGGCAGTAGGGGACCTGCGGTCAGCAGCTTTATCTCATCACAGTGGCCTACTTTGCGTGCTGTGGCGTTGCTGACTCATATGGGAATTTGCAAGCATAGCCCGCCTTGCGAACAAGTGACGATAGAAGGGCCTCCGAGCTGTGGACAAGAAAGGTCTATTTTGGTGGAGTGGATAAAGAAGCACATGGCTCCCGCGAAGCTGTGACTAGGGTTTGGCGGGCCGGATGCTGAAATGACTGAAGTGGATGGTCCGTCCCTCTTTGCGTTTTATCGCAACATGCAGTTGTCTGGAACGACGTTCACATCTGCATTACGGCTTCCAACCACTGACAAGTTTGACCGCAGTTCCCTTCATTTCCAGGTAAAGTGTGTCTTTATCGCCTAAACTTTAATGCAGTAAGGTATCCTTCCGCGTGTGAATACTGTGCGCAGAGTGTACGCACGCTGTGAACCACGGTTCATTGGCAGCAGATTTTCTTTCTGTGAAGGCGATCATTTCAATCTCGACTACCTTTGCAGCAATAGACTTTGAGAGTAACCTGGTTAGCTCTGGTGGAATCGTCTTTCGCGGAACCACTGCGCGGTATCGCAGGGTAGCTCGCATGTCTCTCCGCCTATCCTCTTTCCGGTACCGCAAAAGTTCGTTATCTTGCTGACATCGTTTAATTGTTATCTTTAGATAGAGGCAAAAGCTGTACCGCCATTTACAATCAAGCCCCATTTTACTTCTTTTGTCCCCTCCTGTACGGCTTGATGGGGTCGTCCCGTCTTCCTGTTTTCTACGCGGTCACCTTTTTCGATTTACGATCGAGAAAAGGAGAAGAAAAGCTTAAACAATTCATGCGTCGACATCAAGTGATGGATTGTTCTCGTAAACATATTCAAATCTCACCAAATTTGAGCTTCCTTCTTTATTTGAGGTGGGGAATACTTCCGTAAAAGATCAGGGATTTTGAGGTGACAACCTTATACAGGTAGTCCAAGCTTTTTGACAGCAGATATTTCGTTCCTTTACACTACGCGTATTTAATTTCCTGCCCTTGCTTTAGATCGCTTATTCTGAACAGTAAAGTGAATATCGCGTCCTCGATCTGAAGTCGCAGTTGGCTTGATACGACGTCACGTAATATGATCCACCTTGTACAATTGAGATCCGATGTGGAAGAATATAATGATCATGGTATGAGGGGTTATACTACACCATTTTTATCACTCGTGATCCGGATATCATAATAGGAGAGCCCGTTGACTAAAAAAACGCTATCTAAGAGCACCATTTTCAATCTCTCGTGATCCGGATATCTTACTAGGAGAGCCCGTTGTGTGAAAACGCTATCTAAGAACACAACTGTATTGATGATATATGTTTCTTGATCTCATTCCATTCCTCTTAATATTTTTAAGAAAAGCGATCGTGTATTTAGTATATTTCGCTAAACTTGTAAAGTTTAGCGTTAAGAGTTTAAGATTGGATAAAGCTGACTTCTCGGATTACTGAAAGGGAAATGTCTAGATTCGGTTTATTGCACGTGCGTTGTTACATTTAACACTTAAACGTTGATTATTATCCTGAAGGTGAAAGTGAGTTATGACTAGATTTTCACTTCCACTTGAGGTACAAAGATCATCAAAAACTTGTATCGCCATAAAAAAAGCGACAAAGAAGGACACAATTACTGATGCAAGCAGCTTTTGTCACAACAACCACCACAGAGTCTTTTATTTGACAATCTAAAGGACATAATACGTGATGAATGGTACGGTTTTCTCTTCGCTTGTATTTCAATAGTACAGCACTTCGGAAAATTAGTTTCAGGTCTATTCTCATTATATTCAACAACGAGGAGAAATACCAAGAGTCCTGAGCATCGAGCACCGTGTCGATAAGGTTTCAGGCCCCCAACAACGTGACACCGCACAGTGCACACCTCAACATATCGAGAGGGAATGCGCGTGGTTAACCTCCCACCTTGTTTACCGCCCGCGCGTCTATGGTTCGTGCTACCAGTCGCTTGAGCACGTACTCCTACTGTTGTGCTATACAAGGTAGGACTACTGTACTGTAGGCTCCACTATGAACTACAGTAAGTATTTGGGACTCGGTCCACACAAAGCACCACAAAAAGCCAGTATATACACGTTCCGCGAGACAGAACCAAATAGATTATACATATTCATGCCTGGGTTGAGAATGTCTCCAGTTGCAATTATTGATTGATGTCACGGGCTTTTTTATTTGACGTGATTACAGAGACCCGGATGAAACTACATCGCCTTTAGAGTAGCCCCAGGGAGGAGTATTCCTTTTAGCACTAGTCTAGAAAGTTTGAAGAGCTAGAGATCCTCGATATCTTCTAGAGACGAAGCTGTACTTATCAAGATGGGAGGTGATATTGACATCGTTTGACTGTCAGCTATCTCGTGTTCTCCTCAAGTCAAAACATCAAGTTTACTGTTGACAACTCTGAAGAAGTGAGGACTGACTCTTTCCACCATGAGACCAGGAATTTGAAAATAGTGTATCTTCGCAGAAGCTAACCTCAAGCTCGTGCCAAATAAGGTCACCGGTATCAGGATCAACAATCCACGTCCCTCAGGGTGATTATTATACGATGAAATTGAAGTTCTTAGCTGGAATGATATATCCTAATACCATACTATTACCTTGGCTACAGCCATTGATAATTCGGTGTAGATTGCCCCCTCAACTTGGCGGATCACAGCCTTCATCGGGTTGTGCCGGGTTCTTGATCCAATACTAACAAACAAGGTGTGCCCATCAATTTCAAAGATTGCACCAACAGTTTGGTGCTTATTGCCGCTTTTGGACCATTATGCTCGGGGCTTTGCCCTTTTCTCCTTGCCCGAGCTCGTTCTTCTATTTTGCACTTTACAGTGCCTTGTATCTTTTTCCTTCGGGTATACTATTTGCCTCAGATTTCCGGTCGTGTGTTTTGATTTTCCGTGGTCCGTGGAGGGACATTCCATGTAGTCTTTTAATACTTTAGCAAGGCGGGAAGGCGATCGCGTGTGATAAAAGGATCGAAGGATGGGAAGACCTCAGCAAGCCTCCAAAAGGCGAATACATGAGGTAAAGCTCAAATATCTTAGGTGCGGTAGGGGCAAATTCCGGATGCTATTGGAACCTAGCCCATTTTACTCGCTTTATCTTTTTCTTCTACGGTTGATAAAAGTCTTCGCATCTTTCTTGCTTTCACACGCGGTCACTTTTTGCAAAGTAAACGGGGCTTAGCCCCATTTTACTTTGCAGAAGGGCGCAGGCAACTGAAATGGGGATGATTAAGATAGGGGATGGATTGCGCTCTTCATCGTCCTCGCAAGAATGAGAAAATTGATGAAAATAGATGACATACGCAAATGACTGCAATTGAATTGCACGAGCCAAGAAGGACAAGAAGAAGAAATATAAGCTAATGAGAACGCGTGCACGAGGAGGACGAGCAGGGCAAGAACAAGAAAGTATTGAAAGGATTTGACAATGACAATCACGCAGTGTGAAGATTGGATGATTATGCGGTGTGAATATTAGGGTGTGTTGTGTGAAGGGAAAATGAATTTAGTTTGAAACTATATCTAAAATACTCAAGTTACTATTTAAAAATTGTTCCACTAGTTTGAATGTTCCACTAGTACAAGTTACAAATTGAATTTTTTTGTATCTTGTAGTGAGCTTGTCATTGTGCCTAGAACAAAGTATTGTATTGAGAAAAGTAGAGCATGTATTTTTGGTGATTCATGAATCAAGTTATTATTTTTGGTGATTCAGGAATCAAGCAAGGAGGACATGATGCTGAATCAAGTGAGGAGTACCAAGTTGAATACAACATGCCCAAACCAAGACAAAGTGTGAATTCTGGTGATTAAAGAATGAAGCAAAGAGGATAGCATGCTTAATCAAGCAAGGAGGACAGCGTTGAATACAACATGCCCAAAGCATGTTAAGAGCATATTGAACCAAGCTATTGATTTATGAATCGAGTTGTTATTTTTGGTGATTCAAGATTTGAGTGAGTAGTCAAGCAAGGAGGACCGAGTTCAAATACAACATCCCAAGAAGGAGTAGCCATGGTGAATTAACTAGAAATATAAAGAAACGTATACAATGGATTATAAAGTTGAATTTGGAGACCTCGCAGTTAGATTTGGAGACCTTGCATGAAAGATTAGAAGATGAGGATGAATATGGAGTAGTAGATTTAGAAATGTTAGAGTTATTGATTGGTGAGTGGGAGTATGCATATTTGCATAAATATTTGGAACCCTGAGTTATTTATCCTCCAAGTAGAGAATTTGTGATAAAGTATTTTAGAAATCTAGATGTTAGGCCTTTTGCAAACTTACTAGAATGGATGTTCATTCTTTTTTAGCATTAGTAGATTTGATAAAAATGCTATGCATTTTTATCAAATCTACTAATGCTAAAAAATTAAAAACTACCAATAGAACAACTAGGAAAACTACCGACAAGAACAAACACATGTGTGGATCCAAGTAGCTCTAGCTCTTGATAGATTTGGGCATCATCATAATGGAGCTTGTGTTGCGAGGGGGTTAAACATATGGGGCATTAGTGCAGGTTCTACAGTTGCTTTTCCAAATAGAGTTATGACTGCAATATTAAATTTGATGAGGAGTCAAGTTGCATGGCCTGAGCTCAAGGAGAGGAGGAGGATATCCATTGTTTTTGCCCAGAAAGGCTCCCCTGGTTGTGTTGGTTTGGTAGATGGAACATTTTTTCCTCTTGCCACCCAACCCATTGTGGATGGAGAAATCTATTTCAACAAAAAGAGTTCAAATTCCATAAATGGCCAAGTGATTTGCAACAATAAAAGGAGAATTATACATTTTACTGGAGGTAAGTGTTCTATAATATGTTTGAGTAGGAGTGTATTCTATATTATATTTTGTTCTTTGTTTCTGTTTTGGTGGTACTCTGTGTTTATTTGCAAGAATGATAGGCTGATGTCACAACATGACTTGTTTGGAAAAAACATTATTGTGGAATGATTTGAACCAGAGAGAGGGGGGGGGGGGGGGGGGGGGGGGTGTTGCAGTTTTGAGACAAAAGAGTACCTTTTAGGGGATTCAGCTTATGTACCCATGCATCACCTAGTCCCAACTTTCAAGCAAGCTCAAATAGAGGACAACCAAGAGTTCAACCAATATTTGGCAAAGGCAATGGTGATAAATAAGCATTGTATGGGAGTTTTGAAAGCTCGATGGCATTGTCTTTGTGAGCTTAAAGTGCAACTTAAAGACATTTAGTAGAAATGCATATTTGTTGAAATGGGTATCAATTTGCATTATTTTGCATAACTTTTTAATCAGCAGGTCCGACATTTGGTCAGAAGATGATGGAGGATTTTGCAATGATAGTCAAATAGATTTGGAGACATCTTTTAGTGGAATAGAGCTGGGTCAAGAAGAAAGTAGGTCAATGGTGATGCAACAATGACTTTCTCACCATACATACATATTAGAATGAAATATAACAATGCCTTGCTCACCATCCCCTCATACTACAATGCAATATGATAGTTTGTTCCTTTATAATAAAATATCATTCACCTAATTCTTTTGATCAAATTGATATCTTGTTAGAAAAAATTGTTGTAAAGAATATTTACACTATTTTTCTAAAGCTTATAAAAAATTATCATATCTGGCATGCCTCCACACAAACACCACCAATTCAAAAATTGTAAAGAATATGTTGGGGACGTTGGGTGACAATGGGTGATGCTAGGTGATGCTAGGTGACACCGGTGGGTGTTGGGAGTTCCACCATAAGGTTGAATTTTGATTTTGCTCATTGGCACTTGATGGCTCTGGGTGATGCCATCCAACGCTGACCCATAGATGCTGGTTGGCGCTGGATGACACCCGTGGGTGCTTGCCCTAAGATGCTAGGAGCTACAAACCATAAATTATTTTTGTATTTTGCCCGTTGGCACCCCGTGGTGCTTGTCTCCATGTGATGGTTCACAACTTATGCCGCACAATGGCGCTAGGAGGCACAAATTCTAACAAATAATGATCGGAGTACCAGTTGGCAACATGGAGTGCCACATGTTGGCATTGGTTGATGCTCATGATTCTTTATTTTTGGGTTAAATTTGGGTTAAGTCTATTTGATATTCAATATTGGAAGTGCAATTTATAGATATATATTTTGTCATGTTATAGATAAATTTTATCATGTGGAAGCCTATATAAACCACTCTTGCTCATAAGTTTCACAATTTGAGTAAGTTTTGGGGAGGAAATTTATCAAACATCAGCTTAGTGGTTTTGCACCTTTTAAAACATCTTCTTCGTAGGAAGTTTTTGGGCAGGCAATTTTTCAAAGGTTCAAGAGGTTCAAGAGTTTAGGGTTTAGGGTTTAGGTTCAAGAGAGGAGGAGGTTTAAGGATAGTTTTGAGAGAGTTTTGAGATGTTAGGACCACAAATTGTTAGCATATTTCAAAAGTAAGTAGAAATAGAGCTTATTTCAAAATTGAGCAAAAGGAGAAGAGAGGGTTCAGGACAGAGTAGAGGGGAGTTTTGAGAGTAGAAGTACATTCTGAGCAAAGTGAGAGCAAGCAATTTGCAAGTAGTCCAATTCATTCTCCATGGCAGAAATCTAGGGTTATGAAAAGATCATCAATGGTGAAGATATGAGGAACACACAAGAAGGAGATTGGCTGATTGGATTCCATACCATTCGGCACCTAGCCAACTTCATCAAATGGTGTTGGATCAACAAGCATCAAATTTGAACCATTGTCAATGGAATCAAAGAGGTTGATCTTGATGTACTCAGCCTCAAAATCACATTTGGCTTACATTGCCCATGTCTTGAGGTATTTCCAATGCTTTACTCTTTCATTTTCTCCAAGTTTTCTCAGGTTTCTTTTGTTTTTTCTCAAATTTCAAAAGGGGATTTTTGGGTTAAGGAGTCTCAATGCATAGTGCCAATAAGCGTCGCCCAACACCACCTGCTTGTCTCTCGTAGCACCACCCACCGTTGCTCCATGGTGCCCAGACCTAAACCCTCCATGTCCTGTGGTACCAAAAAGGGTCATTTAGCACCAACAAGCGTCATCCGGGCCAAAGGGTGTTGACCCACATTGTCAAGCATCACCTCGGGACCCCACGTAGCTTGTGACCGTGTGCACCTGTCTGCCAACAGTGATGACCGTATGGGTTTTCCTGTTCAGTAGTGGTATTGAGCGTTGCCCTACATCTTTTTCATGTACTTGGGTGACTCCGAGCACCATCCAGCGGCAACCAATGCCATAAGGGGTTGGGATCAAGGTTTAAGTTTATGTGTTTTGTGCATTTTGCAAGTTCATCCATGTATTGAGTCTGTCAACTCTTAGGACAAGAATTCATGCACATATATGGTAAAGGAGAGGCAGTTTCAATTGAATGTGGACTTTGTTTGAGAAGCACTTGCATTGCCAAGGAGGAGAACAATTCCTTACACAACTGTTTCAGATTGGTTTCCCCAACGAGAAAAGGTTGTAAAGAGGTATTTGGCAAAGCAATGTTGTATCTTACTTTTAGGCCTTTCTTCTAGTTGGTAGGTGCACTTGTGGCACTAAGTATTAGGCCCAAGATTGTACACTGGCATTTGGTTCTCAACACCAAAACAAAGTTGAGGAGATTTGGTGTGGAGGATTATGATTGGGAGAGTTGGCATTCTGAGCTATCATTCCAGAGGTAGATAGTTTGCAAAGCCAATCAAGGAGACCTAAGAGGTGCAGGTTCACAGTCACTTTCCTTGGCCATATACTCACTCACCTCTTTGTAGAGAGAGGTTTTATTCCTAAGGAGGAAATGTCATACTTGAGTGATGGAGAGGAGGAGATTATATGCAAGGAAGAGGAGGATGATGATCATGATGATGCACAGAGTGAGGATGAGGATTAGAGTGATGATGATGGGAGGATGAGGATGATGAGTGATTGCTTAGATTTGAGTTTTTGCATAATCATATGTTTTCATTGTTTGAAAACATACCAAGTTCTATTGTATATACACCAGATTTAATGAATGAGTTAATTTAACATGCCTTACTTATTGAACTTGTGTATTGGATTGATTGATTTAAAAGTGAGGTTTACTTGATGGATGACTACATGTACCACTTGTGAACAAGTGTTCAATAGATTTGTGTTGAGACACATGTTGAGATAGCTCCTTCTCCCTCTTCTTTACCTTCACTCCTTTCTCTCTTTATGGAAGGAGCACCTCACCCCTCACCGTTTAGAGTACCTTCACACTCTTCTTGTTCTATTGACATCACGTGTGTTTTAGATGATTGTGTTCAAGTGGCTGAGGAGAGAGAGAGACTTCTGGTTGAGCACGAGAGTAGAGAGGAGAGTGTAGAGGAGCAAGAGAGACTTCTAGTTGAGTGCAAGAGTAGATTGGAGAGCTTTGAGGAGCAAGGTAGATTATTAGTAGACTCTTGCTGCCAAGGAGGAGCAACATCTGACCTTGAGCACTTATGAGATGGAGAGAGAGTGGAGATTAGCTGACTTGGACTTGGATATCCTAGGTGTAGCTGCTATGGCTGAGAGTTATAGGGTCTAGTTATAGACTCACGCACTAGAGTCAACATATGCTATGGAGAGGTGCAAGAGTGCTCATGCTCAAGTAGAGGAGAGTGAGAGTAGTCTAGCTCAAGTGAGTGCTTGTGTGGCTTATCTTGGACTCAAAATTCATGCTATTGCTTGCTAGACCCATAGCCATAGTGAGATGCAGACCCAGACCAATGCCACCCTTGTGATAGATGAGACCCATGTGTTACCTCATAGTATTATGACTCGAGAGACCCAAACTGTTGCCTCCCATTCCTTACCTCATAATGTAGAGACTGAGGAGACTCAGACTTAAGGGACCCAGACTGAATTTAGAGAGAGGCTTAGTTTATTAGAAGAGTATATTCTATGTATTCTATTCCCTTGCTTCTTGCTGAAGAAGATTATTGTTGTAGATGTTACTTGTTTGGCATCATTATGGATTTGTAGTGCTATTGGTTTTTGTGCATAGGAGAGCAAGACGACTAGGCATGGTTCATTCCCTCACATGCAGTCATGGTCTGTAGGGTGGTTAACATGTCTTTGTGTTAGCCATTTCATCCAATTCTGTTTGCTTTACTTTGAGGTTATCTTGTGGATAGATCTTACTCCAGATGGAGTGGAGTGGTTGCTACAAAGCATGTGGTAGTGGTCAAAACTCCTTCAAGGAGTTCACACCAGGTCTTGCCTCATGGCTTGTTTGTGTTTGGCAAATATCCAACAAGATTTTGAGTTTAGAGGACTTAGAGTTAGATCATATGAGCATCTTACTTCATTAGGTTTACCTCTTTGTGATCTTTTGATCCTAGATAATTATGTACTTTCTTATTATAGGAACCATCCACATAGTGCTATCCGCCCTACCCACTTCCATCCATATAGGGTAGAGAGAGCATCATACACTTGGTCATTTAACCCTTTGATGAGTGCTTTGGACAGATTTGTCCATCATGATAGGCATGATATTACTTGGGCAGAAGAGGAATGGACATCAAGTAGGCTAAGTTCTTATAATAGTGATCCATATTCTCTTCTTGCTAGCAATATCAGGCACAGAGACTTGGATGAGAGCGAGTGAGAGCAAGTGGCTCCTTTGGTGGTCATTGAGTCTATTTAGGATTCAAGATCGTGTATACCAATGTAAAATGAAGGATGCAATAGCACCACTTAGACACCATGTCGTATCTCCCTCCTCTTCTTCACCTCCTTCTCCTCTACCATAGTCACAATTTTATTGGCTCCACATTTAAATACATCTTCTGTTTATTTATACTCATTTATACATTTATCATTTATACTCATATCTATTTTCTCCTAGTCATGCGGTTTGTATCACTTGTGCATCAAACCAAGCATCACTTGGTGGCTACATGCGCCATTAAGTCATTCCAATTTGGAGAATTGAGTTAAATTCCTACATCACACATGGAATTTAACTCAATTCTCCAAACTTGGCGGACCCTAGCGGCTATGGGCATCACCCAACATCACAAAGAGCCTACACGTGCCGTTGAGCAGTGCCTGAAACCCAACATGTTCCACTCAACACTAGGTGAAAACTCAACAATATGCACTATGTAGCAACAAGTGCCAACCAGCGGTGACAAGCGGTAATGGGCGGTAATGAGAGGTAATGACCAACAATCAACAAATTAAAAGAGCCTTAATCAAGAATCTAAAACTCATCTTTATTATATGATCATCATGAGATTACATGTTGGTATCATATTTGCTATCACTAGAGTATGATAGATTTGGAGTAGGATGATGAATTTGAGTGAGCACTTTGATATATTGACTTATTTCATCAGGAGATTTTTGGGCCTGTATGAGACTCATTTTGATTTCATGAGTGCACTTTGATTCCAAAATCTTCTCTTTAAATCTTTGTTTGTCTGCCCTAGCTTCCATTTTATTTGCACTCAATTTCTTCTTTGTTCCAACTTTCATCCTCTCTATCTTTAATCTAACCAGCTCAACTTCTATTTTTTCATCATGGTTTTCTCTCTTTTCCTCATGTTTGTGGCTTCTAGTTCAGCTAGTCATAACCTCTCCCTAGATTCTATAGTATCTAACTTCAACATGGTATTTTTTGCTAAATCATGAGACAATGACATACTAGGTGATAACCTGGAGAACTTACTTGCTGATATTCCACCTTTTCTCCTCTTTGGGTCATGTTCCCCTTCTTGGTCAAGGAAAGCACACTCGGATCTATCCCTTGTAGAAGTTAAAGGAGGTGGTGTAACAAAAGAGGAGTCATCAATTGGTGCAACAAATGGTGACTCATCCTCAAGTAATATGAATCCATTTTCTACGCTTACACTTAGTATACTTTCAACCCCTTTGCTATTTGGCACAAATAGGAGCTCCGAGTCCTTATGCACCACCTCTGGAGGAGATGGGAGTTAATAGCACTCCTATGCACTTTCATGGACCTCCTCCTTGCCAACCTTGTCCACCTCCTGATTTAAATCTCCCAAACTTACATAGCAAGTGGACTAATGGTGGCTCTATTCCCAAACATGGCTTCTATTCTTGCAAAATGCGTACACATTCCATTTAATTTATCTTCTATAGTTCTCCATTCTTTGCTATATTCCTACTCTATGAGACCTTGTTTGATAGACTTATCCTTAAGCTCCCATGTATCTTTGTACTGCTTCATGAACCTCAACCATTTCTTGTAAAACCTATCACCTATCATAGAAGTAGGAAACCCTTGCTCCTCCCTAATCAAAAATTTTGCCATGAAACTAAAAGTTGTTGATTTTTGAATGGGTTTTTTTGCCATTCCCACCATAGATCTGCACAAAATGCTTGGGATCCTCTAAATAATCGAGTATTTGCCGATAATGGTACATTGCCATGCAAAACAGCTCATCCTTCTTTGTTTTGCCAGACACAATAGTGAAGAAGGCATCCTCAATAGTTCTCCAAATTTCCCTAATGGTTCTTTAGGTTGTGAATCCAAATATGAGTCTACAAGTATTGGATTGGTGTCCAAACATGAACCTCCTGCCCTAAAAAAATTTACTTGATCTCCCATTGCTAGAATTTTGCTGCCCCTTTGGAATAAAATTCCTCAACCCCCAATCAATTTCTTGGTTGCCTCATGGCGGCGCTGATCATTTCTCAAGCCAATACAAAACTACAAATCCACCATTTACTTGATTGATAAAAGGAGCATTCATTAAGGAGAGTGAATTTAAGTTTAGAATTTGAATAGTTGAGAGCGGGGCATTTTGGATTTTGAATTCACCCAAAAATTCATAAATCAAAACCAACTCACCTCACCACATGTACATCCTCTCAAGAAACCACATAACCTCTTTTGACAATCATTTATTCAATTATGGCATTTCTAAACCTCCATTACATAGTGCCTCATTTTTATAAATGAATGCAACATGGAAGGAATACCCCATAACTAAATTTACAGAGCATTCGTTTATTGCCATCTCATCTTGCTATAGAGTTCACTAAAATATTATGAAGTTTGTTATTTATCCCGTAGACATCTGTCAAATCTATTTCTGAAACCCCCTAATGTATTGTAGAAGAGCTATTACTTTTGGCCCTTAATAAGAAGATCTACATCCATATGCTTTAGGTATCTGCTTAACACAACAATTTTGAATTTCAATTCTGCAACTCGAGAGTTAAGGTTAATATAGTCTTTCTAAATAGAGATCTCTGTTTGGTGTGTTTAGCTCAAGGAAATGATGAAGTACATGCAAATGATAATAGATGAAGAAGAGAAAGCTATGTGAGGCCGTCGGTGTAACAAACAAACACCCAAAATTATTATGTGTATTTTGTGCAACCTATGAAAGGGGAAGGGAAAGATAAGTGTCCCAAGGGATACCATGGGAAGCAGCCAGCAACAAATTCAAGTTTTATAGATTGAGATTTGGAGGTGATATTGGATTGCCTCTTCCCATATGCTCCAGATTTGGGCTTTTCTCTTCTCTTTGTTTTATTTCAACACATTGCCTCTAGTCATGTGCAACATGGAGCAGCTCGTCTCTTTGCTCTTGCAAAAGAGGCCTCAAGTGTGCAACCCATTATTATTGGGGATGTTTTTTTGTGTTTGGTCTCTTGCATTATTTGCTTAAAGTTGCAATAGTTTTGGTCTTCCTTCTTGTCTCCTCCATCAATTTTTTGTGGCTACTCCAAGGGATGCAAGAAATTATTGTGTGCATTTGAATATCCTTGGCCATTTAATCCAAATTGGGTGGTGTTCCAAGTTGATGTCTTCAGTACCTTCAATACCATCTCTCATCCAACATTATTCTGCATTCTTTGCTCCACATCATATCAGATCCATTCCTTGATCACATTTGTCCATATTTGCTTTGGTATTGAGAAATTTCTATTGTACAACCACCATACCACCACAAGAGAGTTCTCACAATTGACATCAATCAAGAGCACATGGTAGGAGAGCCTTTAAGGGGGCCTCTCTTTTCCATTGCACATTACATGACTTTATGACAAGTGGCAACAACCTTTCCGTCTTATCTTTTCCCATCCATCTCTAACAACACTTGTATTGTAGGCCCATTGGGAGATGTAATTAGAGTGGTGTCTAGTTTCACATTCAACTTAGAGGCCTTGGGTTTACAAGTCCAAATTCATAAATGAAAGGTCTAGAGCCCATGCATGGTTCTCACTCCCTTTGACTTCCCACCAAGATTCTAGTTCACCATAGGTGGTTTGAGAGTGAGCCTTCCTTTGGGATAGGAGGATTTTTGTAGTTTATTCATATCATATACTTTCATTCATGTGGGAGCCCATGCTCACCTTGTTCCTTAGTTGGGGAATACCAAAGTGGCATACTCTATTCTTATTAGGTGTTACCTCCCTAGGGCCTCATATTTAGCATGCACACTCCGACCTATAGAGGCATTATTGCCACATCTGTGGATGTTAAATAGCATTATCCGCTATACTTTCAATGCTTTGTGAGGCCCATGTATGCTCTCACAATTATCAAATGAGTGGTGTAGGCAATAGATAGCTCTCCCCATAGTCATGGGCAAATGTGGCATCATAGAGAAAGAGGTCATAGTACCAACAACATATATTGGAGCATGGGCTCTAGTAGTCCCTCATTTAGCAGACACATTCTTATATGAGGGTTGTCCTTTTATATTAGGACCTATCATAGCACTTACATAGGTGTAGGCGCTTATCATAGGCACTTACACCTTCCCATCATATCTTTGATGTGCTTGCAACTTATTTTGATGCCTTGCACCTCCGTCACTCCCCAAGTTGATTGACTTTGTATTTGTAGACTCTAGGAAGCTCCATGTGGATCTTAGTAATTATATGAAAACTCACACAAAATTTCTAACATCCTCCTTGATGTACCTCTACTTGACATAAATATGATCCTCTCATGCAAGGAGAAAGGTTCTAGATTTGTAATGTTCATATCACAAGAGAACCCCCAAGAGAAATACAAGAGAAGAAACACAAGGCTCATCACTCAATACTTTGATGCCCAAAGGAATACCTTGTCTTTATATATAGCAAAGAGGATCCACTAAAAGTGAGCTCCACCCTTGGATCATATACTTGGATTATTTTCATGGATTGGTGACATGTCAATCCTTGTCTTATTTGTTGGTCAAACAAGTTTCACTAGAGTGAATCTCTGGAGAATCTTCTTATAGGAAGCTCAGAACAACATGGATGAGGTACCATTGGAAAGCTATCATGGAGATGGGAAAGCCTCTTCTGTTTGTGGGAGGAATATTTTATTTTTGAGACCTAATTCATCCATTTAGGTCTTTGAAATTAGCTATGAAGTTTTCAAGGTGTTTTTGGCCTTTGCCCTATTAGTGGAAGTACTCTTTTGGTGACATCTCTATTTGATCTACTTAGACCATCATATATATCATCCCTCTAGATATTACCAAGCCAATTTCCATCTCTAGATAATCTGTCTAGCTAATGGTATTACAAGAGCTTAGCTCCAAGTTTCACCCTTGATTGGCGACTTCCAATTTCCTTCTAGTTTTTACCATAGCACTACAATTGAGGTTCCCAAATTGAGTTGGGTCTCCCAAATCTTGCTCTCATAGGCCTCCAGACTAGTGGGCTTTTGGTTCCCCATATAACATGCAAGGGATACATATTTTACATTATGTAGTAGGTGGGGAGCACACCAGAGCCCATGATGTAGTTAGTGAAACAATCTCTCAAATCATACAAGCTACAAGGGCCCAAGTTTAGATTGAACAATAGTTGTATCTACAAGCCTATTGGTTGAGTGCAAGCAGATATTATTACTTTATGGATGGTCATTGTACCTTGCATGATATGGCAGTGGCAAACACTCTATGAGAAAAATCATTGACATATGTAGACGTTTAGGCAAGAGCAGCAATGAGCATTGCCTTTAGGGGCAAGGAGGACCATTACGTATCCTGGATATCATTGGATGCCTTTGCCCCCCTAGTAATTGAGATTATTGGGCACCTATATCACCATTTTGATGGCTTCCTCAAGGATGTAGTTCAAGGTTCTTTGCATAAGAGAGGAGCATTGGCTATCTCTCTAGCCATATGTAATACCATTAGCTAAATAAACTAACTAGAGGTGGAAATTGGCTTGGTAATATCTTTAGAGTTGTTTTATATGAGGTCTAAGTAGATTAGATAGAGGTGTCCCCAAAAGAGTACTTCTACTAATGGAGCAGAGGCCAAAAACAATGAAAGCTTTAGAACCAATTTTGGAGGCCTAAACAAATAAATTAGGCCTCAAAAATGAAGGAAACCTCTCCTTGTGAATTGAAGGACACTGCCTTCCATTTCCCTTGTATCATCAAGAGCTTTCCAATGGTACCTCACCCATGCGGTTCTGAGCTTCCTACAAGAAGATTTCACAAAGATTCCCTATGGTCAAATTTGTTTGACCAACCAAATAGGACAAGAATCAACATATCACCAATCCATGAAGCTAATCTAAACATGGAACTCAATGACATGTCATCAATCCATGTATTTGATTCAAGGGTGTAGCTCTCTTTGAGTGGATCCTCCTTGCTATATAATAAAGACAAGGTGCTCCTTTGCATCAAAGTATCAAGGAATGAAACCTTATGTTTCTCTTGGGGTTTCTATTGTCCTTGTAATATTACACCATGCTCAGATCCTACTACCAATAGTGCATATCAATCACTTTGCAATGTGCTCAATCTTCCAACCTTCACCAACAAGCAATTGCAATAGGTACACCTAGCATGGCTAGGGTCTTCCTTCCCCACATACCAAACATACAATTGGAGGACCATGAAATTATGCATGGAATTGTTCTATTTTAAGGAAGGAGTTTGTTTGTGATGTTCATTTTGGGATTATATTATCTTACAAGGGAAATCTATTGGATCAGATGTTTGAAGAGATAGTTTCATTTTCCTTGATTATGATGGGCACAAGATTTTGGACTAGACTGGAAAGTATAATATACTTGTATGAGCTTAACACCTTTATCTATGGTGAGTCTAATTGACGATAAAATTTCTCTTTATATTTATCATATATTTTGCTAAGAGAGTGAAGAAATCTAGTTGACAAAACTATTTCTCTCTTTATTATTAGTTGTCTTAGGGTATCAACTTGAGCAATAACTATGTTTTGATGAATTAGTTTTTTCTATATATTCTTCAAGTTTTACTCTTCTTCTCAAAGGGCTTGTAAAAGATAGTCCATAAATATTTTAGAGATTGTTTCAAACAAATAATCTCTTAATGGGTTTATGGAATTATTTTAGTTTATTGTAATAGAAATGAAGTGGATGCATTCTTATTAGGCATTTCATATTATCCACAGTTAGCCATACCCTTATCTTTCCACATCAATTGCATTTCTAGTATCAACTTATTTCATATGGGTTTTGAGTTATTACATTTTGAGGTTATGAGATCAAATCTTCCTAGAATTAAGGAACTCTTGAATATACACATAGATTGTACTATCTTGTGGGTAGATGTCTTAAATACTTTTAAGAGTATCTTATTTGCATGGATCTTCAAAGAGCTTAATGGCTCTTTGAATATATGAATCCTTGGCAAATCTTACTTTGTATGTACATCCTTATCTAGTTTTATTTCTGTCTTGACTACTCATACAACATCTTACAAAAAAATTTTTTTATTCTTTAGTTAGTAATTTGTACACAAGAATAATATCCATTATTGGGATCTCTATTTCTAGTTGCTAATTTTTTTAACTCTTTTTGTCTGCTACTTTGGCTATGCTAGATTGTGTCTTTCCTTCTTTGGCAAACAACACACACATTACAAGCTCTGTAAATCAGATTACACATTAATTTGTTAGGATATATCACATCTACAGATAGCCTACATGGTCTTGAAGTGCCAACAATATTTGAGGATTTGTCACACAATCTTGAGATGCCACGCTTGCAAAGGATAACCTTCATGTAAATGAACTCCTCTAGTAAGGTATTTGTACAAGGCATTGGTATGATCTCCTCTTGTATTTTCTCATCAATTCACCTACCTACGTTGCACAAGTTCTCCTTCTCCAACATTCTTATAATGTTTTGATAGCTTTTAATAAGAGAATCATAAAAGTCTTTGGTTATATTAATGAATCAATGAATTTTGAGTCTATAACCTAGAACTTGGTTCATAGATATATATATATATATCTCTACTAATTTTGTATAGAAAGGTAGATCTACTATTTACAAAGTAGATGATACCTATAATAATTTTTCTAGTTAGATACTTTTGGCACTTTTGCTTTCCTTCCATTTTTTTCTTACTAAGAGGTCAATCTTGGAGACATGTATGATGAAGGGATTCTTTCCCTCCTCTTAATATTATGGCAAACAAGAGATGGTTTATCTAATCAAGCACAAGATAATTTTCCATCCTTTGCATCTGTACCTAGCAATTTGACTAAAAGTTTATAACCTTCTTTGATGGACCAATAGTTTCAACTAGTTCTATATTCTTGTATAGTTACTAAGACGTCCCTTTGCTCTTGCAAAGATGCAAGATTTTAATTCTAGCTCAACCTTCTATTAGAGCATTTCAAGTCACACATTAATTACTTTCTCCATAAAAATGAGGTTCCGCTCACATTTAGTCCACCCATCTGCATCTTTACTAGTCACTTATGAGTGTAGTACTCCTTCAGATACCACAAAGATCTATATAACTGGTTGTAATTTTTGAGTAGAAAGGATGGCTACCTGCAACACATCAAAGATATAGTTTTGCAATTCGCAATGGCCCGAGAGAGTGGATACTTCACTTAGAAGAACATTGGTATATATTGAAGATGATAAAAGTTAGTGTATACTACTTGTACACTATTTGAGACAATGAGATGATAATGACATATGTTGTTGTGATAATAGATTCTACACTCAATTTAGTTGTGATGGGATTGATTACTCATCTTTTTGGATGGGCAGTAAGTATGATAACAATAGCCAAGGTCTGCAAATATATGAATATACAACAAGATCAATTCTTTGTTCCTCTAGCCTTGAAGCAATATGGAACTATTTTATGGCATCGGAGACTTTTGTTAGATAATGCATCAGAGATTAGATGTAATGGTATCACTTTCACTTTATTATTTTGTGCTTTAATTTATATACCAGTTGTCCAATACTTCAGAGGGAACCTAATGGTGCAATCTATAGAATGATATGTGATATGATGTTTCTTCAGATGCTTTAGTTGTATGCAGACTATTTGACTTACAATCATCGATAAAGGAGAAAGAGTCTTCCTCAAAGGACTCCCCTATATATGGAATATATAGATCATTAATTAGGAGAAAGGGAATTTCTCCCCTCCAGAATGCTTCAATCTTTGAGATTCAAATGTGAAATTACAAGACATGCACCGTCGTTCATTTGATCGTCCTCTGTAGCACAAAGCTTGTTGCGGGTAGTTGAGTGCTAGATATTGATATTTCAAGGTCACTTACCCCTCAACAAATCTTCAAAGACTCGTCCTTGCTTGCTGTCAGCACTTGCTACATACCGGTAGACAATATTGTAATGAGTTTCTGTCCTGGCTGACTCTGGTCAGACCAATTCTAATGAAAGAGGTGTTTCTTCAAGTATTGAAAACTGGCTAAACCTGAAGTTAAACGCCTGATAGTCATCGATGGTACAGAAGCCTGAGTGCATATCATAGAGGCGAAGGATTTTGATTAACTTTTCAACAAATGGGAAGATAAGTTATCCCCATGACAGTAAATTTCTCAACTCATCCGAAAAACGCCAAGATTTATTTCAGGCGGCCTTGCAACTAAGCGACGACTAAAAAAATTATATGAAACCGACTGCGTCTCCAAATAATCAAATAGGATTATAGACTTGATTTGAAGTATTCCATAACAAATGTTAACCTGGTATGGAGAATCCGTAATGCAGTCCATGTGTAAATTGACTTTGTGGATTATTATCTTCCTAGTGGTTCGTTAGCTATACGTTGCATTCTGGATCCTTCCACTACTATAATCTTGGGTTGTCTTAGATGCTTCTTGACTACAGACTAATTCTACACGGACTCCTCATACCTGGGACAGGGTTTAACTAAACCAACCACTAGAATCTAAAGCTGTGATTTATTCCCCTCAAAACATATTCAGTAAGAAATATTCACCAAACTAGCAAAAAATGCTATTTGTAGCATTTGAAAACTGTTTGAAAGTATGTGGTCTGAAGTTGCTGGATCCAATATTTTACTTGCTGGCGGTGGACAAGCTCCCGAAAATATGGGCTTGTCAAGTGAAAAGAACCTCTCTATGGTATCCGTTGTAGGAAAAGGCGCTTTGGAGCAAGTGTTACATGGCATCCGCGCCATGCATTCCGTCTTTGAGTTCACCGCACTTTCCAGATTTACAGGTCGGCTGGCATATGAATGTAGCCCACAAAGTATAGAGTAGATTTTTCAACGCGACCTGTACAATCATAGGCATACCGTATGTTGCACATCTACGTGGAAGACATGCTCGAAATTTTCGCGGATTGTTCAACCGAACTGTACAATCATAGACGTACCGTATATCGCACATCTACGTGGAAGACATGCTCGAAATTTTGGCGGAGTGCAAACAAGTCAAGATTATATGCTATAAAGAATCCATTGTCTCCTGAATCTGACTCGAAGTCAGATTCCTGCAAGTTGGGCTTCTAGTCTCATGTTTAGCATAGTGATCTACAGTGGTCAGTCAGGTGAATCATGGGGAGGAGATAATATCTGACATAAACGTAATCATATTCCGGGCGACAGGCTAAGGTTGGTACAGTAATTCTGGTTCTAGAACCCCGTAAGTTTGGAAGAAGTACACGGAAAGGACATTAAACTTGTATGCAGTTCTCATTTCGAATTTCAACGTGAGTCACTTCAGCATGTCAAGCCTGGACTACAGTACTAGGTAAAGTGAAGGTTCAGATCCTGCGAAAATTATGAGCTTTGCAAATTGGAGTGGATTGAAGATAAAACCTCATGGTGTCCGTAAGGAGCTTGGGTGCTTTTCGCATGCGATAGCAAAATTCATTCAAGAACGAGTACGGAGGAATATCCCACGTTGGGATACTTGGTGTGTGTGTAGTATCTAATTGTCTTATCTGATGACAGGATGCGTAGAAAACTCACGAACGTTGTTCCATAATAGCAATTGATCTTGATATTTGGTCAAAATCTCATGGTTCTGCAATTTGCTGGTACGGATAAAGTGATTGACATGGATACTTTGTCATCTTGCTGAACGAATCTTATTATGCACATGCAACTTGATAGTGGGCATTGAGCGTGCAAAGTTTTCCAAGCACAGAGCACCTAGTCAGCCAACTGGTTTCAGTTTCAGTTGCAAAACATTAAGACAGAACTTTGCAACTCGTCAACCAGTCAAGGCAGAAAAGCCTTCGGAGGAAGATTATTCATGCACATAGAACTTTATCTCTGGTTGTTGAATTTGATTCTGAAAAGTAGAGCCGATGCGCTGCATTTGATTTCGCTTATCCACGCATGTCTGATCAAGTCCCAAACTTAGCTCACCTGATATGCAATCAGGTCAACCCTGATCGGAAGTTAGACCACCAATCTTGTTCAGCTCCTCAATTCTGTCCATGAACCGGTTGAGTTCACGTCCGGTATTGTGCTTGCAAATGCACATATTTAGTGGGCAGTCGGAATGGTCATTCTTCTGTACCATGGAGATTCAGATCAGAGTAGACAGACTAATCGGGAAAGGAAAATTCTTCCTTGCACTACGATGCATCATGTGAACAAGTGAGATCTACTCTACTGTACGGGAGTTATATTTCCCTTCGCTGCCCCATCTCGATATTTGAACATGGTCATGGTTCAGTGCATGCAGTACATAGTCTTGGTAGAAAACAGGACATAATTGAACTTCGGAGGGGAGATATCCGTTCCTTGATATGACCAGCTGGTCCTCTTAGCAGTCTGGCCTATACCCGCGGGCGGACCAGTTACTTGCACAGTTCGACAGCGTACGGTAGTCCTTTCTGGAATTCCAAGCAGAAAGCAAACCCTGCAATTCGACTCGTTAACCTTGGTTTCCGCGGGATCGTCTGCAGACCCGTTAGTCTGTATGTGGTCTCGGCATTCTCAAGTAAGTGTATAAACTGCAGTCACTGTAGTAACTTCCTGAAAGTTGACTTACTCGGAGATAGGGTGTGTCAAAAGAACTCGGTCTTTAACCCGGGGACTTAAAGGCGAGCAGGGGACGATGTGGGCTTCGCAAGCGGGTGCCAGTAATATAACAATGACTCTGCCCCTATGACTGACCTAGACCGTAGGGTCGAGTCTCGTCAAAGAGATCTTACCCTGATGAGCAACTGCGTGGCTGACAGGGCAGGAAGATCTACCTGGGCTAGCAACGGTCAGACTGCGGGATAAGAGGAAGGTGACAGCTGTAGAGCATTTGGCCACAAGGGAATCAAATTAGTGGCTGCTGATATGCCATGTCAGCGGGAACCACATGAGCTGCACACGTAGATTTTGCTGACTTCATACAGTACTCGTAGGATCCGGTGACAAGGATCTCCAGCAGCACATGTATCGCCGCTTCTTACAAGGGGCGCCTTTAGATTTACCAGACAATGATCTTGTCCGTCCGCCTTTGTTTCCTCGTTGGGTTTCTTGTTTCGAAATTATCTGAGTACAAGTCAGGGGTACGGTTCTGTCATTTTCCTTTTTGTTTTTTATATATTCCGGGATTCCTTGTTTTGATAGATATTGTAGCCACAGCTATAGTTAGCATATTGTATCCCACTCTTCGAGCCCCGGAAAAGGCGTGCAGAGAAAGAAAGTGCGCATTTCAGAGCTCAAGATTCTCTGTCCTGTTTATTTAAATTTGGCCATCCTTTTCTGTTCGATCAGAACTACGGTACTCCGGGCGAGCGAGAAAGACCCTGCCTGCAGCAACTAAAGCAAGAGACCAACAATGTTAAAACTCAAATATATTTTGCTGTACTGAGTCTTCCGACCAACATGGGTGGTGAAAACCGACGAAGATAACCTATAGATGAAACGTCAACAATGCGGTCTCCTCCACATATCTTGGAGTTAGGGAGGGAGGAAAGAAAAGGGGATGAACATCTGTGTGATAAAAATGGCCCACCGGCGTGGGGACCTTTGGTGAGAAGGTAGGTGGAAGTTTAATGCCAGAAGTCATTGAATCGCGAGAAGATAGTGCGGAAAAGTGGAAATAAGGGCTGATGCTTTACGAAGAGCAGAACACTGCATAAATGTCCCCACCCAGTCGAACTTGGAGTCATGTGTAGTAGTAATCCGTCGAATGCTATGCAACAATTGTCCGTATCCAAGTCAAGCCTGGATATGTGATAATTCGTCAACTGTTTCAAAACAGGCGTGTCGTAATGTCGTAATGGGGTTTTCCTCTTATTTACAACGGCGAGGAATGTTAGCAGAATGAAAGAATGAAGGGGAATAAGCGGAAACCTTAAAATTATCCTGAAGCCATCAGGAAGTACTATTTCCAAGCTTCGGTGAGGTCGTCCCCTACGTGTTCATGTTTCAATGACTCGGGATTCTATGAAGCAGATTAGTACTACATTTTAGAATAGTTTAAAGTACAGCAGAAAGGAGACCTCGTAGAACACACGTAGGATGAGAAGACACATCAAACCTTACAAGGGAAAGACAAAAGATGTAAAATGGGACTAGGTCCTAGTAGTTTCAACATGAGAAATCTGCCCTATTTCACCTAAAATATCCGAGCTAGGTAAATAAAAGAATCTACAAATTATTGAGACATTCGAAGAAGCATCACTAGTGTGATGTACAGCAGAATGATGGACGGTAATACAATAGTAGTTGAAACATCATCTTTGAGACAGAACGGCACAAAATGAGACCGTGACCTGCATTCGAGAACAAGAAGGATTGAGAAGCATGACCCAATAGGTAAAATGAGGTTAAGTCCAATAGTTCCGGGAGTGGAACATTTGCACGAACCATAGAAGCTAAGTAAATGAATCATTTAAGAGATAATCTTTATCAATATCAAATCTAAATAAAATCTCATTGTTATATGGAAATTAATTAACATGAGTCAAAATACACTAATTTGGGTTAAATTAGGATCCAAGAGAATTTACCCTTCTAAACTGAAGTAAGAGCAAGACTTGCATTACTAGTCCAAGAAATAGATTGGTCAATTAGAAGAGAATATAAAATTTATTAAAATGAGCTATATATTAAGAGAGATTATCAACCTCTAGTCCAAAAGTTGGAAATTCATTACGTACATATGATAAATCATTTATTTATATAATAGGGTATTGTCCATAGAGTCATATGGCGATAACTAATCTAAAACACGACGCTTGCTTCCGTCCTTCTCCTTACTGGAACCCACTCTGTGCTATATTACTCTATACTCTTAATACTCTACAATTTCTGCCATAATCTCCATACTATTTTTTTTAAGCCTTTTTAAGAACTGCCAAGGTGGAAATGGAAACCAAAATGATATTCCAACGGTACGACCATCCCAAAAAGCTGGTGTAAAATGATAGAATGTGGAGAGAAAATGATCCCTCCAAGGTTAGATATCTTCAAGCAGAACTGTCAACCACAACAAAGTGGAAGGAAAGGAAAAATGCCAAGAGTGACAAACTAGCTAAAAGCACTGTAAATGTCATCTCTTCCATATACAATAGATCTTCTCTTCCTCACAAAATTTGGAGAGATATTTGTGTACATGTCAAGTCTCTTGTTACACCTCAAAACTTCTTAGTCCAATGATATCATCAACAATTCCTATGATCCTTGTATCAAAGACTCTAAAATGTAATAAGAAGGTAGTGAAAGGAAAAACCTTGTGAAGATGTTGGTCAACAAACAATACCAAACTATATTAAAGGTGTGTATACCAAATATGACCTAATAGAGGAAGGTTATCCACTTAAAATGTATACTTCAAGTGCAATGTTTATAATAGGGGGTTTCACTTTTGGGATTTATAGGAGATCGGCTTATCCCATAAGCCTATCAAAAAATTTTAGACGGAGTCTCAAAAGCATATCAATAGTATTATAAATGTGCCCATAGGATTGTAGAGTTTAGATTAATTATTTCTCTGGACTTGTTTTAGGAGGATTTTTTGGTTCTTGTGATCTAGGAGACACCCCATAGACTGCAAAAGCTTATGGGACAATTTTTTTATAATGTTTTATTAACTTTTATAGGCTTATGGGGGTACCTCCTGGAAATTTCATGTATCTTCTTGTCACACCCCATAATAATATGGGATTTATTGTAGACTTCCCATCCACTTTTTTACATCCGGATGCCAAAATTGCCTTAATGAGTGTAAGATAAACCCCTTAATGAATGTAACCTTCTAAATGTAAGATACTCCTTTGGGAGCTAGAGACAAAGAGGAACCTAAGCCAAGGACTTCCTACTCTTGAATCTTTGACTTTCAAATTTATAGATGAAGTTTAGTAATAAAATGGTCAAAGGTTTGTTCAATTTGATGTTTAGTGTTTCAATACATATATTATTTGCTAACGAAGGAAAAAACCTAACATGGCCAAAGTAATAGACAAAAGAGGTCAAAAGATCCTTATGCATGTTCCATGTTGGTCTTACAAGGTAAAGATATAAGAGTCCTAAAACACGCCCGGTATGATATATCTCATATTGTTCTAGATGGCTCTACCAAGGAAGTGAAGCCATAACCAACAACAAAATAAAGATGATAGTATTTGATGCTCCATCGTGTCCCTTATCATGTTCTCCATACTCATAAAACCACAACTCACTGCGCAACTCACATATGGAATTTCTAACTCTTAAAATCTAAAAGCTATTAATTCTCATAACTTCTCTTTTATAATCTCCATAGTTTCAAAACTAGATCCAATAACATCAAGGTAAGAAAACCAAAAGACTAGAATGAACAATCTCAACCCATCACTCTCGTACTGAAATAATCACCCAAAGCAAAACTAAATATGTTACACTTTACCACAAAATTCTCCATCGCTTCAAATTGGATACCACTGGAGTGGAACAGAAGTTGAGAAACAAACACGATCACTTATAACCTTAGCCTAATGTTTATTGGGGATTGAGAGAAATTCACGTCCCCGTTACCCCTTCACTAGATGTGCTCCTCGACTGGGTACCCAAAACAACGGCTGGTTTTCTCTTCTGTACTCTTTACCCTCGTCTACTAATGTTTTATTTTTCTTTTCTTTTCTTTTCACTCACGGACAAAAAATGAACATATCCAAAATCATGAAGCCAGGGGTGGGTAAGGTACTAAGGAAGGGATTTGGATGCGAGTACGTCGTTGAGGGGATATGATAAATAGACTTATTCACGGCCCACGAGAGGCACTCATGCTCAAAAGGCGACGGTAGAAACTGTGGGACTCCGGTAATGAGAGAGTGAAGAAACCTGGCTACTGTGGTACGAACAGATCTGGAGGAGAGATAGGAGTTATGTCATGGTGATAAAAGGAGTGGGCTCAGGAGACGAGGTTGCTTCGAAAGTTGCCAACTTGGTGCCTAGGGAGGCCAGGTCAGGGATAGGTACGAGATCGAAGACTCATCGAGAAAGAAGTAAAAGATTGCCAACTAGAGGCGGAGGACAGATCGGTGGACTCATGGAGTTGACTGGGATGTCGCACTCATGCTGGGATTCTGTTTTAACTCTTCATTCGAGGGAACTGATCAGGAATGAATGCTTGCTCAGTTAGTTAGTGGACCCCTTAATTTAACAACTTATTCTCTGCGGCATTGAATACTCCTGTCTCGGGCCTTTGGATGGATCCTTCAACGATCATAGCACTCCACCTTCCAAAAATACGTCCATGATTACCGTGATCATGACCAATGTAACAGCTGCTCGCCTTGCTTCAGAGGTGATAGACCGAAAGTGATTTTATGTTACAAAGAAACCAAAAGTAACTTTATTCTCCATCGCAGCCCCTTCCGCACCCTCTCTTCTGTTCATCCCCTCATGTTCTCGCATCTCATCTCCTCCCTGTTGGCCCTGACAATCCCAGCGGTACTTAGTTCATCGGACTTACTTCATTAGACCCAGCGGTACTTAGTTCATCCATTCGTGCTTCAAAGGTCTCACTCGGTTTACAAGAGTCACTCTCCCACATGATGGTCGCCAACGGGAGCAAGGTGTATGCATGTCTCGCGGACATCGACGTGCGGACGAAATCTTATAATATCGTGTCTGGTGTGTCCGCTGCATGGGACTTGGAGAAAGTCCAGTATGTCATTCTCTTAAAGACACTAAATTCAGTTTGCTTGTTCAAATACGCAAATGTGCTGAGTCGATCATTCCCTCTGCTTTTTAGTATACGAGAAGAGGTTTGAAATTCAGCCTCTAGTTTTGTAGCAACAGGAACCTAAAAAATAAAATAAAATTTGATGCTCGCCTTTATTTCTGCCAATGAATATCGTAGAGAAGTCAAGGATTTATTTTAGTAATAAAATTGTCAACTGATATTCCTTCGCTGAAACTTCTCCAAATTCCGAGGTAAAATTGCTTTCTCTCTTCCGCTAGGTAAACTGTCCAGGCTGAACAGGTTGGAAATCTCTGTTGGAACTTTTCATGAACATTGTCCCTCGAAAGGGGGATAAAAGAACATCAGATTTTTAGCAATTTACATATGAGGGAAAAGCTGAAAACTTCAACTGAAAATTTGTAGTTCGACTGTGCATTGACTGGTCTGGTTGGTGTATGCGTAATTGAATGCAATATCAGTCCACCTAGCAGGAAGTAGCACTGAAAATTTAGTACACGCCTGTAGATTGGTATACGCCTGGTAAATGATTCTTCAAGATGATTGTAGGTTTTCTGCATGCTGACAAATTTCGAACAAATCTGTCTGATCAAGGGAGGGATGCCGATTTCAAAGGAGTCCATCGAACTACGAAATGTAATTTGAATATAATACGTACAGGAAATCGACGGTGTATACTCGACCTTGTAGAACACGCTCGATTTGAGTATGGGAGTTTCCGTAGTCAGTTGTACAAATATGGGTGGTATGTGGCATATACCAAATAATAGTCCAATAACAAGAACCATTCTAAGTAGTGGAGAAGCATGGTTACACTCCACCAGCGCAACGCGTGATGGTATGAAAATCAAACCACCAAATTACATACGTAAGTCAAAGGTATATCCATACAAAAGCACATCAAAGGGGCGTAGGGGACAAAGAAACCGGAGGCCCAAGCCAACCGGGCCCAAAGCCTAACTCAGGCAATACACCAACCTAACCCTCAAAAAGGAAGAATAACCCATAAAGAAACTTATTCCTAAGCGGAAGATGTAGGTCCTCGAAAGGTATGTATGGCAGTTGCCTCAACGGGAGGGGAGCACTTACCACCTGTGCACATATTCGAAGACCCAATACCTATGCCTGTTGTAAAGTAAGTGGAAGGCGACCGTGTAGAAAATACGAAGGATGGGAAGACCCCATCAAGCCGTACAAGGGAGAGGCAAAACAGGTAAAATGGGGCTAAGCCCCAATACAGTCTACATGAAGTGAAGGATACCCATAGTCGATAGCATGAGGTGAGTGTGGCTGCCGATATAGCCAGAGCTCCTCTATGGAATAGCAAACTGCTTTCTGCATCACAAAGGAGACAATCAAATGGTCATGAGATGTCCGAACATCTCCACCACCAAAGTAAAATGAAGGTGTCTGAAGGCATGGCGTGCAGCGTAGTGGTCCTCCTTCTCTCTATGGCAATGGTCATTGCAGCTCTTACATGTGAACCGGTTCTAACCAAGGACTCAAGTCAGAGACACACCACCACATCATACAAGGTATGTCGGCCATCCATGAATGTGACTATGTGTGCATTCACCTTCCAAGAGTGCAATCTTGGTAGGTCCAACCAGTGCTCAAATTGAACATGGGAACGTGTGGATCATAAGATCTGAGCTATTGTGTCCTGGAGAAGTACGTGGTTCAAATGGAGTGGATTGGAAGAATGGGTTGAAAGAAGGTGAATGATTGTTGATGTGGATTGGAAATTTGTGGTTATGAACACAATCATTACTACATAGTCGGTGATCCATAATCAATTCTAGAGGTCATGATTAGGTGTTGGTGTTGGAGATTGTCCTTGAGAATAGAAGCATATAGATCAACTAGAAGGTTAATTTTGGGAGATCAACAATTACGGCTAAAACAATGAGACAATCTAATGGGTGACTAGCACACTTGTGGGATGCATCAAAGGCTATAGTATTATTGTATACTATAAATGGTTGAGACAAGCTCTACTTGAGATTGGACTGTAATTTGGTCAACAACAACAATAAATGTCAATAGTGGGCAAGACGAGAAGCGAGTAGAAGTGATTGACTGTGACCGTAGAGTTGAGCATGGAAGAATTATGAGAAACTTAACATCAGCAATTAATAGCGCCAAGGAATTTAGTGGCACAAGAGGCATCACTGCATACTAGGGAGCCTGAGAAATTAGGAGTGTGAGCAATCCAATAGCATGGGAAATTGCAATTCATCTATTGCATAGGAGTACAACATAGGCTTGCAAGAATTCACAAGCTAGTAACTTGAGCAAGTCCCCTCCCTCAAGGTATGGTAGAATCTTGCTTAACAATAATTGAGTTCAATGATGAGATTAGCGCTAACAATGATTTTGCTATACCCTTCTTTCCATAAGTGGAAGAACAAGAGATCACATACAATTACAAGGCATCAAGTAGACAAGAGAGCACTAATAGTGCATTGAGTGGTGCATGGGCATTTGGGCATGATGATAGCTTAAGTGTGGGCCTAGGACAAATTGAGTGAATAGTTATGGAGCATGGGTGCAAAAATTGATTGTGTGTAGTATGGAGATTTGTAAATTGTTGGGAAGAACAATCTTTAGCTAGTGAGCATGTCAAATGATTCTATGCACAATTAGGAGGACAAATTAGGATTTCACCATTTACAAAATTCTTATCTGAAAAGTTCCTTTTTTGGAAATTTCTTATCTCAAGAAATTCTTGTACCAAGGGTTCTTATACCAAATGACCTTTGTATCAAATGTAATGGACTTTACATAATGGCAGAATCCTTCAATAGTCACGAGTCTTCTATTGCAAGGAGCTTTGTGATGTAGAAATTGGGCCCAGTCTAAGCTTGGGATTTACCTTTGCAATCTTCATCAACATGGTGATCAAAGTTGGGATTGGGAGCTAAGCACTACTAACATAGACAATCGGTTGGTCCTACATGTAGACCAAAAAATAGTGGTGGAGAGATCTCTCTCCTAGCTGTAGATAGGCCCTTCTCATATAAATTGTTGCTTTGTGTTTTTCATTCTTCCTCCTTTTGCTATTTTCTTTTTGGACACATAGCCTTTTGTTGTTATAACTTGCATTTTTGTCATGGCATTTTTCTTTCTTTTCTTGGGGGTGTGTCACCTTTTAGTAGCTGGTCTCTTGATGCTTCCATCTTGTTCCTTGGCGCAAGACCATAGAGGGACTACCTTAGATGTCACTCCTCATCCAACACCCCACACCCTATACATGCAAGCAAGGGATAGATCCTTACGTTGCCTCCAAAAGTAGCTTAGGTTTATCTCGATGGCTTCCCTTCAATCCCTAGGTCATGTAGTTATCCTATTCCAATAGAACACCCTACTAGAGAGGACTTCTCTATGGAGTATGCCTCACCATTTGTCTCCTCAATCTCTCTTCCTCATGGCATGGACACTCCACACCCTCCCTCCACCTTGGTCCTTTGCATTGCCTCCCTCACAAGATCATTTGGAGCTTACTCCCACTACTAGCACCCCAAGGATCATTCTACTCTCCTTGGGCCTTTAGCTCCTTCTTATTTCCCACCCCATCAATGCTACACTCAATCTTGTTTAGATTGTCCATAGGTAAGTATCAGCTTGACTAGCATAGAGGGAAATTTCACTATTTGCATATGCAAGCAGAGGCAACCTTTCTTCCTACTCCCCCAAAACCCATCCATAATTTGGTAGTATCCTCATAGGCTCTTCTAGACTCCAATTCTTGGTTTCACTCTTTAGGCCCTATCCAAGCATTCTTACCTAATTTGCCTCATCCAAGGTTGAACATTAGGATCCTTATGCCTTTATGTTATCTTGTTAGCTCCAAACTCTCCTTCCTATTACATGCTATATTGGCCAATGACCACAAAAGAGATATCTCCACTTGGACTTTATTGGCCCTTTTTCCTCAATGGACACTCTTCTTTCCAACCCAAGAGGGATGCTTCAAGTCATCAAGAGACTTTCTCTAGGATTCATAGATTTCTAAGAGATATTGGGCAGCACTCCATAAGGAGTATACCATTAGGGCATAGGCTATAACCAAGTGGATTGCAAAGTCTCTATAGCCAATCATTGTCTCTATCATTCCTTGATAGGCAATCTAGGTGCTATCACCCTCTCCATCAACCTTCTTTTCCTTTAACACATTAGTAGTCTTATATATCCTATATCTATTTACCTCTGAGGACCTTCCTTCATTCCTTCTATATAGCATGATTGTATGCGAAATGAGGAGTAACAACTCATAGAGTCTTGCTTTGCCCGTGCTCTCCTCCACTCTCTATGTTTATTAATGGATGGGCCACCTAGGCTAGTTTTTGAGCACTTATGAGATTGCTTGTCCCAAGATGCTTCAGATTTGGCTTTCCCCTTCTCTTTGCTCTTTGTCAGTGCATTGCCTCAAGTCATGTGCACCATAAAGAAACACATCTATTTGGCACTTCTTGTCTCCTAGCTTTGGTAGAAGAGGCCCCAAGAGTGTGCTCCATTGCTATTGGGCATTTTTTTTGCATTTTGTAATGTTTGCTTATAGTTGTAAGAGTCCTTTTCTTCCTTCTTGTCTTCCCATTAATTTGTTGTGGATACTCCTAGAGGTTGTGAAATGGTTATTGCAAGCATTTGATGATCCTTGGACATTCATCCCAATTAGGTCATAGTCCAAGTTGATATTTCCAATGTCTTCAATGCCATTTCTTGTCTAGTGTTGTTTTATTCTCTTTATAGCTAGCAATCAGGTTCCCTCATTGATCTCATTTGTATGTATTGTTTATGGTATTGAGACACCTCTATTTTATAGCCACCATATCATCATAGGATAGTTCACACATTTGACATCAGTTGAGTGCACATGGGTAAGAGGATCCCCTTGGAGTGCCGCTCTTTGCCATTGTGCATTACACAACTTTATGATAGGTGGTAATAACTTTTCCTTCATGTCTTTTCACATCCCTCTCAAATGACACTCATATTGTGGGCTCATTGGAGGAGGTAGTTAGAGTGGTGTTCACTTTCATGCTCAACATAGAGGCCTTGGATACAAGTCCAAACATAGAAATACAAGGCTTGGAGCCCATGTACAATCCTCATTCCCTTTGACTTCCCACTAGGATTACAATTCCTTAATGTAATGTTGTGAGGATAGCTGGGAAACACAGATGCACAAACTATGATGCCCCAAAGGAACACCTTCTCTTTATTATATAGACAAAGAGGATCTCCTCCAAGGAAGCTCCACCATAGGATTAGGCACATAGATAGATGACATGTCAGCAAGGTCCACCCTTAGATTACTTACTTGGATGGATGACATGTTGGTCCTAGTCCTATCTGGTTGGTCAAACATGCTTTGACTAGAGGAATCTTTTAGGGAATCTTCTTGTAGGAATCTCATAATCACATGGGTGAGGTACCATTGGAAAGCTCTCAATGAGAAAAAATAGGGGGAAGGAAGGACAATTTTTTATACATTGGGGAAGAGGATGGAATTTGCATATTTTAAGCCTAATTTATCCGTTTAGGCCTCCAAAATTGCCTTCAAAGATTTTAGGCATATTTTGGTTCCTACTCTTTTAATAGAAGTCTCCTTTTGGTGATACCTCTTTCTGATCTATTTAGTCCATCATGTGTAACATCCTTCCAGATGTTACCAAACCAATTCTCACCTTTAAATCATATGTCTAACTATTGGTTCTAAGGTTTTTAAGCCTATTTTGGTTTTTGCCCTATTAGTGAAAGTATTCTTTTGGTGATACTTCTATCTGATCTATTTTTTCCATCATGTATAACATCATTCTAGATGTTAATAAACCAAATTTCACATCTAGACCATATGGCTAACTCTTGGTATTACAAACCTCCCTCCTTTTAAGCCGCAAGGTCCTTGTTGTGCAACTGTTGCTCAAACGCTTGCATCAACACTGGTGCATGTGTCAAATTGGTAGTGAGCACCTAGGTTGCCTCATAGAGGGGGTAACCTTTCCACTATACCAGATAGTCCATCATGTAGTTGCTTATCTTGGGCCCATATTAATGGTGGTGGACTGCATCCAAGGTCTTGTCCACTCCGACATGACCTGGAATGGCCAAATCATGACATTCCGCTAGAATGGTGGTGTGTTATTGGGGGACATTTGGGATCTATAATCTTCCATCACAAAAGGTGAGTCCTTGGATGCTAGTGACACCTTTGGATGATTGCGCTCCTACAATCTATGGATTAGTTTTTGTAGTAGCCAGAATCTCTGGCCAGAATTTAGAGTTAATCTTAACCTCTACCACCAAATTGTTTGACATTGGCATGTGGGTGAATGCATCTGCAAGTTGTTTTTTACCTTCCACGTAGGTGATTTATGTTGAAGCATTGTCGCCACTTTGCCCACCAAATCTAGCGCCAAGATAGATCTTTTTGTGTCTCGAGGTAGACCAAAGTTTTGTGGTCTATCTCTACTACAAATGCCTTCTCGCCTAGATAGTGCTTTCAATGCTTGGTTGCAAGGACAATGACCAGCTCTTCTTTTTTTGTGGTGTGATAGTTGCGCTTTACCGGTAACAACTTTCAAGAGAAATATGCAATTGGATACCATCCATCATGCCACTCTTGTTGTAGGACTGCTCTTATTGCTAAGCCTGATGCATATGTAGCCAACTTAATTGGAGATTTTGGGTCATACCACTTCAAGATTGGTGCATGTAGCAAGGTGGCTTTTTATTCTAGAAAGGCCAACTCTTGTACAGTTCCCTATGTCCACTTCTTCTCCTTGCCAAGTAGTGCCGTTAAAGGCTATAAAGGCTATGCCATTAAAGGCTGTGAATAAAGTGCCCTTGGAGAAGTCCTTGACAAATTGATGATAGAATCCCGTCAACCCCAAGAAGCTCTTGAGTTGAGTAATATTTTGGGACACTTTATTTTTGAATGACCTCTATTTTATCTATCAATACTTGAATACCCTCTGCACTTACTCTATGTTGCAAGTAGTCCACTTCAGACTTGCCAAACTTGCACTTTGAGATTTTGGCATACAATCAATTTTGTCTTAGAATCCGGAGGGCTTCTCATAGATGCTGTTTGTGTTCTATCATCATGCTACTATATACTAAGATGTCTTCCAGGAAGAAAATAACAAACTCATCCAAATATGGACAAATATATCATTCATTAGACTCATGAAAGTGGTAGGTGCATTGGTGAGGCCAAAAGGCATCACGAGATACTCAAAGTGGCCATACTTGGTTCAAAAGGCAGTTTTGTACACATCCTCCTCTGCAATTTGGATTTGATTGTAACCGCTCCGCAAGTCCAGTTTGGTGAAATGTCTTGCTCCATTGAGTTGATCAAACAGGTCATCTATGCAAGGTAAGGGTTATTTGGTCTTCATTTTTTGTTGATTGAGACCCCAATAGTCCATGCAAATGCGTATTGTACCAACCTTCTTCTTCACAAACAAGACAAGAGCCTAATATGGTGATGCATTGGGTTGGATGAACCCTTTTTGCAGTATATCCTCAATTTGAGTCTTACACTCCTCCAACTCATGAGGTGATGGACGATATGAGGCCTTACAAGGAGGTATCTTTTCTGGAAGTGTCTCGCTTTTATGATCTACTCTCCTTTTTGGTGGTAAACCAGAGGGTAGATCATTGAGAAGGATATCTTGAAACTCATTTACCACATCCTTCAATTTCTCAAGAATTTTTCCATCAAGTTGTGCACTCTGGACTTCTCTTATTAGACCCATGAAACATCTAAAGATCTTATAGATAGTTGCTATCCCTATGATATAAAGAGGAAATTCTTGCTTGTGTGATTTTTCTTTAACCCCAATGATCAACCACTGGTGGGTTCTCACTAATTTCTTCCTCCAATCTACCATAGGGTTGTAATGCCCCATCCATGGCATGCCTAAGATTGTATCATAACAAGCTAATTGTATTACTTGCCACTTCCTGATATTCTCCTATAGAGAGTATTACCCGTCTAGGTAATGATTCAATCCTCTCTATTTGCCTGTTAGGTAACTCTACTTCTTTGCTCTCATCTCTCTCTAGATCTATTCCCAACTTATTGAAAAAGAGCAAGATAAGAAATTCTTTGTTGCTCCTGGATCTATAAATACTCTCACTTGATTGCCTTCTAGTACTCCATTCATGACAATCAATTGTGCGGTTGCCTTTTGGGACCTTTCCGGACTTGTCTTCTTCCTTCCATCACTTTTTTGCTTCCTTATTGAGCCAATAAGGTCACAAGGTACATTTACTGCCTATCTTTATTTTCCAAACTGATTTCCACCTCCTACTCTTCAATGCGTCTCTCCATGTTGTTCAAAGATCTCTTGTATGAAGGCCAAGAGCCTCTAGGGAGACAAGCACAATTACAATTATGATTACGGCCACAATTGTAACAATGGCGGTGTTCTCCTTGAGTTCCTTCTCCTCGTGGGACTCCATCTCTCCGTTCTCCTACCCGTCCCCGCTCTCCTTGAAGCAATCATGCTCCTCGATCTTGAGACCAAAGGTTGCCTCATTCCATCGGTACTGGTCCACCCATGTGTAGCATTTTTGCCCAATAATATTGAGGTAGAACTATTCCTTCACCTGCATCCAATGCCCTTGCTATTCTCTATGCACAAGCAATGGCTTCAAATACCATATGAGGATTTTGTACCATGACTTCTTGGCAAATCTCCTCCTTTCAACCCTTGTTTGAAATTTTCAAGAGCCTCTATTGGACTCATGTCAATTATGGCAACTTGTAGATCCAAAAATGCCTCCACATACTCTTGTATGTTTTTCTTTTGTTTTAATCCCCATAGTTGGATTTGGGCCATCTGCACAAAATCCACCAACTAGAAATTCTTCCACAATCCTTCTTGCATTGCTACCCATGTGACCTCCCTTCGTTCTGCCAACATAGATTGTTCCCAAGCATTGTACCATGAAAGGGCTTTATTGGTCAAGTACCCACATGCAAACACGCTTGCAACATGCTCAGTGATCTATGTTGAGAACAATCAGAATGAAGCATTGCTACCCATGTGACCTCCCTTTGTTCAGAAGAATGAATCAATATAAAATATTGATTCATTCTTGAGATCTAGTTCTCCACTTCTCCTATTGTACGTTGCTCCTTGTAAGGATCAATGTTGCAGGTCTTCTTCATCCGGAGTAGCAATGTGACTTCATCATTGACGGCACAAGTGCCTCTCCAAGTACTTCAATTGCAAGTATTGGGTTTTGAGATGGCTCTTCTTCTTGCATTGCTTGATCATTCTTGAGGGTCTGCACTTGACTTTGTAATGCCTCCATGGTCATCTTAATCTCTTGAACTTTATTCAACATCTCTTGCATTCCTTGCACCAGCTCTTGTAACTGCAAATCCATGGTTCTTGCAACACTCAATTGCTATTTTCTACTCAATAGAGAGTTAAGATGATCACTCTAGAGTGTGCACAAACTATTGGGACTACCATTGGGACCTCAAAAGCTATCACTTGATGATAATATTCCTGACCAAAATTGTTGATCATGAAATCTCTAAACATCACTTTTGGTCTCACTATATAACAATTTTTACTTGAGTGTTGAAAGGAAAAGGATTTGGGACATTCAAATCAATCACAACAAAATGTAGATTATCAAATCCTACTCTTTATTGTAAACCACTATAGGCAGAATCATCAAGTTTGGTCAATTCATCATTACATCCATGAACTCTACTCCAAAATGGTAGACAAGGTATACTCTCACTTGCCCTTGCTGAATGTACATGATCTTGATGTGAAATGGATTCAGAAACAGAAAGCAGGGTGCAGAAAATTGTCTTCTAGGAGCTTCTATCCCATCCTCTTTCTAAAACACTCCTATCCTATGAATTTCTCTGCAGGTTTTCACTCCAAAATTACTTAGTCTCACTAGCCCATGTTCTTCCAAGAGAGGTGATCCACTCCCTTAAATTGAAATACCTGCTATGATACCATTGTAGTGTTGTGAGGATAGCAGGAAACACAAACACACAAACACAAGTTTCACACTCAAGCCTCAAACCTCAAAGTTCCCTTTTGGTAATACTTCGTTCTGATCTATTTAGTCCATCATGTGTAACATCCTTCCAAATGTTACCAAGCCAATTCTCACTTTTGAATCATATGTCTAGCTATTGGTTCTAAGGTTTTCAAGTCTATTTTGGTTTCTACTCTATTAGTGGAAGTACTCTTTTGGTGATTCTTCTATTTGATCTATTTTATCAATCATGTATAACATTGTTTTAGATGTTACAATACTAAATTTCACATCTAGATCATATGGCTAGCTCTTGGTATTACACTAATAGGTCGTTTGAGAGTTTTGGGCTCTCCATTAGGATAGGAAGATTTTCATAGTTTGGTCATCTCTAACACGTTAGTATAGACCATAGTCCATGATCACCTCCTACCTTGGTTGGGGAATACCAAAGGTAGCCTATTCTATTCTTACACAATATTACCTCCATAACGCCTCATATTTGGCACGGTGTAATACCATTAGCTAGACAAGTTATCTAGAGGTGGAAGTTGAGTTGGTAATTTCTTTAGGGATGTTATATAGAATAGTCAAGGTAGATTAGATAGAGGTGTTACCAAAAGAGTATTTCCACCAATAGGGTAGATGCCAAAAACACCCAAAAAACTTTAGAGCCAATTTTGGGGGCCTAAACAAATATTCCATTGAAAAATAGAGTATTTCCTTTCCTTGAGGATGAAGGCATTGCCTTCTCCCCTTGCTTGTCTCATTGAGATATTTCCAATGGTACTTTATCCATGTTGTTCTGAGCTTCTTATAAGAAAATTCCCTTTGGTCAAACTTGTTTGACCAACCAAATAAAACAAGGATCAACATGTCACTAATCCATGTAGCTAATCTAAAGGTAGAGCTTGCTCACATATCATCAATCCATGTATAGGATCCAAGGGTGTAGCTCTATTTGAGTGGATCCTCTTTGCTATATAATAAAGATAAGATGCTCCTTTGGGACATCAGAGTATTGAGGAATGAAACCTATTGTTTCTTCTTTTGTCCTTGGAGCATTACACATGGGTCTTCTTGCCTATAGAGGCATTGTTGCCTTATTTGTGTACTTTTTCCAATACCATTTGACATAATTTCTCTACTTTGTTATAGTCGTGTGTGCTCTCACAACTATTAGATGAGTGATGTAGGTAGTATATAGCTCTACCTATATGCATGAGTGGATGCAAACTCATAGGGTAGGAGGCTACAACACCAACAGCTTATATTGGAGCATGGGTTCTAGTGGTCCCTTGTTTAGTAGATAGGGTCATGAAAGTTGCTTTTTCTTTGTTAAAACAACTCACAATAGTAGATTCAGGCACTTATGCCTTCTAGGCACATTGTTTTTTGGCTCCCAACTTCTTGCCAAGCCTTGCATGAATGTTGCTCCTTGAGTTTATTGACTTTTTTCCCTAGACTATAGTAAGATTTAAGCAGACCTGAATGAGCATATGCATATTCACAAACTTTCTAGCATCCTCATTGATGCACCTCTACTTGATAGAGCTAAGATCCTCTCTTGTGGGAAGAAGGCTCTAGAGCTTGTCTCTAAGCTTCTCCATTGATAAAGGACTTTTGATTTACTTTTAAGGAGTTTACCACAACACTACCATTGAGGTTAGGTCTCTCACATCTAGCTCCAATAGGGCGTTTGGACCAATGTGCATTTGGTTTTGTAATACCCCAAGGACAAGAGAACTCTTCAAGAGAGAAACAAGAGAGAAAACACAAGCTTCACATTCAATACTCTGATGCCCCAAAGGAGCACCTTCTCTTTATTATATAGCAAAGAAGATCCACTCAAAGGAAGCTCTTCACTTGGATCACATACATGGATTGGTGACATGTCAACAAGCTCCACCCTTAGATTAGTTACCTGGATGGGTGACATGTTGGTCCTTGTCCTATCTAGTTGGTCAAATCGGTTTGACCAGATGGAATCTTTAAGGAATCCTTCTATAGGAAGCTCAAAATCATGTAGATGAAGTATTGTTGGAAAGGTCTCAATGAGATGAATTATGGGAGGAGAAGGTAAGCATTTTCCCATTAAATGGATGGAATCTTTTTAATTTTGAGGCCTCATTCATTCATTTAGGCCTCAAAAATTGGCTATAAAGTTCAAGCTATTTTGCCTTTTTCTCTATTAGTAAAAGTACTCTTTTGGTGACACTTCTATTTGATCTAGCTAGCACATCATACACAACATCCTTCTTGATGTTACCAAGCCAATTTTCACCTCTAGATAATATGTCTAACTATTGATATTATAGACCTCCTCTCTTTTAAGACACAATGTCCTTGTTACAAATCTGTTGTTCAAAAGATTGAACTAACACTGGTGTGTTGGTCAAGTTGGCTATTGGCTCCCATGTTGTCTCATTAAGTGGGTGCCCTTTCCAATGTACAAGATATTCCACACGTGGATGTCAAGTACCATGGATGTGTTTCTAGAGAATGTGTTTGACTTCATATTCCTTTGTATCATCAATGAAGGTTGGACAAGGTCAACTTTCTTGGATGGAAGAGAAGTGGGGCTATCAAGGTGCATACTAATGTAGTAAAGAAACATGAAATACTGGATGGATCTTTATGTGTGGCGGTAGCTTGAGATGGTAGACTACTGTGCCAATTTGATGAATGGAGAAAGGTCTAATAAAATGAGGTTTGAGCTTACAAAGGCAAACTAACTTGAGATTGATGGTTGATAGCCAGACTTAATCTCCAACATTAAACTCCATGTGTTGGTGGTGTGCATTTACATATTTCTTTTGTCAATTTTGGGTGATCAGCAACCTATGCTTGGCATTCTCCACACCTTGTTGGATTTTAGAAACAAAAGTGTTGACATTGGCAACCTTGGTAGCCACCTAGCAAACCCTCATCAAGCTCAAAGGTATGAAAAGATATTCTCCATACATGAGGAAGAACAATGTGATCTATGTGGAGGTACCCATTGAATTGTTGTAAGCAGATTCTACCAATGGGAAGTAAGGTATCCCACCTCTCTTGCTCATCTAAAGTAAAGCCTTGGAGCATATTCTCAATAGTACAATTTTCCCTCTATGTTTGTCCATCAGTTTGTCCATGGAGATAAGCTATGGATATAGCCAATTTGGTTTTGAAGAAACCAAAGAGTGTTCTCTAAAACAAACTAGTGAATTGAGTGAGTCTATCTATGATGAGCACTTGAGACAAGCCATGGTGAGAGAAAACTGCATCTAAGTACAATTGAGCTAGTTGTGCGGTAGTCATGTCCTTGGTGGTAGGTCACACATGAATCATTTTGCTAAGTCAATTGACAAAGACTATGACAGGGTCAAACCCTAAGGTGGTCTTGGGCAATTCACAAACCAGATTCATGCTTACTTGTTCCCAATGTTATGTAAGATTGTTTAGGGTTGAAGAAGTCATATGGGAACTTGATTAGAAGCTTTATTTTGTTGCCAAAGTATGTTGCTCCAAACATTTCCATCACATGTTGCTCATCTTGGGCCAATAGTAATGGTGTTTGATTGCATCCAAGGTCTTGTCCACTCCTAAGTGACCTACAATGACAAAATCATAACATTCTGCTAGGATTGTAGTTCTTAAATCTGTGGCATCCGAGATCCATAACCTGCCATCACAAAATGTGAATCCTTGGATGCTGGTGACGCCTTTGAATGATCAAGCACATACAATATGTGGATCAATTTTTGTATCAACAAGAATCCTAGGCCAAAATTAAGGGTTCATCTTGACTTGTGCCACCAAATTGCCATTGGCATCCGAGTAAATGCATCTCCAAGTTACTTTTTTCCTACCACATATGTGATTTTTATGTTGAATTGTAAATTCTAAATCTCCACTTTACTAACTAAATTTGTCAACAAGAAAGATCTTTTGTATTTCAAGGTAGACTAGAGGTTTGTTGTCTGTCTCTACCACAAATGCCTTCTCACCAAGATAGTGCTTCCAATGCTTGGTTGTAAGGACAATGGACAACTCTTCTCATTTGGTAGTGGGATAGTTACATTATGTTGGTAACAACTTACAAGAGAAATATGCAATTGGGTGCCATTTGTCCTACCACTCTTGTTGTAGGATTGCTTGCTCCTACTGCTACACTTAATGCATTTGTAGCCATCTTGATTGGATGTTTTGAGTCATACCATTTCAAGATTGGTGCATGTAATAATACATCTTTCAACTCCTAAAAGGTCAATTCATGTGTGGTTCCCCACATCCACTTCTTCCCCTTGCTTAATTGTGTTTTTAGAGGCTATGAAATCTTAGAGAAGTCCTTGACAAATCAATGATAAAACCCCATCAATCCCAAGAAACTCTTGAGTTGAGTTTGATCTTCTAGAGCACCTTAGTTTTTAATGACCTTTATTTTATATGTTAGTACTTGGATACCTTTTTCACTTACTCTATGCCTTAAGTAGTCTACTTCATATTTGCCAAACTTGCACTTTGAGATTTTGGTATACAATTGAATTATGTTGTAGAATTGGGAGGACTTCTCATAGATGTTGCTTGTGCCCTATCATTATCATGTTGTAGACTAAGATGTCATCAAGGAAAATTATAACAGATTTATCTAAGTAGAGATGAAATATGTCATTCATCAGACGCATGACATTGGCTGGAGCATTGGTGAAGCCAAATGGCATCACCAAGTACTTAAAGTGACCATACCTTATTCAAAAGGCCATTTTGTGTATGTCTTCTTTTGCAATCTTGATTTGGTTGTAACCATTCCATAGATAAAGTTTGGTGAAGTACCTTACTCCATTGAGTTGATCAAACAAATCATCCATGCGAGGTAATGGGTATTTGTTCTTCACCGTTTGTTCATTCAATCCCTAGTAGTCAATACATGCACATTGTTCCATCCTTCTTCATCACAAAAAATATAGGAGCTCCATATGGTGATATGTTGGGTTGGATAAACCTCTTCTGCAATATATCCTCAATTTGAGCCTTATATATCTCCAACTCATGAGGTGATAGTCAACTTGGACATTACAAGGAGATGTCTCCATAGGAAGTATCTCAATTTTGTGATCTATTCTCTTTTTTGGTAGTAAACCTATGAGTAACTCATCCAAAAAGACATCTTGAAACTCATTGACCACATCTTTTAATTTATCAAGAATTTGTCCACTTTGGGCACTCTGGATTTCTCTTATTAGACCCATGAAACATCTATCTATCTTACCAATAGATGTGGTTCTTATGATATAAAGAGGCAGCTTTTGCCTTTGTGATCTTTCTTTAATTCTAAAGATCTTCCATTGACTAGTTCTCACTACCTTCTTTCTCCAATCTACCATGGGGATATAATGCTCTATCCATGACATGCCAAAGATTGCATCATAATGAGCTAATTGTATCACTTGCCACTTATTGCTTCTTGATACTCTCATATAGAGAGTACTATCTTCTAGGTAATGATTCAATCCTCTCTGGATAATAATTAGGTAACTCTACTTTGTCATTCTCATCCTTCTCTAGTTCCATCTGTAACCTTATTGCAATAGAGCAAGACACGAAATTCTTTATCACTCTAAGGTCTATCAACACTCTAACCGGATTGCCTTTTAGCACTCCATTTACAATAACTACTTGTATGTTTATTTTCCTCCACCTTTACACTCATCATCCTCCTCCCTCTACTTTAACTCTTCTTCACTGAGCCAATAAGGCCACAAGGTACATTTATTGGAATCAAATCATGTTGGAAAATCTTCATTTTCCAACATGATTTCAACATCCTCCACTTAGATTTGTCTCTCCATATGGTTTAAAGGTTGATTATATGGAGGCCAAGTGCCTCTAAGATGATGAGCATGACAATTGATTGCTATGTACCCTATTCAGCCACAATTGTAACAACATTTTTGTTTTATTTAAGCTCCTTTTCCCCGTGGGACTCCTTCCATTCTTTGACTCATCCCCATTATTGTTGGAGAGGTCTTGCTCCTTGATCTTGGAACCAATTGTTGCTTAATTCCATAGGAATTGGTCCACCAAAATGGTTTGTCTTAACGCAATAGTTTTGCATCAATGTTATTGCTTCACCTCCTCCAAGAGCCCCTATTATTCTTTGAGCGCAAGCAATGGATTCAAAAATAGTGCAAAGATTTTGTACCATTACCTCTTGGCGAATCCACTCTTTCAATCCTCTTTTGAAATTGTCAAGAGCTTTGGTTGGACTCATATAAGTTATTGCAACCTATAGATCAAGAAATGCATCCATGAACTCTTGTATGCTATTCTTTTGCTTCAACTCCCAAAGTTTGGTTCGGGCCATTTGCACAAAATCCACAATTTGGAAATTCTTGAGCAGCCTTTCTTGCATGGCTATCCAAGTGACCTCTCTACCTTCTACAATCTTTCCTTCCTTTCTTCTACAACAATGATTGTTCCCAAGCATCATACCATGTGAGAGCTTTATTGGTCAAGTACCCACATGCAAACATGCATGCAGAATGATCAATGATCTCAATTGGAACAATCAAAGGTATCTATTGATTCTTGAAATCCAATTTTCCACTACTCCCATGGAACATTGTCCCTTGTAAGGCTCAATAATGCACATCTTTTTTATTCATAACAACAATGCGACTTGGTTGTTGATTAGGATCGGTGTCATCAACATGAGTAACTCTCCAAGTACTTCAATCGTTGGTGCTAGTTGTTAAGACCTCTTCCTTTCTTGCATTACTTGATTATTCTTGATAGTACATACTTGATTTTGCACTTCCTCCATGGTCATCTTGATCTGCAAAAACTTGTTCTATATCCCTTGCATTCCTTGCATCAACTCCTACAATTGCGGATCCATGATCCCTACACACGATCAATATTCAATTGCTACTTCCTACTTCATTATAGGGTTAATATGATTTCTTCAAAGAGAGCAAAAAATATTGGACTACCATCAAGACCTCAGAAGCTATCACTCATTGACAATATTTCTTACCAAAATTGCACACTACAAAATTCTTAAACATCACTTTTGGTCTAACTACATAACGGATTTCTACTTGCATGTTAAAAAGGTAAGAATTTGGTACATTTAGATCCATAACATCATAACAGAATGTGGATTGTCAAATTCCACTCTCTATCATATACCACCACAAGTAGAATTACTAAATTTGGAGAATTCATCATTTTATCCATGAATTCTACTCCAAAATGATAAACGAGAGATACTCTCATTTGCTCATGGTGTATATACATAATCTTGATGTGGAATGGATTCAAGAATGGAAAACTAGGTGCATGAAATTGTCCTCCATGTGCTTCTATCCCATCCTCTCTCTAAGACACTCCCAAGCCTAACAATTGCACTATGTTTTCTCTCCTCAAGTTACTCAATTTTAGTAGCCCGTGTTCTTCCAAGAGTAGTGATCCACTCCACTCTCTTAGATTAAAACACCTACTCTGATACCATTTTAATACACCAAGTAGAAGAGAACTCTCCAAGAGAGGTACACAAGAGAAACACAAGCTTCACACTCAATACTCCGACGCCCTAAAGCGGCACCTTCTTTTTGTTATATAGCAAAGAAGATCCCTTCAAAGTAAGCTCCTTCCTTTGATCAGATACATTGATTGATGACATGTCGGTTCTTGTACTATCTAGTTGGTCAGACATGTTTCACTAGAAGGAATTTTTAAGGAGAAGGCAAGCCTGTCTCATAAAGGGGAAAAATAATTTCATTTTTGAGGCCTAATTCATCCATTTAGGCCTCCAAAATTGGCTCTAAAGTTTTAAGGCTATTTTCAACTTTTGCCCTAGTAGTAGAAATATATTTTTGGTGACACCTCTATCTGATCTAGCTAGCTCATCATACACAACATCCTTTTAGATTTTACCAAGCCAATTTTCACCTCTAGATAATATATCTAGTTATTGATGCAAGATGCTCAAGGCATAATCTTTCTATAATGTGGAAGAGGTGGAAAGCACACCAAGGTTTATGATGCAATTTATGATACAATGGCTTAGATATCAAAAGCTTGATGGGTTTATGTTTAGATTGAGTAGTAGTTGGATCTACCAAGACCACTTATATGTTGGGTGCAAGCGGATATTGTTACTTTTAAAAATGGTAATTGGACCTTGCATGATATGGCGGTGGCAAACATCATATGAGCAAAGGCATTAGCATGGGCAGGCATACAAGGAGTGATAGCAAACCATTACCTTAAGGAGTAAGGAGAGCCACTATTGGGAGGAAATTTGCAACTAGGAATTTGAGGGAGCAATAGGAATCAAAATCTGGCTAAGTAATGGGGCAAAAATCATATATCAATTTTGTCAAAAAAAGCATACAAAAAAATTATGCAAAATTGTATTGGTTTGGTCAACATTTGTCTACATTCACAATTGCAAGAGATTTTGATTCACTCTTGAACTATTGATCAACAATTTATCAAAATAAGAGCTGTCCGAGTCACACCAACTATCAACACTAACACTATTTATACAATTGCACTTAGAGACATTTATCAAGTTCTAGAATGTGTGGTGTAGATTGTGTGGTACTAATTGATACACATCACGTCACTCAATTCCACAGTTGGAGGCAATGCTTGTAGCATTCTCTCAGGTCATGTGATCTAAGAACCTTCCCATAGGTCTCAGAGCCATGCCCTTATGGGCCATCCTTGCAAGTCATGTGGCCATGTCTATAGCTCCCACAATAGAATCCTACAACTCTTGTAAGACACAATTGTCCTAAATTTCAAGTGAGCGTACTTTCTTTTCAAGATCTCCATTTTCAATGATCTGTTGTCCATGGAAAGCCCTTGAGAAGGCACTTACAAGAAATGATATGTATCTCATGTGCATTTGTATTCATAAGGATAGGAGTCTTGATGTGAACTATATTTTCATTCACTCCCATAAATGGAATCCTAGAATGTGAAGATCTATCCCGTACATACATTCTTACACTCATGTAAAAGATATGGCTTGTATTGAATTTTCAACATTCTCTTGATAATCATCCTATAAAGCATTCAATAATAATTAGACTTCACATTTAACATCTACCATTTGGAGTTTGATATTACTCTCTATAAACAATTTAATTTTGAAGTCCAATTGCAACTATGCATTGCTTGAGCTTTCAGTTATGACTAGCTTGGTCAACTTATCTATGAGGATTGCTCACTCTAGCAATCCATGGTCAATATTCCACCATCTAAAAATTCACAAATGAAATGATACCTTAATTGAATATGCTTTTCCTAGCATGAAACATAGGATTCTCTACAAGATTGATACTTCTTTGGCTATCACTATGGAGTATATTGTCATCTTTTTTCTTGCCTAACTTTAACATGAAGTTTTAAAACAAATTCATCTCCTTTGATTTGGTTGATTTGGTTTTTTTTCTACCAAAAAAACTGAATAGATGGCCTTTGAGATGGCTATGTACTCAGCTTCTATGGTAGAAAGAGCAACACTCTTTTGCAAATGAGACATCAAACTAATTACAAAACCACCCAAGGTAAACACATATCCTATAGTACTCTTTTGATTTTATGAGTCTCCTATGAAATTTTCATCCATAAAGCCCTCTAAAATAGCCTCTATATGCTTAAAACAAAATGCCTTATCAAAGGTACCTTTCAAGTAGTATAACAACCATTTCACTTCTTCTTAATGTTCTCTTCTTGGATTTGACATGAATTTTCTTACAACTCTCACTACATGAGCAGAGTGTGACCTAATGCATACCATTGCATATCAACAACTACTAATTGCTGATGCATAAGGTACTATACTCATGTACATTCTATTTCTATTAGTATTTGGGGATTGAGTCATGATATTGTAGCATTGAAGCTAGTTTTCTTGGACATTAGAATGGTAGTGGTAGTATTGGCAATCATAGATCTTTTAGTAGTTGCTCATGGATTACTTAATGGCAGTTGGATTTCATGCTAGGGCTATTGATCATATGGTGGTACCTATTATCAATTGTACCATTTGCACCATCAATGGTGCCATTAAGGCTAGAGACTTAGGTCAAGTAGAGGAGTATACTTTGAAGTGCAACTCTTGAGCTTCACTAATGTTGAGCCTTTGAGTTCATGGCTATGGTGGTTAAAGGCACTATGATAATAATTTGGAATCTCTTATTGAAAATGGATGTGGCTTGATTGTTATAAGTGTCTAATTGTTGGTAGAGTGTTGAATGAAGGATCAAGTATAAATTTGATTTGAATGTAATTTGAGTGGAAGAATGAATTGATTATATCAAAGAAGTGAGAGTCAAAGGAAAATTGAGTGCATGAACTAAGGAATTTGATGGTATCTCCAAACTTGGTTGATCATTGGTATATCTAATTGCAATCCTAGAGTTTTTTGAGAGTGAACATGTACGGAAGCCTAGGTCAAGTTGATGTAGATTTGGCAATGGAATAACGGTATGCGGAAGTGCTAGCTAAATTTGAGAATTGAGTCAATTTGAGACAATGGTGAAATCATGGTTTGATTTGGTACAAATTGAGCCCAATGAGCAAAAATTGAAGGTGGATTTGGAAATCCATCTCCTCAAATTAGGGATTTGGAGATCCATATCTTCTCAATTTGGCCCAAGTTGATAGTAAGTAGAGGATTTGGTGGTTAGCCCATTGTAAAGGAGATGCATTAGATTGGCAGAGATTGTCCAAATTTGGAGGTTGAGTTGGCAACATTTATCCAAAGTTAGAGGTTCCCCAAAATACACTAGCTAGTGCTTGAGTTGGTGAACCTTGGAGAGATTTGGGGAGGGTTTGAATTGGCAAAAAGAAACACCTCAATTGGTTGAATTTTCGAGATGGATATGGAACCCATCCCCTTAAATTAGGGATTAGGAGATCCCTATCATCTCATTTGGTCCAAGTTGATAGTTAGCAAAGGATTTGGTGGTCAACCAACTATAGAGGAGGTGCATTAGATTGAAAAAGGCTATTGAGATTTGGAGGTCAAGTTGGGAAAGGTTATCAAAATTTAGAGGTTGCATGACCAGCCCTACCTAGTGCTTTAGTCAATGAAGCTTGGCCTGATTTGGAGAGGGTTTGAATTGGCAAGAAGAAAGGATAAAATTTAGCAAAATTTTGGTGTTTAGAGGCTTTGAGTGAAAGGGTTGTGTGCTAGAGAGACTATAAAGGCCTTGAAGTGCCAACATGCTAGCATGAGGCTAGCCAATTTAGATAAGATTTTGGTAATTTTTGGTCATTGTTTGGCAAAATCTGCCTGCCCTTCTAGATTGTGCACGATAGAGCTGAACTCCAAATCTTTAATTCTTAGATTGGTACCCTAGCCAATTGGTCCACCTTCACGGGTTGTCCTAGTGATTGGTTGGTTGAACTTATACACATGTAACTTTGGCTAGGAGAGGCAATTTGATCTTACCGTTTGAGATCTTTGTAGCTTAAGAGTAGGTAGACATTCCTAGTATCTCAAATGCCAAATGGTGGTAGAGTTAATCTGATGTTAATTTATGAGATGGAAGGTTTAGTTTAGATTTATTGTGATTGGACCCACTCTATTCTGTACTTCTTGTTTGTACACCACATTTTTGTGAGGCGCCTTGACTTTAAGGCATTGGTCCTTTGGTGTGCTCTTGGTAGTCATACTAGAGTAAATGACAAGTTGTTGTGATGGTAGGTTACAAGTTGCCCTTTCTCTTGGTTAGAGCTACATTAGTGAGTGTTGTCATAATTAGAGCTACATTAGTGAGTGGGGTTTGGTTGGTGGTGTACTTGTTGTGGTTATGGTTATGATTTGAGGTATATTGTCATGATAGAGTTCTTTAGGGATAACAGAGGAAATATCATTGCAATACAAAATGATTTTGCATGGCATTTGGTATCAGCTCGTATCCCAAAATGAGAGGAAATTTACTTTGATTTGGAGTTTGATACAAGGGCTAATTCATTTGAGAGTGCAAGTGGAATAACACCATTGTTGCGGGACATGGACAAGATTTATGGAGATGGTGGAGGTGAGAGTGATAATATCTAGATTTGGTAGAGAGACCTCATTTATTGTTATTACTTCTTTTAGAGTACGACACAATGCACCACACCATGTTGGCTTTCAAGTGTAGAGTGGACAGCCTAGATCTTATGGAGCGAGTGGAAGGCCTAGTGCAGCTAGATTTTTTACCAATGGTTCCGTTACTTGGCCTGGTGATTTATCCAAGGAGAATGCCCACATGGAGTATACCCTAGTACCAAAGGAGATCACTTGGATTTGGAGTAAGAATGGGATTGTTCCATCCACCTGGGATTGTGTTTCATTGTGGAGTTCTAAGAAGGCATTGCAATAGCATACATATTAGTTGGTGCAAGAGGCTTAGAATGGAACCTTTGTACCACTAGGAAACTAATGTGAGGATGAGCATCCAAAATCTATTACCTTGTCACCTTTAGATACCACACTCATTGATTGGCAATATTTAGTAGAGGGAGCATGTCTATTGAAGTTCTTTGGTGGGATTAGCATTATACTAGCTGTGGTACCACAAGTAGGTATATGAGTACATAGATACTTGTATGTGGAGAGAGATTACATTGCTAGGTGAGTCTCTCTATATCATATGGCACACTTGGCCTATCAATATCTTGAGTTATTTTCAATGTCAACAATCAAGGGTTACGAGAAGATCCTACCAATAAAAATTTCCTTATTGGTGGCATAGGATTTGGAGAGATATGGTCCCATTCATTTGGTGATTTTTGGATGGCCATGTTTAGGACATACCCATGTTGGCCAAGATCTAGGTCTATAGGATTCCCATTATGGTGTGTTTTGGGAGATGTTACATATATTATTACATCTCTATGTTTACAAGTGTAATGTTCCAATGATAGTAGAGAAACATAGAAGAGAAGGCACAAGTTTCACACTCAAACTTAGATGCTCCAAAGTAGCACCTTGGTTTTATTATTTAGCAAAGCAAAGACATTCAATGGAAGCATAATTCTTGGATTACATGGATCAAATACATGAAGAATCTTGGTAAATATTGGATTACATGGATCAAATACATGGATTTGTGATATTCATTGATCTCCACCATCAGATTAGATGCATGCATGGGTGACATGTTGGATCTGGTCCTATTTGGTTGGTCAAACCAATGTTGACCGGAAAAAATCTTTAGGGAATCTTCTTGTAGGAATCTCAAAATTGTATGGGTGAAGTATCATTGGAAAGCTCTTGATGAGACAAATAAGGAGGAGAGGGAGGGAAGGCCAACCTTTTCATTCTTGAGAGAGAGAATTTGCACATTTTTTAGGCCTAATTCATTTGTTTAGGCCCTCAAAATTGATTTTAGGCATATTCTGGTTTTTGCACTATTAATAAAAGTATCCTTTTGATGATATCCATTTTTGATCTAATTATTCCATCATGTTTAAAATCCTTCTAAATGTTACCAAACCAAATTTAACCTCTAGATCATATGTCCAACTATTGGTTCTAAGGTTTTCAAGTCTAAATTGGTTTTTGAACTATTTGTAGAAGTACTCTTTTGGTGATATCTCTATGTGATCTATTTAGTCCATCATGTATAACATTCTTCCAAATGTTACTAAATCAAATTTCACCTTTAGATTATATGTCTAGCTTTTGGTATTACAATTATTATAACCTATATTTTAGAGGATGTTCCTTTGATAAGTGAATCTTGTACACGGGTGGTGGCAAGTACACATCATTTCATTCTCGGATAGGACTTGCCATGTTGATATATGGAGCAAGAGGAGGATCAAGGTCTCATCATCTTCATCCTTGGTGGATCAATCTCTTACCTAGAGAGGTTCTACAACGTGCTTATGATGGGATTCAACGATTAGACCACCTTACTATTGATAATATTTTGGATGTTAGATGCTAGTTTCAATTTGTGATAGTGGTTAATAGGTCACTTATGGTAGTGTCTGTAACAATATGGAGCTTACTAATGAGTTAGTTGAGACTAATAAAGTAGCAAATAGGTCACTAACAATTTAGCTAATAATGTTTTAAAAGCATCTAGGAAGCTATTTTGTACCTTCCAAGTATTGGATAATGTGCATGCCAAGGAAGAAGCTTCTTGGGAAGCCTCCTAGCTAGCTTAGCTTGCATGCAAAATAGGTAGTTGCTAGAAGGAAGCTTCTTGGGAAGTTTCTTGGCTAGTTTAACTTGCATGCCAAGTAGGTGACTTCTAGAAAGAAGCTTCTCGATTAACTTGGCTTGTCTAAGCAAGCAATTTTTGATGAATCTTCTTGAGAATCTTCTCTAGAGCCTTGTATACTTTGTATAAATACCAAAGGTTTAACAAATAACAATAATAAATAACATAAGCTTTAGCTTATGTCAGGCATTTGGAGTTTCCTTCATTCAAGAGTTCCGATATGATCTTCCACTCTGGTCTTCCATTCTCTGATTTCCCTCCTTGGTCTTTTATATTGGTATTAGAGAAAGAATAGGATGGATAGAATTTATGGACCACCAAATCCATTTGTGCTAAACCATTGGGACTTTTGTGTCCATGTACTACTCAAGGGTCATTTCACTCAGTTCATTATCTCACGATTTGAGTAAAATTTTCTAAATGCAATCACCTTGTCTGATGAACCCTTGGTACTTTTGATTGTAACTTATGGAGAATGATGGACCTATTGCATCTACTTATTAACTTAGATAAACTATAGGTAGTTTGAGAGAGTAGTAGCCATGGTGGCAATGCCTTAGGTGATTATTGCCATGCACCAACAAATTGAGCACCTTACTCGATCGTTGGAAGAACAAGATCATTAACTACAAGAACAAGTAGAGAGAGTACCATTTTGAGAAGGAAGAAAGCAAATCTAATTTCCAAAGCCCAAGGTATTTGAAGGCAAGAACCTCTTGGGCAAAGTTTAAATTTTTTTGTTTGATTATGAATCTTATTTTGAAGTTACAAATCTTCAAGATGAACAAAGACAGACTCTCTTGGCTTCAAGCCAATTGGATGAAGTGGCAAAGTAATGGTGGTGGTTCCAAGTGGACGAAGCTGAATTGCAAAATTATTGCACCAATATTGACATGAGGAGAATTCAAGAGTGCAATAATTGGGTAATTTTAGGCTATAAATGTCACACAAGCCGCACGAGATAGGTTGGTAGAGTTGAAGTAGATTGGCTTTGTGAGAAGCTACATCACAAAATTCAAAAATACCATTATGCAAATTCCAAGTATTCTAGTAGGTGAAGCTCTAGATCTATTTTTGAGGGGCTTGAAATCACAAACTAAATTGGAGGTGACTATGCAAGATCCAGAACACTTGGAAGAAGCCATGTAGCTGGCTGAGCATTTTGATTCCTTGGTTGCAACAACTTGGTCTTGACCTCGACCTTCACAAAACCTACCAATACACCACACACAAGTGGAAAAGCAAGCACTTATGGAGATTGATGTTGTATAATGGAGACAACTTGACACTATAGATAAAGAAAGGTTGCAAAAAAATGGTAGTTGCTTTTACTATCATCAAATTGGACATTGCATTATTGAATGTCCATTTGAGAATGGGTGAGCTTAACAAATTGTCCAGATGGAGGTTGGGAAGTAGAATGATCAAGGAAACAAGGAATCTGAGTAGGAGATTTCAAGCCACCTATTGAGAACTTGATTAGTTCCAATGAGATTGGAGGCTCTATCTATGCAAGTTTGCTTCACTTGATAGAATTTTTGGAGAAGGATTTCATATTACAAAGTACATCTCCTTGAGGAAGATTGGTATTATTTTTTCCAATGAAGGATGGAGGACTTTGCTTTTGTATGATTATCATGGACTCAATAAGCAAATAGTGAAGAATACATTTTCCTTGCCTCAAATTGATGACTTGCTAGATCATCTGAGTAGAGCATGATACTTCTCCAAGTTGGATCTTTGAAATGTCTATTGGAAAATTTCTATTGATAGAGAAGATGTGCAAAATACTACCTTTTGCACAAGGTATGGGCATTTTGAGTGAAGAGTTCTCCTTTTGGACACATTAATGCTCCAACAATCTTCATAGATCAGATGCATCAGGTGTTGGATGGGCTATTGGATTGGTATATGGAGGTGTTCTTTGATGATATTATAATCTTTAGTAAGATAAGTGTAGAACATGCAAATCATGTGTGAGAAGTCCTAAGATGACTACGCCAATGGAAGTTTTATTGCAAGAAGTCAAAGTGTACCTTTTGGAAGAAAGAAGTTCCTTCTTGGGTCACAAGATCTCATTAGAAAGAATCAAGATAGAAGAGGAGAAAATCAAAGCCATTACTTATTGGCCTACTCTAAAAAATACCACAAAAGTATGGGATTTAATAGATTGGCAAATTTTGAACATAGTAGTGGTGGACGGGTTCATTTACTACTATCTTCATGTGGCCATACTATTGATTGATCTCTTAGAGAAGAACAATGGACCACCAAGCACAAAGAAGCATTCCCAAAGTTGAAACATATGGTGTCTTCAAGACCCATCCTTCAACCATATGACCCGCAACTACCTTGTGCGATTGATCTTGATGCTAATTACTTTACCAACAGAGCCATGTTACAGTAGGAATTTCCAGATGGGTTACATCCTATTGCCTTATGTCTTGCCAACTAAACATTGTACAAAGGAATTACTCTACTTGAGATTGAGAACAACTAGCAATAGTATATACCACCAAGATATGGAGGCATTATCTCTTGGGGAAACAAGTGATCATACAAACTGATCAAAAACCCTTATTGTAGACAATACATTTGGAGCACAAGAAGATTCAACATCATCAATGAGAGGAACAACTACAATTGTTTGACATCAAACTTGAGTACAAACTTGGTGGGTTCCATATCATCCTTGATGCCCTATCATGAAAACCTGATTTGAAGTCTCTTGCTCTCATTACAATGCCAATTATGATAGTGTCAACCAACTAAAATTCCAAAATTGAGTTTAGGATAGTTTTACAATAACACTCTTTCTTTTATATTCTATAAGGTTATCTTGCAGCACCCAACAAGGAATGTAATGCCTTTTTCTTCAAGGAAGGCCTTCTATTATAGGAAAGTTGGATCTATGTTTGAACAAAGGGTGATATACAACTTGTACATTTTCAAGAAGCCTATGACTTATGAATTGTTGATCACATGGGTGTGGAGAAGACCTTAGGTACCCTACAACACCAATGGTGGTGGCCTAATATGATATAAGATATTTGAGAGTTTGTTTGATCTTGTGAGAGCTGCCAATGCAACAAGGCCAACAACCAAAAACTGAGTGGATTCCTTCAAACACTACCCATCCTATCTGCTTAATAAGAACATCTGAGCTCAGATCTCATCACATCCTTACCCAAGACAGAGCAAGGTCATACAACAATCATTGGGTTTGTGGATAAGCTTAGTAAGCAAATCCATTTGGCACCAACTTTTGATACAATGGATGCTTCAACATTGGTTTAAATCTACTTTGACAATGTCTTCAAGCATCATAGAATACCTTGTGTACTCATCTCTAATTATGATTTTTGTTTCACAAGGAAATTTTGGCAAGCACTCTTCCCGATACTTGACACCAAGCTTTCTTTGTCCATGGCCTATCATTCTCAAGCTAATAAACAAACTAAATGTGCAAATTGCACCTTGGAGGATATACTTCATGCCTTTGTCAACATTCACCATACCAATTAGGATGAGTGTCTTGCAACTATTGAATTTCCTTATAATAATTCCAAATAGGCAAGCACTTGATTCTCTCCTTTCTTCCTTAATTTTGGCCAAGATCCACTTCTTCCAAATTCCCTTCTTGCTCCTCCTCCATCTAATGTCCCTCATTATTCTACTTCCTTGACCACCCCATATTCCAATCCCTCCAACAAGCCAAATCTCATCTCCTTATTGCTCAAAATCATAAAAAACAATTTTTGGACTATGATCGTTGTAATCTCAACCTTCAACTTGATGATAAGGTCATGTTTTCCTCTAGAAACCTACCCCTCCCATTTGATACCAAAGTCCATAAACTTGCTCCTAATTAGATAGGACCATTTGATGTCACCCAAATCATCTTTGTTGTTGCTTATCAACTTCCCTTACTTTGTCATATGCAAATCCACCATATCTGTCATGTTTATAATTGAGACCCTTTGTTCGTAATCCACATTCTTTTTCCTCTCATGTCCAACTTCCTCCTCCTCTTGTCCCTATCAACGAGCATAAAAAGTATGAAGTAGATTATATCCTTCCATGTTGCCACAATCAACAAGGCTGCCAACAATATATAGAGCACAAAGTCCCTTGGAAAAAGTATCCCCTTCATGATGCTACTTGGGAATCTCTTTCTCATCTACAGAATGCACAAACTGTTATCTAGGAGTTTGAAGCTTCCATTGTGACAAGAACATCACCAACTAGCGGTGAGGAAATATGTAACAATATGGAACTTATGGATGAGTAAGTCAAGATTCACAAAGTAGCAAATAGGCTAAATTAGCTAAGAATGTTCTAGAATCATCTACGAAGCTACTTGGTACCTTCCAAGTATTGGGTAATGTGCATGCCAAGGAGGAAGCTTCTTGGAAAGCTTCCTAGCTGGCTTAGCTTGCAACCAAGTAGGTGGCTTCTAGAAGAAAACTTCTTGGGAAACTTCCAAGTTTTGCTAGCTTAGCTTCAAAGTAGGTGATTTCTAGAAGGAAGCTTCTTGAGAAGCTTCTTGCTTAAATTGACTTGCACTCCGGGCAAGTAGCTTTCAAGGAAGCTTCTTGAGAAGCTTCTTAAGAACCTTGTATATTTCTATATAAATACCAAAGCCAAAGTGCAAGTTAGGTATTCAAAATTTTCCTCATTCAAGAGTCCCAATGTAATCTTCCACTCCGGTCTTCCATTCTCTATTTCTCTCCTTGGTCTTTTATAATGGTGAACCTTGTCGGTCTTCCATTCTCTATTTCTCTCCTTGGTCTTATATAATGGTGAACCTTGTTGGTCTTCCATTTTCTATTTCTCCTTGGTCTTTTATAATGGTGAAGCTTATCGGATAGCTTGGAACTGCTTTACCTACACTTATGAGTTTCTTGGGCTCCCATGTTTCTCAAGAGGGATGTCTTAGACTTGTTTGGGACTCATAGTTACTACCGTTGGTGGAGCACAATGCCAATGAGATGGAGCGGGTGATGAGTTTTTATATTGGTATTACCGTTAGTATAGTAGTGTCAAAGGCATCCAAGCATCAAATGTTAGGTCAAGCTATGGACTTGAACTATTTGACTTGGATTGTGAGCCTTGGGTTGGCAGAGCAATGTAGGATGCATTTAAAAGGCATCAAAACTTGAACACTTGTGAGCTCTATGCTGATCGAGAGGATTCAAGACATGCTAGGGGTGATGGACCAAGGAGGAATGGTATTCTTAGGATATAGCCAGTGCCTACTAATGAGAGTGGTCTACTTGGGGTCCATCTAGGTGAATGTGGTTTACTTGGTTACGCTTTATTGCTCCTAAGGGCCCAATGTAGCAACCAATCAATGAATCTTCTACTTCTACATCAATTACAAAGATACTTGGGAGCAAGACATTGGACTTAAGCTTTCAAGAGGGGAAAGAGTAAGAGTTTGGAGGTTCTTAAGGAGCTACATGAGTTGTTTTTCCTTCAATATGAAGGGTTTGGGTGCTTTGAAAGGATTTGGTATTTGGTATTTGGATTGAGTTAATTAGTGATACAACAAAGGAGATCTTGGATGTGATTAGGTATGCAAAGGTCTTCAGTGGATTTTGCTTAGTGCTATATTGATGATATTTTGGTCTATAGCACTACTATGGATGAGCATGGGAGATATTTGTTAGATGTGTTTGAGAGGTTCTGATCTCATGAACTCAAATTACATCTTGGGAAGTGTAGATTCTTCCATAATCAAGTTGAGTATTTGGATCACAGTATCTATTCTACAACACTTGGTGTTCAATAAACCAAAGTAGAGGCTATTGCATACAGTCCTTGGCCTATAGATACGAGAAGAGTGCAATCATTCCTTAGCTTAGTAAATTTCTATTGCCAATATGTTAGAGGATTTAGTGCCATTTCCAAAGCCTTGACAAAGCTGGCCAAGCTTACTTAGAAGTGGTGTTGGGAGGATAAGTAGGAGAGAGCTTTCATAGAACTCAAGGAGAGGTTAACATCTGCTCCTATTCTTAAAGAGACCAATCATAGGATGACCATTCTAGGTTCATATTGATTGAGTACATTGGGGCTTGGAGCAATGCTCATCCAATAGGATGATGAGGAGAAGAAGTTTGTGATGGCCTATGCTAGTCACTCTAACAAGTCAACAAACGCAAAGCATAGTTCATATGAGGGAGAGAGCTTGGCAATTATATGGGTAATAGCACATTCCTACTGTAACCTATTTGGTAACCCCGTCACTCTCACCATTGATCATTGACCCCTAAAGTGGTTACAACAAGCTTACATAATGTGTTTTGATTTTAGAAGAGTGTGAATTTATTATTATCCATAGACTTGGAGTGGTGAACCGTGATGTAGATGTCTCAACTTGTAGAATCAGACCAAAGCATGTTGACATGATGGCTTCGATGAGGAGTTGGTGACAAGTTGGCATGCATCTACCTTTCTATGTATATTTTTAAGGCCTTGGTGATATCTTCCTCAACACATAAAAATGGAGTTGTTGAGGTCATTGATTCAAAGGGTACAGAGATATCAGTACAAGTCAGCAAGACATTCATGATGATGTCTTAGTGATGGATTATCTTTACATTTGTGTTATGGGTGGCATAATTGGTACTAAGGAGAGAGACCGTGTTCCTCAGCAATCCATGCCATTTAGATTGGAAGGTAGACACCTTCTTTGTGTATGAGAGGATGGTAGATTGCAAGTAGTACCACTTTCTTCTAAGAGACCAGAATTGGTATCTCATGCTCATGAGGAGCTAGGACATTTTGGAGTAAAGTGTACAGATAGCTTACTCTAAAGTCATTATTGGTGGCATGGTATGCTTAACAATGTACAATAGCTTGTTGCCAAATGTGTGGTTTGTGACAAAGTTAGAGCATCATTTAATCTCCTATGCCATATTTACACCATTACCTCTCATGGATACAATTGGAGTTTGGACTTTGTTGAACATTTACCATTCATTGTGAGACATCATTGATATTAGGTTATGGTGGAGCACTTCTCCAAGTGGATTGAGTTGGTGGTACTTCCTAACAAGTCTAGTGAAGGGACAACTTCTTGGTTCTTGGTTCTTAGTCACTTGAGAACTTAATGATTGCTTAGCATAAAGATACCTTATGTTATGCTAACTATGCTACTATTTGAGGATTGGGTTATAGACCCCTGATCCATCAATTTCATCCATGTGATTATGTCTATCTATAGTAAAGTGCACCAATGATACTTGATAGTGTGTGAGGTTTTGCCTTTTGGAGTCCTTGTGTTGGAAGGACATTGTGGTGTTGTTTGGAAGGAAGGTGGTGAAAGTGCAACGTTGTGGTGTATGTTATGTGGCTTTTGTGGTGCAGTTATTATTTTGTTGGTGTGTGATAGGTATTCAAGAGGATGGCATATGGCATGTTTGACTCCTCTTATGGTGGTTCTTGAAGGACAATGGTTATGTCTTAGGCGTACTTCACCTATAGTTAGTTTGCTCTTTATGTGGTATAGATTGTAGACATGAAACTAATAATAGGGCTTGATAGCACTAGATCTTTGCTCATAGAGCATATAACATACTAAGAGTAGATGGCTATTTGGAGTAAGAGGGACCTAACCACCAACTAGAGAGACAATTGTGGGGACTTTAGATTTCATGTATGATTTATGTGGGAGTTGTGCTTTTATAGTATATGCTATTGAAAAAAATATATGTTTTGTAGCAATGTAAATACGTATGATAGTTGTCATAACATTTGCAACACCAAACCTAGTTTACTTGGGCATTGGAGTGGTAAGTGGTAAGTGGAGTGTTGAGAGTCATAATTATTTTAGTAGTTGTTTATGGACTTTGTGATGGCTGCCAGATTTCATGTTAGGGCTACTGATCACATGGTAGGACCTACTATCACTTGCACTATTTTCAACATTGGATGTGCCATTAGTGGCACTATTAGGGATGGAGTTCTAGGTCAAGCAAAGGGGTATACTTTTGAGGTGCAGCTCCAAAGAGCTCATTTATTTGATGTTGAGCCTTTGAGTTCTTAGATATGGTAGATAGATCCCAATGAGCATCACCTAGAGTCTCTGAGCTAGAGCAAATGTGTCTTGATTGTAATTATTGTTTCATTGTTGAGTGTTATTCATGCAAAAGAATGGAATGATTTATTGTGGCACTTTAGAGTTCATGTATGACTTATGTGTGAGTTGTGCTTGTATAGTATATAATTTTTATAGCAATATATATATATATATATATATATATATATATATATATATATATATATATATATACACACACAAGAATTGCTCCTTGGAGAGTTTGAAGTGACTTCTCAAAGTAGTGATTCAAATTGTAGCACTAACTTCAGAAGAACAAACTTGTCCCTCAATTTCTTTATGTACTTCTCTTGAGATAAATTCAAAATACCTATACATCTATCTCTTGAAATCCTCATTCCAAGTATCTACTTTGAAGGACCTAGATTCTTCATTTCAAATACATTAGACAATTGGTGCTTTAGCTTGTTCATTTCCCTCATGTTGGATCCATTAACCAACATATTATCAACATAAAGTAAGAAGATGAGAGATGAATCAACAAATGACTTAATTTAGTAATAGTGGTCTATTTTTGCATCTAGTGTAAGCAATGTTAACCATAAAGCCATCAAACTTCAAGTACCATTGTCGAGGAGCCTACTTCAAACCAGAGAGACTCTTCTTCAACTTGCATACCAAGTCTCTTACGTTTCTGATTTGAAATCCTTCATGTTGTGCCATATAGACATCCTCCTCAAGGTCTCCATTTAGAAATGTTTCTTTTACATCTAGCTGCTCTAAATGCAAATTCTTTGTAGTCACAACACGTAAAACCAGTCTGATGGTAATTATCTTAACTACAAGAGAGACAATCTCATTGTAATCTATACCTTTGGTCTATTGAAAACCATTTGCCACAAGTTTGGCCTTGTACCTCTTGCTTCCATCATGTTCTTCTCTGATTTTGTACACCAAATATTTTGCAATCCTTCTTTCTATATGGCAACTTGGTCAATGACCAAGCCTCATTCCTTTCTAGGGATGACATCTTGTCTTTCACTGCAAGCTCCCATTGTAATGAGTTCTCTTATTGCATTACTTCTTAATTGCACTTAGGTTTGCCATATTTTGGTCAAGAGTAAGTAATGCATGGATGTGGAATACCCCTTTATTGGTTCTCACTCTAGTAGATCTTCTCAAATTAGTTGTAATTGTGCCTAGATCTAGTATGATCTCTTTGGTTTCTACCAAACTCCTATTTCCTACAACATCATTCTTTGAGATGTCTTCCAACACTACTTCTCAATGTTTTGCTTGTTCTTTTGTAATCTCAAACCTGATCCAAACTTATCTTTGTACATAACATCCTCATGGAAAATGACATCTCTACTTCTCAACACTTTTCTATCATCTTCATTCAAAAGATAACAACCCATGTGATCTTATCCATCACAAATGAAGAGACACCTCTTTGACTTTGAATCGAGATTGTCCCTATCACAATCTTGAATCCTAGGCATATGAGACATAGCCAAAGATTCTCAAGTGTGAGAGATTCATCTTCTTTTGTAACCATTCTTCCTTAGGATCTTGAATCCCAACAGAATTAAGGGTCATCAATTTATGAGGGGTGCTATTGTGCTTACTGCATCTGCCCAAAATTTTTAGCAACATTGCTTGCAGTCTCATGCATCTTGCTCTCTCATCAAGATTTCTATTCAAGCATTTGGCCACACTATTTTTTTGTGGTGTCTCATGGACAATTTTGCTCATTTTGATCCCATTTTCTACACAATAATCTTTGAACTCATTGCTTCTATACTATCTACCATTATCAGATTTCAAGCCCTTGACCTTCAAATCTGATTGGTTTTCAACCTCATATTTCCATTGCTTGAAAACATTGAAGACATCTGATTTATTTTTTAGAAAATTAACCTATACCTTCTTATAGCATCATCTAGGAAGGTGACATGTAGCAATTTCTTCCAAGAGACTCAATTAAAGTTAGGGCATACACATTTGTATGTATCAACTCTAGCTTTCTTGCTCTTGGTACTCTTGTGGCATTAGTGAAAGTAACACACGTTTGCTTTCTCAAAATACATGGCTTGCAAAAGCCAAGTTGAACATTCTTCAACTCCAAGATCTTGCTACTTGCAACTAATTTTTTCCTACCCTTCTCGCTCATGTGACCAAGTCTTTGGTGCTATAAGATTGAAGGATAGATAGGATCAACAATTATAATCAAAAATTCTGATTTTCCAATAATATACAAGGTTCTCATTTTTTCCTTGTGCCAAAATTAGGTTTCCCTAAGTAACCTTCCTTTGCCTACTTTCAAAGGATGTTCAATATCCTTCCTCATCTAGCTAACCTATGGAAATCAAATTCCTCTTTAGTTCAAGAACAAATCTTACATTTGTCAATGTCCATACTGACTCTTTAGAGGTCTTCAAGTTCACATTGCCTTTTCCTTTGATATGTAAGAGACCAAGACCAAGGAGAGAAATAGGAGAATGGAAGATCACATTGGGACACTTGAATGTGTGTAAACTCCAAATGATTAGCATGAGCTTTGGGTCTAGTATTTATAGAGAGCATACAAGACTCTTAAGAAGCTTCCTTGAGCCACTTTCTTGGAGTGCATGCCAAGTTAACTAAGAAGCTTCTCAAGAAACTTCCTTCTAGAAGCCGCCTACTTTGCTTGCAAGTTAAGCTAGTTGGACGCTTCTAGAAGCTTCCTTCTAGTTACTACTTACTTGGGTGCAAGCTAAGCTAGCCAAGAAGTTTCCCAAAAAGCTTCCTAGATACTTCTAGAATATTCTAGGCTAATTTGGACTATTTGCTACTTCATTAGTCCTAACTAAATTCATTGCTAGTTGGTGACCTCGTTACTACTGAAACTTCAAACTCCTAGATGACCATTTGTGCATTCTAGAGGTGAGAAAGAGGCTCCCATGTGGCATCATGAAGGAGATACCCTTTCCAAAGGACCTTGTACTCCGTATGTTGTTGGCGGCTTCGCTGGATGTGGCAACACGCAAGGATATAATCAACTTCATACTCCTCATGATCATTGATTGGGATGAGAGGAGGAGGAAGAAGAGGTTGGACACAAGAGGAAAAAGAAGATGGGTTAGAAAAAAAAGGGTTCAACTTGGAAATGTGAAAGAGGGTGGATTCTCATATGACAAGGCAAGGCAAGTTGATAAGCAATAGGAGAGATGATTTGGGTGACATCAAAAGTTCCTATCCAATTAGGAGCAAGTTTATGGACTTGGGTATCAAGTGGGTGGGGTAGGTTACTAGACAAGAGCATGATCCTATCACCAACTTGAAAGGTGAGATCTAGATGATGGTGGTCTGCATATTGTTTTTGACAATTTTGGGCAACAAAGAGTTGAGATTTGGCTTGTTGGAGGGATTAGGATATGGTGGTCAAAAAGGTTGAAGTATGAGAGACATGAGATGGAGGAGGAGGAAGAACAGAATCTAGAACAAGTGGATCTTGGCCAAAGTTGAGGAAGGAAAGAGAGAATCTGATGCTTGCTTGTTTGGAATTATTGTATGCAAACTTTGCAGTTGCAAGATACTCATCTTAATTGGTATGGTGAATGTGACAAAGACACTAAGCATATCCTCCAAGGTGCAATTTTCATGTTCAGTTTTTCCTTCAGTTTGAGGATGAAAGGACGTGGACAAAGCAAGCTTGGTGCCAAGTATCTAGAAGAATGCTTGCCAAAACACTCTAGTGGATCGAGGATCACCATTGAAGATGAGTACACATGGTATCCCAAGATGTTTAAAACTTTGTCAAAGTAGATTTGTGCTAATGTTAGAGCATCTACAATATCAAAGGTTGGTGCCAACTGGATTTGCTTACTAAGCTTATCCAGAAACACCACAATTGCCATACGACCTTGCTTTGTCTTGGGCAAGAAGGTGATGAGATCCAAGCTCATGTGTGCCCATTGAGTAGATGGAATGAGGAGTGGTTAAAGGAGTCCACTCAGTTTCTGGTTGTTGGCCTTGTTGCATTGGTAGCTCTAACAAGAATGGATAAATTCTTAAACATCTCGTGCCATGTTTAGCCACCACCATTGGCATTGGAGGGAACCTAAAGTCTTGTTTACACCCATGTGACCGGTAATTGGTAAGTCGTGGGTTCCTTGGAGGCGCACAAGTCCTAGATCACCCTTGGCTGGCACATAAAGTCAGTTCTTATAGAATAGAGTGCCTCCTTTGAAGGAGAAGGGCTTGTACTTGCTGTCACATGCTGCAAGATGACCTTATATCATATGAAAGTAGGGATCTTGTTGCAAAGCTATTGTGAACTCAATTTGGATCTTGGAGTTCACTGACATTGTAATAATAGTCACCTTGATGAGAGGAAGAGAATTCAAATCAAGGTGGTGTGATAAGGCATCAAGGATGACAAAGAACCAATCAAGTTTGTACTCAAGTTTGATGTCAAATAATTGTAATTTTTCCTCCCATCAATGATGTCGACCCTTCATGTGCTCCAAATGTAAGGTCTACAACAATGGTTTGTGATCAGTTTGCATGATCACTTGTTTCCCCAAGAGATAATGTCACCTACTTTGGTGGCATACACCGTTACTAATTGTTCCTGATCTCAAGTAGAGTAATTCCTCTCAGCTATATTTAGTCAATGAGATACAAAGGCAATAGGATGTAACCCATCTGGGAATTCTTGCTGCAACATGACTCCAATTGCAAAGTTAGAAGCATCAAAATCAACCACACAAGGTAGTTGAGGATCATGTGGTTGAAGAATGGGTCTTGAAGACACCATATGTTTCAACTTTTGGAATGCTTCTTTGTGCTTGATGGTCCATTGAAAGCTTGAGTTCTTCCCCAAGAATCAGTCAATGGTGTGGCCACATGGGCATAATAGTGGATGAACCATCGATAAAAATGGGTCAATCCATTAAATGCCTATACTTCTGTAGCATCCGTCAGAGTAGGCCAATTAGTAATGGCCTTGATTTTCTCTTCTTCCATCTTGATTCCCTTTAATGAGATCTTGTGATCCAAGAAGGTAAATTCCTTCTACTAAAAAGCACACTTCAACTTTGTGCAATAAAATTTCCACTATTGTAGTCGTCTTAGGATTTCTTGCATGTGATTCACATGTTCCGCCTTTATCTTGCTATAGTTCAAGATATCATCCAAGAACACCGCCACATACTGACCCAATAGTCCATCCAACACCCAATGCATCTGATCCATGAAGACTACTAAAGCATTAGTGAGCCTAAAAGGTAGAACTCTCCACTCAAAGTATCCATACCTTGTACAAAAGGCAGTCTTTGTACATCTTCCCTATCAATGGGGATTTGCCAATAGCCTCTATGAGGGTCCAACTTGGAGAAGTATTGTGCTCTGCTCAATTGATCAAGCAAGTCATCAATTCAAGGCAAGGGATATGCATTCTTCACCGTTTGTTTCTTGAGCCCATGGTAGTCAATATAGAAATGAAGTCTTCCATCCTTCTTTGGAACAAATAGTACTGGTGCTCTTCAAGAAGATGTACTATGTTGTATGAAATCCTTCTCCAACAACTCCAAAAGTGTTGTTTGCAACTCCTACAACACCTTTGGTAAGACCCAATAGATTGGTCTACTCATTGGAGTACTTCTTGGCAATAACTCAATTTTGAAGGGCATACCACAATCAAAGGGTAATCCCTTTGGCAGATCATCCAAAAACACGTTTGCAAACTCTTGAACTATTTGATCAACCATTGCTTGATGAGGCTCCTACCTCTCCTCAGATTCATGTTGTGTAATCAGCTTGATCCACACCACACAAAAAAACTTATCTTCCTCCAAAGCTTACTCTATGGTTGCTTCATTGACAAACTTCCCATGTAAGGACTTATCATCGTTCAAAGCTTGCTCCATGGTTGCTTCCATAACAAACTTCCCATTTTGGGACTCATCTCTTTTCAAAGCTTGCCCTATGGTTACCTTCTCGGCAAACTTCCCATCTTGAGACTGACTATTCTTAGGTGTCTTACTTAGAAGTGCCAGACAACCTAATCAAAAAATCCTAGCTTGGTGTTGTACTTGAATTTATCATTGGTTCCAATCAAATTAAACCTTATGACATCCAAGCCAAGGCAAACCCAAAATGATATCATAGTGTAGAGGTATCACTATAAACCTCATACACTCCAAATACTCCTTTCTAATCCTTGATGTAATAGGATGTGAGGTACAGAATGTAGAACCCCTTCTACTATCTGTTATCATTAATTTGCTTCTAATTACTAGCTTGATAGGAATATATTATTCCTCCGCTAATTGCATGGACATGCAATTCTTTGAACTGCCAGAATCAACAAAATTCTACAACCCCAATTAAATATCATACCTTGCAAGTGAAGCAAACTTGCATAGGTCAAGCCTTTGATCCCATTGGAACTAAATCAAGTTCCCAATAGGTGGCGCAAAATCTCTTATTGGGATTTGTCATTTCCATGATCGATGTGCTCTAAAGACTCCATCAGGGCAATTTCTTGAGGTCTTCTATTCCTAAGTGGACATTCAACAACGCAATGTCCAACTTGGTCACTATAAAAAAACCATCATTTTGTTGCAATCTTTCTTTACCCGTTGTACCAAGTGGTCTCTATTGGATAACATCAATCTCCATTGGTGCCGGTTCCTCCACCCCTTTGTAGTGTATTAGTAGGTTTTTGTAGGTCAAGGTCAAGACCAGTTATCGCAACCAAGGAATCAAAGTGCTCAGCCAATTGCATGGCTTCTTCCACATTTTGTGGCTCTTGCATGGTCACCTCTAATTTGGTTTGTGATTTTAAGCCCCACACAAATTGATCCAGACCTTCACCTTTATGAAAATCTAGAATATGTATAATGATGTTTTGGAATTGCATGATATAGCTCCTTATAGGGCCAATCTGCATCAACTTTGTCAACTTATCTCATGTAGCTCGTGTGGTATTTATAGCTTGAATTTGACCAAGTATTGCGTTCTTGAATTTTGCCCGCATCAAGATTGGTGCAAAATTTGTCATTTAGCTTCCTCCACTTGGAATTGACCACCAAAGTTTTTCCATGCCATCCAATTGGCTAGAAGCCAAGATAATCTATTTTGCTTCATCTTGAAGATTACTAGTTTCAAAGTAGCATTCACAATCAAACACAAAGTTCTCCACTATGCCTGAAACATTCTTGCCGTCAAACACCTTGGGTTTTGGGAATCAGTTTTGATCTTCTCCATCTCAAATTGGTGCTCTCTTTACATGTTCTTGTTGTTGATGGTCTTGTTCATCCAACAATCAAGTAAGGTGCTTGATTTGTTGTTGCATAGCAATGGCAACATTGGGTATTGCCACCATGCATACTACTCTACCCCACTACTCCCAATTTATCTAATTTATTAATATATAGATGCAGCACATCCACCATTCTCCATAAGTTACAACTAGAAGGTTATTCAGATAAGGTAATCGCATGTAGAAAATCCTACCCAAAGTATGAGGTGATGAATTGTATGAAACAATACTTAGGTAGTTCTTGGACACAAAAATCCCAATGGTTTGGAAAAAATAGATTTGGTGGTCCATAAATTCCATCCATCCCATTCTTGCTTTGATACCAATATAAAAGACCAAGACCAAGGAGAGAAATACAAGAATGGAAGATCACATTAAGACACTTTAATATGGGTAAACTTCAAATGCCTAGCATGAGCTTTGGCTACGGTATTTATAAAGAGCATACATGGCTCTTGAGAAGCTTCTCAAGAAGCTTCCTTGAGCCACTTTCTTGAAGAGCAAGCCAAGTTAACCAAGAAGCTTCTCAAGAAGCTTCTTTTTAGAAGCCGCTTACTTGGCTTGCAAGCTAAGCTAGCCAAGAAGCTTCCCAAGAAGCTACTTACTTGCTTCTAGAATATTCTAGGCTAATTTGGCCTATTTGCTACTTTGTTAGTGCTAACTTACTTCATCGCTAAACTCCATATTGTTACAGATAACAAGAGTTTTTAGTCAATAAGGGAAATCTTTCCAAGGTTTCTTCAACAAAATTGTGCATGAACTCTTTACATGTGATAGAGTGAAATGATGCACCAAAATCCATCACTCAAGATTATATGGGACATTCTACATAGCAAACAAGTGCATCCACTTGTTATGTTGCTATGTTTATTGAGTTCTCTTCATTCTTTGGACTTTTACAATGATTGATAAAGTAACCATGCTTGTTGCAATTCCAACACACAATTCATTGCATATTTCCTTGCAGCTTATTGACTCACTTCTCTTCCTTTATTTTGATCTACCATTTCTTTGAATTTGACCTTGCTATGGCCTTTTGCCTCTCCTCTCAGAAAATTTGACAATTCTGATAAATTTTTTCTACAAATGACTTCATTGAGAATCAAGTCTTGTATATTGTCAAACTTGAGCACACTTGATCTTGAAGAATTACTTGTTGCTATGACTATTGCTTCCCAATTGTAAGGTAATGCTAATAGTAACAATGCTTGAACTTCATCATCAAAGTTGATCTTCCAACCTTGAAATGATTGAGTTGAAATCATCAAACTGATGCTTCTCCTTTCATCCTTATATTCACCAACTAGCAAATTAAGAATGCCTTGTTCAAGGCTTAAGGTTTCTCATACATATTTGACAATGACTTAATCAACCCGTGAGTGGTCTTCTCATGGACAATGTTATACACAAATTTCTTGCCAATGTAAATTTGACCACACCCAAGGCTTGTCAATCTAGAAGCTCCCACTCAGCTTTTTCCATCTTTTCTTTCTTTTCTGCCTCAAGAGGTAGGTGTTGTTTTTTCTGATAGATAGTCCTCAATTTGCATCTTCCAAAATCCAAAATCCTTACCATTGAACTTGTTGATTTTGATTTTCCCATCTTTTGCCATTTTTCACTTCTCTCTCCTAAGAATCAATGCTTTGATATCATTTTTTGGGAGAAAATTTGCAACTAGGAATTTAAGAGAGCAAAAAAAATCAAAAACTTGGCTATGTGATAGAGTAGAAAACATTCATCAATCTGGTGATGGAAAGCATGCATAGAAATTATGCCAAAGTTCATGTGGTTAGACCAACGTTTGCCTACATCCACAACTACACATGGTTTTTATTCATTCATGAAATGTTAATCAAGAATTATGAAAGTCACACTCACTACCAAGAATTGCACTATTTATGCACTTGCACTTAGAGAACTTTATCAAGTTCTAAATGTGTGGTGCAGATTGATCCCGTATCTAAACCCTAGATTGTGAAGTACCAATTGGAATACGTCACCTCACTCAATTTCACAAGTGGGAACCATGCCCATAGCCTTCTCACATATCACATGGTCCTGGAGGCATGCCCATATGAGCCATTCCCTCAAGTCTCATAGCCATGCTTACATCTCTTGCACTCAAATCTAGCAACTCCTATAGGATACATTTGAACTCCAAGTGAGCGTAACTTCTTTTCTAGAGATCCATTTTCAATGATTTTGGTGTCTATGGAAAGCCCTTGATAGGATGCTTCAAAAAGGTAAGGCTTCCCCCATTTTCATTTTTATTCATAAAGATATGGTTCCTAACATGAATATCTTTTTGTTCATTCCCATAAATGGAATCCCATAATGGGAATATCTGTCCCATACTTACACTTCCACACTCCCATAGAACATTTGTCTTGTACTAACTCTTCAAAATTCTCATGATAATTATCCTATGAAGCATTTTAATAAAAATTAGACTCTACACTTAACATTCTTTGACTATGTTTGGATACCTTTGTCTCTATTACAATTGGTGATACCCTTGTCTCTTTTTGAGCACTTGCATCACCACTTTGACATTCTTCTTAGTGATGTAGAATGAGGTTCTTTGCAAAGGAGAGGACAATAGGCTACCTCCTTGGCCATGCTCATATTGTACTACTAATAGTGCATATAAGTCACTTTACAAGCTTTGGGTCTTTAGTGACATGCAATTGCAATAGGCACATCCATCATAGTTAGGATCCACCTTCCCCACTTATCAAACATACTATTGGAGGACCTTTACCACAAAATTCAAGAATAGGCTTGTATTGGCTATCCACTCCTTTGTTACACTTAGTGCTAGTTTGCACTTGCTTTTTCCAAGGATGCATTTGGGCTTTCTTTGATCTCTTTCTTGGTCACTTTGGACTGTTGTGCATTGTAGTATTTCACTTCCTTTTGCACTTTTCTGTCCATTTTTACTCCTTACTCCTTTCCATTGGGGTACTATATATATATATAGTCTCCATTGGAAAAATGATAGAAATCGAAGATGGATTGAGGGTGGGTTGAAGTTTACAAATCTTGTTGGCTTGATAATTTTCTCAGAAGCAAGTATAGTAGCATAATTAAGGCTTTTGTAGTTAGTCCACCTTTGGAATGGATAAAGGAGCAATAAAAATGTGGAGATTATGTAAGAGAGTTGACATTGGCTTTAGATGCAAATATATGCAAAGACTTTAGGGTGTGTGCGGTAATTCAAATCCATTCATATGGAGAGGCCAAATCCTTTGATTGCTGTTGGTGTTGCTTTTCTTTTATTGGTGGGCTGCCTGATATAATCAGTACCCCAAAAAACATCATCAGAATGGACAAGTTTGAACTCCAAGATGATGTATAATTGATCTCCTCTACTATTACTTTTGCTATTTTGATCCTAAATCACCACCAATTGATTGCCTCTTTGCTTACAAAGAGCAGTAGGAAGCATATTCTAGAATATGCAATTGAAACTTTCATGGCCCTTTCTCATCACGTTCCTATTGGAATGAGGCAAAATGAAGGATACTCGTCTATTTTTTTTCTATATCACATTTCCAAATGTCATGATGGTGGCAACATGGAGCATTAGAATTATATGTGGAAGATGTTTTTTATTTAGCTATCCTCTCAAGTTGGCTTTCAATCTGATTATGATCTAAAGAATTGCAAATAGATGATTGAAATAGCTTAGTATGTGGATCTGGTGCTTTTGATAAGGAGGTAGAGAAATCTGAACCTCTTCCTTTTCTTTTCTTCCCTTTGCTTAGATTCCTATCTCTAGTCAAGTGAGGGATGAAAACCCAAGGTCAGATTGATTGATCAATCTAAGTGGGTCATGCAAGAGACAAAAGCTACAATAGGGCATCCTTATCCTTGCTACAATCTGATTTGAGTTATGCCATTACGAGGCAATCACCTTGGACTGTTGTCCTCACAGTTTCCACTTCAGAAATTAGTGTTTGGGAGAAATTAATGTGGATCAGGGCAGAATTACTTCTTTGAGGGAGAGAGTAACACTATGCACCAAGGCAAGACAGTAGGTGCATGAGAAACCATTTCATGGGAGCACAATAAAAGGTTTGATGTATGCTCAAGTAGGTTTGTGTATAGTGCAAGCAAGGACAGGATGATTGGATAGAGCAAGGACATGTGTGCTTACATTAGACCCTTGGGCTTGGGAAATTTGGGACCAACACAACACAATAGGACCTCCCTATTTGGTTCAATACACATGAGGTATTGGTGCATTTGAGAATTAGAGATTTTTCTGCATACAGAATTCTTGTATCAAATGGTTATTCCATTAGAGGTTCTTGTAGCAATGGGTTGTTCTATACAAGGTTCTTGTACTAGAGGGTTTGTCATTTTTGGCATGTTTGGGCAATTGGACCTGCTAGGCAATTGGATGTTGGAGGAAGAAGGAGGTCTCCAGAGGCCATAGCTAGGCCCTCTCACTTCCCTTGCACACTCTCTCTTTTATGTTTCTCTTTGTCCTTTTTGTTTATCTCTTTTGTGTTTTGATATTGACTCTTTGTCTTCTATGTCTTGCTCTTTTGGGATGGCATTTCCTTTGTCCTCTTTAGGGTGTACACACATTTGTAGAATCTCTCTTCATGCATCCCTTACACTTCCTAGCATGAGGCCATAGAGGGACTACCTTAGGTGTCACTCCTCATCTGGTAACCCATACCCCATATGTGACATAGGGTTTGTAGGGCCCTTACCTTGTCTATTTTAGCATACACTCATAATTGTTGACACTTATCTAGATAGATCTCCTTTGATCCTTAGATCATGTACTTCTCTTCCATTGATGGGCCATATAAGGGGTGACTCTCTTATGGAAGATGCTCCATCACTTGACCACTACCTCTCATTTTCATCATATGGACCATCCACACCCTCCTCCTACCATAGACCCTCCTCCCATCACAACCACTCCTCCACTCACACATGATTCTTCTTCTATACCAAGGCTATCATCATATCCATATATTCTATTTCATTAGTATCCTACTCAGTCTTGTCCAAATTGTCCATGGGTAGGGATTGGACTTGCCTAATATAGAAGAAGATCTTAATGCATGCATATACAAGTTGAGATCACCACTAGTCTTACCCCTTTAGATCCTATTTGTATGTTGATAATGGCTCTCTAGGCTCCTCCATACTTGTATTCTTGGTTAAACTTGTTGGACCCTCTCCAAGCATTCTACCAAGTTTGCCTTGACCAAAAATGTACACTTAGATCCTCTTTCTATTGTGTACTTTCATTGGCTCCACACTCTCTCTTATTCTATGCTATCTTAGGCAATGCTCATGGTAGAGATGTCGTCATTTGGATTTTATTGAGCCTTTCTCATGGTGGATTTTACTCCTTCTGGCTCATGTAGGTGCTTTGGGACATCATGAGACTACCTCTAGGATTCAAAGGTTTTTGAAAGAGTACACCATTAAGGCCCAAGTAGCTACTTTGTGGATTTCAAAGTCTCCATAGCCCCACACCCTACCACCAAAGCATCATTGCTCCTTGGTGTTAGGTTAGGTAGTACAAAAGTAGGTGAGTACAAAAAAGCAACCTAGGTGCTCTCACCCTCTTGACCACTGCTAAAGAGAGGCACTATGTGCTTGATCCCAAACCTTCAAATCTTTCTTTTGTAAAGCCATCTCCTATCGTCTCTTTGGACACTCTATACACTACATCCATCTACCATTGAGGACCTCCCATCATTCTTCCATGATTACTAGTCAGGAATTACAACTTATTAAGTCCTACTTTGCCCATGCATTACTCCGCTCCTTGCATTTCTCTACATGTAGGCTATCCAAACTATTTTTGAGCACTTATAGAGTTTCCTTTCCTTAGATGCTCCAAACTTAGTATTTTCTCTTCTCTTAGCATTTTGTTATTGCATTGTTTCATGCCAAGTGCCCCTAGAGCAATTTATCTTTTTGGTGCTTCTCATCTCCTAGAACTTGCACATGAGACCTTAGGTGTGCATCTCATTACCATTGGATATGTTTTCTTGCATTTGGTTTCTTTTACTCTTTGTGTACAATTGTGTTAGTCTTTTTTTCCAATTGTCTCCCTATCAATTTGTAGTGACTACTCCAAGGAGATGAGAGATAATGATTATGGGCATTTAAGCATCCTTGGACATCCAAATTGGATGGTGGTCCAAGTTGATGTTTCCAATGCCTTCAATACCATCTCTCATCCAACATGGTTTCATGCTCTTTGCTCAGTTGGAGATCAAATCCACTCCTTGATACCATTTATCCATACTTTCTATTATATAGAGACACCTCTATTCTATAACTACCATACTATTATTTGAGATTTTACACAATTGATATCAATAGATGGCATACGACAAGGGGATCCCTTGGGAGGAGGGCCTCTCTTTGCCATAACGCATTACATGGCTCTTCAATAAGTGATAGCTGATTTTCCATCATGTCTTTCCTTTCCTTCTTGGACTACACTCATATAGTGAGCACTTTTGAGGATGTAGTTCAAGCGGTGTCTACTTTCACATTTTGCTTGGAGGCCTTGGGTTTATGAGTCCAGACTCATAAATGCAAGGTCTAGAGCCCATGTACAATCCTCACTCCCTTTGACTTCCCACCAAGATTATATTTCCCCATAGGTGGTTTGAGAATTTTGGGCTCTCCTTTGGGACAAGAAGATTATTGCAGTACTTTCAGTTTAGACACCCTAGTGTAAGCCACAACCCATGTTCATCTCATACCCCAATTGGAGAATACCTAGGTGGCTTATTTTATGCTTGCACAATCTTACCTTCCTAGGGTCTCATATTTGGCACATACTTTCACTCCTACAAAGACATTGCTACCACATTTGAGGTTGTTTGAAAGCACCATCATGCATAGTTTCTCCACTCTCTTAGTGCCATGCATGCTCCCACAACTCTTAGATAAGTGGCATAAGCAACAAATAGCTCTTCCCATAGTCATGGGCAGATGTGGCCTCATAAAAGAGGAGGCCACAACATCAACAACATACATAGGAGCTTGGGCCCTTGTGGTTCCTCAATTAGCAAAAAGGCTCTTACATGAGGGGCTTCCTTTTTTGTTGGGACCCATCACGACAATGAATTCAGGCACTTACACTTTTCAGTTATATCTTTGGTTAGCTTGGGATTTATTGTTAGACCCAACACACACATCAGTCTTCAATTTTAATGAGTTTGTATTTGTTAGACTCTAGGAAGATTCAAACATATCTCAACAGCATATGCACACTCAACCACTTACTAGCATCATCACTAATGTGCCTCTACTTGACAAAGCTAGGATTATCTCATGGAAGGAGAAAAGCTCTAAAGCTTGGCTTGATGCTTCACCCTTGATTGACAACTTCCAATTTACTTTTGGGGAGTTTACCACAACACTATGCTTGAGATTGGGTCTCCACATAGCATATATTGTTACTTTCATAGATGGTCATCGCACCTTGCATGACATGGTGGTGGTGAACTCTTTACAAGCTGAGTCATTGGAATGAGCAGGCACAAAAGCGAGAGCAGCAATGACAATTGCTTCTATAGGCAAGGAAGACCACTACGCACTATGACTATCCTCTGATGCCTTTGTCCCTTCGGTGATTAAGATTTTTGTGCACCTTCATCACCACTTTGATGGTCTCCTCAAGGATGCAGCTCGGGGTTTATTGCAGCAAAGAGGAGCATTGCCAGTCTCTCTAGCAATGCTCACGTCAACACGTATCAGTCACATTGCAACGCGCTCAAGGCTTTAGGTCTTCATCAATGGGCGGCAGCGGTGGGCACACCTTGCAAGACTAGGGTCGTCCACCACTTACCGGATATACCATTGGAGGACCTTTATTATACCATTCAGGTGTAAACTAAGATCTCTTACTTTCATTGGTGTTACTGCAGTTCTTTTTCCTTTTGTGGGTTTGTGTTTGGTTCATTTTCCTTTTGTGGGTTTGTGTTTGGTTCTTGGTTAACTTCCGGTCCTCTTTCTGAAGGTTCGGACCTTGTGCTCCTTTTCCTTTTGCACTTTAGGTGTGTTTTATATTCCTTTCCCTCTTCCTTCGGTGTACTATTTTTATATATTTTATATATAGTTGGAGCAGTACTTCGTTCCGCATCTAAAATGAGCCTATGATGTCTCATTCGAAATCTACGAGGGTGTGTGTGAAGCACATTTCTGAGTCCTAATCTGCTCACTCGATAACAATTCCATGGTCCACAAATGCACAGATTTGAACGATGAACAGATTTGAACGTGAGCGCAATATTTAGGTATATCCCATAATTCAATTCTTTTGATTAGCCTTCAGTTTTCTAAGGGAACCGAGCCCAGGAATGCTTGTGTGTTTTCCTCATTGGATCGTCCGGTTGGTCCTGTGATTGAACAAGCCGGTGGTAATGAATTCGATTATTATCTCCCTGCTTCCCATGCTTACCTCTCCACTATACTCCACACCACACTCCGAAAGTATCCTGAAAGTCTTGCTCTTTCCAATCTACTGGTTTCGGATCCCAACCCGTTCATTGCTTAACTGCGCTCAGTCTGCTTGTCCTCATGCCGTAGAATATTTTAAATTTTCAGGTTGTATCTCATCCCATTGCCCCCGTCAACTGGAAATTATTCCACCAACTGTGCGAAACATGACTGCAAGTTGTGCTTTTAATCGGATTCTAAATATTTCCTAGATTGCTCTTATCGAATTTATCTACTTTCCAGCTCCGGTGACGGAATCTATATGCTTCTCCAGTTCTTGTGATAAAAACATGTTTCAGTTCTTGTGATAAATACACGTTCTGAAACAGACTTTTATCACAAATTTCACTGCGGCTAGGCGTATAGCTTGATCGTCATAGCATATGTCTATTTTGTCCTTTTCTTGGGAGATTCTTGAAAACTGATCCCTAACAACTCCGATGCTGAATCATCAAATGCTGCACCTCTTTAAGGCATGCTAAGTTGTTACCAAGCAAGCCTACGACTAAATGTAAGGATTCGGTCCAACGATTAGTTTGACACGAAGTATTCTGGAAATTCCAAGAAGATAAGGATTGAACAAAAACGTGTTGAGAGGCCCCGTAAACTATCAGTGGCTTTGCACGTCTGGCCGTTTTCGTGTATCACCTGATCGGATGATGATCCTGCACAGAGTCCATCCATCCAACAAGTCAAAGACAAAATGACAAACTCACCAATTCAGATAAACCCGAACTTCATGGTTCACGGGTTAATCAGAAGGTAAGACTATACTCTACCTAAAAGGAATGTCCCATGCATGGAATCTACATTCTCGTCGGAAAGATCAGTATAGGAGTGAGGAGAAGCCTCTATGTGGGCAGCAGAGAAAACTCCAGATCTCCGTAGAAATTGGTTTCTCAAGACAGATGTTCCCAAACAGAGCACCAGAAACATCCTATGGTTCATGTACCCCATACCAGTTGCGTACAGTGCATATCCGGTACAGATGGGGATCATAATTTATACGTCTGAAAACATGCTTGAATAAAATTATCCACTGGAATCCTATCCATTAACCCCTTTGTAAAGTTGAACTAGTTGAACCCTAAAACTCAACCCCTATCATCAAGGTCCAGATGATGAAGCCGGGATGGTGCCCAGCAAGTTGAGCTAATTTTGTCATTTACAGAAAGGAGTTCTAGACAAATTAAACAAAATATTTAGACTGTTGTAGAATATTAGTGAAAAGGCGACCGCGTAGAAAAACCGAAGGATGGGAAGACCCATCAAGCCGTTGTAGAATATTCGGTATTATAAATATGGGTATTAGTTTGATGATTGGCTTTTAAGATGTAAATTTAATGGTTTTTGAATAAAATGTGCTCTAAGTAAGGAAAGTGACTCCTCACTGGGAACACAAAACACCTTTTAAAATTTAATACTTCCTTAAGGATCTGCTCCACGTAAGAATGAATCCAAGTTCGAAATATGAACACCATTAGATTTCCGAGTCACAGTCTACAATAGAGAAAAAAGTCCACTTTGACATAATAAAATAGGCTAATTAATATTACTCAAAGATACACTGTACATGTGTAAGTCATTTGTCTTTTGTCCATGCCAGTGGGTTCTATAAAACTTTATAGTTCAGTCGATCAAAATTCTGAAGTATGACATATTCTCCTAAAAGCGGATGCCATTTTCCTGAATCCTGTCTCTTAGGTGTTCCATTATGCAATGGATAAAGTGTGTTGGATGTGAGAGTGTAAGAACACCGGACACGCTCATCATGAACCGTGACCACATGCTGCATCTTCCCTGACTTATTAACCACCTGCAATATTGCTCCCGTCCATTCGGAGTTCGATAGGTGTACAAAGGTCTACTACAGAGGGTGCCTCTTGTTATGCATTGCTAGATGTTCGAGTCGCAGATACGGAATGATACAGTAGAGCGATTATGGACGCAGGTGATACATCTCACTACTAATTGTCAAAGGGCACTGTGTTTCCCTAGCCATACCTATGTGGTAATATTGTCATTGTTCCCCAGATGACATGCCCTGTCGTTGAAAGTACAAGCAGAGAGGCATATCCTCCTCACACTAGACATCACCAAACTTGCAACGTTTGTCCCTCAATGGCACCAAGATGGACATAGTATTAGTAGATCCGTGGGGTTTGTGAATATCCTCTACCTTTGTTCGGCCCACCAGAAGGACAAAGATGCGAACTAGGGTAAACTTGTTACTCGCGAAATAATCATTTTCTCATTTTCTGCGGGTTCGAGTGTTCAGGGTCTGCACATGAGCATAGAGCCATCAACCAGCTGAAAGTATCAGCGGATCATGTTTCTCTAACTAGGCTCCTGTAAACTCAAACTGGGATTATTAGGCCACCAAAATTGCCCCAATGTTTGGTGACACATTATTGTCCTCTAGCGATTGGAAAAGTTCATCCTCCTGGACCAATATCAGAACCAAATTGATGATGCGTTTGTATCATCCATATGGCGTCGCTGGCGAGCTTCAGTTCTGATTGTAAACAACGTCTCTGCGTTATACACAAATGACCATATAAGTTGTGCTCCAAGTTATTTGCTCTTGCACGCAATTTGTGGAAAAAGCGCGATTAAAGACGACGGTACCGAGCCATTTTGAAGGCCTCCATATTTTCCATTGCTGACTCCGTCATTTGGGACGTCCGTCATAATCTCACCATCGATTAGGAATCTCACTTTAGATAACACTATAACGTACCACACTCTCGATATCCTTGTCAAGAGAAATGTGTACTGATTTCTGCAACTTCCTCACTTCTAAAACTTATTTTTCTAGATGTGGGGCACATTTTTGAGGTTGTGAAAATCAAATCTAAGCTTACCTCTCGCATGACTTACAAAGTACTCCTCTACACTTGAGTTCTGGATACTGTCAAAGAGTTAGAGACGACCACAAAGTCGGTAAACGGACGATTTGGCTTACTCATGTCGGAGGACAAAAGAGGTTTTCATTCTCTTCATTCTAGGTTGAGCACACTGTATCAACCATTGTTCTGTCCTTCCAGGTGAGGCAAAATATGTTATAACTACAACCTGATTGAATATGAAGACATGCAAGCTGTTTGGAATAGGTCTGTCTGCTTCCGGTCTTCTTTACTCCATTTCACAGATTTTGACTTTACACAAGAGAGCTTCTTTTGTGAACCTCCGCGGATGGGAAAATGTGGATATCGTTTACCTGTAGATATTAAGGAAATCATACATGTGAAATCATCTACTGTATTTGGCATACCGCGCTGCTGCAGGATGGTCACTTCAGCACTGATGAATCCCAAATTGGTCATTCCGCGGGCACTCACCAGGGTTTCCGTCTGCAGAGCATGTTGGACGAAAGCTGTACCGTGCATTCATGAACCGAGGAGGATTATGTTCTGACCACGGGGAGGTAACCCTGGTATACCCTTGAGCAAAAGTAACCTCTGGTTTGTGGGGAGTTACCTTGCGCGGAAAGACCCACGCGGGGCACACTGGCGAGGGAACGCCTGTAAACCGTAAGCGCAGGAAAGTAGAGCCATGCGCCTCGTCTTTTCACGACGACGGCCCTGTAAAGCCGGCGTCTGAAGCTCCGGGCAGGAAAGCGGCTAGGGGCTGGAAACCTATTAAGTGGCGAAACAGCGGTGGGCTTTCTTCTGAGCAACAGGTAGCCACAGCCTCAGCCTTGCCCGAATCCCGCCGATCTAATCTGGTTCCCTCATTGGCCATCTGCCAGCCGGATCCATTCTCCTTCACAAACTAGTCTGCCAAAGTCTGGCCCACAGTATTAGCCTTATACCGCCAATCTCACATCCGTCCCATCAGTCTTAGTGCTCTGTCAGTCAACGTGGTTTTCAAAGTTCTGGAACCGTACGGTCCTCTCGAGCGCATGTTAAGCCGACGTGGTAACCAGAGTGTGACTCCGTCCAACAGAGTCTATGTCAGAACTGGAAGGCGAACATACACATGCACCGGCGTTCTGTAGGTGTGCTGTTGATCTCGGCCACCGGTGTGCCCAACTTAGACTTCTCAAACCAGACTAACCCTGCTAGTTAAGTCTGGTTCGCGTGCGCGATATTATCTTATGAGGTTATCCCTTGGTGAGATCGTTCTGTTTGCGCTCGAACTTTACGGTAGATTTCTCCACCTTGCGGTATAGAACAGAACTGTAGTGGAATGGGCCGGCTCTGAGTGGTGAGTCATGGAGTTTCCCGTTGCCAGAGCCCGCATGGCCACTTGGTACACAAAGGAGAGGAGGATGAATTGCGCAGAAGCAATGGGATCGTGTGTCTTTTCTATCTTAGTCAGGAGAGTTCGAAACTCTATCTGAAAGACAACTTGGTTTTGCAAGAGAAAAAGCAACCACATAGAACACATGAAGGAAGGGAAGACACCATCAAGCCATACAAGAGAGAGATAAAAGAGGTAAAATAGGGCTAGGCCCCAATAGTATTGATATAAGAAATCTGCCCCGACCGCACCTAAGATATCCAAGCTATGCAAGTCTACAAATTACTAGAGCATCCAAAGAAGCATCAACTAGAGTGATTGCTCTCCTATGATTGCACCAGCCAAATACTCTTTGTAGAGCAATGGACACATTGTGTCTAAAGTATGTTACAAAGTATGAGAGTGAGAGTGATAAGATCTCGTGCACTCCTTCACAAATGTGTCAAATGCCATGTCCATAGCTCCATATAATTCCAAGGCTAGTGGAACAAAGAGGTGACCTCATTACAAACCCCTATACTTGGAGACCTTGGATGTTGTTGCTCCACTCGCCGCCCATCCAAGAGGATGAGTAATCACTCCCTCCAAAACTGCATCATGCATAGGGTTTGTAACCAAAACCTCCACCATTATCACCTGATCATCTCGGAGTAAGTATAAGTCTACTCTGACATGTGTTGTTTGCAAAGAACATGAACGCTCTCTCCAACCAAGGTATCCACTCTCTCATGCTATAGCAAACACTATATCCCTCATGGTATCATGGGTAGCTATCCTCTATCCTCCAAAAAGACATCGTGTCATGTGGACCACTATTGCATCTAGTGTAGAACCACACTCACAAGTGAGTAATGAAGATGTAGATGGGTGGAGTAAACTTAGGTGGAACCTTGTCGCTGTAGAGAAGGTAGCCAGTGCTAGTTTGGAATGCCCTAATGCACTGTCGAGCTAAGATCCAAGAGCTTGCACCCTTGCTGGAGCAAGAGCAAAAATATGATCTAGTGGCCTGAGGAATGGATGAGTCAACCAAGAGAGAATGTAGCATATGTTGACATTATTGTTCCATCAAGGTAGACTGCAAAACCTTTGATCCAATCTGACGATAATGAAGCAAAGAATAGAAAGTCCTCCCGTACCTATGGGAATAGACCAACTCTCATATGCCACAATAACACTTGGAGAGAAAAGGATCCCTCCTCTACCCTGATCACATATGTCTCCAAAATTGACCTATCAACAACCACAAAATGGGAGGAAAGTAGGAGTATTGAGAAAGCACAACTACCCAAAAATGCTATAGATGTCATCTCCTGCACAAATAATAGGCCTACTCCTCCTCATGAGATTGGTAGAGATGTTTGTCTACGTGCCAAATCCCCCATCACACATTTAAATGTCCTTTGGTCTGATGATATCACCAAAGACTCCCATAATCTTCCTATCAAAAGCTCTCAAACATGATAGGAAAATCAAGGAAGGGAGAACCATGCAAAGAAGGTATTCGATTCGATGGGCAATACAAGGGGAGAGTATACCAAATGCCACTACCAATCTCCTAATAGAGGAAGGTAATCCACATGGAGAATATCCTCTACAAGGGCAACATTAAGAAGCTTGTGATATAATTCTTGGATTCTATTGGCACTCCAAGGATCTGCTATACGTTTGCAAATGTGACATACCCCTTTGGAAGCTCAAGGTGGAGAGGGATACTTGAAGGGGACCATGCTTTGCACCTCGACACCTTGACTCTCAAGCCTACAAGATGTAACTTGGTAGTGAAGTGATCATAGGCCTGCCTAATCTGATCTACGAGACCCATAATGTATATATTGTTTGCTAAGGAGGGAATTTACACAACCTAACATGGCCAAAGTAGTAGATAAGAAAGCTCTAAAGTGAGTCATGGCAAAAAAAGGGCCCCTTAAAAGATCTCCTTGTTGTGTATTGACAATTGACTCCAAGAAGGTGATTCTCTCCTATGACCATCCATGTTGGTAATAAAGGGAAGCAAGAGAGCCATAGAATAGCCCAAAAGAGGTGAGACTCGCCAAGTGGGGGGATCCACTGGCCCCCCAAGCTCGCTAAAGATGGATGCTTGAGAGATGTTATTAAACACATTCTTAACATCTACCTATAGGATAGCACTCTCCAAACAGATATCTAAGAGTGCCTTGATGCCTAGGGTAATAGCCTCTAGATGTAGCTACTCCAAACTATTGTGGATTGAGGTGCTCTTAAAAGTGAGATTGATGCAGAAGGACAGTGGTGTGGCTAACAAAGTGCAAAAAGATCTCTCCAATAGCAATTGGTCTAATGCTCCAGGTACCTTTCTCCATTGCAAGAAGTTGACCAGCCCTAACACCCAACTAACTAATGTAGGAATATCTCCCCTTGTTACTGTTGCATCCACCTAAAATAGCTTGGTAAATCCACTAGAAGGATCATTTGCCTAAAAGCAATCTCAAAGATGCTCATATACCATCCCTAACAAGCCTCTTAAGGAGAGGCAAGGGGCAATGCACAACGCTTGTACAAAGAGTGACTTATCAAGCCATAAAAGCTACTCAAGCTGATAATCTAAGACACTTAATGCTACTCCATCTCCTACCATAGGATGTAGTGAGCATAAGGAAGAGATAGTCTCATTAGTGGGACTAGCCATAAACAAAGGATGGCACACTTGTGTTGCTCTACCAAACTCTCCCACCTAACCTAATGTCCTACTCCATCATAATTGAGTGGTCTCTATGGTATCATGTGGCAAAACTTGTCTCCTAAACATGTAGCCCAAACTGACCCCTCTTGTAGGACAGCCCAATCTCTTGCTTGGAATTGACAAAATCTAGCAACCGCCTCTCTATGCCTTGCGCATCCTCCTCTAGCATAACAAAGGCACCATCAAGGGAGTAAGAGGAATAAGAACCATGCTCACTCGTCCAAGGATCACGTGCCAAACTATCAAGTGGTAGGCAAAAAGTCTATCTAGCCTCATCATGGAGTGTACGGGGTAGCCTATGGAATAGACGTGGACATGGAAAACTAATCTCAAATAATCCCAAGATACAATCCGTTTGAGATGCTAACCACTCCCATCTCTAGAATGGTCAATGAAGGCATAAAGGAAACTTGTGTAATCCCGAGTGTCATTAATATCGATGTTGTCACTCACCTCATATGAGCATCCCAAGGGGTCTAATCACGGTCCTTGTGCATCCTTTCCACCTGGATCTTTTCCCCATGTGAGATAAAGTATCGGTGACACACCAATCATGGTATCTTGAGTCGCTTTGAGTAGCTCCACATAGGGAAGTGTAGCCATGGCTAGCCCAAGAATAACAATAGTAACACACAATGCTCCTTTCCATATCTCCCCATACCTGCAAAACCACAACCCCTCACATCACAACTCACATGAGTAAATATAATCTCTCCAAACCCTAAAACCTATAAACTCTTATAACTTTCAATTTCCATCTCAAAAATTTTAAAACTAAGTTACTCGAACTCAAGCATGAGTATCAAGAAATTAGAAATGAAAATTCTAGATCTATCACTCTCCATATGAAGCAATCACTCTGAAATCTAAAAAATCTAAAAGTTCTCATAACTTTTTATTCAATTCTCCGTAGCTTTCAATCTAGGTACAATAGAACAAAAATGGTAAAACAAATAGGATCATCAAACAAACGATTCACTCATGTGAGGTATTAGGTGACTCTCTAAAACTCTATAATACCCTTTCATTGGTTGGCCTCCCTTCTCTCTCTCCCTTTCCCTCTCTTCCCTATACCGAAAAAGTTTTTCAAGCGGGATGGAAATTTTGTAATTCGTTTGTGTTTCTAAACAGAGGAAAAAGTTTGGTGTTCTTCTAGGCCTTAAAAAGTGTAAGTACAAGTTGCCAATTTGATAGTCTTAACTTCGAAAGAACGGGCCTGCTTTGGTCAGCGCATACCCCCTCGAGGCTCAAATTTCACGAGGTACATGTACTTCCAAAGAAAAATCTAGCAAAATGACATGTTCCTGATGAAGAAGTTCAACACGAAGTACGTAGACGAGTGCGCGGAATACACTCCGCGATGGCATACACCGAAGAACATGCTACTGTACAATTTAGGATGATGACCGAGGTGATGAATCTCCTGCCTCCATGCACGACTCCTTATTCTGTTGTTGGCTTGACTCCACCATGGTTCTGAGTCTAGTCTAGATTCCACTACCGGTACTTTTAGCTGCGCATGTACATGCTTTAGTACTGTAAGTCAGTATCGTATTATCGTAGTTTACGTACCCTGAAATAATTTGAACAATCCAGAGCATCAGCGAAGCAATAGAACTGCCTGACAGTTTCAATTTTCAACCTTGTGCAGAACTGTTGGGTCTTTCCTTCCGGATAAGGGTGCGGTGGGGTAAGGAGCCGCAGCTGGTGCTTTAGGTGTGTGGGGTTAAATGTTGTTCAGATAGATGCTTTGGTTGTCACGAGGAGGACAAAGTTCTTCTATGGAGATCGTTTGAAAGTATTACTGTATTACAGAACCTGCTTTATGTATACATATATTGAATAGTTATCTATGCACGAGTGAACATCGAGCCATGCTTTGCACGTGGATATACATTATTCGTTTTGTATGCTTTGCCAGAAAGGTAGAAGTGCACATGATGATGCAACTTGCACGTTCCTCCGTTCAGCTTTGGAAGATTGGATCAAACGAGGAAGAGGAAGACGAGAGCTTTCAAGGTGGAAAATAATGAGTGCCATTGTTGAACACATAAAGAGATCGACCACATTCTCTACGACGAAGAGTAACGCTATACAACATTCAAAATCATCATGCAAGTCACTATCCTCTTTCACCTCGTACAGCAGAGGGTTTAGCGTTGAGACCGGAGACGGAAGATAATTCATTAGTCTGAATAGAAGGAAGGAAATTCCACTGTGAAATGGTAAAGAGAGTTTAAAGACAACACCACACTGATCGAACACATATGACCTGTCCTCCGAAATAAGGGACGTAACATGAGCTCGTCTTACTAGATGGATGATGGGGTCTTCCCGTCCTTCTCCTTATCCTATGCGTGTCGCCTTCCTGGGCTTAGACGCGATGGAAGATTTGGAATGTAGTGAAACCACGATCATTTGTCATTCCGGTTCGGAGGTTTGCAATACAGTGACCATCTTTGCATGCTGACTATGAGTTGACCAGACAAGAATCTAGATATTCCTCTTCTATACACCGGGCAACTTATATTGAAGTCATTGTTCCCTTTATTTATGTGTTATAAGGGTGAGCAGTACCCTCGAATTTCGCCCTGTTTCTGCATTGTCCGTCACCGCACAGGTCCTTGAAAAGGAATGAACACGGCCATAGATCGTGGAGTATGATGGGACTGATGCAACTTTTGAAGACGTCATGATAAGGATTTTATCATATCCGATAGGATGATCAATCCGGTCCAGTATATTTTTTGTGAGGCGGAAGAATGCCTCAAGCATAGGAGACTTACGTCATGGCTCAAGAAAGATTTTCTTTCCGCTTGATTGTGCTCTCCGAATCATATGATACAGTAGAAGGCTGAAAAACAATCAAATATCTGCTATAACTTGGAAAAGATCTGCTCGCTGTTTACGAAAGTTGGAAATCTCAACTGTTGAAGAAAAGACCTGAAGAAACTCAACCTCTAAATTCGGAGGAGGAGGAGATTTGGAGAATTTGGCTAGAAAATGGACGGGAATGGGCCCAACGATGCGGCTAAAATCTGGACTAGAAGCGTTGCTCAAAAGCAAGGCGACTCTGCACATGCACCTCATAATGGCCCATGATACTGTACATTATGAGACCATGCCAGCTGCATCCGAAACCCTAATCTAACCAAAATCCATACTTGATTATTGCTAAACCCTGACATGTCTCTGATACCGTAGACTGGTTCCCGGCGCGGAGCTTTGACCTTTAAGCCAGAATTCACTGGTGATGAAAACGCAACTGATGCGACGCACTTATCCATCCTAAAGCTGCTCGGAATCGGTAAGATACTTCCGGGTGCAAGCTGACCCGGTATACCAGTCAAATGTTTACCTCCAACTGTTAGTTTTTCGTAGCAAAGTGCGAAATTTGTTTTGCGTGCACTGCATCCGTTTGCTTCGCTAAATGACACGTGATTTTATCTGTTCTCACAAGCAGGACTCACGGGCAGAAGATTTCTTGTTTTTCTAAACAAACTTCTTATTACCGGAAGCAGGCGGCCGAGGGTTCGATTTTCATTTAGGGAGCCAGTGAAGTACTTCATCATCATGTGAACCCGGTCCCTTCAAAAGCCCTCTTTCGCCGCATGAATGTCGCTCGATTGATTGTGATGTATACGTGGCACCATCCCCGAGATATCTTCACGTGGAGCTATCCATATACTGGCCTTTCTGTGTCTCCTCGTCGTACCGGGTCTAGCCACACTTCCCCGGACCCTGGCTTTTAAGCCCAAATGATTCCGATGTCGGGGGAAGTAGTACGATGCACCCACCGGCTGCGCGTACCTGTTCAAGTGAAGGGACGACATTCGGCGGCTGAGCTTCCTCCGGGCGATAAAGATGGATATACGTAGGTAGGAGATGCTCTTCGGGTAAGAACGGGGTGCGGTGGGACGCAAAGACCAAACCGGGTGCAGGGATAGAGTAGAGTGGTCACTACGGTAGTACACACACTACTAGTACAGCAGGTGCAGTAGCCAGTGGAGGAAAAAGAGAAGCAAGGAGAAGAGTGCTGGATCAACCTTCTTTAGTGTAGGGTATACCAGGATGGATACAAATACTATAGAGATAATCATTGTATTGTAGACAACCTCGCGCAAGGGCATTTCGCATAGCTGATACTGCGCAGCATCATTCCTCGGGAAGAGATGACCTCGGTTAACTCCACGGTCAGGACCCAACCTAGTCCTCATTAAAGACAGGCACGATCACAGTTCTTATGTAATCTTGTCCATAGAACTCAAACACCGTGCCCTTCTTGTTAGCTCTGGTTAACTTGCGCAGGATAGGCTACGCTGTGCATACGGTACCTGTAAAGAGAGGGAGGCATCGGACGGACAGACGGAAGGGAAAGGACGGAACCCCGGGGACGCTGGGGTGGCTACGACTACAAGAACGTGGAGCAGGAAGGAAATTCATTTTGCTGAATGTTGCGGAAGGCGAGCGACGAGTTTAGTCTGTCTGTCGATTGCGATTGTTCAGTTCAGAGTTCCAGTTCGAGCAGGAGAGCTGGTTGCAGATGTGGACGAGAGAAGCAGTAGCGGAACCGATGGCTGCTGATTCGGAGCCACTAGGCAGAGGCGGCTCGAGAGTTGGGGAGGGAGGATTGAGAAGGGAACATGTAGTGCTCTAAGTGATGTGATTCGATTCTAGGAGAGGGGAAAAGCGAGACAGAGAGGATTCGATTGTCAACTATCGGTGAAGAAGAGAAGAGAGGCAAGTTGACATCTTCTAGTGGGAAGAAGGAACGAGGGAAGTGTCTCTCCTCGATTGCCTGCTGATGACTGGAAGTCATACCTCGGAATGAAGCACAGAAGCCGGGATTTTCTACCGCCGGTGATACTGTCGTTCCCAGCCTAAAGAGCTTTGCTCGTCCCCGAGGTTTATTGCAGTCGAACTCTATAATTTCCGCTTCTATTTCGTCTCTCATCTCGCCAGGACCTCGTGCGCCGCAAGATTTTCTTTACGGTCGTGCAATACTGTGGCTGGGCTAGCTGGTTGAACTTGTCGTCTCTAAGTGTTGTCTCGTCTAGCGAGTGATTTGGCCACCCCCTGTAGATTGAACAATTCCTTCCTCTTTACTGTTGCCATTTCTCTTCTGAGTTGTAAGTAATTAGCTCCTTAGCTCTTACACTTGGCCTGGTCTCCCGCCCTTGGTAACACAGGGACTGAGATCGTTAGCTTCCTTCTGAGTGAGATCCTTTTCTTGTGACAGAGCCGTGTGATTGAGACGGGGGTACGCCTTTTTTTATCTCTCGAGGAGTGAGTGAACAAACCGCCCATACAGTGCTTCTTTCTGAAGCTTCGGAATGATGAGGACATGTAAGGGAACTATGAGAACATTATTACGAAATCGCAAATGCAACTCCTAATCTCCCTAGTCGAGCAGGACCGGGTCCATTTAGTCGACCGAGATAAGAAAGTAGTTGAGATAGACCGAGAGATTACTCGCTTGTAACCAAGGAAAGACCCTTTGTATACGGTCTGACGTGGGAAATTGCTCGTCCAGGTAAAGGATTTCGGATCAGCGCACCGAATCAAGGAAGTATCAGCACCGGTTGCCAACAGACCGCCTTTAGAGGTGAGTTCATTATGGGAAAGTCACGACGGTTTCTGAAGCTGTAGATTTTATGTGCGGTTTTGTTACTGTGTTGCGTGCCGATGGGTCCGGAAATCTTGCCTCCGAGTAGCCGACTGAGAGGATGAGGGAAGACAAAGGAATAAAGAACAACGCATGGCCCAGGGAATTAGACAACTGTGAGCAGCTACATCCGATGAGCAGCGTAGAGAGATCGTCAGTAAGCATTTGAGACATGTCGAGAAACTCACACAAGAAAGAACACATCTTACCCCCGCCTTGCACAGACATCAGAACCTTTCTGACCTTGAGTCGAGAATATTTTCGAAGCCTGTGCTTAAGAAGTAATAGGTCGAGAACTTGATGCCGTAGATGCCTTAGGTAGCATTTGATAAATTCCTTACTGTTTGACTCGCAGACCATGAGTCACTGTGTTCCAGACTGGGATGGTAACGGTGGAGAGTTAGATGCCGTCCTACCCTCGACCGATTTTGCTCTGCCGGTTAAGGGAAAGTGGGAGTCTTTGCCTCATAAAAGGTCGCACTTGTCTGATTTGACGTTTGTGTAAGCGCTTGCTCTGGCTTTTTATCTCTCGTGTTCTTGATGCCAGCGTTTTGTTTCTTGATTGGTTATCCACATTAGAAATTCCACTGGCGGTGTTGACTTGTTGCTCTGCTGCTTGATTCAGTAAGTCTCGAGTTCTGAGGCAAATTCTTACCTTTCTGCTTCTTCTCATCCTCACAGGCAAGCTCATGGTGGCATTGAACCAGAGTGGACAGAGGATGGTCATATAGCCGCGATGCAGGGCCAAGGTAATAAAGGGAACAAGCCCGTGTGGCAGCAGCTTAATTTTGCGAATACTTGGTCGACAGGACAGGAGACGGAAGACGCCGTTACCCCGGTGAAGCCTGTGAATGCATCGTCACCTGGAAAGGACACTGTCCTCGTGGCACCTGAGCCTGTCGATCATGAGGATGAGATGGTTTCCTGGCTTCAGTATCCTTTAGATGACTCCCTCGAGAGGAACTATTGTTCGGAATTTTTTGGAGAGCTCCCAAACTCCAACATATCGAACATGCAGATGATGAGAGATGCTTTTGGGGGACAGAACCAAGCAGCTGGACGCAACAGTAGAAACCCAGGGCCTGTGAATATAGGAAATAACACTTTGAATAGCAGAGTATCTAGTGCGGATGCGGCGATGGCTATGGGAGCTGGGCGAGCTGCCGGTCTGTTACCTCAAGCAGGGGTAGAAGCTTTCACCAAAGTTCGTACTACTATGCAGCCCTCATATCATCATGGAGGGAAGTGGCCTTCCAGTGGTAACCAGAACAGCAACAACCCCGGCAAGACTCTAGGTGCGGGGCCATCGAGTCAGGCAAGTCCCGGCCCGGGCTCAAGATCCCCTCCAATGACCACCCCCATGCTCCCTCCCAAGTCTCAGGGACACAATTTTCCACCTCCGAGAACGTCAGGTCCTCATATGAATTTCTCCCACTTCTCGCGGCCTGCTGCAGTGATGAAGGCCAACCTTCAATGCTTAGGAATGACTCATGGCACTGTGGCTCCTCATGGCAATGGTAGCGCTAATGTTCGCCTGAAAGCCCAATCGTACAGTGGAAAGCCACCAGTGGACGCAAGCACTTCTTCGGGTTCCTCCATAGCTGAGTCTTCTACCACGAGGCAACGCAGCGGAGCATTCCGGAAGGAAAGTGAGAGTCAAGTAGACGGGGGTTCGGAAGCCCAGCAGAGCCTTGGAGCTGAATCTAGTTGGCCTTCCATGCAGAAGGACGGCGATGCTGTCAATTCCAGCGTAGATGGCATCGACTGCGATTCGAAGCTCGGTGTAGCCCATCCAGATGCCTGCAGAAACTCTAGTATCACGGGTAGCGCGGTACTAGGAACGACGGAGAAACAACAGCAGTCGGATGTGCAGGAAGCCCAGGAACCAACAATAACATCTTCTTCCGGTGGTTCGGGAAATAGTGCTGAGAGAGGGAAAGAGGCTACTGGTGGGAGTGGCAAGAGGAGGACAAGAGAAGGAGAGGAGTCTGAGTGCCAGAGCGAAGTGAGTAACTTGTTGCAAAATCAAGCCCAAGCCCAAATTGGGGCTGTAGCTCACAGGGTATGTGATTCAGTCTGTTCGGTTACTACTGTTTCCTCGCCAAGTGGTCGAATGATGATTTGAGTTGCTTTAATATGCGTCAGTTTGCAAGGTTGTTGGCCGCTGATTGTTCTTGTCTATTCTTGTGGTTAACAGCAAGATGGAGGAGAGGATGAAACGACCGAGCTCAAGAAACCTCAACCGCGAGGAAGTACTACTAAAAGGAGCAGGGCTGCCGAAGTCCACAATCTTTCCGAGCGAGTGAGATTCTCCTTTTGTCTTGTGATTGTGTATCAGATGGATGGCCTCGAGCTGCTGATTGACTCTTGTTGACCCTGCCTGCAAGTAAATATTTACCGGGACTTCCGTTTGTTTTTTGCAGAGGCGAAGAGATCGTATTAACGAGAAAATGAAGGCTTTGCAAGAGCTGATTCCCAACTCGAACAAGGTTCGTTTCGTTCTTCCTAGCCCATCACTGTGGCCCCGCTAATCAAGATTGTTTCTCTGGATAGCACCAGCTTATCGTGTAGACTCGCCATGGTTGTGCAGACAGACAAGGCATCGATGCTGGACGAAGCAATTGAATATTTGAAAATGCTTCAGCTGCAACTTCAGGTAACTTTCTCAATCCTTGACTGGGGCATCCTTATACTTTCTAATCCTAATTTTACAATCGCAAGTGGTTGATTGTGCATAACACTGAATTCACTTTGCCCTCTTTAGCAGATGATGTCAATGCGAAGTGGAATGAGTATCCCCTCTATGGTGATGCCGGCAGGAATGCAACACCTTCAAATCCCCCAGTTGCCTCAGATGGGGCCAATGCCCTCCATGGGGATGGGAATGGGCATGGGGATGGGGATGGGGCCCATGGGCATGGGAATGAGCATGATGGACATGGGAGGTGGAGCTCCTGGTCGACCTATGATGCCGTTGCCGTCTCACAGCGGACCGTCCCACTCGCACAACGTATCTGCAACCTCACCAGCTGTTTCGATGGTAGACACCCACGACCATCGCTTGCAAAACCCAAGCGTCATGGACTCGCTGAATGTGTACCTTGCACAACAACACCGGCAAATGCAATTGCCTCCGCAGGTCGGTTGTGTTTGGAGTCTTATTGTAGTGATGGCTTCAACCTCACATAAGGAAAGATTGGTCGACACAAGTCGAGGTGTAAACTTACTGATGTCGGTCGTATGTCGTTCGTGCAGCAGATGAACATGGACGTGTACAATGCCTACATGATGCATCAACACCAGCAGCAACAGCAGCAGCAGCATCAACAGCACCAGATGCAGCAACATCAACATCAGCACACTCTCCATCATCTACCAAGTAGCATGGGGGGTGGAGCTCCTCAATGAGCACTGTCGATGCTTGGTGATCTCAAACATCATGCTTTCATTCCTCTCTGTCATTCTTCGTTGAGCCACGGAGTCATTCAATCAACCATCCAACCACTCACTGCCTTCTGAATTCATAGTTGTAGAGCGTGGACACACCTAGGTTCTGCTCCCACAAATGACAGGCCACTCTACATATGAAGAAGAGTGGGTGGAGGAGCTGTTTAGAGGTAGAGCGGGGCAGGAGCAGAAATCGCTGTGGCTGTGAATCCGTATACAGGTTGATGATTTTGCACTCTACATCTGAATGTGGAAGACGTGCAGTGCATTTCGGTACATCATGGGTTACCACCTCTTAGTTTTGTAGTCTAGTGGGAGGATTTGTAAACATCACGGATCTCATACTGGAAAGTACGATTGATCAGGATCCACCAAGTTTCTTGTAGGCGCCTTCAACCTGGGCGGCAACAGTGGTGAAGAGTGTGTACTAGATCGCAGAATGGGACGTGTATTAAGAAGGTCTACTGCCCTCGTATTAGCGGTGTACTGCGGTGCCATGCAAGACCCAGGGCTAGGGCGTTGGTCTTTGTACTTTAATCAGCAAGGATAATTGCTTGCTTTAACTAGCCTCAAACGTGGTCAGTAGTGCCAAAAGAAGGTGGTCAGTTTGTTACTCAATGGTCCCGCCTCTCTTCAGTTGTTGTGGCTCGGAACATCACTGTGCTGAAAGGGTGTGCATTGGCACATGCTGCTCGCTGTAGGATAGTGGAAGTAGAGATAGCGTTTTGCCGGAAGAAGATATGTGGGCGAAGCCTGCCGCTCGAAATGTGCCATGGTTAATTGTCGATAAGGTGCAGTTAGATGTTGAATTACATTCATTGTTCTCATTGGCTAAGAGCCACATGTAAAAAGAAATGCCAAATTACCAACAATGACTCGACTCCAGACTCTGGCCCCCCCGACTTTGTATGCATATTCTCTGAGTGTATGTTTGGGTCCTGCGCAGGAAGTAGCTTTTCTTGTGTAAAAGCTATCCCGCCATTGGGAACTCTTAGGCTAGGGAATTCATGGTCACCCGGGAAGCAAATATTCCTCAGATTTACATCCGCACTGACACTGGGGTCTCTTACATCACCGAATATTTGAGCATGTAGAGTTTAGTGAAATATCGCACAGCCTTGGTGGAAATTTGGGACAGATTGCAGGCGGGGCACCTTGACAGTAGTAATACAGGCATTGGGCTCGCGTTCTGATCAGCGAGAGGGGATAGGATTTACGTGAAGAGTTACCGCGCTCGACGTAAATGCGATTTTAATTTCGAGCAAAAACAATAATTTTCAAATGCCAATAGTACTGTTAGGATTTTACCTCTCTCATGGTACACCTAGCGTGGCTACACTGCATCCACACTTGTATCCAGCGCCCCCTGTATCCAGCGCCCCCTGTATGTCCTTAGAGTTACTGCAGATACAGAGAAAGGCGACCGCGTAGAGAAACGAAGGATGGGAAAACCCATCGAGCCGTACAAGGGAGAGACAAAAAAGGTAAAATGGAGCTAAGCCCCAAGATACAGATGGAACAGCACAAAGTTATTAGTACTTTATTTACCCTCTTGCAGCTAAGACTGTCAAAGTTTATGTACTCTACATTTTGTTGGAAGTCATCAGTCTGTTTCCATCCCTCACTAGTCCCGCCGGGAGTAGTAGGTGTGATGGAAGGAGAGAAGCGAACTAGAACAGGATACAGGTGTTACCGGTTGACTGGTAAAGTAGTAAGTAGACGTGGCTGCTCTTACATGCGCGGAGATTGCGTTACAAATTTTGCCTTTGCCCGGATGGAAGAATGAATCGCCAGCATTCAACTATGTAAGTATAGATGTGTGCCTGACATGGAAATTGACCCCTACGACTCAGTAAATTTGAACTCGATGCTTATATTTAATACCTATATCCATCTCTTTTAGATAGATTTCTAGCGAGATTACATGGTATAAGCCATTTTAGCCGACAGTTAGTGTGATTGCAGAGGTCCCTTTCCGTTTATCACCTGGATGTGTCTGTGCTATTGCAACTTGGCCACGGCTTTACCAGGAGTTACAAAGATCGTGTAAGCTGCAGAGGATGACAGCGTGCTGTTCCCGAATAAACACCACGCAAGTCCTGTCAGTGTCATGCACTTCACTCGAGAGTATTAACGGAATAAAATATTTAAGAAAAGCTGTTAGTTTCCAGTCTTCGGAGTAGGTGAGGTGGGGGGGCGAGGGGTGTACGATTTTTAAGACATTCAGAGAAGTACCGCAGTGGAAAAGAAGCCTCCGGCCACGATGAGTGCAGTCCACAGGGACAGAGATATAGATTTGATATAGTCTTCAAATGCCCACCCCGATATTTGATCATCCACAAGGACACGGTTTCGCCGGTCCCGAACACAAGGTCGTCTAGTCCTGCTCCTCCTTTTCCAGACTGGTTCCTCCGTGACTCACCTTAATCAACATTAGGTCGCCAATTAGTGCAAATGAAGCAGTATCTTCTGAACATTTATCGATGATCCTAAGTGGGATCCAAAACTGGGGTATCGATTAATACTAACTCGACGACGACAACTCTAGTGATTATCTTCATAGTGAAGTTGAGTCAATATAGCGAGAAACAGGCGACCACGTCGAACACATGAAGGATGAGAAGACCCCATCAAGCCGTCAATATAGTTTATGAGGCAACCGAGTCAATATAGCTAGGAGGCTACTTATGATTACGACTTTGGAATATACATTACTGAAAAGGATGCGGATGTAGAGTAAACTTTTTCCAAAGTAGAGCACTATATCCACAAGTCTAGACAACCTTGAAGCCAATTTGAGAAAGGAGAGAAGGAGACCACAAAGAACACAAAAACGATGGGAAGCACGATGGGAAGCCATACAAGGGAGAGACAAAAGAAGTAGAATGAAGCCTAACAAAAGAGGTAGAATGGGACTAGGCCCCAATAGTATCAATATTAGTATCAATATGAGAAATCTGCCCGCAGCTAAGATATCCAAACTATGCAAGGCGGTCTACAAACTACTAGAGCATCCAAAGAAGCATCACCTAGAGTGATTGCTCTCCTATGGATTACACCGTCCAATGTTATATGTAGAGCAATGGACATATGCTGCTTAAAGTATGCTACAAAGTATGAGAGTGAGAGTGGTACCCATGGCATCTAATATGATAAAGCTCTCAGGCACTCCTTGACAAAGCTTCGAATGCCATGTCGATAGCTCCATATAACTAGAGGAACAAAGAGGTGACCTTGCTACATACCTCTATACTTGGAGACCTGCCATGCTGCTGCTCCACTCGCAGCCCATCCATGAGGATGAATAATCACTCCCTCCCAAACTGCATCACATGTAGGGTTTGTAAACCACAACATCCGCCACTTTCACTTGATCATCTTGAACCAAGTATAAGTCTACTCTGATATGTGTAATCTACAAAGAATATGAACGCTCCTTCCAAGCAAGGTATACACTCTCTTGTGCCATAGCAAACCTGTGTCCTCTGCCCTCCATAAGGACACCGTGTCATATGGACTGTTGTTGCATCTAGTGTAGAACCACACTCACAAGTGAGTAACAAAGATGCAAATGGGTGGACCAATCCTAAGCGGAACCTCATCATTGTAGAGAAAGTGGCTAATGCAAGTCAGAATGCCATAATGCACGATCAAAATAGGATCCAAGAGCTTGAACCCTTGCCAAAGCAAGAGCAAAGTGTGCTCTAGTGGCCCAAGGAATGGACGAGTCAACTAAGAGAGAATGTAGCATATGTTGACATTGTCACTCCAACAAGGACGACTGCAAACCTCTAGTCGAATCTGATGATAGTGAAGCAAAGGATGGAAGGTCTTCTTGCACATGACAATAGAAAATCTCTCTTCTATAGCAATAACACCTAGAGAAAAAAGGATTCCTCTTCCACCTTGGCCATATAAGTCTCCAAAACTAGCCTATTAGCAACGACTAAACAAAACGGGAAGAAAGTGTGGGTGCCAAGAAAGCTCAACTACCCAAAAACACTATAGACAACATCTCCTCCATTGATAATAGGCTTAGCTCTCCATAAAAGATCAGTAGAAATGTCTGTCAATGCGCACAATCTCTCATCACACACTCAAATATCCCTAGTCCAATGATATCACCAAAGACTCTCATAATCCTCCTATCGAAAACTCTCAAACATGATAAGAAAGTCAAGGAAGGAGGAATTGTGCGGAGAAGGTAAGTCAGTCGATGGGCAATACTAGAGGAGAGTATACCAAATGCCACTTGTGGATCTCCTAGTAGAGGAAGGTCATCCACATGGAGAAAATCCTCTATAAGAGCAGCATCTAAGAAGCATGTGACAAAGTCCTAGGATCCTATTGGCACTCCAAGAATATGTAGTCCATAAGTAGATGTGACACACCACTTTGGAAGCTCAAAGTGGAGAAGGATACCTAAAGAGGACCATGCTCTACACTTTGACACCTTGATTCTCAAGCCAACAAGATGTAGCAACCTAGTCAAGTGATCAAAAGATTGCCTTATCTTGCATAATGTGAGTATTGTTTGCTAAGGAGAGAAATATACAACCTAGCATGGACAAAATAGTAGATAAGAGAGCTCTAAAGTAAGCCATGGCAAACAAAGGTCCCTCCAAAGGATCTCCTTGATGTGTACCAAAAATTGACTCCAAGACAATGACTCCCTCTTGTGACTACCCATGCTAGTAGTAAAGGGAAGCAAGAGAGCCATAGAAAGACCGCACAAAGGGAATGAGAATTTTTAAGGATCCACCGGCCTCCCTAATCTCTCTAAAGAGATGAATTTGAGATGATGCTCAAGAGATGCTATTAAAAGCATTCTCAACATCCACCTATAGGACGACACACTCCAAATGGATATCTAGGACTGCCTTGATGCCTAGAAATATAGCCACACAACCTCTAGGTGTAGCTACTCCAACCTGATGTGGACTAAGGTGCTCTTGGAAGTGAGATTGATGTTGAAGGACAAAGTGCGTGGCTAACCAAGCACAAAAAGACCTCTCCAATAGCAATTGGTTTAATGTCCTCCGTGCCCTTCTCCATCACAAGAAGTAGACTAGCCCCTAACACCCAATTAACTAATGTAGGAATATCTCCCCTTGCTACTATTGTAGCCACCTGAAATTGCTTGATAAATCCAGTAGGAGTATCATTTGCTTGAAAGCAATCTCTAAGATGTTCATATACTATCCTTAACAAGCATCTCATGGAGAGGCAAGGGGCAGTGCACAACGCTTGTACAAAAAGTGACCTATCATGACATAAAAGTTGCTTAGGCTGATTGTAAAAGACCAAGGAGAGAAATAGGAGAATGGAAGGTTGGAATGAAAGATCACATTGAGACTCTTGAATGAATGGAACTCCGAGTGCCTAACATGGGCTTGGGTTTTAGGATTTATAGGGAAGCATATAAGGCTCTTGAGAAGTTTCTCAAGAGCTTCCTCCTATAAGTCACCACTTGGCATGCACATTACCCAATACTTGGAAGGTACCAAGTAGCTTCCTAGATGCTTCTAAAATATTATAGGCTAATTTGGCCTATTTGTTACTTCATTAGTCTTGACTAACTTGTCAATAAACTCCATATTGTTACATTAATCATCTAAGACCTTTAGTAGTACTCCTCTCATGCCATAGGATGTAGTGAGTGTAAGGAAGAGATAATCTCATTAGTGGGACTAGCCATAGATAAAGGGTGTAGCACTTGTGCTACTCTACTAAAATCTCATGCATGACCCAAAGTCCTACACCATCATAATTGAGTGAACTCTGTGGTATCATATGACAAAATCTGTCTCCTAAATGTGTAGTCCTAACCAACTCCTCTTGTAAGATAGCACAATCTCCCACTCAGAATTGGAAAAATCTAACAGCCACCTCTCTATGCCCTGCACATCCCTCTCTAGCATAACAAAGGCTCCATCAGGGGAGTAAGAGGAATAAGGACCATTCTAACTTGTCCAAAGGATCACATGCCAAACTATCAAGTGGTAGACAAAAAAGCCTATCTAGCCTCATCATGGAGTGTATGTGGTAGCCTATGGTATAGATGTAGACATGGAAAACTAGTCCCAAAATACAACCCGTCTAAGATGTTAACCACTCTCACGACTCGGTCGGTATCCTTAGAATGGTCAACAAAAGGATAGAGGAAGCGGACATAATCTCAAGTGTCACCATTGTCAATATGGTCGCTCGCCTCACATGAGCATCCAAAGCGGTCCAATCATAGTTTTGTGCATCCTTCCCACATGGGTCTTTACCCCTTGCAAGGTAAAACATCGATGACGTACTGAGCATGGTGTATCTCAAGCCGCTCTAGGTGGCGCCACATGGAGAAGTGTAGCCATGGCTAGCACAAGAATAACGATCTCAACACACTATCCTCCTCTCCATATCTCTCCTTACTTGCAAAACCACAACCCTTCATATCCAAACTCACCTGAACAAATACAATCTCTCCAAACACTAAAAACTATAAACTCTTATAATTTTCAATTTACATCTCAAAAGATTTCAAACTAATTTTGAAAGAGATTAGAAATGAAAATTTCTGACCCACCACTCTCAATGTGAAAGAGTCACTCTAAACCCTAAAAAACCTAAAAGTATTTATAATTTTCTACTCAATTCTCCATAGCTTTCAATCTAGGTACATATGGAACCTGCATTGAAAATAAACAGAACAGACTATTCACTCATATAAGGTAGACATGTGAACTCTCTACAACTCTAGAATATCCTTGCCTCCTTTCTCTCCCGTTTCCTCTCCCTCCGCACCTCCCGTTCACTCTCCTAAGAATCCGCATATCCGCATCCGAAAGAAGTGCATTATTTAATCATCGATACCTTTCTTCTATGAAACTAAGTTTTATGGATTAGTATGAAGCTCAAGATAGATTGTTCCTGGCGGTACAACGATACACCGTCAAAGTACGCAAATTGTCAATAGATTACTCATATTTATGTCGAGATGATTTAGTAGGATGGGCTCTGAAACTGTTTGGCCACGGTGAGGCAGGTACTTATATCAAGAATATAAATTTCTATTTTATGGTGGAACCACCAGATTGGTCCATAAGCCCTATGCTCCAGTCAAATTTGAGATCCGCAGCATACCTTGGTCCTTCACATATCACTTTAATTACACGAAAGCATAGATTAAGCCACGGTTTGAACACTCTTCTCATGAAATGTGGGGGACAAAAACTGCTCGGGCAGAAAACAGCAGGCAAGTCCCATGGCCTTCGATTACGAAGTTCAATGCATTTCTCTTAAAATAGATCGTAATAGAAGAATACAACCTTCGAATCCCACATCATGATCGCTGGTAACGGACGTGAGTACCACCGCAGGTCCTCCCCTGGGTAATGTGGTGGCTACAGCAGGTAGTTTCGGAAAGAGGAAAGATTCTTTAACGATTTTCTGCTCTGGATGACTTTGTGGGTGGTTTCACAAGGCTACGTATCTCGTGTGCAAGAGTACATTGGGGTTTAACATGCGTATTAATGTCGGTCCTCCTCGGGACTCCAAGGCAGGTTCAGAAATTTGGCTAAATTCCGAAGAACAAACCAAAGAATAAGATTTGATCAGATCCCAGACATACATGTAGATCAAGGCTTAGTTACAACTATTGTTGCCACTGCGGCAGGTCGGGTGTTCTTAGGGTGAGAAAGAAGAACACAAAGAAAATTTATCGTTGCCTGCAGTCTTGTACGTGTATAATTTTTTTCTTGTAATTCGACGGAGATAAGATTCAATGCATGAACCAGCATCCGTACCAGTATGAAACATGGAAATCGCCAGTTGGTGACTTCACACGGTGATAGTCGGATGGTACAATATTGTATACGATACTGCACATTGCCCAAGGGAAAAGGGCGACCTCGTAGAAAACACGAAGGATGGGAAGACCCCACCAAGGTAGGGTTTCAGAAAGCGAATAGAAACTCCTGGGCTAATAGGACAAAAGGTACGAGAAGAGAGTACCGTTGTACAACAACAAGAGTACAATTTTTCCACCACAAGATAGAGAAATACAGTACCACAGTCTAAAGAGGACGACGATCGAGTCACCAGATTCAGAACTTAGTTCAAGCGAATGATTCGCGCGTCCAAGATGAAAATTTTGCCCCTGCGACTCGCAAATCATAAAACGGGTTAACAGGATTCTGTACCATGCTCTGAACAGGACCAAGAAGGCCGCGCTTCTATCTACGGACGGAGGTCTTTTCTCTAGACTAGTTCCCTTTCTCGGCACAAATGCGCTGGAGAACCCAACGAATGTACCCCACTGGCTGTCCACGATTACAGATCCTTGCACGTATGCCTTGGGAAGCACAGAAACACGATTGGTCTATGAGCCGATTTTGAATTCGACTTCTTATTTGTATCCGAGTAAACAAACCAGTGTTTAGGTTGGATACAAACGAGGGTGGAGAAGAGTGGGAATATCTGCTGGCTGTGGTGTAGAGAAAAAAGGCGACCGCGTAGATAGGTGAGATAGGTGTAGATAGGTGAGAAGTCACATCAATAATGCAGAGCAATCATCAGTTGTTTGTTTCAAATATATCATACATATTCAGGACACACTATTCAACGTTCGACACTGAGAAGAAATGTAAGACAAGGGGGTGTGGGTCCTCCTCAATCCTCCTTCACTACGAAGAGAGAAATGATGAGGACCAAAATAACCATCTCGTCTTTTCCCGGGGTGGGACCTTGGAGGAAACGTAAACAATTTGCGCAGCCCACACAAGAGGGTCGCAACTTGACCTCACACCATTCCATCATAACGTGCTAGTCTACTAGTGTCAAAAGGGAGCAAGAACTTGCGGATCAAACCTGGCTTTTAGACGCTCTAAACCAAACTACCGCTAATCAAAAGGCTTGGAATTGGAACATACAGTATCGTATTCACCTCGTTATTGCATTTTATCATCATGGCGGTTAGTGCAGAGAATTAATGTTCATCACATCGATGGGAACTGCGATCGGACGTCTTATTTCGTAAACTTTGTGAATGTCTGTGTCTGAGAAACCAGATCGAGTTACCTCAGCTAATTAGGACCTAGTACTGGGAGGAGAGAAACGTATTGGAAGAGAACGAATAGGATAAAAGCTGAAACCACAAGCAAAGAAGGTGCCCAGACGCCTTACTCGTAGTGTCAATCCTCAGTGGGCTCATCATTACTTAGAATGAGCAAAAATGACTCACGTTATGCCGGTCACAGCACTTCTCCAAAAGCCCAAACCAAGGCAGGGAGGAGGTGGCACGGAGATGGTGAAAAACCAGATGAAGGCAAATCCGAGAAAAGCGAGAGTGAGAGATTGACTTACTGTAGACAGCAGGTCGCTCGACATATCTAGCTCCTTTGTTTTAGGGAGTCGTACTTCGGACACACTTTGCATTCATGGATTACGGAAGCGTGAGAGATGGGGAAGGAGAAAGAGTCAATAAAGAAAAGATGTTAGATATCTTCCACAGATAGATGCTTCGGAAGCACTGCAGTACGTCACTTGCGCATATGTAAAGAAGGTAAAACGAAGACAGTACAGCAGGAAATACTTTGAAGGGGAAGGGAATGAGAGCCTCATGAGGAGGTCACGAGTGTTTGTTCCTCAAAGTAACGCTCTGTGGAACGCGGAGGTGTCTTCGACGTGAAACTGAACCCAAAGGAAAGAAAGTCACCTGGACATGGCAGCTCTGCTTAATTAGAGATTCCGGCAAAGCCAGGAGGGACCTCAACTCTTAGAGAAGTTGGGCACAGATTGTCCCAATTGCTACCCACCCCGAGCAGAGTACAGGTGAATGTGATTTTTTACTGTCCCTCCAATGACGAGGGAAAATGGGACGAAGGCATGTCGGTATCCTGCCTTTGACAACAGAAGAGAGTGAAGTGAGCCATACCTATCCACTTCAATATATGCTAATCCATGGGCCTATTAAAGAGAGAGACCGGGGCAGCCAGAGCAGATAATCTTCACCAGAAAGCTCCTGGAGAATTGATGCTCCAGGCGCGGTTGATTCTGCGTTCCTTGACGTGATACTCCATGTATTAACCATCGGCTTAGCTTAATTGTCAATATCATCTTTGACCGAACAGGCGGGCTCGGGCTGGGCCCGGCACAACAATACTGGAGAACCCCGCAAGAGCGTTGCTGTGGGCCTGCTCCCGCTTTTACGGGAGCCAGGTTTGTTTTGCAATTACAAGAAGACAAAACACCTTGTCTGTCCGAGTTGTCAGAGGCCAACAGAGCTGCAAGGCATGGGTGTGCGAACCGTAATATGGTTGAGGGTCCGGAACAGACACAGATGAGAGCAGAGGGAAATCGAAGCTTGATTTCAGTGTGCAACTTGCTTTGAGTACAAAGAGCCCGCTTTGCGACCAATACATTATATGAAGTAGGTGGATTACCTGCAGCAGAAGGGAGAAGAAGACGAGGCCAGAAAGCGAATATTTCTCACTTCTACCACACCGAGTCACAATATTCCACTACTAAATCTTAAGCATCGGGACCCACATCCATTTATAAGATCAAAAGCAAGCAATGCCAGCTTTGCCGAAGGCAGTAGAAGACTTAATAGCCGACTGGGGTTTATTGTAGTCCCCATCACGCCAACTCAGTTAGAAAGGAGACAGCCTTTCGTTACAGTGAGAAAGAAAGCTGGCTATGGAGCACAGGAAGACTATACTAGCATGGACAGATTCTCGCGATGAACACTCTTAAACTGAACACAATTTCCTCAGAATTTGACCCACGGAGCCGGAGGTCAGTAAGGAATCTCCTGTTGGTGAACAATACCATATCCTACTTTCCCTTGGGATTCAGTATCACTATCGGGAGTGTCCCTGTAACAAACCCGTCCTTTTTAGATCCCAGAGCCACATTCAGTTCCCACACATTCCTGTGATGTAGATTTCTTTCTCACAACAGTACAGTATTCAGGGATGACCGGCACCCAGTCACCCCTCTCACCCGTTGCTACTTTCGATGATCCGGAATGGAGTCCTAGTTTGCAAGCGCCTGCACCACATACCTTTCTCGTCCATACGATATTCACCCTCCCCAGTCGACTCACATGCCTTTCCAGCGCAAAGTATCTACGTGTATACAGGAACTGTTCAAGCAGCACAGCCACCAATCCCTCCGTGGGATACAAATCCATTCCCTCCCGTCGGCCAAGAATATCCCATGCTCGTTCTTCTTGCCCTCACTTTCTATTGTCTCCACATCGTTCAGGCGCAGCGCACATGCTCTCGACGAATCACGCATCTCGGTTCACACCATTAGCTCTTGGGCACCATCGAGCGTCGGCGAATCCAAAGCCATAGTTCCGGAGTCCGGTGCGAGCCTGATGTTTTTGCTCTTAAATTCAAATCCGCGTGAAACTTCTTGCTGCAGCACGTTACAGTCCTGTCCGTCGGTTTTTCCTATATCTTATCTCTCTCTCCTCTCAATTCGTGCTGATGACGGTCAAGCACTTGCCTTCTTTGACCATGGCAATCATCGTTCAAGCTTGTCCGATCCGATACTGGAGAATGCATTTCATTCTCCTCTACCGGGGGCAGGAACAACAGATGTTCTTGCAAGCTAACGTGTATAATCCATTAAAAGCGATTTCATGCAAGCCTCCTAACGTGCAATTTTCAAATGTTCTACGATCAGCACATTGAATTATTTGCAGTATCCACGTCGGACCACTAAGTTGGCTTAAACACTTGACGGAATATTGCTACTGTTCTCGGATTATCTGTCATCCACACATCCCTTGCATCACCACAGAACTTCTAATGCATACATTGTTATAAAGGAACGCCCACTGCTGCACTGCCTAGATTTCTGAGACAAACATCGATGCATTCTTGGACATCGTTCCATTAACGCCACTCAGTTCATGTTTTGTAGGAACCAGTGAGAGCATTATGGACAATTTGTGAGTATTTGTGGTTGTTCACAAATGTCAAGAAAATCCGAATCTGTAGTCCAGATCCCGACTTTTCTACGTTTTTTCGGTTGTCGTTTCACTCCTGGGTGAGTTTGAAGTTGTTACCCGTCGTTATCTTTTCAATTGAAGATCAAGATCCGGAGCTCAATTGATTCGGAGTAAACACGACACTGTTCTGACAGAATTCTATTAGCCCTTGAACAAATTTCACGTGGTTGTAAGAATCACTCCAGGTTTGTATATATTATCAATGTATGTGCCTGCCATTGCCTGGTTACCGTACTGTCATGAAAATCGTGTGCACGTAGGAGCTATTCAAGCAGATAAATGAAGGAAGCTATTCAAGCCGCGGAAGACCCCTCATATATAGTTCCAGATTTCCTCCTCTTTCACACACGGTCTTCCATGCTATATACGTTTTAGTTTTCCTCTCGTTTCACATACTATGAAATAACCAACTTCTGTGTCCGCATGAGCCGAGTTACCAGAAAGTTGGAAATGTCGATGAACTAAGTAGATGAAACTACTCGATAGTCCCGAGTTTTTTTCTACAATACACCAATGAGTTCTCGATGTTTTTCGATCGTTGTTTCTCGAATCGTGTGGCAAATTCATACAATATCTGTGTACCCTGTAAATGTTCATGGCTGTGGTCTTCTACCCCCAGTTCTAATGGTTTGATTTGTCACAAAACCTACATATTGGACTAAATGATTTTGAATCATTTTTTGGCTGAGATTTCTGTATTGGAATAATCTATATGATCAGTCCACTGCCCTTAACTCTCTTGTTAATTAAATTGAAATCTCTCATAACATAGAAGATGTTCCGTTTATTTTATTGAAAAATTAAATTTGAGCCTGAAGTGGTGTTGTTCTCTATCTAAAGCAAGACACTTATTTTAACTGTTGTACTCAAAACTTTTTTAATTTGAAAGTAAGGAGAGGATAATATAATCATCATTATAAGTTGATCAAATAAAAAATATTAGAATAAATAAACGGAATATTTCCTAACTAAGGTTTTTCCTTTCATGATTGCTTGTTAATAAATTTAATATACATAGAGATATAAGATTTTCTTGCAAGGTTGAATTTCCATACAGGAAAATTTGATTATCTTGTCTCACCTTCATGTTAATATCAATAATATTTACTCACACAAAATGCAGAAATGCTTAGGGTGTATTCTACGGTGTGTTGTTCATGGTCTTCTTTACAGCCTCTATCATATACTTTATAGTCTAGATAACGTAGCAATTCCCTTGAACAGATTATTCAACTACATTAGTTCTGAACTCTATTAAGCCCTACTTTGCTTCAGAATTCGTCCCTTAGTTTTTTCGCATGTTTTATGGGAGGAAGGAATGCATGCTTCCTTCCGTAGATGCTACACACTAAATGAGATATTGAATGTTACGTTGGTTGGTTTCAATAGATTTTTTGTTTATAGCATATTATGCGTAGATGGGTTAGATAGTACAATTTACATACAAATTATACTATATAGGTACCTATAAATTGATAGAAAGAATATAAGTGGTAGGTGTACGTAAAGTCTTTGGTGGTAGAGTTTTATTCACAGGCCATTTGATTGTAAGTTTCTAGGAAGACTAGTCTCAAGCTTAAGATAAAGGAGCATTAAGTTTTCCCATAATATGAACAAGAGGAGATATAAAGTTTGAGCACCTTGCCTATGATCAACATGAAGGTACAACTGAATTTCAGACTTGGTTTGAAGGGTCCCTTCAAACCAAGTCTACACTCTTATCACTTAATTAGTTGCTTCTTGTCAAACTTCCCTCCCTCTCGGATTGAGAATGGAATCTTTTAGCTGTTCCACCAACAATGAGAATTGGTGTTTATTTATTGTAATTCCCATTGAGTGCATTCTCTCTTTTCTAATTCCCGGGCAATTGTAAATCGTGAGATTTCAATATCTCGTGAGCATAGTATCATCATTTTCTCCTCTTTTTCCCTAAAGAGCCAAAGAAAACAAAAGATGGAGAAAGATAGATTTAGGATGATTCAACAACATTACATGCAAATCTTATATTATATAGATAAACAAGATAATTAAATTTTTTTTAATAGTGGAACATGCAAGAAGCCCATACTCAGAAAGCGATTGCAATCACATAGGAACGTATTTGATGAAGCATAGGAGAGTATTCCTTGAGTCAATAAATAGAGAAAAGTTACAAAAATCATGCTAGATACATAAGATCATATAAATCAACAAGAGGATAGACAGACAAATACAAAAGAGAGCGTTGCATAAAGGGAAAACTCAAATGCAAATGTAAAACTATATTAAATCCACTCAAATTATTAATATCCTTATTTTGAGAAAAATGGACAGTATATTTTGATGTTGAGCTAACATTTCTCCACTTCCCTTGGTAAGTAGTGCTTAAATTCAAGTTCAAGAAGTGGAAAATTAATGCTATATTTATCTTAAAAAAACCTAGTCACTTCCTTTTGGGTGTACATCACTTGTAAAGTAAATAGGAGGAAAATCAATTCTATCAATTTGAATTGCCTAATGAATTTATTTCAAGTATGAAATCATCCATCGAAGATATAGATGATAGAGATATAAAAGATTTATTGAGACCTTTTATGAGACCAAAAAGCTTTTATAGACCGAGGCTATGAAGAAGAGGCTTACTTGAACCAAAGAAATAAAAAGGATTTTAAGATTTATTGTAAACTAAGAACCATTGTTCCATCCTTCTCCAATGATACAACAAGTCATGTAAGAAAAGAATCACTAGAAGCAAGAGAGAGGTACAAAAATTAGCAAAAATTAAAGTTCAAAAAGTGGACAAGATAGAGAAGCAAATAGCCAAATCAGAGGTCAAGAAGATGATGCTCTTCAAATGACATCAAACAGAGCTTGAGAAAATAAGATTCAATGAAAGGAAGAATAATTTTGAAAATTTCAGTTCAATGACTCTAGAAGTAGCTAAGGAAATCCACCAAAGAGATTAACAATATTACAAGTATGATTTTCCACACAGAATGCTAGAATATATAATAATAATCCAAATTTTAGAATTTTTTATGCCAAATGTACCTCTTACACTTCAGTGAAAAAGCTGAAAAATAGTACTATTACTCCTATTCTCATGCAAATATACATTGCTATACAACATACATCATTTTCAACATCACACACTATACAACACAACTCACACATAAGTCATACATGGACTCTAAAGTATCACAATTGTCCCCCTAATTGGCAGTTAGGTCCCTCTTACTCCAGATAGCCATCTACTCCAAGTATATGGTACCCTATGTTAGGCAAAAGATCAGGAGGCCGGGTGCTATCGAGCCCCATTGTTAGTCGCCTATCTGCAATCTATGCCATATAGAGGATGAACTAGCTATAGGTCAAGTACATCTGGGACATAACTACTGTCCTTGAAGAACCGCAATGAAGGGAGGAGTCAAACATGCCATATGCCATCTTCTTGAATAGCTATCACACACTAACATAGTAGTAGCTCCACCAGAGCCGCATAACATACACCCCAAGCCTACACGTACAAGTGCTAAGCTTGGGTCCATAGTACCATCAATGTTTGGAAGGTGGCATGGCGCACAATTATGCACATGATCCTTCCAAACAACACCATCACGTCCTTCCAACACAAGGACTCTAGATGGTAAAACCTCATGCATGCTCAAGATAGTACGGCCAGTAGAAATATCAAGTGTCATTGGTGTTGTCTACTATAGATATACAGTCACCTAGATGAAATTGACGGATTGAGGGTCTATAACCTCCTCCTTGAATGGTAGAATAATGTAAGGTATCCTTATGCTGAGGAATCATTAAGTTCTCAAAGGCCATTGGCATCACTCTCCAAAAGATCTTTGCTCATTGAGAATATATGCTCATCCATATATCTAATCATCCAATTCCGAAACTATAGTAGCATCTTGACAAATGGCTACAAGTAAATTTGGATCTCGTCTATAGAGTAGAAAGTAAAGAGAGAAGGATGCTAAGGAGGCTTGCCGGCTGGACCAATAGCCCATGGCCAACCAAGGTAGCTAGAGATCCTAATCTCCCAAGGGGCCTCTCTGCAAACTGTACTTTTGCAATCCTCTCTTCACTATCTAAACCACACTCTCTACTAAGCCATATTCCTTATGGTGATCTTAGGGAGGTAGTAAATGATCAATCAAAGTCTAATCACAAGACCTGAAACTCTCCCAAGACCTCTATACTTTGATCAGTCAAAACCTCAACTGGTGCACCAAAATGACCAAAAACCCGATCCAAGAACAAGTAAGTTGTCCCTTTACTAGACTTGTCAAGAAATGCCACCAACTCAATCCACTTGGAAAAATACTCCACCATCACCAAAACACATCAATGATGTCTCACAATCAATAGTAAAGGTCTAGCAAAGTCCAAAGTCCATTGGTAATCCAATCCCATGATAGGTAATGAATGTAACTATAGTGTAAGCATTGAATGATGCTCTAATTTGGTCACAAGCCATACATTTGGCAACAAACTACTGTACATTGGTCTGCATACCATGCCACCAAAATGACTCTAGAGTAAGCTATATGTATGCTTTACTCCAAAATGTCCTAGCTCCTCATGAGCATGACGGACCAATTGTGGGCTCCAAGATGGAAGTAGTACTACTCGCACTCTACCATCCTCCCGTACACAAAGAAGGTGTCTACCCTCCAATCTGAACCGTTTGGCTTGTTGAAGGACATAGTCTCTCTCCTTGGTCCCAATTGTGCCATCCAGAACACTAATACGAAGGTAGTCTATCACTAAGACATCATCATGAATGTCTCATTGAACTATACCACTATCTCTACTCTTTGGATCTATGAACTCAATAACTCTTCTTGTATGTATTGAGAGAGATACCACCAAAGCCTTAGAAAATATACAAAGAAAAGCAAATGCGTGCCAACTTGGCACCATTTCTTCATATGTCTTACCCAGCCAATGTGTTTTGGTCTGATCTTGCTAGTTGGGACATGGGTTACTACTCAACCCATCTGCATCATAGTTCACCACTCCAGGTCTGTAAATAACTGTGAAATCATACTCCTATAAAATCAAAGCCCATTGTGCAAGCTTCCCTGAAAGCTTGTTGGATTCCATCAACCACTTCAATGGCTGATGATCAATGATGAGAGTAAAAGGGTTACCAAATAGGTAATATCAAAAATGAACTATTGCTCATATTGCTACAAGGCACTCTCCCTCATATGAACTATACTTTACCTCTACTAAATTTTTGGAGCAACTAGCATAAGCCACTACAAACTCCTTCCCCTCATTGGCATGTTAGGTGAGCACTACTCCAAGCCTCAACATACTCCAATAAATGTGAACCTAAAATGGTCATCCTCTAATTGGTCTCCTCCAATAGGAGCAAATTTCAACCTTTCCTTGAGCTCTACAAAAGCTCTCTCTTGCTCATCTCCCCAACACCACTCATGTGTAAGCTTGGTTAGCTTCATCAAGGCCTTGGCAATAGCACTAAATCCTCTAACATAGTGGCGATAGAAATTTTCCAACCCAAGGAATGCTTGTACTTTGCTCACATTCATAGGCCAAGGAATGCGTGCAATAGCCTCTACCTTGGTCTGATGAACACCAAGTCCTCTAGGGTAGATAGTGTGACCCAAATACTCAACTTGCTCTTGGAAGAAGCTACACCTCCCAAGATGTCATTTGAGTCCATGAGATCTCAACCTCTCAAACACCTCCAACAATTGTCTCTCATGCTCCTCCACAATAGTGCTATAGACCAAAATGTCATCAATATACCCACCAAGCAAAATCCAATCCAACTAGGATCTTATCCACGACCCTTTGGAACTCGACAAGAGCATTCTTCAACCCAAATGGTAAGAACATCGACTGATATAACACATCCTTACCGTGAGGATCAATAGCCCAAAATGTTGTCTTGGACCTATCCTCCTCTCTGATTCGTAATTGATGATATCTTTGCTCAAAGATCCAAAGTACTAAAGACCTTTGCATGCCCAATCACATCAAAGATCTCCTCTGGTGTAGGCATGGCATACCGATCAGCCCTAGGCTAGCTATTGATAGGATGGTAATCTCCACACATCTGCCTATTTATGCAGTTGCCATGCATATCCTTCTTGGTTGGCATCACTATAGTTGATGCATACTCTCTATGTGAAATCTCTACCAAACCAGTCTCAAAAAGGTCTCTACTCCAGCTTTGAATCAATGCTCTCTCCATGTCATTATATCAATAGGGATGTCAAAAAATTGATGTATTGCTAGTCAACTCAATCCAAATACCAAGTTCTTTTAGAGGACCCAAATCCTACATCTTGAAGGCAAAACAACTCATGTAGCTCCTCAAGAACCACCAAACTCTCTGTCTTTCTTCTCTTGTAAGCTTGGATCCCAGATCTGGCTCCAAAGTATCCTTTGTAATTGTCATAGGAGTGGAAAATGTATTGATTGGCTGCTACACTGGGCACTTGGGAGCAATAGTGTCATGCCCATAACCACTAGAGGTCCCAACCTCAATGTGAAAAACTTGCTCTTATCTAGCTGCAAGCTCCATACATCCTTTAGCTACATCCCAAGTAGACCAAGGGTGTAATCCAAGTAGAGCATACTCACCTAGATGGACTCCAAGTAGACCACTCTCCCTAGTAGCCACTGGTGGTGTCCCAAGGATACCCTTTCCACTTGGTCCATTGCCCCCAACATGTGCTTGAATCATCTCAATAGGCACAAAGCTCACAAGTGTTTGAGTGGTGATGCTTATCAAGTGCAGCCTACTCTGCTTTGCCAAACCAAGGCTCACAATCCAAGTCAAATAGTTCAGGTCCATTGCCTGACCTAACACTTGATGTTTGGATGTCTCTGACACTACTAGAGCAGCAATAATACTAGTGGAAAAACCCATCACCCACTCTCTCTCATCGGCATTGGGCTCCACCAACTACTATAATTATGAGTCCCAAACCAGTCCAAGATCTCCCTCTCAAAAAGCATGGGAGCTTGGGAAACTCATAAGTGTGGGAAAAGTGGCTTTGGGCTGTCCAACTAGGTTCACCACTGCAATAGGTGACCTATCAACCACTACCATTGTCTAAGACTAATGTCCAATATCTAAGATGTCATCAACAATGATGTGGTCTAGTTGTTGAATCCCATCATAAGCGCATTATAGAACCTCTTTAGGTAAGAGGTTTGTCCACCAAAGACAAAGATGGTGAGCCCATGATCCCACTCTGGCTACATCTAACAACATGGCAAGTCTCATCCAAGAATTGACCTAATGCATACTTGCCACCACCTAGGTATGAGATCACCTATCAAAGGGATGTTCTCCAAAATCTAAGTTGGAGAAATGGATTGATGAACCTGGAGATGTCATAGTATCCGTAACATCTCCCAAAACATACCAGAGTGAGGATCTTGAAGACCCAAACCTCGGCCACTGCATGTATGTCCTTGACATGGCCATCTAGAAATCCCCAAATGAATGGGACTATATCTCTCCAAATCCTGCGTCCTTAGCAAAGAAATGTTTGTTGGAAGGGTCTTCTAGTAATCCTTAATTGTTGATATCAGTAATAACTCAAGATACCAATAGGCCAAGTGTGCCATATGATGTAGAGAGACTTGCTTAGTGATCTTATCTCTCTCCACATACAAGTACCTCTGTACTCGTATACCCATATGTTGTACCGTAGTTAGTTTGAGGCTAACCCCATTGAACAACTCCAATAGACATACTTCCTCTATTGGATACTGCCAAGCAATGAGTGTATCTAGAGGTGTCAAGGTGATTGACTCTAGAGGCTCATCCTCACACTGGTCACCTAGTGGTACAAAGGCTCCACTCCAAGCCTATTGCATTAATTGATCTACATGTTGTTGCAATGCTTCCTTTGATCTCCACAAAAGAACATCTAATGTGGATAGAATAATCTCACTCCTACTCCAAATCCAAGTGATCGCCTTTGGTATTGGAGTATCTTCTGCATGGGCATTCCTCTCCAATAAATCACTAGACCAAGCAACAAAACCATTGAAAGTTGAAACTGACGCCACCATGGTCTTGGACAATAGTGAGCCAAGATTGCCACTATGAAAGCATATAGGTAGGCAACATAGCCATTCCTCACCTGACTACCAACCTGGTCTATAGGAGGTTGTCTCCTCCCAATAGTCAATATTGAAACCCACGGGGTACAATGCTACTCCTCCAACTAACACATCATATGACTCAGCCATTGTTGCAATAGCCTGAGCTCTCACCACAAAGCTGCTAGTTGTATGACTAGGCTGAATCTGAACAACAAAGCTCTCCACATGTGATATATTGTGTAGAACCATCACCTAGAGATGTTTGGATCTAAAATGGACACCTCTCCACATTGGTCTTCAGCAAATTCAAATCAACAATTGCAACCTTCCCCAACATAAAGGGCTGCACACTAGAGTCTAGTAAGACCCTTTGTGGTGTATAGACCTTCCCTGAAGGTCCCACCAAACAAAAAAAATACCCCTCTGGTTATCATCCAATAGGACAACCCCAATGTAAACCGTGCTTGCTCAAAGGTCAATCTAGTTGGTAACTCCTCTAATCTAGCCGCTGCTGCTTGCCATAAACCATTCGTTGTTGAGTGGATCCCATGCTCCTCAACCACCTCTGCTCCAGTATTAGGGACCACATCATCCCTACTCTCACAAAGCATGGCAGCCAACCGGAACATTGGAGCTAGGTCAACTCCCAATGTACACATATCACTAATTGAAAATAATGGAAAGTGCATAATCAACTGAGCCGCTCCCAACATTATGCTAGACTCAATCTGTGTAGTAGTAGTTGGTTGACTAGTAGGTAGTCCATCATGCACCACATAACTACCTATCACACTTGCACTAGGTAGTTTAAGAGCCATGAATGATGTTTATAGGGCCTTAGAGAGCATGAAAGACTGAGGAAGTCTGACCTATCTCCCAACCTCTCCTCTCTATGGGTCCAACTCCACTAATGCTCCTCTAGGCTCAAGAGCACGTATTGCATTCCTAGTCACTATGATGGATGCATCCACCTATGTTGCTCCGCACATGAAGTCTTAGATGTCTCTATCACTTGCATATGAGGTGGAAGCCTAAGCACCCAAATCTGATCTCCTTTGAGCTATGGCCATACTAGCCAATCTTTGCTACAATTGCTCAATCCGTGTAGTCATGGTTGTATCAAAAGTAAGGGCAAGTACTGCACTCCTACTAGATGTGGATCCTCACACTATCTTTATGCTAGTTGTGATGCACTAGAGGTACTAGATCCACTGCCTAAGTGCAATCTCTCCTATGGTGAGGTCCACCATAAGTCCAACAAGTAATACTACCACTCACTGGCTACTGCTGACCAATAATGAAGGTAAAGATCTAGCTATATAGGCCTTCCACTCACTCCATAGGATCTGGGCTATTTACCCTATCCTCGGAAACCAACATGGCATGGTGCTCTCTGCTGCACCTAGAAGAAGTAAGAACTGTGGATGAGGTCTCCCTACCATATCCAAATGTCACCACTCTCTCCTCCACCATGTTGAGTTCAATATGCTCAACCAAACCAAAGACCACTACCAAAGTAGGTGAAGTAGCCTATAACATAGCATCACAGACTCTATGTCACAACTCCTTGTCCAATATCCCATATGAAAATTGGACTACCTAGGCCTCAGTAACTCCTTGAGTAAAACTGATCAGTCGTCTCTTGTGAGTGTATGCCTTGTGTAAGCTCTCTCCAGCCTTCCATTGGAACTCCTACAAGCTCCTTAACTTGTCAGTCCGCACCTCCTAGTAGTTATGCCTCAAACATTGAAGAACTCCACCATGGGTTTAAACCCCGGTACTAAACCACCTCATGTAGTAGTAACTCTACTCATAGTAGCACCATCTCCAAGAGATCCACCAACACTACTAGAGCTAGAACTCATGGGTACAGCCCATCGACTCCTAGAAACCAAGCTTGAAATGATGGAGATATAGTTTGGATACCAATATTGTCTCCATAGCTCAATCTCTTCCAAGTAAGCTCTCTTGAACTCATGGTAATCATCCATTGGTGGACACTCCAAGTGTTGAAATTCCATGAAGGATGTGAATAAACTTAGGTTTTGCATCTGCTATAGATCACATCAACTATCAAACTCCTACATGAAGCCATCTAACTCAATGGTACCCACTATACCAAAGAAATGCTTGGGGCTTTTGTAGGCCTCATAAATCTCATCCATTGTCCCACAACAACAATGCGGACACACCAAGTGCACTCTCAATTGAATTAGCTCTTGTGCCAAACTCCAACTCAAAGTCAATCTCCTCTTTCATGGGAACCTAAGATATAGGATGATACCTAGTGCCAGTCCAAGTAAACCCACTATGTATTGCAATGCCATCTCCTCCAAAATCCCCAAAGAACTCCGTCATGACAAAGTAACCAAAACTTGCAACCTATGACCAGAACCATCATAAGTACCCCACCAAAAATCACCACCAAGTGCCAACACCACCAACTGAACATCACCGACTAATTTAGCTCTAACTATGACAACTACACTAGGAGAAAAGGCAACATGTAACTTGCCATCATAACATGCACTCTCATGGTGTATAAATCATCACTTCCTACCTCATCTAAGAGAAACATAGGTAGTTTGACTGGTCATCACTCTAGCCTCACTACCAAGAGCACACTAGAGCACCAATGCTCTAAAGTCAAGGCACCACACACAAACATGGTGCACAAACAAGAAGCAAAGAATAAAGGGTCTGTCGTGCGTATATACATCGCTACACAACATACATCACTGTCAACATCATACACTATAGAAGCACAACTCACACATAAGTCATACATAGACTCTAAAGTGCCACAATAATCAGATTACTTAACTCAACTCAACTCAACTCAGATCAGTACTTGATCTGTCACTCTATAAACTGCCAACAACTGGGCACTGATTACAGTCAAGCCACACCCACTCAAGCATAGAGAATCCAAGTGACGCTCGCCGGCCTCTGTCCACCATAGCCAGGAACTCGAAGGCTCAACATCAGAGAAGTGAGCTCTCTGGAGCTCACTTCAAAACTATACCCCCTTGGACTTGAGCTAGCACTGGAACCCTAATGGTCCCGCTAACGGCACACTCGACGGTGCGAACGGTGCAAAGTGACGGTGGGCCCCACCGTGAAATCAGTACCCCAAACACCAAATCAGACTGTCGGATAGTAGTCCCTGAGAAACTACTAGAATAACTCTAACTACTATCACTGGAACTCTAGTGTCCGAGCAACTAGATGCAGAACTACAAATGGTGTGACAGCTATTGTGCGTATATACATCGCTACACAACATACATCACTGTCAACATCATACACTATAGAAGCACAACTCATACATAAGTCATACATAGACTCTAAAGTGCCACAATTGCCCCCCTAGCTGGCGGTTAAGTCCCTCTAACTCCAGATAGCCATCTACTCTAAGTATATGGTATACCCTCTAATGGGCAAAGATCAGGAGGCCGGGTGCTATGGAGCCCCATCGTTAGTCGCCTGTCTGCAATCTATACCATATAATGAATGAACTAGCTATAGGTCAAGTACATCTAGGACATAATCACTGTCCCTGAGGAACCACCGTGAGGGGAGGAGTCATACATGCCATATGCCATCCTCTCCAACAGCTATCACACACTAACATAGTAGCAGCTCCACCAGAAGAGCCACATAACATACACCTTAAGCCTGCACATACAAGTGCCAAGCTTGGGTCCATAGTACCATCAATGTTTGGGATGTGGCATGGCGCACAATTGCACACATGATCCTTCCAAACAACACCATCACGTCCTTCTGACACAAGGACTCCAGATGGCAAAATCTCGCGCACCCTCAAGATAGTGCGGCCTGTAGAAACATCAAGTGTCGTCGGTGCTGTCTACTGTAGATATACATAGTCGCCTAGATGAAATCGACGAATCGAGGATCTATAACCTCCTCCTTGAATGGTAGCATAGCGTAAAGTATCTCTATGCTGAGCAATCGCCAAGTTCTCAAAGGCCATCGGCATCACTCTCCGAAAGATCTCTGCCCTTTGAGAACATGCGCTCATCCACACATCGGGGTCATCCAAGTCCAAAACTACAGTAGCATCTCGACAAATGGCTGCAGGTAAATCTGGATCTCGTCCATAGAGTAGAAAGTATGGAGAGAAGGATGCTAAGGAGGCTTGCCGGCTGAACCGATAGCCCATGGCCAACCAAGGTAACTAGAGATCCCAATCTCCCAAGTGGCCTCTCTGCAAACCATACTTTTGCAATCCTCTCTTCACCGTCTGAACCACTCTCTCTGCTAAGCCATCTTCCTCAAGGTGATCTTGGGATGTAGTACGATGATCAATCAAAGCCTTGTCACACAAGACTTGAAACTCTCCCAAGAACTCTGTACCCTGATCAGTCAAAACCTCAGTTGGTGCACCAAAATGACTAAGAACTTGATCCAAGAACGAGTAAGTTGTCTCTTCACTAGACTTGTCAGGAAGTGCCACCAACTTAATCCACTTAGAGAAGTGCTCCACCATCACCAAAACATACCGATGATGTCTCACAGTCAGCGATAAAGGTCCTGTGAAGTCCAAACTCCAACGGTAACCCAATCCCATGATAGGTAATGGGTGTAACTGTGGCGTAGGAGCATTGAATGATGCTCTAACTCGGTCACAAACCATACATCTGGCAACAAACTGCTGTACCTTAGTCTGCATACCGCACCACCAATAATGACTCTGGAGTAAGCTATATGTACGCTTTACTCCAAAATGTCCTAGCTCCTCATGAGCATGACGGACCAACTGTGGTCTCTGTGATGGAAGTGGTACTACTCGCACTCTACCATCCTCCCATACACGCAAAAGGTGTCTACCCTCCAATCTGAACCGTCTGGCTCGCTGAAGAACACGGTCTCTCTCCTTGGCCCCAACTGTGCCACCCACAACACCAGTGCGAAGATAGTCCATCACTAAGACATCATCATGAATATCTCACTAAACTGTACCAATATCTTCACTCTCTGGATCTGTGACCTCAATAACTCCTCCTGTATGCGCTGAGAGAGATACCACCAAAGTCTCTGCAAATATACACAGAAAGGCCAATGCATGCCAACCTGGCACCATCTCCTCATCTGTCTCACCATGCCAACGTGCTCCGGTCTGATCCTGCTGGCTGGGACATGGGTTTCTACTCAACCCATCTGCATCACGGTTCACCACTCCAGGTCTGTGAACAACCATGAAATCATACTCCTGTAAAATCAGAGCCCATCGTGCAAGCTTCCTTGAAAGCTTGTCGGACTCTATCAACCACTTCAATGGCTGATGATCAGTGATGAGAGTGAAGGGGTTACCAAATAGGTAACATCGGAAATCGGCTACTGCCCAAACTGCTGCCAAGCACTCTCCCTCATATGAACTATACTTTGCCTCCGCTGAATTGTTGGAGCGACTAGCATAAGCCACCACAAACTCCTTCTCCTCATCATCATGCTGGGTGAGCACCGCTCCAAGCCCCAACATACTCCAATCAGTGTGAACCTGAAATGGTTGTCCCCTGATCAGTCTCCTCAAAATAGGAGCAGATGTCAACCTCTCCTTGAGCTCTACAAAAGCTCTCTCCTGCTCATCTCCCCAACACCACTCCTGTGTAAGCTTGGTCAGCTTCGTCAAGGCCTTGGCAATGGCACTAAATCCTCTAACATAGCGGCAATAGAAGTTCGCCAACCCAAGGAATGCTCACACTCTGCTCACATCCGTAGGCCGAGGAATACATGCAATAGCCTCCACCTTGGTCTGCTGAACACCAAGTCCTCCGGGGTAGATAGTGTGACCCAAATACTCAACCTGCTCGTGGAAGAACCTACACTTCCCAGGATGTAGTTTGAGTCCATGAGATCTCAACCTCTCAAACACCTCCAACAACTGTCTCTCATGCTCCTCCACAGTAGTGCTATAGACCAAAATGTCATCAATATAACACCTAGCAAAATCCAATCCAGCTAGGATCGTATCCATGACCCTCTGGAACTCAGCAGGAGTGTTCTTCAACCCAAATGGTAAGAACCTCCACTGATATAACACATCCTTGCCGTGAGGATCAATAGCCCAAAATGTTGTCTTGGACTTATCTTCCTCCCTGATCGGCAACTGATGATATCCTGCTCGAAGATCCAAAGTACTGAAGATCTTTGCATGCCCAATCGCATAAAAAATCTCCTCCGGTGTAGGCATGGCATACCGATCAGCCCTGGTTTGTCGCTTGATAGGACGGCAATCTCCACACATCCGCCTATCTGTATAGTTGCCATGCATATCCTTCTTGGCTGGCATCACTATCGTTAATGCATACTCTCCATGTGAAATCTCCACCAAACCAACCTCAAAAAGGTCACTACTCCGGCTCTGAATCAATGTCCTCTCCATATCACTATATCGATAAGGACGTCGGAAAATAGGTGTGTTGCTAGTCAGCTCAATCCTTATACCAGGTCCCTTCAGAGCACCCAAATCCTTCATACTAAAGGCAAAACAATTTGTGTGACTCCTCAAGAACCTCCAAACCCTCCGTCTTTCCTCTCCAGTAAGCTTGGGTCCAAGATCTGGCTCCCAAGTATCCTCTGTAACTATAGTAGGAGTGGAAGACGTACTGACTGGTTGCTACACTGGGCCCTTGGGAGCAACAGTGTCATGCTCCCGACCACTAGAGGTCCCAACCTCTGTGTGAAAAACTCCCTCCACTCTGGCTGCAAGCTCCACACGTCCTCTGGCTGCATCCCATGTGGACCAAGGGTGTAATCCAAGTAGCCCACGCTCACCTGGATGGACTCCAAGTAGACCACTCTCCCTAGTAGCTATTGGATGTGTCCCAAGAATACCATGTCCACTCGGTCCATCGCCCCCAGCATGTGCTTGAATCGTCTCGATAGGCACAGGGCTCACAAGTGTCCGAGTGGTGATGCCTATCAAGCGCATCCTACGCTGCTCTGCCAAACCAAGGCTCACAATCCAGGTCAAACAGTTCAGGTCCATAGCCTGACCTAACACCTAACGCCTGGATGCCTCTGACACTGCTGGAATAGCGGTAATACCGGTGCGAAAACCCATCGCCCGCTCTCTCTCATCAGCATTGGGCTCCACCAACTGCTGTAACTGTGAGTCCCAAACAAGTCCAGGTCCTCCCTCTCAAAAAGCATGAGAGCCTGGGAAACTCATGAGTGTAGGAAATGAAGCTCTAGGCTGTCCAACTTGGTTCACCACTGCCATAGGTGACCTATCAGCCACTACCACTGTTTGAGACTGACGCGCAACATCCAAGATATCATCAACAAGAATGTGGTCTAGTCGCTGAATCCCATCATAACTATGCTGTAGAACCTCTCTGAGTAAAAGGTTTGTCCACCAAAGGCGAAGACAATGAGCCCGTGATCCCACTCTGGCTGCATCTAACAATACAGCAGGTCCCATCCATGAATGGACCTGATGTGTACTCGCCACCACTCTAGTTCATGAATCACCCATCAAAGGAACGTTCTCCAAAAGGTAAGCTCGAGAAACAGACTAATGAACCTGGAGATGTCGTAGTATCCGTAACATCTCCCAAAACACACCAAAACGAGGATCCTGAAGACCCAAACCGCGGTCCGCATGTGTATGTCCCTGACATTGCCATCCAGAAATCACCAAGTGAACAGGCCCATGTCTCTCTAGGTCATGCGCCCCCAATAAGGAAATGTCTCCTGCTAAGGCCTTCTGGTAACCTTTGACTGCTGACATCGGTAATAACTCCGGATACCGATAGGCCAAGTGTGCCACATGATGTAGAGAGACTCGCCTAGTAGTCTCATCTCTCTCTACATACAAGTACCTCTGTACTCGGATACCCGCGTGTAACACCGTAGCTAGTCCGGTGCTGATCCCACCAAACAACTCCAATAGGCATACCTCCTCTACTGGGTACTGCCAAGCAATGAGTGTGGTATCCAAAGGTGTCAAAGCAATCGCCTCTGGAGGCTCATCCTCACACTCATCCCCTGATGGTACAAAGGCTCCACTCCAAGCCTGCTGCACCAACTAATCTGCATGTTGCTGCAATGCCTCCTCTGAACTCCACAATGAAACATCCAAGGTGGATGGAACAATCCCAGTCATACTCCATAGCCGAGTGATCTCCTCTGGTACTGGAGTATCCTCTGCATGGGCGTTCCCCTCCAACAACTCACCAGGCCAAGTAACAGCACCGCTGAAAGCCAAAACTGATGCTGCCATGGTCCCGGACTGTAGTGAGCCAAGATTGCCACTACTGAAATGTACTGGTAGGCGATATACCCGTCCCTCACCAAACTGCCAACCAGGTCTATAAGAGGCTGTCTCCTCCCAATAGTCAATGCTGAAACCCATGGGGTATAACACCGCTCCCCCAACTAGCACATCATATGACTCAGCTATCATTGCAATAGCCTGAGCTCTCACCACCGAGCTATCAGTCGGATGACCAGGCTGAACCTGGACAACAAGCTCTCCACGTATGATGTATTGTGTCAAACCACCACCAAGAGATGTCTGGATCTGAAATGGACACCTCTCCACATTGGTCTTCCGTAACTCCAGACCAACAATTGCAGCCTTCCCCAACATAAAGGGCTGCGCACCAGAGTCTAACAAGACTCTCTGTGGTGTATAGACCTTCCCTGAAGGTCCCACCAAACGAAAGATCTCCCTCTGGTTATCTAACAGGACAACACCAGGTGTAAACCGTGCTCTCTCAAAGGCCGGTCTAGCTGGCAACTCATCCAATCTAGCCGCTGCTGCCTGCCACAACCCACTGGTTGCTGAACGGATCCATGCTCCTCAACCAAGTCAGATCCACTACCAACCACCTCTGCTCTAGTAGTAGGAATTGCACCATCCCTACTCTCACACAACGTGGCAACCAATCGGAACACTGGGGCTGGTCAAGTCCCAATGTAAACATGGCTGAAAACAAAGGATGCCGCATAATCAGCTGAGCCGCCCCCAACATCATGCTAGACTCAATCTGTGTAGTAGCAGGTGGCTGACTAGCAGGTAGTCCATCATGTACTCCATCACCACCTACCACACCTGCACTGGGACGTCTAGGAACCATGGATGTCGTCTGCAATACCTCTGATAGCATGAAAGAATAGGGTGAAAAACTTCTCCAAATCTGGCCAAACAGCGAAACTCCTCCAATTCTGGCCCAAAATCTGACGTAAACCCTAAAGATGGATGACCACCAAATCCCCCGCTAACTTTCCACTCGAGCCAAATTGACAAAATAGGTTTTTCCAAATCACAATTTCATGAGAAGAGCTTCCCAACTCCACCTTCAATTTCATTTTCTAAGCCCAACTCGCAAAATTGGCGAAACTTCTCCAAATCTGCGAAACTCCTCCAAACTAGCAAAACTTCTCCAAATCTGGCCAAACAGTGAAACTCCTCCAATTCTGGCCCAAAATTTGACATAAAATTTGACGTAAACCCTAAAGATGGATGTCCGCCAAATTCCCCACTAACTTTCCACTCGAGCCAAATTGACAAAATAGGTTTTTCCAAATCACAATTTCATGAGAAGAGCTTCCCAACTCCACCTTCAATTTCACTTTTTGAGCCCAACTCGCAACAGATTGGTCCTGCCTTCACCTCCTAAGCTCAAAATCACAACACTACTCAAAATTTGCTCCTTCTTTGCTTGAAATTTGGCCAGCGCTTCCGCACACCCTCCGCCTAACTGCCAAATCTGCATCAACTGAACGAGCTTCTGCACACTAGGGAAACACAGAACTTGAATCGAGCTACCACGATCCACACCCGATTTCCCCCTGACTTCACTTCTCTGATGTAATCAGATTGCTTAACACTTTCAACTCAACTCAACTCAAATCAGTACTTGATCTATCACTCTATAAACTGCCAACAACTGGGCACTGATTACAGTCAAGCCACGCCCACTCAAGCATAGAGAATCCAAGTGACGCTCGCCGGCCTCTGTCCACTATAGCCAGGAACTCGAAGGCTCAACATCAGAGAAGTGAGCTCTCTGGAGCTCACTTCAAAACTATACCCCCTGGACTCGAGCTAGCACTGGAACCCTAACGGTCTCGCTGACGGCACACTTGACGGTGCGAACGGTGCAAAGTGATGGTGGGCTCCACCGTGAAGTCAGTACCCCGAACACCAAATCAGACTATCGGAAAGTAGTCCCTGAGAAACTACTAGAATAACTCTAACTACTATCACTGGAACTCCAGTGTCGGAGCAACTAGATGCGGAACTACAAATAGCGTGATAGGTCCAATCACAAGAAATCTAAACAAAAACCCTCAATCTCATAAATCAAAGTTGGATTGACTTTGCCACCATTTGGCATTTGACATAATATGAGTTATCTACTTCCTAAGCTACCAGGATCACCAAGAATGAGATCAAACTATCACTCCTAGCCAAAGCTACAAGTGTATAGATAACAATAGAATAGTCACTAGGACACCAAGTGAGGGTGGACCATTTGGCTAGGGCACCAGTCTAAGAACTAAAGATCTAAAGATCAAACCTTATTGCGCACAATATAGCAGGATAGACAAACTTTGCCAAACAATGACCAAAATTACAAAAGACCAAGACCGAGGAGAGAAATAGGAGAATGGAAACTCACATTTGGACACTTGAATGAGGGAAAACTCCAAATGCCTAGCATGAGCTTTGTCTTTGGTATTTATAGGTAGCATACAAAGCCCTTGAGAAGCTTCTCAAGAAGCTTCCTCAAGCCGCTTTCTTAGAGTGCAATCCAAGTTAACTAGGAAGCTTCTCAAGAAGCTTCCTTCTAGAAGCCGCCTACTTAGCACGCAAGCTAAGCTAGTTATAAGCTTCTAGAAACTTCCTTCTAGAAGCTACCTGCTTGGAGTGCAAGTTAACTAGTTGTGAAGCTTCCTAGATGCTTCTAGAATATTGTAGGCTAATTTGGCTCATTCTCTACTTTGTTAGCCTTACTAACTACGTCGTTAAACTCCATATTGTTACATATTCCCCCACTGCTAGTTGGTGACATCCTCGTCGCTATTGAAGCTTCAAACTCCTGGATGGCCGTTTGTGCATTCTAGAGGTGAGAAAGAGGTTCCCATGTGGCGTCATGAAGGAGATACCCTTTCCAAAGGATCTTGTACTCCGTATGTTGTCGGTGTCCGTGTTGGATGTGGCAACGCACAAGGATATGATCAACTTTGTACTCCTCATGATCACTGATAGGGATAGGAGGAGAAGGAGGTTGGACACAAGAGGAAAAGAAGAGGGGTTAGGAACAAAACGTTTCAACTTGGAAACATGAAAGACAAGATGGATGCACATATGACAAGGCAAGGCAAGTTGGTAAGCAACAGGAGAGACAATTTGAGTGACATCAAAAGGTCCAATCCAATTTGGGGCAAGTTTACAAACTTGGGTATCAAGCGGGAGGGGTAGATTACTAGAGGATAGCATAACTTTATCATCGACTTCAAAGGTAAGATCACGACGATGGTAGTCCACATATTGTTTTTGACGATTCTGAGCAACAAGGAGGTGAGATTTGGCTTATTAGAGAGATTTAGATATGGTGGTCAAGAAGGTTGAAGTATGAGAGATTTGAGACGAGGGAGGAGCAAGAAGAGAATCTAGGACCAGTGGATCTTGGCCAAAATTGAGAAAGAAAGGAGAGAATCCGGTGCTTGCCTATTTAGAATTGTTGTATGCAAACTCTGTAGCTGCAAGACATTCATCCTAATTGGTATGGTGAATGTTGACAAAGGCTCAAATCATATCTTCCAAGGTGCAATTTGCACATTCAATTTGTCCGTCGCTTTGAGGATGATAGGCTATGGACAAAGCAAGTTTGGTGCCAAGTATCTAGAAGAGGGCTTGCCAAAACTTTTTAGTGAAGTAAGGATCACGGCCAGAGATGAGTACACAAGGCATCCCATGATGTTTGAATACATTATCAAAGTAGAGTTGCACCAAGGTTGGAGCATCCACAATATCAACCGTTGGTGCCAAATGGATTTGCTTACTAAGCTTATCTACAAACACCACAATTGTTGTGTGACCTTGTTGTATCTTGGGCAAGGAGGTGATAAGATCTAAGCTCACATGTTCCAAATGAGTAGTTGGAATGGGAAGTGGCTGAAGGAGTCCACTCGGCTTCTGGTTATTGGCCTTGTTGCATTTACAACTATCACACGATCGAACAAACTCCCAAACATCTCGTGTCATGTAGGGCCACCATTGGCATTGGAGTGTACCCAAGGTCTTGTCCATACCCATAAGACCAGCTATTGGTAGATCATGGGCTTTGTGGTACCCACATTTTTCATTTTGTATAAGTTTTGAAGGAGAAATATCTTGCTGAAACCAAATTGAAACCAAATGGAGAAGAAATGAGTAGAAACTTGTGTTTTGATCAAGCTTGAGGAAGTTGACTTTGTATTAGAGGAAGAAGTACTTGGATTGGATCAAACTCAAAGAAGCTTACTTTGTATCAGAGGAGGAAGAAGAAGAAAGAGGAGGTCAGATGTTGGAAGAGTGTTTCTTTGCATCAGAATGAAAGTTACAAGTTAAGAATACTGAGGGGGCTATATCTCAATGACCGCAAGTCCAAATCAAGCGTGCTATATCTTGTTGGAAGCATCTCATTCAGGGCTTTCCTTTGCCACAAAAAACGTAGAGTTTGGAGGTCCGTAGCAAACATTAAAAGCATTTGAAGTTTTGGGAGTGTATTTATAGAGTAGGTTAGTGTCTTCGGGTTGGTGTCTTTGGGTCTACAAGACTTTGGACTTCAGACTTCGAACTTCGGGTTTATAAGACTTTGTGTCTAAATACTTTACCTCAAGACAAATATGATTCAATCCGAGGTAGTGAGACATTGGATGTAAGTGTCTTCGGGTTAGATATTTGAAGCGTCAAAAAGTTAAAGTAGGGAAAGAAGATATTTAAGATACCCATGACTTCAATTTCAATTCGGATTGAAGATAAGATAGAATTTGTCACGCCACTTGTAGTTCCGCATCTAGTTGCTCGGACACTGGAGTTCCAGTGATAGTAGTTAGAGTTATTCTAGTAGTTTCTCAGGGACTACTTTCCGACAGTCTAATTTGGTGTTCAAGGTACTGACTTCACGGTGGGGCCCACCATCACTTTGCACCGTTTGCACCGTCGAGTGTGCCGTCAGCGAGACCGTTAGGGTTCCCGTGCTAGCTCGAGTTCAGGGGGGTATAGTTTCGAAGTGAGCTCCAAAGAGCTCACTTCTCTGATGTTGAGCCTTCGAGTTCCTGGCTATGGTGGACAGAGGCCGGCGAGCGTCACCTGGATTCTCTATGCTTGAGTGGGTGTGGCTTGACTGTAATCAGTGCCCAGTTGTTGGCAGTTTATAGAGTGATAGATCAAGTACTGATCTGAGTTGAGTTGAGTTGAGTTGAAAATGTTAAGCAATCTGATTACATCAAAGAAGTGAAGTCAGGGGGAAATCGGGTGCAGGAACGTTGAGTGTTGGTGGTATCTCCAAGCTCGGTGGATCGTGGTAGCTCGATTCAAGTTCTGTGTTTCCCTAGTGTGCAGTTCAATTGATGCAGATTTGGCAGTTAGGCGGAGGGTGTGCGGAAGCGCTGGCCAAATTTTGAGCAAAGAAGGAGCAATTTTTGAGCAGTGTTGTGATTTTGAGCTCAAGAGGTGAAGGCATGACCAATTTGCTGCGAGTTGGGCTGAGAAAGTGAAATTGAAGGTGGAGTTGGAAAGCTCTTCTCATGAAATTGTGATTTGGAAAAACCCATTTTGTCAATTTGGCTCGAGTGGAAAGTTAGCGGGGGATTTGGCGTACATCCATCTTTAGGGTTTACGTCAAATTTTGGGCCAAAATTGGAGGAGTTTTGCTGTTTGGCCAGATTTGGAGAAGTTTTGCTAGTTTGGAGGAGTTTTGCAGATTTGGAGAAGTTTTGCCAATTTTGGAGGAGGTTCGAAGTGGCAACAAGAAAGGCCTCATTTGGCTGAATTTTGGCATTTTGAGGCTTCAAGGCATAGGGCTGTGGGCTATGAGAGGCTACGAAGGCCTAGAAGGGCCAAAAGGGCCAGCAAGCCAACTTGCTGGCGTGAGGCTAGCTAGTTTAGAGTAGATCTTGGTCATTGGTTGGCAAAATCTGCCTTTCCTGCTAGATTGTGCGCAACAGGGTTTGACCCCTAGGTCTCTTGTTCCTAGACTGGTGCCCTAGCCAACTGGTCCACCCTCACTTGTTGTCCTAGTGATTGCGCCACTGTTATCTATACATATGTAGCTTTGGCTAGGAGAGGCAGTTTGATCCCATTCTTGATGATCCTGGTAGCTTAGGACTTAGAGACGAACTACTCTTATGTCAAATGCCAAATGTTGGCAGAGTCAGTCCCGTGTTGTGTTATGAGATGGAGTGTTTTTGTTTAGATTTCTTGTGATTGGATCCCCTCCATTCTCTGCTTCCTGTTTGTGCACCATGCTTGTGTGAGGTGCCCTGACTTTTGAGCGTTGGTGCTCTGGTGTGCTCTTGGTGGTGAGGCTGGAGTGATGACCAGTCAGACTACCTGTGTTTCTCTCCGGTGAGGCAAGAAGTGATGACCTGCAGACCGTGAGAGTGTGTGTTATGATGGCAGGTTACAGGTTGCCTTTCCCCTAGTGTAGTTATCTCGGTTAGAGTTACATTAGTGGGTGGTGTCTAGTTGGTGTTGACACTTGGTGGGGCACTTGCGGTTGCGACTTGCGGTTGCAGTTGGTGGTTCGGGTTTGCTATTGCAGTTACGTGGTCATGACGAGTTCTTTGGAGATTCCAGAGGAGTTAGCCCTACAGTACACAATGGGTTTACTCGGAGTGGTGCTTGGTATTAGCCTGTATCTCAGGTCCCAGTGAGGGAGGAGATTGACTCTGAGTTGGAGTTCAACACAGGAGCTGATTCAATTGAGAGTGCACTTGGTGTGTCCGCACCGTTGTTGTGGGACATGGATGAGATTTATGGGGCCTCCAAAGGCCCTAGGCGTTACTCTGGTACAGTGGGTACCATTGAGTTGGATGGCTTCATCCAGGAGTTTGATAGTTGGTGTGATCTGCAGCAGATGAGGAATGCGACTTTGTTCACACCCTTCATGGCATGGAAGGGGTTGTTTCAGCACTTGGAGGGTCCACCGATGGATGACTACCATGAGTTCAGGAGAGCTCATTTAGAGGAGATTGAGTTATGGAGACAGTATTGGTCTCCACACTATGTCTCCATTACTTCAGGCTCGGTGGCTAGGAGTAGATCGGCTGTACCCACAAGTTCTAGCTCGAGTAGTGTTGGTGGAGCTAGTGAAGGTGCACTAGCTAGAGATAGTGCTACTACGAGTGGAGGTACCACTGCAAGAGGTGGTGTGGTACCGGGGTTTAACCCCATGGTGGAGTTCTTCCTATGTTTGAGGCAGAACTACCAGAGAGTGCGGACTGACAAGCTGAGGAGCTTGCAGGAGTTCCAGCGGAAGGCTGGAGAGAGCCTATGCGAGGCATACACTCGCATGAGGCGGCTGATCAATTTCACTCAAGGAGTTATTGAGGCCTAGGCAGTCCAGTTTTGGTATGGGATACTGGACAGGGAGTTGCGACGTAGAGTTCGTGATGCTATGTTGTTGCAGGCTACTTCGCCCACTTTGGCAGTAGTCTTTGGTTTGGCTGAGCGTATTGAGCTCAACATGGTGGAGGAGAGAGTGGTGACAACTGGATTTGGTAGAGAGACCTCATCCACGGTTGTGACTTCTTCTAGAGTGCAGCAGAGTGCACCACGCCCAGTTGGTTTTCGAGGATAGGGTGGACAGCCTAGATCCTATGGAGCGAGTGGAGGGCCTAGTGGAGTTAGACCCTTACCCTCATTTTCGGGTCAACAACAGCCAGTGAGTGGTGGTGTTGCTTGTTGGACTTGTGGTGGACCTCACCATAGGAGAGAGTGTACTTAGGGCAGCGGACCTGATACCTCTGGTGCATCACAGCCAGCACAGAGGCCGTGTGAGCATTGCCACAGATTTGGTCACACTAGTGACCGGTGTTTTGACCTACACCCGGAGTTACGGAGTGGTAGGGTTGCTATGGCAGGTAGTAGAGGAGCTTCAGTTCATGGAGGACGAGGTGGTAGAGGATCTACACCTAGTAGGGGTGCAGTACCTGCCCTTACTTCTGACACAGCTATGGCTACTCGGATTGAGTAGTTGGAGCAGAGATTGGCTAGTATGGCTATTGCTCAGAGGAGATCAGATTCGGGTGTTGGGGCTTCCACCTCATATGCTGGTGATAGAGTTGCTTTGGACTTCATGTGCGGAGCAGCACAGGTGGATGCATCTGCAGCAATGACTAAGAGTGCAGTACGTGCTCCACAGCCTAGAGGAGCATCAGTGGAGTTGGACCCACAGAGAAGAGAGGTTGGGAGACAGGTCAGACTTCCCTAGTCTTTCACGCCATCTAAGGCATTGCAGACAACATCCATGGTTCCTAGACATCCCAGTGCAAGTGTGGTAGGTGGTGATGGAGTACATGATGGACTACTTGCTAGTCAACCACCTACTACTACACAGACTGAGTCTAGCATGATGTTGGGGGCGGCTCAGCTGATTATGCGGCATCCTTTGTTTTCAGCCAGTGACATGTTTACATTGGGAGTTGACCCAGCCCCAATATTCTGGTTGGCTGCCACGTTGTGTGAGAGTAGGGATGGTGCAGTTCCTATTGCTAGAGCAGAGGTGGTTGGTAGTGGAGCTAACTTGGTTGAGGAGCATGGGATCCGTTCAGCGACCAGTGGTTTATGGCAGGCAGCAGCGGCTAGACTGGAGGAGTTGCCAGCTAGACCGGCCTTTGAGAGAGCGCGGTTTACACCTGGTGTTGTCCTATTGGATAACCAGAGGGGGATTTTTTGTTTGGTGGGACCTTTAGGGAAGGTCTATACACCACAGAGAGTCTTCTTAGACTCTGGTGCGCAGCCCCTTATGTTGGGGAAGGCTGCAGTTGTCGGTCTGGAGTTACGGAAGACCGATGTGGAGAGGTGTCCATTTCAGATCTAGACATCTCTTGGTGGTGGTTCGACATAGCACATCACACGTGGAGAGCTTGTTGTCCAGGTTCAGCCTGGTCATCCGACTGATAGCTCAGTGGTGAGAGCTCAGGCTATTGCAACGATAGCTGAGTCATATGATGTGCTAGTTGGGGGAGCAGTGTTATACCCTATGGGTTTCAGCATTGAATATTGGGAGGAGACATCCTCTTATAGACCTGGTTGGCAGTCTGGTGAGGGATGGGTATGTCGCCTACCAGTATGCTTCAGTAGTGGCAGTCTTGGCTCACTACAGTCCGGGACCATGGCAACATCAGTTTTAGCTTTCAGTGGTGTAGTTACTTGGCATGGTGACTTGTTGGAGGGGAATGCCCATGCAGAGGATACTCCAGTACCAGAGGAGATCACTCGACTTTGGAGTACAAGTGGGATTGTTCCATCCACCTTGGATGTTCCATTGTGGAGTTCAGAGGAGGCATTGCAGCAGCATGCAGATTAGTTGGTGCAGCAGGCTTGGAGTGGAGCCTTTGTACCATCAAGGGATGAGTGTGAGGATGAGCCTCCAGAGGCGATTGCTTTGACACCTCTGGATACCACACTCATTGCTTGGCAGTACCCAGTAGAGGGGATATGCCTATTGGAGTTGTTTGGTGGGATCAGCACCGGACTAGTTGCGGTGTTACAGGCGGGTATCCGAGTACAGAGGTACTTGTATGTAGAGAGAGATGAGACTGCTAGGCGAGTCTCTCTACATCATGTGGCACACTTGGCCTATCGGTATCCGGAGTTATTACCGATGTCAGCAGTCAGAGGTTACCAGAAGGCCTTACCAGGAGATATTTCCTTACTAGGAGCGCATGACCTAGAGAGACATGGGCCTGTTCACTTGGTGATTTCTGGATGGCCATGTCAGGGACATACACGTGCGGGCCACGGTTTGGGTCTTCAGGATCCTCGTTCTGGTGTGTTTTGGGAGATGTTACAGATATTACGACATCTCTAGGTTCATCAGTCTGTTTCTCCAGCTTACCTTTTGGAGAACGTTCCATTGATGGGTGATTCTTGCACTAGAGTGGTGGCGAGTACACATCAGGTCCATTCATGGATGGGACCTGCTGTATTGTTAGATGCAGCCAGAGTGGGATCACGGGCTCATCGTCTTCGCCTTTGGTGGACGAACCTTTTACCCAGAGAGGTTCTACAACGTAGTTATGATGGGATTCAGCGACTAGACCACATTCTTGTTGATGATATCTTGGATGCTGCGCGTCAGTCTCAAACAGTGGTAGTGGCTGATAGGTCACCTATGGCAGTGGTGAACCTAGTTGGACAGCCTAGAGCTCCATTTCCTACACTCATGAGTTTCCCAGGCTCTCATGCTTTTTGAGAGGGAGGACTTGGACTTGTTTGGGACTCACAGTTACAGCAGTTGGTGGAGCCCAATGCTGATGAGAGAGAGCGGGCGATGGGTTTTCGCACCGGTATTACCGCTGTTCCAGTAGTGTCAAAGGCATCTAGGCGTCAAGTGTTAGGTCAGGCTATGGACCTGAACTGTTTGACCTGGATTGTGAGCCTTGGTTTGGCAGAGTAGCGCAGGATGCGCTTGATAGGCATCACCACTCGAACACTTGTGAGCCCTGTGCCTATCGAGACGATTCAAGCACATGCTGGGGGCGGTGGACCAAGTAGACATGGTATTCTTGGGACACATCCAGTAGCTACTAGGGAGAGTGGTCTACTTGGAGTCCATCCAGGTGAGCGTGGGCTACTTGGATTACACCCTTGGTCCACATGGGATGCAGCCAGAGGACGTGTGGAGCTTGCAGCCAGAGTGGAGGGAGTTTTTCACACAGAGGTTGGGACCTCTAGTGGTCGGGAGCATGACACTATTGCTCCCAAGGGCCCAGTGTAGCAACCAGTCAGTACGTCTTCCACTCCTACTATAGTTACAGAGGATACTTGGGAGCCATATCTTGGACCCAAGCTTACTGGAGAGGAAAGACGGAGGGTTTGGAGGTTCTTGAGGAGTCACACAAGTTGTTTTGCCTTCAGTATGAAGGATTTGGGTGCTCTAAGGGACCTGGTATACGGATTGAGCTGACTAGCAACACACTTGTTTTCCGACGTCCTTATTGATATAGTGATATGGAGAGGACATTGATTCAGAGCCGGAGTAGTGACCTTTTTGAGGCTGGTTTGGTGGAGATTTCACATGGAGAGTATGCATCAGCGACAGTGATGCCAGCCAAGAAGGATATGCATGGCAACTATACAGATAGGCGGATGTGTGGAGATTATCGTCCTATCAACCGATAGACCAGGGCTGATCGGTATGCCATGCCTACACCAGAGGAGATTTTTGATGCGATTGGGCATGCAAAGGTCTTCAATACTTTGGATCTTCGAGCAGGATATCATCAGTTGCCAATCAGGGAGGAAGATAAGTCCAAGACAACATTTTGGGCTATTGATCCTCACGGCAAGGATGTGTTATATCAGTGGAGGTTCTTACCATTTGGGTTGAAGAACGCTCCTGCTGAGTTCCAGAGGGTCATGGATAGGGTCTTAGTTGGATTGGATTTTGCTCGGTGTTATATTGATGACATTTTGGTCTATAGCACTACTGTGGAGAAGCATGAGAGACAGTTGTTGGAGGTGTTTGAGAGGTTGAGATCTCATGGACTCAAACTACATCCTGGGAAGTGTAGGTTCTTCCACGAGCAGGTTGAGTATTTGGGTCACACTATCTACCCCGGAGGACTTGGTGTTCAGCAAACCAAGGTGGAGGCTATTGCATGTATTCCTCGGCCTACGGATGTGAGTAGAGTGTGAGCATTCCTTGGGTTGGCAAACTTCTATTGCCGCTATGTTAGAGGATTTAGTGCCATTGCCAAGGCCTTGACGAAGCTGACCAAGCTTACACAGGAGTGGTGTTGGGGAGATGAGCAGGAGAGAGCTTTTGTAGAGCTCAAGGAGAGGTTGACATCTACTCCTATTTTGAGGAGACTGATCAGGGGACGACCATTTCAGGTTCACACTGATTGGAGTATGTTGGGGCTTGGAGCGGTGTTCACCCAGCATGATGATGAGGAGAAGGAGTTTGTGGTGGCCTATGCTAGTCGCTCCAACAATTCAGTGGAGGCGAAGTATAGTTCATATGAGGGAGAGTGCTTGGCAGCAGTTTGGGCAGTAGCACATTTCTGATGTTACCTATTTGGTAACCCCTTCACTTTCATCATTGATCATCAGCCATTGAAGTGGTTGATAAAGTCCAACAAGCTTTCAGGGAAGCTCGCATGGTGGGCTCTGATTTTATAGGAGTATGATTTCACGGTTGTTCACAGACCTGGAGTGGTGAACCGTGATGCAGATGGGTTGAGTAGAAACCCATGTCCCAGCCAGCAGTATCAGACCGGAGCACATTGGCATGGTGAGACATATGAGGAGATGGTGCCAGGTTGGCATGCATTGGCCTTTCTGTGTATATTTGTAGAGGCTTTGGTGGTTTCTCTCTCAGCGCATAGAGGAGGAGTTATTGAGGTCACAGATCCATAGAGTGAAGATATTGGTACAGTTCAGCGAGACATTCATGATGATGTCTTAGTGATGGACTATCTTTGCACTGGTGTTGTGGGTGGCACAGTTGGGGCCAAGGAGAGAGACCGTGTTCTTTAGCAAGCCAGACAGTTCAGATTGGAGGGTAGACACCTTTTGCGTGTATGGGAGGATGGTAGAGTGTGAGTAGTACCACTTCCATCACAGAGACCACAATTGATCCGTCATGCTCATGAGGAGCTAGGACATTTTGGAGTAAAGCATACATATAGCTTACTCCAGAGTCATTATTGGTGGCACGGTATGCAGACCGAGGTACAGCAGTTTGTTGCCAGATGTATGGTTTGTGACCGAGTTAGAGCATCATTCAATGCTCCTACGCCACAGTTACATCCATTACCTATCATGGGATTGGGTTACCGTTGGAGTTTGGACTTTGCCGGACCTTTACCGCTGACTATGAGACATCATCGGTACGTTTTGGTGATGGTGGAGCACTTCTCCAAGTGGATTGAGTTGGTGGCACTTCTTGACAAGTCTAGTGAAGGGACAGCTTACTCGTTCCTGGATCGAGTTCTTAGTCATTTTGGTGCACTAGCTGAGGTTTTGACTGATCAGGGTACAGAGTTCTTGGGAGAGTTTCAAGTCTTGTGTGACAAGGCTTTGATTGATCATCGTACTACATCCCGAGATCACCATGAGGCAGATGGCTTAGCAAAGAGAGTGGTTCAGACGGTGAAGAGAGGATTGCAAAAGTATGGTTTGCAGAGAGGCCACTTGGGAGATTGGGATCTCCAGTTACCTTGGTTGGCCATGGGCTATCGGTTCAGCCGGCAAGCCTCCTTAGCATCCTTCTCTCCATACTTTCTACTCTATGGACGAGATCCAGATTTACCTGCAGCCATTCGTCAAGATGCTAGTGTAGTTTCGGACTTGGATGACCCCAATGTATGGATGAGCGCATGTTCTCAGCGGGCAGAGATCTTTTGGAGAGTGATGCCGATGGCTTTTGAGAACTTGGCGATTGCTCAGCATAGAGATACTTTACGCTATGCTACCATTCAAGGAGGAGGTTATAGACCCTCAATCCGTCAATTTCATCCAGGCAACTATGTATATCTACAGCAAACAGCACCGACGACAATTGATGTTTCTACAGGCCGTACTATCTTGAGAGTGCGCGAGGTTTTGCCATCTGGAGTCCTTGTGTTAGAAGGACGTGATGGTGTTGTTTGGAAGGATCATGTGCGCAATTGTGCGCCATGCCACCTTCCAAACATTGATGGTACTATGGACCCAAGCTTGGCACTTGTACGTGCAGGCTTGAGGTGTATGTTATGTGGCTCTTCTGGTGGATTTGCTACTATGTTAGTGTGTGATAGTTGTTTGAGAGGATGGCATATGGCATGTATGACTCCTCCCCTCACGGTGGTTCCTCAGGGACAATGGTTATGTCCTAGATGTACTTGACCTATAGCTAGTTCATTCTTTAAATGGTATAGATTGCAAACAGGCAACTAATGATGGGGCTCCATAGCACCCGGCCTCCTGATATTTGCCCATTAGAGGGTATACCATATACTTAGAGTAGATGGCTATCTGGAGTTAGAGAGACCTAACCGCCAGCTAGGAGGGCGATTGTGGCACTTTAGAGTCTATGTATGACTTATGTGTGAGTTGTGCTTCTATAGCTTCTTATGTGTGAGTTGTATGATGTTGACAGCAATGTATGTTGTGTAGCGATGTTATACGCACGACAGCTGTCACGCCATTTGTGGTTCCGCATCTAGTTGCTTGGACACTGGAGTTCCAGTGATAGTAGTTAGAGTTATTCTAGTAGTTTCTCAGGGACTACTTTCCGACAGTCTGATTTGGTGTTCAGAGTACTGACTTCATGGTGGGGCCCACCGTCACTTTGCACCATTCGCACCGTCGAGTGTGCCGTCAGCGGGACCGTTAGGGTTCCAGTGCTAGCTCGAGTCCAGGGAAGTATAGTTTCAAAGTGAGCTCCAAAGAGCTCACTTCTCTGATGTTGAGCCTTCGAGTTCCTGGCTATGGTGGACAGAGGCCGGCGAGCATCACCTGGATTCTCTATGCTTGAGTGGGTGTGGCTTGACTGTAATCAGTGCCCAGTTGTTGGCAGTTTATAGAGTGACAGATCAAGTACTGATCTGAGTTGAGTTGAGTTGAAAGTGTTAAGCAATCTGATTATTGTGGCACTTTAGAGTCTATGTATGACTTATGTGTGAGTTGTGCTTCTATAGTGTATGATGTTGACAGCGATGTATGTTGTGTAGCGATGTATATACGCACAACAAATTAGAAGAGAAATAGTAGTAGTGAATGAACCCAAAGTGCAAAATCAGACAAGAAGTGTGTCTTCAGGTCTATTACATGAGAGATTATGGGAAAGTGGGTTACAAATTGAAGGCGTAGATAGTGTACCCATGCTTTCAATTACAATTCTTGATGAGTATATAGTAGAATTAGTAAAAGAATTGATAGTAGCAAAGTCTGATGTTATAGAAGTAGAAATTTTGGCGTCTTTGGACTTGTCATTTGAGACATTAGAGAAAAGTTGGTCAGGAGATAAAGAAGTAGATGGATTACCCATGACCTCAATTGTGGTTCCTAGAGAAGAAGTAGTAGAAATAGTGAAAGACTTGGTAGAATCAGATATACCCAAAGAATGAGAAGTGATAGGAAGATCATCGGGATTGAAAGCCAATGAGGAGGTTGACATCGGATCGGAGTAGAAACAATTTTGAGATTTTAAGTGGAAAATATGAAGAGTTGCGTTGTTATTTTGGATTTGCAGGTTAGAAAAGTTGTTGTAGAACAGTATAGTTGTTAGTAATTGTCGATTGCTTTAGTATTTAAGGGAAGCATTTGCAATGAAATGTTGTTCAGAATTCATATTTCTGAAGATAGATAAAGCAAAGTGTTGATGCAATGCTCGTCGCTTGAGCTTAATTTTGAGTACCAACTTTGTGTTTGTGCTTGTAAGTGTGTGGAGAAATTCAAAGTGCAAGTCAATGTGCTTGTTGGATGTTGGATTCTACAGCCTTGATCTTCATTCTATGTGTTTGATCCTGAGTGAAGTACAATCAAAGTAATGCCTTGACAGATTTGAGAGGAATCGTAGTGTTGGTAGTATTTTGCATTTATGAGTGCAGTGTAGAGTTGATGTGAAGCAATTTTGATCAAGGAAGTTGTGTCTTTGGTGGAGGAGTGGAACACAATTCTGAGGCAAAGTCATTTTATAGTGAAGTGCCGTCTTTGGGAGAATTTGAATCATCACAATCAAGATTTGTTTGGACAGAATTTTCTATGTTGTGATTATGGGTGTGTGAATTTGTGACAAGTTGTCAAGATTGTGAGCTTATTACTCTCTTATGGGTGTAGTTTCTACCTAAGAGACTAAAGACGTAACCAAGAAGAACTACATGTTACTGTTTGACTTTGTATTTGACCAATTCTGAATCATATCTCTACGGGAATGAACTTTACTTACCCGATTGCCGCAAAAGTGATATTTGTCAGGTTGTCATAGGCTTCTTGAAGGCGCACAAGTCGGAGATCACCTTTGGCTAGAACATAGATCCGGTCTGCATGGAATAGAAGGCCTTCCTTGAAGGAGAAGGTGTGGTATTCCTTATTGCTTACTGTCAGATAACCATGTACCATTTGGAAGAAGGGATCTTGTTGTAGAGCTGACCAAAAATCTTTATGGACCTTGGGGTCAATTGACACCATTGTAATTGTCGCCGTGATGAGAGGAAGAGACTTCAAATTAGGTTGTTGTGATAGAGCATCAGGAATGACATGGAACCAACCTGCTTTGTACTCAAGTTTGATGTCAAAAACTTAGAGTTGCTCTTCCCATCGATGATGTTGACACTTCATGTGTTCCAAATGTAAGGTCTGGAACAATGGCTTGTGATCAATTTTCATGATCACTTGTTTCTACAAGAGATAATGCCTCCATACCTTGGTGGCATATACCATTGCAAGGTGTTCCCGATCTCAATCAGAGTAATTTCTTTCAGTTGTATTTAGTCGGCGAGACACAAATACAATGGGAGGTAGTTCCTCTAGGAATTCTTGTTGCAACACAACTCCAATTGCAAAGTTAGAAGCATCAAAATCAAGCACACAAGGTAGTTGAGGATCAAATGGTTGAAGAATGGGTCTTGAAGACAACATATGCTTTAACTTTTGGAATGCTTCTTTGTGCTTGGTGGTCCATTGGAAGCTCAAGTTCTTTCCCAAGAGGTTAGTCAATGGTGCAGCCACATGAGCATAATAGTGGATGAATTGTTGATAAAAACTGGCCAATCCATTGAACGTCCATACCTCTGTAGCATCCTTTGGGGTAGGCCCATCAATAATGGCCTTGATTTTCTCTTCTTCCATCTTGATCCCCTCTGATGAGATCTTATGATCCAAGAAGGTAACCTCCTTCTGCCAAAAGGCACACTTTGACTTCTTGCAGTAAAATTTCCATTGTCGTAGTCATCTTAGGACTTCTCAAACATGATTCATGTGTTCTACCCCTGTCTTACTATAGATTAAGATATCATCCAAGAACACTACCACTGACCAATCCAATAATCTATCCAAGACCCAATGCATCTGATCCATGAAGATCGTTAGAGCATTAATGAGTCCAAAGTGTAGAACCCTCCACCCAAAATGCCCATACCTTGTGTGAAAGGTAGTCTTTTGCACATCCTCTCTATCAGTAGGAATTTGCCAATAGCCATTGCAAAGATCCAACTTGGAAAAGTAACGTGCTCCACTTAGTTGATCAAGCAAGTCATCGATCCGAGGCAAGGGATATGCAATCTTCATGGTTTGCTTATTGAGCCCACGGTAATCAATACAAAAATGAAGTCTTCTATCCTTCTTTGGAACAAATAGAAACGGTTGTCCCCAAGGAGAGGTACTATGTCATATGAAGTCCTTCTCCAACAACTCTGTAAGTGTTGTTTGCAACTCCTCCAACTCCTTTGGTGAAAGCCAATAGATCGATCTACTCACTAGAGTACTTCTTGGCAAGAACTAAATCTTGAAGGGCATACCTCAATTGGAGGGTAATCCCTTTGGCAGATCACCCAAAAACATGTCCGCAAACTCTTGAACTATCTGATCAACCATTGCTTGATGAGGCTCTTGGCCCTCCTTAGATTGTTCTTGTGCAATCGGCTTGATCCACACCACGAATAAAAACTTATTTTCCTCCAATGCTTGCTTTATGGTTGCTTTACTAACCAACTTCCCTTCCAGGGACTCATCTCTCTTCCAAGCTTGCTCCATGGATGCCTTCTTGGCAAACTTCTCATTTGGGACGCATCTCCCTTCAAGGTTTGCTCTATGTCTACCTTCTTGACAAACTTCCCATCTTGGGACTGGATATTCTTAGGTATCTTACTCAGAGGTGCCAGACAACCTAATTAGAAATTCCTACCTTGATTTTATACTTGAATTTGTTGTCAGATCCAGTCAAATTGAACCTTATGACATTCAAGCCAAGGTAGACCCAGAATGATATCATAGTATAGAGGTGCCACTACAAACCTCATACACTCCAAATACTCCTTCCCAATTTTGAAGGTTACAAGATGCGAGGTGCAGAATGCATAACTCTTTCTATCATCCGCCATCATCAAACTACTTCCATACCAATTCCTTTACTACTTGCATAAACATGCAATTCTTTGAACTTCTAGAATCAACCAAAATCCTACAACCCCAATTAGATATCATACCTTGCAAGTGAAGCAAACTCGCATAGGTCGAGCCTTCAATCCTATTGGAACTAATCAAGCTCCCAATAGGCGGCTCAAAATTTCCTATTAGGATTCCTCATTTCCTTGATCATTCTATTCCACAAACTCCATCTGGGCGACTTGTCGAGGTCGCTCATTCCTAAGTGTGCATTCAACAATATGATGTCCAACTTAGTAATAATAAAAACAACCTCCATTTTGTTGTAATCTTTCTCTATCTGTTGTACCAAGTGGTCTCCGTTGGATAGCATCAATCTCCATTGGTGCCACTTCTTCCACCCATGCATAGTGTACTGGTAGGTCGAGGTTGAGACCAAGTTGTCGCAACCAAGAAATCAAAGCGCTCAGCCAATTGCATGGCTTCTTCTACATTTTTTGGTTCCTGCATGGTCACCTCCAATTTGGTTTGTGACTTCAATCCCTACACAAATCAATCTAGAACTTCATCTTCTTGTATATCTAGAATCTGCATGATGATGTTTTGAAATTGTGTGATGTAGCTCCTTACTGAGCTAACTTGCTTCAACTTTGCCAATTTATCTTGTGTGGCACGGGTGGCATTTATAGTTTGAAACAAACCCAATATTGCATCCTTGAATTCTGCCCATGTCAAAAGTGGTGCAACAATCTATCATTCAGCTTGCTCCACTCAAAATTGCCATCAAAGTTTTGCCACACCATCTAATTGGCTAGAGGCCAAGAGAATCTGTTTCCGTTCATCTTGGAGACTGGTAGCTTCAAAGTAATGTTCGTAGTCAAACACAAAATTCTCCACTATGCCCAAAAGATTCTTGCCTTCAAACACCTTGGGTTTTGGAAATCAAATGCGATCTTCTCCATCTTGAATTGGCACTCTCTCTATATGTTCTCGTCATTGTTGATCTTGTTCATCCAACAATCAAGTAAGGTGTTCAATTTGTTGCTACATCGTAAGGATAATGTCTAATATTACCGCCATAGCTGCTACTCTATCCCACTACTCCTAATTTATCTAATTTATTAGCACATAGATGCAACACGTCCACCGTTCTCCATAAGTTACGACCGGAAGTATCAAGGGTTTCTCAAACATGGTGATCATATGTAGAAAATCCTGCACAAAGTGCAAGGTGATGAATTGTGTGAAACGATGCTTGGGTAATATTTGGACATGGAAATCCCAATAGTTTGGCGGAAGTGGATTTGGTGGTCCATAAATTCCATCCATCCCATTCCTACTCTAATACCAATGTAAAAGACCAAGACCGAAGAGAGAAATAGGAGAATGGAAACTCACATTTGGACACTTGAATGAAGGAAAACTCCAAATGCCTAGCATGAGCTTTGGGTTCGGTATTTATAAGTAGCATACAAAGCCCTTGAGAAGCTTCTCAAGAAGCTTCATCGAGCTGATTTCTTAGAGTGCAAGCTAAGTTAACTAGGAAGCTCCTCAAGAAGCTTCCTTCTAGAAGCCACCTACTTGGCGTGCAAGCTAAGCTAGTGAGAAGCATCTAGAAGCTTCCTTTTAGAAGCTACCTATTTGGTGTGCAAGTTAACTAGTTGGGAAGCTTCCCAAGAAGCTTCCTAGATACTTCTAGAATATTCTAGGCTAATTTGGCTTATTCTTTACTTTGTTAGCCTTACTAACTACATCGCTAAACTCCATATTGTTACAAAAATCTACTCTATACTAGCTAGTCTCATGCAAGCAAGCTGGCTTGTTGGCCCTTTTAGGCCTTTCTAGCCTCTCATAGCCCACAACCCTATGTCTTGATACCTCTAAACGCCCGAATGAGGCCTTTCTTCTTTCCACTTTGAACCCTCTTCAAATTTGGCAAAACTCCTCTAAATCTGTGAAACTCCTCCAACTCAAGCAAAACTCCTCCAAATCTTGCCAAAACCTGAAGTAAACTCCAACTAAAATCTGATGTAAAATCTGACATAAGTCTTTAAAGTTGGCTGACCGCCAAATCCTCTACTAACTCTCCATTCAAGCCACATTGAAATGACGGGTTTCTCCAAATCATAGATTCACAAAGATGTGTTCCTAACTCCACCTCTAATTTCACTTTCTGAGCTCAACTTGCAAAAAATTGGTCTTACATTCACCTCTTGAGCTCAAAATCACAACTACCACTTGAAAATTGCTTCTCTTTACTCAAATTTGGCCAGCGCTTCTACACACCGTCTGACTTACTGTTAAATCTAAATCAATCAAACACGCTTCTGTACACTAGGGAAAATCAGAACTCCGATTGAGCTACCAATGATCAGCAAGTCTTGGAGATACCACCAACACTCAATTCCTACACCCAATTTTCCCCTGACCTCACTTCCATGATGTAATCAATTTTTTTACACAACCCGAATCACACTCGATCAGATCAGTATTGGATCTATCACTCAATAATCTGCCAATAATTGACCATTGATTATAGTCAAGCCACACCCACTCTAACTAAGAGAATCCAGGTGATGCGCGTCAATCTTTGTCTACCATAGCCAAGAACTCGAAGGCTCAACATCAAAGAAGTGAGCTCTCTAGAGCTGCACTTCAAAATTATACTCCTTGGACTCGAGCTAGGTCTCAAACCCTAATGGTCCCATTGACGGCACAGCCAACAGTACAAATGGTGCAAGTGACGGTGGGCCCCACCATGTAGTTAGTAATCTAAACATGAAATCTGACCTTCAACAAGTAACTTATGACTAACTTCTAAAATACTCTTGACTACCAATATTATTACTCTAGAGTCTGAGCAATCTAGGTGCGACACTACAAATGGCATGACACTATAAATCTAAGATCTTATCATTTTTTATGAATAAGATGTTTCTAAGTATCCAATTTGTAATCAAATTAAAGCTTTTACACTTATATATGCTAGTATCTATGTATATGCACAAGGAGCTACTTTTGGATTTGCTCATTTGCACTAGATATTTGTAGTTGCTTGTGTATGCTAGTAGATGTTCTTGTATGCACCTAGGTCCGCCAAACTTTGCAACCTTGCACTTTGAGATAAGAAACCACTCTCAAGCTATCAGCTTTAAAATTTTACATGAAGCATAATTCCCACATATGGCTCAAGCAAGCTATCCAACATAGTATTAAATACTAGAACTTGTTCCATGTATAAAATAGCAAGTTAACTATTTTAATTGACTTGCAACCCTAAGTACTTCTTCCTTGGGAATTAGAATAATTTCCTTTCAAATTCAAGAATTTTTGAATTAAGGCATTAGTCCATCTTAAAAAAGATAAAAAGTTTGCAATCTTTGCAATTGGCTTATCATACAAATCTTCAAACCTTGTGCTTAAATTCACCATAGTCGTACAATGATCCTTATGGAAGGCAATAAGAACTCTAGTCCTTTATATCAATAGAAAATATTCTTATTTGACTTGCTTTGGGAGTTTTGTAAATTTTTTGATAAAGTATATATGACCATAAAGTACATTAATTTTTGTATTTGTATATTGAAGTATATGCTAGTCAATAAGGTTTGCTTACTACAAGCCTTGGTTCTAAGCTACAAATTAGATACTTAAAACCTCCCAACAAATATTTAGTCTTAGATATCCAAGGGCTCTTCAAGAGTGCAAGGAAAAGCTAATACATAAGCTTAGTTATTGGGAATACTTAAGATTGGAATACACTAGTTTATATCAGTATGCGTTAATTGCATGAGATGCACTTTGGAGTGCATTGGTATTTGAACATATTTTTTGTTGTGTGCTTGTATTTCCCCATGTTCTGTTGTATTTTCTTGTATATTTTGGAGGGACTTGTAAATGCACAAGATATATTAATAAAGAAATATATGTTTGTGATTGCAAAAGATATAAAATGAACATAGCAACTATTTATAAATGTGGACAAAATTTTATAATATAAATAAATAAATAAGATTTTTATGTAACAAATTCCTCTTTATGATGGATGTGCTTTAATAAGGTTTTATGTTTAGTATGTAAAGAGGAAATTAATTTATATTAGACTATAAATCTACATATACATGCAAAGTTTTATGTTGAAATTATTTTGCAAAACTCTCATATGGATTAGTATTATATTGAGTAAGACAAAAAATATCTATTTCTCTTTGTAAAACTCAATGGCTAAATCTCTTAATCACAAAAATATCAACTTATAGTCTTTGAGGTATCACTACCTTATAAATAGCAAAAGAAGGTCTAAGTTATAACCTTTCAATCTTTGAAAGTAGCAATCATTCAATGAAAACATACCTGACTTATGAATATAACTTAGATCACATCATATCCCTTCCAAAAGAAACCTTGCTCATACATGGGATTAAGAAGATGCTCTATTTGTCCATCAATTAACTCATACAATATGCTATGAACTCTTACATCCAATATCTAGAATAGTTATCTTTCTCCTCAAACCACTTTTTGGACTCAATAAACTATTAATAAAAGATAATCATCCTTAAGATATCCTACCTCATCTCTCAAACTCATCCTCCTCTCCTAAAGTATCTCAATCTCACTATCAAATGTAGGATGTAGAAGTGGAAGATCATTAAGAGGATAAAGGATGCAAAAATCTATGTTTCAAACATTCAACTCTCCACCTCTAAACTTATACATTCTGCTTTACTTTAAATGTCTCATATTGAGTCTCTATCTCACAACCATAGATAACAATGAAAATATTTTTGTCTTCATCTCATGCTCATTCATATTGATCTACATCCTAACACTACGTGTCTTAAGTGTCTTACAAATGAACTTGGTAATATCAATAGTTTAAATCCTAATAGTATGTGTAGGCTTGTATTGATCTAGACCAATTTATACTTCTCCTAGCATAATCCTCATAATAATCACCTATTGTATTTAGAACTTCTCAAGACTAGCCAATTCATTACTTTACATAATCTCTCTTTATGTAAGACAATAACATCTATCTTAACTAATTCAATCTCCACCTCCATTACAACCCCCTATGAAATATATTCTACCTTTACTATTCCTCTCTCTTGCTCTAGTGATACACTTGTTTTCTATGCCTTTCATACCTCTCTAACTCTATATGCTTATTGCATGTGGTGATGGATGTAGTGGAAGAAGAGAAGCTAGCTCATTCATACTTACTCTAAAAAGTATATCCAATCAAAGCACATCCAAAAGAAATCCTATAGATTTTGGCCCTTTGGACCAAAGAAGTTTCCCTCTCCAATTGGTTGATAGCTAAAGCACTTTTGGTGGACTGTGATTGCAACAAGGAAAGACATGATCTATCATGCTCAGCCATGAATGGGTTTTTTAGAGATGGTTTATAAACAATTAATACTGCAATGCACCTCTCCCTCTACTTATTGAGTAGCCATGGCTTATAAAAAGAGAGGGTATGGGCATGGGTAGGAGTAGGTTGTTGCATGTAGGGATAAGAAGCTTGGTGCTAAGAAAATTTTGATCCCTATATGATTGTGGTAAGCTCCTTTGGTCAATACCTCTTTAACTCTTTATGCTTATTACACATGGTGATGGATGTAACATAAGAAGAGATACTAGCCCATTCACAGCTACTCTTAAAATTATATTCAATCAAAGCATATCAAAAGGAAATTCTATAGTAGTGTGCATTGTGATGCACACATATGCATATAATTTTAAACAATTTGTCCATCCATCCTCATACACACTTAGTATCCATCATGTCATCATGAATGGAATGAAACCAACCTAATCATGTACCTTGGTACATATTCTATACCTAACAAGGTCTTCATGATTGTACTTCTCAATTTCATCATCAATTGCTTTAAATTCACTCAAGATATTATAAAGTATTCTTATAATTTAAAAAAAATACTCTTCACCCAACAAATACATAATAGAAAAGGTAATCCCCTCCTCCTTTCCTTCTCTTCCTTGTTATTAATGCTCTTGTGTGGATTCAACTCTTAAATGAAATGTTCAATAGCTTTCCCTTCAACTGAAAATTGCACCTCTTTATGCATCCTTTGATGGTGATTTTTTACAACTTAATTTTGAGATATCACCTACTAACAACAACAAGCAATAACTAACAACAACAAAATTAACACTAGAAGAACTTCTAATATATCCCAAACCAACAACAAACATACTCAAGTAATTACAAGAAAATATGTAAGAACACACTAAAATAAAATGAGGAATTCTTGGATTTATTTTTATTTTTATTTTCAAAGAGAAAATGATTCTCTTGGTTTGCACTTGAGTGCTAAAGCGTCTTATGTTAGTTTTGATCTTCTTTCTTCCTTAGCTTCTTAATAACTCTCATATTTAGTCTACCAAATCTACATCAATTACAAAAGCTTCATCGTTTTCTACATATGTAAGATTCTTTAAATACTTTTTTTGTAAAATAATTTGCAACTAATCTACCATAAAAGATCCAAAAACTTGAATTGCATGCTAAGCTCTCACAAAGAAATTGTCTAGATTTTTAAATAAATGCATATTTTTCATCACGTACAAGGGCTCAAGCCATATGGTAAGGGTTATTAGGTTTATGTTTATCATGGTGTAGGCTTGCTTGAAGGAAGGTTTTAAGAGTCTCAATGGAATATATCCAAAGTACCAAGTATATATTGATTTGCTTCAAAATAGTGACAAGCTTGTCCAAAAATCAACACAGTCAGTAAGAATAAGGCAACTTTTTCAAATTTTTCACTTAATGAAAGGACGCAAATAATCATACACATTCACAAGTTTACATTTTAGTGTAACAGCAATTGGTAAAAATTTGAAATATTGAAGATTAAAAGCAATTGGTATCTTTGTTATGAAAATAAATAATTTACCATTTTTTCATGAAAAAGCACTTGATAATTATTGAAAAACATAGTTTTTACCTAGAATATGTTTCACAAGCAATTTCAAGCCTTTATCCCAAAGTGAAAAGAGACTCATTCATGAATACTATGCAAGTTGTGATTCCTCTAGCAAAGAAAGCATGGGAAATTATAACTCTCTCATCTTTATTAGACCATTTTAGTTTCTCTCCTAGCTTGGCTAAAATGGTTTTGAGCACTATATTTATAAATAGCATAATAGATGCAAATCTAATATCCCAAATATTTAAACATTGTGTTACACATGCAAGTTAAATTTAAATTAGGTTCCGTTTTTCCCTACACTAAATATAGGATGAATTTTTATGAGATCTAATAATATGAAAAATGAATCCATATATATCCTTGTCCTCTATTTAAAAGACACAAGAGTGCAAATAAATTATTTTAATTAATAAAAAACATGTACTTTATGATATGTAAGTCTTTGTTTGTAAAATCTACCCTTGTTTAGCAAATCATACCACCTCAACAATATTAGCCTTATATTATTCACTCCAATATTCACCAATCCCATCATCATTGAGCTCAACTCATAACATCCTCATGTTTAATTTGTTCCCACTTTAAGGACTCCAATGCTCCACATCTCTTCTATCTCAAATATTATGTTCTAATGCTGACATTGTGTGGCATTTCAACTCAACTCTTCAAATTATCACCAAATGTTAATATTTATCAAGGCAAAGCAAGATAAGAAACTATTGTCTTTGGACCAAATGCTTGAATTACATTGCAAAAGAGCAAGAGAAAATACATTTTTAGGAAAGTGATGCTTGTTTAAATTTCAAATTCAAGTACTCATTCAAAATTTAATTCATACCCTTTAGCCATAAAGTATATAGAGATCACATAAGAAGAGGTGATCTATAGTTTCTTTACAACTATAGCATTTATTGTACAAAATTTGTTCTTAACAAACATCAAACTTTTACAATATCCACATAATGCCTTTTGGGAATCTAAATGAGTACTCGCTAAAAAGACTGAAACACCTCATATTATATTATAGAATTTATTCATTCTGCAGCATGATGATATATGGAGCAAGTAGATGCTTTAGAGGTCCATATGAACATGAGAAAATATAATATTATAAGTAGTGAAAGGCATACAACACATAGAACACAATAAGGATGGAAAGACCCCATCAAGCTATGCAAGGGAGAGACAAAAGAGGTAAAATGAGGCTGAGCCCCAATAGTATCAATATGAGAAATCTTCCCTACCGTACCTAAGATATCCAAGCTATGCCAGTTGTAAGGTCTACAAAGTACATGAGTATCCAAATAAGCATCATTTAGTGTGATTGCTCTCTTATGTATTGCACTAGCCAATGCTCTCTATAAAGCTTGGACACATGTTGTCTAAAATATGCTACAAAATATGAGAGTGAGAGTGGTTACCCCCATTGTCCAATATGATAAGCTCTTGCACACTCCCTTACAAATGGGTCAAACATAGTGTCCATCACTTCCTAAAACTCCAAGGCTAGAGGAAAAAAGAGGTGAGTAGTATAAGTAATAGTAAGTAATACAAGTAATAGTATAAGTAGTATATACATTGATGTGAAAAATAATTTCATCCTAATAATTCTGTATTTTATCAACTTAGTTAGGCATCTCCAACTTGAAAGACCTTGCTATCACACATATACAAGTTATATTACTTATTGCTAACTCAAATTTATAATATCAAGATAGATTACTAAAGGTTTAATAAGAGTTAGAGAGAGAGAGAGAGATATATATATATATATATATATATATATATATATATATATATATATATATATATATACATATATACATATATATGTATGTATGTATGTATGTATATACATATATACACATATACATATATATATGTATGTATGTATGTATGTATATACATATATATTTCCTGTAAATAATATTTTTATCAAGTTATATATCTTTATTTTGAAAGATACATTCATTATGAGAATTCATCTTCAAATTTTATTAGGGTTTGAAATTAGTACTAAATGGCATTAGTATATTGCTAAAAAAATTATAGAACCAGATAAAAAGATCATCAAAACTAAATCTATAAGATTTTAGCCTTAATTATGATAGAAAAGCATAATTGCAATGCTGATTTTTTTGCAGAAGTTGTTCTTTTTTTGGTTTTGAGAAATGGTAGAATAATTGCTTGTTCAAGAAAGAAAACCTCTTACTTGAGCTCTCAAGTAAGAGGTCAAGTAAGAGGAGCTCTATGCAGAACAAATACAAAAACAAATATACTTTAAAGGATGATCTTGAAGATGTCAAATCAAAAGAATGGTTGGAGGCAAAGAATTCAAGTACAAAGGTACTCCAAACCCAAAGATGGTACACCAATTTGACTATATCATCACCGAGATAAAGAACTACCACTAAGGATTGTTGGTGTTCATCAAAGAGCTTGCATGTGTGGATAATGGCTACTCATCTATTGATTGAAAAACCCTAGCTATAAATCAAGTGCGTATCAAGCAATTTCATTTTTTGCTAAAAGTTTTTAGTCTTGAACCCAAAATAGCAAGTAGTAATCCTAGATCTTTACAATTATTTAAAATCCTTTGCAACCTTTTTAGTTGTCCAAATTATGTCCTTTGTGCTTAATAAGAACAAAATTTTCACTTTCAAACCTATGAGAAAGATCTTGGGAGGTAATTCTCCATGCCATATTAGTAAACAAGTGTGCAATCTATTGCAAGAGGTAGTGGATCTAGAGCAAGAATCTCTCTTTCTTGCTCTATAATAAGGAACTTAGTGATGTAAGAATATCCAAGAAATGACAAGTATGGTGGAAAGACCTTCAAGTGAACGCTTTGCATAAACAAAAGAGAACTAGAGAAATATCCTCAATTTGGATGCAACTCAAATTAGGGGCATCATCCTTGATACCAAGTTCAAGAATGTAGATAAAGCAGTGAATATTGTTATCATAGATTCATTTGGAGAGAAGAGATCTATCAACAATGGCTAAAGAATGTGCAATTACAAAGACCTAGTCCAAAGGGTAATTGTAGAAGTGGTCATGAAACTATTCAGACCATAGAGAACCAACTACATCAACAATAACCAGGCCGTCTTCTTTGAGTATATGTACTAAGGAGAAGTGGTGAATTGGTCACAAATTTTCAACTTGTAGGCAAGGAGCATGATCAAAGAGTTCAAAGAATACAGCAGAGCAACCTAACTATCTCCTTTTTCCATCCACTTCTACATGGCAACAAACTTGCTAAGCAAAGAAGAAAGAAGGAAGTTCTAAAGCCACTATCACTCCGTTGGGTATTTCACTTTGCAACCCAAAGGAAAGTCAATCTTTTGGAACTATCAAGTTGTACATGCAAAATATGCAAAAACCAAGAATTTTTATAATTGGTAGATAAAGAGGGATTTACCAAAATCAAGAAGAAGAGATTGATATCATCAAGATCTTGAAACCCAACCAAGAGACTAAGGAAGAACACTCAAGTGATATATATATATATATATATATATATATATATATATATATATATATATATATATATATATATATATTGGGAGAAAGAAGCATAAGATTTAGAAGGGCAAGAAGAAGAAGAGGAAGACAACTCTTTTACCTTACAAGGGCCAACATCTAAATCCAAAGAACAAGAGCAATACAAAGATGCACCAAATTCCAAAGAGCAAGTTGTGGATCAAGAAGACTAGGCCAAAGATAATCAAGAAGAGGAAGCACAACTTTGGACTGGGGAGCCGCTCAACCCAATTCAAGAAAACAAAGCCAAAGAATAGAAAGAAGCCAAAGCAAAGATAGAAGAAGAAGAGACCAGATGGAAGGTCAATATTGAAAATAAAGACAAAGATCTTTGAAGTGGAGTGCAGTAGAGAGAAGAAGAAGAAATTACCTAAGTACAAAGAGCATTGGTGATGGATGGCTCAATTTTCATTTCAATTTGGTAAAACCAATGCTTAATTGATAGAGACAATCTTGCTTCAACATCAAAAATCTTATGGAGATATAACTGTATACACCTTACTTGTCAAAGATTGCATATGAATTTGTCCGTAATGAAGGCATAGCAAGATAAGTGGGAGGAAGATGTAGAAAAGGACTGGAATTTGTACAAGGAGGAGTACTTGAAGATAAATGCACTCATGCAAGAGAACTATAAAATAAAGCACCATAACTCCCTTGTGGTAGATTAGCCTCAACACACAGAAGAATTTTTAAAGCTGCATGAAGACTTGAGAGCTCTTTGGCTTGAACACAAGCAAAAGCAATAAGGGTACAAAGAGCCTCTTAAGGTGAGAGATAAAAATATTGTTAGCATCTTAAGAGAATTAGAAACCACCAAGATAAGAATGGTCACCTTGGAAGTACAAATGACCAAACATAGGAAGGAAGTGGTCACCCAACTACAAAGTCCATCCCAAGAACTTGTGAAGGAGAAGAACTGGAGTGCAACAAACCAACCTCAAATGATAGAAGAGATGACTAAGGAATTTTTAGCCTTGAGCAATAATACTAAACAAACAAAGTCAAAGAACCTCTAAAAGATCAAAAAAATTTTAAGATCAATTGGTGGCTATGATGAAAGAGGCAACTCAAGGTAAGATGACAAAGACAACGTTACACAAGCTGAAGGTATAGGTCCAAAAATTGTAAGAGAAGAAGTACAAACATGAGAAGATGGACCAATTAGAAAGTCTACCAAATCTTGCAATACCTTAGCTTTATAAATTGCAAACTACAAGGAAAGAACCAAACTCCGTATTAGGATTTGTAGGGACAAAGGTAATTCTTTGCAATAGTACCTTAGTCTGAAGATCTTTGCAAAAGAGGTTCTTTGTAGTTGTAGATATTCTTTTTGGTTGTAAGACCTTTGTAGATACCTTTAAAGTGGTAAGTCTTCAAACGGAAAAACTGCAAGTTGTCTTTGGGAAGAATTGATACCTTCCCTAACACATATAAGGTATTTTATTAAATAACATGTGACTAGAGAAGGATAAGACAAAAATATTGTTAAGTGTGGAGTCTAATTAATTACAAGAATGCTCTATGGGTCAAATATTGTAGGAGATGTAGAAGAGTCAGTACAAGATAAATCTTCAAATTACGGGATTCTATTTACAAGAGTATATAGAAAGTCAATTCATGTTGGAATTGATTCCTTTGTGAATACATATGAAAATAAGGTGTGCATTATCTCATCAGAATTGCCTTCTTAACTGCTTTCTACATACACTAAGATCATGGAAAAAGGAGCTCTTGAAAGGAAGTTATGTCCAACTAAACTTTGAGACAAATGTGTCATGCAAGAGATGCAGGATCTTATTGCAAGAGCTATAAGCATGGCTATAAGAAGGCTCCAAGACTATGGAAGCTATAGAAATGGCTTGCACTTGTGGAACTTTGTGAGGTGATGTATATCACTTTGTACCAAAAAATCAAGGATAAGATACCTGATCAATTGGCACACCACATTCCAAAACTAGGTAAGTGCAAGTACAAGTGCATATATCTTTATAGAGTTTGTCGTCAATTGAAACTTTGATAGTTCTTGATCAATAGTTCAAGAATGAATATAAAAATTGTGCAATTATGGACATAGGCAAATATTTGCCAAACCATATGAAATTTGGTGTAATTTCCATGGATATTTTTCTTGATCAGATTATAAATTTCTGAATTTTGCTCTATCTCATAGCTAGATTTGGATTCCCATTGCTCTCAAATTCCAAGTTTCAAATTTCTCTTAACAAATATAGGATTGTTAATGTACAACAAGGATGAGCCAAGAAGATCTTTGGAATCCTTCAACCGTTAGATTTCTTTGGCTTTGAGTAGGAAAAAATATTTAAGCCTTAATCTAGTTGTAAATAATTCATTGAATCATTTGCATTGAATATGAATAAAGCAAAAGGGACAAAAGCTCTTTGTTGCTTTTGCTTAATTCACAATATTGATGCATGCTTTCATAGAGTGATTGTGAAGAAAATTTGTAGTAGGAACACTAGGGACTAAGTGTGAGTGATCATTAGTACTTGTGACTAGGGTGCAAAATCCTTCGGAGTTCTAAAGGAGCAAAGTAATGCCTCCATGGATCATAAATGAACAATATTGTTAGATAGCACCACAAGAGCAAAGACAAATAATTTCATCAATGCAAAGAGTTTTTGGAGTTGTGCCTCCGAGGAAGGATAGTACATATTCTCTAGAGTTGAGGTCTTCATTATGTAGTAGCCATTTTGGGGTTGATTGAACTACCACCTTTAGGAAATAGTTATTGTCATGCATATATATATCGCTACACAATATACATCACTGTCAACATCATACACTATAGAAGCAAAACTCACACATAAGTCATGCATAGACTCTAAAGTGCAATAATAATCAGATTGTTTACAACTCTTGAATCCACTCAACTCCGATCAATACTTGATCTGCACTCTATAAACTGCCAAAAATTGGGCATTGATGATAGTCAAGCCACACCCACTCTAGCTAAGAGAATTCAGCTGACGCCGTTGGCCTCTGTCCACCATAGCCAAGAACTCAAAGGCTCAATAGCAAAGAAGTGAGCTCTTTGGAGTTGCACTTTGAAAGTATACCCATGGACTTGAGCTAGGTTTGAAACCCTAACAGTCTTGCTGATGGCACACTTGACGGTGCAAATGGTGCAAAGTGATGGTGGGCCGCACCGTGAAGTCAGTACCCCAAACACAAAATCTGACTGTTGGGAAGTAGTCTTTGAGAAACAGCTGAAATAACTCTAACTACTATCACTGTAACTCCAATGTCTAAGCAATCTAGATGTGACACAACAAATGGGGTGACAACTATCATGCGTATATATATTGCTACACAATATACATCATTGTCAACATCATACACTATAGAAGCACAACTCACACATAAGTCATACATAGACTCTTAAGTGACATAATCGCCCCTCTAGTTGGCGGTTAGGTCCCTCTAACTCCAAATAGCCATCTACTCCAAGTATATGGTATACTTTATGATGGGCAAAGATTAGAAGGTCGGGTGCTATGGAGCCCCATTGTTAGTCGCTTGTCTGCAATCTACACCATATAAAGAATGAACTAACTATAGGTCATGTACATCTAGGACATAACCACTGTCTTTGAGGAACCATCATGAGGGGAGAAGTCATACATGCCATATGCCATCCTCTCAAATAGCTATTGCAAACTAACATAGTAGTAGCTCCACTAGAAGAGCAACATAACATACACCTCAAGCCTGCATGTACAAGTGCCAAGCTTGGGTCCATAGTACCATCAATGTTTGGGAGGTGGCATTGCGCACATGATCATTCTAAACAACACCATCAGATCCTTCTAACACAAGGATTCCAGATGGCAAAACCTCACGCACTCTCAAGATAGTGCGGCCTGTCAAAACATCAAGTGTTGTTGGTGATGTCTATTGTAAATATACATAGTCTCTTGGATGAAATCGAGGGTCAATAACCTCCTCCTCGAATGGTAGCATAGTGTAAAGTATGTCATGCCATTTTTAGTATCACATCTAGATTGCTCGGACATTGGAGTTCCAGTGATAGTAGTTAGAGTTATTTCAGTTGTTTCTCAAAGACTACTTCTCGACACTCAGATTTTGTGTTTGGAGTACTGACTTCACGGTGGAGCCCACCGTCATTTTGCACCATTTGCACTATCAATTGTGCCATCGGTGGGACCATTAGGGTTTCAAACCTAGCTCGAGTCAAGGGGGTTTACTTTTGAAGTGCCGCTCTAGAGAGCTCACTTCTTTGATGTTGAGCCTTCGAGTTCTTGGCTATGGTGGACAGAGGCCGATGAGCGTCACCTGGATTCTCTTAGCTAGAGTGGGTGTGGCTTGACTGTAATCAGTGCCCAATTGTTGGTTGTTTATAGAGTGACAAATCAAGTACTAATTTGAGTTGAGTTGAGTTGAGAGTTGTAAACAATCTAATTACATCGGAGAAGTGAAATCAGGGGGAAATTGGGTGCAAGAACTTTGAGTGTTGGTGGTATCTCCAAGCTTGGTGGATTTTTTGTAGTTTGATTGAAGTTTAATTTTTCCCTAGTGTGTAGAAGCTCCTTATTTGATGGAGATTTGGCAGTTAGGCAGATAGTGTGTGGAAGCGCTGGCCAATTTTTTAGCACAAAAGGAGAAAATTTTGAGCAATGGCTATGATTTTGAGCTCAAGACGTGAAGGCAAGACCAATTTGTTGCGAGTTGGGCTCAGAAAGTAAAATTGAAGATGGAGTTGGGAAGCTATTCTTGTGAATTTGTGATTTGGAGAAACCAGTGTTTTCAATTTGAGGCTTTGAGACATAGGGCTATGGGCTATGAGAGGCTACAAAGGCCTAGAAGGGCCAGAAGGGCCAGCAAGCCACCTTGTTTGCGTGAGACTAGCTAGTTTAGAGTAGATCTTGGTCATTGGTTGGCAAAATCTGCCCATCTTGCTAGATTGTGCACAATAGGGTTTGACTTCTAGATCTCTTGTTCCTAGACTTGTGCCCTAGCCAACTGGTCCACCCTCACTTGTTGTCCTAGTGACTATGCCATTGTTATCTATACACTTGTAGCTTTGGCTAGGAGATGCAGTTTGATCCCATTCTTGGTGATCCTGGTAGCTTAGGACTTAGATACAAACTTCTCTTATGTCAAATGCCAAATGGTGGTAGAGTCAATCCTGTGTTGTTTTATGAGATGGAGAGTTTTCATTTTGATTTCTTGTGATTGGATCCCCTCCATTTTCTACTTCATGTTTGTGCACCATGTTTGTGTGAGGTGCCCTGACTATTGAGCATTGGTGCTCTGGTGTGCTCTTGGTAGTGAGGTTGGAGTGACAACTAGTCAGACTACCTTTGTTTCTCTCTGGTGAGGCAAAGAATGATGACCTTCAGACCGTGAGAGTGCATGTTGTGATGGCAGATTACATGTTGCCCTTTCCCCTAGTGTAGTTATCTTGGTTAGAGTTACATTAGTGGGTGGTCCTTAGTTGGTGTTGGCACTTGGTGATGTTTGCACTTGGTGGGGTACTTACGGTTGCAGTTTGTGGTTCCGGTTTGTTGTTGCAATTTGCGGTTGCGGTTACTTTGTCATGATTGAGTTCTTTGGGGATTCTAGAGGAGATAGCTCTATAGTATGCAGTGGGTTTACTTGGAGTGGTACTCAGTATCAGCTTGTATCTCAAGTCCCAATGAGGGAGGAGATTGACTCCGAGTTTTAGTTTGACATAGGAGCTCATTCAGTTGAGAGTGCACTTGGCGTGTCTGCACCGTTGTTGTGGAACATGGATGAGATTTATGGGGCCTCCAAAAGCCCTAAGCGTTACCCTGGTACAATGGGTACCATTGAGTTGGATGACTTCATCTAGGAGTTCAATAGTTGGTGTGATCTACAACAGATGCGGAACCCGACTATTTACACCTTTCATGGCATGGAAGGAGTTGTTTCAGCATTTGGAGGGTCCACCAATGGATGACTACCATGAGTTCAAGAGAGCTCATTTGGGGGAGATTGAGTTATGGAGACAGTATTGGTCTCTGAACTTTGTCTCTTAAACTTCAGGCTTGGTGGCCATGAGTAGATTGGCTGTACCTACAAGTTCTAGCTTGAGTAGTGTTGGTGGAGCTATTGGAGGTGCACTAGCTAGAGATAGTGCTATTACGAGTGGAGGTACTGCTTCAGGAGGTGGTGTGGTACCGGGGTTTAACCCCATGGTGGAGTTCTTCTTGTGTTTGAGGTAGAACTACCAAGGAGTGCGGACTGACAAGCTGAGGAGCTTGTAGGAGTTCTAGTGGAAGGATGGAGAGAGCCTACGTGAGGCATACACTCGCATGAGGCGGCTGATCAGTTTCACTCAGGGAGTTATTGAGACCCAAGCAGGCTAGTTGTGGTATGAGATATTGGATAGGGAGTTGCAACGTAGAGTTTATGATGCTATAGGCTACTTTGCCTACTTTGGCAGTGGTCTTTGGTTTGGCTGAGCATATTGAGCTTAACATGGTGGAGGAGAGAGTGGTGACATCTGGATTTGGTAAGGAGACCTCATCCACGGTTGTGACTTCTTCTAGAGTGCAGCAGAGTGTGTCACACCCAGTTGGTTTTTGAGGATAGGGTGGACAGCCTAGATCCTATGGAGCGAGTGGAAGGCCTAGTGTAGCTAGACCCTTACCTTCATCTTTGGGTCAGCAGCAGCCAATGAGTGGTAGTGTTGCTTGTTGGACTTGTGGTAGACCTCACCATAGGAGAGTGTACTCAAGGTAGCAAACCTGATACCTCTAGTGCATCATAGCCAGCACAGAGGCAATGTGAGCACTGCCATAGATTTGGTCACACTAGTGACCAGTGCTTTGATCTACACATGGAGTTACGAAGTGATAGGGCTGCTATGGCAAGTAGTAGAGAAGCTCCAGTTCATGGAGGACAAGGTGGTAGAGGTGGTGATAGAGGATCTGCACCTAGTAGGAGTGCAGTACCTGCCCTTACTTTTGATACAACTATGGCTACTCAAATTGAGCAGTTGGAGCAGAGATTAGCTAGTATGGCTATGGCGATGAGGCTTCTACCTCATATGTTGGTGATAGAGAGTCTTTGGATTTCATGTGCGGAGCAGCACAAGTGGATGCATCTGCAGCAGTGACTAGGAGTGCAGTACATGCTCCAAAGCCTAGAGGAGTATCAGTGGAGTTGGACCCATAGAGAAGAGAGGTTGGGAGATAGGTCAAACTTCCCTAGTCTTTCATGCTATCTGAGGCATTGCAGACAACATCCATGGTTCCTAAACGTCCTAGTGTAGGTGTGGTAGGTGGTGATAGAGTGAGTACATGATGGACTTCCCGCTAGTCAACCACCTGCTACTACATACACTGAGTCTAGCATGATGTTGGGGGCGGCTCAATTGATTATGCGGCATCCTTTGTTTCAACCAGTGACATGTTTACACTGGGAGTTGACCCAGCCCCAATGTTCCGGTTGGCTACCATGCTTTGTGAAAGTAGGGATGATGCGGTTCCTACTACTAGAGAAAAGGTGATTGGCAGTGGAGTTGACTTGGTTGAGGAGCATGGGATCCATTCAGCAATCAGTGGTTTAGGGTAAGCAGCAGCGGTTAGACTGGAGGAGTTGCCAACTAGACCGGCCTTTGAGAGAGCATGGTTCACCCCTCGTGTTGTCCTATTGGATAACCAGAGTAGGATTTTTGTTTGGTGGGACCTTCATGGAAGGTCTATACACCATAGAGTGTCTTGTTAGACTTTGGTGCGCAACCCCTTATGTTGGGGAAGGCTGAAGTTGTCGGTCTGGAGTTACAGAAGATTGATGTGGAGAGATGTCCATTTCAGATCCAAACATCTCTAGGTGGTGGTTTGACATAGTATATCACACGTGGGGAGCTTGTTGTCTAGGTTCAGCCTGGTCATCCAACTGATAGCTTGGTGGTGAGAGCTCAGGCTATTGCGACAATAGCTGAGTCATATGATGTGCTAGTTGGAGGAGCAGTGTTATACTCCATGGGTTTCAGCATTGACTATTGGGAGGAGATAGCCTCCTATAGACCAGGTTGGCAGTCTGGTGAGGGATGGGTATGTTGCCTACCAATACGCTTCAAGAGTGGCAGTCTTGGCTCACTACAGTCCGTGACCATGGCAATATCAGTTTTAGCTTTCAGTGGTGCAGTTACTTGGCTTGGTAACTTGTTGGAGGGGGAACGCCCATGCAGAGGATACTCTAGTACCAAAGGAGATCACTTGGATTTGGAGTACAAGTTGGATTGTTCCATCCACCTTGGATGTTCCATTGTGGAGTTCAAAGGAGGCATTGCAGCACCATGCAGATCGGTCGATGCATTAGGCTTGGAGTGGAGCCTTTGTACCATCAGGGGATGAGTGTGAGGATGAGCCTCTAGAGTCAATTGCTTTGACACTTCTAGATACCACACTCATTGCTTGGCAATATCCAGTAGAGGGAATATGTCTATTGGAGTTGTTTGGTAGGATTAGCACCGGACTAGTTGCGGTATTACAAGCGGGTATATGAGTACAAAGGTACTTGTATGTAGAGAAAGATGAGACTACTAGGTGAGTCTCTCTACATCATGTGGCATACTTGGCCTATTGGTATCTAGAGTTCTTACCATTGTCAACAGTCAAAGGTTAGCAGAAGGTCCTACCAGCAAATATTTCCTTTCTGGGAGCTTGTAGCCAAAGTGGAAGGAGTTTTTCACACAAAGGTTGGGACCTCTAGTGGTCGGGGTCATGACACTATTGCTCCCAAGGGCCCAGTGTAGCAGCTAGTCAGTACATCTTCCACTCTTACTACAGTTACAGAGGATACTTGGGAGCCAGATCTTGGACCCAAGCGTACTAGAGAGGAAAGACAGAGAGTTTGGAGGTTCTTGAGGAGCCACACAAGTTGCTTTGCCTTCAGTATGAAGGATTTGGGTGCTCTGAAGGTACTTGGTATACGGATTGAGCTGACTAGCGATACACCAATTTTTCAACATCCTTATCGATATAGTGATATGGAGAGGACATTGATTCAGAGCCAGAGTAGTGACCTTTTTGAGGCTAGTTTGGTGGAGATTTCACATGGAGAGTATGCATCAGCGACAGTGATGCCAACCAAGAAGGATATGCATGGCAACTACATAGATAGGCAAATATGTGGATATTACCGTCCTATCAACCGATAGACCAGGGCTGATTGGTACGCCATGCCTACAGTAGAGGAGATTTTGGATGCGATTGGGCATGCAAAGCTATTTAGTACTCTAGATCTTTGAGCGGGATATCATCAGTTGCCGATCAAGGAGGAGGATAAGTCCAAGACAACATTTTGGGCTATTGATCCTCACGGCAAGGATGTGTTATATCAATGGAGGTTCTTACTATTTGGGTTAAAGAATGCTTCTGTTGAGTTCCAAAGGGTAATGGATAGGATCCTAGCTGGATTGGATTTTGCTTGGTGCTATATTGATGACATTTTAGTCTATAGCACTAATGTAGATGAGCATGAGAGACAATTGTTGGAGGTGTTTGAGAGGTTGAGATCTCATGGACTCAAGTTACATCTTGGGAAGTGTAGGTTCTTCCATGAGTAGGTTGAGTATTTGGGTCACACTATCTACCCTGGAGGACTTGGTGTTCAGCAAACCAAGGTGGAGGCTATTGCATGTATTCCTCGGCCTACGGATGTGACCAAAGTGCAAGCATTCCTTGGGTTGACAAACTTCTATTGCCGCTATGTTAGAGGATTCAATGCCATTGTCAAGGCCTTGACGAAGCTGACCAAGCTTACACAGGAGTGGCATTGGGGAGATGAGCAAGAGAGAGCTTTTGTTGAGCTCAAGGAGAGGTTGACATCTGCTCTTATTTTGAGGAGACTGATCAGAGGGTGACCATTTCAAGTTCATACTGATTGGAGTATGTTAGGGCTTGGAGCAGTGCTCACCTAGCATGATGATGAGGGGAAGGGGTTTGTGGTGGCCTATGTTCTTTGCTCCAACAATTCAGCGGAGGCAAAGTATAGTTCATATAAGGGAGAGTGTTTGGCAGCAGTTTGGGTAGTAGCACATTTTTTATGTTATCTATTTGGTAACCCCTTCACTCTCATCACTGATCATCAGCTGCTGAAGTGGTTGATGGAGTCCGACAAGCTTTCAAGGAAGCTTGCATGATGGGCTTTGATTTTACATGAGTATGATTTCACGGTTGTTCATAGACTTGGAGTGGTGAACTGTGATGCAGATGGGTTGAGTAGAAACCCATATCCTAGCCAATAGGATCAGATTGGAGCACGTTGGCATGGTGAGACAAATGAGGAGATGGTGCCAGGTTGGCATGCATATGCCTTTTTTGTATATTTTTTGAGGCTTTGGTGGTATCTCTCTTAGCGCATACATGAAGAGTTATTGATGTCATAGATCAAGAGAGTGAAGATATTGGTACAGTTCAGCAAGACATCCATGATGATGTCTTAAGGATGGACTATCTTCACACTGGTGTTGTGGGTGGCACAGTTGGGGCCAAGGAGAGAAATCGTGTCCTTCAGCAAGCCAGACAATTCAAATTGGAGGGCAGACACCTTTTGTGTGTATGGGAGGATGGTAGAGTGCGAGCAGTACCACTTCCACACAGAGACCACAATTGGTCCGTCATGCTCATAAGGAGCTACATTTTGGAGTAAACCGTACATATAGCTTACTCTAGAGTCATTATAGGTGGCACGGTATGCAGACCGTGGTACAACAATTTGTTGCCAGATGTGTGGTTTGTGACCAAGTAAGAGAATCATTCAATGCTCCTATGCCACATTTACACCCATTACCTATCATGGGATTGGGTTACCGTTGGAGTTTGGACTTTGTTGGACCTTAATCACTGACTGTGAGACATCATTGGGATTTGTTGGTGATGGTAGAGCACTTCTCCAAGTGGATTGAGTTGGTGGCACTTCTTGACAAGTCAAGTGAAAGGACAACTTACTCATTCTTGGATCAAGTTCTTAGTCATTTAGGTGCACCAACTGAGGTTTTGACTGATCAGGGTACAGAGTTCTTGGGGGAGTTTCAGGTCTTGTATGACAAGGCTTTGATTGATCACCATACTACCTCCCGAGATCACCTTGAGGTAGATGGCTTAGCAGAGAGAGTGGTTTAGATGGTGAAGAGAGGATTGTGAAAGTATGGTTTGCAGAGAGGCCACTTGGGAGATTGGGATCTCTAGTTACCTTGGTTGGCCATGGGCTATTGGTTCAGTTGGCAAGCCTCCTTAGCATCCTTCTCTCCTTACCTCCTACTCTATGGACAAGATCTAGATTTACCTGCAGCCATTTGTCGAGATGCTATTGAGTTTTGGACTTGGATGACCCCAATGTATGGATGAGTGCATGTTCTCAGCGGGTAGAGATCTTTCTGAGAGTGATGTGAATGGCCTTTGAGAACTTGGCAATTGCTCAGCATAGAGATACTTTATGCTATGCTACCATTCAAGGAGGAGGTTATAGACCCTCAATCCGTCGATTTCATCCAAGTGACTTTGTATATCTATAGTAGACATCACCAACAACACTCGATGTTTTGACAAGCCGCACTATCTTGAGAGTGCGTGAGGTTTTTCATTTAGAATCCTTGTGTTAGAAGGACGTGATGGTGTTGTTTGGAAGGATCATGTGCGCAATTGTGTGCCATGCCATCTCCCAAACATTGATGGTACTATGGACCCAAGCTTGGCACTTGTACGTGCAAGTTTGAGGTGTATGTTATGTGGCTCTTCTGGTGGAGCTGCTACTATGTTAGTGTGTGATAGTTGTTTGAGAGAATGATATATGGCATGTATGACTCGTCCTCTCATGGTGGTTCCTCAGGGACAATGGTTATATCTTAGATTTACTTGACCTATAGCTAGTTATTCTTTATATGGTATAGATTGCGGATATGCGACTAACGATGGGGCTCCATAGCACCCGGCCTCCTGAGCTTTGCCCATTATAAGGTATACCATATACTTAGAGTAGATGGCTATCTGGAGTTAGAGGGACCTAACCGCCAGCTAGGGGGGCATTGTGGCAGTTTAGAGTCTATGTATGACTTATGTGTGAGTTGTGCTTCTATAGTGTATGATGTTGACAGCGATGTATGTTGTGTAGCAATGTATATACGCATAACAACTGTCATGCCATTTATAGTGTTGCATCTAAATTGCTCGGACACTGGAGTTCTAGTGATAGTAGTTAGAGTTATTTCAGCAGTTTCTTAGAGACTACTTCCCGACGGTCAGATTTTGTGTTTGGGGTACAAACTTTACAGTAGGGCCCACCATCACTTTGCACCATTTGCACCGTCAGCAGGACCATTAGGGTTTAGACCTAGCTTGAGTCTTGGGAGTATACTTTTGAAGTGCAGCTCCAAAGAGCTCACTTCTCTGATGTTGAGCCTTTGAGTTCCTGGCTATGGTGGACAGAGGCCGGCAAGCGTGTGGTACCCACATTTTTGTTTTTTTCTCAATTTTGAAGAAGAAGTGTACAGAGAAGTCATATTGTGCCTATATGGCCAAAGAAGGCAAAGAGAAGTGTCCCCAGGATGTAACCCGAGGTAATGTGACTTCGGGTCATAAGGCGAGGTACTCGGAATTGCCATGTCAGCATAAAACCCAAAGTAAGGAGTCTTTGTATCAGGGGTGCTCAACCTGAGGCGAGGATAATATAACAACTTTCCTTTGGGGCGAGACATTCAAGAAGGTACCATTCAAAAATGGCGGTCATATGTGTGAAGGACACTTGACAGTGACAAGAGCAAGAGCATGCAAGAGGTGTGATTTCTCGGTAGAAACTCAAATTGAAGAAAGATGGAGAAGGCACGACTTTATAAAAATTGGTCTAAAGACAAAGCAATGACAAGCAATTTCCCATCCCTGTTAAGAAGTCGTCTTGTAGGAGATCGTGAGAAGGAAAGTATAGTCAAAGACGCATTGGTGTGTTGAGAGGAAGTTGAGAGAGTTAATCCGGGAATCAATAGGAAGAATAGTCCCTAGCCCAGAGTGGAAGAGAGAAAGATGGGAGGTGGGAAGAAGAACTCCAAATTTGCAGTGAGAAATTATGCAATTTGGAAGTTAGATGTGATTGCAAGAATTGAGGTCTTGAGCAGGCTTTGGATCACATTCTTGGCATGGAATTGGAATGTTAGCTTTCTAGGGTTCATGACTGAGATCACTGAGAGTAAGTGTCTAGATGGCCCTGAGGAAGAAGGGAAGAGAGGAAATCCGGCTCAATGGATAGAGTCGGATTGGAGGTTAGTACTTGGGAGAGAAGTAGGCGCAGAGCATAGTGCCACGTTCTTGGGGAAGGAGGAAGTAGCCAAAGAAACCCAAGAAGTGAGAGATGCCTTCTTTCGAAGCGCACCAAGAATGACTACAAAATGGAGAGCTACAAGGATCCTATCAAGAGAGGGATCATGAGTGCTCTAATGGCAATCTAGAAGCCGGAGAGAATAGCTTATGTGATGAAGCACCAAGCAGTGTTCTTCCATAAGATGTTTGTAGGAGAGCCAATTAATTGGGCAAAGTGTCTTCATGGGAGGATGAGATAGATGGTGTGGAATTTGCAGGACAAGTTGCCTCCACATTACAATGTGCCATTTGCAGCCCATTTCTATCTGGGGCTGAACTTGCTCAATGCGGCGGAGCAAAATAAGATGGTGTCCCATTTCCATCCCGACTTAAGAAGAGATGTTGATACAGAGGAGCAGCAATACATTCTTCAAATCAGGAGCAATGATGAGTACTACACGCACATGGGGCAGCGTATGCAGTTGGAAGTGAGCACTCCAAAGTCAAAGAAGAGAAGCCGACAAGGAGAAGAAGAAGTAGAGAAAGCAAGACCTTAGAAGGCTAGAAGGGTAAACCCGAGGAAAGAGTTGGTGGTAATCACATTTGTCGGAAGAAGAGTCAGAAGGAGAAGCCGAGTGCAAGTCCAAAGACTCGGAGAGGGAGGAAGAACCCGAGTTCACACTGCAGAGTGGAGACACAAGTAGTGATAGCAATGATGGTGTGGAGATGAAATTGGTACCCAAAGAGGAGGAAGACAAGATGGAGACGGAGGAGAAAGGTAACTCAAAACTGGAAGACAAAGTTCCAGAACAAGAGGAGAAAAGAGGTTCAATTCAAAGGGGAGTTTGTTCCAGACAAAAGGCAAAGTGTGGAGTGGGGCTGAGTAAGGTAAGAGAAGAAGAGGATGAAAGTTCGGGGAGCAAAGAATCCATTCCTATAAGGCGATTGTGGCTTAGAAGATGAGTGTCAAGTGAGGAAGAGGTGAAGAAGGAGATAAGTCCGTGAGTCGAAATAAATGCAAGTGAAGGAGTAGAGTATCTATGGGAGGTTGTGTGCCTGTTGTTGGTGAAGTTAGAGCATAGGAAGAAGAAGATGCAGTCAAAGTGTCCGGAGGTGAAGACTGTATTGCAGGTGTTAGCTTGGTTGGAAGAAGAGAACTCGGAGTTAAAGAAGAGTATAATCCGAGGTGAGGAGGAAAAGGAAGTACTACGAGTAGATGCAGTAGTATAGAATCAAGTGATTGAGAACTTGAAGAAAGAAGCGAGGAATAGAGATGGATTCATAGAACAGAGTGACATAGTGAGGGAAAGGCAAGTGGCTGAGTATGAAATCTTGAAGTAGCAGTTTGTTGATTTGAGATTAGAAATTATCCATGCTATGCAGAAGTAGCAGAGAAAGAGCAAGAGCTCAATAGAGTGATGGAAAGTGTAGAAGAGAAGAAGCAGCTCTGGCAAAGAGAGTTGACAACAAGATACAAAGAGGAAAAAAGATTGAGAGAGTTACTTTGCAATCTAGAGGAGAAGATTATGCAGAAGGAGAAGGAGAAGGAGACTGTGAAAGCCAAGTTCAAAGCGGAATTAGCAATGTACAGAGAAGATTGGCTTGTAGATTGAGAATGGGAGACAAGAATGAGATTGGAGCCATTGAAGGAGATTGTGATCAAGATGAATGCAACATTGAGTACAAAAGCAAGCGTGCAAATTGAAGAAACGAGACTTTATGAGTTGAAGTTGTTGGTGCAAGAGACGAGGAGGAGAAATGCAAAGGATAAAGATTTGAATGCTTTACTTATCAGTCTCAGAACTCGTGTAGATAGAAAGATATTGGAAGTAGAAGACAATATCACAATTAGATTAGACTTAGTGAAATTAGAGATAGATAAACTTTGGAAGGATGTAAGAGCAAAACCCAAAGTAGATGACATAGGAGTGCAAAAGACTTCAGAGTTACCATTGGAGATGTTAGAGAAGAGTGGGTTGGGAGATAAAGGTTTAGATGGATTACCTACTAGTGGAATTGCAAATCAGGAAAGAGAAATGTTAAAATTAGTAGAGGAGTTAAGAGTTATGAAACCCAAGGACAGAGTAATAGTGAGTGAAGTTACTTCGGGATAGGGATTGAAAGCCAAGGAAGAAGTAGACATCAGATTGGATTAGTAACAGATTTTGAGATTTGAAGAGGTAGATATGAAGAGGTGCATTGTTATTTCAGATCTGCAGGTAGGAAGAGTTGTTAGGGAATAGTTTAGTTGTTAGAACTGTAGTTTGCTTCACTATTTAAGAGTGGCATTTGCAGTCTTATGTTGTTCAGTGCTCATAATTTCTGAGAATAGATAAAGCAAAGTGTTGTGAAGCAGTGCTTGTCGTTTGAGCTTAATTTTGAGTATCAACATTGTGTTTGTGTTTGTGAGTGTTGGGAGAATTTTGAATTGAAAATCAGTGTGTTTGTTGGATGTTGGATTCTGCAACCTTAATCTTCATTTGTGTGTTTGATCCTGAGTGAAGTGCAATCGGAACAATGCCTGGACAAATCTGAGAGGAATTGTAGTGTTAGTAGTATTCTGCATTTGTGAGTGCAACGCAAAGTTGATATGAAGCAATTTAGATCGAGGAAGTTGTGCCTTCAGTGGAGGGGTGGAACACAATTCTAAGGCAAAGTCATTTTGCAATGAATTGCCGTTTTTGGGAGAGCCTAAATCATCATAATCAAGATTGTTTGGAAAGATTTGATGGAGTTGTGATTAAGAAGTGTTAATTTGTGATAAGACTGCCAATTAGTGCTTGTTACTCTGTTCTGGGTGTAGTTTCTACCTGAGAGATTAAAGACGCAACCAAGAAGAACTGAAGATTGTTACTTTGCTTTGTATTTGGCCAATTCTAAATCATATCTCTTCAAGAACAAACTTTACTTACCTATTTCCCGCAAAAGTTATAGTTGCCGAGTTGTCATAGAGCATCACCTGAATTCTCTTAGCTAAAGTGGATGTGGCTTGATTGTAATCAGTGCCTAGTTGTTGGTAGTTTATAGATTGACAGATCAAGTATTGATCTAAGTTGAGTTGAGAGTGGTAAACAATCTGATTATTGTGGCACTTTAGAGTCTATGTATGACTTATGTGTAAGTTGTGCTTCCGTAGTGTATGATGTTGATAGCAATGTATATTATGTAGTGATATATATATTGTCACGTCATTTGTAGTGTCGCATCTAGATTGCTCAAACACTAGAGTTCCAATGATAGTAGTTAGAGTTATTTCAACAGTTTCTCAGAGACTACTTTCCGAAGGTCAGATTTTGTGTTTGAGGTACTGACTTGCACCATTTGCACCGTCGAGTGTGCCGTCAGTAGAACCGTTAGGGTTTCAGAGCTAGCTCAAGTCCGGGGGTATAGTTTCAAAGTGAGCTCCAGAGAGCTCACTTCTCTGATGTTGAGCCTTCGAGTTCCTGGCTATGGTGGACAGAGGCCGGCAAACATCACCTGGATTCTCTATGCTTGAGTGGGTGTGGCTTGATTGTAATCAGTGCCTAGTTCTTGGCAATTTATACAGTGGCAGATCAAGTACTAAGTTGAGTTGAGTTGAATTGAGAGTGGTAAACAATCTGATTACATCAGAGAAGTGAAGTCAGGGGGAAATCGGGTGCAAGAACTTTGAGTGTTGGTGGTATCTCCAAGCTTGGTGGATCATTGGTAGCTTGATTCAAGTTTGGTGTTTCCCTAGTGTGTAGAAGCTTGTTCAATTGATGCAAATTTGGCAGTTATGCAAACTATGTGCAGAAGCGTTGGCCAAATTTTGAGCAAAGAAGGAGCAAATTTTGAGCATTGGTTGTGATTTTGAGCTCAAGAGGTGAAGGCGAGACCAATTTGCTACGAGTTGGGCTCAGAAAGTCAAATTGAAGGTGGAGTTGGGAAGCTATTCTCATGAATTTGTGATTTGGAAAAACTTGTGTTGTCAATTTGGCTTGAGTGGAAAGTTAGTGGGAGATTTGGCGGATCACCAACTTTAGGGTTTATGTCAGATTTTGGTTGGGATTTATGTTAGATTTTGGCCAGATTTGGAGGAGCTCAAAGTGGCAAGAAGAAAGGCCTCATTTGACTGAATTTTGGCATTTTGAGGCTTCAAGGCATAGGGCTGTGTGCTATGAGAGGCTACAAAGGCCTAGAAGGGCCAGCAAACCAGCTTGTTGGCATGAGGCTAGCTAGTTTAGAGTAGATCTTGGTCATTGGTTAGCAAAATCTGCCTTTCATGCTAGATTGTGCGCAATAGGGTTTGACCCCTAGATCGCTTGCTCCTAGACTAGTGCCCTAGCCAATTGGTCCACCCTCACTTATTGTCCTAGTGACTATGCCACTGTTATCTATACACATGTAGCTTTGGCTAGGAGAGGCAGTTTGATCCCATTCTTGGTGATCCTGGTAGCTTAGGACTTAGATACAAACTTCTCTTATGTCATATGCCAAACGGTGGTAGAGTCAATCTTGTGTTGTGTTATGAGATGGAGGGTTTTCATTTAGATTTCTTGTGATTGGACCCCTTCCATTCTTTGCTTCCTATTTGTGCACCACGTTTGTGTGAGGTGCCCTAACTTCTGAGTGTTGGTGCTTTGGTGTGCTCTTGGTAGTGAGGCTGGAGTGATGACTAGTCAAACTACCTTTGTTTCTCTTCGGTGAGGCAAGAAGTGATGACCTACAGACCGTGAGAGTGCATGTTATGATGGTAGGTTACAAGTTGCCCTTTCTCCTAGTGTAGTTATCACGGTTAGAGTTGCATTGATGGGTGGTGCTTAGTTGGTGTTGGCACTTGGTGGGCACTTGCGGTTGTGACTTGCGGTTGCAGTTGGTGGTTTGGGTTTGTTGTTGCGGTTACTTGGTCACAACGGAGTTCTTTGGGGATTCCAGAGGAGTTAGCCTTATAGTACGCAGTGGGTTTTCTTGGAGTGGTGCTCGGTATCAGCCTGTATCTCAGGTCCCAGTGAGGGAGGAGATTGACTCTGAGTTGGAGTTCAACACAAGAGTTGATTCAGTTGAGAATGCACTTGGTGTGGGACATGGATGAGATTTATAGGGCCTCCAAAGGCCCTAGGTGTTACTTTGGTATAGTGGGTACTATTGAGTTGGATGACTTCATCCAAGAGTTTGATAGTTGGTGTGATTTGCAACAGATGTGGAACCCAACTTTGTTCACACCTTTCATGGCATGGAAGGGGTTGTTTCAGCATCTGGAGGGTCCGCCGATGGATGACTACCATGAGTTTAGGAGAGCTCATTTGGAGGAGATTGAGTTATGGAGACAGTATTAGTCTCCACACTATGTGTCCATCACTTCAGGCTCGGTGGCCAAGAGTAGATCGGCTGTACCTACAAGTTCTAGCTCGAGTAGTGTTGGTGGAGCTAGTGGAAGTGCACTAGCTAGAGATAGTGCTAATACGAGTGGAGGTACTGCTATAGGAGGTGGTGTGGTATTGGGGTTTAACCCCATGGTGGAGTTCTTCCAGTGTTTGAGGCAAAACTACCAAGGAGTGCGGACTGACAAGCTGAGGAGCTTGTAGGCTAGAGAAAGCCTATGCGAGGCATACACTCGCACGAGGCGGCTGATCAGTTCCACTCAGGGAGTTACCGAGGCCCAGGCAGTCCAGTTTTGGTATGGGATATTGGATAGGGAGTTGTGACGTAGAGTTCATGATGCTACATTATTACATGCTACTTTGCCTACTTTGGCAGTGGTCTTTGGTTTGGTTGAGCGTATTGAGCTCAACATGGTGGAGGAGAGAGTGATGACATCTGGATTTGGTAGGGAGATCTCATCCACAGTTGTGACTTCTTCTAGAGTGCAATAGAGTGCACCACGCCCAATTGGTTTTTGAGGACAGGGTGGATAGCCCAGATCCTATGGAGCGAGTGGAGGGCCTAGTGGAGTTTGATCCTTACCTTCATTTTTGGGTCAGCAGCAGCCAGTGAGTGGTGGTGTTGCTTGTTGGACTTGTAGTGGACCTCACCATCAGAGAGAGTGTACTCCAGGCAGTGGGCCTGATACCTCGGGTGCATCATAGCCAACACAAAGGTAGTGTGAGCATTGCCACAGATTTGGTCACACTAGTGACCGGTGTTTTGACCTACACCCAGAGTTAAGAAGTGGTAGTTTTGCTATGGTAGGTAGTAGAGGAGCTCCAATTCATGGAGGATGAGGTGGTAGAGGATCTACACCTAGTAGGGGTGCAGTACCTACCCTTACTTCTGACACAGCTATGGCTACTCGGATTGAGCAGTTGGAGCAGAGATTGGCTAGTATGGCTATTGCTCAAAGGAGATCAAATTTGGGTGTTGAGGCTTCCACCGCATATGCTGGTGATAGAGATGCTTTGGACTTCATGTGCGGAGCAGCACAAGTGGATGCATCTATAGTAGTGACTAGGAGTGCAGTATGTGCTCTAGAGCCTAGAGGAGCATTAGTGGAGCTGGACACACAAAGAGGAGAGGTTGGGAGACAGGTCAGACTTCCCTAGTCTTTCACACTATCTGAGGCATTGCAGACGACATCCATGGTTCCTAGACGTCCTAGTGCAGGTGTGGTAGGTGGTGATGGAGTACATGATGGGCAACCTACTAGTCAGCCACCTACTACTACACAAACTGAGTCTAGCATGATGTTGGAGGCGGCTCAACTGATTATGCGGCGTCCTTTGTTTTTGGCCAATGACATGTTTACATTGGGAGTTGACCCAGCCCTAGTGTTCCGGTTGGCTGCCACACTTTGTGAGAGTAGGGATGATGCGGTTGTTACTACTAGGGCAGAGGTGGTTGATAGTGGAGCTGACTTGGTTGAGGAGCATGGGATTCATTCAATGACCAGTGGTTTATGGCAAGCAATAGCGGCTAGACTGGAGGAGTTGCCAGCTAGACCGGCCTTTGAGAGAGCGCGGTTCACACCTGATGTTGTCCTATTGGATAACTAGAAGGGGATTTTTTGTTTGGAGGGACTTTCAAGGAAGGTCTATACACCACAAAGAGTCTTGAGAGACTCTGGTGCGCAGCCCTTTATGTTGGGGAAGGCGGCAGTTGTTGGTCTGGAGTTACGGAAGATCGATGTGGAGAGGTGTCCATTTCAGATCCAGATATCTCTAGGTGGTGGTTTGACACAGTACATCACATGTGGGGAGCTTGTTGTCTAGGTTCAGCCTGGTCATCCAACTGATAGCTTGGTGGTGTGAGCTCAGGCTTTTGTGACAATAGCTGAGTCATATGATGTGCTAGTTGGGGGAGTATTGTTATACCCCATGGGTTTTAGCATTGACTATTAGGAGGAGATAGCCTCTTATAGACCTAGTTGGCAGTCTGGTGAGGGACAGGTATGTCGCCTAACAGTATGCTTCAGTAGTGGCAGTCTTGGCTCACTACAATCCGAGACCATGGCAATATCAGTTTTAGCTTTCAGTGGTGGAGTTACTTGGCCTGGTGACTTGTTAGAGGGCAACGCCCATGTAGAGGATACTCCAATACAAGAGGAGATCACTCAGCTTTGGAGTACAAGTGGGATTGTTCTATCTACCTTGGATGTTCCATTGTGGAGTTCATAGGAGGCATTGCAGCAACATGCAGATCAATTGGTGTAGCATGCTTGGAGTGGAGCCTTTGTACCATCAGGAGATGAGTTTGAGGATGAGCCTTTAAAGGTGATTGCTTTGACACCTCAAGATACCACACTCATTGCTTGGGAGTATCCAATAGAGGGGATATGCCTATTGGAGTTGTTTGGTGGGATCAGCACCGGACTAGCTGCGGTGTTACAAGCGGGTATCCGAGTACAGAGGTACATGTATGTAGAGAGAGATGAGACTACTAGACAAGTCTCTCTACATCATGTGGCACACTTGGCCTATCGGTATCTGGAGTTATTACCGATGTTAGCTGTTAGAGGTTACTAGAAGGTCCTACTAGCAGACATTTCCTTATTGGGAGCGCATGACCTAGAGAGACATGAGCCTATTCACTTGGTGATTTCTAGATGGCCATGTCAGGGACATACACGTGCTGGTAGAGGATTGGGTCTTCAGGATCCTCATTTTGGTGTGTTTTGGGAGATGTTATAGATACTACGACATCTCCAGGTTCATCAATCTGTTTCTCTAGCTTACTTTTTGGAGAACGTTCCTTTGATGGGTGATTCTTGCACCAAAGAGGTGGCAAGTTCACATCAGGTCCATTCTTGGATGGGACCTGCTGTATTGTTAGATGCAGCCAGAGTGGGATCCCGGGCTCATTGTCTTTGTCTTTGGTGGATGAACCTCTTACCCAAAGAGGTTTTACAGCATGCTTATGATGGGATTCAATGACTTGACCACATCCTTGTTGATGATATCTTGGATGTTGGGCATTAGTCTCAAACAGTGGTAGTGGCTAATAGGTCACCTATGGCAATGGTGAACCTAGTTGGATGGCCTAGAGCCACATTTTCCACACTCATGAGTTTCCTAGGCTCTCATGCTTTTCGAGAGGGAACACTTGGACTTGTTTGGGACTCATAGTTATAGTAGTTGGTGGAGCCCAATGCCGATGAGAGAGAGCGGGCGATGGGTTTTCGCACTGGTATTACCATTGTTCCAATAGTGTCAGAGGCACCCAAGCATCAGGTGTTAGGTTAGGCTATGGACCTGAATTGTTTGACCTGGATTGTGAGCCTTGGCTTGGCAAAGCAGCGTAGGATGCACTTCATAAGCATCACCACTCGGACACTTGTGAGCCTTGTGCCTATCAAGACGATTCAAGCACATGTTGGGGGAAATGGACCATGTGGGCATGGTATTCTTGGACACATCTAGTAGCTACTAGGGAGAATGATCTACTTGGAGTCCACCCAAGTGAGCGTGGGCTACTTGGATTACACTCTTGGTCCACATGAGATCCAGCTAGAGGACATGTGGAGCTTGCAGCCAGAGTGGAGGGAGTTTTTCACATAGAGGTTGGGACCTCTAGTGGTCGGGGCATGATACTATTGCTCCCAAGGGCCCAGTGTAGCAGCCAATCAGTACGTCTTCCACTCCTACTACAGTTACAGAGGATACTTGGGAGCCAAATCTTGGACCCAAGCTTACTAGAGAGGAAAGATGGAGGGTTTGGAGGTTCTTGAGGAGCCACACGAGTTGTTTTGCCTTCAGTATGAAGGATTTGGGTGCTCTTAAAGGACCTGGTATACGGATTGATCTGACTAGCAGTACATCAATTTTCCGACGTCCTTATCGCTATAGTGACATGGGAAGGACATTGATTCAGAGCCAAAGTAGTAACCTTTTTGAGGCTGGTTTGGTGGAGATTTCACATAGAGAGTATGCATCAGCGACAGTGATGCCAGCCAAGAAGGATATGCATGGCAACTACATAGATAAGCGGATGTGTGGAGATTACCGTCCTATCAACCGACAGACCAGGGCTGATCGGTATGTCATGCCTACAGCGGAGGAGATTTTTGATGCAATTGGGCATGCAAAGGTCTTTAGTACTTTGGATCTTTGAGCGGGATATCATCAGTTGCCAATCAAGGAGGAGGATAAGTCCAAGATAGCATTTTGGGCTATTGATCCTCACGGCAAGGATGTGTTATATTAGTGGTAGTTCTTACCGTTTGGGTTAAATAACGCTCATGTTGAGTTCTAGAGGATCATGGATAGGATCCTAGCTAGATTGGATTTTGCTCAGTGTTATATTGATGACATTTTGGTCTAAAGGACTATTATGGAGGAGCATGAGAGACAGTTGTTGGAGGTGTTTGAGAGGTTGAGATCTCATGGACTCAAATTACATCCTAGGAAGTGTAGGTTCTTCCACAAGCAGGTTGAGTATTTGGGTCACACTATCTACCCTAGAGGACTTGGTGTTCAGCAAACCAAGGTAGAGACTATTGCACGTATTCCTTGGCCTACGGATGTGAGCAGAGTGCGAGTATTCCTTGGGTTGGCAAACTTCTATCGCCGCTATGTTAGAGGATTTAGTGCCATTGCCAAGGCCTTGACAAAGCTGACCAAGCTTATACATGAGTGGTGTTGGGGAGATGAGCAAGAGAGAGCTTTTGTAGAGCTCAAGGAGAGGTTGACATCTGCTCCTATTTTGAGGAGACCGATCAGAGGACAACCATTTTAGGTTCATACTGATTGGAGTATGTTGGAGCTTGGAGTGGTGCTCACCCAGCATGATGATGAGGGGAATGAGTTTGTGGTGGCCTATGCTAGTTGCTCCAACAATTCAGCAGAGGTGAAGTATAGTTCATATGAGGGAGAGTGCTTGGCAGCAGTTTGGGCAGTAGCACATTTCTGATGTTACCTATTTGGTAACCCCTTCACATTCATCACTGATCATCAGCCACTGAAGTGGTTGATGGAGTCCGACAAGCTTTCAGGGAAGCTTGCACAATGGGCTCTGATTTTATAGGAGTATGATTTCACAGTTGTTCACAGACTTGGAGTGGTGAACCGTGATGCGATGGGTTGAGTAGAAACCCATGTCCCAGCCAATAGGATCAGACCGGAGCATGTTGGCATGGTGAGACAGATGAGGAGATGGTGCCAAGTTGGCATGCATTGGCCTTTCTCTATATATTCTCAGAGGCTTTGGTGGTATCTCTCTCTGTGCATACAGGAGGAGTTATTGAAGTCACAAATCCAGAGAGTGAAGATATTGGTACAGTTCAGCGAGACATTCATGATGATATCTTAGTGATGGACTATCTTTACACTAGTGTTGTGGGTGGCACAGTTGGGGCCAAGGAGAGAGACCATGTTCTTCAGCGAGCCAGACGGTTCAGATTGGAGGGCAAACACCTTTTGTGTGTATGGGAGGATGGTAGAGTGCAAGTAGTACCACTTCTAGCACAAAGACCACAGTTGGTCCGTCATGCTCATGAGAAGCTAGGACATTTTGGAGTAAAGCGTATGTATAGCTTAATCCAGAGTCATTATTCGTGGTGTGGTATGTAGACCAAGGTACAACAGTTTGTTGCCAGATGTGTGGTTTGTGACCGAGTAAGAGCATCATTCAATGCTCCTACGCCACAGTTACACCCATTACCTATCATGGGATTGGGTTACCGTTGGAGTTTGGACTTTGCTAGACCTTTACCGCTGACTGTGAGACATCATTGGTATGTTTTGGTGATGGTGGAGCACTTCTCTAAGTGGATTGAGTTGGTGGCACTTCATGACAAGTCTAGTGAAGGGACAGCTTACTCGTTCTTGGATCGAGTTCTTAGTCATTTTGGTGCACCAACTAAGGTTTTGACTGATCAGGGTACTGTGAGCCGGCCTGTCTCTCACTCAGGATGAACCTCTGATGGCTATTATGGTAGCGCACCATGGACTAAGAAGGCAAGGAACCCCAACTCCATCATACTCCTCCAAGGCTAACACTCCAAGACTCAAGACATTGCTCACTAGAGAACTCAATGAGAGAGAGATAGTTGCAAATGAAAAGATGATGAGTACCTCATCACCTCTTGTTTATATACTTGTGAAATAGTTACGTACCAAAGTTACTAATTACCGTAGTAACTCAAGTTACTAGACTAAAAGTCAAGTAAAGTCAAAAAGTAGAAACTAATATCCATTCACATGGGCATATTCCCCTAAGCATGTGGTCTTATCTTGACCCAACCACTAAGTCAAGGATTCCTTCACATGGGCTATCCTTGGACTAAAGAAGAATCCAAAACAAAAAGGCTTGCGGCCAAGAGTTCTCAACTCTTTCCTCAAAGCCAAACACCTAGGAATAATACCAAGTCAACACACTAAAATCCAAAATAGTGATGCTCATCTTTTCTACTTCCTCTAAAGTACGATCCCCTCTATCTTAGCTATATGACTAAATTTAGCTAACCATGACTAATATAGAACCATCCTTTATCTCTATATAAATAATATCTCTTAAGTACTTGTAATACCAAGCTAAATATCACAATACCACTTACATGCACAAATGGGTGTTACAGTACAGAGTTCTTAGGAGAGTTTTAGGTCTTGTGTGACAAGGCTTTGATTGATCATTGTACTACATCTCGAGATCACCCTGAGGCAGATGGCTTAGCAGAGAGAGTGGTTCAGACGGTGAAGAGAGGATTGCAAAAGTATGGTTTGCAGAGAGGCCACCTGGGAGATTGGGATCTCCAGTTACCTTGGTTGGCTATGGGCTATTGTTTCAACCGGCAAGCCTCCTTAGCATCCTTCTCTCCGTACTTTCTACTCTATGGACGAGATCCAGATTTACCTGTAGCCATTTGTCGAGATGCTACTCTAGTTTTGGACTTGGATGGCCCTAATTTATGGATGAGCGTATGTTCTTAGCGGGCAAAGATCTTTTGGAGAGTGATGCCAATGGCCGTTGAGAACTTGGCAATTACTCAGCATAGAGATACTTTACGCTATGCTACCATTTGAGGAGGAGGTTATAGACCCTTGATCCGTCGATTTCATCCAAGCGACTATGTATATCTATAGTAGACAGCACCGACAACACTTGATGTTTCGACAAGCCACACTATCTTGAGAGTGCGTGAGGTTTTGCCATCTGGAGTCCTTGTGTTGGAAGGACATGATGGTGTTGTTTGGAAGGATCATGTGCACAATTGTGCATCATGCCACCTCCCAAACATTGATGGTACTATGGACCCAAGCTTGGCACTTGTACATGCAGGCTTGAGGTGTATGTTATGTGGCTCTTCTGGTGGAGCCGCTACTATGTTAGTGTGTGATAGCTGTTTGAGAGGATGGCATATGTTATGTATGACTCCTCCCCTCACGGTGGTTCCTCAGGGACAATGGTTATGTCCTAGATGTATTTGACCTATAGCTAGTTCATTCTTTATATGGTATAGATTGCAGATAGGGTACTAACGATGGGGCTCCATAGCACCCGGTATCCAGATCTTTGCCCATTAGAGGGTTTACCATATACTCAGAGTAGATGGTTATCTAGAGTAAGAGGGACCTAACCGCTAGCTAGAGGGGCGATTGTGGCACTTTAGAGTCTATGTATGACTTATGTGTGAGTTGTGCTTCTGTAGTGTATGATGTTGATAGCAATGTATGTTGTGTAACAATGTATATACGCACAATAGTTGTCACGTCATTTGTAATGTTGCATCTAGATTGCTCGGACACTAGAGTTCTAGTGATAGTAGTTAGAGTTATTTCAGCAGTTTCTCAGAGACTACTTTCTGACGGTCAGATTTTGTGTTTGGGGTACTGACTTCACGGTGGGGCTCACTGTCACTTTGCACCGTTCGCACCATCTGGTGTACCGTCAATGGGACCTTTAGGGTTTCAAAGCTAGCTCAAGTCTAGGGAGTATAGTTTCAAAGTGAGCTCCAGAGAGCTCACTTCTCTGATGTTGAGCCTTCAAGTTCCTGGCTATGGTGGACAGAGGCCGGCGAGTGTCACCTGGATTCTCTATGCTTGAGTGGGTGTAGCTTGATTGTAATTAGTGCCCAATTGTTGGCAGTTTATAGAGTGACAGATCAAGTAATGATCTGAGTTGAGTTGAGTTGAGAGTGGTAAACAATCTGATTATTGTGGCACTTTAGAGTCTATGTATGACTTATGTGTGAGTTGTGCTTTTGTAGTATATGATGTTGATAGCAATGTATGTTGTATAGCAATGTATATACGCACAACAATATGCACGACAAGTATCTCTATGCTGACCAATTGCCAAGTTCTCTAAGGTCATAAGCATCACCCTTTGAAAGATCTCTACCCGCTAAGAACATGCGCTCATCCATACATTTGGGTCATTCAAGTCCAAAACTATAGTAGCATCTTGACTAATGGCTGTAGGTAAATTTGGATCTTGTCCATAGAGTAGGAAGTAAGGAGAGAAGGATGCTAAGGAGGCTTGCCGGCTGAATTGATAGCTCATGGCCAACCAAGGTAAATGGAGATCCCAATCTCCCAAGTGGCCTCTTTGCAAACCATACTTTTGCAATCCTCTCTTCACCATCTGAACCACTCTCTTTGCTAAGCCATCTGCCTCAAGGTGATCTCAAGATGGAGTACAATGATCAATCAAAGCCTTGTCACACAAGACCTAAAACTCCCCCAAGAACTATGTACCTTGATCAGTCAAAACCTCAGCTGGTGCACCAAAATGACTAAGAAATCAATCCAGGAACGAGTAAGTTGTCCCTTCACTAGACTTATCAGCAAGTGCCACCAACTCAATCCACTTGGAGAAGTGCTCCACCATCACCAAGACATACCAATGATGTCTCATAGTCAACAATAAAGGTCAAGTGAAGTCCAAAATCCAATGGTAACCCAATCCCATGATAGGTAATGGGTGTAATTGTGGTGTAGAAGCATTGAATGATGCTCTAACTTGGTCTCAAACCACACATCTGGCAACAAATTGTTGTACCTTGGTCTGCATACCATGCCACCAATAATGACTCTGGAGTAAGCTATATGTACGCTTTTATTCAAAATATCCTAGCTCCTCATGTGCAACATGGACCAACTATGGTCTCTAAGATGGAAGTGGTACTACTTGTACTCTACCATCTTCCCATATAGGCAAAAGGTGTTTGCCTTCCAATCTGAACCGTCTGGCTTGTTGAAGAACATGGTCTCTCTCCTTTGCCCCAACTGTGCCACCCACAAGACTAGTGCAAAGATAGTCCATCACTAAGACATCATCATGAATGTCTCGCTGAATTGTACCAATATCTTCACTCTTTGGATCTATGATCTCAATAACTCCTCTTGTATGCAATGAGAGAGATACCACCAAAGCCTCAAAAAATATACAGAGAAAGGTAGATACATGCCAACCTGGCACCATCTCCTCATCTGTCTCATTATGCCAACGTGCTCCACTCTGATCTTGCTGGTTTGGACATGGGTTTCTACTCAACCCATCTGTATCACGGTTCACCACTCCAAGTCTGTGAACAACCGTGAAATCATACTTCTATAAAATCAGAGTCCATCATGCAAGCTTCCTTGAAAGCTTGTCGGACTCCATCAACCACTTCAACGGCTGATGATCATTGATGAGAGTGAAGGAGTTACCAAATAGGTAACATCCAAAATGTGCTACTGCCCAAATTGCTACCAAGCACTCTCCCTCATATGAACTATACTTCACCTCCACTGAATTTTTGGAGCAACTAGCATAGGCCACCATAAACTCCTTCCCCTCATCATCATGTTGGGTGAGCACCGCTCCAAGCCCCAACATACTCCAATCAATATGAACCTGAAATGGTCATCCTCTGATCGGTCTCCTCCAAATAGGAGCAGATGTAAACCTCTCCTTAAACCCTACAAAAGCCCTAAAGCTCTCTCCTGCTCATCTCCCCAACACCACTCATATGTAAGCTTGGTCAACTTTGTCAAAGCCTTGGCAATGGCACTAAATCCTCCAACATAGCGGCGATAGAAGTTTACCAACCTAAGGAATGCTCACACTCTACTCACATTTGTAGGCCAAGGAATACGTGCAATAGCCTCCACCTTGGTCTACTGAACACCAAGTCCTCCAAGGTAGATAGTGTGACCCAAATACTAAACTTGCTCATAGAAGAACCTACACTTTCCATGATGTAATTTGAGTCCATGAGATTTCAACCTCTCAAACACCTCCAACAACTATCTCTCATGCTCTTCCACAATAGTGCTATAGATCAAAATGTCATCAATATAGCACCGAGCAAAATCCAATCCAACTAGGATCTTGTCCATGACTCTTTGCTACTCAATAGGAGCAAACGGTAAGCAAACTTTAACCCAAACGGTAAGAACCTCCACTGATATAACACATCCTTTTTGTGAGGATTAATAGCCCAAAATGTTGTCTTGGACTTATCCTCCTCCCTAATCAGCAACTGATGATATCTCCCTCAAAGATCCAAAGTTCTAAAGACCTTTGCATGCCCAATTGTATCAAAAATCTCTTCCAATGTAGGCATGGCATAACAATCAGCCCTGGTCTATTGGTTGATAGGACAGTAATCTCCACATATCTGCCTATCTTTGTAGTTTCTATGCATATCCTTCTTGGCTAGCATCAATGTAGCTGATGCATACTCTCCATGTGAGATCTCTACCAAACTAGCCTCAAAAAGGTTGCTACTCCGACTCTAAATCAATGTTCTCTCTATATCACTGATGGACATCAAATAAGTGATATATTGCTAGTCAACTCAATCCGTATACCAGGTCCTTTCAGAGCAATTCTTCATATTGAAGGCAAAACAAATTATGTGGCTCCTCAAGAACCTCCAAACCCTCCGTCAATCCTCTCTAGTAAGCTTTGGTCCAAGATCTAGTTCCCAAGTATCCTCTATAATTGTAGTAGTAGTGGAAGACATACTGACTAGCTGCTACATTGGGCCCTTGGGAGCAATAGTGTCATGCACTTGACCACTAGAAGTCCCAACCTTTGTGTTAAAAACTCCCTCCACTCTAGCTGCAAGCTCCACACATCCTCTACTTGCACTCCAAGTGGACCAAGGGTGTTATCCAAGTAGCCCACGCTCACCTAGATGGACTCTAAGTAGACCACTCTCCCTAGTAGCTATTGGTTGTGTCCCAAGAATACCATATCCACTCAGTCCGTCGCCTCTAGCATGTGCCTGAATTGTCTTGATCGGCATAAGGCTCACAAGTGTCCAAGTGGTGATGCCTATCAAGTGCATCCTACGCTACTCTGCCAAGCCAAGGCTCATAATCCAGGTCAAACAGTTCAGGTCCATAGCCAGATCTAACACCTAACGCTTGGATGCCTTTGACATTGTTGGAACAACAATAATACCAGTGAAAAACCCCATCACCCGCTCTCCCTCATCAGCATTGGGCTCCACCAACTATTGTAACTATGAGTCCCAAACAAGTCCAAGTCCTCCTTCTTGAAAAGCATGAGAGCTTGGAAACCTCATGAGTGGGGGAAATGCGGCTCTAGGCTATCTAACTAGGTTCACCACTGCCATAGGTGACCTATCAGCCACTACCACTGTCTAAGACTGACGCCCAACATCCAAGATGTCATCAACAAGGATGTGGCCAAGTCGCTGAATCCTATCATATGCACGCTATAAAACCTCTATGGGTAAGAGGTTTGTCTACCAAAGACAAAGACAATGAGCCCGTGATCCTACTCTGGCTGCATCTAATAATACAACAGGTCCCATCAAAGAATGGACCTGTTGTGTACTTGCCACTACTCTGGTGCAAGAATCACCCATCAAAGGAACATTCTCCAAAAGGTTAGTTGGAGAAACAGATTGATGAACCTAGAGATGTTGTAGTATCCGTAACATCTCCCAAAACACACTAGAACAAGGATCTTGAAGACCCCACCTTGGCCCGTATGTGAATTTCATTGACATGGCCATCCAAAAATCACCAAGTAAATAGGCCCATAACTCTCCAGATCATGCACCCCCAGTAAGGAAATATTTGTTGGTAAGGTCTTTTGGTAACCTTTTGACTACTGACATTGGTGATAACTTTGGATACCGATAGGCCAAGTGTGTCACATGATGTAGAGAGACTTGCCTAGTAGACTCATCTCTGTCTACATACAAGTACCTCTATACTTGTATACCCGCCTACAATACCATGGCTAGTTTGGTGCTTATCCCACCAAACAACTCCAATAGACATATCTCCTCTATTGGATACTACCAAGCAATGAGTGTGGTATCCAAAGGTGTCAAAGTAATTGACTTTGGAGGCTCATCCTCACACTCATCTCTTGATGGTACAAAGGCTCCACTCCAAGCTTGCTGCACCAACTGATCTACATGCTGCTACAATGCCTCCTCTGAACTCCACAATGGAACATCCAAGGTAGATTGAACAATCCCACTCATACTCCAAATCCAAGTGATCTCCTCTGGTATTAGAGTATCCTCTGCATGGGCATTCCCCTCCAATAAATCACCAAGCCAAGTAACTACACCATTGAAAGCTAAAATTGATGCTACCATAGTCCCGGATTGTAGTGAGCCAAGACTGCCACTACTGAAGCATAATGGTAGGTGGCATACCTGTCCCTCATCAAATTGCCAACCTGGTCTATAGGATGTTGTCTCCTCCCAATAGTCAATCCTGAAACCCATGGGGTATAACACTGCTCCTCCAACTAGCACATTGTATGACTCAGCTATTGTTGCAATAGCTTGAGCTCTCACCACCAAGCTATTAGTTGGATGACCAGGCTGAACCCGGACATCAAGCTCCTCATGTGTGATGTACTATGTTGAACCACCACCTAGAGATGTCTGGATCTGAAATGGACACCTCTCTACATTGGTCTTCCATAACTCCAGACCAACAATTGCAGCCTTCCCCAACATAAGGGGCTACGCACCAGAGTCTAACAATACTCTCTATGGTGTATAGACCTTCCTTGAAGGTCCCACCAAAAGGAAAATCCCCCTCTGGTTATCCAATAGGACGACACAAGGTGTAGACCGTGCTCTCAGAAAGGCCGGTCTAATTGGCAGCTCCTCTAGTCTAGCCACTGCTGCTTGCCATAAACCATTGGTCACTGAACGGAACCCATGCTCCTCAACCAAGTCAGCTCCACTATCAACCATCTCTGCTCTAGTAGTAGGAACCGCATCATCCTTACTCTCATAAAGCATGGCAGCCAACCAGAACATTGGGGTTGGGTCAACTCTCAATGTAAACATATCATTGGCTGAAAACAAAGGGCACCGTATAATCAGCTAAGCCGCCCCAACATTATGCTAGACTTAGTTTGTGTAGTAGCAAGTGGCTAACTAGCAAGTAGTCAGTCATGCACTCCATCACCACCTACCACACTTGCACTGGGACGTCTAGGAGCCATGGATGTTGTTTGCAATGCCTTAAATAGCGTGAAAGACTGGGGAAGTCTTACCTATCCCCCAACCTCTCCTCTCTGTGGGTCCAACTCCACTAATGCTCCTCTAGGCTTTGGAGCACGTATTGCACTCCTTGTCACTACTACATATGCATCCACCTGAGTTGCTTTGCACATGAAGTCCAAAGCATCTCTATCACCAGCATATGAGGTGGAAGCCTCAGCAACCAAATCTGATCTCCTTTAAGCAATGGCCATACTAGTCAATCTCTCTACTCCAATTGCACAATCTGAGTAACCATAGTTGTATTAGAAGTAAGGGCAGGTACTGCACTTCTACTAGGTGTAGATCCTCTACCACCGCCTCTACCACCTTGTCCTCCATGAACTGGAGCTCCTTTACTACCTGCCATAGCAGCCCTACCACTCTGTACCTCCGGGTGTAAGTCAAAGCACCAATCACTAGTTTGACCAAATCTGTGGTAGTGCTCACACTACCTCTATGCTAGCAATGATGCACTAGAGGTATCAGGTCTACTACCTTGAGTACACTCTCTCTTATGGTGAGGTCCACCACAAGTCCAACAAGCAACACCACTACTCACTGGCTGTTGTTGATCCAAAAATGAAGGTAAGGGTCTAGCTCCACTAGGCCCTCCACTCGCTCTATAGGATCTGGGTTGTCCACCTTGTCCTCAAAAACCAACTGGGTGTGGTGCACTCTGCTACACTCTAGAAGAAGTAATATTTGTGGATGAGGTCTCCCTAATAAATCCAAATGTCACCACCCTCTCCTCCATCATGTTGAGCTCAATATGCTCTGCCAAACCAAAGACCACTTCCAAAGTAAGCAAAGTAGCATGTAATAGCATAGCATCACAAACTCTACGTCGCAACTCCTTGTCATGTATCCCATACCAAAACTAAACTGCCTGGGCCTTAGTAACTCCTTGAGTGAAACTGCATCATGCGAGTATATGCCTGGCGTAGGCTCTCTCCAACCTTCCGCTAGAACTCTTGCAAGCTCCTCAACTTATCAGTCTGCACTCCCTGGTAGTTCTACCTCAAACACTAGAAGAACTCCACCATAGGGTTAAACCCCAGTACCACACCACCTCTTGTAGTGGTACCTCCACTCATAGTAGCACTATCTCCGGCTAGTGCACCTCCACTAGCTCCACCTACACTTCTCAAGCTAGAACTTGTAGGTATAGCCAATCTACTCTTGGCCACCAAGCCTGAAGTGATAGAGACATAGTTTGAAGACCAATATGGTCTCCATAACTCAATCTCCTCCAAATGAGCTCTCTTAAACTCATGGTAGTCATCCATTGGCGGATCCTACAGATGTTGAAACAACCCCTTCCATGCTATGAAGGGCGTAAACAAAGTTGGATTCCGCATCTGCTGCAGATCACACCAACTATCAAACTCCTAGATGAAGTCATCCAACTCAATGGTACCCACTATACCAGAGTAATGCCTAGGGCCTTTGGAAGCCCCATAAATCTCATCCATGTCCCACAATAACGGTACAGACACACCAAGTGCACTCTCAATTGAATTAGCTCCTATGTCAAACTCCAACTTAGTATCAATCTTCTCCCTCACTAGGACTTGAGATATAAGTTGATCCTAAGTGCCACTTCAAGTAAACCCACTGCATAGTGTAGGGCTAACTCCTCTAGAATCTCCAACAAACTCCGTCATGACAAAGTAACCACAACTGCAACCATAAATTGGAACCACCAAATGCAATGACAAACCGCAACCGCACGTACCCCACCAAGTGCCAACATCACCAAGTGCTGTAACACCCATTTGTGCATGTGTGTGGTATTGTGATATTTAGCTTGGTATTACAAGTACTTAAGAGATATTATTCAGTGCATTGTATCCTACCTGCTGCCAAAAAAATTAGAGAGAGATCGTTTTTGCGCAGGGCGTTATGAGTTTTTGAAGTGAGGGGGGTGGTTTTCAGACCAAATCTGAAATATGGGTGCTGAATAAAAAGGTTTCTAGGCCAAATGGCTCAATGAAAAGATCTGAAATTTTGCAGGGAGGGACGCCCTGGAGTTGTGATCAAGTGTGGAAAATTTCATAGAATTGTGACATATTGGTTGGGAGATTTGAGTGACATTGTGAGGAAGGGTCAATTCTGCAGAGTGGAGATCTCATGCATGAGAAGTTTGAGATCAACAAAAAGCATGTTTGAGTGTTTAGATTCATCTTGGGGAACATGGAGGGTCATCAAGAGTGGAAATTGAGATTATGCAAGGTTCCCCAAGGGTTTGAGGTGATTGTAGGGGTGGATTTGAGGAAAAGAGAGTTTACAATAGAATTTGAAGAGAGTGTTGAGAGGATCCAAAAACCTACACCACTTGGAGGAAAGAGTGAGTCTAAGTGCTTTCTATGTGGAGAGAAGGGACATAAGGCAATTTTATGTCCATTGACCTTTGAGAGCAAGAGATTGAGGGAAAGGAGAGGCTTACTTGACTTGGGTTTGCATGTTGGACCTTCTTCACCAAGATTGGGAGGGAGAAGATCTAAGACCAAGGAGTTGTGTGAGGTTTGTGGAGTTGAAGGACTTCCAAAAGGACATGAGTGTAGTGGAGTAAAAGCACTTTTGGAAACTTTGGTGAAGGATCTTGGAGAGAGTCTTAGTACAGCTACAGAAATACTACCACCTTCATCAGCTAGTTCTCAAGATTAGTGATGGAGATAATCTTTCAACTTATGGATAAACTATCCATGAGAGTTAGATTAATATGCACTCTAGGATTTGATGTTGCTATAGAAATCTTGGAGCAACCTGAACCTTTTGTGTTCCCTAGAGTGGATTATTCTCAGATGGTGTTAGTCATGTATATACTCTATTAGTAATAGAGTGAGAGAAAAGAAAAGAGAAAAAAAAATTGAGAGAAAAGAAAGATAGTGAGGGGTTAAGATGGGGAAACTTCCGGTTTTCTTTGGCAAGGATGGAGAAGATGTGGAGGCCTTTGTGAGAGACTTCAAGAGAGCTTGCATAGGAAACAATGAGAGGAGGAAGAATGAGTGGGCCTCATTATTACCAGATTTCTTTGAGGATGCAGCACTTACATGGTATGAGTCAGAATACCAAAAGAGAGAGAGGAGAGAGGGGGAAGAGGAGTCTTGGGAGACTTTGACTTCAGCACTCATTGAGAACTTTCTTCCTGATGAGAGTTATGAGAGATTGATGAGTGAGGTTACATTTCTCAAGCAAGGAGATGGAGAGAAAGTGAGGGTCTATGTGGAAAGAGTGGAAAAGTTGGAGTCCAGATTTCGCATAGTGTTGAGGAAGGGTGGGGATGATGTGGAGACTACAATGATTGGCATAGGGACCATGCTCACCAAGAATTTTGTGGGAGGATTGAGACCACAAATAAGAAGCAAGGTGAGATATGAGAAACCTTCTTCCAAGGTTGAAGCTATCAAGATCACAATTTGTATGGAGGAGAGTTTGGAAGGGGATGAGAGTGATTTGGTGGTGAAGGAGGTTGTGCATCCTCCTCAAGGCTACAAGTATGGTGGAACTTCTGATACTTTGGTGACAAGGGTTGCACCACAAGTAGTAGTTGCTCCAGTTCTTGCACCTCCACCAAAAGATCCACTCCAAACCATCACAAAACAACTTGCGGATCTCAAGATCAATGTGGTGCAACTATGGGAGAAGAGAGAGGTGGATCAGAATGTAGGGAGAGGGCCTAGGAGTTATGGAAACTATCCATATAGAGGAGGCCAACCAGCCAACAATTTCAATGATAGAAATTGTTTTGGTTGTGGAGGAAGAGGCCATATCCAAAGGAATTGCCCAAATTCCACTTACCATGGAGGAAGGGGTTATGAGGGAGCCAATAGAAGGAAAGAGGGAGGTAGTGAAACCCAAGTGGCTCCTAATCCCAACAAAGGTAAGGGGATAGCATCCATAGATGTGGTTGAGAGCAAGTATGAGAAGGGAGAGTGCTCAAACTCCAAGGGTCTTAATTTTGGCACAAGAGAAGAAGAGAGCTCGTTTTGCAGAGGATGTTCACTCTTCTCAAGGATTTACTTCAAGCAAGGATACTCCTATGTCTACTAGGAGCACTCGCACCTCAACACCATCAACAACAAAGACTCCAAGGAAGAAGTTGGGGATGGAGGACTTCTTGATCTCAAAGCAACAATGGAACTACAATGTGTTGGAGGATGTTGGTAGTCACAAGGCTAACATCATAGTGGGCCAATTAATTGCTTTGAACCCTACCTTGAGAAAGGAGCTTAGAGGTGGTTTGAGTTCTACAAGGAGCAAGAAGAAGAAGAAGGCAAAAGTTCCAATATCAATGGGGGTGGTGGATGCCAAGCCAGCACCATGGGAAGCTTGTGAATATGCCTCCAAGATTGATGTGAGAGTGAATGGTCACAACATCAAGGATGCATTGGTTGATGGAGGATCAGCAGTGAATGCCATGTCAGAAAGGTTGATGAAGAAGTTGGGTATGATACCCTCAAGACCTTCAACATTTGTGGTGAGCATGGCAAACAAGCAACAAGTTCGACCAGTAGGGGTGATGGATAAGGTGGTAGTTTCAGTTATGGGAGTTCAAAATCTCATGACTTTCCAAGTCTTGAAGGATTCAAGCTATGACTTACTTCTTGGGAGGCCATGGTTGAGAGCAGCACGCACAACTGATCGATGGCACAAAGGGTACTTGAGGATTGGGCCATCAAACCATAGAGTCATTGTTCCTGTGACTAACACCACCAACACTTCACATTCAGATACACCATCTTCTGATTATTGGGAATCAGATTCTGAAGAAGGAGCTTCAGGTGTGGACACAAGCATGGAAGAGGAGACTTCCACGGAGGAGGATGAATCTGAATCTGATTCAGATGTGTATCCTTTGTGTGCTATGGATTTTGCACCTAAGCCAGAGGTTTTGAAGGACCCAGATAAATCACCATTGACACTTGAGGAGGTAGAGAGAAGGTTATCTACCCTCAAGTATGGCCCAAATGTTACCTAGGAGGAGAAGGTGAGATTTGAGGAGATTTTCCGCAAGTTCATCCATGTGTTTGCTTTTAGTTACAAGGATTTGAAGGAAGTCACCTTGGAGGAGCACAAGATAGAGGTAGAGTCACATGCAAGACCAATCCGCCAAAAGCAACGTCGCATTAGCCCACCAATATCTTTGGTTGTGAAGGAGGAGATTGATGAGCTCAAGGAGGCTGGATTTATCTTTGAGGTGGAGAATTCAGAATGGGTGTCTCCAATTGTCATTGTGAAGAAAAAGAATGGCAAGCTTCGGGTATGTGTGGATTACAAGAAGCTCAATGATGTTACCAAGAAGGACTACTACCCATTGCCATTCATTGATGAGATCTTGGAGGAGGTTGCAGGTCATGAGAGGTACAGTTTTGGAGATGGTTATAGTGGATATAACCAAATCAAGATTGCACCAGAGCATCAACAACTCACCACATTCACCACACCTTGGGGAACTTATGCTTTCAGGGTCATGCCTTTTGGGCTTTGCAATGCTCCAGCCACATTCCAACGGTTCATGAACAAGGTATTTGAACCTTTCATTGGGAAATTTGTGAGAGATTTCATTGATGACTTTTGTGTCTATGGGAGCAAGGAGGAGCACTTTGAGCACCTAATCAAAGTCTTGCAATGCTTGGATGAGGCAAATGCATCACTCAACCCAGAGAAGTGCATTTTTGGATGTGAAGAAGGTCTACTTTTGGGGCACATCATCTCCAAGGATGGAATAGCAGTTGATCCTGAGAAGGTGAGGAAAATCTCAGACCTTCCATTCCCTTCAAGCTTGACAAAGTTACGCCAATTCTTGGGAATGGTTGGGTACTATAGGAGGTTCATCTTCTCATTTTCCAACAAGGCTTATGCATTGACCATCTACATGAAGAAGGGTGTAGATTACATGATGATTTTGGAAGACAAGGAGGCTCTCAAAGCTTTTGAGGAGCTCAAGCAATCCCTTGTTGTAGCTCCAATTCTTGCTAAACCTAATTGGAGTAAACCTTTCATCCTCTACAGTGATGCTTCTAATGTAGCTATAGGATGCACTCTTAGTCAATTAGACCAAGATGGGCATGATCATCCAATAGCTTATGCTAGTAGGCAGATGGTTTCAGCAGAGAAGAACTACTCTGTCACGGAGAGAGAAGGGTTGGCAGTGATCTTTGGTCTGAAGAAGTTTAGACACTACTTGATTGGAGGGAAAGCCACCATTGTCACGGATCACAAGGCTTTGAAGTACATCTTCAACAAGCCTAATGTTGAAGGGAGACTAGCAAGGTGGATGATACTCTTGTCTGAGTATGACTACACCATTGAAGATAGGCCAGGAAAGAAACATGCAAATGCTGATTTATTATCTAGAGTCTATGATCATGATGGAGACGAGCCAGTGGATGATTCCTTCCCGGATGAGGAGCTCATGACAATCTCAGTCACTCAAGAGGTTCCAATGGAGTACAAGGAGATTGTGGATTTTGTGACAAAAGGTAACTATCCAGAAGGGATGCATGCTAGGGAGAGGAAGGCCCTTGCAGCAAGATCTAGACCCTACACAATGGTGGAGGATATTCTTTTTCACCAAGGAGCAGATGGTCTACTTCGAAGAGCAGTGGGTAAGGAAGAGTCTATCCTACTCATAAAGGAGTTTCATGAAGGTTTAGTATGTGGAGGACACTTTGCAGGAAAGGTGACTGCTTTCAAGATTCTAGATGCAGGTTACCATTGGAGAGGGATTTTCAAGGATTGTCTTGATTATTGCAAAACTTGTCATGTTTGTCAAGCTTTTGCTAGAAAGTCTACATCCACTCCACCACTTAGATCAATTCCATTGCTAGGACCTTTTGAGAAGTGGGGAATTGATTTTGTAGGTCCTCTCAATAGAACCCCAAGGAAAAATCGGTACATTGTGGTAGTTACTGATTACCTTACCAAGTGGGTTGAGGCTAGACCATTGAGGGACAAGAATGAAGATGAAGTGGGTAGATTTCTTTATGAACGCATTATCACTAGGTTTGGATGCCCTTTGGAGTTGGTTTCTGATAGAGGAGGAGAGTTTACAGGAAGCATTACTACAGCCATGCTGTGACATTTCTCTATCACACATAGAGTAACTACATCCTATAAGCCAAATTCCAATGGCTTGGCAGAGAGAACCAATCAGACCTTGTGCATGATGTTGGCCAAAGATGCAGAAATGGAGGGGGCTAAACATCATTGGGACAAGAGGATTCATGCAGTTTTGTGGGAGTATAGGACAACCATGAAAACTTCCACTGGATATTCTCCATTTCAATTGGTGTATGGTATTGAGTCTACCTTACCTATTCACTTTGATCTTCCTACCTTCCAAAGCATTCATAGGAGATTGAAGAAAGCACAAGGAAGTGATGCAGAGAAGTCAAGGAAGGATCAACTCATGGAGTTGGAAGAGGCAAGAGCAGTTGCTATGGTTCGAGTGGAGCAAGCCCAAAGGAAACAAAAGGAGAGCTATGACAAGAGGCAAGGCAAGAAGAAGGTGGAGCCTTTCAAAGAAGGTGACTGGGTAATGTTGTTTGATTCCATTCGATTCAAGAGAGTGCAAAAGAAGTTTTTGCCTAAGTACTTTGGACCTTTCATAGTAGAGAAGGTGTGGGGAAATTACACTTATGATCTCAAGGAGTTGGGAGGAAGACACTTTGATAGAATTAACCATGATAATTTGAAGATGTACCATAGAAGGTAGAGAGACCTTCACTTTGAGGACAAAGTGAAAACTTAGTCCGGGGGTAAATGTAACACCCATTTGTGCATGTGTGTGGTATTGTGATATTTAGCTTGGTATTACAAGTACTTAAGAGATATTATTTATATAGAGATATAGGATGGTCCTATATTAGTCATGGTTAGCTAAAGTTAGTCATAGTTAAGATAGATGGGACCTTACTTTAGAGGAAGTAGAAAAGATGAGCACCACTATTTTGGATTTTAGTGTGTTGACTTGGTATTATTCCTAGGTGTTTGGCTTTGGGGAAAGAGTTGAGAACTCTTGGGCCCGCAAGCCTTTTTGTTTTGGATTCTTCTTTAGTCCAAGGATAGCCCATGTGAAGGAATCCTTGCTTTAGTGGTTGGGTCAAGATAAGACCACATGCTTAGGGGAATATGCCCATGTGAATGGATATTCCTTTCTACTTTTTGACTTTACTTGACTTTTAGTCTAGTAACTTGAGTTACTACGGTAATTAGTAACTTTGGTACGTAACTATTTCACAAGTATATAAACAAGGGGTGAGGAGGTACTCATCATCCTTTCATTTGCAACTATCTCTCTCTTATTGAGTTCTCTAGTGAGCAATGTCTTGAGTCTTGGAGTGTTAGCCTTGGAGGAGTATGATGGAGTTGGGGTTCCTTGCCTTCTTAGTCCATGGTGCGCTACCATAATAGCCATCAGAGGTTCATCCTGAGTGAGAGACAGGCCGGCTCACAGTGCCAACATCACCAAGTGCCAATACCCATGGAACACCGCCCACTAATGTAATTCTAACAAAGATAATTGCACTAGGAGAAATGGCAACTTGTAACCTACTTTCACAACACGCACTCTTACGATCTGCAAGTCATCACTTCTTGCCTCACCGGAGAGAAACAAAGGTAGTCTGATTGGTCATCACTCTAGCCTCACTACCGAGAGCACACTAGAGCACCAACAAAGCTCAAAAGTCAGGGCACCTCAGACAAACATAGTGCACAAACAGGAAGTAGAGAATGGAGGGGTACAATCACAAGAATCTAAATGAAAACCCTCCATCCCATAAAAACAACACAAGATTGACTCTGCTACCATTTGGCATTTGACATAAGAGAAGTTTGTATCTAAGTCCTAAGCTACTAGGATCACCAAGAATGGGATCAAATTACCTCTCCTAGCCAAAGCTACAAGTGTATAGATAATAGTGGCACAATCACCAGGACAACAAGTGAGGGTGGACCAGTTAGCTAGGGCACCAGTTTAGAAACAAGAGATCTAGTGATCAAACCCTATTGCACACAATCTAGCAGGATGGGTAGATTTTTTCCAACCGACGACCAAGCTCTACTCTAAACTAGCTAGCCTCACGCCAGCAAGCTGGCTTGTTGGCCCTTCATAGCCTCTCATAGCCCACAGCCGTATGCCTCAAAGCCCCAAAATGCCGAAATGAGGCCTTTCTTCTTGCCACTTCAAACTCCTCCAAAATTTGGTGAAACTCCTCCAAACTTGCAAAACTCCTCCAAGTTGGCAAAACTCTTCCAAATCTGGCCAACCAGGGAACTCCTCCAAATCTGGCCAAATTTTGAGGTAAACTCCAACAAAATCTGACATAAAATCTGATGTAAACCCTAAATTTGGTTGACCGCCAAATCCTCCCCTAACTCTTCACTCGAGCCAAATTGAAAACACGAGTTTCTCCAAATCACAAATTCACAAGAATAGCTTCCCAACTCCATCTTCAATTTGACTTTTTGAGCCCAACTTGCAACACATTGGTCCTGCCTTCACCTTCTAAGCTCAAAATCACAACCACTACTCAAAAATTGGCTAGCACTTTTGTACATCGTCTACCTTACTACCGAATCTGCATCAAGCAATGAACTTTTGCACACTAGGGAAAAACTGAAGTTCAATCAAACTACCAACGATCCACCGAGCTTGGAGATACCACCAACACTCAAAGTTCATGCACTCAATTTCCCCTTGACCTCACTTCTTTGATGTAATTAGATTGTTTACAACTCTTGAATCCACTTGTAATACCAAGGGTTAGCCATATGATCTAGATGTGAAATTTGGTTTGGTAACATCTAGAATGATGTTATACATGATGGTCAAAATAGATCAGATAGAAGTATCACCAAAAGAGTACTTCTACTAATAGGGCAGAAACCGAAATAGACTTGAGAACCTTAGAACCAATAGCTAGACATATGATTTAAAGGTGAGAATTGGTTTGGTAACATCTGGAAGGATGTTACACATGATGGACTAAACAGATCAGAAAGAGGTATCACCAAAAGGGGACTTCTACTAATAGAGTAGGAACCAAAATATGCCTGAAATCTTTGAAGGCAATTTTGGAGGCCTAAACGGATGAATTAGGCCTTGAAAATGTGCAGATTCCCCCCCCCCCCCAACAGAGGAAAGGCTGGCTTTCCCTCCCCCTTGGTTTGTCTCGTCGAGAGCTTTCCAATGGTACCTTACTCATGTGATTCTGAGTTTCCTACAGGAAGATTCCCTAAAAGATTCCCTCCGGTCAAAGCTCGTTTGACCAACCAGATAGGACCTAGACCAGACAGGTCACCCATCCAAGTCAGTAATGCAAGGGTGGAGCTTGCTGACATGTCACCTATCTGTGTCCCTAATCCTATGGTGGAGCTTCCTTGGAGGAGATCCTCTTTGTCTATATAATAAAGAGAAGGTGCTCCCTTGGGGCATTGAATGTTTGAGTGTGCAATCTGTGTTTTCTCTCTTCTCTTGTCCTCGGAGCATTACACCACTCAACTCATATCAATACTTGATCTATCACTCTATAAATTGCAAACAACTAAGCATTGATTACAGTAAAGCCACACCCATTCTAGCTAAGAGAATCCAGGTGACGATTGCCGGCCTTTGGCCACCATAGCCAAGAACTCAAAGGCTCAAAATCAAAGAAGTGAGCTCTCTAGAGCTACACTTTGAAAGTATACCCTTAGACTCAAGCTAGCTCTGAAACCCTAATGGTCTCACTGACGGCACACTCGACGGTGCAAGCGGTGCAAAGTGATGGTGGGCCTCACCATGAAGTTAGTACCCCAAACACAAAATTTGACCATCGGAAAGTAGTCTCTGAGAAACTACTGAAATAACTCTAACTACTCTCACCGCAACTCCAATGTCCGAGCAATCTAGATGCGACACTACAAATGGTGTGTCACTAGAGCTTATACTTAGTGAAAGTGATCTTCTTAGTTATCCATTTTTCATAGTGTGCCATAGGGGTGAAACTACTATAATACTCCAAGGACAAGAGAAGAGAGAAAACACAGATTGCACACTCAAACAATCGATGCCCCAACGGAGCACCTTCTCTTTATTATATAGACAAAGAGGGTCTCCTCCAAGGAAGCTCCACCATAGGATTAGGGACACAGATAGGTGACATGTCAGCAAGCTCCACCCTTGGATTACTTACTTGGATGGGTGACATGTTTGGTCTAGGTCCTATCTGGTTGGTCAAATAAGCTTTGACCGGAGGGAATCTTTTAGGGAATCTTCTTATAGGAATCTTATAATCACGTGAGTAAGGTACCGTTGGAAAGCTCTCGATGAGACAAAGCAAGGGGAAGGGAAGGCTAGCCTCTCTTCTGTTGGGGGGCAATTTGCACATTTTTTAGGCCTAATTCATCCGTTTAGGCCTCCGAAATTACCTTCAAAGATTTCAGGCATATTTTGATTCCTACTCTATTAGTAGAAGTCCCCTTTTGGTGATACCTCTTCTGATCTGTTTAGTCCATCATGTGTAACATCATTCCAGATGTTACCAAACCAATTCTCACCTTTAAATCATATGTCTAGCTATTGATTCTAAGGTTCTCAAGTCTATTTCGGTTTCTGCCCTATTAGTAGAAGTACTCTTTTGGTGATTCTTCTATCTTATCTATTTTGACCATCATGTATAACATCATTCTAGATGTTACCCAACCAAATTTCACATCTAGATCATATGGCTAACTCTTGGTATTACAACTACACTCTGTAGGGAGTAGTTCTTGGCCAAAAGCTTAAATAGTTAACAATAAAGAACTACAAGTTGTGATACTTCTTTTCAAATGTAGTTATTTTTTACATATATCCTTGAGTGCATGATCTATCTCTTGCTGTTATACCACATTTTGGTTTACATTGGGTTGCCATAACAATACTATTTCTAGACATAATAAGAGAGTACCCTATATTTTGTTATAAAAAATACTATTATAAGGAAGATAAGTAGCTAAAACAAATTCAATTTTATATATATATATATATCTAAGGAAGCTTCAGAATTTCCCTAAGAATAAAGGTATATAAAGAGTATTATGGCATATATCTTTTTATTTCTTTTGGCCATCTTTGAATTTGATAACATTTTATATTAATTAAAATACATCACCTTCATTGTATCATTTGATCTATTGTTGAACATTGAATGTTATCAAACAAAACCCCTAAATAAATGTTGCCAAAGAGAACATATTTCACTATCAAGAAATTCCCAAATTTTTCCAAGAAAGGTTTGTTATATGTAGGTGTACCAAAAATTTTCCTTATAGAAAATACCAGTATTATTCTCTTTGTTATATGAGCTTTTCTTTATAATTATTCATCTTCAAACGATTATCATTGGTCATAATTTTTAAGAAAATTAACATCAAAGTAACTATCAAGAGATTAATATATCTCAATTTGAAATACTCTATGGTTCATATCAATGGATTTATAACTCAAAGGTTGAATTAATATTTGTTGATTTGTGTCCTTAATTGATTGAGATCATTGTATCCATAACTTGGATGTTGGATTATAATATTTCATGTAATTATTTAATCTCTTTAACTCTTGTAAATGAGATCTTCAAAAGAATTTAAAAGGATTCTATATATATATGTGATTATACATATTTATATATCTATATTTGATGACTGTATAGATTAGAAAATATAAATATAAATAAATTGAAAATTTCCTTATATTTCATATACTTCTCAAGTCTGACAACTCTAGTTTTTGTGTGAACAACTTATGATAATTTTTTTCTGTTTGAAGATGTTTATAACTAACAAGGGTTGTTCAAATTTTCAAGAATATGGTAAGAATAAATTGGTCCTACAAGGATACAAGTTGAAGATGATTAAAGCTAATATAATGTATCACAAGGATTATAGTCTTTTGTTTTTTATTTAATCTCTTGAGCAAATTGATTCTTAGAAGAGGTAAGAGTCAACACCTTTGGTTCACTACTGTAATACCAATAGCTATATATATATCTAGAGGTGAAAATAGTTTTGTAACATCTGGAAGGATGTTGTGTATGATGGGCTAAGTAGATTAGATAGAGGTATCACCAAAAGAGTAGTTCTACTAATAATGCAAGAGCCAAAAATAGCTTAAAAACTTTAGAGCCAATTTTGGAGGCCTAAATAGGTGAATTAGGCCTCAAAAAGATGTTACATCCTTTGAAGGGATACTCTTTATATTGTATTAAGCTTTGTGCTTCTTCTCCTCTGTTTCTCTTGGAAGGTCTCCTATCCTTGGAAGAATACAACTACAAATAGATAAAATCATCAATTATTAGCTTTGGTAACTCTTTAATACAATTGGTTCCAAAATAATGTTGTTAGACACTCTGGCTGTCTAAGTATTTTCTTTACAATGCAAGCTTTGTAATCCTATGAGATCAACTGGACAATAAGGTACTGCACATTGTATCTGAGAATGCACAAATGAAGTAGAGGTAGGAATTCCAAGGTCCTATTGCCTTGACAATTGTGATTGTGAGCAATATTCTACTCTTCTTAAAAGGCACAATATCGCACTAGTCTCAAATGAACAAGGTACTTAATCTTATAGTTTATTGTTACTTTATGATACTCCAAGTGTTTGGTAGCCTATTATTGTGTTTTTCTTGGCCTCCAAAGAGCTCCTAGAGTTGCATAATCTAGCTCTACACAAATGATTCCCCTCACTCAATTCTAGTTCTACACAAATGATTGCTCTCACTCAAATGCTTCTTGGCATTCATCAATATGCCTCACTCCCTCTCAATTAAGTGTGAAGTCACTCATACAAAGTGCATACTAATACACATACATAGATTCAAGAATCTTGATGGAATAAACTTTGTTTACTACAAAAGAAGGATGTATTGAATAGATGATCATTGGGTCTGAGACTTTTATACATCTCCTACATAGCCTCAAAGAAATCCCATGGCTACAATGTACTGGAGATTTTCTAATTACATCTACTCTTCATTAACCTTATCTTAATCATATCTTAACCTTATCTTAAGTAGTTGTGGTCTACATGGAATGGCCACCTCAACCTCTTGTGTTACATCTACCATTATTTTGATACCAAGCTAACACAAGATCTTTGTATTGTAACCTAACTAACTATCTACAAAGTATGTACATATACAAAGTGCCTTGCACTAGGACTATAGAAACTAACTAAATATAATATAAAGTAATTCTAGACAAAATCTTCTCACTCTATTGCTTCATGAGCAGGTAGTACTTGTGACAAACTGCATTCTCCTTTACATGGTTGGATGAGCAATATGAGCTCTTGCTTGTAATTGGCAACTTCTCATTAAAACTAGTCTACATCTCTTGGAATGTGGAGGTAGCATGGTTTTGTAGCTTGTCTGACAACACCTTGAGTTGGTCATTTTTGTAGGCCTTCCTCTCCAAAGCATTAATTATTATTTTGAGATCCTTCACCTTTGTGTGCTAGGGGTTCTTGTTGGCAATTTCTTTTACTTGGTTCAAAAGTGCCTGATCATTGCTAGTAGCCCCGTTCATTTGTTCTCAAGCTTTGTTTGGTCCTCTTGCAGTTCCTTTGCCATCTCATATCATATCTTTGTTTGTTGCTTCTCCTCCTTTCTTCTCTAGCATTTAATGCTTGTATTGAGGTCCTAAATGCAAAGATATGTTAACTTCTTCAAATTCTCATATTATGTCTCTACCTTCATGCAAGCCTCGTCCAATTCAGCTTGTTGTGTCAATAATTCATCTCATGATTGTAATTGTCTTTGTGCTGGTTTTGTTGCTAGAAGAACTTGGCATTGAGTTTGGCAACCTCTAATTTTAGCCATTGTAGAACTACCTTGTCTCTCTCTTGTTGTAGGAGTTTCATCTTTCTAGAATTTCTCCGGTATTTTATCCTTCTCCTTGATGTAATTACTTACTCCTCAACCGCCTTCTCCTTGGCAGTCATTTGGATAGATGGTACAAGTATCATACAAGCATTGTCATGTCAATTATAGCAAGTTCAAGTTCATGATAAAATGGCATAAACTCTTCTAAGGCATCCATCATTGGTGTCACCATGTTGAAGGTGTATACTACAATCAACTACACATGTGAGTTGTTGTTTTAGTTTAGAAAATGCTATATATCCTCTATCATATTGGTGGTCTCTGTCTATTCATCATTCTTTAGCCATTGGCCCACAAGCTGATCCTTCTCCAGCTACTCATTGGCCATCGCTGTATCATCAACCACACATGCATCTTCTCTTTCTCTTGTAGTCTCCCTCTTGTAGAATCTTCTTCCTTCATGTTTTGCACTCTGTCTTTTGCACTTCTTCCTTCATGTTTTCACTTTTGGTGGGTGATTGTGGTTGGCTTTCTTGCTCAACATGACTTTTTTGGGAAGACTTGGCCTTATTATCATTGGTACTTCTAACAAGATTAGTAATGTTAAATGCTTCCTTTTGATTTTTTTCTTTGATTTGAAGTAAGGAGATTCATCAAAGGTTGTACTTGGGTTTCTTGACAATTTCTTCAAGTTAGAAATAGCAATGTCCTCTTCCTCTTTTATCATCATCTTCCCTTTTTCTAGAGATACTCCAATTTTTGTGTCATTTGCTTATTGGAAAGATTGCTTTGTCATTCTGATCTCCTATGTTCATTTCATCATCCATCCTTGGTACCAAAATACAAGTGAATTAGTTATCATTATTTGACCTCACATTATGCTACAAAGTAGCATTTCCCTTATTAGATATAGTGTGCACTATGGAATGGCTTGCTTCATCTAATGTATCATTATTTCCTTTAAGTTCTTCATTTTCTCCTCTACTTCTACTTCCTTTTAAGTATACTTCTATTGCTTGGGATTATTTCTGCTTCTTTGAGACTTGAACCTTGAGTCTCAAACTTTGAACCTTCTTACAAATAGTTATTCTATTTATTTTTTCTAACTAGTACAAACTCCTTGTCTACCTAAAAATATTTCATTATCTCTTTTGGAGGGTCTAAGTGCCCACTAAAATCTGTTGGATAGTAGAATTGATTGGGGTATTTCTCCTTCTTTTCTTCCATCAAGAGGTTCATTCCTATGTAAAAATGCAAAATTAATGGTGCAAATTATGACTACACTTTAAGTCATGTACTCCAATAGCTCATTGACTCATTTTCAAAAAATCCATGCTCAACTTATAGGTTTCCTTTCATGTAAAATTTGGGAAAATATCACTTGGTTCATTTTGACCTAAATAATTTTCATGAGAACTAGTCATGTAGGATCTTTGATATAAAAGAACAAGGAGAGAAATAGGAGAATGGAAGATTAGAGTGAAAGATCACATTAAGACTCTTGAATAAAGGAAATTCCAAATGCCTACCGTGAGCTTGGGCTTTGGTATTTATATGGAACATACAAGGCTTGTAAAAGATTGAGGAGAGAAATAGGAGAATGGAAAGTGAAAGATCACATTAAGTCTCTTGAATGAGGGAAGCTCTGAATGCCTAGCATGAACTTGGGCTTTGGTATTTATAGGGAGCATACAATACTCTAGAGAAGCTTCTTAAAGCAGATTTCTTGGAGTGCAAGCCAAGTTAACTAGGAAGCTTCTCATAAAGCTTCTTCTAGAAGCTGCCTACTTGGTGTGCAAGCTAAACTAACTTGAAGGCTTCCCAAGAAGCTTCTTCTTAGCAATTGTCACTTGTCATGCATATTACCCAATACTTGGAAGGTGCCAAGTAGCTTTTTAGATACTTCTAGAATATTCTAGGCTAATTTGGCCTATTTTCTACTCTTAGCCTTGACTAACTCATTTGTAAGTTCTATATTGTTACAAGGCTCTTGAGAAGCTTCCTTAAGAAGCTTCCTTCTAAAAGCTGTCTACTTGGCATGCAAGCTAAGCTAGTTGGGAAACTTCCCAAGAAGCTTCCTTGAAGAAGCCACCTATTTGGCATGCAAGCTAAGCTAACAAGGAAACTTCCCAAGAAACTTCCTCCTAGAAGTTGCCACTTGGCATGCACATTATCCAATATTTGGAAGGTACCAAGTAGCTTCTTAGATGCTTCTGAAATATTCTTATAATTCTTGGCTAATTTGGCCTACTTACTTTGTTAATCTTGAAAATCTTGTTGGTAAACTCCATATTGTTACATTTGATGTCTTTAATCTTGTATCAGTTTGTTGATTTCTTATTAACAAACTAGTTTTCTATGTTGGCTTTGAGGCTCTTGCTAGGATGACCATGAGGAGTATCCATGTACATCTGGCCAAAGTGCAAGCACTCGGATCCTAACAATTGTTGCCAATGGTCTTTTATCCACAAACAAGATTCTTCTCAAGGTTTTATCGCTCACATTGGTGTTATGTTGGATCTTCTCCAATAGTGATATGTCTTACAAACTCCAAACCCACAACAAGAATTCTAGTTTCCTACTTTGTCTATAATCCAATCAGATAGGCCTCACTCAAAAAAATTTGACCAGTTTCAGATGATCTCTACAAGTTTCCCTTGTTTTGCCTCATCCCTCACCTCCATAGTATATGCTACCATCATTGATTCTTTTAGTGTTAGAATTTACCTTGTCCACAACATCCTCTTATACAAACTCTCACATTTTTTCACTCTACTAACAAAAGCAAATCCTTCCAAGAGTTGGGACAGATTCCTATATAAAAAAACTTCAAGAAGTTGAAAAGTGTGAAGATCTTTCTTATGAGGTGTAATACCAAGGGTTAGCCATATGATCTAGATGTGAAATTTGGTTTGGTAACATCTAGAATGATGTTATACATGATGGTCAAAATAGATTAGATAGAAGTATCACCAAAAGAGTACTTCTACTAATAGGGCAGAAACCGAAATAGACTTGAGAACCTTAGAACCAATAGCTAGACATATGATTTAAAGGTGAGAATTGGTTTGGTAACATCTGGAAGGATGTTACACATGATGGACTAAACAGATCAGAAAGAGGTATCACCAAAAGGGGACTTCTACTAATAGAGTAGGAACCGAAATATGCCTGAAATCTTTGAAGGCAATTTTGGAGGCCTAAACGGATGAATTAGGCCTTGAAAATGTGCAGATTCCCCCCCCCCAATAGAGGAAAGGCTGGCCTTCCCTTCCCCCTGGTTTGTCTCGTCGAGAGCTTTCCAACGGTACCTTACTCATGTGATTCTGAGATTCCTACAGGAAGATTCCCTAAAAGATTCCTTCCGGTCAAAGCTCGTTTGACCAACCAGATAGGACCTAGACCAGACAGGTCACCCATCCAAGTCAGTAATCCAAGGGTGGAGCTTGCTGACATGTCACCTATCTATGTCCCTAATCCTATGGTGGAGCTTCCTTGGAGGAGATCCTCTTTGTCTATATAATAAAGAGAAGGTGCTCCCTTGGGGCATCGAATGTTTGAGTGTGCAATCTGTGTTTTCTCTCTTCTCTTGTCCTCGGAGTATTACAATGGTATCAGAGCGAGTGTTCTAGTCCAAGAGAGTGGATCACCCCTCTTGGAATAGCACGAACTATTGAAACTGAGTAATTTGAGGTGGAGAACATAGAGTAATCGCTAGACTTATGAAGGAGAGCGGATGGGATGGATGCGCCGGGGGGACAATTTTCTGCACCTAGCTTTCCATTCTCAAACCCATTCCACATCAAGGTTATGTACATCCAGCGTGAGCAGATGAGAGTATCGCTAGTTTATCACTTCGGTGCTGAATTCATGGACAGAGTGATGAACTCACCAAACCCGGTGATTCTACCTATGGTGATATATGACAGAGAGTGGGATTTGACGATCTACATTCTATTATGATAATATGGATATGAATGTCCCAAATCCTCTCCCTTTCAACACTCAAGTAGAAATCCGTTATGTAGTGAGGCCGAAATTGATGTTTAGAGATTTTGTGGTTAGGAATTTTGGTGAGGAGTATTATCAACAAGTGATAGCTTCTGAGGTCCCAATGGTAGTTCCAATAGTTCGTGCGCCTTCCAGAGTGATTATATTGACTCTGTATTGAAGTAGACGTTAGCAATTGGGTGTTGCAGGCACCATGGATCCGCAGTTGCAAGAGCTGGTGCAAGGAATGCAAGGGATGTTGAATGAATTTCGAAAGATTAAGATGACCATGGAGACATTGCAAAGTCAAGTGCAGATCCTCAAGAATGATCAAGCCATGCAAGAAGAAGAGCCGTCTCAAAACCCAGTACCTGCGACTGAAGTACTTGGAGAGGCACCCGTGCCTACAAACCCTATCAACGACGAAGCCACACTGCTACTCCGGATGAAGAAGACCTGCAACATCGAGCCTTACAAGGGGCAGCGTACGATGGGAGTAGTGGAGAATTGGATCTCGAGAATGAATCGATATTTTTGATTGTTCTCAACAGAGATCACAGAGCATGCTGCAGGCGTGTTTGCATGTGGGTACTTGACCGATAAAGCCCTCACATGGTATGATGCTTGGGAACGATCCATGCTGGCAGAGAGAAGGGAGGTCACATGGACAGCAATGCAAGAAGGACTGCTCAAGAATTTCCAATCGGTGGATTCTGTGCAGATGGCTCGAACCCGACTATGGGGATTGAGACAGAAGAATAGCATACAAGAGTATGTGGAGGCATTCCTGGATCTACAAGTTGCAATTACCGACATGAGTCCAGCAGAGGCTCTCGACAATTTCAAACGAGGGTTGAAAGAGCGGATTCGCCAAGAAGTCATGGTGCAAAACCCTCGCACGGTATTTGAAGCCATTGCTTGTGCGCAAAGAATAGCCGGAGCATTAGGTGGAGGTGAAGGAGTAGTTCCACCTCAACATTATCGGGTAGAAATGCCACACATGGGTGGACCAGTACCGATGGAATTGGGCAACCTTTGATTTCGGGATCGAGGAGCACGGCCGCTTCAAGGAGAGCGAGGACGGGTAGAAGAACGAAGAGATGGAGTCCCACGAGGAGAAGGGACTTGAGGAGAACAACGCCGTTGTTACAATTGTGGCCGTATAGGGCACATATCTACCAATTGTCGCACTCGTTTCCCTAGAGGCCCTCGGCCTTCGTACAGACGATCTTTGAACAACATGGAGAGGCACATTGAAGAGGAGGAGGTGGAAACCACTTCGGAAAACAAAGATTGCCAGTAAATGTACCTCGCGGCCTTACTAGCTCAATAAGGAAGCAGAGAAGCGAGGGAAGGAAGAAGAATAATGCACAAAGATCCCGATAGGCAACCTCACAATTGATTGTTGTGAATGGAATCCTAGAAGGTAATCAAGTGAGAGTATTAATAGATCCGGGAGCAACAGAGAATTTCTTGTCTCGCTCTGTTGCAATCAGATTGGGAATGGATCTAGAGAGAGATGGAAGTGAAGAAGTAGAGTTACCAAATGGGCAAACAGAGAGGATTGAATCCTTACCTAGACGGGTAACCCTCTCTGTAGGAGAATATCAGGAAGCAATTGAGTGGCGAATGATACAGTTAGCCCGTTATGATGCAATTTTAGGCATGCCATGGATGGAGCAGTACAACCCAATGGTGGATTGGAGGAAGAAAGTAGTGAGAACCCACCAATGGTCAATCATTGGGGTTAAAGAAAAATCACACAGGCAGAAACTGCCTCTATATGTCGTAGGGACGACAACTGTCTGTAAGACCGATAGATGTTTTCTGGGTCTAATAAGAGAAGTCCAGAGTGCACAACTCGCTGGACAAATTCCTGAGAAATTGAAGGATGTGGTGGATGAGTTTCAAGATGTCTTTCCCGATGATCTACCCTCAGGATTACCACCTAAAAGGCGAGTAGATCACAAAATAGAGACACTCCCGGGGAAGACACCTCCTTGTAAGGCCCCATATCGCCTATCACCTCATGAGTTGGAGGAGTGTAAGACTCAAATTGAGGAGATGCTACAGAAAGGGTTCATCCAACCTAGCATATCACCATATGGGGCCCCTGTCTTGTTTGTGAAGAAGAAGGATGGTACAATGCGCATGTGCATTGACTATCGGGGTCTCAATCAGCAAACAGTGAAGAACAAATACCCCTTACCTCGCATGGATGACCTGTTTGATCAACTCCATGGAGTGAGATACTTCACCAAACTGGACTTGCGGAGCGGTTACAATCAAATCCGAATTGCAGAGGAGGATGTGTACAAAACTGCCTTTTGAACCAGGTATGGCCACTTTGAGTATCTTGTGATGCCTTTTGGCCTCACCAATGCGCCTGCCACTTTCATGAGCCTAATGAATGACATATTTCGTCCATACTTGGATAAGTCTGTTATCGTCTTCTTGGATGATATCTTAGTATATAGTAGCACGATGACAGAACACAAACAACATCTACGAGAGGTCCTCCAGATTCTAAGACAAAATCAGTTGTACGCCAAAATCTCAAAGTGTGAGTTTGGCAAGTCTGAAGTAGACTACTTAGGGCATAGAGTAAGTGCAGAGGGCATTCAAGTATTGACAGATAAAATAGAGGTCATTCAAAAATGGAGTGCCCCCGAAGATCAGACTCAACTTAAAAGCTTCTTGGGGTTGACGGGATTCTATCGTAGATTTTTCAAGGACTTCTCCAAGGTTGCACAGCCTTTAACGGCACTACTTGGAAAGGGGAAGAAGTGGACATGGGGAACTGCACAAGAGTTGGCCTTTCAAGAATTGAAGGCCGCCTTGCTACATGCACCAATCTTGAAGTGGTATGACCCAAAACGTCCAATCAAGTTGGCTACGGATGCATCAGGCGTAGCAATAGGAGCAGTCCTACAACAAGAGTGGCATGACGGATGGCATCCAATTGCATATTTCTCTCGAAAGTTGTTACCGGCAGAGCGCAACTACCACACCACAGAACGAGAAGAGCTGGCCATTGTTCTAGCAACCAAGCATTGGAAGCACTACCTGGGCGAGAAGGCATTTGTAGTAGAGACAGACCACAAACCTCTAGTCTACCTCGAGACGCAAAAGGATCTATCTCGTCGCCAAATTTGGTGGGCAGAGTGGCGACAACGCTTCAACATGACAATCACCTACGTGGAAGGTAAGAAGCAACTTGCAGATGCGTTCACCCGTATGCCAATGGCCAACAACTTGGCGGCAGAGGTTAAGATTAACCCTGAATTCTGGCAAGAGATTCTAGCTGCTACAAAAACTGACCCATAGATTGTAGAAGCGCAAACGTCCAAAGGTGTCACCAGCACCCAAGGACTCACCTTTCGAGAGGGCCAATTGTGGATCCCAAATGTCCCAAAATTACGCACCACCATTCTAGCGGAATGTCATGATTTGGCCATTGCAGCTCATGTCGGAGTGGACAAGACCTTGGAGGCAGTCAAGCGCCATTACTATTGGCCCAAGATGAGCAACGACGTGATGGACTATGTGCGTAGCTGCCTACTTTGTCAACAGAACAAAGCTTCTAATCAGGCTCCTGCAGGGCTCCTTCAACCTCTTCCCACTCCTACCCAACGTTGGGAACAAGTGAGTATGGATCTCGTCTGTGAATTACCCAAGACCACCTCAGGGTTTGACTCCATTGTCGTCTTTGTGGATCGGCTCAGCAAAATGATTCATGTACGCCCTACCACCAAGGAGGTGACCGCTCCACAACTAGCTCAACTATACTTAGATGCAGTCTTTGCTCACCATGGCTTGTCTAGAGTACTCATCACCGATAGAGGCACCCAATTCACCAGTTTGTTTTGGCGAACACTCTTTGGTTTCTTCAAAACCAAGTTGGCCATGTCTACAACTTACCACCCACAAACAGATGGCCAAACAGAGCGGGCTAATCACACGATTGAAGACATGTTACGCGGCTTCACCTTAGAAGAGCAAGAGAGGTGGGACACCCTACTACCGTTGGTGGAATTCGCTTACAACAATTCCGTGAATGCCTCCACCCAAGTCACTCCGTTCTTCCTCATGTATGGTGAGCATCCCTTCACACCTTCTAGCTTGATGAAGATCCGTCCGATGACTACCAAGGTTGATGCAGTCAACACATTTGTTTCTAGAATCCAACAAGGTGTGGAGAGCGCCAAGCACAGGTTACAAATTGCGCAAAATCGACAAAAGCAGTATGCTGATGCACACCGTAGGCATATGGAGTTCAATGTTGGGGATCAAGTGTGGCTATCAACAACCAACCTCACATTAGTTGGATCTCGTAAGCTCAGACCTCGTTTTATTAGGCCTTTCTCGATTCTTCGTTGCATCGGCGCTGTGGCCTATCACCTTGAGCTACCACCACACATGAAGATCCATCCAGTGTTCCATGTCTCCCTATTATGCAGATATGCTCCCCGATCAGGCCAAGGTACTTCCACACAAGACATTCGACCTTGTCCGACAGTCATTGATGGCACAGAGGAATATGAAGTAGAGCGGATTCTCCAAAAGCGCATGCGTGGTACTCGCCATCCGCGGGTGGAATATCTAGTACAATGGAAAGGTTACCCTCTCTATGAAGCAACCTGGGAACCCGCTGCCAATTTGGCACATGCACCGGTGTTGGTGCAAGCATTTGAGCAACAATTGCACAACGAGGACGTTGCGTCTTAAAAGGAGGGAGGTCTCTAATACCAAGGGTTAGCCATATGATCTAGATGTGAAATTTGGTTTGGTAACATCTAGAATGATGTTATACATGATGGTCAAAATAGATTAGATAGAAGTATCACCAAAAGAGTACTTCTACTAATAGGGCAAAAACCGAAATAGACTTGAGAACCTTAGAACCAATAGCTAGACATATGATTTAAAGGTGAGAATTGGTTTGGTAACATCTGGAAGGATGTTACACATGATGGACTAAACAGATCAGAAAGAGGTATCACCAAAAGGGGACTTCTACTAATAGAGTAGGAACCGAAATATGCCTGAAATCTTTGAAGGCAATTTTGGAGGCCTAAACGGATGAATTAGGCCTTGAAAATGTGCAGATTCCCCCCCCCCCCAATAGAGGAAAGGCTGGCCTTCCCTTCCCCCTGGTTTGTCTTGTCGAGAGCTTTCCAATGGTACCTTACTCATGTGATTCTGAGATTCCTACAGGAAGATTCCCTAAAAGATTCCCTCTGGTCAAAGCTCGTTTGACCAACCAGATAGGACCTAGACCAGACAGGTCACCCATCCAAGTCAGTAATCCAAGGGTGGAGCTTGCTGACATGTCACCTATCTATGTCCCTAATCCTATGGTGGAGCTTCCTTGGAGGAGATCCTCTTTGTCTATATAATAAAGAGAAGGTGCTCCCTTGGGGCATCGAATGTTTGAGTGTGCAATCTGTGTTTTCTCTCTTCTCTTGTCCTCGGAGTATTACATGAGGTGGGGACACCCTTTTATAGTTCTGTCACACAAGTTTGTCCATTGGCCATTGCAATTTTTGGTAAAAGGTTGTGGTTGAGTCCCACCCGCATGTTGTCCAATGATATAATCAAAAATCAGTTCTTTGGTGGCGCATTCACATGGGTGGCGCATGAATTTCTATGGCATGACATTTGGTGGCACTTCATCTAAGGGCAAAAGTTCATATTGATGGAACTTTGTATCCATTGAACTTAGTAATGAGAGTAGCTTGTAACAATAATAATTTGTAATGCTAGAACTTGATAACAAAATGACCCATCTTTGTGTTCTTCAATTATTGTTCATTTTGGATACTTCTAACATACGGTAGTAGTCATGATAGAAACAAGCAACTTTTGTTTTGTTAAGTTATACAAACACCAAGACTCCTATCTTTGTTGAGCATTCTGATGTGCATGAATCAAATTTTCTTGTCATTTATGTAGCAGTCTTGACGTTGTGAAGGGTTTGTACAAAGACTTTTTATATTGACATCCATATTGGTATCCTAATTATGCTTTACTTGTATTTACATTATAAAAGTAACTAAAAGGAAATCTGCTCTATCTAGGTAAAGATGGGTCACCACAATAATTCCATCTCTTTTATTTTATTACTTCAGAAATTGTTCATGGTTCAAATTCTAATCTGCTTATATTTAAGATCAATAGAATATAATATCTTTTTATTATCACGTCTCCAATGTAGAATCAATTCTGTCAAAGACATTATAAATTACATATTTAATAATATATCTACTCAGAAAAATTTCATAATCTGTTCATTCTATGATCCTTTTGGTATAAAATAACAAATATTAACTTAAATTTTGAAATTTTACAAATATATTTCTATTTTATGTTCTTAATATTGAATGAGATAGTATAGTCCATTGCACTTATAGGCAATCACTAAAAATAATAAAGTATGGCAAAAATGGTCAAGGTACACACTCATGTTGAAGCTATCTACCCAATAAGATATAACTATAGCTTCAAAGTATCTCATGGTAAAAATTAAAAGAAAAAGGCGACCGTGTAGGAAAAATGAAGGATGGGAAGACCCCATCAAGCCGTACAAGGGAGAGACAAAAAAGGTAACATGGAGCTAAGCCCCAATAGAGTCTGTAAACATTAAGGAACAAAAAGGTATGAACTACTCCTCCATAAATTATTGCTTCATCACATACACCCACATTAAGAGTAATCTCCCATACTCAATACCTCCATTCCAAAAACTTGACTTAGGTAATACTCTTCAATCAAATCTCTCAAGAAATTTAATATTTTTCTTTGCTCTCTCTCCCTCATAACAATATATATTATGCTTGATTAGAAATTTTATGTTAAATCTACCATTGCATCTTTCAGCTCACATATCACTTAGCTAGAAATATTATTTCTCCATAAGTTATATTACAAAGAATAACTTATCTGCAAATAAATGTTCATATAGAGATTAGAATTTCAAAATATATCAAATTTTATGTGATTAAAGATAGTGTTCACTCTTACAAGCAATTAACACATTTACTCCACCAAAGTTTACTTTACTATATGTGAATTATCTACATGTTATTTTAATTTTAGAAGGTCAAATATCTTATCTTCTATTTATGTAAAATCCTAAGCTTTTTTTTTAAATTTTCACCCTAAGAAAATTATTGCTTTTATATTCAGAAATAATATTCTAGCTAAGTGATATGTTATATAGCAATAAGTTATTAAGAACAAAATTTTAACCGTAATTATGATTATATCAAAGTTGATGAGGATTGAGCTACTAATTGATAATAGATAAAGTGCAATATTACCCAATGCTACTCTTTTATACAGCACACTTGCATGCATGTGATTTACGTGGATGAAGTGATAATGGTCTTCTAATTAAGCACTTTTCAAAACTGTACTTCTCATACATACAATAATATCTTTTCTAGACAAATATTTTATATAGGTGAACATTTGCTGCATGCATGTGATCTATATTGATGATTAAGTTATAAGCGATAATGGTGTTCTATTTAAGTAATTTTCAAAATTATATTCTCATACCTACAATAATATTTTTTAAGAAAATTATTTTAGGTGAAAATTATACCTATTTCATATAAGTATCACTTTTATGTACTAAATATTCTCTATTTTGATAGACATTTTCAATAAAAATAGTTAATTATTGTTTATTTATTTATTCTTTGGGTATCTCCAAAAAGACCGTTCTTCTGATCATCGTATAAGAATGGATTGTTTGATCATATTTTTGTATGCTAATTGACAGTAGATTTTAAGCTTTACTTTAGCGCATTTTGACTACTGAATTACACTAATCTAAAAAACTATATTATTGTAAAAAGGCAAGTCATTGTTAGTTAGACTTTTGATGATTTCTATTCTATTTAGATATTTTATACTACAGTTGGTCCCTCAGAAATTTTCTTTCTTTAATAGTATACGTGATTTTTAATTAAATCTACATCAAGAAAATCGGATTTGCAGGAAACTTAAAATATATAATATACAAGTAAAAATAATACATTTTTATCTTATATCACATGCTTTTATTGAATCTTGATTTCATTACTTAGAAAAAGATAAATTATATTTTTAGTGTGATGAGGTCTTCCCATCCTTCATGTTTTCTACGCGGTTCGCCCTTTTCCCATTTTTAATTAAGAAGAAGTATAAAGTTTTGAAGACACTAGGATACACTTATATCATCCTAGATAACTGTGATATAGTATCTGAAAATAAAAGTTCTTACGATATGGGGGAAAGGCTTAAAGGCTATAAATTTCGGTAGGTACCTTTTGGGTATTGTATAGAATCTAGCATTAGTGTTTTCCTCTTGCTATTATGGATTTATATAATTTTTTATCTTCATTAGTAAATGTATCTATATATGTGTGATCGAGAATACTCGTAGGAGTTTAGCGTTTAGATCTACGGGTAGGCTATAGACTTTTCATAGACTTCACCCATAAAAAAGTCCTTTTTAGGGACGCTAGCACTACCCGCAAAACTATACTTGGAAACCCCTAATATCGATATTTTTGATACGCTTAGCCTTGAAAAAGCCTCTTATTATGCTTGAAGAAGTCTCTTCGGTCTGTTTGTTTATGATATTTAACTAAAATTTAGAAGTTTGAATCTTACTCTCTTCTTTTGTTCCACTATCCTGAAGAAATCATCTAGAAAGGTAACCATAGTATTAAAGAGCGCGCTAAACTTATTTTGAACAGTAAATAGCCAAATACGTCACTAAAATTTTCACGTACTATCCAGATGAATTTCTCTAGTTAAGGCCTTTTGCTTTTTCACATAATTTTCTTTTTCCAGATTAGTAATTGTTTCAAAATTTCACTTTTATTCATCCACCTTATTTGACTCTTCAGCTCGGTACTTGTTTTCTAGCATATAATCTTCTATTTAAAAGAATAGAATTTCAGTAGGAAAAGTGTAAATGGAACATACAATCTTACTAATGTTTATTGGCTTTTACCCTTCGCGATGTTATTTATTAGTTGGTAAAGCGAGTGATCTCCTTCTCTAGTCTCCTCTTCTCTACTAAAGAACCTAAAGATGAGATTCACTCATATTGTACACAGTTATCAAGTACTAGTGTACCATGTGTGCTCCTTTTCTACCACCTAATGAACTTGAAATTAGGTGAGATTTGAATATTCTATTGAAGACTAACACCCTATCTTTAGTTCTATCTTTAGTTCTTGTCCTCGTAACATCCCATCCTCAGTAGGCAGATTTTTCATATCGATATTATTAGGTCTTAGTTTCATTCTATCTTTTTTTCTTAGTTTTTGAATATCCCATTTTATCCTTAGTGGAGATTTTTCATATTGATATTATTGGACTTAGTTCCCTTTTACTTTTTTACCTTTCCTTTGTACGAACTTGAGAGGTCTTCCCATCCTTCGTGTTTCCTACGCGGTCACCTTTTTTTCTCATCATTAGTTCTTACCATTGTACCACGGACGTGATCTAGATAGTCCAGTCAAGTAGGGGAAACATCATCATCATGTTTAGAAAGACCAGCATATGTAACTATCGATACTGGTTGGGTGCCTATGCTAAGCATAGATGATTAGGTCAGTCCAATTTAGTTCGTGATCCCAAATTTTGGAGACCGTGAGAAGCAAGTTGTCTAGATTATCTAACGTATTTCATAGGTGTTTATGTATGTCCACTTTAGTACCGTGCTCTTCCCTGGACCTCATCTTCTATCATATGGTAATAATATAAGTATCATGATCTAGTAGCATTTTATTCCCCTGGAAATATATTGATAAATGATGTATAACAAGTTGTAAGATAAGCAGATGGTCCATTACATTATTCCTGAAAATATCAATTTTTTTAAAATAAAATTTAACACATTTATTTTAATAATAATATGATGATATAATAGGAGAATAATCACTCTAGGTGATGTTTCTTTGGATGCTCAAGTAATTTGTAGACTTGAATAACTCTGATATCTTAGATGTGGGATGGAAAATTTCTCATTTTGATACTATTAGGGCCTAACCCCATTCTACCTCTGTTGTCTCGCCCTTGTAGGGCTTGCTAAGGTCTTCTATCCTTTGTGTGTTCTATGAGGTTGAGCTTTTCTCTACAATAATATGAGTAATGATTTTCAATACAATTAGACCTGCACCAAATAATAGATAAATGAGAAGAAGATCGTGAGCGTGTGATAACAGAAGGATGGGTACATGTAGATTTTGATATGTTTGTTTTGGACTTTTGATTATCAACGGTATGCATGTATGAGTTTAGTTTTAACGTAGGGGCTTTACACAAAATTTAGTAGTAATTCCGAAGTTGTTTTATAGTTGGTTTGGTCAATTATTGGGATATAATAGAATAGTACATCAAATTTTATGGTTTTTAGTTTTTTTTTAATTTCCATAAACTATCACACATTGTTAATTGTTTTCTTGATTTCTCAATTTTTTTGTATATGACCTTGTTTATTTTCCAAGGCATGTGAAGTGAGAGTTTCATGAGGAGTTTGGGAGAGGAGACGGAGAGATCTTTATTTCCTAAGGGCTCTCTAGCATATAGTACTCAAGTGAATAGTTGATTTTGTTTGTTTTACAATTTTGGTTCCATTGGTACCTAGATTGAAGACTATGGAAAATTGAGTAAAAAGTTATGAGGATTTTTAGGTTTTTTAGGGTTTAGAGTGATCATTACATATTGTGATGTGTCAATAATTTTTTTGTACTCTCTTGGTTTTCATAATTAAGTTCCATGGGAATTTTGTTTGAAAATTTTGGAGATGGAAATTGAAAGTTATGAGAGTTTATAGTTTTTAAGGTTTGGAGAGATTGTATTTTCTTATGTGAGTTGTGATGTGAGGGATTGTGGTTTTGCAGGTATTGGAAGATATGGAGAGGAGGATCATGTATTACTATCGTTATTCTTGTGCTAGCCATGGCTACACCTCTCCATGTAGGGCCGCCTAGAGCGGCTCGGGATAACCATGCTTGGTGTGTAAAAGACCAAATCCGAGGAGAGAAATAGGAGAATGGAAACTCACATTGAGACACTTGAATGAGAGAAAACTCCGACTCGTAGCATGAACTTCACCTTTGGTATTTATAGGTATCATACAAGGCACTTGAGAAGCTTCTCAAGAAGCTTCTCTGAGCTGCTTTCTAAGAGTGCGAGCCAAGTTAACTAGGAAGCTTCTCAAGAAGCTTCCTTCTAGAAGCTGTCTACTTGGAGTGCAAGCTAAGCTAGTTAGAAGCTTTTAGAAGCTTTTAGAAGCTTCCTTCTAGAAGCTATCTACTTGGAGCACAAGTTAACTAGTCGGGAAGCTTCCCAAGAAGCTTCCTAGATGCTTTTGGAATATTCTAGACTAATTTGGCTTATTCTCTACTTTGTTAGCCTTACTAACTATATCGCTAAACTCCATATTGTTACATATTTCCCCACCGCTAGTTGGTGACGTCCTCGTTGCCATTGAAAGGTTCAAACTCTTGGATGGCTATTTGTGCATTTTGGAAGTGAGAAAGAGGTTCCCATGTGGTATCATGAAGGGAGTACCCTTTCCAAAGGACCTTGTACTCCGTATGTTGGTGGCGTCCTCATTGGATGTGGTGACATGTAAGGATACAATCAACTTCATACTCCTCATGATAATTGATAGGGATAGGGGGAGGAGGAGGTTGGACCCAAGAGGAGAAAGAAGAGGGGTTAGGAACAAAGGGTTTCAACTTAGAAACATGAAAGACAAGATGGATGCGCATATGACAAGGCAAGGCAAGTCGATAAGCAACAGGAGAGATAATTTGGATGACATCAAAAGGTCCTATCCAATTAGGGGCAAGTTTACAAACTTGGGTAGCGAGAAGGAGGGTTAGATTACTAGAGGACAACATAACTTTATCATCAACTTCAAAGGTGAGATCACAATAATGATGGTCCACATATTGTTTTTGACAATTCTGAGCAACAAGGAGGTGAGATTTGGCTTGTTAGAGAGATTCGGAGATGGTGATCAAGAAGGTTGAAGTATGGAAGACTTGAGACGGAGGAGGAGTAAGAAGAGAATCTGGGACAAGTAGATCTTGGCAAAAATTGAGAAAGAAAAGAGAGAATCCGGTGCTTGCTTGTTTAGAATTATTGTATGCAAACTCCGTAGCTACAAGACATTGATCCCAATTGGTATGGTGAATGTTGACAAAGGCACAAAGCATATCTTCCAAGGTGCAATTTTCACATTCAGTTTGTCCATCAATTTGAGGATGATAGGCTGTGGAAAAGCCAAGCTTGGTGCCAAGTAGTTGGAAGAGTGCTTGCCAAAACTTTTTGGTGAAGTGAGGATCACGGTCGGAGATGAGTACACATGGCATCTTTTGATGTTTGAAGACATTATCAAAGTAGAGTTACGCCAAGGTTGGAGCATCCATAGTATCAACCATTGGTGCCAAATGGATTTGCTTACTAAGCTTATCCACAAACACCACAATGGTTGTGTGACCTTGTTGTGTCTTGGGTAAGGAGGTGATGAGATCTAAGCTCACATGTTCCCAACAAGTAGTTGGAATGGGAAGTGGCTGAAGGAGTCCACTCGGCTTCTAGTTATTGGCTTTATTGAGTTGACAACTCTCACACAATCAGACAAAGTCCCAATCATCTTGTGTCATGTTGGGCTACCACCATTGGCGTTGGAGGGTGCTCAAGGTCTTGTCCACTCCCATGTGACTAGCTATTGGTAAATCATGGGCTTCTTGAAGGCGCACAAGTCAAAGATCACCTTTGGCTGGAACATAGATCTGGTCCACATGGAATAGAAGGCCTTCCTTGAAGGAGAAGGTGTTGTAATCCTTGTCGCATGCTGTCAAACGACCATGTACCATTTGGAAGAAGGGATCTTGTTGTAGAGCTGATCGAAACTTGTTATGGACCTTGGGGTCAATTGACACCATTGTAATTGCTATCGTGATGAGAAGAAGAGCCTTCAAATCAGGTCGTTGTGATAGAGCATCAAGGATGACGTGGAACCGACCTAGTTTGTACTCAAGTTTGATGTCAAACAATTAGAGTTGCTCTTCCCATCAATGACATCGACTCTTCATGTGCTCCAAGTGTAGGGTCTGCAACAATGGCTTGTGATCAATTTGCATGATCACTTGTTTCCCCAAGAGATAATGTCTCCATACCTTGGTGGCATATACCATTGCAAGTTGTTCCCAATCTCAAGCAAAGTTATTTCTTTCAACTATAATTAGTCGGCAAGACACAAAGGCAATGGGATGTAGTCAGTCTAGGAATTCATGTTGCAACACAACTCCAATTGCAAAGTTAGAAGCATCAAAATCAACCACACAAGGTCGTTGAGGATTAGATGGTTGAAGAATGGGTCTTGAAGACACCATATGCTTTAACTTCTGCAATGCTTCTTCATGCTTGGTGGTCCACTAGAAGCTCGAGTTCTTTCCTAAGAGGTCAGTCAATGGTGCAGCCACATGAGCATAATAGTGAATGAACCGTCAATAAAAGCTGGCCAAATTATTGAATGCCCGTACTTCTGTAGCATCCTTTGGGGTAGGCCAATCAGTAATGGCCTTGATCTTCTCTTCTTCCATCTTGATCCCCTCTAATGAGATCTTATGCCCCAAGAAGGTAACCTCCTTCTGCCAAAAGGCACACTTCGACTTCTTACAGTAATTGTCGTAGTCATCTTAGGATTTCTTGCACATGATTCACATGTTCTACCTCTATCTTGCTATAGATTAAGATATCATCCAAGAACACCACCATGACCCGATCCAATAGTCCATCCAACACCCAATGCATCTGATCCATGAAGACTGCTGGAGCATTAATGAGTCCAAAAGGTAGAACTCTCCACTCAAAATGCCCATACCTTGTGCAAAAGGTAGTCTTTTGCACGTCCTCTCTATCAATAGGAATTTGCCAATAGAAGCTACAAAGATCCAACTTGGAAAAGTAGCGTGCTCCACTTAGTTGATCAAGCAAGTCATTGATCCGAGGCAAGGGATATGCATTCTTCACGGTTTGCTTATTAAGCCCACGATAATCAATATAGAAACAAAGTCCTCCATCCTTCTTTGGAACAAATAGTACCGATGTTCCCCAAGGAGAGGTACTATGTCACATGAAGTCCTTCTCCAACAACTCTATAAGTGTTGTTTGCAACTCCTCCAACTCCTTTGGTGAGAGCCGATAGATTGGTCTACTCAATGGAGTACTCCTTGGCAATAACTTGATCTTGAAGGGCATACCTCGATCAAAGGGTAATCCCTTTGGTAGATCATCTAGAAACATGTCCGCAAACTCCTTAACTATCCGATCAACCATTGCTTGATGAGGCTCTTGGCCCTTCGCAGATTGTTCTTGTGCAATTGGCTTGATCTACACCGCAAATACAAACTTATCTTCCTCCAAAGCTTGCTCTATGGTTGCTTTAATAACAACCTTCCCTTCTAGGGATTCATCTCTCTTCCAAGCTTGCTCCTTGGTTGCCTTCTTGGCAAACTTCCCATCTTGGGACTCATCTCCCTTCCAGGTTTGCTCTATGGCTACCTTCTCAACAAACTTCCCATCTTGAGACTGACTATTCTTAGGTGTCTTACTCAGAGGTGCCAGACAACCTAATCGGAAATTCCTACCTTGGTGTTGTACTTGAATTTGGCATCGAGTCCAATCAAAGTGAACCTTATGATGTTCAAGCCAAGGTAGACCTAGAATGATATCATAGTGTAGAGATGCCACTACAAACCTCATACACTCCAAATAAGCCTTCCCAATCTTGAAGGTAACAGGATGCAAGGTGCGGAATGCAAAACCCTTTCTACCATCCGCCGTCATCAAACTACTTCCAATCATTGGCTTGATAGGAATACCCAACTCCTTTGCTACTTGCATAGACATGCAATTCTCTGAACTTCTAAAATAGACCAAAATCCTACAACCCTGATTAGATATTATATCTTGCAAGTGAGGCAAACTTGCATAAGTTGAGCCTTCAATCCCATTGGAACTAATCAAGCTCCTAGTATGCGGATCAAAATCTCCTACTAGGATTCCTTGTTTCCTTGATCATTCCGCTCCACAACCTCCACCTAGGCAACTTGTCAAGGTCATCCATTCTTGAGTGGACATTCGGTAGTGTGGTGTCTCAATTGGTGACAATAAAAACAACCACCATTTTGTCGTAGTTTCTCTCTATCTACCGTGCTAAGTGGTCTTTGTTGAATGGCATCAATCTCCATTGGTGATGGCACCTCCACTTGTGTGTAGTGTATTGGTAGGCTTTGTGGAGGTTGAGGTCAAGACCAAGCTGTTGCCACCAATGAATCAAAACGTTTGGCCAACCGCATGGCTTCCTCCAAGTGTTGTGGCTCTTGCATGGTTACCTCTAATTTGGTTCTTGCCTTCAAGCCCCTCACAAATCAATCTAGAGCTTCACCTTCCAATATATCTAGAATTTGCATGATGGTGTTTTGGAACTGCATGATGTAACATCTTACAGAGGTAATTTGTTTCAACTCTACCAACTTATCTCGTGTAGCTTGTATGGCATTTATAGCTTGGAACCAACTAATTATTGCACTCTTGAATTCTGCCCATGTCAAGATTGGTGCAACAATTTGTTGTTCAGCTCGTTCCACTCAGAATCTCCACCATAGCTTTGCTACTCCATCCAATTGGCTAGAAGCCAAGAGAAATTTTTTTTGCTTGTCTTGTAGACTAGTAGCTTCAAAATAACATTCACAATCAAACACAAAATTCTCCACTGCATCCAAAAGATTCTTGCCTTCAAATACCTTGGGTTTAGGGAATTTGATCCGATCTTCTCTTTCTTGAATTGGTACTCTCTCCACCTGCTCTTGTCGTCAAAGATCTTGTTCATCCAACAATCGAGTAAAGTGCTCAATTTATTGCTGCATAGCAAGGATAACATTGGGTATTTCCGCCATGGTTGCTACTCTCCCACACCACTCCCAATCTATCTAATTTATTAACCCACAAAAATAGCACGTCCACCATTTTCCATAAGTTAAAACCAAAAGCACCAAGGGTTCCTCAGATATGGTGATCATATGCAAAAAATCTTGTCCAAAGTGCGAGGTGATGAATTGTGTGAAACGATGCTTGAGTAGTATTGGACACAAAAATCCCAATGGTTTGGTGGAAGTGGATTTGGTGGTCCATAAATTCCATCCATCCCATTCCTGCTCTGATACCAATGTAAAAGACCAAATCCGAGGAGAGGAATGAGGGAGTGGAAACTCACATTGGGACACTTGAATGAGGGAAAACTCCAAATCCTAGCATGAGCTACAGCTTTGGTATTTATAGGTAGCATCCAAGGCCCTTGAGAAGCTTCTCAAGAAGCTTCCTTCTAGAAGCCGCTTACTTGGCATGCAAGCTAAGCTATTTAGACGCTTCTAGAAGCTTCCTTCTAGAAGCTACCTGCTTGGAGCGCAAGTTAACTAGTTGGGAAGCTTCCCAAGAAGCTTCCTAGATGCTTTTGGAATATTCTAGGCTAATTTGACTTATTCTCTACTTTGTTAGCCTTACTAACTATGTTGCTAAACTCCATATTGTTACATGGTGTGTCACTGACGCTTTACCTCACAAAGAGTAAAGACCCATGTGGAAAGGATGCACAAGGACTATGATTGGACCACACGAGATGTCCATGTGAGATGAGCAACCACATTGGCAGTAATGACACTTGGGATTATGCACGCTTCTCCTATCCCTTTGTTGACTATTCCTTTGTTGACTATTCCTTTGTTGACTATTCCAGGGATACCAAATGAGTCACGAGAGTGGTTAGCTTCTCAGGTGGGTTGCATTTTGGGGTTATTTGAGACTAGTTTTCTATATCCACATCTATTCCATGGCTATTCTACACACTCCATGATGAGGCTAGGTAGACAAGCTTTTTGCCTACCACTTGATTGTTTGGCATGTGATCTTTTGGACAAGTTAACATGGTTCTTATTCCTCTTACTCCCTCAATGGTATCCTTGTTATGCTAGAAGGGGATGTGCGGGGCATATAGAAGTGGCTGCTAGATTTTTTCAATTCCAAGCAAGGCATTGGATGGCCTTTCAGGATGAGTCTATTAGGGCTACACATTTCAGGAAACAAGTTTTCACCATAGGATACCACCAAGTCTACTCAATTACGGTAGTGTAAGACATTGGGTCAAGCACTCAATTACAATAGTGTAGGACATTGGATCAGGCAGGAGAGTTTAGTAGAGCAGCACGAGTGCTATATCCTTTGTCTATGACAAGTCCTACTGATGAGACTATCTCTTCCCTACACTCACTACATCCTATAATAGTAGAGAGACTACTTTTAGAGGCCTTAGATTATCAGCCTAAGTAACCTTTATGTCTTGATAGGTCACTTTTTCCACAAGCACTATGCACCGCACCTTGCTTTTCCTTAAGAGACTTGTCAGGGATGGTTTATGAGCACCTTAGAGATTGCTTTTAGGCATATGATCCTTCTAATGGTTTTACCAAGTTTTTTTAGGTGACTATAGCAATAGCGAGAGGAGACATTCCTATGTTTGTTAGTTGGGTGTTAAGCGCTAGTCTACTTCTTGCGATGGGGAAGAACACAAGCCGCATTAGACCGATTGCTATTGGAGAGATCTTTTTGTGTTTGGTCAATTGTAGCATTGTCCTTCAACATTGTTCTCACTTTTGACAACACCTCAATCCATATCAGTTTGGAGAAGTTACACTTGGAGGATGTGAGGTTATATCTCTAGGCATTAGGGCGCTCCTAAATATCCATCCAGAGTGGGTCTTCCTACAAGTGGATGTTGAGAATGCTTTTAATAGCGTCTCATGGGCATCCATCTTTAGACAACTTAGGGAGGCTGGTGGATCCTTTGCAAGTTTTGTTCCTTTTGTTTGGTCTTTTTATGGCTTTCTTGGTTCCCTTTACTACCAGCACGGTGGTTCACAGGAAGGATTCACCATCTTGGAGTCAATTGTGGGTACACATCAAGGAGATCTTTTAGGGGAACCCTTATTTGCCATGATTCACTTTAGAGCTCTCCTATCTACTACTTTGGCCATGCCAAGTTGTATATTTCCCTCCTTGGCAGATGATACACACATCATGGGCCCTATAGATTAGATTAGGCAGACCTTTGACCACTTGACTATTGAGCTACATCTAGTAGGCTTGAGAGTCAAAGTGCAGTGCATGGTTCCCTTTAGGTATTCCTTCCCACTTTGAGCTTCCAGAGGGGTGTATCACATCTATAGATGGATTATGTGTTCTTGGAGTGCCAGTAGGATCCAAGGATTTTGTCACATGCTTCTTAAACATTGCCTTTGTAGAGGATGTTCTCCATGTGGATGACCTTTTGTTACTAGGAGATCTATAGGTGCCATTTGGTATACTCTCTTCTAGTATTTCTTGTAAACCGTCCTACCTCATCCGTATAGTTCCCCCTTCCTCATCCTTCCTATCACGTCTTAAAGCCTTTGATAGGAGGATTATGAGAGTCTTTGGTGATGTTATTAGACCAAGGACATTTGAGTGTGTGACAAGGGATTTGGCACGTAGACAGACGGCTCTGCCAATCTTGTGTGGAGGGATGGCTTGCTATCTATGAAAGAGATTGCACCTATAGCATTTTTGGGTTCTTAGGCTTTCTCGGCACCCCTACTTTCTTCTTGTTTTGTGGTTGTTGATAGGCCAATTTTGGAGACTTATGTGACAAAGGTGGAGGGAGGATCCTTTTCTCTCTAGATGTTATTGCGGCAAACAAGAGATACTCTATCCCCATAGGCACAAGAGGACTTTCTATCTTTTGCTTCATTATCGTCAGATTGGACTAGAGGTTTATAGTCTTCCTTGATGGAGCGACAATGTGTGCATATGCTACATTCTCTCTTAGTTGACTTGTCCATTCCTTAGGCTACTAGAGCACGTCTTTGCTCTTGCTCCGGCAAGGATGTAGGCTCTTGGATCCTAGCTCGACCGTACATTAGGGCATTTCAACTCGCACCAACTACTTTCTCTATAGCGATGAGGTTTTGCCTAGGTTTGGTCCACCCATCTGCATCTTCATTACCCACTTGTGAGTGTGGTTCTACATTAGATGCAACAATAGTCCATATGACACAATGTCCTTTTGGAAGATAGAGGATAGCTACCCATGATATTATTAGGGACATAGTGTTTGCTATAGCACGAGAGAGTGGATACTTGGCTTGGAGAGAGCATTCGTATGCTTTGTTGAAAACACATGTTAGGGCAAACTTATACTTGGTCCGGATGATCATGTGACAATAGCGGATGTTGTGGTTACAGACTCTATGCGAGATACAATTTTGGAGGGAGCAATTACCCATCTCCTCGGATGGGTGGCAAGTGCAGCAACAAGTCGCAAGGTTTCCAAGTATAGGGGCATGCAGCGAGGTCACCACTTTGTTCCTCTAGCCTTGGAGTTATATGGAGCAATGGACACAGCATTTGACACATTTGTCAAGAGCTGTATGAGAGCTTATCATGTTAGGCGCCAAGGAGTACCACTCTCACTCTCATACTTTGTAGCATATTTTAGATAACATGTGTCCATTGCTCTAGAGAGTGCAATGACTAGTGTAATCCATAAGAGAGGAATCACACTAGGTGATACTTGTTCGGATGCTCCCATTGTTTGTAGACCAGATAACTTGCAAAGCTCGGATATCTTAGGTGCAATAGGGCAGATTTCTCATATATACTCTATTGGGTCTTAACTCCATTTTACCTTTTTTTATCTCTCCCTTGTAGGGCTTGGGGCTTAACCCCATTTTATCTTTTTTATCTCTCCCTTGTATTGTAGGGCTTGACGGGGTCTTACCATCCATCATTTTCTCTATGCTTCCGCCCTTGATTTTTTTGATCTCTACAGGATGTCTCATATAGTTTTACGATATTGAACTCACTCCCGTAACATTTAGGTAAATCTGGAAATGAAACCCTACTGATTTTGGCTTTGCCTGTTACGATTGAGATCGTCACTCGTGACGAAGGCAACTGCGTTAAGGTCGGACCACATTGCTGCTTTAACGCAGTCTTATGTTTGAGGTTCGTATCGTTCAAATTCTGAACAAACGCCTCAGGCAGACAGCAGTCATATACGCAACGGGTTACGAGATCTGACTCAAGAACCTAATGATAATATACGCAACGGGGATACGAGATTTGACTCAAGAACCTAATGATAGGATAATGCTGCTGATGCGTTCAAGTTGAATTCCGAAGACAGCAAAGGATGAGATGTACAAAGACCTGGTGACCACGTCGGATAAGAGCCACTGTCCCTCAACAACGTAGCCGCGTGGCAACTGCATGCACCTTCATGCAGAGATGGCGCGTGGCCACGTGGTTGTGACCGCCCGTATATCGAGTTGATATAGCTGCGCACTCGACCATTCCGCAAACGTCTTCGAGTTTCCACTTGTGCCGCTAGACTGTTTCATTCTAGATTTTCCCCATCAGACACTAGTTCCCGGAGTAACGAAACTAATCGCCAAGATGGTGGATGTGGCGTCTTTGATCATCGCTGTGATCCTCTTTGTGATCTTGTCTCCAGGACTGTTGCTTCAGATTCCCGGCGAGGAGAGGCCGGTAGAGTTCACGAACAACAGAACGAGTCTGTCTTCGATCATTGTTCACGCCATCGTGTTCGCCATTCTGTTCTACCTGTTGCAGCTCGCCTTTGGGGTGCATGGGGGAACAAAGGTGCGAGTCATATACACCACAGGCTGCACATTCCCGTTTTCTTCCCTGTTTGTTGAATCTTCTCATGTTCAATCATCTCTCACTAGTTGCAACTTTTGGTTCGTCGGATGTGGTATTGCCATGGATTTTCGCTGTTCTGTTACGATCGTTGTCGAACGTTATACGCTCCATGCGGAGACAATCAAGCCAGATGGTGAAACCTATCAGGGGCCGGACTCCGCTTCCAGTGGTCTCTATGTGCCTTGAACCTCAGGAAAGGTCATGTTTGTGTTTCACCTAGTGAGTGAGAGGATCGTGGAGCTTGCCACTGCTGATTAATCTGTGGATTAGGGTAGTCGGTAAGGAGGAAGAATTGTGGCAACTAATCGTAGTCCCGATGGTTACGTCAAAAGAGCCTTAGAAGCGACTCCGTGAGCGTTCAGCGTCCTATGAGTGGTTTGTATCAGAGACTTTGCTACCCTTTATGTCGTCTCACCTAGTATTACATGTGTTGTGGGTCCCAACTAAGATAGAACTTCATTGCGGGTTGAAAATGTAATCTCGATATAGAGTTATTAACTGACTCAAAGGTTTGCTGATCATTGTGTTGCAGTAAGTAAAGTATCTGGGATAAAACGAGCTTTCATGTGGGCTGTCGAGTTACTTAAAAGCGGCCTCCGCCTCAAAGCGAGGGACGATTAGTCGAGAAGCATGCTGCGATACGACTGCGGAGCTCAAATTAGAAAGAAATGATGGTGACACGTATATCAATACAGTCTTTGGTTCACCGCTCAAGAGGGTGTGCAACCAGTGTGTGAATGTTACATGTACAAATCTCATTACTGAATAATAACGTAAAGGAGTTTGCGGTGTGACGTGATTGAAAGGAACGCTACAACTGTATGATTTGGTATAAGTTTACCACTCGCGGGAGTGAAACGAGTCTGGAAGTATAGATTTCATTATATGCAATAATGTGACGGTCTGCGCAATGCGATTTTTAGGATATCGCTAGTACTGTATGATCTGTCTTTTGCATCGAACTATATCAATTTCCTGTTCAAATCTGAAAGTGTCTCTAAATTGAGGAGAAAATAAAGTTTTCTTTCAGGAGAAAAAAGAAGTTTTCGAAAGGAAATACGACCTCTAATCTTTTAATATACTGCTAATAATTTTTCCGTTTTTGTGGATGAAATTATTAACTTTCTGTACAGATGCGAGAAATACAGCTAGAAAATTTTGTAATGACAATATGCATGCGAGAAAATGTTGTAATGACAATATGAATGGTTTAGCAATCAAGCTTGAAATTTTTATTTTGATCTTTCTGCATCAATATTGACGGGAAATGAGTATGGATAATATGCAATTGAAAATTTATACTTTGTATACATATTATGCATACTTTATACATTCTTCATAGATTATTTAATTCAGTCACCAAAAATGCAAAATAATCATGCATATTATATAACTAAAATTTTATAGTTACTTTCTTCAAAATTTTATTTAATTCAATAACCAAAAATGCAAAATAATTATGCATAATATATAACTAAAATTTTATAGTTACTTTCTTCAAAATTTTATTTAATTCAATAACCAAAAATGCAAAATAATCATGCATAATATATAACTAAAATTTTATACTTACTTTCTTCAAAATTTTATTTAATTCAATAACCAAAAATGCAAAATGAGTATCCATAATATGTATAAGATTTATTTTTTTCTTCAAGAGCATATTTAATTCAATCACCAAAAATGGAGAAAGATCGTATAATATATAATTAAAATTTTATATTTACTTGCTTCAAAAGTATATTTAATCCAGTCGTCCCAAATGCAAATCTTTTGAAAATATGATTCTCTTCACAACTCATAAAGATTTGAAATAAAATCTTCAGTTTAGAGCACATAATTGGAAAATTTCAAACATAAATCCTCCATGACAGTGAATACATTTTCTACCATACAGCACATATGTTCATGTTATTTCCGCCAAAAATTATGAACCAGAACAATTCCAAAATGAATCCACGTCACACAGTGTATGTCCAAATAAAATTGTACATGTAATTTTCCTTCTCCACGTCACACGACATACGCGTCAAAATCATTATTGATAAAATAGTACACGTAACGTTCCTTTCCATGACCACAGCTCTGAGCATGTCTTTGGAAGTAGACGTTGTATCTTTTAGAGAATATACTCGACAAGGCATGTTAGCTTACTTTGCTTAGGTCAGTTTTGATCACCTCTATTTGTCGGTGTATTATCCAAGCATCTTATCTTGTGCAGTTGACTTCGCCGACTATGATGGTTACCTCAAAGACCGAGTTGCTCAGCAGTATTCACCTCCGTTTGATCATAGAAATTCTCATGCGCCTTCTTAGATAACCACTTTGCACGAGCGATGTGTCTCATTTGTGTAACGACTCGAGACCTCTCCAAAAACATATTCTGCCTCTGAGAACATCAAACGGCATGCTTGTTATTTTGCCTTTTCAGAATCTATGACGTGCTTTTAGTCGTACTCACAGAAGACACGAGGCCCGTATGGACAATTGAGCTAGAGCTGGTAAGGATGTCGTACATATGTTCCTTGCTCTACATCTATCACTCTTAAGGTACCAGCAACAGATAGAAGTGGTCAGCTCTCGGAAAGATACTGAGTTTGCAACGAGCATGCACGTTTCGCTATTAAGATGTACTGCGAAATCCTTCAAAAGTTTTTACACATTAGTAATCCAAGAAGCAAAAACCTCAATTTTCACAGCATGAATTTTGCGACGCTTCAAGTCTTCCTCGTGCTGAAGCCAACGCTTTACAAGAACAAGTTCTGTCCGAAGTTGAGCAATAGACATCTCTTGCAGCATCCCTTGTCCACTGCTACTGTAAATATCAAACTTTTTCTCTATATGGCAGGACTCTTTTTCCAAAGCCTGCAATCAATTGAGTATCATGAGAACCTGACACGCGTTCGAAAGTTCAAGCATTCTGCATATACAGAATGCATTGTGAAGTCCCATTCCGTGTAAAGACTACTTTCGCCCAATGTTGGAGTGATATCATATTTCCATACAGCGAGTGCTTAAAGTATTAATGCTGGGCCTCCTCTCGTCTGACCGAAACAAGACATTAATGTTGCTGATTTTAAGAATCTCTCCTGTATTTACGTACAGTTTTATCGCTCACGTTTTAACTTATTTTTCAAGTTGGAAGTTGGATCAAATGTGGAAGAACTAGCTTTACCCGTAGCTGGCGAACAAGCTCTTGCTTCATTGCCATTTCCTGAGCCTTCTGCATAGTACTTTTCGCGCACAGCTCCTCCGATTCTGCTTGAACTTCTAAAGCCTTAGCTTTTCTCTCTTTCGTCGCTTTCTCCCTCGCTATCTGTACCTCTTCCCCTGGCCTTGTTATGACACTTCTGTATGGAGTCACTGAGAATAGTATCGCAGTCCTACAGTAGATCGCATCCCGACACGCCGACTATGTGATTCGTGGCCGTCACTTGAAGACATCGAGTACGAAAGGACTACACCTGATCTGGAACTCGAGTTACCTTCTCACATTTAGTTAGTTACCTTCTCACATTTATTCAGCTGTGTGTCATGGAGTGACGTGCAACTAATACGATGAAATTGAAAATCACCTTTATCCCTCGTTTATCTTGCACAACCAGAAAGTGCTTCAGTTTCTTGCTGAATTTCTCGTTTTTCGATGCTTGCTGTATAGTTTGGTGGGTAACTTTTGCCTCTTCTCTTCCACCTCTTCCAATCTCCATCTTTTCTGCTAGCTGCACGTACAACAAAGTCTTCCGTTAACTAGTGCTTTACTATTTTTGTCAAAGTCCATGCTCCTCTATTCTCTATTCTACTATTGGGGCCTAGCCCCATTTTACCTCTTTTGTCTCTCCCTTGTACGGCTTGATGGGGTCTTCCCATCCTTCATGTGTTCTATGTGGTCGCCTTTCTCTTTTCTATTCTATGTGGTCGTCTTTCTCTTCTCTATTCACAGTTTTCACTGAACTTTGACATCCTTCTTTCTAACCAAACCGTACTACCTTCATGCCAAATAGAGATCAACTTTTAACCATAGAGGTGTCCTCCAGTTGCCTCTGAGCTCGAGCGAGCTGATTGTCTCGGACACGAGTATCCCTGGTCGAGAGGGATGGAGTTGTATTGTCCGGTTTGCTGATGTTTGTAATTGTTGTTTTGAAAGTAGATCTCGAGTGTAATAAGCTTTAGTGCGTTTGATCCAGATCAGACCGTGGCGGCAAATCAACAGAGACGTACAGCACTGTGTATCAGTTTAGGGTATCAGTATGTTCGTCAGAAATCACTGTTGGGGGGGTAGTGTTGAAAATGTCGATGAAAAGAGATAAGGAAGTATCAGTGACTTACATACTTTTCCTTTGCTTCTATGGCAGCCTGGTCTGTTGCCATCACTTTCTTTCGATTAAACTCGATATTTATGGCGTCTGCAACTTCATCCTGCATCCGCTGTTCTTCCTGCACACATACATATCTGTTTCTTCATCTTTAGTAGCTTCATCTTTGTCTAGTCCTTAGCCTGATTCATTTTCCAGAGCAAGAACCGAATGCCATAGTTCCATGAGATCAGAATGGCAAGACAGGTTGAGAAGATTGTCCCCATTAGATTGAATTTGCTGTTAAGACAACTTACACATCACATTAGAGAAACCAGAAATATTTGGGCTTTACCTGCCACAGCTTGAAGTTTGAGTCGTCCCTCAGTTCGAGTTCAAACGCCTCAATCTTCTTCTTATCATGATCCATTTGTTTTTGAAATAGAGCATGTTCTCTAAGAAGAGTTGCGACGTTCAATTTCACCTGTAAGTTTCAAACATAGGACTTCAAACTGATCAAAATTCAGATTCAGCACAATTTTCTGTTCCAAGAGACATTCGATCAAGCAACTGGTCCAGGTCCATGTGCTGGGAATCTAAATAACCAACTTGCCCTGGTACTTCATGCTTCTTGAGGTCTCACGGTACTTGTAAAATGCAGTTGAAGAGTTTCTACAGCATCCATCATGTCTATCGACTACATGGTTAGACCTGAACCACATTTACCAAATGAATGCAGATCAAAAGGTGGGTTTAAAGGTGTTGACACGGTGTGCTCTAGGTCTAAGCCCACCCGATTTTCGATCTAATCCACGAAACGCATAGGCAAGTTATATCACAGATAGCATGCAGACAAACTGAATTGCCTGTTTCTACGTAGTATTTCAGTTAAATTGTGGCAATCATGAGATTCCCGCTTTCATGTAAAGTAGAAGTAGAGCACCTCTACAGTAGGCATTGATGGAGCAGGATTGATCTCAGCAGGGATATAATGATGATCCTGGTTAAACTTTTCTTCAACCTGCCAGACATCCAACTGTTCAGGTTGGCCGATTTATGCTCAAAGTGAATACCCCTAAACATCAGTGAACTCTTCTTTTATTCTAGGATGTTGACCTAAGGATGCTGATGTACGAGATGATCAAAGAAAAACTCAGGAAATATTCATGAGCAGATAAATTGTGATTTCAGGTAGAACTACAAAAGTTTCCAAACAGCTGGAACTTCGAGAGAATGAGGTGATTAGCTTAAGTGGAAAGGGTTGCCCTTGAATGGCTCGTGGGGAGATACTTCGGTTAAAGTTTTAAACGTTGAATTTCCGACACGGCATACTAAGGTTATTGTATTATGATGTGGCAGGAGAGTTAACTTTTCTCCTTTTATTGCATTTGAATCTCTGGTGAATAAGACCCACCGAGTTTTAATTATGTATTACATTAGTCGCTGGGCAAATGCGACTCCACGGTATAACTAAGCGCAAAGTTTGGTGGACCTCACTAGCACCATGGAACCGTCGGGGTAACTCATTCTAGGTACAGCTAGTGACGTCCGGACTTCTGCGAGGTGTGAACTTTTAACCAGAAATTATGAAGCACAATTAACACATACGTAGGAATCTTAAATTGGACTTTGAGAGTACCTCCGCCTTCAGTTGGTTAATTTTGGTTGGTCTCTCCTCGCAATGAAGACGGAAAGGTTGATGTTTACGATCTGAGTACTTTTTACTCAGAATCTGCCTGTTCTCTTTGAAGACGGCTGAAATTCGCTTCATCTCAAGAGTTCGGGCTTTCTCAAACATGGGAGCTGGCCTTGCTTCGAACGGTTCAGGCTGAAATGCGCTGTCAAGGTTATTAGTGGAATGTCTCATGTTTCAACCTGAATCTGTTTTTCAATCAAATACTTAGCCCGGGACAAGACTTCCTGGTATGGACAATTGAAACGGAAGGTATACCTGTGAGGAAAAGAAGGTTGCCATTGGGGTAAATTACCGGGTAAAAATGTGAACAGAAAACAGAAAAGCTGTCCAAGCTAGAAGCTGTCCATCTTACCGGAGCCCACTCTTCAAAGTTAGGGCAGACGGTCTTGCTCACAGACATCTTAAATGGCTTAGGAACTGTGGCCGCCTGCACATATCTTCCGAGTGGATCTGGCGCATAGACCCTCTCTGCCAACCTGTTAAAACACTCAAAGTTGTACAGAAAAGATTTCTATGCTTAACGTTCAATCAAAACAGGAAGAAGTATATTGCTCTCCATGTTCCATTCGTGCCAGATTTAGGGGTCGCAGTAGCTTTAAGAGATGGCTTTTGTTTTGCTGGTGACCATTGACATTAGGCATGGCAGATAATCTCTTCTTTCCGAAAAGACTCAAGTAAGCCGTCAGTCTTGTTGAGATTCGAGTTTCTTACGCGTCACAAACTTCTTTTGCTTCTGGTGAGAAGAAACGTATGCTTTCGAGCATATCGCGGACAAACTACATAAAAGAGAGCAAAGACAACTCAAGTGATGAGAACCTTACAGTCAAATGGTAGCAAGAGCAACAGCAGACTAACCATGAAGCATCTCTTGAGACGAATCTGCCCACGTATATAAGTAATGACCAGGGAATCCTGTGTTAAGGAGTTCAACAGAATCTAGAGACAAACGAGAGGAAACACTGACCTCCACATCATAGACCTCGCACCAACTCCGCTGTACATGATCGATCAGCTCTTGCTCATAAAAAATGAACTGCATAAATGGCAGCATCCTTTCAGGAGGTTGACTCATCACCAAGCGCCTGGAGGTATGGCGATTGTAAGTGAGGGTATAGCAAATCCATTTGCTGCAAGAAGTCTGTTGGAGAGACATGATTCTTCCTTTAGCCTGAACAATGATTGCTCGGGGATCTGATCGAACTCACCCACTTGATCTCAGATGCCTCTGGGAACTTTAAGTTCATTCCTTACGTTTAATTACTAATTACCTGCTATGAAAATTCAGAGGTACCCACATCCCCCGACTCAGGATATCTGGGTCTATCGTATTGAGGAGATGTCTGCCAACCTTGGCGGTGAACCACGCTTCATTTCATGCTATATGGCCGATGACCTAAAGACTTTGACTTATGAGATACTTGTTTGGGCCCCGTCGTTCCGACGGAATAAACTCTGCAAGCACGACCGTACTGATAGTACTTTTGGGACCCGTCGTGTCGACGGAGTGTCATCCATTCTCGACGGAAAGGATCGCCAGACAGATAGCTTTCTAGTATATTGGGTGTGAAAGGAAATAATGACATAATGATAAAGGGCATCCCGTAGAAAACACGAAGGATGGGAAGCCCATATCAAGCCGTACAAGGGTGAGACAAAATAGGTAAAATGGTGCTAAAATGAAAGGAAAGGAGAAAGTTTCGAACCCGAGTTTCATCCAACTTGCACGTTTACATCATCCCAAAACATCAGTTATGGCACTTTGCGATAAAGTCGAATTTCGTCTACCACTACGGACCCAAAAACATCGGTTATGACACTATGCGATGAAAGCAAATACCGACCACCACCAAGGACGAACACGAATTCCGGACACCAAGGCCGATTCCGTCATCCACCAAGGATAGCCAGACAGACACTAATCTTTTAGAGAAGTAAATTCTGTCCCATGGTTATTTTAGGGCTTCCGTCCATTGGTGGCTTCTTTCTCTTCTCGCATGCTGTCTGGTAGATCGGGAAGTTCTTCCCAGTCGTTGGTTTCAGAGAACAAATAAAAGAAAATTTTAGAAACCAAGTTCTAAGTACGAGTTCCAGGGAATCTAATAGATGAACACTTAAAAACACCTCAGCAAAACAAGTAAATTTTCCCTCGAGATTTGGACAATATAAAAAGAAATCAAAAAATCATCGATACAAGAGAGTAATGGGCAGAGGCCCTTACACCTTGTGGAATGCAATGCAAAATCCGTTACGAAAACTGGTTCCACACATGTGCGATGTATGGTTATCTTTGTAATGGATTGGCTCTGATTGCAAAGTCTGGAGGAGCTCAGACAGTCTTTGGTGACACCATTTCTTTGTCTCATTTGTAGTTATCTTCCTAATCTTGGCCGTTGGCAAATCTTTTCAGTCCTAACAAAAAGTTCTCAAGCTTTGCTGTGCAATTCCAATGTAGCCAAGGAGCAACCACAATGTGGACTTCATCGAGAACGACGAAATGTGGAGCACTACTTCTCGTGAAGGGAGGAATCATAAACAGGTCGTTGTACCTGTACTGAGGCCAGGAAAGCTCGTGGAGACGTAAAAGTGCAAGATACCCCAAGACGGTGTATTGCATCTGATCGTCAAATGTGAGAGTAGGTATCCTTTCGTACATTCTGTCGAGAAATATCCTGAGAAGCTTTTCGTACCTGACGCATCCAAACAAGATCTGTATTCCACAGGACATGAAATCCTTGTCACTGAGAAAATAGAGCTCCAGCGTATCTCATGCTTTGGTGGCTGTAGAATGATTAAGCAATTAACAGAAGGACCATCCTTGTACCGTATGGATTCCGCCATTCTTCTTAATGTGCACCAAATAGACTCATAGCTAGATGCCAGTCACCACTCACCTGCTTCATTGTTTGGATATCATAAGGATGTACGACGTTATAAAGAGGCAGCCAAATGTCAGCGTAGACATCGGGAGTCTGCCCTGGTTCCCTCTTTCTTCTGTAGCTTTCGATCAACCTCATGCTACAAATTAATAACTCTGTAGGCGCTAAGTACGTCGCTTTGGCTCTATATCTTTTGGCGCGCTCGTGAGCTTCTTGAGATGCGCAGTGGACACAGGGAGATACCTTGATCGTGCTTCGTCGCCATTGCAGATCAAGAGACTTCTTGTTCTTCCTCATATCTTCCCTCGGATGACAACCTGGATCTTTCACTTCAGGGATAAAATCTTCAGGGTGCGTGCAAAGGCTGTGATGACGCCCACCATGACCGTGGCTGTGCCCATTACCGCCATGAGAATGATTGTGCAGTTGACCATGTTCTGCATTTCCACCGTGTTCGTGCTTTACTTTCTTCATCTTGACCCACTAGGACTGGATCGAACGCAACTTTGCCCGAATAAAACTTGTTCCTCGACCTTACTTGCGCCTTGAGCACGGCCTGGGTTGCCGTGTCTTCCGGCCACCATCAGTCGGACTGTAGAACCCTTATGCTTCGTGAAGGTGTACCAAATACCACCCCGGATTGAGATAGTAATGTGTACAGAACATTTTTAATGAGGTCCAAAAGCAGAATCTTAAATGTTCAGTAGTTCTCTTGTTGTCCTGCTTACTTGAAAACCAGGTATTGTTGTCAAGGCGTAGAGTAAGTGCTTCGTGGTTGCAAGGTCAATGTACCGTCTCAGCCATGCAGCACTCAATCTGACTCCTTCTAACTCAGCCTCTCGTAAGCTTGTCAAGCTTAAGACGACGAAACGTATTCCTGGGATAATAACACGATCGTGAACAGAACATATTCGTGGTACAGATGCCACAAAAGAGGAAGTCACAAATGTCTTGTCTCAGATGTTCGATCTGCAAGTTCACCATTCCCCACAACCTGCAACAATTCCAGATTAGCCATCGCTAATCTGGAATTGTTGTCCTAGTTATGAACATTAAGCTCTCGAACAGCTGTTCGCCACCAGGTAGGCCTAAGAAGTCTCTCCAGAGTACTTTAAACAAATGCAGGGCCCTATCAATTTTGCTAGCGGTCTGCATGCTCTTTCTGGTTTAGAATACAGCAGCCAGGTATGATCTGTCTCTTGCCATGTCCATTTGCCATAGTAATCTTTGGCAAATGGACACAGTGGCATAGTCCACTTTGCGATAGTGCAAGCAGCCTAATCATCTGATGAAGGTGACTGTAGCGAACCGAGCGCCAGAAGACGGTTATGCACCCGGACCAGATGCTATCTGCAACTCTGATCCCGAGAGGTGGAAAAGCCTCTAGAAAGCTTCCACTCGTGACTGAAGTCTCCAAATCCCGAAGGTGAGATCGCTGCTGCTTCTTCCAGTGCCACACTTTCTGTGCTTGTACTCCACGTAGGAGCCTTAATCACCAAAGCATTCGAGAAATTCAGCCACTCCTACGTTCCGGTAGTCCGTGTTGCTCGTTTCTGTGTTCACAATAGTACTTCCGCGAAGGGTTACGCCGCTTACGGTGCCGTAGTATATGTTTCAAAGATCTGCAACTACGCTTCATTTATACTATGAAGTGAAAAATGAAAGTGGAATACCAAAGTTCACCAAAGAATGGTCTGCGGGACACAAGTCCTGCTCGAATATATGTAGAAGTAGATCGTGAAGATACCTAAGAAGGTCGTGTCACTCTTCACCGGAGTTATAGGGTGAGGACTAACGAGAAATGTGAAAAGGGCGAAAACACGAAGGGACTTGATGGAAGATCCCATCAAGTCCGTACAAGGGTGAGACGAGAAATGATTATTGAAGAATAAACTTTAACGGAAGGTTAAGTCTCCCGCGGACATTAGCCTCTAGGAGTATTAGCTTGTGATACTCCATATCACTCTCCCTCGATCTAACATTAATATCTTTAACTCTTAGATGAGATCTGAAATGTTCAAATTTACCTCTAGGTAAAGATGCGGTTAAACATCATCAACTTGTTTTTAATTCTTAGATGAGATTTAAAATATTTAAATTTATTTCTAGATAAAGCTTTTGTTAAAATATCAACAACTTGTTCATATACAGAAATATACTACAGATCTGTTTCACCAGCTAATACCTTCTCTCTATTGAAATGATAATAGACCGGAATATGTTTGGTCCTGGCATGAAATACTAAATTACTAGCAAGTTTAATATTGCTTATATTATCTATTTACATTTTATATATATATATATATATATATATATATATATATAAAAGCTCTTCTAATAAGGTGTGAAGCTAAATTGACTCACATGTTGCATTAGTGGCACTTTTATATTCTGCTTCAGTTAATGATAAAGCAACAGTAGGTTGCTTCTTTCTAATTGCAGAACTTCCAAGGCTGAAAAAAGAACCCAATGTTGATCTTCCATCTTGACTTCATACCCAATCCGCATCGGTAAAACCTTGTACAATGGGTAACTCACCCGCCAAATGGTGAAGACCAAACTGACTGGTAAACTTCACATAACGTAAAATCCTTCGAACTTGTAGCCACATCTAAATTACTAGGAAATTTTTGAACTACGTGATTAACTGTCCATTTTTTCCAACAAAGGAGTAGAAATATTATTGAATAAAGGGGGTACATTCCCACAGGTTGAGAAACATGGACTGAAGGTTTCTAAACAGCCTGCCCTGACCAGTGATTTATAAATGACTCAGATTGAGAGTGCTTACTAGAATTTGAATACTAGTGCATTTGAATACGAGCCTATGAAATATAAATGCTAGTTGGACCAGTCAAAGAAGTAGATAGTACACTAATGGGTAAATTAAGTGTGCAACTTGTATTGCATACTTGATCTAGCTTTTGCCTCTTCTCATCAAGAACATAAACAAAGCAAATACAACCAAAAACCTTCAAATTTGATCAATAAAGTTTCTTACTTGTAAGAGCTTGAATGGTGTCATTTTCTGCACCATTATAATAGTATATTTTTTAATCAAGTAAATTGCACAATTAATTACTTTTGCCAGATAACACTTGGGCATTTCTTTCTCATTGAGCATGGCTCTTGCAACTTTTGCAATATGTTGGGTTCTTCCACTCAGCAACTCCATTTTGTTGAGATATGTAGCTGCAAGTAACTTTATGCTTGATGCACTACTGATGTAGAAAAGTATCAAACTGATTTAAAATTAACTCTCCTCCTCCATAATAACTTGGATGTAAGATATTATAACCATATTGCTTCTCCACAAGCTGCTTGAATATTTGGAAAATTGAAAGGACATCTGATTTTGATTTCAGAAAATAGACCCACATATATCTTGAAAAGTAGTCAAATAAGAATTTTTATAAAATGTCAAACATAATGTCATAAATATCTAGAACCTATTAGACTCTTTTTTGAAGTAGTACATATGTTGGTGTGGATCAATTCTAACACCCTAGAGGCACTTGTACATGATGCTTAAAAGTTATCTATCTTGCTTACCAAATTGACAACCCTCACAAACCCCTATATGCAAAGTTTAAAAAAAATTGGAAGCCTTGTGACCAAATCTGAGGTAGGTATCACTTTTCATATTTGTGACTCACTCTTTTATGCCACATCTCAAGATCTGAAAAATCAGTCAAGCCATGAATAAACATAGAATTTTGATTTGTAACTATGGGATTCTTGATGTCTAATTTAAACATGCTTTCTATTTTTGATCAATTTTTTCATCCTACAAGAATAGCACATTTCTCATACTTGTAGACAAACACACCATATTGGTTAAATAAAACCTGAAAACCCTTCCCAATAAGCTGGAAAACCACTAAAATTGTCAAAGTGGAGATGAGAAAGGACTAATGCATGTATGAATAATAATACATTTAGTATCATCACTTATATTCACAAATAATAATTCATTGGTTCTTTAAAGCTAAAAGTACTATCTCAATGGGTGATATGGTTGGAGCACCTTGAGTCAATGAACCATTCTTCTTCACTCTTGGTTATTGATAGAATAATATGAGTCATCATTAAAAGATGATCTTTAGAGTAGGAATCCTTCTCTATATAGTTTTGTTGAGGGAGTTTACATGTTTGAATATAATCTTGCTTCTTAATAAATTATTTTTATAATGAGGCTTTCATTTATAGTACTTGCAGAATCTCTGTATTATGGACTTTCCTTGTGTTGCATATTGTCTTTGTGAGGGTTGACCTCTCCTTCATGAAGTAAACATCCAAATCTTCTACCTCTTGCTAGACCTCTCCCAGCAAACAAAACTTGATCTTGAGCAACAAGAACATTGCAACCACCTTGCAGACGTATATCTTCAAAAACTAACATTGAGACTAGCTTGTCAAATAGAAGATAAGTATCTCAAATGGCTATAGATGTCTCAAAATGTTTATACTCCTTTGGTACACCTTCAATAGTATGAAGAATCAAATCATCATCCTCAACCTTAACTCCAATGCTATTCAGCTGCTCAACCAGACCATGAGTATTCAGTTGCTCAACCAAAGCGTAAATGTGATAAAAATAATCAATTATGCTTAAGTTGTCCTTTTAAACCTCCATCTATTGATTCTTAAGCTTTCTTGCCTTTACCAATGTCTAAACAACATTTGCTAATGCATCAAAACCTCCTTGGGAGTTTCAATGCGTTGTATGTAACCAAAAGGTGATGGTGAAACACACCAAAAAAAATAGTGCATAGCTTGATTGGTACATTAATTTCAATCACGTATATTGGGATCTGAATGAAGGAGCACCTATAAGACAACCCCTATGACAAGATCAAACAATTCTTGGCCTTTCAAGAAGGCAAACATTCTATATTTCCATGAAAAAACAAAGTTAATTTGTCAAAGCCTCACTTGTGATGCCATCCTAAGTATCAAGTCTAGTACTCAAAATATAAAATGAAAAAAAATCAGATCACTTAATAGTTGAGACCTTCTTGACCAAATTGAACTCAAAGACTCTCACTGTCTCTCTTATGCTTTGATACCATATTACAAAGTGAAAATGAGAGTATAGATACTGAATTTCACCAAATAATGGTCTAAGGAACACAAGTCCTACTCAAATATATAGAGGTAGAGAAGAAGATACACAAGTTGGTTGAGTCACACTTTACCATAGGTTAAAAGTGGTGACTAACAAGAAATGGTGATTAAAGAATGAACTCTAATGTCTTGCATATATACATCGCTACACAACATACATCACTATCAACATCATACACCATAGACACATAACTCACATAGAAGTCATACATAGACTCTAAAGTGTCACAATAATCAGATTTTTTACAACTCTCGACTCAACTCAACTCAACTCAAATCAGTACTTGATTTGTCACTCTATAAATTGCCAACAACTAGGCACTGATTACAATCAAGCCACACCCACTCTAGCTAAGAGAATCCAGGTGACGCTCGTCGGCCTCTATCCACCATAGCCAAGAACTCGAAGGCTCAACATCAGAGAAGTGAGCTCTCCGGAGCTACACTTCAAAAGTATACTCCTGGACTCGAGCTAGGTCTGGAACCCTAACGGCCCCGCTGATGGCACACTCAATGGTGCGAACGGTGCAAAGTGACGGTGAGCCCCACCGTGAATTCAGTACCCCAAACACAAAATCTGACCGTCGAAAAGTAGTCTATAAGTGACAGCTGAAATACCTCTGACTACTATAACTACAATTGCCACATAACATACACCTCAAGCCTGCACGTACAAGTGCCAAGCTTGGGTCCATAGTACCATCAATGTTTGGGAGGTGGCATGGCACACAATTCTGCACATGATCCTTCCAAACAACACCATCATGTCCTTCTAACACAAGGACTCCAGATGGCAAAACCTTACGCGCTCTCAAGATAGTGTGGCCTATTGAAACATCAAGTGTCATCGGTGTTGTCTGTTATAGATATACATAGTCTCCTAGATGAAATCAATGGATGACGGGTCTATAACTTCCTTCTCAAATAGTAGCATAACATAAGATATCCTTATGTTGAGCAATTGCTAAGTTCTCAAAGGCCATCGGCATCACTCTCCGAAAGATCTCTACCCATTGAGAATATGCACTCACCCATAGATCTGGATCATCCAAGTCCAAGACTACAATAACATCTTGACAAATGGTTGCAGGTAAATTTGGATCTTGTTCATAGAGTAGGAAGTAAGGAGAGAAGGATGCTAAGGAGGCTTGCCGGCTGAACCAATAGCCCATGGCCAACCAAGGTAATTGGAGATCCCAATCTCCCAAGTGGCCTCTCTGCAAACCATAATTTCTTAATCCTCTCTTCACCGTCTGAACCACTCTCTTTGTTAAGTCATCTACCTTAGGGTGATCTTGAGATGTAGTATGAATATCAATCAAAGCCTTGTCACACAAGACCTGAAACTCCCCCAAGAACTCTGTACCTTGATTAGTCAAAACCTCAATGGGTGCACCAAAATGACTCAAAACTCAATCTAGGAACAAGTAAGTTGTCCCTTCACTAGACTTGTCAAGAAGTGCCACCAACTCAAGCCACTTGGAGAAGTGCTCCACCATCACTAAAACATACCGATGATGTCTCACAGTCAGCGGTAAAGGTCCAACAAAATCCAAACTCCAATGGTAACCCAATCTTATGATATATAATGGGTGTAACTGTGGCATAAGAGCATTCAATGATGCTCTAACTTGGTCACAAACCACACATCTGGCAACAAACTACTGTACCTTGGTCTGCATACCACGCCACCAATAATGACTCTGGAGTAAGCTACATGTATGCTTTACTCCAAAATGTCCTAGCTCCTCATGAGCATGATGGACCAATTGTAGTCTTTGATATGGAAGTTGTACTACTCTCACTCTACCATCCTCCCATACACGCAAAAGGTGTTTGCCCTCCAATCTGAACCGTTTGGCTCACTAAAGAACATTGTCTCTCTCCTTGGCCCCAATTGTGCCACCCACAAGACCAATGCAAAGATAGTCCATCACTAAGATGTCACCATGAATGTCTCGCTGAACTGTATCAATATCTTCACTCTTTGGATCTATGACCTCAATAACTCCTCTTGTATACACTGAGAGAGATACCACCAAAGCCTCAAAAAATTTACACAAAAAGACAATGTATGCCAACCTAGCATCATCTCCTCATCTGTCTCACCATGCCAACATGCCTCGATCTGATCTTGTTGGCTGGGACATGGGTTTCTACTCAACCCATCTGCATCACAGTTCACCACTCTAGGTCTATGAACAACTGTGAAATCATACTCCTATAAAATCAGAGCCCATTGTACAAGCTTCCTTGAAAGCTTGTCAAAATCTATCAACCACTTTAGCAGCTGATGATCGATGATGAGAGTGAAGGGGTTACCAAATAGGTAACATCGGAAATGTGCTTTTGCCCAAACTATTACCAAGCACTTTCTCTCATATGAACTATACTTTGCTTCCGCTAAATTGTTGGAGCAACTAGCATAGGCCACCAAAAACTCCTTCCCCTCATCATTATGTTAGGTGAGCACCGCTCCAAGCCCCAATATACTCCAATCAATATGAACCTGAAATCATTGTCCTCTGATCGGTCTCCTCAAAATAGGAGAAGATGTCAACCTTTCCTTGAGCTCTACAAAAGCTCTCTCCTGCTCATCTCCCCAATACCACTCTTGTGTAAGCTTGGTCAGATTTGTCAAGGCCTTGGCAATGGCATTAAATCCTCTAACATAGAGGAGATAGAAGTTTGCCAACCCAAGGAATGCTCACACTCTACTCACATCTATAGGCCAAGGAATACATGCAATAGCCTCCACCTTGGTCTGCTGAACATCAAGTCCTCCAAGGTAGATAGTGTGACCCAAATACTCAACTTGCTTGTGGAAGAACCTACACTTCCCAAGATGTAATTTGAGTCCATGAGATCTCAACCTCTCATGCACCTCCAACAATTGTCTCTCATGCTCCTCCACAATAGTGCTATAGACTAAAATGTCATCAATATAGCACCGAGCAAAATCCAATCCAACTAGGATCCTATCTGTGACCCTCTAGAACTCAGTAGGAGCATTCCTTAACCCAAATGATAAGAACTTCCATTGATATAACACATCCTTGCCATGAGGATCAATAGCCCAAAATGCTATCTTGGACTTATCCTCCTCCCTGATTGGCAACTGATGATATCTCGCTCAAAGATCCAAAGTATTGAAGACCTTTGCATGCCCAAGTGCATCAAAAATCTCCTCCGTTGTAGGCATGGCATATTGATAAGCCCTATTCTATTGGTTGATAAGACGGTAATCTCCACACATCCGCCTATCTATGTAGTTGCCATGCATATCCTTCTTGGCTAGCATCACTATAGTGGATGCATACTCTCCATGTGAGATCTCCACCAAACTAGCCTCAAAAAGGTCCCTACTCCGGCTCTGAATCAATGTCCTCTCTATGTCACTATAGCAATAAGGACATCAAAAAATTGGTGTATCTCTAGTCAGCTCAATCTGTATACCAGGTCCCTTTAGAGCACCCAAATCCTTCATACTAAAGGCAAAAAAACTTGTGTAGCTCCTCAAGAACATCCAAAATCTCCGTCTTTCCTCTCCTAGAAGCTTGGGTCCAAGATTTGGCTCCCAAGTATCTTTTGTAACTGTTGTAGGAGTGGAAGACGTACTGATTGGCTGCTACATTAGGCCATTGGGAGCAGTAGTGTCATGGCCCCAACCACTAGAGGTCCCAACCTTTGTATGAAGAACTCCCTCCACTCTGGTTGCAAGCTCCACACGTCTTCTAGCTGCATCCCAAGTAGACCAAAGGTGTAATCCAAGTAGCCCATGGTCACCTGGATGGACCCCAAGTAGACCATTCTCCCTAGTAGCTACTGGTTGTGTCCCAAGAATACCATGTCCACTTGGTCCATCACTCCCAGCATGTGCCTGAATCATCTCGGTATGCACAAGGGCTCACAAGTGTTTGAGTGGTGATGCCTATCAAGTGCATCCTACATTGCTCTGCCAAACCAAGGCTCACAATCCAGGTCAACCAGTTAAGGTCCATAGCCTGACCTACCACCTGACGCTTGGATGCCTCTAACATTGCTAGAACAGCAGTAATACTAGTGCAAAAACCCATTGCCCACTCTCTCTCTCATCGGTGTTGGGCTCCACCAACTATTGTAACTATGAGTCCCAAACAAGTCTAGGTCCTCCCTCTCAAAAAGCATGGGATCTTGCAAAACTCATAAGTGTGGGAAAAGCAGCTCTAGGCTATCCAACTAGGTTCACCATTGCCATAGGTGACCCATCTGCCACTACCACCGTTTGAGACTGACGCTCCACATCCAAGATGTCATCAACAAGGATGTGGCCTAGTCGTTGAATCCCATTGTATGCATGTTGTAAAACCTCTCTGAGTAAGAGGTTCATCCACCAAAGATGAAGATGATGAGTCCATGATCCCACTTAGGTTGCATCCAACAAAACAGCAGGTCCCATCTAAGAATGGACCTAATGTGTACTCACCACCACTCTGGTGCGAGAAACTACTCATCAAAGGAACGTTCTCCAAAATGTAAGCTAGAGAAACAGACTGATGAACTTGGAGATGTCGTAGTATCCGTAACATCTCCCAAAACACACCAGAACAAGGTTCTTGAAGACCCAAACCCTGGCCAACACGTGTATGTCCTTGACATGGTCATCTAGAAATCACCAAGTGAATAGGCCCATATCTCTCCAGATCATATGCCACAAGTAAGAAAATGTCTGCTAGTAGGGCCTTTTGGTAACCTCTGATTGCTGACATTGGTAATAACTCAGGATACGGGTAGGCCAAGTGTGCCACGTGTTGTAAAGACTCTCCTAATAGTCTCATCTCTCTCTACATACAGGTACCTTTGTACTCGTATACTTGCCTGTATTACCATAGCTAGGCCGGTGCTATCCCACCAAATAGCTCTAATAGACATATCCTCTCTATTGGATATTGCCAAGCAATGAGTGTGGTATCCAGAGGTGTCAAAGTAATCAACTCTGGAGGCTTATCCTCACACTCATCTCTTGATGGTACATAGGCTCCACTCCAAGCCTGTTGCACCAACTGATTTGCATGTTGTTGCAATGCCTCCTCTAAACTCCACAATGGAACATCCAAGGTGGATGGAACAATCACACTCGTACTCCAAATCCAAGTGATCTCCTCTAGTACTGGAGTATCTTCTACATGGGCGTTTCCCTCCAATAACTCACCAAGCCAAGTAATTGCACCACTGAAAGCTGAAACTGATGCAGCCATGGTCTTGGACTGTAGTGAGCCAAGACTACCACCACTAAATCATACTAGTAGGTGACATACTCATCCTTCACCATACTGCCAACATGGTCTATAGGAGGTTGTGTCCTCCCAATAGTCAACACTGAAACCCATAAGATACAACACTACTCCCCCAACTAGCACATCATATGACTTTGTTATTGTCGCAATAGCCTGAGCTTTCACCATAGAGCTATCAATCAAATTACCAGGCTGAATCTGAACAACAAGTTCTCCACATGGAATATACTGTGTAGAACCACCCCCTAGAGATGCTTAGATCTGAAATGGACACCTCTCTACATTGGTCTTCCATAATTCTAGACCAACTACTGCAGCCTTCCCCAACATAAGGGGTTGCACACCAGAGTCTAACAAGACTCTTTATGGTGTATAGACCTTCTTTGAAAGTCCCACCAAGCGGAAAATCCTCCTATGGTTATCCAATAAGACAACACCAGGTATGAACCGCACTCTCTCAAAGGCCGGTCTAGTTGGCAACTCCTCCAGTCTAGCTATTGTTGCTTGCCATAAACCATTGGTTGTTGAACGGATCACATGCTCCTCAACCAAGTCAGCTCCACTATCAACCACCTCTGCTCTAGTAGTAGGAACCGCATCATCCCTACTCTTGCAAAGCATTGCAGCCAACCAAAACATTGGGGTTAGGTCAACTCCCAATGTAAACATGTCATTGGTTGAAAACAAAGGGCACCAAATAATCAGCTGAGCCGCCCCCAACATCATGCTAGACTCAGTTTGTGTAGTAACAGGTGGCTAACTAGCAAGTAGTCTATCATGCACTCCACCACCACCTACTACACCTATACTGGGATGTCTAAGAGCCATGGATGTTATTTGCAATGCCTCAGATAGCATGAAAGATTGTGGAAGTTTGACTTGTCTCTCAACCTCTCCTCTTTTTGGGTCCAACTCCATTGATGCTCCTCTAGGCTCTGGAGCACATACAAACTCCTAGTCACTATTCTAGATGCATCCACCTATGCTACTCCGCGCATGAATTCCAAAGCATCTCTATCACCAACATATGAGGTGGAAGCCTCAACACCCAAATCTGATCTACTCTGAGCAATGGCTATATTGGCCAATCTTTGCTCCAATTGCTCAATCTGAGTAGCCATAGTTGTATTAGAAGTAAGAGTAGGTATTGCACCCCTACCAGGTGTAGATCCTCTACCACCACCGCTACCATCTTGTCCTCCATGAACTAGAGCTCCTCTACTACCTACCATAGTAGCCCTACCACTCCGTAACTCTGGGTGTAGGTCAAAGCACCAATCACTACTGTGACCAAATCTATGGCAATGCTTACATTGCCTCTCTGCTGGCTATGATGCACCAGAGATATCAAGTCTGTTGCCCTAAGTACACTCTCTCCTATGGTGAGGTCCACCACAAGTCCAACAAGCAACACTAACACTCACTAGCTACTGCTGACCTGAAAAAGAAGGTAAGGATCTAGCTCCACTAGGCCCTCCACTCACTCCATAGGATCTGGGCTGTCCACCTTGTCCTTGAAAACCAACCAGGCATAGTGCATTCTGCTACACTCTAGAAGAAGTAACAATTGTGGATGAGGTCTCCCTACCAAATCCAAATGTCACCACCCTCTCCTCCACCATGTTGAGCTCAATACGCTCAGCCAAACCGAAGACCACTACCAAAGTAAGCTAAGTAGCTTGTAATAACATAATGTCATGAACTCTATGTCTCAACTCCCTATCCAATATCCCATAACAAAACTGGACTGCCTGGGCCTCAATAACTCCTCAAGTGAAATTGATTAGCCGCCTCATGCAAGTGTATGCCTTGCGTAGGCTCTCTCCAGCCTTCCATTGGAACTCCTACAAGCTCCTTAGCTTGTCAGTCTATACTCCTGGTAGTTTTTCCTCAAACACTCAAAGAACTCCACCATGGGGTTGTACCCCGGTAACACACCACCTCCTACAGTAGTACCTCCACTCATGGTAGCACTATCTCTAGCTAGTGCACCTCCTCTAGCTCCATCAACACTACTCGAGCTAGAACTCGTGGGTACAGCCGATCTACTCTTGGCAATCGAGCCTGAAGTGATAGAGACATAGTTCAAAGACCAATATTGTCTCCATAACTCAATCTCCTCCAAATGAGCTCTCTTGAACTCATGGTAGTCATCCATCAACGGACCCTCCAAGTGCTAAAACAACCCCTTCTATGCCATGAAAGGTGTAAAAAAAGTTGGGTTCCGCATCTACTGCAGATCACACCAACTATCAAACTCCTAGATGAAGTCATCCAACTCAATGGTACCTATTGTACCAGAGTAATGCCTAGGGCCTTTGGAGGCTCCATAAATCTTGTCCATGTCCCACAACAATAGTGTAGAGACGCCAAGTGCACTCTCAATTGAATAATCTACTATGTCAAACTCCAACTTAGAGTCAATCTCCTCCCGTACTGGGACCTGATGTAAAAGACTGAGACCGAGGAGAGAAAAAGGAGAATGGCAACTCACATTGGGAATATTGAATGAGGGAAAACTCCAAATGCCTAGCATGAGCTTTGGCTTTGGTATTTGTAGGTAGCATACAAGGCCCTTGAGAAGCTTCTCAAGAAGCTTCCTTGAGCCGCTTTCTTAGAGTGCAAGCCAAGTTAACTAGGAAGCTTCTCAAGAAGCTTGCTTCTAGAAGCCGCCTACTTGGCGTGCAAGCTAAGCTAGTTAGAAGCTTCTAGAAGCTTCCTTTTAAAAGCTACCTGCTTGGAGTGCAAGTTAATTAGTCGGGAAGCTTCCCAAGAAGCTTCCTAGATGCTTTTGGAATATTCTAAGCTAATTTGGCTTATTCTCCACTTTGTTAGCCTTACTAACTATGTCGCTAAACTCCATATTGTTACATATTCCCCTATTGCTAGTTGGTGATGTCCTCGTCACTTGTGAAGCTTCAAATTCTTGGATGGCCGTTTGTGCATTTTGGAGGTGAGAAAGAGGTTCCCATGTGGCATGATGAAAAGGATACCCTTTCCAAAGAACCTTGTACTCCGTATATTGGCGACGGCCTTGTTGAATATGGCGACATGCAAGGATATTATCAACTTTGTACTCCTCATGATCATTGATAGGGACAAGAAGAAGGGGACGTTGGACTTGAGAGGAAAAGGAAGAGGGGTTAGGAACAAAGGGTTTCAACTTGGAAACATGAAAGACAAGATGGATACGCATATGCCAAGGCAAGGCAAGTCGATAAGCAACAAGAGAGACAATTTAGGTGATATCAAAAGGTCCTATCCAATTAAGGGCAAGTTTACAAACTTGGGTATCAAGTGGGAGAGGGAAGTTACTAGAGGATAGCATGACTTTATCAATGACTTCAAAGGTGAGATCACGACGATGGTGGTCCGTATATTGTTTTTTGCGATTTTGAGCAACAAGGAGATGAGACTTTGCTTGTTGGAGAGAGTGGGATATAGTGGTCAAGAATGTGGAAGTATGAGGAACTTGAGATGGAGGGGGAGCAAGAAGAGAATTTGGAACAAGCGGATCTTGGCCAAAATTGAGAAAGAAAGGAGAAAATCCGGTGCTTGCCTGTTTGGAATTGTTGTAGGATGATTCTACAACTGCAATTTCTACAACTACAACTACAACTACAACTACAACTACAAATTCTACAACTGCAAGACATTCATCCCAATTGGTATGGTGGACATTGACAAAGGCACGCAGTATATCCTCCAATGTATGATTTGCATGTTCAGTTTGTCCCTCAGTTTTTAGGATGATAGGCCGTGGACAAAGAAAGCTTGGTGCCAAGTATCTGGAAGAGTGCTTGCCAAAACTACCCTATAAATCAAGGATCAAGGTCAGATATGAGTACACGTGGCATCCCATGATGCTTAAGACATTGTCAAAGTAGATTTGCGCTAAGGTTGGAGCATCCACGGTATCATAGATTGGTGCCAAGTGGATTTGCTTACTAAGCTTATCCACAAACACCACAATTGTGGTGTGTCCTTGTTTTGTCTTTGGCAAAGATGTGATGAGATCCAAGCTCACATGCTCCCAGTGAGCAGATAGAATCGCTAGTGGTTGAAGGAGTCCACTCGGCTTCTAGTTGCTGGCCTTGTTACATTGGCAACTCTCACATGATTAGAAAAATTCTTGAACATCTTGTGTCATGTTGGGCCACCACCATTGACGTTGGAGGGTACCCAAGGTGTTGTCTACACCCATGTGACCAGCGATGGGTAAATCATGGGCTTCTTGAAGGCACACAAGTCAAAGATCACCTTTAGCTGGAACATAGATCCGGTCCTCATGGAATAAAAGACCCTCCTTGATGGAGAAGGTGTTGTACTCCTTATCGCATGCCATAAGGCAACCATGTACCATCTGGAAGAAGGGATCTTGGTGTAGAGCTGATTGAAACTCATTTTGGACCTTGGAGTCAACTGACACCATTGAAATTGCCGCTATGATGAGAGGAAAAGACTTCAAATCAAGTCATCGTGATAAAGCATCAGGGATGACATGGAACCAACCTTGTTTTGTACTCAAGTTTGATGTCATACCGTTGGAGTTGTCCCTCCTATTGATGATGTCGACTCTTCATGTGTTCCAAGTGTAAGGTCTGCAACAATGGTTTGTGATCAGTTCACATGATCACTTGTTTCTCCAAGAGGTAATGCCTCCATACCTTGGTAGCGTATACCATTGCAAGTTGTTCTTGATCTCAAGCAGAGTAGTTTTGTTCAGCCGTATTGAGTCGACAAGACACAAAGGCAATGGGATGGAGTCCATTTGGGAATTCTTGTTGTAGCACGGCTCCAATTGCAAAGTAAGAAGTATCAAAATCAACCACACAAGGTAGTTGAGTATCATATGGTTGAAGAATGGGTCTTGAAGAGACCATATGCTTTAACTTTTGGAATGCTTCTTCATGCTTAGTGGTCCATTGGAAACTCAATTTTTTTCCCAAGAGGTTAATCAATGGTGCAGCCACATGAGCATAATGATGGATGAACCGTCGGTAAAAACTGGCCAATCCATTGAATACCCGTACTTCTATAGCATCCTTTGGGGTAGGCCAATCAATAATGGCCTTGATTTTCTCTTCCTCCATCTTAATCCCCTAAGATGAGATCTTATGACCCAAGAAGGTAACCTCCTTCTGCCAAAAGGCACACTTCAATTTCTTGTAGTAAAATTTCCATTGTTGTGGTCATCTTAGGACGTCTCGCACATGATTCACATGTTTCACCTTTGTCTTGCTATGGATTAAGATATCATCCAAGAACACCACCACATACCAATCCAATAGTCCATACAACACCCAATGCATCTAATCCATGAAGACTATTGGAGCATTAGTGAGTCTGAAAGGTAGAACTCTCTACTCAAAATGCCCATACCTTGTGCAAAAGGCAGTCTTTTGCACATCCTCTTTATCAATAGGAATTTGCCAATAGCTGCTGCAAATATCTAGGTTGGAAAAGTAGCATGCTCCACTTAGTTGATTAAGCAAGTCCTTGATCCAAGCCAAGGGATATGCATTCTTCATGGTTTGCTTATTGAGCACACAATAATCAATACAAAAACAAAGTCCTCCATCCTTCTTTGGACAAATAGTATCGGTGCTCCCCAAGGAGAGGTACTATGTCATATGAAGTCCTTTTCCAACAACTCTGTAAGTGTTGTTTGCAACTCCTCCAACTCCTTTGGTGAGAGCCAATAGATTGGTCTACTCATTGGAGTACTCCTTGGCAATAACTCGATCTTGAAGGGCATACCTCAATCGGAGGGTAATCCCTTTGGCAGATCATCTAGAAACACGTCCACAAACTCCTTAACTATCTGATCAACCATTGCTTGATGAGGCTCTCGGCCCTCTGCAGATTGTTCTTGTGCAACCGCCTTGATCTACACCGCAAATACAGACTTATCTTCCTCCAAAGCTTGCTCTATGGTTGCTTTACTAACAAACTTCCCTTCTAGGGTCTCATCTCTCTTCCAAGCTTGCTCCCTGGTTGCCTTCTTGGCAAACTTCACATCTTGGGACTCATCTCCCTTCCAGGTTTGCTCTATGGCTACCTTCTCAACAAACTTCCCATCTTGGGACTGACTATTCTTAGGTGTCTTACTCGGAGGTGTCAGACAACCTACTTGGAAATTCCTACCTTGGTGTTGTACTTGAATTTGACATTGGATCCAATTGAATTGAACCTTATGATATTCAAGCCAAGGTAGACCCAGAATGATATCATAGTGTAGAGGTGTCAAATAACCCTCATACACTCTAATACTCCTTCCCAATCTTGAAGGTAACAAGATGCAAGCTGCGGAGTGCAAAACCCTTTCTACCATCCGTCATCATCAAACTACTTCCAATCATTGGCTTGATAGGAATACCCAATTCCTTTGCTACTTGCATAGACATGCAATCCTCTGAACTTCCAAGATCAACCAAAATCCTACAATCTTGATTAGATATCGTACCTTGCAAGTGAAGCAAACTTGCATAGGTCGAGCCTTCAATCCCATTGGAACTAATCAAGCTCCCAATAGGCGGCTTGAAATCTCCTACCAGGATTCCTTGTTTCTCTGATCATTCCGCTTCACAACCTCCACCTGGGCAACTTGTCGAGGTCGTCCATTCCTGAGTGGACATTCAGCAATGCAATGCACCAATTGGCAACAATAAAAACAACCACCATTTTGTTGTAGTTTCTCTCTATCTGCCATGCCAAGTGGTCTTCATTGAATGGCATCAATCTCCATTGGTGTTGGCTCCTCTACTTGTGTGTAGTGTATTGGTAGGCTCTATGGAGGTCAAGGTTGAGACCAAGTTGTTTCCACCAAGGAATCAAAATGTTCGGCCAATCTCATGGCTTCCTCCAAGTGTTGTGGCTCTCACATGGTTACCTATAATTTGGTTCTTGCCTTCAAGCCCCTCAAAAATCAATCTAGAGCTTCATGTTCCAATATATCTGGAATTTGCATGATGATGTTTTGGAACTACATGATGTAACTTCTTATAGAGGCAATATGTTGCACCTATGCCAACTTATCCCATGCAGCTCGTGTGGTATTTATAGCTTGGAACCAACTAATTATTCTGCTCTTGAATTTTGCACATGTCAAGATTGGTGCAACAATTTGTTGTCCAGCTCGCTCCACTCGTAATCTCCACCATAGCTTTGCTACTCCATCCAATTAGCTAGAAGCCAAGAGAATCTATTTTTGCTTGTCTTGTAGATTGGTAGCTTCAAAATAATGTTCACAATCAAACACAAAATTCTCCACTACACTCAGAAGATTCTTGCCTTCAAATACTTTGGGTTTAGGGAATCTAATCCAATCTTCTCCTTCTCGAATTGGTACTTGCTCCACCTACTCTTGTCGTCAAAGATCTTGTTCATCCAACAATTGAGTAAGGTGCTCGGTTTGTTGTTGCATAGCAAGGATAACATCGGGGTATTTCCGCCATGGTTGCTACTCTATCACACCACTCCCAATCTATCTAATTTACTAACACATAGAAATAGTATGTCCACCGTTCTCCATAAGTTACAACCGGAAGCACCAAGGGTTCCTCAGATATGGTGATCATATGGAAAAAATCTTGTCCAAAGTGCGAGGTGATGAATTGTGTGAAATGATGCTTGGGTGGTATTTGGATGCAAAAATCCCAATGGTTTGGTGGAAGTGGATTTGGTGGTCCATAAATTCCATCCATCCCATTCCTGCTCTAATACCAATGTGAAAGACCAAGACCAAGGAGAATGGAAACTCACATTGGGACATTTGAATGAGGGAAAACTCCAAATGCCTAGCATGAGCTTTGGTTTTGGTATTTATATGTAGCATACAAGGCCCTTGAGAAGCTTCTCAAGAAGCTTCCTTGAGCCACTTTCTTAGAGTGCAAGCCAAGTTAACTAGGAAGCTTCTCAAGAAGCTTGCTTCTAGAAGCCGCCTACTTGGCGTGCAAGCTAAGCTAGTTAGAAGCTTCCTTCTAAAAGCTACCTGCTTGGAGTGCAAGTTAACTATTAGGGAAGCTTCCCAAGAAGCTTCCTAGATGCTTTTGGAATATTCTAGGCTAATTTGGCTTATTCTCTACTTTGTTAACCTTACTAACTATGTCGCTAAACTCCTTATTGTTACACTTGAGATATAGGCTGATACCAAGTGCCACTCCGAGTAAAGCCATTGTGTACTATAGGGCTAACTCCCTTAGAATCCCCAAAGAACTCCGTCATGACAAAGTAACCACAATTGCAACCGCAAATTGGAACCACCAAATGCAACCACAAATCACAACCGCAGTACTCCACCAAGTGCCAACACCACCAAGTGTCAACACCAACTGAGCACCACCATGTGCCAACACCACAGAACACCACCCACTAATGTAACTCTAATTGAGATCACTACACTAGGGGAAAAAGCAACATGTAACCTGCCATCCCTACACGCACTCTCACCATCTGCAAGTCATTACTTCTTGCCTAATTGGAGAGAAACAAAGGTAGTCTGACTGGTCATCACTCCAGCCTCACTATCGAGAGCACACCAGAGCACCAACGCTCTAAATTCAGGGCACCTCACACAAATGTGATGCACAAACAGGAAGTAGAGAATGGAGAAGGATCTAAATCTAAATGAGAACCCTCCATCTCATAAAGCAACATGGGACTGACTCTACAACCATTTGGCATTTGACATAAGAGAAGTTTGTATCTACATCCTAAGCTACCAGGATCACCAAGAATGAGATCAAATTACCTCTCCTAGCCAAAGCTACAAGTGTATAGATAACAATGGCATAGTCACTAGAACAACAAGTGAGGATGGACCAATTGGCTAGGACATTAGTCTAGGAACAAGAGATGTAGGGATCAAACCCTGTTGCGTACAATCTAGCACGATGGGCAAATTTTGCCAAACGATGACCAAGATCTACTCTAAACTAGTAAGCCTCACGCCAGCAAGTTGGCTTGTTGGCCCTTTGTAGCCTCTCATAGCCCACAGACCTATGCCTTGAAGCCTCTAAACGCCCAAATGAGGCCTTTCTTCTTGCCACTTCAAACCCTCTCCAAATCTAGTGAAACTCCTCTAAATCTACAAAACTCCTCCAAACTTGCGAAACTCCTCTAAATCTGGCCAACCAGCAAAACTTCTCCAAATCTGGCCAAAATCTGATGTAAACTCTAGCAAAAATTTGACGTAAAATCTGATATAAACCCTAAAGTTGGTTGGTCGCCAAATCCTCCACTAACTCTTCACTTGAGCCAAATTGAAAAAATTGGTTTCTCCAAATTCACAAATTCTCCAAAAAATTGGTTTCTCCAAATCACAAATTCATGAGAGTAAGTTCCCAACTCCACCTTCAATTTCATTTTCTGAGCCCAACTTGCAACAAATTGGTCTTGCTTTCACCTCATGAGCTCAAAATCACAACCACTACTTGAAATTTACTTCTTCTTTGCTCAAAAATTGGCCAGCACTTTTGCACATTGTTTGGTTTATTTCCAAATTTGCATCAAGCAAAAACCTTCTACACACCAGGGAAAATCTGAACTTCAGTTGAGCTACCAACAATCCATTGAGCTTGGAGATACCACCAACACTCAAAGTTCCTGCACTCGATTTCCCCCTGACCTCACTTCTCTGATGTAATCAATTGTTTACAACTCTCTACTCAACTCAACTCAAATCAGTACTTGAATTGTCACTCTATAAACTGCCAAGAACTGGGCATTGATTACAATCAAGCCACACCCACTCTAGCTAAGAGAATCTAGGTGACGCTTTCTTGCCTCTATCCACCATAGCCAGGAACTCAAAAGCTCAACATCATAGAAGTGAGCTCTCTGGAGCTACACTTTGAAAGTATACCCCTAGACTCGAGCTTTTTGAGTCTAGGGGTATATGGCTAGGTCTGGAACCCTAACCGCCTAGCTGATAGCACACTCGATGGTGCAAATGGTGCAAAGTGACGATGGGCCCCACCGTGAAGTCAGTACCCCAAACACAAAATCTGACGGTTGGAAAGTAGTCTATAAGTGACTGCTAAAATACCTCTGACTACTATAACTACAACTCCAGTGTCCAAGCAATCTAAATGCGACACTACAAAAAATGGCGTGACAGCAACCAAAGATTAACTCTCATACAAACATTAGCCATTAGGAGTATTAGCTTGTGATACATCATCAACAATTTAGACCATGAGACGTTGGAATTGGTACATAATGTGTTGGTGGTTTGATGATCTCTCACTTCTATTAAAATCCATTGAAATGGAGATTGGTATTGAAGTTATGGGAGTTTTATCCACCTTCCATAATAACTATCATAGAGTGAACCCTCTAAAATATCCAATCATAGTGATAAATTTGGATAAGTGTCTTGTGTTTGTTGGGACCAAAAGATTGTGCATGATGTTAGCAGAACTTTTATATACCCTCATATTGTTGAGACTCTAAGCTCTCTACAAGTGTGAACAAGTTCATTGTTAGACTAAACTTGTACATCATTGCATTCCCACTTGGTACATAGTTTTTTATAGAGATAGTTAGAAAGCCGCCGCCTATGGGATGCACTAGGTTCTTGGCCTACACTCAATAGTGGTAGCATATTGTTATCAATTCTATATATATACTAGGGGGTGCTACCTACCTAGATGATTCTCTTGGTTGCATCCACACTTACTCTCTTTTGTAAGTTTGGACATATATATATATATATATATATATATATATATATATATATATATATATATATATATATATATATATATATATAGTCTAATTTCTTTAACCAAGAATCCATACAAGATGGTATATGTTACATCCAAAGTTATGTGTAGGGTATATCTGATCCAAAAATGCCATAAGATCAAGCGTAAGAAAAGGAGAACAAGATTTGCAAAACATTTGGAGGAATTCTCAAGTAGATGTAATGCTCCGAGGACAAGAGAAGAGAGAAAACACAGATTGCACACTCAAACATTCGATGCCCAAGGGAGCACCTTCTTTTTATTATATAGACAAAGAGGATCTCCTACAAGGAAGCTCCACCATAGGATTAGGGACACAGATAGGTGACATGTCAGCAAGCTCTACCCTTGGATTACTTACTTGGATGGGTGACCTGTCTGGTCTAGGTCCTATCTGGTTGGTCAAACGAGCTTTGACCGGAGGGAATCTTTTAGGGAATCTTCCTGTAGGAATCTCAGAATCACGAGTAAGGTACCGTTGGAAAGCTCTCGACGAGACAAACCAGGGGGGAGGGAAGGCCAGCCTTTCCTCTGTTGGGGGGGGGGGGAATCTGCACATTTTCGAGGCCTAATTCATCCGTTTAGGCCTCCAAAATTGCCTTCAAAGATTTCAGGCATATTTCGGTTCCTACTCTATTAGTAGAAGTCCCCTTTTGGTGATACCTCTTTCTGATCTGTTTAGTCCATCATGTGTAACATCCTTCCAGATGTTACCAAACCAATTCTTACCTTTAAATCATATGTCTAGCTATTGGTTCTAAGGTTCTCAAGTCTATTTCGGTTTCTGCCCTATTAGTAGAAGTACTTTTTTGGTGATACTTCTATCTAATCTATTTTGACCATCATGTATAACATCATTCTAGATGTTACCAAACCAAATTTCACATCTAGATCATATGGCTAACCCTTGGTATTACAGACCTCCCTCCTTTTAAGACACAACGTCCTCGTTGTGCAATTGTTGCTCAAATGCTTGCACCAACACCGGTGCATGCACCAAATTGGCAGCGGGTTCCCAGGTTGCTTCATAGAGGGGGTAACCTTGCCATTGTACTAGATATTCCACCCACGGATGGCGAGTACCACGCATGCGCTTTTGGAGAATCCGCTCCACTTCATATTCCTCAGTGCCATCAATGACTGTCGGACAAGGTCGAATGTCTTGTGTAGAAGTACCTTGGCCTGATCGGGGAGCATATCTGCGTAATAGGGAGACATGGAACACTGGATGGATCTTCATGTGTGGTGGTAGCTCAAGGTGATAGGCCACAGCGCCGATGCGACGAAGAATCGAGAAAGGCCCAATAAAACGAGGTCTGAGCTTACGAGATCCAACTAATGTGAGGTTGGTTGTCGATAGCCACACTTGATCCCCAACATTGAACTCCATGTGCCTTCGGTGTGCATCAGCATACTGCTTTTGTCGATTTTGTGCAATCTGTAACCTGTGCTTGGCGCTCTCCACACCTTGTTGGATTCTAGAAACAAATGTGTTGACTGCATCAACCTTGGTAGTCACTGGATGGATCTTCATCAAGCTAGAAGGTGTGAAGGGATGCTCACCATACATGAGGAAGAACGGAGTGACCTGGGTGGAGGCATTCACTGAATTGTTGTAGGCGAATTCCACCAACGGTAGTAGGGTGTCCCACCTCTCTTGCTCTGCTAAGGTAAAGCCGCGTAACATGTCTTCAATTGTGCGATTAGCCCGCTCTGTTTGGCCATCTGTTTGTGGGTGGTAAGCTGTAGACATGGCCAACTTGGTTTTGAAGAAACCAAAGAGTGTTCGCCAAAACAAACTGGTGAATTGGGTGCCTCTATCGGTGATGAGTACTCTAGACAAGCCATGGTGAGCAAAGACTGCATCTAAGTATAGTTGAGCTAGTTGTGGAGCGGTCACCTCCTTGGTGGTAGGGCGTACATGAATCATTTTGCTGAGCCGGTCCACAAAGACCACAATGGAGTCAAACCCTGAGGTGGTCTTGGGTAATTCACAGACGAGATCCATACTCACTTATTCCCAACGTTGGGTAGGAGTGGGAAGAGGTTGAAGGAGCCCTGCAGGAGCTTGATTAGAAGCTTTGTTCTGTTGAAAAAGTAGGCAGCTACGCACATAATCCATCACGTCGTTGCTCATCTTGGGCCAATAGTAATGGCGCTTGACTGCCTCCAAGGTCTTGTCCACTCCGACATGAGCTGCAATGGCCGAATCATGACATTCCGCTAGAATGGTGGTGCGTAATTTTGGGACATTTGGGATCCACAATCGGCCCTCCCGAAAGGTGAGTCCTTGGGTGTTGGTGACACCTTTGGACGACTGCGCTTCTACAATCTGTGGATCAGTTTTTGTAGCAGCTAGAATCTCTTGCCAGAATTCAGGGTTAATCTTAACCTCTGCCACCAAGTTGTTGGCCATTGGCATGCGGGTGAATGCATCTGCAAGTTGCTTCTTACCTTCCACGTAGGTGATTGTCATGTTGAAGCGTTGTCGCCATTCTGCCCACCGAATTTGGTGACGAGATAGATCCTTCTACGTCTCGAGGTAGACTAGAGGTTTGTGGTCTGTCTCTACTACAAATACCTTCTCGCCCAAGTAGTGCTTCCAATGCTTGGTTGCTAGAACGATGGCCAGCTCTTCTCGTTCTGTGGTGTGGTAATTGCGCTCTGCCGGTAACAACTTTCGAGAGAAATATGCAATTGGATGCCATCCGTCATGCCACTCTTGTTGTAGGACTGCTCCTATTGCTACGCCTGATGCATCCGTAGCCAACTTGATTGGACGTTTTGGGTCATACCACTTCAAGATTGGTGCATGTAGCAAGGCGGCCTTCAATTCTTGAAAGGCCAACTCTTGTGCAGTTCCCCATGTCCACTTCTTCCCCTTGCCAAGTAGTGCCGTTAAAGGCTGTGCAACCTTGGAGAAGTCCTTGACAAATCTACGATAGAATCCCGTCAACCCCAAGAAGCTCTTAAGTTGAGTTTGATCTTCTGGGGCACTCCATTTTTGAATGACCTCTATTTTATCTGTCAATACTTGAATGCCCTCAGCACTTACTCTATGCCCTAAGTAGTCTACTTCAGACTTGCCAAACTCACACTTTGAGATTTTGGCGTACAACTGATTCTGTCTTAGAATCTGGAGGACCTCTCGTAGATGTTGTTTGTGTTCTGTCATCGTGCTACTATATACTAAGATATCATCCAAGAAGACAATAACAGACTTATCCAAGTATGGACGAAATATGTCATTCATTAGGCTCATGAAAGTGGCAGGCGCATTGGTGAGGCCAAAAGGCATCACCAGATACTCAAAGTGGCCATACCTGGTTCGAAAGGCAGTTTTGTACACATCCTCTTCTGCAATTCGGATTTGATTGTAACCGCTCCGCAAGTCTAGTTTGGTGAAGTATCTCGCTCCATGGAGTTGATCAAACAGGTCATCCATGCGAGGTAAGGGGTATTTGTTCTTCACTGTTTGTTGATTGAGACCCCGATAGTCAATGCACATGCGCATTGTACCATCCTTCTTCTTCACAAACAAGACAGGAGCCCCATATGGTGATACGCTAGGTTGGATGAACCCTTTCTGTAGCATCTCCTCAATTTGAGTCTTACACTCCTCCAACTCATGAGGTGATAGGCGATATGGGGCCTTACAAGGAGGTGTCTTCCCCGAGAGTGTCTCTATTTTGTGATCTACTCGCCTTTTAGGTGGTAATCCTGAGGGTAGATCATCGGGAAAGACATCTTGAAACTCATCCACCACATCCTTCAATTTCTCAGGAATTTGTCCAGCGATTTGTGCACTCTGGACTTCTCTTATTAGACCCAGAAAACATCTATCGGTCTTACAGACTGTTGTCGTCCCTATGACATATAGAGGCAGTTTCTGCCTGTGTGATTTTTCTTTAACCCCAATGATTGACCATTGGTGGGTTCTCACTACTTTCTTCCTCCAATCCACCATTGGGTTGTATTGCTCCATCCATGGCATGCCTAAAATTGCATCATAACGAGCTAACTGTATCACTCGCCACTCAATTGCTTCCTGATATTCTCCTACAGAGAGTGTTACACGTCTAGGTAATGATTCAATCCTCTCTGTTTGCCCATTTGGTAACTCGACTTCTTCACTTCCATCTCTCTCTAGATCCATTCCCAAGCTTATTGCAACAGAGCGAGACAAGAAATTCTCTGTTGCTCCCGGATCTATTAATACTCTCACTTGATTACCTTCTAGGATTCCATTCACGACAATCAATTGTGAGGTTGCCTTTTGGGATCTTTGTGCATTATTCTTCTTCCTTCCCTCGCTTCTCTACTTCCTTATTGAGCCAGTAAGGCCGCGAGGTACATTTACTGGCGATCTTTGTTTTCCGAAGTGGTTTCCACCTCCTCTCCTTCAATGTGCCTCTCCATGTGGTTCAAAGATCGCCTGTACGAAGGCCGAGGGCCTCTAGGGAAATGAGTGCGACAATTGGTAGATATGTGCCCAATACGGCCACAATTGTAACAACGGCGTTGTTCTCCTCGAGTCCCTTCTCCTCGTGGGACTCCATCTCTTCGTTCTTCTACCCGTCCCCGCTCTCCTTGAAGCGGCCGTGCTCCTCGATCACGGAATCGAAGGTTGCCCAATTCCATCGGTACTGGTCCTCCCATGTGTGGCATTTCTGCCCGATAATGTTGAGGTGGAACTACTCCTTCACCTCCACCTAATGCTCCGGCTATTCTCTGCGCACAAGCAATAGCTTCAAATACTATGCGAGGGTTTTGCACCATTACTTCTTGGCGAATCCGCTCTTTCAACCCTTGTTTGAAATTGTCGAGAGCCTCTGCTGGACTCATGTCGGTAATTGCAACTTGTAGATCCAGAAATGCCTCCACATACTCTTGTACGCTATTCTTCTGTCTCAATCTCCATAGTCGGGTTCGAGCCATCTGCACAGAATCCACCGATTGGAAATTCTTGAGCAGTCCTTCTTGCATCGCTGTCCATGTGACCTCCCTTCTCTCTGCCAGCATGGATCGTTCCCAAGCATCATACCATGTGAGGGCTTTATCAGTCAAGTACCCACATGCAAACACACCTGCAGCATGCTCTGTGATCTCTGTTGAGAACAATCAAAAATATCGATTCATTCTCGAGATCCAATTCTCCACAACTCCCATCATACGCTGCCCCTTGTAAGGCTCGATGTTGCAGGTCTTCTTCATCCGGAGTAGCAATGTGGCTTCGTCGTTGATAGGGTTCGTAGGCACGGGTGCCTCTCCAAGTACTTCAGTCGTAGGTATTGGGTTTTGAGACGGCTCTTCTTCTTGCATGGCTTGATCGTTCCTGAGGATCTGCACTTGACTTTGCAATGTCTCCATGGTCATCTTAATCTCTTGAAATTCATTCAACATCCCTTGCATTCCTTGCACCAGCTCTTGCAACTGCGGATCCATGGTTCCTGCAACACCCAATTGCTAACGCCTACTTCAATACAGAGTCAATATAATCACTCTGGAAGGCGCACAAACTATCGGAACTACCATTGGGACCTCAGAAGCTATCACTCGTTGATAATACTCCTCGCCAAAATTCCTAACCACAAAATCTCTAAACATCAATTTCGGCCTCACTACATAACGGATTTCTACTTGAGTGTTGAAAGGGAGAGGATTTGGGACATTCATATCCATATTATCATAATAGAATGTAGATTGTCAAATCCCACTCTCTGTCATATATCACCACCGGGAGAATCACCGGGTTTGGTGAGTTCATCACTCTGTCCATGAATTCCGCACCAAAGTGATAAACTAGCGATACTCTCATCTGCTCACGCTGGATGTACATAACCTTGATGTGGAATGGGTTTGAGAATGGAAAGCTAGGTGCGGGAAATTGTCCCCCCGGCGCATCCATCCCATCCGCTCTCTAAAGTCCTTCCTAAGTCTAGCGATTACTCTATGTTCTCCACCTCAAATTACTCAGTTTCAGTAGTTTGTGCTATTCCAAGAGGGGTGATCCACTCTCTTGGACTAGAACACTTGCTCTGATACCATTGTAATGCTCCGAGGACAAGAGAAGAGAGAAAACACAGATTGCACACTCAAACATTCGATGCCCAAGGGAGCACCTTCTTTTTATTATATAGACAAAGAGGATCTCCTACAAGGAAGCTCCACCATAGGATTAGGGACACAGATAGGTGACATGTCAGCAAGCTCTACCCTTGTATTACTTACTTGGATGGGTGACCTGTCTGGTCTAGATCCTATCTGGTTGGTCAAACGAGCTTTGACCGGAGGGAATCTTTTAGGGAATCTTCCTGTAGGAATCTCAGAATCACGAGTAAGGTACCGTTGGAAAGCTCTCGACGAGACAAACCAAGGGGGAGGGAAGGCCAGCCTTTCCTCTGTTGGGGGGGGGAATCTACACATTTTCGAGGCCTAATTCATCCGTTTAGGCCTCCAAAATTGCCTTCAAAGATTTCAGGCATATTTCGGTTCCTACTCTATTAGTAGAAGTCCCCTTTTGGTGATACCTCTTTCTGATCTGTTTAGTCCATCATGTGTAACATCCTTCCAGATGTTACCAAACCAATTCTTACCTTTAAATCATATGTCTAGCTATTGGTTCTAAGGTTCTCAAGTCTATTTCGGTTTCTGCCCTATTAGTAGAAGTACTTTTTTGGTGATACTTCTATCTAATCTATTTTGACCATCATGTATAATATCATTCTAGATGTTACCAAACCAAATTTCACATCTAGATCATCTGGCTAACCCTTGGTATTACAGTAGAACAATAAATCAAGTGGAGTATTAAATAACACTCATAGCAAGATCCTGACTAAGAAGCTCAAGAAGAGCCACTTTTTCATTTTGACTACTCAACCCCAATATGATGATGTGGTACATGGTGTGAGGAATCATAAAGCCAATATCACAATAATACAATTGAAAAAAAAATTTGGGAGGATGGACTGTATGTGTAACAAGAAAGATATGAAGAACACATCAAGCCATACAAGGAAAAAATATATATGCATAAAAATGGGACTTAGTCCAATGGTATTGGGCTAATTAAATAATGTTTCAATAAAAATTGCATTTTCTGAATGGTTGATGAAATATTTGAGGTTGAAGATTTTTAGTTAGCATAGCTACAAAGTGAAAAGGTTTACCTTTGAGGATGGTAGATAGGTCATGGGTATTCAAATGAAAATGTCTTTCCAAGAACTAAAAGTGTCTTGGTTGAGATCAATTAGAACCATTGATAGGTGGGACAAGAGATATCTTAGGCCTTAAGACTATATATTTAAGGTACTTTTGATCAACTTCAACAAAGAGACCTTTGAATTGGATATATCAAGTGATGGATAGAAAGAAGTAAGCTACTAAGAGGCATACATGAAGATTGAAACAAAAGAGAGCTCAAGATCAAAGGATACAAATATAATACAAGAGACTTTGGGTTTGAGTGTAATGGATCTTGTACTTGAACCTCAAGTTCCTAAGGATCTAGAAGAATCCTTGATAAAAGAAGAGATATGGAGAAAAAATTTCCTGTAAAACATGGTATAGAAGTTTGAATCCACTCCATACCATATGGAGTTGATTTTCATGGAGTGCTTTCCATAAATAAATCTATGGTTTTACCTTTAGCTACACAAATCTAAGGGAAATAACTTTGAAAGAGCAAGTTAGACCTATTTACAAAAAAGCAAAGAAGGAATCAAGAGACCATGAATATTAAGACCAAATGATCCAAAATTAAAAAATTATAAATTATAATGAAAATCACATGCAATATGATCCTAGGGCATAACCTAATAACAAAAATGGTTGTTGTAAATATAGGGAGTTAGCAAAAGCTAAATATAGTTAAGAAAAACTAAAACTAAAAAATATCTAGGAAATTCTAACAATGTTCTAGAAGTATCCATGATGCTTCTTGGTGAGAATCTTTTGAGTAACTTTTATGCCAAGTTAATAGCTAGCTTAGCTTACACACCAAGTAAATAGCTAGCTTAGCTTGCACTCCATGAAAAGCAACTTCTAGAAGGAAACTTTTATGGAAGTTTCTTGAGAGTCTTGTACCTTATTTCCCTTTAAATACCAAAGTGCAAGCTCAAGCTAAGCACTTGGAGTTTCACTCATTTGAAATTTCCAATGTGATCTTATTTCTCTCTTCAATCTTTTACATTTGTATGAAAGTGGGAATAAGATGGATAGAATCTATGGACCACCAAATCCATTCCATCCAAACCATTAGATTTTAGTGTCCATGTACTACTAAGCATCATTTCATGTAATTCATCATTTCATGCTTTGGTTAGAATTTTCTAAATAAGGTCACCCTATCCAATGAACCATTGATCCTTCCAATTGTAATTTACAAAGAGCGGCAGACCTATTGGATTTATGTATTAACATAGACATTTGCAAATAGGAAGTTTGGTAGAGTTGTAACCATGCTGGCAATGAACAAAGGTTATAATTACTATGCAATAAAAAAATAGATCATCTTTCTTCATTGTTAGAAAATAGATATTTTGATGGTCAATAATAGCAAAAAATAGAAGAGTAACTTTTTGAGGAGGAAAAAATTCAAGTTTTTCCCAAAGCCTAAGCAATTTGAAGGCAAGAATTTACCAAGTCTAGTGTAAAACTTTGTATTTGTTTATGAGTGGTATTGTGAAGCCATAGCCATGTAAAACCAAAGAAGTATCTAGACCATTCAATTTTACTTTTTATAATCCATCTAATCCTTCTCTCTTCTCTTCTGTCCCCAAGTCCTAATATTCTAGATGAAGGAAGACAATCTCATATTGTAGTTTTCTTAGCAAGTGAAATAGTAATTTAGTGTTTTTTTATCTAAGGAATGTTGTAGAAGATTGTGCAAAGTATATAACAATTGATTTGTTGCAATCCAAGCAACCTAAATAGGTTCAGCTGATTGACCACTATGATTTTGATCTTGTACTCTTTTAGGACTTTGATGTGTATAGGTGATAAAGGCTCAATAGAGAAAATTGTATTTTGGTCTTGCAAGTTTTGAATGAGAGTAGAGAGTAGAAGTAAGGGCATCTAAGAGTGGTAGTAAAGCATGGAAGCTAGATCATTTGAGGGTGATGTAACCAAGAAATTTCATGCACTCTTTATCTACCTCTCCTAAAAAAAATTTCTCATCATGTTTTAAATTTTGCACCATGATCACTTTTAGACCTGGATGATAACTCATTTTTGTTGTATGTTCATGGCATCACTGATGGAGGATTTGGATCCTATTATCTTTTTTATGCTTACTTATAAGTAAGTTTGAGATTTAACCATTTATTATTTTGTAAAAGGAGATACACCAAAATCTCACTCAACATTTTGGGAGTGGAGTTTATAGGTCCATGTTTCAAAAGGAGGAGCTACCAAGTTTTTGAAGTCCAAGGAGTTGGCTCCCACCAATTCAAGCATCCCCATGGGGAATGTTTCCAAGGTTCATTTGAAAAGGAAAGACCAACATTGGGAAGAACAACAAACAAGCTAAAGTTGGAAGATACTAAAAATGAGATGTCAAATAATTTAGTAGGTAGGTGAGTTTATACCAACTATTATGCTCATTTGGTCATATCATTAACAGTTCTCTTGGAGAAGATAGTAAGCTTCAGGTGGACCACCAAGTAAGAAGAAGCATTCAAGAAACTTAAGGATATGATATCTTCACTATCCATCCCAACAAACCATACATGATCCTCAACTACCTTGTGTACTTGATTTTGATCCTTCTAAATTTGAAAAGGAAGTTGTTGCAATAGGAATTCCTATATGGATTGCATCCCATTTCCTTTGCATCTCAATAATTAAATGTAGGAAAAAAAGAATTATTTTGTTTGGGATCAAGAACAATTTGCAATAGTTCATAAAACAAAAGTGTAGACAAACTATCTCTTAGGGGAAAAAACTAATAATGTGTACAAATCACAAACACTTGTTGCAAACCTTATATTTAGAGCACATGAAGAGTCTACATCATTGATGGGATGAGCAACCACAATTATTTTCCATCAAGTTTTAGTACAAATCAAGAAAGTTCTATGTCATTCTTGATACCCTATCATAATGAATTGATTTGAAGATTCTTACTAAATCTCTCTTAGCAAAGGCCCTTACCATGGTTTTGACTAACTCAAACTTCCAAATAGAGTTCAAGACTACTTTACAACATGACCTCTTCTTTCATATTGTGCAAATTCATCTTGTAGGACATAACAAGGAATACAACATTTTTCATTCAAGGATGGCCTTCCATTTTGCAGAAACTGAATATACATTCTAGCTATAGTAGATCTACAACTTGTGCAACTTCTAGAGGCACATGATTTACCAATCATTGTTCACATGGATAAACCTTGAGTACCCTACAATATCAATGGTGGTGGTGTAATGTTCCGAGGACAATAGAAAATCCAAGAGAAGAAACACAAGAGAAACACAAGGCTTCATCTCTCAATACTTTGATGCTCCAAAGGAGAACCTTGTCTTTATTATATAGCAAAGAGGATCTACTCAAAGGGAGCTACACCCTTGGATCAAATACATGGATTGGTGATATGTCAGCAAGCTACAACTTTAGATTAGCTTATGGAATGGTGATATATTGATCCTTGTCTTATTTGGTTGGTCAAACAAGTTTGACTAAAAGGAATCTTTGTAGAATCTTACTATAAGAAACTCAAAACAACATGGGTGAGGTACCATTGGAAAGCTCTTGACAAGATAAACCAGGGAAGAGAAGGCAATATCATTTCCTTGGAAAGGAAAGAATCATTTATATTTTTCATCCATTTAGACCTCTAAAATTGGCTCTGAAGTTTTTAGGGTGTTTTTTACCTCTACCTTATTAGTGGAAGTACTCTTTTGGTGAACATCTATTTGACCTACTTAGACCATCATATATAACATCCCTCAAGATATTACCAAGCCAAAATCCACCTTTAGATAATAAGTCCAGCCAATGGTATTACAAGTGGCCAAACATGGCATAAGAGATTCAAGAGTTTATCCAATCTTGTGAGAGCTACCAATGCAATAAGACCAACGACCAAAAATTGGATGGACTAATCTAACCACTCCTAATTCCATTTGCCTAAGGTGAGCATGTCAATCTAGACTTCATCACATCTTTGCCAAAGATAGCTCATTGCCATATAGCAATTGTGGTGTTTGTTGAAAAGCTTAGCAACAAGATTTACCTAACACACACAAGGATACCATCAATGTTCTAATTACTATTATCTTAAAGCACCATCTTATGCCAAAGTTTCTTATCTTTCATCATGATCCTTGATTCATTGGTAAATTTTGACAACAAATTCCTTGGAACCAAGGTTGCCTTATTTACAACCTATCATCCTCAAACTAATAAGCAAAAAAACAAGCAAATTGCACTTTGGAAGACATGTTATGCACCTTTGTCAATATTCATGATATTGATTGGGATACTTGTATGACAATTGTTGAGTTTGAATACAATAACTTCAAGTATGCAAGTATAGAATTCTCACACTCTATCCTTAATTATTTTGCACAATCCACTCATTCTAGATTCTCTTCTTGTTGCACCACCATCTCATGTCTCTCATACTTCCACCTCCTTGTCTATGCTATCTACATCCTTACACCAAGTCAAGTCTTATCTTCTTGCTGCTCAAAATTAACAAAAGCAAAATATTGATAGCCATTGTCATGATTTGGCTTTTCAAATTGGTGATGAGGTTATTTTTTCCTCTAGTAACCTTTTTCTCTCTTTTGACACTCAAGTTTGTAAACCTACCTACCAATTGGGTTAATCTGTTTGATATTATTTACCTCATCTCTCTTACCATCTACAAACTTGTTATAATATTATGGAGTTAGCATAAGCTATTATGGAGTTAATAAGAGCTAAATATGGGGTGAAAAGATGTAGACCTAGCATATATTTAGGAAATTATGATTTTTCTAGAAGCATCCAAGAAGCTTCTTGGTGAGAAGCTTCTAAGAACCTTACATGGATGAGTAACTTGGATGCCAAGTTGATAGCTAGCTTAGCTTGCATGCCAAGTAAAATGGTTAGCTTAGCTTGCACTCCAAAAGAGGTGACTCCTAAAAGGAATTTTCCTTGGAATCTTCTTGGGAACCTTGTACCTAAGTTGCCTATAAATACCAAAGCCCAAGCTCAAGCTAGAAATTATGAGTTTCCTTCATCATCTGAGCATTCCAATGTGACCTTTTTTTCTCTTATTTCTCTTCTTGGTTTTTTACACTTACACTTCCTAGTCACATCAAGATCCATCATATCTTCCATGTCTCAAAATTTAAACCCCTTTTTTTACACATCTTCTTTTTATACTTATACACAACCTCTTGCTCCTCTGATCTATATTAATGATCAAGTAATATACAAAGTTGACTGAATACTTGCACATTGCAATATTCAACATGGATGCCAACAACAAATTGAATATTGGATCCTTTAGAAAGTGTATCCCCTTCATTTTGCCACATAGGAGGCTATTTCTCATCTCCAAAATGCACAAGTTGCAATGAGTGAGTTTGAATATTCCATTAGCATTGTTACATATGGACTTAGTAGAAGTTAAATATAAGTAATAGTAGGTAGACTAGCAAATTTTTAGGAATTTCAAGAATTTCTGAAAGCATCTAGAAAACTTCTTGGTGAGAAGCTTTTAGGAACTTTCCAAAGGTTAGTAATTTATAAGCCAAATAAATGGCTACTTTGGCTTGCACTCCAAGAAAGGCAGCTTCTAGAAGGAAACATCCATGAAAGCTTCTGAGGATTTTATACCTAGTTTGTCTTTGAATACCAAAGCCCAAGCTCAGGAAAGGTATTTTGAGTTTCCTTCATTTGGGAGTTCCAAAGTGATCTTCCATTCTCATATTTCTCTCCTTTATCTCTTGATGTTATCAAAGAGAAGATAGAGAAGATAGAGAAGCTTAAAGAGACAAGCTTTACTTATGAGATGTAGAATTCTAAATGTGTCTCTCTCATTATGATAGTAAAGAAGAACATTTGTAAGTTGAGTGTATATGTTGACTTCAAGAATCTCCACACAATGACCATATTGTATTATTATCCTCTACCATTTCTTGATAAAATCTTATAGGTAGTTCTAGGTCATGAATTATAAATTTGGAGATGGTTATAACCAATCAGCATTTGCATTAGAATATAAATATTTGACAAATTTTACTACACCTTGGAAGAAGAACTACATTTTTTAAGAGATAGTGAGTTTAGCAATGATCTTTGCTTTGAAGAATTTTGGTAGGAGGCAAGTTCATCCTTATCATTGATCATTAGGATTGAAGTATATATCCTCAACAAGCCAAAAGTAAAAGGAATGATTGTTTGAGGGAAGGCTTCTATCAATGCATGACTACATAATTTGCAATTGGCCCAAGAAAGAAACATGCCAATCTTAATTTTATGTTACAATAGTAGAATAAATTGGGTATAGGGTTTAGGATTTCCCTAAATGCTAAATATTTCTTGATAAGGATCTGTTCACAATCAAATTGGAGAAAATCCCAAATGAGTACAAGGAGATTTGGAACTTAATCTCAAGGAATAATCTTCCAAAAGGTATACAAACAAGAAAAGGAATGCCTTAGCACAAAGAGGTTAACCTTATACCATTACAAAGAACATCTTATTTCACCAAGATTCTAAGGGATGTTTTGGAGGACTATGTGCAAGGCAGAGTTAATCAAGCTTATGAAAGAGTTTCATGATGACCCAATCTCATCTATGGAGTACACTTTTTAAGAAAGGTGACAACTGTCTATATAAGATAACAATGGAGAGGTATTTTCAAATATTGCATTGATTTTGCAAGACTTTTGATGTTTGCAAAACCCTTTCAAAGTAATCAAATATCCTTGCACCACTACCTATTGTGCTTTTGCTACTTCTCTTTGCTTTTCAACCATAAATGCATATTTATTTCTTTGATGGGTTAATTAGAAAAATATATAGTTAACTAATGTCATTGGGTTTTTTTGGACAAAGAAATAAGTAAAGACTATAGCATATTCACCTTCTTTTGGTCTTCTTTTGAGATCAAAATATTTACCACCATTGAAGCAATAAAATAGTTCATTTGTAGCAAACTCTCATAACAAGATAATGTTTAGCTATACAGAAAAATGACCACTTACCTCTTGCATGAGCCATATGGCATTGAAAACCCAATTGCATCTTGCATGCATAATAGCATTTGCAATGAGAGAAAGCCATAGATACTTTTTAAGCAAAAATATGAGGTGAAGATATGTATATTGTATACTAACATCTTGATGACTAGCACATGTTTTTGTGTAACTTTGAAGGCTTTGTTTATGACAATCATTAGGTTGTTCTTTACAATGCATATTTATGTAAGAAACTTAATATGTATGCAAACATGGAAGTGTTTGTCAAAAATCACCAATGTCAAATATCTCTTCAAATACATGTGTAAAAGCTCAAACCAAACTACGGTCAAAGTAGTGGCACTAGTGAACAAGGTTAAGAAATACCTTAATGTAAGGTATTTGAGCCCAATTAAATGCATTGATATGCTTTTTTTTCACTAGATGCATTGCAAATGGCCAATAGTGATGCACTTGGCCATATATTTGCCAAACTACCATAATATTCTTTTCAATGACATAAAGAACTTGGCTATTATTGCAACAAATTACACTTATTAGGTACTTTGAGTTCACTGTAGTGAATGATTGCTCTTGCAATATGCTTTATGTAGATTTCACACAAAACTATGTATAGAAAGTTATGGAAAAAGTATGGGCTACTTGTCCAATGCAGAGCTCTTATGGTGGAGCATATATTTTTTGTACCAACACATCTAGTTAGTGCTTTTTCCTTAATTGTTACTTATTTTCATACCAAGATCAAAATGTTTTGAATATTTTCATCAAGTTATATACCAAATATTTTAGATCCAATATGTGTTTTTAGACTATTGCATATGGATGTAGAATGAGATATAGATTTACACAAAGCATATGTCCAATATCATGCTTCCAACTTGTGTATTTTTTTGCAACTATTTTTTTTGTTTGCATCTTGAGGTGCTATGAGAGCGCAATGCTCAAGAAATGGTGTATGACACATTGTAGAAGATAGCATGATTAAAGCTACTATGAATAATTTACTTCTTTTGGTTGAACAAAAGCTTTCTCTTTCTGGAAAACATGTCCACAAATTCCACAACATGATTATAGTAGACTTTGTAGTAGGTGGTCATGGGAATTCACATCTACAAGGAAAGCAATCTTATGATTATATATATATATATAAGCATTTCATGATAGAGAGTGTCATCTCTAAGTACCAAATATAGTAAAATATTTTCCACCATGACAAATGCTACTTAGACCGCGGATTTTTCAATTTCCTTGACAGTCCTAGCAGTTCCAAAAAAAAATTCTATGTAGTTTATTTCTTATTTCCATTTGTGTAAATTGTGAAGTTGCCCATTGTTATTGCACCTTAAAGAATTGCTGCCCTTGTATTAGATGGTGGACATACATCTACTTTGTCTTCAAAATCCACATTGATTTTAATGGAGACTCAATCAAAATGTGTAATTTTTCACATACAAGCTAAACCTCTAATGTTATTTATGCAACAAAGCTTAATTTTTGGGACAAAGCACCTAGACAACATCATCATTGTAACAAAGCTATGGATCAAAGTCTAAGAAATCTTATGCAAACACCTCATAGAGTCTTAGGTAGTTGTATTTGGTGTGCATTTCCATCAATGTACTTGAGTGGTACTTTGTTTGTACTTCATTGTATGCAATTTACTATTTTCATGATCAATTGGTATTTTGGCTTAAAAATTGCTTTCTCAATTTGAGTGAAAAGATGCAATCAAGTACAAATCTTGCTTCTCAACCCTTTGGATAATATATGTTGCTCATTGGTATGGTGTAGAGCTTTTTTTGTTCAAAGATAAACAATACTTATACGCATGTTAGATTTTGTCCTTGAATCATACAAAATGGAAAATTAAACACATTTATGTATCACATTTTCTTAGACTTGATTGACTTGTGTTGATATAGCCACTATGTTGATAGCCATGGGTTTTTGACAACTAAAATCATTGTTGATAATCTTATCAACACAATCATTGACAATTGTGTCCTTCTTCAATAATATATTATCTTATTTGCAAACACTTTTCCTCCACAAGATGACCAAGTTATGGTATATGGACCAACTATACTCAACATCCTTACCTTGTTGGGTATTATGTCTCATAGATTGGTGGTGAAAGTGGGCCTTCCAATAATTCTATTATGTAATCTTGATATTGTATTTGGCCTTTACAATTGTATACATGTGATCATTGTCTAACTTGGATGCAAGCTCATTGTTACATAGGTCATGGATAATGCTTAAATGGGTGAAATAGTAAATATTTTTGTATTATAACTATGTCAAAAAGAAACAGATTCCTTTTCATGCTTATGCATGATCAATTCTTAATTCATTTTTCCTTTATAATGACAACCAATAAACCACAAAAGCAAACTATGGGCCCAGCTAGAGCAGGTACCTTCTTGACCTTGTATTCACCTAAAGGAAGCTTTATGTAGTTCTTTCCCAAGCCACATCCATTTTCAGATATCTTTGTTTGCTATGCAAATGGAAGATGCATGACCAATATCATGTATTGTCAAATACTTCAACAGTAGGGTACATTTGGTAGTATAATTTTTGTTTGATGTGTGACTTTTTTGACTAAACAATCCATTACAATTGAAGCAAAATTCTCCTTGCTAGCTAAATAGAGAAATGGGATTTTTAGATCACCCAACAAATCTTGTATATTCAAAATACTTTAGTAGCAGCTTACAATTATTTTACACAATATTTTTTGTAACCTTAACTGCCCATCAGATGAAGGCAAAGAATCTAAGAATCATTTAGCTTGCTAAAGTGTGGACCATTTGGTTAATACTAATCTGTAAGGTGTTTCAAATAATCCACAATATTTAATAGCAAAGACTCATATAATAATTCAACTTGTTAAGGTTTCTCTTTTCCTTGATACAAAAGTCATTATTTATCCTCTTTATCTAGTTCTTTTAGCAAATGTACAGAAACATGAAACCAAAACCAAATAGGTATGTATTGGTAATCATTTTACAATAGATCGAGAACCACGGCTAGGCTTGAACTTACTACTTCTACTAATAATTAACAAATTTTATAGGAGAAAAATCTAGAAGAAGTCAGACAAGAAGAGTAATCTTCTGTCATTAGGGATAGTCTTCATGCTTGGTCCTTTTTTCTCAAAAATAGTTTTGAACATTCATTGAAGTACTATACATAGTATGAAATAGTTCTCCCATTTCTCATTGAGGCAACATACATATAATCCAAAAGAGCTCTCCGATTTCTCATGAATGTAATACACCTACTAAAAATACGTGTAATATACCTACTAAAAACAAGGAGCTCTCTTACCTTTTGATGTGGTGTAGATTAGGTAGTGTCAAATGACTAAACCTCACCAAAATAATAAAAGACAATATTCTTGAGAGAGCTCTTGTAACTTAGAGAATACATTGAATTTTTTTATATATTTTAAAACTATTCTTCAAAACCAACAAGTGGAAGAAACTACCTACTACTAAACCTACTTGAAAGTATACAAGATACAAACAAGGCACCAGCTTACAAGGCCTTTTTTCTTTGCCATTCAGACTTATGACACTACATCAATTCATCTCACATCAATCAAGAAGTCGACGGCGTGTAATAACAAGAAGGATGGGAAGACCCCAAGCCTTACAAGGAAAAGACATAGGGGGTAAATGCGGAGGCCACTTCTATCCCCGCAAGGTTCTATCCTTGCCAAGCGGGTGTCTTTGTCATCATATGATATCCTTGCCATCTCGTCTTATGCCATGTATCTACATCAAAAGCCAGCATGCGTCTTCATCACAAGCCACACTAAAGGATAACTTTTAGAAGAATATGAGAAGAACATCAATGTTCTTCAAGCATAGTTCATCAACCTTTGCGGGTTCAACAAGAAGTTCCCACCGCTGAATGCTTGGATCCAAGAGATAAATTTATTTATTCTTGTATTACTCAGAAGTATCATGTCATTGCGAGCAAATGGTCAGACATCTTAATGACAAGTGGAGGTGGAGTTGTATGGACTCCCAAAAGTTTAGGTCCATTGAGCAGTGGATTACTTTTGAAGCTCCTATAAAAGTATAGTGCAGACAAGCCCGTTGGACAAATGATGGTCCAGTAGAATTGGTTGTTGGAAAAATCCACCACCTTGAGGTTCGGCAAACCAGTAACATGCAAGGTTGTTATTGACATGAAGGAAAACAAGAGACTGCAACTCCCCAAGGTTTCTTGAAGTTTATAGCTGCTTGCAAAAACTTTAAGTAGTACACACTTCTTTCAACGAAGCTAAGTAATCAGTATTGAAATCGCAACAGATCTGGGGTCTAAATGGAATGAGAATTATGGTTTTCAATAGAGCAAAGTTGGGAAGAAAAGGTGTTGTTTGCAACTGCTTCAATCTGCAAGGTACAGAATCTACTAGATCTTTAGCACATGCATCCATCAATTTACAATAAGAATTGTATAGAATGTTAGTTTGATGAAAAATTCTACTTCTTTGTTGCACACGTACCGTAAGGGGATTCGGGAGTTCACAATGAATTAAATTGTTGTTTGGCATGGCGATCCATCAAAAATTGCAGGTCCAAGGTGAATATAAGAACTTGGGAGAAATTAGTGAGTTTTACCCGATGTATTCAAATGAATAAATCCTTGCCAAGTACAAAACCATCTTCTTGTGCAATTTCCCAAATATGAGTTAAAAGGTCAATTTAAAAGAAACAAAGGGAAGACCGGCAAACTTGGTTGTGGCACTATAAACAAAATTACTATCAGAGTCATCACCAGATGTAGAAGAACGGGAATTCATATTACAATAGCCTTGCTGATTGCCACCAGAATTATTCAGGTTTAGGGTTTCACTATCAACTACCACCTAAACGCTTGTGCATATTACATTATCCTCGTTGAGCACGCCAACGCGCTATGCAGCTTGTGATGAGAATTATTCAGGTTTATAGTTCCGTGATCAACTACCATCTAAACCTAAACGCTTGTGACAAAACTACCACTTGATGACTGAGATGATAACTGTGACAGAAGAGTGACCTGATGACAAGGACAAGGATTGCCTGATGACAAGGATGCCACTTGGCGAAGATAGAACCTCGCGAGGATAAAACCTGGTTCGGAGTAAATGGGCCTAAACCTCAATAGTGTCCGGATGTCACTTATACCCTCATGAGGATGTGTCCTCGTCTGTGACGAATGGTTGCCAGAGGACACAGCCGCCTCAAATGCAACATGAGGGCAGTTCATATGTGACGAGGCTCTACGTGAGGCTACAGCGTCACGAGAACAGACATGGAAGGGTATCCGAATAGTATCGGTCAAGAAGAATCTGCCCTACAGCCACCGAAGTTAATTGATTTACATCCATTAATGTACATACTTTTGTAAAACATCTCTTCGAATAACTTTTGCGAGTGTTCTGATACAGAACATGCGTGAAAAGTTTGGTAAAATGAGCATGAGACCGGACATTGAGAATGTGATTACTTTGGCGCATTTTGACACGCCTGTGACATAAAACCATCAATCATATGGGCATCTCTACAAATGTTTATGATTAGCTTAGATATGACAAATCAAACCGGGTAACAAACGTGGTGAGTGTATGGCAAAATTCCACAATGTTCTCCCGCACTGAAAGATTTCCTCATTTACCAGAAGTTGATTGACTGAGCACGAGTATTGTGGTCGAGATGAACTGTATTTACGTCCTGAGCTGTACAGAGGCGGTCGGATGTTACCATTCGTCGCAAAATATGGAATTTAGAGTTGAAAATTTATTGCGCCGATATACGTCTCTCAAGAACAGCCCAATGAAACTGCTATCTTTCTGGCGGCTAAACTGGAAGAGGATGACCGGCTATAAACGAGAAATTAAACGGGGCAAAAAGTCTTACGTGACTTGGACCAGGAGAAGTGGAACCTGATCTCATCGTGGAATAACGCTTGAATATTGCCCGACTGACTGGTAAATCACGAAGCTGACTGACTACGCAAGTATGTCAAGGTTCAGAGCAGACGTCCTCCCCAGATTTTCTTACAGTTCTCAAAATCTAGGTCAACGTACTGTGTACTCTAGCCTGCAGTACAACATGTTTGGAAGGACAGGCACGTACGGCTAGACCCGCCTTACTACGTGCACAAAGAACATATACAACTGCTGGAAAGCAGGATACACTGAGGGGGATAAACTTTATACAATATTTGGCAAGGTAATTGGAGCACCTCACGCTAATCAGAATCAAAAAGAGTGAATGATGCTCCCCCATGACTTGCGAGTCGTTGCAGCACTATTCTTAAGACATACTCTATTTGTATTCAATTTGACGATCTGCACCATTTTGGCGACACTTGACGAACAATTTACCATGCAAAGATATTGAAATTGCAAAGCCGATCAAGTGCTGCTCAAGACAACATGTAGAGTAACATTGTGTCCTGATAAGAATGTGCCAATTCATCTTTCTGGTACTCTAGGCTTCCCCTTGGGACTGTTGAGTTGTTGGGTAATTACTATGATGGCCATGACCACAATCAACAGCCCTACAAGGGAACTAAACAGAACTGCTCCAGGATGCCGACTTTGTACATAACCATAAATAGCGCCCGAGGTTACAACTATAAGATCATTCAAACCATCACCTGAAAAATCTGCGATGATTATGGGTGCACATGGAGCACCCGGCATCAAGAACGATGCCAGCCTGCTACCATCTGGATGAAGTACAACAGCCTCCATTTCACCGGCCGACAAGATGGCGTCGGGTTGGGCATCTCTTCGTAAAGGTAGCGCAGCAAGCGTCGGCACAATCTTATCAGCAGCCGTACCTGAAGGTGTTTGATGATTTGCCCAGGATGCTCCCGTGACTATTTGCCACATACGCCTGGATTCTTGATCATGCCCAGATTTTATGCTGAATGAAGTAACCTGTAAACGAGCACTTGAATTAATAGAGTTCACGTTATAACTTGTACTGGTTTTATGCCTGTAATCCAAGGGTTGGATATACTGGTCATGTTAAATTTGTCAGAAGAGTTTTTATTTTAAATCTTAACGCATACCTGCACAGTAATGTCTAAACAAACACAAAGCATCTCGCGACGCGTAAAGAGCCCACACCTCCAAATGGACATATATGGCAAGGGGCAGCTTCAGCATCTTTTAGCGTGTGTGCTGAAAGAACATGCTGCGACCAATTTGATGGATTTCAGGGATTTCAGGACGTAAAGGTAAGGGCTTACCTCCCCTCGACTAGTGAGGAAAATCACATCTCCAAAGTTTCCCTTTCTATGTCGGTGTCCATCTTTTCTCGGAATGAGAATAGGTGTTGCGACCTCCAAAGGGGCTGTGTTGGTTGTACGTCCCCAAGCACGACCAAAGTCTCCTGGCTGGAAGCTATTAAATGGAGAATGTCTACAGATAGAACCGTTGAACAGGGTTTCTCGAACTGGTACTCCGGAAGTAGCAACAGCCCAGCATGGCTTCACGGCCTCCATCATTCCAGTGGGAATCATTCGTTCAGTTCCATGACCACCAAAAGCCTGAGAAGACAGGGAGAGAAATCATAACTAATTGTTGGGTTTTGGGTGAGGTAACCAAGAACAAACCACTCATAACTAATCATAGAACCAAATCATAACTAATTGTTAGGTACCTTTCAAATTTTCAATTTTCAATTCTGACGACAAGAATACTTACCCAAATCCAGACGAGCATCTGCTAGGTACAACCATTGTTAATGCATACCTGAACGTGATCCAGAACGCCATCTCCATTGACATCTGCATGCAATCCCCCAGAACCTAGTAGCAACTGGGGCACATGAGAGTCAGCCAGCGAAGGAAGTCTGCATGAGGCCAGATCTGAAAGCAAGGTCTGGATCGGAAACAAGAACTCGAGGGTAATAAACAAGAAGAATAATTCAATAATTGTCAGTGAATGATAGGAAAGAAATTAAGACTCTACCTTACAGACGGTCCTCCCACTTGCTATGTGAACCGCCTCAATACCCTCGCTAAGGTGAGCAACGACAACATTCGGCATCCACCAGTGATACGTGTGATTCGTGATGATTGGAACGTAAAGGTTTCTCTGCCATAGAGCACAGATATCTCAGCGTTCTACATGCATTACATAGAGAATTGAGCAGGACTTGTTGAAATCCCCTCCATTGTGTACACTTTCCCAGACATTCCACTTCTCTCAAATTGCCTCTAAATTTGTTCAACCGAATCTTTATCCCGTTTTGGTACTGAAGATGGAATCCCTTACTAGCACACAACACAAGTCCTCTTCCAAAAGTTGACTTAAGATCCGATAAAGACTGAAACATCCACCAAACAGGTGTCAAACATTCAATCATCTTTCAGATAAAGGACGTACACTCTTAGGTTTTGTCGCCAAAGCAAAGTCAGTCGCCTTCCCCAAGCCCTCAATGACTTTATTGGTCAAGTCTTGGCCAGGAACACTTTTCGCCTCTGGTTTCTGAGAGGGGTGTGCGTTCGCTTTACCAGTTTGCTTCTTGACAGTCTTGCGCTTATGCTTCCGGAAATTAGATAACTGGAAATGTGTGTCCTCCCTTCTTTCCTGCAGCAATTACAAGCAAACAAGTTGACATAATTGTACAAGTCCGGTGTTAGATTGGACGTTTCACACTGCTATCTCAGGATGTGCAGCCCGACGAAAGTCTGGGGACTTTGCATCTGATTCCAGATTTATTTTTTGCATTATATTCAACCGGGCCGGTCACTAACTAGGTTAATCGTATGAGGATTTATTAGGTAGATGCAACATACCCAGCGATGAGGCATGACACTGAGGACTGATTCTCTGAACTCCCTGCACTCCACCTGCGATGTAAAATCGAAAACTCAGTTAACAAATTTCCGAGTTATGTCTCTAGTCACTGATCTAGATGACGACGCGATAATCAGCCTTAATCAACTGGAGCTCATTAACTACGACAAAAATCAATCGACTTTGTGCTCACAGGAGCCACGAAAGTATCGGGAGATAGCAATAAACTGCAGGTTACCCTAGCAGAGTGAGGGCACCGAGAAAATGCACTTTAAGTCGCTCAACAATGTGATTGCAGTCATAGTAAGAAAGCGTCAAACAAGTTCCCTAAAAGTAAACGTGCTGCAGACGTGTTGCTTAACAGCAGCACTACAAGAAAGGGTCAACGGACTTGTTATACCTCACCCATGTGTCGAGCATTGAGAGAACTTGCGTCCAGCTTGTAGTTGTGTTGTGGAATGACCTCGTTTATACCAGTTGGAACGCGATGAAAATCCTGTGCTCATAGTTCGGGACATAACTCATCTTAGACGCTGATCTCCGTTGACTGGTTTCAAAACAGAATCGGCGGTTGTACTCCAAAACAAGTCAGCTAAGACAATAGTTTGCTTCCTCAACGTGTCTTTAGATAATAATGATTTGAGTTTAGAGATTACCTCACTCCTGTGACTCCATCGTTTCTGGCCAGTGTAACCAGCGTAGGCATAGTACGAAAAGTGGCGAGTCTTATCCCAGCTCTTCCCTGCATTTACATCTTCTACGTCCTGCCAGCAGGCAGTAATCAAACTTCATCTGTTAATTACCTGATTTATCCCGTCCTCACTTTTAGATCCTAATCCTAGAACTTCGTATCTGCTGAATAACACACCGAAAGAGAGCCACCTCTTGTTCCGCAATTATAAAAGCACAAATGTTCATTCCAGTGTTAGTAGGATGACTTGCAACAAATTTCTACTTCATCCATCTCCCTTTGTGCTTCACTGCAGAAAACGAACAAATTGCTGAAATAACATTATTGCCCCTAAGCTAGCAATCTTACTTCTGAGTTGCCAGCAGCATGACGATGACGCTCTGCCTCTTTCTCTGCAATCAATTCTTCCTCAAATGGATCCAGATGCAACTGCGGTTAATCCCACATATGCATTAGACAACCCTTTAAAAATCTCTAAACAAGTGTGCATCAGAAGTTTCCTACTTACTAACTACATTGTTTCCACTGATCAACCTCACCACTCGTTAAATTTTGAACACTGATAGGGACTGTGACATACTGAACATCAATAAGTGCACCAGTGATGTCTATCTGATAAAATAGCTACTCAGTTACCTGCGGTTGCACCTCCATGCTGCCACCCACGATGACGAGTCCTGAATCACTGTGTCTCAAAGTGTAGTTGGTAACAAGAATAGCTATCTCTTTATGATGTGCAGCATGAGGAAAATCCTCCTGATTTACAAGATAGAAAGGAACGAGTAAGCCCATATTTCGATGTAAAGACGGCTGGAAATCTTGGAGATCGGGTTTCTGACTGTAGACCCTTTAGACAAATCCCTGCATGCAGACCTAGGTTCCCCGCTGGACATCTATTGGCAGCATCAGTGCTTTCTTCCAGATATGTTTTAAATGAAGTGCCTGGACGTGGAGAGGAGTATCAGCAGGAGGCAAGAAATTCTTGTTTACTTATATGCCTTTTCCTCTGCCTTCTTCTCTTCATCCTAGATGGAGGGGATCTTATTTTCTATAAGCTGACCTCAGAATCTATTAGCCTATCTATGCAGGCCCTACGAAGATATTAGAAAGATTAATTTACCCGAACATCATTCTCCCATAGTTTCTTCAAGTTGTGGTCAAAACATAGGATGGACCAGCCAGCAGTTACAACGACAAGAACCTCCTTGCTTGTTTCCCCAGGCCTCAGATGCCGAGTCACAACTCCCGTGGCCATTGCCACAGGTCTTCTCCCGGCTGATACTCGAACTCTTTCTGGCAGGAGTGAAACCTCTGCTTTCAGACGAGCTTCGACAAAATTGTCATCTCCCTTTGAGTAATGAGGCTCCAGAATCTGTTCACAAATGATGGAATTTGAGGTGAGTTGGGATCGTGCTCTGAAACACTACACGGGATAAAATCTAGCGGTGACCACCATCCTCTCCTGGAGGCCACAGCTGAATCCAAGTTCTAGCAGCAACTTTGAATATCATCCTTCATAACAGCGCTAAACTTTGGATATGCGCATTGAAAGTAGCAGACCTGTATCTTGAAATCATGGGTGGCAACAAGGATCTCCTTACGTCCGTCTCCATTGAGATCGGTTACGATTGGTGGTGGCAGCCGCTCCGATTCATGCTTAATAGGATAGGAGTCATCTAAAGAGTGAAACCATGCTTCTCGGAAAGAAAAGCCCCCTTCATGCTGCAAAACATGGGGACATCTGTCAGAACATTTCTGTGACCCCGTGACAAAGGATACTATTACAGAACTTGAACTCAATAACGCATTCAAGGAGGTATGAAAATCAGCACCTGAAGAGAGAAGAAGATGGCAAATGCACACAGAATCAGGATCGCCAAATCCCTCCGCCTCATTTCTGTTGACTTATGTATCAACCACTGAGCGGGTTTACACTTGACTGCATGCCACTCCCGACAGCAGACCTAAAAACCACAGCGGAGAATAATACTGTCATTCTACTAATAAACCTTCAGCCATGAGCTTACCCACACGGATCCTCCCACACGGATCCTCTTCGGAGTCGTCAGTACCTCAAGCGGTTCTTAGGATAAAAACAGCTTCTTATCCAACATCCTGATACCAGCATTCCTATCTCTCCTCTCCTTTGCACCCGTCTACAGTCATTTCCAGATGACTAGAAATGCCTATCCAGTATCTCAAGAGAAAATGGAACATGAACCTCAACACTCAGTTGATCTAGTGAAGCTTCCAAGCTACCCTCGGCTTTATCAAATCTGCAAGAAAATGGTTCGCGCAGCCTCCAAGCATCGTATTTTTTTCAATGTAGCTAAACCTCAATTACAAGAAACTCAAAATACGACTGGTGAGAGTGTACGCAGAGGTTAGAACAGAGCACTACTTCGCACCATCAAATCGACTGCACGAGCTCTAATCAGAACCTATCCAAGTAAAAGGCGTCCAGATTTAAACAGGGGCTGAAAGTACTCAGCAATTCTTTCATCGGGTAATCCATGCGTAGTCCCAATTACCCTCTAAATAAATTAAATAAAAGATCCTCTCTGCAATCACAATCGGAAAATAACCCCTTTACAGTAACTAAACCACTTAAAGACGTCTCTGCAGAAGAAAACATTCTAAATCTATCCGTAGAATTGCAGAATGACACACTCCTGTTGGCGACAGGCCAACACCACAAATCTTGCAGACTACCATAAAACACTGAAGCGAGTCAATCTCTATCTATGAAGGATCGGCAACCGTTCGGCATCTTGAAACTACCAAAATATTCGAGGCTCACTTACGAGCAACCATCAGATCGCCTACTCCAATCCCTCCATAAACAGCAGCTCCTGACAGACAAGCATGCAATTCAACCTCTTCGATACACAGGATCATCCACTGCTAAAACTTCATCTCAATTCGAGCTCAAGCGAAAATCGTTGCACGGGCACTTACCACAGTTTCGCGGAAAAGAAAGATTGGAGCTCCGTCTGTAGCTCCTGCTGAAGAGAAAGCGCGACCAAGGCCGGCCTTCCGGACATGAAAACCTCTTCGTAAGTATCTCGATGATTACTCCCCTAAGTTCCCTAAGTCGCGTTTGACTAAGAGAAAGGGAACTCGAGACAACTTCAACTACGCATAAACCGATCTCCTCTAATTAGTAATTAACCACATCCCCACGTGAATAATATCAGACGGCACTAAATATTCCTATTAAATACACATTTCACAAACATTTCTCCTTTTTCATCCGTTTGTCCATGAATTATTACTGGTACGTGGATATTTCCTATCTCTTCATGATCCTCATTGAAGGTATTAGTCAAATTCAGGACATATCAAGTTTCTTTCTTGATAGTCAAGTCCAATATACCCGCGTGGGTGTGCCAAATTAAAATCAGATTTACAGAGTCTATAATGAGTCTATGAGTCAGATGAAACCTTTCATATATAGTGTGAGTATTGCATTAACCACCGATGGAGGCAATCAAATCTATCTATTTGATTTATGGACTTATAAAACTAGATACATTTATAAGAGCTAGAAAAGGCAAATAAAGTCTTCCTATTAAGGAAAAAAGAGCGACCACGTAGAAAACTTGATGGGAAGACCCCATCAAGCCGTACCAGGGTGAGAAGAAAAAAGGTAAAGTGGTGCTTAGTTGATAAGAGTTGGTCATATTTGGTTTATGAATTCATAAAACTAGATCCATTAGTATGAACGAAAGAAGGCGACCCGTGTAGAAAAAACTAAGGATGGGAAGATCCCATCAAGCCTTACAAGGGAGAGACACAAAAGGTAAAATGGGGCTAAGCCCCAATAGAGTCTATATGAGAAATCTGCACTACCGCACCTAAGATATCCAAGCTTTGCAAGTAGTACAGTCTACACACAACTGGAGCATCCGAAGAAACATCGCCTAATGTAATTGTAATTGCTCTCCTATGGATTGCACTAGCCACTGCACTCTGTAGAGCAATGGACACACGCTGTCTAAAATATGCTACAAAGTATGAGAGTGAAAGTGGTGCACTCGGCGCCTAACATGATAAGCTCTTGCGTACTCCTTGACAAATGTGTCAAATGGTGTGTCCATCGCTCCATATAACTCCAAGGCTAGAGGAACAAACAGGTGACCTCATTGCATGCCCCTATACTTTGAGACCTTGCAACTTGTTGCTGCACTCGCCGCCCATCCAAGGGGATGGGTAATCACTCCTTCCCAAATTGTATCCCGCGTACAGTCAGTATCCACGACATTTGCTACTATCACCCGATCATCTTGGACCAAGTATAAGTCTGCCCTGACACGTGTCGTCTGCAAAGCATATGAACGCTCCTTCCAAGCCAAATATCCACTGTCTCATACCATAGCAAACACTATGTCCCTAATAGCATCATGGGTAGTTATACTTTGTCCTCCAAAAGGACATGGTATCATGTGGACCGCTATTGCATCTAGTGTAGAACCACACTCACAAGTGAGTAATGAAGATGTTGATGGGTGGACAAAACCTAAGCAAAACCTCATCGTTGTAGAGAAAGTAGTTGGTGCGAGTTGGAATGCCCTTATGCACAGTCAAGCTAGGATCCAAGAGCATGCACCCTTGCCAGAGCAAGAGCAAAGATGAGCTCTACTAGCTTGAGGAATGGAGGAGCCAACTAAGAGAGAATGTAGCGTATGCTCACATTGTCGCTCCATCAACAAAGACTGTAAACCTCTAGTCCAATTTGACAATAGTGAAGCAAAAGATGGAAAATCCTCTCATGCCCATGGGGATAGACTATCTCTCATCTACCACAATAACATCTGGAGAGAAAAGGATCCTCCTTCCACCTCTATCACATAAGTTTCCAAAATCAGCCTATCAACAACCACAAAATGAGAGGAAAGTAGTGGTGCCAAGAGAGCCCAACTACCCAAGAATGCTATAGGTGTTGTTTCCTCCATAGATAGCAAGCCAACCCCTCCACATGAGATGGGTAGGGCCATCTGTCCATGTGCCAAATCCCTTGTCACACACTCAAATATCCTTGGTCCAATAATATCACCAAAGACACCCATAATCCTCCTATCATAATCCTCCTATGCTCTCAAACGTGATAAGAAGGACGGTGAGGGAGGAATTGAACGGATGAGGTAGGATGGTCAACGAGCAATACTGGAGGAGAGTATACCAAATGTCACCTACAGATCTCTTAGTAATAGAAGGTCATCCACATGGAGAACATCCTTTGTAAGTGCAATGTCTAAGAAGCATTTCGCGCCCCTAGATATTCTCTACCTACCTACATGTGTCGGTTTTGGGTACAGGTACCCACTTGTTTAAGGTCATTCGAGCTTTTCTTGGGAGTGTGGCATTAATTACTTCAGCACCGTTTGACAAAATCCCCCGATCCTATTGGCATTCCAAGAACATGAAGTTCATCTATGGATGTGATACACCCCTTTGGAAGCTCAAGGTGAGGAGGGATACCTAAAGGGGACCATGCCCTGCACTTTGACACCTTGACTCTCAAGTCTACTAGATGTAGCTCAATAGTCAAGTAGTCAAAGGCCTCCCTAATCTGATCTACAGGGCCTACGATATGTGTATCATCTGCACAACTTGGCATGGCCAAAGTAGTAGATAAGAGAGTTCTAAAGTGAGCCATGGAAAATAAAGGTCCTCCCAAAGGATCTCCTTGACATGTACCAATAGTTGACTCCAAGATGGTGATTCCTTCTTGTGAACCACCGTGTTGGTAGTAAAGGGAAGCATGAGAGCCATAAAAAGACCATACAAAAGGAATGAGACTCGCCAAGGATCCACCAGCCTCACTAAGATCTCTAAAGATGGATGCTCGTGAGACGCTATTAAAAGTATTCTCAACATCCACTTGTAGGACAACCCACTCTGGATGGATATCTAGGAGTGCCCTAATGCCTAAAGATATAGCCTCACATCCTCCAGGTGTAGCTACTCCAAACTGATGTGGACTGAGGTGCTATCAAAAGTGAGAACAACGTTGAAGGACAATAGTATGACTGACCAAACACAAAAAGATCTCTCCAATTAGTCTAATGCCCCTCGTGTCCTTCTCCATCATGAGAAGTCGACTAGCACCTAACACCAAACTAAGAAACATAGGAATGTCTACTCTTGCTATTGCTACAGCCACCTAAAACAACTTGGTAAAACCACTAGAAGGATCATCTGCTTGAAAGCAATCTCTAAGGTACTCATAAACCATCCTTGACAAGCCTCCTAAGGAAAGGTGAGGAGTAGTGCACAATGCTTGTGCAAATAGTGACCTATCAAGACATAAAGGCTACTTAGGTTGATAATCTAAGACCTCAGGGGTAATCCCTCTACTGCTATATGATGTAGTGAGCATAAGGAAGAGACAATCTCATCAATAGGGTTCACCATAGACAAAGGGTGTAGCGCTTGTGCTACTCTACTAAACTCTCTTGCCTGACCCAATGTCCTACACCATCTCCCCAGTAAAATTAGACATGCTTTTTGCTTACCACTTGATGGATTGGCTTGTGATCCCATGGAGTAGTTAGCATGGTTCTTATTTCTCTTATTCTCATGATGGTGTCTTTGCTATACTAGAAGAAGTATGGGAAGTGCAAAGAAGATTGGTTGCTAGATTTCATAGATTCCAGGCAAGGGATTGGACTACCCTATAGGAGGAGTATATATGTGTTGCACATCATAAGAAACAAGTTCAACCACATGATACTACAAATTCCACTTAATAATGATGGTGTAGGATGTTGGCTCAAGCATGAGAGTATAGTAGAGCATTGCAAGCCCTCCATCCTTTGTCTATGGCTAGTCCTATTGATGAGACTATCCCTTCCTTATGCTTATTAAATCTTGTTGTAGGAAAGGGAGTACCACTATAAGTCTTAGACTAGCAACATGAGCAATTTTTATATATTGATAGATAGCTTTTGCATAGGAGTTGTGTACCACCCCATGCCTCTCTTTAGGAGGTCTATCATGGATGGTCTATGAGCATCTAAGAGATTAATTTCAGCCACATGATCTTCTAGTGGTTTTACCGAGCTCTTTTAGGTGGTTGTAGCAATAGTGACGGGGGAGATTTAGTTAGTCAAGTGTACCTCAATTAGTCAAGTATTAGGGTGCTAGTCTGCTTCTTGCAAAGGAAAAGGGCACAAGAAGCATTAGATAGATTGCTATAGGGGATATCTTTTTGCATCTTGTTAGCCGTACATTGTCTTTAAGCATCATTCTAACTTTTGACAACACCCCAATCCACATCAGTTTGGGCGTTGCTACACCTAGAGGTTGTGAGGCTATATCTTTAGGTATTAGAGCACTCTTAGATATCCATTCAAAGTGCTTTGTTCTATGGGTAGATGTTGAGAACACTTTTAATGTCTCATTGCATCCATCTTTAGAGAGCTTAAGGAGGCCGGTGGATCCTTGGCAAGTCTTATTCCTTTTGCGCAATCTTTCTACAACTCTCTTTCTTCTCCTTACAAGCATAGCTTCTCATAACAAGGAGTCATTGTCTTGGAGTTGGTTGTTGTACACAATAGAGAGATCCTTTAGGGGGACTTTTATTTGTCATGGCTCACTATAGAGCACTCTTACCTAGCACTATCACGCCATTTGTAGTGTTGCATCTAGATTGCTCGGACACTAGAGTTGCAGTGATAATAGTTAGAGTTATTTCAGCAGTTTCTCAGAGACTACTTTCCAACGGTCAGATTTTGTGTTTGGGGTACTAACTTCATGGCCTACCATCACTTTGCACCATTTGCACCGTCGAGTGTGCCATCAGCGGGACCGTTAGGGTTCAGATCTAGCTCAAGTCCAAGGAGTATACTTTCGAAGTGCAGCTCCAAAGAGCTCACTTCTTTGATGTTGAGCCTTTGAGTTCCAGGCTATGGTGTACACAGGCTGGCAAGCGTCACCTAGATTCTCTATGCTAGAGTGGGTGTGGCTTGACTATAATCAGTGCCCAATTGTTGGTAGTTTATAGAGTGACAGATCAAGTATTGATATGAGTTGAGTTGAGTTGAGAGTGGTAAACAATCTGATTTGATTGTGGCACTTTATAGTTTATGTATGACTTATGTGTGAGTTGTGCTTCTATAGTGTATGATGTTGACAGTGATGTATGTTGTGTAGCAATGTATATACGCACGACAACACATTGGTTATGCCAAGTTATGTTTTTCACTCTTTGGTAGATGATACACACATCATGAGCCATGTAGATCGGATTAGGCAAGCCTTTGATCACTTGACTATTGAGCTTCATTCTTGTAAGCTTGAGAGTCAAGGTGTTAAAGTGTAGAGCATGGTCCCATTTAGGTATTTCCACTCACTTCCAACTTTCAGAGGGTATATCACATCTACTTATGGCCTATGTATTATTGGAGTGCCAATAAGATCCAAGGATTTTGTCACACGCTTCCTAGATGCAGCTCTTGCAAAGAATATTCTTGATATAGATTACTCTCCTCTATTAATAGATCCATATGTGGCATTTGGTATACTCTCCTCTAATATTGCTCAACAAATGATCTAACTTCTTTGCATGGTTCTCCTTTCTATGACCTTCTTATCATGTTTGAGAGCTTGATAGGAGGATTATGGGTATCTTTGGTCATATCATCAGACCAAGGACATTTGAGTGTGTGATAAGGAATTTTTCATGTAGAAAAACATCTTTACCAATCTTGTGTGGAGAGGTAGGCCTACTATCTATGGAGGAGACAACATCTACAACATTTTTGGGTAGTTGGGCTCTCTCAGCACCTCTACTTTCCTCTCATTTTGTGATTGTTGATAGGCTAGTCTTGGAGACATTTGAGAACAAGATGGAAGAGTGATATTTTCCTCTCCAAGTGTTATTATGGAAAATGAGAGATGATATATCTCTATAGGTACAAGAGGAATTTCCATCCTTTGCTTCCCTACCATTAGATTTGACCAAAGGTTTGCAATCTTCCTTGATGGAACAATAGTTTCAACATACATTACATTCTCTCTTAATTGACTCATCCATTCCTCATGCTACTAGAACACATCTTTTCTCTTGCTCTTGGAAGGGTGTAGGCTCTTGGATCCTAGTTTAAGATGCATTAGAGCATTTTGACTCACACAAGCTACTTTCTCTACAATGATGAGGTTATGTCTAGGTTTGTTCCACCCATCTACATCTTCATTACTCACTTATGAGTGGTGGTTCTACACTAGATGCAAAAATGGTCCATATGACATTGTGTCCTTTGGAGAGCAAAGGATAAATACTCATGATGCTATGAGTGATATAGTGTTTGCCATGGCATGAGAGAGTGGATACCTTGCTTGGAGGGAGTGTTGGTATGGTTTGCAAATGACGTACTTATACTTATACTTGGTCCAAGATTATCAAGTGACAATAATGGATATTTTGGTTATGGATCCTACATATGATGCAGTGTTTGAGAGAGTGATCCACCCATCTTCTTGGATGGGCAGGAAGCGGAGCGGCAATAGCCAAGTTATCTAAGTATAGGAGTATACAATGCAATCACTTCTTTGTTCCGATAGTCTTGGAGTTACATGGAGCAATGGACATGGCATTTGATACATTTGTCATAGAGTGCACAAGAGCTTGTCATTCTAGACGTCAAGGAGTATTACTCTCACTTTCATATTTCAGATAGTGGGTGTCTATTGTTCTACATAGAGCATTGATTGGTACAATCCATAGGAGAGCAATCATACAAGGTGATGCTTTTTTGGATGCTCTTGTCATTTATAGACCATAGGACTTGCATAGCTCAAATATCCTAGGTGTTGTAGTGCAAATTCCTCTTATTTATATTATTGGAGCTTAGTCCTATTTTATCACTTTTCCTTTTCCTTGGAAGGCTTGATGGGATCTTCCCATCCTACTTGTTTCTAGAGCAGTTGCACTCTACTCTTGCTCTCTTAAATACTATCATATGCCATTTTGATCTAGAAATTTCTTGATAGTGTGTTGGAGCATTATGGTAGTCCTCTTGGAATATCTCCACAAGTCAATTGCAGAAGTGACAAACTAGGCTCGTTTCTCTCTTGACCAAGAGATGGGAGTACAAAGTTGTAATACCAAGAGCTAGCCATATGATCTAGATGTGAAATTTGGTTTGGTAACATCTAGAATGATGTTATACATGATGGTTAAAATAGATTAGATAGAAGTATCACCAAAAGAGTACTTCTCCTAATAGGGCAAAAACCAAAATAGACTTGAGAACCTTAGAACCAATAGCTAGACATATGATTTAAAGGTGAGAATTGGTTTGGTAACATCTGGAAGGATATTACACATGATGGACTAAACAGATCAGAAAGATGCATCACCAAAAGGGGACTTCTACTAATAGAGTAGGAATCAAAATATGCCTGAAATCTTTGAAGGCAATTTCAGAGGCCTAAATGGATAAATTAGGCCTCAAAAATGTGCCAACCCCCCCCCCAACAGAGGAGAGGCTGGCCTTCCCTCCGCCATGCTTTTTCTCATCGAGATCTTTCCAACGGTACCTTACTCACGTGATTTTGAGATTCCTACAAGAAGATTCCCTAAAAGATTCCTTTGGTCAAAGCTTGTTTGACCAACCAGATAGGACCTAGACTAGACATGTAACCCATCCGAGTAAGTAATCCAAGGGTGGAGCTTGCTGACATGTCACCTATCTGTGTGCCTAATCCTATGGTGGAGCTTCCTTGGAGGAGATCCTCTTTGTCTATATAATAAAGAGAAGGTACTCCTTTGGGGCATCGAATGTTTGAGTGTGCAATCTGTGTTTTCTCTCTTCTCTTGTCCTTGGAGTATTACAATGGTATCAAAGTGAGTGTTTTAGTCCAAGAGAGTAGATCATCCCTCTTGGAATAGCATGAACTACTGAAATTGAGTAATTTGAGGTGGAGAACATAGAGAAATTGTGAGACTTAGGAAGGACTTTAGAGAGTGGATGGGATGGATGCATCAGGAGGACAATTTCCCACACCTAGCTTTCCATTCTCAAATCCATTCCATATCAAGGTTATGTACATCCAACTTGAGCAGATGAGGGTATCGCTAGTTTATCACTTTGGTGCAGAATTTAGGGACAGAGTGATGAACTCACCAAACTCGATGATTCTACTTGTGGTGATATATGATAGAGAGTGGGATTTGACAATCTACATTCTATTATGATATAATGGATATGAATGTTCCAAATCTTCTCCCTTTCAACACTCATGTGACAACCCGGCAAATATCACTTTTGTGGTAATCGTGTAAGTAAAGTTTGTTCCCGCAGAGATACAAGTCAGAATTGGTCAAATACGAAGTCAAACAGTAATACTTGCAGTTCTTCTTGGTTGCATCTTTAATCTCTCAGGTAGAAACCACACCCAGAAGAGAGTAACAAGCACTGACTCGCAATCTTGTCACAAATTAGCACTCCTTAATCACAACTCCATCAATTCTTTCCAAACAATCTTGATTGTGATGATTTAGGCTCTCCCCAAAATGGCACTTCACTGCAAAACAACTTTGCCTCAGAATTGTGTTCCACCCCTCCACTGAAGGCACAACTTCCTCGATCAAAATTGCTTCACATCAACTTCGCACTGCACTCACAAATGCAAAATATTACCAACACTGCAATTCCTCTCAGATCTGTCAAGGCATTGCTTCGATTGCACTTTACTCAGGATCAAACACATAGAATGAAGATCAAGGCTACGGAATCCAACGTCCAACAAGCACACTGACTTGCCCTTCAAATTTCTCCACACGCTCACAATTACAAACACAAACACAAAGTTGATACTTGGAATCAAGCTTAAGCAACAAGCACTACTTCACAACACTTCGCTTTATCTATTCTTAGAAATAATGAGCACTGAACAACAATTCCCTACAAATGCCACTCTTAAATAGTGAAGCAATCAACATTTATCTTCCTAATGCACCTCTTCTTGATGTCTTTACAAACCTATAGATCTGAAATGACAATGCACCTCTTCATATTTGCCTATTCAAATCTCAAATTGGTTTCTAATCCGATCCGATGTCTACTTCTTCCTCGGCTTTCAAACCCGAACCCAAAGTAATTGTACTTCCTACTACTCTGTCCTCGGGTTTCATAACTCCTACATCTTCTACCAGATCTAATAGTTCTCTTTCTTGATCTGATATTTCACTAGTGGGTAATCTATCTAACTCCTTATCTGCCGACCCACTCTTCTCTAATGTCTCTAATGGTAACTCTGAAGACATCTGCACTCCTACCTCATCTACTTTGGGTTTGGCTCTAACATCTTTCTGAAGTTTATCTATCTCCAATTTCACTAGATCTAATCTAATTGTGATTTTTTCTTTGACTTCTAAGATCTTCCTATCTACACAAGTTCTGAGACTAATCAACAGCGCATTCAAATCTATATCCTTCACTTGTCTCCTCCTCGTCTCCTGCACCAACAACTTCAACTCATGCAACCTTGTCTCTTCAATCCAAATATTGGCTTCTATACTCAGCATCGCATTCATCTTGATCTCCTTCAATGGCTCCAATCTCATCTTCCTTTCACGCTCTCGATTTGCAAGCCAATCTTCTCTATTCATTGCCAACGCTGCTTCAAACTTGGCTTTCATAGTTTCTTTTTCCTTCTCCTTCTGCACAATCTTCTCCTCTTGATAAAGAAGTAACTCTTGTAATCTCTCTTCTTCCCTATATCTTATTGTCAACTCCCGCTGCCACAATTGCTTCTTTTCTTCTACACTCTCCATCACTCTATCGAGTTCTTGTTCCTTTGCTGCTACCCTTGCTATAGCATGGATGATTTCTAGTCTTGAATCAGCGAACTACTGCTTCAAGATTTTGTACTCTGCTACTTGTCTTTTCGTTGCTAGGTCACTCTTCTTCACAAGTTCTTCTTGATACCTCGCTTCTCTCTTCAAGTCTCAATAACTTGATTCTATACTTCTGCCTCCCCTTGCAATACTTCTCTTTCCTCCTTGCCTTGGGTTATACTCTTCTTCAACTCCAAGTTCTCTTCTTCCAATCTCGCCAAAACCTGCAACACAATCTTCACTTCCGGATACATCGATTGCATCTCCTTCTTCATGTGCTCCAACTTCACCAACAACGAGCACACAATTTCTCGCAGGTACTCCACTCCATCACTCGCAACTACTTCCCTCTGCGTAGAAATCTCCTCTCTTACCTCTTCTTCTCCCAATACTCACCTTCTTCTCTACAATCGTCGTATTGGAATAGACGCTTCACTTCCCGAGCTAGCATTCACTTCTTCCTTTGCCTTACTCGGACCCACTTCACACTTTGCCTTGCATCTTGACCAAACTCCTCTTTGAATTGTGAACTTCTTCTCCTCTAGCTTGGGTATCTCGTCCTCCAACTTCGCATTATGTTCTTCTTCGAGCTCCACCCAAACTTCTTCTTCTTCTTCTTCTGCAACAAGCACCAACATCATCTCCCCACCTTCATCACTCTCACTACTCGTATCTCCACTTTGCAGCGTGAGCTTCGGTTCCTCTTCATGTTTCAAATCTTTGGACTTGCACTTGGCTTTGCCTTCCAAGTCTTTGTCTTCTGATGCAATCACCACCATGCCTCTCCTCGGGTTTCCTCTTTTGGTCTTCCGAGGTCTTGTCTTCTCTTCGGTTTCTCCTTGCCGACTCTGCTTCTTCGACTTCGGAGTACTTACCTCTATCTCCATGCTCTTGCCCGTCTTTGCATAGTACTCATCCGTGCTTTGGATTTGAAGAATGTACTGCTGCTCCTCTGCGTCGACCTCTCTTCTCAAGTCGGGATGGAAGTGAGACACCATTCTGTTGCGCTCTGCCAAATTGAGCAAATTCAACCCGAGGTAGAAATGTGCTGCAAATGGCACAATGTAGTGTGGAGGCGACTTATCCCGCAAATTCCACACCATTTGTCTTGTCCTCCCATGGAAGCACCTCGCCCAATTGATAGGTTCTCCTACAAACATCTTATGGAAGAACACCGCTTGGTGTTTCATCACATAAGTCATTCTCTCCGGCTTTAGGATTGCCATGAGAGCACTCACGATCCCTCTCTTCACTGGATCTTTATAACTCTCAACCTTATACCCATTCTTTGTTCTCTTCGAGGAGAAAGCATCCCTCACTTCTTGGGTTTCTTCTGCTACTTCTCCCTTCCCCAAGAATGTGGCACCTTGCTCCGTGCATGCCTCTCTCCCGAGCACTAATCTCCAATCTGACTCTGTCTAGCGAGCCAGATTTCCTCTCTTCCCCACTTCCTTGGGGCCATCAAGACACTTACTCTTGATTATCTTGGTCATGAAACCGAGAAAACTCACATTCCAATTCCATGCCAAGAATGTGATCCAAAGTTGGCTCAAGACTTCAATTCTTGTGCTCATATCTAACCTCCAAATTGCATGATTTCTCACTATGAATTTGGAGTTCTTCTTTCCTCCTCCCATCTCTCATGCTTTCTCACTGTCTCTTGGTTTCACTCTCTCGAATTCCCTCTACACACTAGCACATCTTCAACTCTACTTCCCTTCCCACGATCATCTGCAAGACGACTTCTCAATGGCAAAGGAAAATTGCTCGACATTGCTTTGTTGTTAGCCCAATTTTTATAGAGTCACACCTTCTTTGTCTCTCTTCAATTTGAGTTTCTACCGAGAAATCACACCTCTTGCATGCGCTTGTCACTGTCAATTGTACTTCACGCGTATGGGCCGCCAGTTTTGAACGGTCCCTTCTTGAATTTCTCACCCCAAAGAAAGGTTGTTACACTATCTTTGCCTTGGGTTGAGCTCCCCTTGATACAAAGACTCCTTAATTTGGGTTGTATGCTGACAGGGCAAATCTGAGTACTTTGCCTTATGACCCGAAGCCACGTTACCTCGGGTTTCATCCCAAAGACTCTTTTCTTTGCCTTCTTTGGCCATACATGCGCAATCTGACTTCTCTATACACTTCTTCTTCTCCATTTTGAAAAAAACAAAAAATGTGGGTACCACATACCTCCTCCCTCAAATGTGAGCGTCCCCGCGAACATAGACCTCAGGTGTCTTAGAGACTTCCGAGTCTATGGTCCAATATCTCCAAACTCTCCACCCGTTTACTAGAGTGGCAAAAGGATTGCCCTCCAGGTCTACAAGCTGCATAGACCCATTTTCATAAAGATGAAGAACTTGATAGGGCCCCATCCATCTCAAATGCAACTTTCCTAGAAAAAATATTTGGTGATTGTCATATAACAAAACCAAATCTCCTTCACGTACAGCCATAGGCTTGATATGCTTATCATGCCTGACTTTCCTTTGTGCTTGTACTTCCTTCATGGTTTGTATTGCATCGTCTCTTTTCTCTTCTAACCACATTAGTTGATAGATCCAAAGATCTTGACTTTCTTACTCCGACAGTCATTCTTTGCAAAGAATCCGATATGTCGGTACTTCAAATTCAACTGGTAGTATGGGATGCAAGCCATATGTCAAGAAGTATGGAGTTTGTTTGGTTGTAATTTTTTTGTCATTCGATATGCCCACAACGCGGCTGGTAATTTTGTATCCCAATCATAGGCATAATTGACAGTCACCTTATTCAAAATTTTGCAAAGTAACCCATTTGCCTTTTCCATTAAGCCATTTGCTTTTGGGTTATAAGGAGTCATCTTTTGATGTTTAATCTAAAAGTACTTGGTTAACGCCTCCATTATAGAGTTCAAAAAATGTGTTCCTCGGTCACTGACCAATTCCAAAGGACACCCATATCGGGAGATGATGTTCCAAAAGAAAACTTCCGCTATAGTTTCGGCATCATCTCTACAAGTTGCTTCAACTTCGACCATCTTGGTAGCATAGTCAGTGCAAACCAAAATGTATTGCTTTCTTGTGACTTGAGTCACTGTGTGGTACACACATTTTTCATTTTTGACAAGTTTAGAAGAAGAAATGCATTGTTGAAACCAAATTGAAAGCAAATGGAGAAGAAATGAGTGCAAACTTGTGTTTTGATCAGACCCGAGGAAGTCAATTTTGTGTAAGAGGAAGAAGGGCTCGGTTTGGATCAGACCCGAAGAAGCTTACTTTGTGTCAAAGGAGGGAAAAACTCGGATCAGATGTTAAGGAGGGCAGACGCCAAAGGAGAAATAGAAGTTGCAGTTCAAGATTCTTGCGGGGGCCATATCTCAGTGATCACAACTCCAAATCAAGCGTGCTATATTTCGTTACAAGTGTCTTGTCCAGGGCTTTCTGTTGCCACCAAAATCGCAAAGTTTGGAGGTCTATAAAAGAAGTTACAAGCATTTGAAGTTTCTAGAGTAGATGTACTTTGGGTCAAAGTGTCTTCGGGTCAATGTGACTTTGGACTTCGTACTTAGGACTTTGGGTTTACATGACTTCGGGTCATGAGACTTTGCCTCAAGATGAAGATGACTAAATCCGAGGTAACCAGACCTCGGAGTGCAGTGAAGGTGACTTTGGGAATCTTGCGGGAAGCATCAGAGGAAGTTAGAGTAGAGAAAGAAGATAGTTAAGATACCCATGACTTCAATTTCAGTTCAGATTGAAGATGGAATAGAAATTGAAGGAGAAGTAACAGTAGTGAATAAACCCGAAGTGCAGGATCACACAGTAAGTGTCTTTGGGTTAGTAACATGAGTGATTAGGGGAAAGTGGATTACAAATTGAAGGTGTAGATAGTGTACCCATGCTTTCAATTACAATTGTTGACGATGATACAGTAGAATTAGCAAAAGAATTGATAGTAGTTAGACCCAAAGTAAGAGAGATAGGAGTGCAAGTGTCTTTGGATTTGACATTTGACACTTTAGAGAAGAGTGGGTCGAGAGATAGAGATTTAGAAGGCTTAACTATGATAGAAATTTCAAATCAGGAGAGAAATTGCTGGACTTGGTAGAAGAAGTAGAAGATCTGAAACCCAAGGAAAAGATAGTAGGAAGTAAGATTACTTCGGGTTCGGGTTTGAAAGCCGAGGAAGAAGTAGACATCGGATTGGATTAGTAACCGATTTGAGATTTGAATAGACAAATATGAAAGGTTGCATTGTCATTTTGGATCTGTAGGTTAGAAGAGTTGTTGTAGAACGGTATAGTTGTTAGAACTATCGATTGCTTCACTATTTAAGAGTGGCATTCACATAATTTCTGAGAATAGATAAAGCGAAGTGCTGTGAAGTAGTGCTTGTCGCTTGAGCTTGATTCCGAGTATCAACTTTGTGTTTATGTTTGTGAATGTGTGGAGAAATTCAAAGTGCAAGTTAGAGTGCTTGTTGGATGTTGGATTCCATAGCCTTGATCTTCATTTTGTGTGTTTGATCCTTAGTGAAGTGCAATCGAAGCAATGCCTTGACAGATCTGAGAGGAATTGTAGTGTTGGTAGTATTCTGCATTTGTGAGTGCAGTGCGAGGTTGATGTGAAGCAATTTTGATCAAGGAAGTTGTGCCTTCAGTGGAGGAGTGGAACACAATTCTGAGGCGAAGTCGTTTTGCAATGAAGTGCCATTTTCGGGAGAGCCTGAATCATCACAATCAAGATTGTTTGGAAAGATTTGATGGAGTTGTGATTAAGAAGTGTGAATTTGTGACAAGACTGCGAGTCAATGCTTGTTACTCTCTTCTGGGTGTGGTTTCTACCTGAGAGACTAAAGAAGAACTCAAGAAGAATTGAAATTGTTACTTTGCTTCGTATTTGGACATTTTTGACTCATATCTCTATGGGAATGAACTTTACTTACCTAATTACCGCAAAAGTGATATTTGCCGGGTTGTCACACATTGGTTGAATGGGACTCACAAAATCAATCCCCCATTTCACAAATGGGGCCAAAGGCAAAATTGGTCTCAAAGGCCATTGAGAAGTAGCCATAGGCTTCCCCATTCTTTGACAAGCATCACAGCTTTGGATATGAGCATGCACGTCTTTGTACATCGTAGGCCACCATTACCCTACCAAAAGAATCTTCTTTACAGTATTCTTCAGAGCATAGTGTCCTCCCGATGCTTCGGAGTGTAAAGATTCAATCACTCCTCCTACTTTGTATGACTCCAAGCATCACCGAAGTACTTCCTCTTTGCCCATCTTGAATAAAATGTTGTGTTTGAGCTGGTACGGCCCCATTCTCTTGAGAAAGACTGCCCTCTGCTCCGGGTCCATCCCGTCGGGACAATGGAGAGCATGCAGATAATGATATTCTATTGCATACCTTGTACTTTGCATTGCTAATAATTGATATAACTCTTTGTCAGGGAACCGATCGTCAATTTCATACTCTTGGTCTTGAGTTTCTAACCTGGACAGGAAGTCTGCATTCGAATGCAAAGCTCCTTCCTTACTTATATAGTATATGTGAATTCTTGTAACAACAAGATCCATCTTGCAATTTGCCTGGACAAAATTGCCTTCTTGACCAAATGTTGCAATGCGTAATGGTCAACATAGAAGACAAACTCGTATCCCAACAGGTAGTGGCAAAATTACTTGCAGGCGTACACCATCCCGAGTGCTTCTCTTTTAGTCGTCAAATAGTTCTTTTTAGAAATTGAAAGTTGTTGGCTGGCATAATACACCGGGTAGTCCTTCTTCTTCTTGTCCTTCTGACTTAAGATGACACCAATGGCCATGGACAAAGTGTCCACATATACATGAAAAGGGATGTCCCAATTCGGGGCCCTCATAACTGGTGCTTCAACCAACTTCTTCTTCAACACCTAGAAAGCTTCTTCTTGATTTGCTTCCCATAGATAGTCTTCGGATTTCTTCAGAAGCTTTGTAAGGGGTGCAGCAAGCACCACATAATTTGACACAAAGCGTTTGTAGTATCCAACATGTCCCAAGAAGGCTCTTAGCTCCCAGATGTTCTTTGGGGATTCCAAAGCTATGATTACTTTAACCTTCTTGACATCAACTTCAATACCTTGGCTTGACACCGATGCCCCAGAAGAATTCCCTCCTTCATTGTGAAGAAGCATTTCTTTGGGTGTAATGACAAGCTGGCAAAACAACACCTTTCAAAATTTTGGCAAAGGTAATCTAAATGTGCATCTCTTTGCCCAAACACACAAAAATCATCAATGAAGACTTCCACAAATTTGCATAGGAAATCTTTGAAGATTGAATTCATCACCCGCTGGAAAGTAGCGGGAGCATTACACAACCCAAAGGGCATTTGATTGTAAGCAAAGGTGCCCCAATTGGTCGTGAATGTGGTTTTATCCTTGTCCTCTTCTTGAATGGATACTTGATTGTACCTTGAAAATCCATCAAGAAAGCTATAACAAGGATGACCAGCTACTTGATCTAAAATTGTATCGGTAAAAGGCAAGAGATGATGATCCTTCCTTGTGACTGCGTTCAACTTACGTAAGTCTTGGCACACTCGGATCTTCCCTATTTTCTTCTTTGGGACAATGAAAATGGGAGAGACCCATTCACTGCTTAAGACAGGGAAGATGATTCTGGCCCCTAAGTACTTGTCAATTTCATCTTTCACCAAAAGCGAGTACTTCGGGTTCAGACGGTATTGTCTCTGCCAAACCGGAACCGCACCTTCAACCAAATCAATCCGCTGTTCTCCAAATTCTCATGGAATACCTGGCATTTGATCAATAGACCAGGCAAATACATCCTGGAATTCTATGAATGGTGTAGTGTATCTTGCCAACTCCTTCAAAGTGACTGTCTTTGAAAATTTTAAAATTTTACCTTTAGTCAATGCAACATCTTGACAGTCATTGCGGTTGATGACTCCTTCAACGTGGCTTACTCGGCTTAACCCGAGGCAAGCTGCCATCAAACTCCTTTCCTCCAAGTCAGGTTCACCCGAGGCGAGGTCATATGGATCTTCATCTTTGACATCCACCTCGTAGCATTCCAAATAGTTAACTTGGACTTTGTCTTTGGATTCGTCTGAGGATGAAGACGATGAGTCTTCAAATTTGTCCTCCTCTTTTGATGAACTTGTTTCCCCAAGATGGGGAACTTTCGTCCAACTCACAGTCACCAGCTTCTGATCTTCGGATGAAATGTCCTTGAATCTTAACTTCTGTTGATGCCAATCCACCACAACTTGGGCACTGTACAACTAGGGTCTTCCGATCAACAGAAGGTAACCAGTCTTTGTCACTGGTCCCAACACAATGTAATTCAACTTGAAGGGCACCCCTCCAATGATTGTGGTTATGTTTGATAGCATGCCCAAAGGCCGTCTCCTGGTTTGGTCTGCAAATTTCAAAACTCGGGGTGTTGGCTCAAACGTATGAAATTTGAGTCGATTTGCAATATCTTTGGTCATGACATTCACACCAAACCCCAAATCAATGGGTATCGATGTGATCATGCACCCTGCAATCTCCGCATCAACCTTGGAAGATCCCAGATCTTTCTAGTTCAATATGATAGATAGCGGGCAGGTCCTTCTTTGACATCGACCTCACCTTCTTAAGGGCCGAATTTAGCTGCTTCTTGTATAGCTTGTTGTCTTCCCACAATTGCTTGAATGTAACGTTGGCATTTGTGGCTGCCAAATCCGCTACAATATTGTATTGGGTACTCCTCCCGATTTGACCGTCTTCGCCTTTGGCTTCGGGTTCAAAGTCTCTCCATGTTCACCCGAGGCGAGGTCATATGGATCTTTGTCTTTGACATCCAACTCATAGCATTCCAAATAGTTAACTTGGACTTTGTCTTCGGATTTGTCTGAGGATGAAGACGATGAGTCTTTGAATTTGTCCTCCTCTTTTGATGAACTTGTTTCCCCGAGATGGGGAACTTTCGTCCAACTCACAGTCACCAGCTTCTGATCTTTGGATAAAATGTCCTTGAATCTTAACTTCTGCTCATGCCAATCCACCACAACTTGGGCATTGTACAACCAGGGTCTTCCAATCAACAGAGGGTAACCAGTCTTTGTCACTGGTTGCAACACAATGTAATTCAACTTGAAGTGCACTCCTCCAATGATCGTGGTTATGTTTGACAGCATGCCCAAAGGCCGTCTCCTGGTTTCGTCTGCAAATTTCAAAACTCGAGGTGTTGGCTCAAACGTATGATATCTGAGTCGATTTGCAGTATCTTTGATCATGACATTCACACCAGACCCCAAATCAATGGGTATCAATGTGATCATGCACCTTGCAATCTCTGCATCAACCTCAGAAGATCCCAGATCTTCTTATTCAATATGATAGATAGCAGGCAGGTCCTTCTTTGACATTGACCTCACCTTCTTAAGGGCCAAATTCAGCTGCTTCTTGTACAGCTTGTTGTCTTCCTACAATTGCTTGAATGTAACATTGGCATTTGTGGCTGCCAAATCCGCTACAATGTCGTATTGGGGTACTCCTCCCAATTTGACCGTCTTTGCCTTCGGCTTCGGGTTCAAAGTCTCTCCATGTTCACCTGAGGTGAGGTCATATGGATCTTTGTCTTCGACATCCACCTCGTAGCATTCCAAATTTTTAACTTGGACTTTGTCTTCGGATTTGTCTGAGGATGAAGACGATGAGTCTTCAAATTTGTCCTCCTCTTTTGAAAAACTTGTTCCCCCAATATGGGGAACTTTCGTCCAACTCACAGTCACCAGCTTCTGATCTTCGGATGAAATGTCCTTGAATCTTAACTTCTACTGATGCCAATCCACCACAACTTGGGCACTGTACAACCAAGGTCTTCCGATCAATAGAGGGTAACCAGTCTTTGTCACTGGTCGCAACACAATGTAATTCAACTTGAAGTGCACCCCTCCAATGATCATGGTTATGTTTGACAGCATGCCCAAAGGCCATCTCCTAGTTTGGTCTGCAAATTTCAAAACTCGGGGTGTTGGCTCAAACGTATGATATCTGAGTCGATTTGCAGTATCTTTGGTCATGCATTCACACCAGACCCCAAATCAATGTGATCATGCACCCTGCAATCTCCGCATCAACCTCAAGAGATCCTAGATCTTCTTATTCAATACGATAGATAGCGAGAAGGTCCTTCTTTGACATCAACCTCACCTTCTTAAGGGCCGAATTCAGCTGCTTCTTGTATAGCTTGTTGTCTTCCCACAATTGCTTGAATGTAACGTTGGCATTTGTGGCTGCCAAATCCGCTACAATGTCGTATTGGGGTACTCCTCCCAATTTGACCATCTTTGCCTTCGGCTTTGGGTTCAAAGTCTCTCCATGTTCACCCGAGGCGAGGTCATATGGATCTTTGTCTTCGACATCCACCTCGTAGCATTCCAATAAGTTAACTTGGACTTTGTCTTCGGATTTGTCTGAGGATGAAGACGATGAGTCTTTGAATTTGTCCTCCTCTTTTGAAAAACTTGTTTCCCCGAGATGGGGAACTTTTGTCCAACTCACAGTCACCAGCTTCTGATCTTCGGACAAAATGTCCTTGAATCTTAACTTCTGCTAATGCCAATCCACCACAACTTGGGCATTGTACAACCAGGGTCTTTCGATCAACAGAGGGTAACTAGTCTTTGTCACTGGTCGCAACACAATGTAATTCAACTAGAAGTGCACCCCTCCAATGATTGTGGTTATGTTTGACAGCATGCCCAAAGGCCATCTCCTGGTTTGGTCTGCAAATTTCAAAACTTGGGGTGTTGGCTCAAACATATGATACCCAAGTCAATTTACAGTATCTTTGGTCATGACATTCACACCAGACTCCAAATCAATGGGTATCAATGTGATCATGCACCCTGCAATCTCCACGTCAACCTCAGGAGATCCCAAATCTTCTTATTCAATACAATAGATAGTAGGCAGGTCCTTCTTTGACATCGACCTCACCTTCTTAAGGGCTGAATTCAGCTGCTTCTTGTATAGCTTGTTGTCTTCCCACAATTGCTTGAATGTAACGTTGGCATTTGTGGCTGCCAAATCTGCTACAATATTGTATGGGAGTACTCCTCCCAATTTGACCGTCTTCGCTTTTGGCTTTGGGTTCAAAGTTTCTCCATGTTCCCTTTTTACTTTGGGACGTTTCAAAATGGTGATGGGATTGCTAGTGGCCTTAACCCAAGGTTCCTCGGGTTGCCCCACCTCGGCTTGGATCAGACCCTTTACTTCGGATTGGATGTCCGCCAGAAGAATTGGAGACTTTGTCTTTGTCTCCACCTCCAAACTCAGTTCCCGAGTTCTAAGTAGTGCCTCCTTAAGTTCTTTCTGCAAGGCTTTAGTTTTGGCTTTGGAGAAGATCTTTTCCTCCTTGGCAGAAAGAATTGCCTTTGGGCGCAGTCTCTTTGTAACAACTCGGCAAAAATCACTTTTGCAGTAATTGGGTAAGTAAAGTTCATTCCCGCAGAGATACTAGTCAGAAATTTCCAAATACAAAGTCAAAAGTCACAATGTAGTTCTTCTTGGTTGCGTCTTTAATCTCTCAAGTAGAAACCACACCCAGAAGAGAGTAACAAGCACTGACTTGCAGTCTTGTCACAAATTAACACTCCTTAATCACAACTCCATCAAATCTTTCCAAACAATCTTGATTGTGATGATTCAGGCTCTCCCAAAAATAGCACTTCACTGCAAAACTACTTCGCCTCGGAATTGTGTTCCACCCTTCCATTGAAGGCACAACTTCCTTGATCAAAATTGCTTCACATCAACCTCGTACTGCACTCACAAATGCAGAATACTACCAACACTACAATTCCTCTCAGATCTGTCAAGGCATTGCTTTGATTGCACTTCACTCAGGATCAAACACACAGAATGAAGATCAAGGTTGTGGAATCCAACATCCAACAAGCACACTGACTTGCACTTCAAATTTCTCCAAACACTCACAAACATAGACACAAAGTTGATACTTGGAATCAAGCTCAAGCAACGAGCACTGCTTCACAACACTTTGCTTTATCTATTCTCAGAAATTATGAGCACTGAACAACATTTGACTACAAATACCACTCTTAAATAGTGAAGCAATCGATAGTTGTATTTATCTTTGAGGTAGAGAATTCAGAATGGGTGTCTCCAATTGTCATTATGAAGAAAAAGAATGGCAAGCTTTGGGTATGTATGGATTACAAGAAGCTCAATGCTGTTACCAAGAAGGACTACTACCCATTGCCATTCATTGATGAGATCTTGGAGGAGGTTGCAGGTCATGAGAGGTACAGTTTTGGAGATGGTTATAATCAAATCAAGATTACACCAGAGCATCAACAACTCACCACATTCACCACACCTTGGGGAACTTACGCTTTCAAGGTCATGCCTTTTGGGCTATGCAATGCTCCAGCCACATTCCAACGGTTCATGAACAAGGTATTTGAACCTTTCATTGGGAAATTTGTGAGAGACTTCATTGATGACTTTTGTGTCTATGGGAGCAAGGAGGAGCACTTTGAGCACCTAATCAAAGTCTTGCAACGCTTGGATGAGGCAAATGCATCACTCAACCCAGAGAAGTGCATTTTTGGATGTGAAGAAGGTCTACTTTTGGGGCACATCATCTCCAAGGATGGAATAGCAGTTGATCTTGAGAAGGTGAAGAAAATCTCAGACCTTCCATTCCCTTCAAGCTTGACAAAGTTACGCCAATTCTTGGGGATGGTTGGATACTATAGGAGGTTCATCTTCTCATTTTCCAACAAGGCTTATGCATTGACCATCTACATGAAGAAGGGTGTAGATTACATGGTGATTTTGGAGGACAAAGAGGCTCTTAAAGCTTTTGAGGAGCTCAAGCAATCCCTTGTTGTAGCTCCAATTCTTGCTAAACCTGATTGGAGTAAGTCTTTCATCCTCTACACTGATGCTTCTAATGTAGCTATAGGATGCACTCTTAGTCAATTAGACCAAGATGGGCATGATCATCCAATAGCTTATGCTAGTAGGCAGATGGTTTCAGCAGAGAAGAACTATCTTGTCACGGAGAGAGAAGGGTTGGCAGTGATCTTTGGTCTCAAGAAGTTTAGACACTACTTGATTGGAGGGAAAGTCACAATTGTCACGGATCACAAGGCTTTGAAGTACATCTTCAACAAGCCTAATGTTGAAGGGAGACTAGCAAGGTGGATGATACTCTTGTCTGAGTATGACTACACCATTGAGGATAGGCCAAGAAAGAAACATGCAAATGCTGATTTGTTATCTAGAGCCTATGATCATGATGGAGATGAGCCAGTGGATGATTCCTTCTCGGATGAGGAGCTCATGACAATCTCAATCACTCAAGAGGTTCCAATGGAGTACAAGGAGATTGTGGATTTTGTGACAAGAGGTAACTATCCAGAAGGGATGCATGCTAGGGAGAGGAAGGCCCTTGCAGCAAGATCTAGACCTTACACAATGGTGGAGGATATTCTTTTTCACCAAGGAGCAGATGGTCTACTTCGAAGAGCAATGGGTAAGGAAGAGTCTATCCTACTCATAAAGGAGTTTCATGAAGGTTTAGTATGTGGAGGACACTTTGCAGGAAAGGTGAATGCTTTCAAGATTCTAGATGCAGGTTACCATTGGAGAGGGATTTTCAAGGATTGTCTTGATTATTGCAAAACTTGTCATGTTTGTCAAGCTTTTGCTAAAAAGTCTACATCCACTCCACCACTTAGATCAATTCCATTGCTAGGACCTTTTGAGAAGTGGGGAATTGATTTTGTAGGTCCTCTCAATAGAACCCCAAGGAAAAATTGGTACATTGTGGTAGTTACTGATTACCTTACCAATTACTAGACCATTGAGGGACAAGAATGAAGATGAAGTGGGTAGATTTCTTTATGAATGCATTATCACTAGGTTTGGATGCCCTTTGGAGTTGGTTTGATAGAGGAGGAGAGTTTATAGGAAGCATTACTACAGCCATGCTACAACATTTCTCTATCACACATAGAGTAACTACATCCTATAAGCCAAATTCCAATGGCTTGGCAGAGAGAACCAATCAGACCTTGTGCATGATGTTGGCCAAAGATGCAGAAATGGAGAGGGCTAAACATCATTGAGACAAGAGGATTCATGCAATTTTGTGGGAGTATAGGACAACCATGAAGACTTCCACCGGATATTCTCCATTTCAATTGGTGTATGGTATTGAGTCTACCTTACCTATTCACTTTGATCTTCCTACCTTCCAAAGCATTCATAAGAGATTGAAGAAAGCACAAGGAGGTGATGCAGAGAAGTCAAGGAAGGATCAACTCATGGAGTTGGAAGAGGCAAGAGCAGTTGCTATGGTTTGAGTGGAGCAAGCCCAAAGGAAACAAAAGGAGAGCTATGACAAGAGGCAAGGCAAGAAGAAGGTGGAGCCTTTCAAGGAAGGTGATTGGGTAATGTCGTTTGATTCCATCTGATTCAAGAGAGTGCAAAAGAAGTTTTTGCCTAAGTACTTTGGACCTTTCATAGTGGAGAAGGTGTGGGGCCATTACACCTATGATCTCAAGGAGTTGGGAGGAAGACACTTTGATAGGATTAACCATGATAAGTTGAAGATGTACCATAGAAGGTAGAGAGACCTTCACTTTGAGTACAAAGTGAAAACTTAGTCCAAGGGTAAATGTAACATCCATTTGTGCATGTGTGTGGTATTATGATATTTAGCTCGGTATTACAAGTACTTAAGAGATATTATTTATATAGAGATAAAGGATGGTTCTATATTAGTCATGGTTAGCTAAAGTTAGTCATAGCTAAGATAGAGGGGACCTTACTTTAGAGGAAGTAGAAAAGATGAGCACCACTATTTTGGATTTTAGTGTGTTGACTTGGTATCATTCCTAGGTGTTTGGCTTTGAGGAAAGAGTTGAGAACTCTTGGGCCCGCAAGCCTTTTTGTTTTGGATTCTTCTTTAGTCCAAGGATAGCCCATGTGAAGGAATCCTTGACTTAATGGTTAGGTCAAGATAAGACCACATGCTTAGGGGAATATGCCCATGTGAATGGATATTCCTTTCTACTTTTTGACTTTACTTGACTTTTAGTCTAGTAACTTGAGTTACTACGGTAATTAGTAACTTTGGTATGTAAGTATTTCACAAGTATATAAACAAGGGGTGAGGAGGTACTGATCATCCTTTCATTTGCAACTATCTCTCTCTCATTGAGTTCTCTAGTGAGCAATGTCTTGAGTCTTGGAGTGTTAGCCTTGGAGGGGTATGATGGAGTTGGGGTTCCTTGCCTTCTTAGTCCATGGTGCGCTACCATAATAGCCATCAGAGGTTCATCCTGAGTGAGAGACAGGCCGGCTCACAAGCCACTGAACCTGAAGTGAAGAGACATAGTTTGGAGACCAATACTGTCTCCATAACTCGATCTCCTCCAAATGAGCTCTCCTGAACTCATGGTAGTCATCCATTGGTGGACCCTCTAGATGTTGAAACAACCCCTTCTATGCCATGAAAGGTGTAAACAAATTCGGGTTCCGCATCTACTGCAGATTACACCAACTATCAAACTCCTTGATGAAGTCATCCAACCCAATGGTACCCATTGCACCAAAGTAATGCCTAGGGCCTTTGGAGGCCCCATAAATCTTGTCCATGTCCCACAACAACGGTGCAAACACACCAAGTGCACTCTCAATTGAATCAACTCCTGTGTCAAACTCCAACTTAGAGTCAATCTCCTCCCTTACTAGGACTTGAGATACAGGCTGATACCAAGTACCATTTTGAGGAAACCCACTACGTATTGTAGGGCTATCTCCTTTGGAATCCCCAAAGAACTCCGTCGTGACAAAGTAATTGCAACAGCAAACTAGAACCACAAATTGCAACCGCAAGTACCCCACCAAGTGCCAATACCAACTAAGCCCCACCCACTAATGTAATTGTAACCAAGATAACTACACTAGGGGAAAGGGCAACTTGTAACCTGCTATCACAACACATACCCTCACAATCTGTAGGTCATCACTTCCTACCTCATCGGAGAGAAACAAAGGTAGTTAGACTAATCATCACTCCAGCCTCATTATCGAGAGCACACCAGAGCACCAACGCTCAAAATTCAAGGCACCTCACACAAACATGGTGCACAAACAGGAAGTAGAGAATGGAGGAGGTCCAATCACAAGAAATCTAAACAAAAACCCTCCATATCATAAAACAACATAGGACTGACTCTGCCACCATTTGGCATTTGACATAAAAGAAGTTTGTATCTAAGTCCTAAGCTACCAAGGTCATCTAGAATGGGATCAAACTGCCTCTCCTAGCCAAAGCTACAAGTGTATAGATAACAATGGCACAGTCATTAGGCAACAAGTGAGGATGGACCAGTTGGCTAGGGCACCAATCTAGGAACAAGAAATCTAGGGGTCAAACCCTGTTGAGCACAATCTAGCAAGATGGGCAGATTTTGACAACCAATGACCAAGATCTACTCTAAAATAGCTAGCCTCACGCCAGCAAGCTGACTTGCTGGCCCTTCTAGGCCTTTGTAGCCTCTCATAGCTCACAGCCCAAAGCCTCTAAATGCCAAAATTCAGCCAAATAAGGCCTTTCTAGGGATAAAGAGAGCAAACAATAATGAGGTTGATTTTTTAACAAGAATAGAGTGAATATGAGGAGAATACAATGATAATTTAGACATTAAATCTCTTACCTTTAATGGTGAGGCAAGGCAGAAGAGAGTGAGAAAATATAGAGATAGTTATGGGGGACAAAGGAGAAGAGGTGATTCAAGAGGCAAAAGAAAAGAGAGAAGAGGTTTTAGAGAGCAGAGGGGAAGGAGGATTTGAGAGGAGATAGGTTTTAGGAGAGACTATAACCTCTTCTTCTACTAGTCTTGTCTTTTGGTTTTGGTTGCAAGGTACAGTAAGAAACAAACCACATGCAAACAAATGATAGGACATAAGAAAGGTTTTGAAAAGAATTAGCATTTCAGAAAGAGAGAAGCTTCAAATGGTTTCTGGGAGATAAAGGTTTTGGAGGAAGGAGAGAGGTTTTGATAGTTTTTGGGAGAGAAGTTTCAAAGGGTTTTTGGAAAGAGGTTTTGGAGGATTATTGGAGGGAGGGAGGTTTTGGAGGACATCATTGCAAACTTGAAACATGTTTTCTTTCAATACTTTACCAAATGGAGATGGCAATAACTTATCAAAAACTATGGGACATGCTAAACATGGAGAATTTCAAGGAGTATGGATGGTTGATCAACAACCTTGGCTGATAACATGAATTTCATCAAGTGTGCTTGGTTGGATTAGACTCAAATCCAACAATCAATGGACTCTATTAGAGAATTGGATTTGGACTCATTGGGCTTGAAAGTTGAAATAAGCTTGCATTACCTATGCCCCCATGTAAGAACTCTTATTATTTGAATTCAGATTTCAACTAGCAAATGGGTTTTCAAATTTCCTCATGCTTAAACCTCAACTCACTAAACCCTATTTATTATGTTCCAAAACTTGTTGTATATCATCCTGATTTCCACCAACACCTCACCAAACCCTTGGATTTTTGTAGAACATTGAAACTTAGCTTCCTCAATTTTTCAAAACCTTATCGGCATTTTCATGATTCTCATGAAACCCCCACCAAAACACTTGCAAAAAATTTCCAAAAACCAACATGATACTTAGCATTTTGGAGTGGAAGGAGTAGGTCTATTCCTTACTCTCTTATGCAGGATTGGTTTTGTACATGGAATCATATAACAAGAGGTACTTGGCATGACAATGCATTTAGTCAACATGGAGGCCATTTTTCTGATGATTGTTGTTCTCTTTGTCCCTACACATTGGCCAAAGATGGTGCATGGGTATCTTGCAGTTACGCTGAAGTGGAAGGTAGAGAATTCTAGTGTACACTTGCAGTGAGTAGGAGAGGATTATGATTATGATTGGGTGGAACTCATGCTCTAGGCAGTTAGTGAAGAGATGGCCTTCTTAGAGAAACATATTTATCGGCCGGATGGAAGGAGATATAAGGTGACATTTGTGGGTTAGTTTCTAACTCACGTGTCATGGAGAGTGGATTCCTAGATGCAAGAGAGGTAGACTATGACACCATAGTCCAAGAGAGAATATATCTTTAGGATGAGGGAGTTGAGGATGAGAGTCATGACAAAGAGGATGAGTGAGAATCAATTAGTAGACATGTTTCTTAGAAACACACCGTTTTATCTTTCTTTATGTGCCATGCATAGTATGAATAAATGATATTGTATATGGAGTATTGCCTTGGATTCACTTGAATGCTTTCTTGAGTTTCATGAATGAAAGTATCATGTATTGTTATCAAGCTATGTATATGCATATGATGTTACTCAAAGGGTGAAAGGAGGTGAGGTGTCTTTTACATCACCCTTGCAACAACCCTCTACCTTAGTTCTTCCTTCTTTGTTTCCTTCTTTGTTTCCTTCTTCATCATTTGTATTCAAGCAAGGAGAGAGCAAGGGACTTGGAGAGAGGATTCAAGGAGCTAGGAAGACAGAGTCCAAGGAGCATGAGGTCAAGCCTATTGGTAGAGTCTCATATAGTGGATAGAGAAGATGTTCCATTAACACCTAGAGAATCATTCTTTGTGTAGGTAGAGGATTCCTCTAGAGTTACTCTTACCCATATGCAAGTTACTACCACCCCTACACGTAATACTAGAATATGGAGAGAGAGTGATATAGATGTGATTTTGGATGCTAGTGTTAGAATTGAAGACTCTAGTGAGAGAGAGAAATTGGCAAGAGACTTAGAGAGAGACTTGGAGGGGAGAGAGATTGCCATGGGATGTCTAGAGGAGAAGCAGAGAGTACTTAGCAAGAGAGAGCATTCTTTGGGAGACTTAGAGGAGAGGGAAGGGAAGTTGGAGAGAGAGAGACCGAGTTTTTATTTGACTTTGGTGAGATATGGGAGAGAGAAAGATGATATGATGAGTGCATTCAATGAGCTCAAGGTTGGGAGACAGATAAAGATTGAGCCTTATAGGTTGTAGATACAGAACTATCATCAAGAGATCCAACTCTCCATGGGAGAGTTAGAGAGATCTTGGGTTTTCAAGATCTCTCCAACTGTGGAGTTGAGTTTGTCAAGGCAAAAATATCCTTAGAGGAGCTTTATGAGGATGCAAGGACCTTTTTTGAGAGTACCCATTGAGATCTCCAAGAGACTTTGCTATGCATGAGGAGACCTAAATAGAGATGATTGACATGATTAGTGAGGAGACTCAAATGGACAAACTTGAGCATGGATTATATGTGAGATCTATAAATGTGCATAAAAAGCCTCACTTGCATGAAGTTCCTAGAGGAGAGCCATGTGTGATGATACTGATTAGACATCATAGCTTGGAGACCTCAACTTTTGGATTATCTTGCTTCTTTGCACTCTTTTATTCATATTTCCCAAGAGATTGAGTGGTTAGAGGAGAAGAGAAAGAAACTCACCAATGAGGCTTATAGATTATCTATCTTACTATGGAGGATGAGTGAGTCAAGAGAGTTTATTCCCCACTTGGTTTATGCTCATAACCAATAGAAGAAGATCTTGGTTTTGAATATTGGGTGTTTGTGAGACATCATGTGAGATAGTAGTGGTCTCTTGGGATAATGGGTTAGAATGGTGGAGATGGGTGGATGAGTGCCATTTAGAGTGAGTACTAATTTCAGATATATCTCCCGTCTTGGCATTAGAGAGTTCCTAGAGTACTTTGTGACTCATTTTGAGGTACTCATTTGGATAGATAGCACAAGGTGAGACTACAAGCATTTGTTGAGATATATCTTTTATCTAATTATCTATATCTCCCTTCTTGGCATTAGAGAGTTCATGGAGTACTAAGTGACTCATTTTGAGGTACTCATTTGGATATATAGCACAAGGTGAGACTACAAGGATTTTTTGAGAGACATGTGGAGCTATGGTTTCTATGGGTACACATGTATACATGCATACACAAGAGCTCGCTTCATGATGTGTTTGATGATATGGATAGATATCATGATCAATTTCAAGACTATCTTAGATATGGATGGATATCAAGACCTTATAGTGCATTTATGGCTATGGGTTTAAGGTTGCATGATATAGAGTAGAGTCTTGATCCTTAAAATAGTCTAGCCTTGGCCTTTCAGGACCCTCCTACGCATGATATGGAGTGGTAGCTTCTTTGGAGATATAGTAGCTACTTGATTTCTAGACATTTCATCTAATGCATGGATGTAGCAGTAGAACAGATCATATTAGAGCGCCTTCCACCCAATCCAATATAAAAAATATAAATCATGAGGAGGTCTTGGTTCATCCCCCATGTCTAACTACACTCCCTTTGATAGCACCATTGCCTCCTTTCCTTGACATCTCTTGTGTTCATGAGTACATCCGTTGATACTAGTCCTATTGTCCACAAGGGTACCATGATATATTCCTTTTTTCCCCTTTCATTTATTGGCTTACATCTCTTTTTATCTCTTTTCCATATGAGTTGTTAATATTGATCATTGCATATTTTGTTAATAAAACCTTTTGTCCCTTTTTTATGACTTGTCCAAATCTAAGATATATGAATTGTTAATATGAAACCTTTTTCCATTATGAATTGTCCCCAACATCTATACATATGAGTTCATAATATGGAACCTCTTGTCCCATTCTTATGACTTGTCCTAATTTACAAATATGTATGAGTTGTCAATATAAAACCTACTTTTGCACTTGAGTATACTACATGAATACATGGAACTAGAGTGAGAACCATGCAAGACACATGAATTGTATCTAATTTATAGCAAAACAACAAAATCCTCTTGTTGTATTGTGATCTCCTCACAAAACCCATGCAATACCTGAAAAACTTGATCTCTTTATCATGATCTCCTTGCAAAACTCATGTGATGGGGGCAATCTCCTTGAAAAACACATAGCAAAACCTGGAAAATCAATGTGCTTTATCTTAAAACCTGCACAAAAATTGTGGAAACCCTAGATTATAACAAGACCTGAGCAAAACCAACACAAAAACTTTTTTTATACCATAGCAAAACTGTTACAAAACCCAATTCATTGCATTCTTCCCTTTGATTATCACTCATAACTCAACTAGATCTAGATCCATAATAAAACCAGCTCATAACATGATTAAAATTTCAGTGTAAATGTGTAAATCAAGGTACTTTATAATGGATAAAAAATGCAAAACAAACATAAAAACTTCTGGAAGCAATAGAGATAGTGACAATGACCAAAAACCATGAATTTATTTTGGCCACACATTCTAGCCTTGAGCATTTTCTAAGACACACCACTTTTGCTATTGTTATTGGAACTATCAACATGGGTACTATCTATGTCCACAAGAGTGCTATATATATCAAGTGTAGTATCTGAATGGTACATAATACTCATTATACTTTGATCTCTTTGGGGGTCTTCCCTAGTTTTGCTAATTCTAAAATCATGTAATGAAACCTTTTGGATTTGGAAGTTCTTTCTTTAATTATCCTTCTTTTTACCTCTAAAAATAAAGCTCTTTTTTCTATTTTGCCTTTGAGTTATAACTTCTCTATCTTGGCAACCTTTTGAGCTTTTATTTCTGCTAATTTGTATTTCTCCTTGGTCTCTATAGAGAACTTGGTCATATTAGAAAGATCCTGGGAAAAGGTGGAGACCTTTGATGACAAAGGTGTCTTTGAAGCAAGTGTCTTCGTGCTAGTTGACGCAAATGATGTCTTTGTGGAAGAGGAAGGTATCTTGCATCTAGAAACCTTTCTTTGCTTTACAAATCCAATCTCTCATTATCTTGTCTCTCGTTCCCCTTCCCTGTTACCCTCATGGTCTCCTTCTCTAACGGCTTCCCTTGTAAGTGATTCCTCATCTTCAAATGTAATTGGACATCAAAAGTAGTCAATATCCAATTTTGATTGACTCTCATCCTCTTTCCCCTTTGATTTAATCTTATCCTCTAGCCCTTTAATCTACTGTCATCCTCTTGCCCTTGCACATGATACTCCTCAATATCATGAGACAAGGGCATGCAAGGAAATGACTCTAGGGTGCTAGGAATTAAAAACCTCCTCCGTGCTAGGACCACAAAACCCATATGTAGTTGTTTCATGAGTATAATCCTTAGATGGAAATTCAAATGTAAAGCGAGATCCCATATCCTCTTCTATGACTATCTCCTCCAAAACTCCATTTTCAACCCCTAAGGGTACTAGTGAAGGTGGAGAAATGTTAGCTCTTGAACCACACATAATATCCATTCTTGAATAGTGTGGACATTGATGCTTTAGTTTATCATCAATGGTTTTCCATCCTTATTTGATTTCTTTCTTGGTGAGTGCTTCTCTTGGGTATTGTCTTTCCATGTTTGGGCAGACTTATAAGAAGCCATATATTGAGGCCATTTCTTTTGCAATCTACCTCCCATGTAAAGCAAGATCCCATATCTGTTTCTATGACTATCTCTTCCAAAATTCCATTTTCAACCCCTAAGGATACTAGTGCAAGTGGATAAATGTTAGCTCTTGAACCAAACATAAGATCCATTCTTTAATAGTGTGGAGATTGATGCTTTAGTTTATCATCAATGGTTTCACATCCCTATTTATTTTCTTTCTTGGTGAGTGCTTCTCTTGTGTATTTATCTTTCCATGTTTATGCAGACTTATAAGAAGCCATATATTAAGCACTGTTCTTTTGCAATCTACCTCCCATCATAGATTTTGGAAAACCTCTCCCAAACTTCACAAGATAAGTGGCCATATAACTAAATGTTGTGCTCTTTTGTATAGGTTTCTTACTATTCCTCTTTGTATTTGCTTGAAATTATCAAGGTCTTCAGGATAAATCCAAGATTTGAAAATAATGATGAGATATCATTCTAAACCTATCATCTTCACTTCTCTTGGATTTCACACCCGATGCTTTTGATTTGACACCTTCATAAGAAAGGCTAGGCAATGGACCGGAGGGAACCATGGCAAGAAGAGCTTGAAATTTCAGTATGGGAGAATGCAAGGCATGTCTAGATTTCTCAAGAGGATGTGGAGGATTTAAATCTACAAAGTGGGAGGCAGCTAATGTAGAATGCTGAATATTAGATATACAAAAAAAAGCATGATCATGCAATTCAACCGGAGGATAGGAACTTGCTAATGAAAGTGGAACTCCCACGTCAAGCGGTTGGATTTGGGTGCACTCTACTTCCCTCGGTCTCAAATCTAGAATTCTCATTTCCTAAGCAGGTACACTTACTTCTTCTCTCCACTCCCACCCATGAATATGATTTGCCAAATCTTGCCGTGCACTAACAAAATCTTAACCTCTCGACATCAAAGTAATCTCCTCTACATCACTTGCATCAATCGCAAAAGTGAGATTTTGGAGGGAGTAAGATAGAATCGCTCCTATCACAGGGTTTGGAAGGAGTCCAATCAAGTGAGTTGAGGGAATGGGTCAAAAAATCAAATTTCACACCTATTCAAATTGAAGTAGAGTAGAGTTTACAAATTCAAAATCTGCACAAACAATGGTGCAATTGCCACATTGCTTTTGCACCCGAATCCGATTTTATTAGTCCTTGACCTCTAATCATATTTATTACTGGACATTAATCATATTCATTCAAAATCCACCTAACCTGCCTAATCTCTCACACCAATAACCAATACCGCCTAATCTCTTGTCCGGTAACCGGATATTGAGAAAATGAAACAACCCGGATATTGAGAAAATGAAACAACCCGGATATTACAAAAGTTCCCGTAAAATATTTTATATCCTTTTCATTTTGGGGGTTAATATTGATAAATAATCAAGTACTTGTTACGGGTTGTCGTCAGAATTATTACGGTTCCCACCTTAAATATCCCGTAGAATTTTTTTTTGAAACTCCCTAGCTTTTGCCTCAAAATATACTGAATGACTTCGCACCCTAAGCATATAGCGCAAATATGCAAATGAAATGCACTAATGAGTAAGAAAGTTATTGGTAACTTACGGCGGAGTTGTCTTGATATGCAGTGTATGGCGTAGGAAGTGGAGCGAACGGCAAATTTCTCTCTAAGTGTGGTCATGTATTGATTTTTTTCTCACATGCTTCTACTTTCGTTAAGTTGGTTTCTGGATTTTTGGGAAGATTCCTTGAGAAGATTGGAAGAATTTCATATACGTGCATTTAGTTTTGTCTATTTTGGATCACATCAGCCGTCTTCGACCTGGAAGTCCCGGAAGGCTACAAAATTTGATGGAATTTCATGGTAATGTACAACTTCAAGATAGAAGAAATTTGACTTTTAATTTGTACCGAAATATACCCGTATTAGTAAATAGTAATCTAGAAGCACCGCAAATTATATTCGAGGAGAGTTCTCTTGAAGATCAAGGATGCTCCGTTTAAGGTTTGACTTTTACGACCTAGAGTTTGGAATTGAACCAAACGTATATACTGAATTTCCACGAAAGGACGATATTTGTTGACACCCGAGCAGCTAATTTGGCAAAATTGTTGACCCCAAAGCACCAATCTATAACCTATTTCAGTTAAATGGCCTACCTACAAGGATATTATTGCGAAAGAAAGAACTGATAGTGACACATATCACATAAGTTACCTTATACTAAATAAGGTAAGATAATAGATGCTAGAGCAGGTTTGGGCACTACAAAGACTATATTGCTACTTCGTAGATGTGATCTTTTGAGCACTGCGATATGTAAGCTTGGATTCTATACATGTGATTATATACAAATAAATATCTAATCACACTATTCTTCTAGCGCTAATTCAAAGATTCAAATTTATTTATAATACATATAGTTATTAATTTGTTGTAAAGTGGGTTCTTGAGTCACTAGGATGTGAGTCTAAAGAGTCTAGAACGAACTTCTCCTAGCATAAAGGTACCTCAACAAGCGCTAATGAGCTTAATAAGGAATCAATAACCTTAATAAATCTTGGATAGTAGTTGAAAATCTAAGTAGCTCTAGTGGACCTTGTTGGAAGAGAAACTTGCTCTTTAATAAGGTTGGTCAGAATTCTAGTCTCATGAACAATAAAGATCTAATTTTATTAAATGGCTCAATAGATCACTTAAAAAGGTTGATATATGTTCACTAAGGCTTTCTGAACCATAGTTTAGGTGTCCAAGGAGGTTCATATAAGTTTAACAAGACATTGGTTATATTAGAGAAAACCACGCTCTGTTTAACAAGCTTTTTGACTCCAAGGAGCTAGTTTATGTATGTGTAACAAGGCTTGCTAGACACATGTTATTCTAGATAATAGCACAAATAAACTAGCCAGCCTTATTATCTATGGAGCTCGTATATGTGAAGGGCAGTATAGTTTATAAGCCTTGCAAAACTTACCAATATCTTCCAGGATGAGATGTTATGAATATAAAATACTTGAGAATAAAAATTTGAGATGACAATGAAAAGAAAAGAAACAAGCATAATAATACTCTACACCCATATTAAATCAAAATTATCTGGTTGAATTCATGGAGTTCAAGAATCCATTTTTGGTAGAAGTTGTAATATAATCAACTTCCTTATTACGAGAAGTATGGTCTCCTACATAGTATCTTTATTTATCCTTGGTTACTCCTTTTTTGTTAGTTCTACTATTGGGCATCTTATCCCAACTTTCTATCATTTACTAAACTACCTATGAAAGCCTATTATATTTTCCTTTTTCACTAGGAGAGTGCAGCTAATTTTCTTATCTAAATATATCTTTTTAAACAAGGAGTAAATATACCATTGATAGCGTCTTTATTACCTATATCATAATACATGTTTCTTATTCACTTCTCATTTCTTTTCTTCTACATGAAGACCATAGGTCTATGCAAAGGTAAGGAGATTAGAATATGTTAATGAGATGGAAAATCTATCATAGATAAAATTTACAAACAAAAATAATTTTGCTTCATTATTACAAGAACTACTTTTTTGATGAGATTGAATCTTCCTCATTTTTCCTCCTTCTTTCTTGATTAAAATAAATTAATCTTATCAGTGGAAGGATTTTTTAGAGGAAGGATCACATGCAATAATAAATTCAACTCCTACTAAAGAGTCAAGGAGTGCATAAGAGCTTATCATGTTAGGCGCCAGGGAGTACCACTCTCATTTTCATACTTTAGAGCATATTTTAGACAGCATGTGTCCATTGCTCTGCAGAGGGCAGTGGCTGGTGCAATCCATATGAGAGCAATCACATTAGGTGATGTTTTGTTGGATGCTCTAGTTGTGTGTAGATCATATGACTTGCATAGCTTGGATATCTTAGGTGTGGTAGGGCAGATTTCTCATATAGACTCTATTGGGGCTTAGCTCCATGTTACCTTTTTTGTCTCTCCCTTGTACGGCTTGATGGGGTCTTCTCATCCTTTATTTTTCCTATGCGGTTGCCTTCTTCCTAAAGAAGTATCCCAATTTATATAAGCTCTATGTACTTAAGTTTCATTTATACTCAAGAAGCTTAAGATGAAATTTACATACAAGTTATTGTTATTTATATATTTTTTGAAAAAATTACAACTTCATCACAAATCTGAATAGCATTGATTGATAATCTTAAATCAAAAGAGCAACAAAAGGTAATTTTCCCAATACTCCATACATATCTAAACCAAAATTTAGTATAGTCTAAATTATTTTCTATCATTGCTCCAAGTTTGGAGAGAGCTTAATTTTCAAGAATTAGAAATTTTGTAGTGTGCATGTTTGTGTTTGATGTGAAAATGTGACTTTTATATATTATATTTGGATTTATATTAGTGCAAAGCATAATGTTTTAAAGAAGGATAAGTGCAATTTTCTTGGAGAATATTACAGAATTTTTCCTAGTGGATAGGAGTTATATGTTCTGATTAGTATGTATTTAGAAGAATGAAGATTATAAAAAGTAACTTTTTTCAAGATGTTTGTAAAATAGTAAGGGAATTAAACACTAATTGGAAGACAAATTGACTGAATTGAAATTTTGGGATGGGTTGCACTCTAAGGGAAATTATAGGAGGGAGGTTTAGACAAAGTTACTATATTGCCTTGTACAATTTAAAATTTATTTCTAGAACTATGAATGTATAAAGTTAGAGAGATTGAGTGTTGTTTGTATGGACAATTATTTTTAAAGTAATTAGTAAGACAACTTTGCATTGTTCTTTAAGAAAAGAACTAATCAGCCTTTAAACATGATATGGAAGCCTTCTAAGCTTTTCTAAAGCCTAGCAAAATCTTGGGGGTAGTTTTTATTGCCGAGTGTTAAATCATGCCCATGGGAACATTCTTTGAAGATAAGATGATTTTCATCTCACCAATCTGACAGGAATTTGGGCTATTTTTTTACCTAGAAATAAGAAAAATGTTTACTATTTCTCTTTTATGGAACTCACCATGCCTTTGAAGAGTTTTGATTTGCCATCACTCTACTCTTTAAGCTCAGCCAAAAATGCACATACAACTTGCTTGGAAAGAAACCCTTTGTAAACTCAAAGATGAATTAGCTACCAACTAGGCAGTGTAAGATCTTTGTACAAAAATCAACCAAATAAATGGATATAAGCTTGTTAGAAGCCATTTCATAGACCTAAAGGTAAGTGAGCTGCAAAATAGTGAGCAGGATTTGATAGATGAAGTAAACATACAGACCCCTTAAAATCCATGTTGTTGAAAACAATAGGTAAAACATAAAGCTCTATCACAATCTTGTGTATCATGTTAGAGCCTAACAAAAAAAGTAGACAAAACCTACTTTCCATCTTTCCATCTACTTCCTAACCTTCATATTTCCTACGCGGTCGCCTTTTTCTGCTTTGAGTAAAGCTCTTCATTAACTTGGTTAAGAAGCTACTTTACACTTAGTAGACTAAGATGTGCACACTGATGCCATTGATGCCAACAATTTTGCATAATTTTGCACCCTTGTTTAATAAACCTTGTGCCAAATCAGATGGATGGAACATATAATTCATTTTGACCATTTTGGATCAGTATCAAACATAATGTTTTTAGCAATCTTCAACTTGTCCCAAAGAATTGGTTCTTAAAGGGAAACTAAGCTTCGATGTCAATGCTAGAGTTTATATTTTATATCAAATTCATTTAACTTCACCATCCTATCTCTTTGCTCTATTTTACTACTTGTCCAAACTTTATGGTGATATATAAGTAGAGATAGAAACCTCTACTATAGATATGAACGTTTATTATCAAAGAAGAGAGACAAAGTAGAAAGCATTAGATCCTTCAATTGAGAGATCCCTATGCTAAGGCCAAAGAGAACCCAAAAGGCAAAAACTACTAAAACAATATGAAATAACTATAGCTCTTTGGATACTAAAGGTTAGAAGGAGAAGAAGATTAATCTCCTTTCACCCACTCCATTTTAAAGATGTTTCTCTTGCATTCCTATATTAGAAGAGAACAATGTTATAGAATCAACTTTAAAGCAAAAACCCACACCTTTTGGTAAAGTGTAAACTTTTAAGAGAACTAGTAAAACTTTAAGTTATATTTGTCTATGCTTCACCTTGTGAATCAAACTCCAAGTAATATTTTCTTTTAGAGAAAAATGATTATGTTCATGATATCTTATATTGCACCTCTCCACATATGACTTGCAAAAGGAATTGGGATCTAAAGACTTGAATAATTGTGTTTTCCAAGAAAACATGCAATTTTAAGTCCAAGTGACCACCAACATGGAAATACGTAATAAGAATAGAGATGAATTGAAGAAAAAGGATGCAACCATTACAAAAATAACTTTGATTTATTGTGCAATAGTTGTAGAGATATTGGTAAGATTGAAAGTCCATATTACTGAATAGTAATTTTTAAGCTTCAAAATATTATGAGATACATTTAGATAGGAAGCTTAAGGATAAAGGTTACATGCAATTTTTATTTTCTACCACCAAATATTCAAGCATGAGTTAGATGATTCTACCAAAGAAGTGGAAGAGGATGTAGCTAGGACGTGGTACAACTGAAGACTAAACTGAGAAAGTAGAGGAGCGACAAATAAATTTGCAAGATCTTTAAGTAAAAATTATGGAACTTGTGAAGGTGAAGAAACTTGAAGAGATGGTAGAAAATTGCATTTCAATTCAAGCTAAAAATTGCAAGTTAAACCAAATTTTGGAAGAAAGTCAAGATTTAATTCCACGCTCAGAGATGTTGAATTTCACATTGACTTCATACTTTAGCCAAAAGAGGAAAGAGTCCTAAGATAAAGAAGAGAAGTCTAAACATAAGAATGATAAGGAAAGAGTATAATCTTTTACTTTGTGAGTAATTACAACTACTTTTTCCTATAGAGTATAAGAAATTGTTTAATATTGTATATTAGTGCATATATCTATTGTTAGAAGCATAGTAAAGCTTCTATATTTCCCTAAACTCATTTGCAAGTTTTCTTTAAACAAACCATTATAATCTTATCAATTCACCTTTTGCCACTTTTAAGTCATTTGGCTTGTGTGTTTGGGTGTTATGCTTTGGTATATTTCATGGGAGATCCTTATTGTGCGTACTAAAATTCAGATACCTACATTAATCCATTGATATAAAATTTTCTATGTTTCTCAAATACTTTAATATAAGGACTTCAATGCATGAACCTCTTAGTATTGTGGTGAAAATGTAAGTTGGTGCTTCAACTTACAAATTCTGGTGAGGTCAAGTGACATATAACCAAAAAAATGCAATATCAAGCAAGATCTAAAGGATAATACTAATTTTTTAAATGTAATATAGTCAAATTTACACAAAGAATAATTAAGAGAATATGTGTACATAAAGCTATATAAATTTTCATTACATACTACTCTAACTTTGGGTTTGATCTATGATGTTATTTGTTTTTATACCTTTATCCATCTTGCGTTAGATGTTTTAGGTATGACCAAAGTTTGGTTTCTATATATGAAGCCAAAGGATAACCTTACACTTGGTCTATTTCAAAGTAGACAAGAACATTTATTTTGGGTTTGATTTATTTATACCAAGGGGTGCCCAACTAAATTTAAATTTTTTGGCTATGATCCAAGTTTGATTAATATGTGAGAAGTTGAACTATAACTTTACACTCAACCTATTTCAATGTAGACAATACCATGCACTTTGGGATTGATTTATTGATAGCAAGGGATGAAGCCTACCTAATAATTACAATAATTGGAATCTATTGAGAATATTTTGGAATTCTTTTAGAAAAATATTTTTGTTACCAAGTAAAAAAATAAATGTCAACTTTGCATGTAGAATATGTGGTAAGAAGGTGTTGATCAGTCAAATAGCTCCATCTTTTTGATAACAAACTTCCATGTTTGTGCTGCAATAGCCATAACAAGATTACGTTTTATATTAGTGAGTCATTTATATGACTTTTGGATGATGGACTGCTTAGTAGTGGTAGATTTCATCAAGATCAATTGGCTTGAGTGCAGTGGATAGTTCTCTACTCCTTTAGACCCAATTAACTATTACTCCTCATTCAGATTGCAAAGAATCACGGAAGTCCTAAGTCCTCCAAATTAGTCACTAAAGTCACATCCTTTTGTGGGTGACAACATACCTGTCATATCTTTGAGTTTGTGAGTGCTTTGACGTCCTTCCCTTGGATAGTTCTCTAGTGAGCAATGGCTTGAGTCTTGGAGTGTTAGCCTTGGAGGAGTATGATGGATTTGGGGTTATTTGCCTTCTTAGTCCATGGTGTGCTACCATAATAGCCATCAGAGGTTCATCCTGAGTGAGAGACAAGTTGGCCCACATTTTTGGTTCCGTTGCCGGGACGTCTCTAGAAGGCAAGATAATATTCTACGTTCAATTCTACATTAGGCAGAAGGAGGCTATGAGATCTCACTTGGAGAGAACATTAGGGGAGGAGAGAGCTGAACTTATGTTAGAGAACCAAGACCCATTTTTGTACCTTGTAGTTCATTATGATGTCTTGGAGTTGATTTTGTACATCATGTACACATGAGAGGATTTGGAGAGATTGTGTGAGGTGGATTGCAGATTTTGGGGATTACGGTGATTTTGGGCAAAATTTCAAGTTTGAGATCTAGACTTGAAATTTCTACATATGATAACTTTGGTTATCCTTCAGTCAGCAAAATTTTGAGAGCTACTATGCACACAAAGCTAGAATTTTTGAAAGTTGATAGGGTAAATTGCTCTCGCAACTGCATGCTCTCTGGAAACTTGTATAGTGTCTGCCATTTCTTCAATTTTTAGTGTATTGTTCTGAAAATTATCAAGAAAATTCAGTGCATTATATCCTACCTTTTAACACAAAAATAAAAGAGAGATCATCCTTGCGCAAAGAGTCATAAGTTTTTAAAGTGAGGGGGGTGGTTTTCAAACCAAATCTGAAATATGTGTGCTGAATAGAAAAGTGTATAGGCCCGAGGGCTCAATGAAAAGATCTAAAATTTTTCAAGGAGAGACACCATGGAGTAATGATTAACTCTGAAAATTTTGAAAGAGCTATGACATACCATATGAAAGATTTGAGTGACATTGTCAGGAAGGGTCAATTTTGCAAAGTTTAGATTTCATGCATGAGGAGTGTGAGCAACAAAAAGCATGTTTGAGTGTTTAGACTCATCTTTGGAACATGGAGGGTTACCAAGAGTGAAAATTGAGGCTAGGCAAGGTTCCCTAAGGGTTTGAGGTGATTGTAGGGGTGAATTTGACAAAAAGAGAGTTTAGAAGAGATTTTGAAGAGAGTGTTGAGAGGATCTAAAAACCTACACCACTTGGAGGAAAAGGTGAGTCTAAGTGCTTTCTATGTGGAGAACAGGGACATAAGGCAAGTTCATGTCCATTGACTTTTGAGAGAAAGAGATTGAGGGAAAGGAGAGGATTACTTGACTTGGATTTTCATGTTGGACCTTTTTCACCAAGATTGGGAGGGAGAAGATCTAAGACCAAGGAGTTGTGTGAGGTTTGTGGAGTGGACAGAATTCCAAAAGAACATGAGTGTAGTGGAATAAAAGCACTTTTAAAAACTTTGGTGAAGGATCTTGGAGAGAGTCTTAGTATAGCTACAGAAATACTACCACCTTCATTAGCTCGTTCTCAAGATTAGTGATGGATATAATCTTTCAACTTATGGATAAACTATCCATGAGTGTTTGATTAATATGCACTCTAGGATTTGATGTTGCTATAGAAATCTTGGAGCAACTTGAAAATTTTGTGTTCCCTAGGGTGGATTACTCTCAAATGGTGTAAGTCATGTATATACTCTATTATTTATAGAGTGAGAGAAAAGAAAAGAGAAAAAGAATTGAGAGAAAAGAAAGATAGTGAGGGGTTAAGATGGGGAAACTTCCGATTTACTTTGGCAAGGATAGAGAAGATGTGGAGGCCTTTGTGAGAGACTTAAAGAGATCTTGCATAGGAAACAATGAGAGGAGGAAGAATGAGTGAGCTTCATTATTACCAAATTTCTTTTGAGTATACAACACTTACATGGTATGAGTCTAAATACCAAAAGAGAGAGAGGAGAGATGGGCAAGAAGAGTCTTGGAACAGTTTGACTTTAGCACTCGTTGAAAACTATCTTCCAAATGAGAGTTATGAGAGATTGATGAGTGAGGTTACCTTTCTCAAGAAAGGAGATGGAGAGAAAGTGAGAATCTATGTGGAAAGAGTGGAAAAGTTAGAGTCCAGATTTTGCATAGTATTGAGGAAGGGTGTGGATGATGTGGAGACTACTATGATTGGCATAGGAGCTATGCTCACCAAGAATTTTGTGGGAAGGTTGAGCCCACAAATCAGAAGCAAGGTGAGATATGAGAAACCTTCTTCCAAGGTTGAAGCTATCAAGATTGCAATTTGTATGGAGGAGAGTTTGGAAGGAGATGAGAGTGATTTGGTGGTGAAAGAAGTTGTGCATCCTCCTCAAGGCTACAAGTATGGTGGAACTTCTGATACTTTAGTGGCAAGGGTAACATCACAAGTAGTAGTTGCTTCAATTCTTGCACTTCTACCAAAAGATCCACTTCAAACCATCATAGAACAACTTGTAGATCTCAAGATCAATTTGGTGCAACTATGGGAGAAGAGAGAGGTGGATCAGAATGTAGGGAGAGGACCCAAGAGTTATGGAAACTATCCATATAGAGGAGGCCAATTAGCCAATAATTTCAATGATAGAAATTTTTTTGGTTGTGGAGGAAGAGACCATATCCAAAGGAGTTGCCCAAATTCCACTTACCATAGAGGAAGGAGTTATGAGGGAGCCAATAGAGGGAAAGAGGGAAAGAGGGAAAGAGGGAAAGAGGGAAAGAGGGAGTGAAACCTAAGTGGCTCCTTATCCAAACAAAGGTAAGGAGATAGCATCTATAGATGTGGTTGAGAGCAAGTATGAGAAGGGAGAGTGCTCAAACTCCAATGGTCTTAATTTGAAGCTTTTGGCACAAGAGAAGAAGAGAGCTTGTTTTGAAAAGGGTATGCACTCTTCTCAAGGATTTATTCCAAGCAAGGATAATCCCATGTCTACTAGGAGCACTTGCACCTCAACACCATCAACAACAGAGACTCCAAGAAAGAAGTTGGGGATGGAAGACTTATTGATCTCAACGCAACAATAGAACTATAATGTTTTAGAGGATGTTGGTAGTCAAGGCTAACATCATAGTGGGCCAACTGATTGCTTTAAATCTTACTTTGAAAAAGGAGCTTAGAGGTGGTTTGAGTTCTACAAGGAGCAAGAGGAAGAAGAAAGCAAAAGCTCCAGTATCAATGGGGGTGGTGGATGCCAATCCAACACCATGGGAGGCTTGTGAATATGCCTCCAACATTGATATGAGAGTGAATGGTCACAACGTCAAGGATGCACTTGTTGATGGAGGATAAGCAACGAATGCCATGTCAGAAAGGTTGATGAGGAAGTTGAGTATGATACCCTCAAGACCTTCCAAATTTGTGCTGAACATGGCAAACAAACAATAAGTTTGAATAGTAAGGGTGATGGATAAGGTGGTAGTTTCAATTATGGGAGTTCAAAATCTCATGACTTTCCAAGTCTTGAAGGATTCAAGTTATGACTTACTTCTTGGGAGGCCATGGTTGAGAGCAGCATGTACAACTGATCAATGGCACAAAAGGTACTTGAGGATTGGGCCATTAAACCATAGAGTCACAGTTTATGTGACTAACACCACCAACACTTCACATTCAAATACACCATATTTTGATTATTGGGAATCAGATTCAAAAGAAGGAGCTTCAAGTGTGGACACAAGCATGGAAGAGGAGACTTCTACGGAGGAGGATGAATCTAAATTTGATGCAGATGTGTATTCCTTGTGTGCTATGGATTTTGCACCTAAGCCATAGGTTTTGAAAGAACCAGATAAATCATGATTGATACTTGAGGAGATAGAAAAGAGATTATCTACCCTCAAGTATGGTCCAAATGTTACCAAGGAGAAGAAGGTGAGATTTGAGGTGATTTTCCACAAGTTCATCCATGTGTTTGCTTGCAGTTACAAGGATCTAAAGGAAGTCACCTTGGAGGAGCACAAGATTGAGGTGGAATCACATGCAAGACTAGTCTGCCTAAAGCAACGTTGCATTAGCCCATCAATATCTTTGGTGATGAACAAGGAGATTGATCAGCTCAAGAAAGCCGGATTTATCTTTGAGGTGGAGAATTTGGAATGGGTATCTCCCATTGTGATTGTGAAGAAAAAGAATGTCAAGTTCTGGGTATGTGTGGATTAGAAGAAGCTTAATGTTGTTACTAAGTAAGACCATTACCCTTTGCCATTCATTGATGAGATATTGGAGGAGGTTGCAGGTCATGAGAGGTACAATTTTGGAGATGGTTATAGTGGGTATAACCAAATCAAGATTGCACCGGAGCAATAACAACTCATCACATTCATCACACCTTGGAGAACTTACGCTTTCAAGGTCATGCCTTTTGGGCTTTGCAATGCTCTAGCCACATTCCAATGGTTCATGAACAAGGTATTTGAACCTTTCATTGAGAACTTTATGAGAGACTTCATTGATGACTTTTGTGTTTATGGGAGCAAGGAGGAGCACTTTGAGCACCTAATCAAGGTCTTGCAATGCTTGGATGAGGCAAATGCATCACTCAACCCAAAGAAGTGCATTTTTGGATGTGAAGAAGGTCTACTTTTGGGGCACATCATCTCCAAGGATGGAATAGCAATTGATCTTAAGAAGGTGAGGAAAATCTCAGACCTTCCATTCCCTTCAAGCTTGACAAAGTTACACCAATTCTTGGGGATGGTTGGGTACTATAGGAGGTTCATCTTCTCATTTCTCAACAAGGCTTATGCATTGACCATCTACATGAAGAAGTGTGTAGATTACATGGTGATTTTGGAAGTCAAGGAGGCTGTCAAAGCTTTTGAGGATGTGGTGCCCACATTTTTTGTTTTTTTCAAAATAAAGGAGAAGAGGTGCATAGAGAAGTCGGATTGCGCCTGTATGGCCAAAGAAGACGAAGAAAATTGTCTTCGGGGTGAAACCCAAAGTAAAGTGACTTCGGGTCATAAGGCGAAGTACTCTGAAATGCAGTGTCAGCATACAATACGAAGTAAATTGTCTTTGACTTGGGGGGAGCTCAACCCGAGGCAAAGACCGTCTAACAACCTTTCATCGGGGCAAGAAATTCAAGAAGGGGCTGTTTCAAAATTGGCGTCTCATACTCACGAAGGTTGAGTGACAGTGACAGGTGCATGCCGGAGGTGTGATTTCTTGGTAGAAACTCGAAGCGACGGAAGACAAAGAAGTGCAACTCTATAAAATCAAAACTGCAACGACGAAATGTCGAGCAATTTTCCTTCACCGTTGAGGAGTCGTCTTGCAGGTGATCGGGGAAAGGGAAATAGAGTTGGACTCGTGTTAGTGCGCAAGGGAGAAGTCGCGAGAGAGAAATTGAGAGACAGTAAGAAAGCAGAAGAGATGGGAGGAGGGAAGAAGAATTTCAAATTTGCAATGAGAAATCATGCAATTCAGAGATTAGATATAGTAGCGAGGATCAAAGTCTTGAGCCGACTTTGGATCACTTTTCTGGCATGGAACTGGAACGTAAGTTTTCCAAGATTCATGACAGAAATCATCGAGAGTAAATGTCTCGATGGTCTCGAGGAAGAAGGGAAGAGAGGAAATCTGGCTCGCTGGACAGAGTCGGATTGGATACTCGTACTCGGGAAGGAGGCAGGCTCGGAGCAAGGAGCCACGTTCTTGGGGAAAGGAGAGATAGCCCAAGAAACGCAGGAGGTGAGAGATGCCTTCTTGTCGAAGAGGACAAAGAATGGGTATAAAGTTGAGAGCTAAAAAGACCCTGTGAGGAGAGGAATTGTGAGTGCACTAATGGCCCTCCTGAAGCCGGAGAGAACTACCTATGTGATGAAACACCAAGCGGTGTTCTTTCACAAGTTACTTGCAGGAGAACCGATCAATTGGGCAAGGTGCTTTCACGGAAGAGCAAGGTAGATGGTGTGGAATCTGCGGGATAAGTCGCCTCCACACTACATTGTACCATTTGCAGCCCATTTTTACCTCAGGTTAAATCTGCTCAATTTGGCGGAGCGTAATCGAATGGTGTCTCATTTCCATCCTGATTTGAGAAGAGAAGTCGACGCAGAGGAGCAGCAATACATTCTCCAAATCCGGAGCACGGACGATTACTACGCAAAGACAGGGAAGAACGTGGAGGTCGTTGAAAGTACCCCAACGAAGAAGAGAACTTGGCGAGCAGAAGCCGAAGAAAACAAGAAACCTCGGAAAATGCAGAAAAATAACCCGAGGTGAGGAATGGTGGTGATTGAGTCGGAAGATGAAGACTCAGAAGGCGAAGCCGAGCTCAAGACAGAGGACTCGGACCGTGAGGAGGAACCTGAGCTGACATTGCAAAGTGGAGATACGAGCAGTGACAGTGAGGAAGGAGGAGAGATGACATCGGTACCGGCGGCTGAAGAATACGAAGAAGAAATGCAAGCCAAAGTAGAAACCAAAGACAATGCGGTGCTGGAAGACGAAGTACCAGTGTGCGAGGAGAAGAAGATCGCAGTACAGCAAGGAATTCGCTCGAGACGTAAGGCAAAGTGTGATGTGGGACCAAGTAGAGTGAAGGAAGAGGTAGAAGGAAGCTCGGGCAGTGAGGCATCGATCCCGATACAAAGACTCCAGAGAAGAAGGCGAGTATTGGGAGAACACGAGGAAAGAAGAGAGACCACTCCGCGGGAGGACGAAGTTGTCAGTAATGGAGTAGATTACCTGCAGATCGTAGTATGCCCGCTGTTGGTGAAGATGGAGAAGAAGAAGGAGATGCAGTCTACTTGTCCAGAGGTAAAGACTGTGTTGCAGGTCTTATCAAGATTAGAAGAAGAAAACTCGAAGTTGAAGAAGAGTATAACCCGAGGTGAGGAAGAGAGAGAAGTACTGTGAGCGGAAGCAGTTGAGAGGAGTCAGGTAATCGAAGACATGAAGAGAGAAGTGAGTTATCAAGAAGATCTTGCAAGGAAGAGTGACATCGCAAGGGAGAGACAAGTAGCGGAGCATGCAATCTTGAAGCAGTAGTTTGTTGATTCAAGAGTCAAACTTATCCATGCTATGGCGAGGGTAGCATTGAAGGATTAAGAGCTCGATCAAGTGATGGAGAGTATGGAGGAGAAGAAGCAACTCTGGCAGCAAGAGTTGGCTGCGAGATATAGAGAAGAGGAGAGATTACAAGAATTACTTCGTAATCAGGAAGAGAAGGTTGAACAGAAGGAGAAAGAGAAGGAAGCGGTGAAGGCCAAATTTGAAGAAGAACTAGCAATGTATAGAGAAGAATGGCTTGCAGATTGGGAACGCGAACGCAAGACAAGATTGGAGCCATTGAAGGAAATAGTCCTCAGAGTGAACGTGATGTTGAGTACAAAGGCCAGCGTTTGAATTGAAGAGACGAGATTGCACGAGTTGAAACTGTTGGTGCAGGAGATGAGGCGAAGACAAGCAAAAGACACCGAGATGAACGCTTTGTTGATTAAATTGAGAACTCGTGTAGATAGGAAGATATTAGAGGTAGAAGACAATATTGCGATTAGATTAGACTTAGTGAGAATAGAGTTAGAAAAGCTTTGGCAGGATGTTAAGGCAAAACCCAAAGTAGATAACATAGGGATCCAAATGTCTTCGGAGTTGCCCTCAGAGACATTAGAGAAGAGTGGGTCAAAGGATGAAGAGTTAGATAAACTACCCACTAGTGCAATTTCAGATCAAGAAAGAGAATTGCTGGATCTGGTAGAAGATGTAGGAGATCTGAAACCCGAGGAAAGAGTAGTAGGAAGTAAGATTACTTTGGGTTTGGGTTTGAAAGCCGAGGAAGAAGTAGACATCGGATCGGATTAGAAACCGATTTGAGATTTGAAGGGGCAAATATGAAGAGGTGCATTGTCATTTCGGATTTGCAGGTTAGAACAGTTGTTGTAGAAACGGTATAGTTGTTAGAACTGTCGATTGCTTCACTATTTAAGAGTGGCATTTGTAGTATTATGTTGTTCAGTGCTCATTATTTCTGAGAATAGATAAAGCGAAGTGCTATGAAGCAGTGCTCGTCGCTTGAGCTTGATTCCGAGTATCAATTTTGCAATTGTGTTTGTGAGTGTTTGGAGAAATTTGAAGTGCAAGTCAGAGTGCTTGTTGGATGTTGGATTCCACAGCCTTGATCTTCATTCTGTGTGTTTGATCCTGAGTGAAGTGCAATTGAAGCAATGCATTGACAGATCTGAGAGGAATTGTAGTGTTGGTAGTATTCTGCGTTTGTGAGTGCAGTGCAAAGTTGATGTGAAGCAATTTCGATCAAGGAAGTTGTGCCTTTAGTGGAGGGGTGGAACACAATTCTGAGGCAAAGTCGTTTTGCAGTGAAGTGCCATTTTCGGGAGAGCCTGAATCATCACAATCAAGATTGTTTGGAAAGAATTGAAGGATTTGTGATTAAGGAGTGTGAATTTGTGACAAGACTGCGAGTTAGTGCTTGTTACTCTCTTCTGGGTGTGGTTTCTACCTGAGAGATTAAAGACGCAACCAAGAAGAACTGAAATTGTTACTTTGCTTTGTATTTGACCAATTCTGACTCGTATCTCTGTGGGAACAAACTTTACTTACCCGATTACCGCAAAAGTGATATTTGCCGGGTTGTCACAGAGGAGCTCAAGAACTCCCTTGTTGTAGCTCCAATTCTTGCTAAACTTGATTGGAGTAAGCCTTTCATCCTCTACATTGATGCGTCTAATGTAGCTATAGGATGCACTCTTAGTCAATTTGACCAAGATGGGCATGATCATCCAATAGCTTATGCTAGTAGGTAGATGGTTTCATCAAAAAAGAACTACTCTATCACAAAGAAAGAAGGGTTGGCATTGATCTTTGGTCTCAAGAAGTTTAGACACTACTAGATTAGACAAAAAGCAGCAATTGTCATGGATCACAAGGCTTTGAAGTACATCTTCAACAAGCCTAATGTGGAAGGGAGGCTAGTAAGGTGGATGATACTCTTGTCTGAGTATGACTACACCATTGAGGATAGGCCAGGAAAGAAACATATGGATGGATATTCTTTTTTACTTGTTGACTTTACTTGACTTTTAGCCTAGTTACTTGAGTTATTATAGTAAATAGTAACATTGGTGCGTAACTATTTCACAAGTATATAAACTAGGGGTGAGGAAGTACTCATCACCCTTTCATTTTCAACTATTGCTCTCTCATTGAATTCTCTAGTGAGCAATGGCTTGATTCTTGGAGTGTTAGCCGTGGAGGAGTATGATGGAATTGGGGTTCTTTGCCTTGTTAGTCCATGGTGTGCTACCATAATAGCCATCAAAGGTTCATCCTAAGTGAGAGACATGCCAGCCCATAGATCCACATCACAAAATAGATTTATCTTCTTCCAAAGCTTGCTCTATGGTTGCTTTACTCACAAACTTTCCATCTTGGGATTGACTATTCTTAGGTGTCTTGCTCAAAGGTGCCAGACAACCCAATCAATAATTCTTACCTTAATGTTATATTTGAATTTGTCATTGTGTCCAATCACATTGAACCTTATGATATTCAAGCCAAGGCAACCCTAGAATAACATCATAGTGTAGAGGTGCCAATACAAACCTCACTCTAAATACTCATTTTTAATCTTGAATGTATCTTGAGATACCACTTTCTACCATTTTCCATTATCAATCTGCTTCTAATTACAAGCTTGATAAGAATATTTGATTTTTTTGTTAATTTTATGGACATGCAATTCTCTGAACTTCCAAAATCAACCAAAATCTTACAACCATGATCAAATATCACACCTTGCAAGTGAAGCAAACTGCATAGGTCAAGCCTTCCATCCCATTAGAACTAATCAAGTTCCCAGTAGGTGGCTTGAGTTCCTCTATTTGGATTCCTTATTTCTATGATCATCATGTTCCACAAATTCCATTTGGGTAATTTGTTGAGATTGTACATTCTTGAGTGGACATTCCGCAATGAGATACCCAATTTGGTGATAATAACAACAATCACCATTTTTTTGCAATCTTTCCCTATTTGTAGGTCCAAGTGGTATCCATTGGATGGTATCAATCTCCATTGGTGTTGGCTCCTCCACCCATGTGTAGTGTGTGGGTAGGTTCTATGAAGATCAAGGTCAAGATCAAGTTGTTGCAACCAAGGAATCAAAGCACTTAGCCAATTGCATGGCTTCTTCCAAGTGTTTGGGCTCCCATAGGGTCACTTCTTAGTTAGTGTATGACTTCAAACCCCTCACAAATTGATCCAACTTATCACCTTCTAATATATCTATAATTTGCATTATGGTGTTCTTGAATTGAGTGATGTAGCTTCTTACAAAACCAATCTCCCAACCTATCTCATGCGGCTTGTGTGGCGTTTATAGTTGGAATCTATTTTCCAACTATCAAGGGATTGCAAGCATGGGATGTAGGTTCTAAGGTGACATTGGGTAATTAGAACTCCCACATTCAAGAAGAAGAAGCAAAATATCTTGAGATCAAATGTCTTCTTGAGAGAGACTAATATTTGAGAAGGAGAAAGACCTCTAATTATTGGGAGGTACTTTGTGCTTTGAGAAACCAAGACAATTTACAATTCTTGAGCTCAAAGTCTTTTAGTCAACAAGGGATTGGTAAAGTGGGTTGTAAGTCTTTGAGAGAAATTAGGACTCATGCATTTAATAGAGAAAGTAACATAATATTTGGAGCTCAAAACCTTCTTGAGGAAGAAAATTAAGGAATGAGAGTTTTGATTCTTGGAGAGGAACTTTGCACTACAAGCAACCATTGAAATTAGTAGTTCTTTCAAAAATCTCATAGTCTTCTAGTCAACAAGGGATTAGTATAGTGGAGTGCAGATTTTGGGTGACATACGGACTTCTAAATTTGAGGAATAGTAGCCAAATACCTTATGCTTTAATGTCTCTCTAAGAGAAGTAGAATATGGAAGTAGAGTGTTTTAATGTTAGACACATTCCTTACTTTAAGTAGGCATAGGGATATCAAAAGCTTAAAGATCTTTGAGAATAGAGAAGTATGAGAGAGACAAAGACATAGATTAGAATACAAGGAATTGTTAATTACCAATATGTAACAAACTAGAAAGAGATAAGCAATGAGTACATAAATTCCTAGGAATTTTTGACCACTTAAACCTTGATGTAGCTATACCAAAACCTTGGACCCCTAGAAATTAACATTGAAAATAATTTCTCCAACATTGCATTTTTTGGCAATAGGGAAAGAAGAGTTGAGAACAAACCTAAACAAAATTAGCTAAATGTACTTACTTGAGTTGTCTTAGGAGTTTAGAATTGAATCTAGGGTACTCAAGCTAGAGATTGGTAAGATTCCAAAGGCTATGGATGTAATAATTAGTAGTTAGCCATAAGATTATGACATTGTAGTAATTATTGCCACTTATCAATTGCAAAACACAAGGAAGGATTTACCACCTAGGGAACAAGCATTAAATGAGGTGACAAGAGAGATCTTTAGATAGAGCACTATCTGACTCAAGAGGAGTACATGATCAAATTGATTATAAATCCTTGAGTGTATAGAGTGTTTGAATTCCTCCTACTAATGTTTCATCCATACCACCCAAGCAAGATTAACAAGGTTTGAGCCATGATTATCATGACTACCATTATAGGTACTTGAATGATCAATTGGGGTAAGCTCCTACATGAATCTATCAAGAAGCTCATCTTGAGCAACACTTAGACCAACAAGTGTGCAAGTATTTGCCCCTTTCTTTGCCATGTCTATCAAAGACAATTTGTCGACAAGCAAGGAAAAAGAGGAGTGGATTAGACATATTGAATTGTGAAGAGGGATATTGGTGATACTCCTTGTGGTAGGAGATGTCACTCTTGAAATATCCAATCAAGGAAGAGTTGTAGAACTTGACATAAATGAAAGTCTTTACCAAGAACCAAATCTTGTTGGTTTGGACTAATGAGATAACTACATTAGGGGAAAAGGTGACCTGTAACATGCCATCACAACACACACTCTCATAGTCTCCAGGTCATCACTTCTTGCCTCACCAAAGAGAAACAAAGGTAGTTTGGCTAGTCATCACTCCAGCCTCATTGTTGAGAGCACACCAAAGCACCAACGCTCTAAATTCAAGGTGCACAAATAGGAAGTAGAGAATGGAGGGGGTTCAATCACAAGAAATCTAAACAAAATCCCTCCATCTCATAAAGCAACACGAGACTAACTCTACCTCCATTTAGCATTTGATATAAGAGAAGTTTGTATCTATGTCCTAAGCTACCAAGATCACCAAGAATGGGATCAATCTGTCTCTCCTAGCCAAAGCTACAAGTATATAGATAATAGTGCACAATCACAAAGACAATAAGTGAGGGTGGACTAGTTGGCTAGGGCACCAGTCTAGGAACAAGAGATCTAAGGGTCAAACCCTATTGCGCACAATCTAGCACGATGGGCATATTTTGCCAAACAATGACCAAGATCTACTCCAAACTAGCTAGTCTCACGCCAACAAGTTGGCTTGTTGGCCCTTTTAGGCCTTCGTAGCCTCTCATGTTGCACAATCCTATGCATCAAAGCCTCTAAATGCCCAAATGAGGCCTTTCTTCTTGCCGCTTTGAACCCTCTCCAAATTTGGCAAAACTCCTCCAAATCTGGGCAAAATATGACATGAACTCTAGTAAAGTCCTTTCTTCTTACCACTTTGAACCCTCTCTAATTCTGGCAAAACTCCTCTAAATCTGCAAAACTCCTCCAAACTTGTGAAACTCCTCTAAATCTGGCCAACCAACAAAAATCCTCCAAATCTGGCATAAACTCTAGCAAAAATCTGACATAAACCCTAAAGTTGACTGACTGCCAAATCCTCCACTGACTCTTCACTTGAGCCATATTGAAAAAGGGTTTCTCCAAATCACAAATTACGAGAATAGGTTCCTAACTCCACCTTCAATTTACTTTTTGAGCCCAACTTGCAACAAATTGGTCTTGCCTTCACCTCCTGAGGTCAAAATCACAACCACTGCTCAAAAATTGGCTGGTGCTTTTGCACACTGTCTGCCTTACTGCCAAATCTGCATCAAGCAACTAGCTTCTACACACCAAGGAAAAACTGAACTTTGATTGAGCTACCAACAATCCACCGAGCTTGGAGATACCACTAACACTTGTAGTTTTTGCACCCAATTTCTCCTTGACTTCACTTCTCTAATGTAATCAGATTTTTTACAACACTCAAATCAACTCAACTCAGATCAATACTTGATTTGTCACTCTATAAACTACTAATTTGGCATTGTTACAATTGAGCCACACCCACTCTAGCTAAGAGAATCCACGTGATGCTCATCGGCCTCTGTCCACCATAGCCAAGAACTCTAAGGCTCAACATCAGAGAAGTGAGCTCCCTGGAGCTACACTTTGAAAGTATACCCCTGGACTCAAGCTTGGTCTAGAACCCTAATGGTTCCGCTGATGGCAACCTCAAGAGTGAAAATGGTGCAAAGTGACGGTGGGCTCCACCGTGAAGTCAATACCCCAAACACAAAATTTGACCATCAAAAAGTAGTCAATGGGAAATTGCTAAAATACCTTTAGCTACTATCAATGCGACTTTAGTGTCTGAGCAATCTAGATGCGACACTACAAATGGCGTGACATCAGATTTAGATTCATCTTCCTCCAAGGAAGTCTCTTCCTCCATGCTTGTGTCCAAACCTAAAGCTCCTTCTTCAGAATCTTATTCCCAATAACCAAAAGATGGTGTATGTAAATGTGAAGTGTTGGTGGTGTTAGTCACAGGAACTATGACTCTATGGTTTGATAGCCCAATCCTCAAGTACATTTTGTACCATCAATCAATTGTGCATGCTGCTCTCCACCATGGCTTCCCAAAAAGTAAGTCATAGCTTGAATCCTTCAAGACTTGGAAAGTCATGAGATTTGAACTCCCATAAATGAAACTACCACCTTATTTATCACCCCTACTGGTCAAACTACTTGTTTTTTTGCCATGCTTACTATAAATATTGAAGTTCTAGAGGGTATCATACCCAACTTCTTCATCAACCTATCTAACATGGCATTCACTACAGATCCTCCATCAAGAAATACATCCTTGATGTTGTGACCATTCACTCTCACAATCAATCTTGGAGGTATATTCATAAGCCTCCCATTGTGCTGGCTTTGCATCCGTAATCCTCATTGATACTACTAGAGCTTTTGCCTCTTTCTTCCACTTGCTCCTTGTAGAATGCAAACCACTTCTAAGCTCCTTTCTCAAAGTAGGATTCAAAGCAATCAGTTGGCCCATTTTGATGTTAGCTTTGTGACTACCAACATCGTCCAACACATTGTAATTCCATTGTTGCTTTGAGATCAAAAAATCCTCCATCTCCAACTTCTTCCTTGGAGTCTTTGTTGTTGATGGTGTTGAAGTGCTTGTGCAAGTGCTCTTAATAGGCATAAGAGTATCCTTACTAGGAGTGAATCCTTGAGAAGAGTGCACATCCTCTACAAAACAAGCTCTCTTCTTCTCTTGTGCCAAAAGATCCAAATGAAGACCTTTGGAGTTTAAGAGCTCCCCCTGCTCATACTTGCTCTCAACCACATCTATGGATGCAATCCCCCTTACCTTTGTTTGGATTAGGAGCCACTTGGTTTTCACTACCTCCCTATTTCCCTCTATTGGCTCCATCATAACCCTTTCCTCCATGGTAAGTAGAATTTGGGTGATTCCTTTGGATGTGGCTCTTCCTCCACAACCAAAACCATTTCTATCATTGAAATTATTGGTTGGTTTTCCTCCTCTATATGGGTAGCTTTAACTCCTAGGCCTTCTCCCCACATTCCGATCCACCTCTCTCTTCTCCCATAGTTGCACCATATTGATCTTGAGATCTACAAGTTGTTCTATGATAGTTTGAAGTGGATCTTTCGGTAGAGATGCAAGAACTGAAGCAATTACTACTTGTAGTGCAACCCTTACCACCAAAGTATTAGAGGTTCCACCATACTTGTAGCTTTGAGGAGGATACACAACCGCTTTCACCACCAAATCACTCTCATCTCCTTCCAAACTCTCCTCCATACGGATTGCAATCTTGATAGCTTCAACCTTGGAAGAAGGTTTCTTATATCTCACCTTGCTGCTAATCTATGGTCTCATTACCTAAAACTTCCAACAAAATTCTTGGTGAGAATAGCTCTTATGCTAATTTTTGTAATCTCCGTATCATCCCCATCCTTCTTCAGCACTATGCAAAATTTGGACTCCAACTTATCTACTTTTTCCCCATAGAATCTCACTTTCTCTCCCTCTCCTTGCTTGAGGAAGGTAACCTCACTCATCAATCTCAAATAACTCTCATTTAGAAGAAAGTTCTCAATGAGTGTTGAAGTCAAATTCCCAAGACTCCTCTTGTCTATCTCTCTTCTCTCTCTTTTGGTATTCTGATTCATACCATGTAAGTGCTACATCCTCAAAGAAATCTGGTGATACTCATTCTTCCTCCTCTCATTTTTCCTATGTAAGCTCTCGTGAAGTCTCTCACAAAAGCCTCCACATCTTTGCCATCCTTGCTAAAGAAAACCAGGAGTTTCCACATCTTAGCCCCTTGCTATCTTTCTCTTTTCTCTCAATTTTTTTCTTTTCTCTCACTCTATAACTAGAAGAGTATGTACATGAATAATACCATTTAAGAGTAACTACCATAGGGAACACAAAAGGTTTAGATTTCTCCAAGATTTCTATAGCAACATCAAATCCTAGAGTGCATATTAATCAAACCCTCATGGATAGTTTATCCATAAGTTTAAAGTTTATCTCCATCACTAATCTTGAGAACTAGTTGATGAAGGTTGTAATATTTTTGTAGCTATATTAAGACTCTCTCCCAAATCCTTTGCCAAAGTCTCCAATAATGTTGTTATTCCACTACACTTATGTCCTTTTGGAAGTCTTTCGACTCTTCAAACCTCACACAATTTCTTGGTCTTAGATCTTCTCTCTCCCAATCTTGGTGAAGAAGGTCCAATGTGCAAACCTCTCCTTCCTCTCCTTCCTCTCAATCTCTTGTTCTCAAATGTCAATGGACATGAACTTGCCTTGTTTCCCTTCTCTTTACATAAAAAGCACTTAGACTCACTCTTTCCTCCAAGTAATGGTTGTTTTTAATCCTCTCAACACTCTTCAAATTCTATTTTAACTCTCTTTTCCTCAAATCCAAGCCTACAATCACTTCAAACCCTTGGGAGACCTTGCATAGCCTCAACTTCCACTCTTGTTGACCCTCCATGTTCCCAAGATGAGTCTAAACATTCACACATGCTTTTGGTTGCTCTCACACTCCTCATGCATGAAATCTCAACTCTCCAGAATTGACCCCTCCTCATAATATCACTCAAAGCTTTTAATTGGTATGTCACAATCCTCAAAGATTTTTCACACTTGATGCAACTCCCAAGCAATTCTCTCTTGCAAAATTTCAGATGTTTTAATTTAGCCATTTAGCCTAGGCCTCTTTCTAATCAGCACACATATTTTAGATTTGGTCTAAAAACCACCCCCCTTCCCCCTCATTTTGGAAACCTATAACTTCTTGCACAAGGAAGATCTCTCTTTGGATTTTAGGCCACAAGATGGAAAAGTATGAACTGAATTTTCTTGGAAAGTTTTAGAACAATCCATTGAAGAGCAAAGAAATGGTAAAATCTAAAAAAATTTCCAAAGAGCATGCAATTTTAGGAGTAGTTTACCCTATCAACTTTCAAAAATTCTAGCTTAGTGCGTGTACTAGCTCTCACAATAATTTCAACTGAAAGTACTAACAAGCTATTATGTGTGAAAATTCCAATCTAGATCTCAAACTTGAGATTTTGCCCAAAATCATTGTAATCCCCAAATTCTGCAACCCACCTCACACAATCTCTCCAATTCCTCTCCATGTGTACAAGATGTATAATATCACCTTAAAGATATCATAATGAACTACAAGGTACACAAATGTGCCTTGGTTCTCTAACATAAGTTTAGCTCTCTCTTCCCCTAATGTTCTCTCCAAGTGAGCTCCAATGTTCTCTCATAGCCTCCTTTTTCCTAATGTAAAATTGAACGTAAAATATTATCTTGCCTTTTAGAGATATCACAATAATGGAATCAAAAATGTGAGCCAGCTTGTCTCTCACTCAAGATGAACCTCTTATGGCTATTATGGTAATGCACCATGGACTAAGAAGGCAAAGAACCCCAACTCCATAATACTCCTTCTAAGCTAACACTCCAAGACTCAAGACATTGTTCATTAGAGAACTCAATGAGAGAAAGATACTTGCAAATGAAAGGATGATGGGTAACTCTTCACCCCTTGTTTATATACTTGTAAAATAATTACGTACCAAAGTTATTAATTATCATGGTAACTCAAGTTACTAAGCTAAAAGTCAAGTAAAGTCAAAAAGAAAAAAAAAATATCCATCCACATGGACATATTCCCTTAAGCATGTGGTCTTATCTTAACCCAACCACTAAGTCAAGGATTCCTTCACATGGGCTATCCTTGGACTATAGAAGAATCCAAAACAAAAAGGCTTGTGGGTCCAAGAGTTCTTAATTCTTTCCTCAAAGCCAAACACCTAAGAATAATACCAAGTCAATACACTAGAATCCAAAATAGTAGTGCTCATCTTTTCCACTTCCTCTAAAGTAAAGCCACTTCTATTTTAGCTAATCATGACTAATGTAGAACCATACTTATCTCTATATAAATAGTATCTCTCAAGTACTTATAATACCAAACTAAATAGCACAATAGCACATACTTGCATAGATGGGTGTTACAAGTCTACTCAAGTTACACCAGTGGTCTACTTAGGATGTAGCTAGAGGACATATAGAATTTGCAACCAAAGCAACAAGAGTTGTTTGCTCTGAGGTTGGGAACTCTAGCGGTTGGAGCCATGACATTACTATTCCAAAGGGCCCAACGTTGTAGCCAATCAATGCATCTTCCACTCCTACATCAATTACACAAGATACTTGGGGTCCAAAAATTAGACCCAAGCTTACAAGAGACAAAGAAATTGGAGGTTATTGAGGAGCTACACAAGTTTTTTTGCCTTTAGTATGAGAAATTTGGGTGCTTTGAAAAGACTTGGTATTTGAATTGAGCTGATTAGTAATACATCCTTTTCTTATGTCTCTATAGATATATTATTATGGAGAGAGCATTGATTCAAAGCCAAAGTAGAGATCTTTGTGAGATTGGTTTGGTGGAGATTTCTCTGGTACCCATATTTTTTTTTTTTCAAAATGGAGAAGAAGAAGTGTATAGAGAAGTTGGATTGCGCCTGTATGACCAAAGAAGGCAAAGAAAAGAGTCTTTGGGATAAAACCCGAGGTAACATGGCTTTGGGTCATAAGGCGAAGTACTCGGACTGACCCTGTCAGCATGAACCCAAAGTCAACTTCGGGTCAAGACGTGAAGAAGAAGCCGAAGACAAAGACGGAGAGAGAGAGACTTCGTATCGGGCGGCATGAGTGGATCCAAAGAACCTGTAACAAATTTTTTTGGAGTCGGCGTAATCAAGAAAGTACGGGAGAAGAAAGTAATGACCTCGGGATCAAGAACTTCTTGATAGTGACAGGCAACAACTTCACCAAATCAGAAATTTGAGAGGAGTAGTGACTAAAGAGTGACTGATTGGTGTAGGACTATATAATTACAAGGTGCACAAGAAGAAGGAGCCATGTCCAGTTGCTACCCGGTGCCTATTCAGAGTTGACCCAAAGTTATGCAAATTGCAAATCCGTAGGAAGAGGAGTGGGTTAGGATTTTGGGGACAATCTTCCACAAGAGAAAAGTGAGGAAGCACACAATGGCACCGAAAGTGAGCAAGCAGAGTGCGGTGAGAGGGCTTGTGATTTTTTGATTAGAGGTAATAGCACGGATCAAAGTCTTGACAAGACTTCATATCATGTTCCTGGCCTGGAACTGGAATTTCAGTTTTCCAGGTTTCATGGTAAAAATTGCAGCCAGCAATTGCAAGGATGGGCCAAAGCATGAGGGGAAGAGAGGGAATCCTGCTTGATGGACAGAGGCGGATTGGAGAGTAGTGTTGGGAAGAGAAGCCGGAGAGGTAGGAGGTACCACCTTCTATCGGAAGTGTGATGCTTCAGAAGAAACTGCTGAAGTTAGGAAGTCGTTCAATCAACCCCGAATGAAGAATGGGTATAAGGTGGACAGCTATAGAGATTCTGAGCGGAGAGGACTTGTAAGCGCAATGATGGCCATGTTCAAGCCAAAGCAAACCACCTATGTTACTATGCAACAGGTGGTGTTCTTTCACCAAATGTTTGTGAGAGAGGCAGTAGATTGGGCGAAGTGCCTGCATCAGAGAGTGGGGCAGATGATTTTTGGGTGGAGGATGGATATGCCACCACACTATTTTGTGCCATTCACAGTGCAATTTTATTTTGGGTTGAGCTTACTGACTTTGGAAGAGCAAAGTCGAATGAGGTCGCACTTTCATCCAGATTTGTGCAAGGAAGCCAATGCAGATGAGCGATATTATATGGAGAGAGTGCGAGAGGGGGATAGGTACTACAACTAGAGTGGGAGAGAAAAGATCATAGCAATTGACCTTCCAAGGGCAAGAAGAGGACCAAGCCTGAGAGTTGGGTTGTGACTGTACAACCCCAGAAAGTTCCAAGGCTTAACCCAATGGCAGTGATGGTGAAGTCGAAGGAAGTTGTGCAGGAGGAAGAAGAAGAATTGGAAGGAGAAACCAGATCAAAGGGAGGAGTGTCAGGCAAAGAAGAGGAGTTTATGCTACAAAGCAAAGAATCAAGTAGCAGCAGCACAGGCGAGGCTGAAGTTCAGCAAGTGGTACAACCAATGGAAGATGTCGAAAAGCCGAGCCCCAAGGTTTCCATGCTGGAACGGTGCAGTAAGAAAGAAGAAGAAGTCGGAGCACAACCTCAAGCTGCCAAGTATGATAAGGTCCTGAGTGTATCGGCAGTGGGGCCTAGTAACCTTACTCAGAAGGAGGGAGAAAGTTCTGAGGAGGAAACTTGAAGGTGCAAAGATCTTGACTTTGGAGCAAGGTACCAAGTATAGAAGAGTCGGAACCCAAAGTCCGAGCCAAGGATGCAAGGAGCAAAGGAGTGGACTATTTTTCTAGAGTAGTATGCCCGTTGTTGGTGATGTTGCAGGAGAAGAAGTTTGAGATGATAAGTGCCAAGCTTGACGTACCTGATGAATTAGCGGTGGTAAAAGCCTGGAGTGCCAAAACTTTGTTGTTGCAAAGTAAGCTGACAAGAGTGGAGATGGAAGTTGAAGAACTTTGGGTTGAGGAGGTTCTTTGGAGTAAGCACTTTGAGGTGACAAGGGAAGAGCTAGTCAAGAGTTGTGAGGAAGTGAAGGAGATGACTGCAATGACTGTAGGATTGAAGGGAGAACTTGCAGCGGTGCGTGTCGACTTAATACACTCCAAGGCAATTGCTGCGGTGATGGAGCAAGAGTTGGAGAGCCTTAAGGAGAGTGCAGTGGAGAAAGATCAGGCCTGGCAATGAGATTTGATGGAGCGTAGTAGAGAAGAAGATTGTTTGAGAGGGTTGGTGCGCAAGGCCAAGGAACAACTTGCTGTACATAGAAAGGAGAAGGAAGCATTGAAAGATGAGTTTGAAGATGAGCTTCAGATGTATCGTAGTGAATTGGAAGAAGAGAGGAAGAAGGAAAAGTGTACAGTGATGGAAGAAACTAGTGAAGTAGAAGGTGTCATTAACAAAATTAAGGCCTTGCTAAGTACAGAAGTGGAGTGTAAGCTTGAAGAAGCAAGGTTGCACGAGTTAAAGTTGCTAGTGCAGGAAATGTGTAAGAGGAAGGCAAAGGACACCAAGTTGAATAATCTGTTAATCCGGCTGCAAGATCGTGTAGATAAGAAGATGTTAGAGGTGGGGGACAATGTGTGTCTCAAACTAGACCTGATTAGGACAGAGTTAGCTAAACTTCGTAGTGAGGTAGACGAAGTACAAAGACCCAAAGTTGCAGAAATAGGAGTGCATGTGTCTTTGGGTTTGACATTTGACACTTTAGAGAAGAGTGGGTTGGAAGATAAAGTAGTAGAAAGGTTACCCAAGACTTCAATTGTAGATCAGAGTGAAGAAGTAGTAGAATTGATAGAAGAGTTAGGAGTTATGAGACCCAAAGATAGAGTAGTAGGAAGTGACGTTACTTTGGGTTTGGGTTTGAAAGCCAATGATGAAGTAGACATCGGATCAGATTAGAAACAGATTTGAGATTTGAAGAGGCAGATATGAAGAGGTGCATTGTCATTTTGGATCTGCAGGCTAGAAGAGTTGTTGTAGAACGGTATTTTTGTTAGAACTGCCGTTTGCTTCAGTATTTAAGGGAAGCACTTGCAAGCTTATGTTGTTTAGTGCTCATAATTCTGAGAATAGATAAAGTGAAGTGCTGTGAAGTAGTGCTCGTCGCTTGAGCTTGATTCCAAGTATCAACTTTGTGTTTGTAATTGTGAGTGTGTGAAGAGATTTGAACTGCAAGTCAATGTGCTTGTTGGATGTTGGATTCCGTAGCCTTGATCTTCATTCTGTGTGTTTGATCCTGAGTGAAGTGCAATCGAAGCAACGCCTTGATAGATCTGAGAGGAATTGTAGTGTTGGTAGTATTCTACATTTGTGAGTGCAGTGCGAAGTTGATGTGAAGCAATTTTGATGGAAGAAGTTGTGCCTTCAGTGGAGGGGTGGAACACAATTCAGAGGCAAAGTAGTTTTGTAGTGAAGTGCCATTTTCGGAAGAGCTTGAATCATCACAATCAAGATTGTTTGGAACGATTTGATGGAGTTGTGATTAAGAAGTGTTAATTTGTGACAAGACTACAAATCAATGCTTATTACTCTCTTTTGGGTGTGGTTTCTACTTGAGAGATTAAAGACGCAACCAAGAAGAACTACATTGTTACTATTTGCTTTGTATTTGGACATTTCTGACTCGTATCTCTACGGGAACGAAATTTACTTACCTAATTACCACAAAAGTGATATTTGCCGGGTTGTCACAATTTCACATAGAGAGTATGCTTTGACTGCAATGATGTTTAACCAAGAAAGATGTGCATGGTAACTACATAGATATGCATATGTGTAGAGATTATTGTCTTATCAATCAATAGACAAGGGCTAATCAATGTTCTATGCCTATATTGGAGGAGATCTATAATACAATTGGGTATGCAAAGGTCTTGAGTACTTTGGATCTTTGAGTAAGATATTATTAATTGCCAGTTAGGGGAAAAAAAAGTCCAAGATAACATCTGGGGCTATTGATTCTCAAATATATATTGTATCAATGGAAGTTCTTACCATTTGGGATTAAAGGATGTTCTTGCCAAGTCTCATAAGGTCATGGATAGGAGCCTACTAGGATTAGATTTTGCTTAGTGCTATACTAATGACATTTTGATATATATTTCTTTTGTGAAGAAACATGAGATACATTTGCTAGAGGTGTTTGAGAGATGGAGATCTCATGGACTCAAATTACATCTTGGGAAGTGCAGATTCTCCCACAAGCAAGTTATGTATACCTACTTGTAGAAGAATTTGAATCACACTATTGACCCTAGTGGATTTGGTATTAAAGAGACCAAGGTAGAGGTTATTTGCACGTATTCCTTGGGTTAGTGAAACTCCATCAACTACTTTAGTGGTTGATGGAGTTTGACAAGCTTTTAAGGAAGCTTGCATGATAGGCTCTGATTTTACAACAATATGATTTCATGGTTATTCATTGACTTAGAATGCTAAACAAATGATGATGCAGATGGGTTGAGTAGAAACCCATGTCCTAACAAATAGGATCAGACCAGAGCATGTTTACATGGTGAGATGGTGCCATGTTGGTATGCATCTACCTTTCTATGTATATATTTTGAGGCTTTGGTGGGATCTCTCTCAACACAATTAGGATTTTTTGAGGTCATATATCTAGAGGGTAGATATATTGGTGTAGATGAATGAGACATTCATGATGTTTTCTTAATGATAAATTATCTTTACACTAGTGTTGTGGATGGCATTGTTGGTACAAAAGAGAAAAATTGTGTCCTTTAACAAGCAAAGTGGTTAAATTGATACCTTCTTTTTGTATCAAAGGATGGTAGAGTGTGAGTAGAACTACTTCTATCTCAAAGACAATAGTTGGTTCATCCTACTCATGAGAAACTAATAGATTTTGGAGTACAGTATACATATAGCTTACTCCAACATCATTATTGGTGATATGGTATACAAACCAATGTACAACAATTTTTGGCAAAATGTGTAGTTTTTGATTGAGTTATAGCATTGTTTAATGTTCTCATGCCACAACTACACCTATTCCTATCATGGAGTTAGGTTACCATTGGAGTTTGGACTTTGTTAGACCTTTATCATTGATTATGAAACATCATATGTATGTTTTGGTTATGCTAGAGCAATTCTCCAAGTAAATTGAGTTGGTGGTACTTCTTGACAAGTCTAATGAATGGACAACTTACTCGTTCTTGAATCAGCTTCTTAGTCATTTTGGTGCACCAATTGAGGTTTTGACTAATTGTGGTACAAAGTTCTTGGGAGAGTTTCAGGTCTTGTGTGACAAGGCTTGGATTGATCATGATACTAATTCTTAAGATCACCTTGAGGCATATGGCTCAACAAAGAAATTAATTCAAATAGTGAAGAGAGAATTGCATAAGTATAATTTGCAAAGAGGCCACTTGGAACATTAGGATTTCTAATTACCTTGGTTGGCCATGGGCTATTGGTTTAACCAACAAGTCTCCTTAGCATCCTTCTCCCCTTACTTTCTCCTTTAAGTATGAGATTTGGATTTACCTATAACCATTCATTATGATACTATTGTAATTTTGGACTTAGATGATCCAAACATATGGATGAATGCATGTTCTCAATGGGTAGAGACCTTTTTAGAGAGTGATGTCAATGGTATCTGAGAACTTAGCAACTGCTCAGAAAAGGATTAACTTACACTTTGATACTATTTGAGGAGGAGGTTATAGATCCTTGATCAATCAATTTTATATAGATGATTATGTATATCTATAGTAAACTGCACAAACAACACTTGATGTGAGTATAGGTTGCACTATCTTGAGAGTGCACAAGGTTTTGCCTTCTAGAGACTTCATGTTGGAAGGATATGATGGTGCTGTTTGGAAGGATCATATTCCCAATTGTGCACCTTACCACCTTCCAAACATTGATGGTAATGTGGATCAAACTTGGTTATTGTATGTATAGGCTTGCAATGTATGTTTTGTGGCTCTTCTGGTGGAGTTGCTACGTTGTTGGTGTGTGATAGCTATTCAAGAGGATGGTATATAGTATTTTACTCTTCTCCTCATGGTAGTTCCTCAAGGATAGTGGCTAGGTCCTCAATGTACTTGATCTACAACCAATTCACCTTAATGTGATATTGATTACAGACATGTATAAACAACAGGGCTAGATAGCACTTGGTCTTTTTATCATTGCCCACCATAGGTCAAATCTTATACTTGGATTATATGGCTATCTAGAGTTAGAGTGATGGTAACCACCAATTACTAAAGCATTTGTGACACTTTAGAGTTTATGAGTTATGCTTCTATAGTGTATGGTATTGATAGCAATGTATATATGTATAATAACTATCACAATATTTGCAATGCCAAAGCTAATTTGCTTGGACATTGTCATGTTGTGGTTTCCATAGCCCATAAAAAGGTAACTTATCATAGTTTACTCTCACATTAATGGAGTAGGTTGTATGATAGATCCGATGGATGAGACATTGCCATGTGAGCAACCTATATACATATATGTGATTGGCCACGTGGATAATGATATTATCATGTTTGAGAGTTTTGATGAATATAGAGGAGGGCAAGTGGAAAGACAAAGGGGTGTTTAGTTGAGGAGTCTCAAGAGGGAGGAAGATGTTAGGAGTGAGAGTTGTAGCAGAGTGCAAGTGTTAGAGCATTAGAGGAGCCATTTGAGCATATGTCCCATGCTCCTAACCTGCCACTCCCGAATCCTTTTCTCATTAGGATTTAGATTCTAAATTGTGACAGCTTACGGGATTGGATGGTGAGACGTTTTGAGATGCTATTCACATACTCGATGATGGAAAACCCAGATCCTATTGTCCTTCTGGTGCTTACATACAAGCAAGTCTGGGACTAAACAATATATGTGCTCCTATAGTTAGGAAATGCCTGAATTTTTTCTCATGAGCTTCAAGGTGGAGTTGTGGGGTCCACTTGTCAAAAAGTGAAGAGCTAAAAGTCAAAATTGCAAGAGGTTGGTTTCCAAGAGAGGAAGTCAAGAGCTTTTGGACAATTGAGGGAGTTCAAGGAAGGCATTTGAGGATAAGAGACCACGGTTGGAAAGAAGAGTGGAGAGGCTACAATCTGCAGACTGAAATCAGACAATTTGAGCAAAGTTTGAGAGGGTTATCATCAATTGATTCAAGGGGGTAGAATTCATACCCATGAGCACAAAGTAGGCAATTGGAAGAGCTTCTTGAAACATTTTCATAATCTGTTGGTGAGGTTGAAGAGTCATAGAGTTCTTATAGCTATGAGCATATAAAATGCTAGTTTTGGATTAATCTCAAATCAAATTTGATTGATTGAAGTTGAAGCTTTTGAGATATAAGGTGTTGGACAAGAGTTGATGATCAAGTTTGGAGTTTTGGTCACTCCTCAAGTTGTGGTTTGAAAATTTCCAGTCTTGTTTTTGCTTAGGGTTTACACATCTGTGCAAAGATTTCATATGAATTCTTGAAATATAGAATTCAAGTATACTTGGATCTGTAGAGCTCACAAGTTAGCCCAACTCAAGAATTGATCCACATCTAGGGATTGGGATTGGATTAGGCTACAAAAATTTGCAATAGTTTCAACAAGGACACAACCAAAAACTATGAAAAGTTTGGTTGGCTCTAGATCTATGCAGAGTGAGATCTGATGCAAAACATTCTACTGCAAATACTCTCATAAGGTCAATAGAGCAGTTTTTATCTTCCATCTTGATTGGATGTCATTTCTACTATCATGTGACTATGATTGAGGTTCCATATTGCAAGAGTGTTTTTAAGGATCAATTTACTTCTAAATCAAAAATCTGGGGAGAAATTGCCAAGAACCAGGAGCAAACCCTAAAATAAGGGTTTCAAAATTAGGGTGAATGTTGCTCAAAACCTGGCCAAATTTGAGAGGTTGTCAGGGGAGCTGTAGTGATCCGATTGAGGCCTATTTTATTTCATTAGAAAGCTTATCTCACATGCTTCCCATTGAATTATAGAACTTTTGAATCCAAGATACAAAATTTTTTTAATTTTTATATCAGCTACACAAAGTTTCCTCATCAAGAAGACATAAGAATTCTCCACTTTGGAGAATAAATTGTTGAAATCTGAAGTTCAGATTGGAGTAGACTTGGAGTATAGGTAGAAATGAGCTTGATGATAGAGAAAGAATGCTTTGAAGCTCTTCTTTGACAAAAAGTACAAAGAGTTGTTGCCATATTCTTGTGATTGGATCTTCTTTGTGCTTGCATGCCTATTTGTATGCCCAGTTGGTTTGGATTGGTGTGCAGGCATTATGCTTAGTTTATTTCCTTCTAGGAGTGCTATGTATTTCTCCTTGGTAATGTTGGAAGGGATGACCGGCAGACCAGGAGTGCGTGTTGTGATGACATGTTAGGTTGCCCGTCACTACCTTTCTCGATAACAATAATATTAGTTACAAGAAAGGAGAGTTCCATTGGTTGGGTAACACGAATGTTCAGTCAAGTAGTTACAAGTTTACCTCTAGCCTCTGATCTGTAGTCTCCATAGCTAGGCACCCTGTGTGTTCCTAGAGAGAGAAAGGAAAAGTACAACAACATTGGAGTAATAGTCTTGGTGGTCAAACTTATATTAGTTGTTGCTAAGAGACTACTTAGTGACAGCTAGATTTTGTATTAGGGCTATTAATCACATTATAGGACTCACCATTGCTTGCACCACTTGCATTGTTAGATGAACCATTAGTGGTGCCATTAGGTTTGGAGATCTTAGTTGAGCAAAGGAGTATACTTTGAATTGTAGCTCCAATGAGATCACTTTTCTGATGTTGAGCCTTTGAGTTCTTGCCCATGATGGATAAAGGCCAACAAACATCACCTTGAGTCTCTTTACTATAGTGGATGTGGCTTGACTATAAATTATACCCATTGTGGGCAGATTATTGAGTTGAGGATTGAGCTTTGATCCAAATTGAGTGTGATTTGAGTTGAGATAATAATAAAGTCAAATTAATAATAACAAGTTCTTCTTGGTTGCATCTTTAATCTCTCAGGTAGAAACCACACCCAGAAGAGAGTAACAAGCACTAACTTGCAGTCTTATCATAGCAATTTGTCACCCATAATCACAACTTCCTCAAATATTTCTAAACAATCTTGATTGTGATAATTCAGATTCTCCTAAAAATAGCACTTCACTACAAAAAAAACTTTGCCTCAAAATTGTGTTCCATCCCTCCACTGAAGGCACAACTTCCTTGATCAAAATTGCTTCACATCAACACTATATTGCACTCACAAATGCAAAATACTACCAACACTACAATTCCTCTCAAATTTGTCAAGGCATTGTTCCAATTGCACTTCACTCAAGATCAAACACACAAAATGAAGATCAAGGTTGCAGAATCTAACATCCAACATGCACATGGACTTGCACTTCAGAATTCTTCACACTCAAAAACTCAAATATAAAGTTGATACTCAAAATCAAGCTTAAGCAACAAGCACTAAAATCAGCACTTTGCTTTATTTTTCTTCAAAAATTATGTATACTAAACAACATATCACTACGAATGCTCCCTTTAAATAGTGAAGCAATCAACAATTACAAACAACTATATCATTCTACAACAACTCTTCTTACTTGTAGATCCAAAATGACAATGCACCTCTTCATATCTGCCTCTTCAAATCTCAAAGTTGTTTCTACTCCGATCTGAAGTCTACTTCTTCTTTGGCTTCTAAACCCGATGATCTTCCTATCTCTTCTCCTTCTTCATGTCTATCTACTACCACTAATTCCACTACCATTTTTAGTACTTCTTCTTCTTGCTCTACAATAAAAGACATATCTAATTTATCTTCATCTTTATCTTTTGACCCACTCTTCTCTAATATCTCCAACGTCAACTCCAAAGACACCTGCACTCCTACTTCACGTTTCACTACTATCAATTCCTTTGCTAATTCTTCTATATCCTCGTCAAAAATTGTAATTGAAAGCATAAGTATGCTATCTACGCCTTCAATTTGTAACCCACTTTCCCCTAATTGCTCATGTAATTGACCCAAAGACACTTACTGTCTGATCTTGCACTTCAAATTCATTTGGTGCCCACATTTTTTGTTTTTTTGTTTGTTTATTAGCATTTGAGGGAAGAAGTAAGCACAGAAAGCAAAATTGCGAGAGAAGAATGGACGGGAGTGATTTTGGAGGAAATCCAAAGAAGGCGAGATCGGATCCGATGATGGAGGTACTCAGAAAAAGGGTACGATGGAAAAAAGTCTGAAAGCATCATCTTCAAGTCGGAAGACGCACGTGATATGAAGACCGTTGTCGTTGGGAAAATAGCCCACGTGTACCCTTGAGGCTTTTGGTGTGATAAATTTTCTTTTTCTCTTTTATTTGTTGTAAGGAACAGGGATTTAGGATAATATGTCTTGGGTGTGGTTTTGCTACGTTGTTTCGGGAGAAAGTGAGGAGACAGAGAAGGGCTGAGGGTTTTTTCAGAAAATGCCAAAAGATTTCAAGAGGGAAGTTTGCAGAGGATTTGAAGAGAAGTGCCAGAAATTTTTGGGAGAGGAGAGGGTTTGCCAAGGGAGAGAAATTCTCAAGAACTGAAGGGTTTGGACAGAGGAACAATTAAGAGAAGGAAATTTCGAGTTGGACAAAAGGGGCTTGAAGGTGCAGGACCAGGTGAAGGAGATTTTCGCAGGTCTGTTAGGACTGGAGATTTCAGGGCAGAAGGTGTTCATGAAGGAAATTTTTGCAGGACAGAAGGGGCTTGAAAGTGCAGGACCAGGTGAAGGAGATTTTTGCAGGTCTGTTAAGACTGGAGATTTCAGGGCAGAAGGTGTTCATGAAGGAAAATTTTGCAGGAAGTAAGGGGCTTGAAAGTGCTGGACCAGGAGAGGAATTTTGAAATGTGAGAGTGCAGGGCTGTGCTTGGACCAGGAGATGAATTTTGAAATGTGAGAGTGCAAGGCTGTGCTTGGACCAAGAGATGAATTTCAAAATGTGAGAGGGCAAGGCTGTGCTTGGACCAGGAGAGGAATTTTTGAAAAGTGAGAGTGCAGGGCTGTGCTTGGACCAGGAGAGTAAATTTCGAAATGTGAGAGTGGAGGGCTGTGCTTGGACCAAGAGAGGAATTTTCAAAATGTGAGAGTGCAGGGCTGTGCTTGGACCAGGAGAGGAATTTTGAAATGTGAGAGTGCAGGGCTGTGCTTGGACCAGGAGAGGAATTTTCGAAATGTGAGAGTGCAGGGCTGTGCTTGGACCAGGAGAGGAAATTTTGAAATGTGAGAGTGCAGGGCTGCGCTTGGACCAAGAGAGAAATTTTTGAAATGTGAGAGTCTTGCAGGGCTGTGCTTGGACCAGGATAGGAATTTTTGAAATGTGAAAGGAGTCTTGAAAGCTGAAGGCTTTTGGAGATGCCTGAGGGCTGTGTTTTGGACCAGGAGAGAACTTTCCAAAATGTGAGAGGAGTCTTGAAGGGCTGAAGGCTTTTGGAGATGCATGAGGGCTGTGTTTTGGACCAGGACAGAAATTTTGAAATGTGAAGAAAGTCTTGAAGGCTGAAGGCTTTTGGAGATGCCTGAGGGCTGTGTTTTGGACCAGGAGAGAACTTCCAAAATGTGAGAGGAGTCTTGAAGGGCTGAAGGCTTTTGGAGATGCATGAGGGCTGTGTTTTGGACCCAGACAGAAATTTCAAAATGTGAAGGGAGTCTTGAAGGGCTGAAGGCTTTTGGAGATGCCTTAGGACTGTGTTTTGGACCAGGATAGGAATTTTCGAAATGTGAAAGGAGTCTTGAAGGCTGAAGGCTGAAGGCTTTTGGAGATGCCTGAGGGCTGTGTTTTGGACCAGGAGAGAACTTTCCAAAAGGTGAGAGGAGTCTTGAAGGGCTGAAGGCTTTTGGAGATGCATGAGGGCTGTGTTTTGGACCAGGACAGAAATTTCGAAATGTGAAGGGAGTCTTGAAGGCTGAAGGCTTTTGGAGATGCCTGAGGGCTGTGTTTTGGACCAGGAGAGAAATTTTCGAAATGTGAGGGGAGTCTTGCAGGGCTGAAGGATTTTGGAGATGCCTTAGGGCTTTGCTTGGACCAGGAGATGCTATTTCGAAATTTGAGTCCGAAGGGGATTTGCTGCAGAAGTTGCCAAAGGATCTCTCCCGGAAGTCAGGAAGAAGAGGAGGAGAATTTTTGAAGTGGATCAGTTCATCTGAAGCAAGGGCAAGAAAATATTTGAAGTTGGTTGGCCTGTCTGAATGAAGTGAATCTGATCTGCAAAACAAGGCATAGGAGAATGAAGAGGTTTGGAGGGTGAGTTGCCTTGTCTGCTGTCGGACAGAGTATATGTGAAGTGCCGGCTGAGTTGATGAGCAGTTGCAACCTTAGGGGCAAGCATTGCCTTGACTAGAACTATTTGACTTATCCAACCTTGTGAACTTTGTTGTTGAAATTCTTGTGAATGATGAGTCTTGGAAGCGGATTTGTGTTATGAATTGTGACTAGAGTTGAGGAAACTCCATTCTAGGAGCTCTTAGTCTGGTCCAGGTGAAAGCTTAATTAAATGATCTGAGTGCCGGATTTATGTTCAGTTAGATCACTCAATTGTTGTTTATTTTATTTTATCAAAGGGCCACCGGACCTAGGTCTATGAACTGCCAGATCCCGAACCATAGCTTGAACCTGACGAGAAAATAGGATATGAGACCAGGCAGAGGTAGAAACCATAACACCAGCCTCGCATGACAAGATTGGTTTTACAAAAGTCGAGGATAACACAAAACCTTCAGGGTGAGTCAACCTCAGGGAAACTGAAATAACAAGTTCATAGAGACAAATTCCCGACAATCTAGGAGTAGGTAAGGAAAGTCAGTCTACGGGAAAATCCAAAAGAAATACAGTAAGGAAAACTAAGCACAAGCAGCCATGTGCTCGGTGCACTCTCAAGACCGAACATTCCCCACGACACCGTCTCACAACCTTGGTACATGGCAAGAAAGTATACTTCAAGAAACGGCAGAGGCAGAAGAAGCATGTCTTGATAGTGACCAGACATCAACACGCAGAAGAGGAGAGGTCAAATTTGAAATCGACTGAAGAATGGATGCAATTTGGGGTAATATAAGATTGTGATTGAGTAGGGACAAGTTGAATATGCCAAGTAAATTTTGAATTCCTTTGGGTAGTCGTCTTGCAGTAATGCATGTCCGGAAGCCAATTGAGAGTAAGATTTTCCAAAATCCAAAAAGGGTTAGAGTGTCTTGTCCAGGAGAGGGTATCATCTTTCAGTGTCAAAGAAAGAGAGAGCAGATCATGGCAAAGAAGGCCACAAATGCTCCGGTGGTGCGAAGTTTCATAATTCGTAGGTTAGATGTAGTAGCCAGAATCAAGGTCTTGAATAGACTTTGTATTATGTTTTTAGCATGGAATTGGAATTTCAGTTTCCCAGGAGTGATGGCAGAGATAGCTGCCAATAATTGTGAAGAGGGTCCCGAAGTTGAAGGGAAGAGAAGAAATCCGGCTCGATGGATTGAGTCGGATGGGAGGTTAATATTGGGGAAGGAAGTAGGAGAACCGACAAGGATCACCTTCTATCGGAAGTGTGATGCTGCAAAAGAGACGGCGGAAATTCAAAACTCTTTCTTTGCTCCGAGAACCATGAATGGCTACAATGTAGAGTCCTATTGGGATCCGATTAGGAGAAGTATTGTGGGGGCAATGATGGCCATGTTCAAGCCAAAACAAACAACTTACGTGAACATGCAGCAAGCGGTCTTCTTCCACCAGATGTTTGCAGGGGTAAAGGTGAATTGGGCAAAGTGTTTTCACCACCAAACAAGGCAGATGGTAATCAATTGGCAAACAAGTTTGCCTCCCCATCATTTTGCACCATTTGTAGCACACTTCTACTTTGGGTTGAACTTGCTAACAATAAAGGAGAGGCATTGCATGGTGTCCCATTTCCATCCTGACTTAAGACAGGAAGCGGATGAAGAAGAGCAACAGTATATGATACACCTGCAAGCCAATGATGAGCACTTCTTGAAGATAGGACAATGGAAGATGGAAGAAGTCACAAGTCCAAAGACAAAGAAGTGTAGTAAACCCAAAGAGGCAAAGTCACCTCCAGCTCAAAGGAAGACTCAAAGACTGGTTGTGCATAATAAGAAGATGGTGAGAGAAGCATCATCGGAGTGAGAGTCTAAAGAAGAAACAGAGTCGCAAGGAGAGGAATCAGAAGAGGATGAACTCACCTTACAAAGTGAGGAGTCTGGAAGTGATAGTGAGGAGGAACCTGAGGTTCAGCAATTGGTGGGGGTCAGTGAAGCTTGTCATGTGATGATTGACACAGTACCCAAAACAATGAGTCATTGTGTAGCCATGGTGGTGAATAAGCAGAGACCAGAGGAAAAGGAGGAGTATCCTGCGGGGCCGAGTTCAATCGGTAAAGGAGAAGAGAGTTTAGATGCGGTGTCTCTAAAGATACAAAGATCACGACTTTGGCAGCAGGAGCCGATGAAGGAGCCAAAGAATGAAGACAAAGACGGTGACGAAGATAAAGATAACTTCGGTGGGATACTGTATCTAACAAAGGTTGTCACACCATTGCTAGAGCTACTAAAGGAGCATCGGAACATAATTCCCCAAGATTGTAGAAAGATGATGAATGAGTTGCAAGTGGTGAAGCATCTTTTGAGTGAAGTGAAGGGGTTGCAGGAGCAACAAGTCCAAAGAAATGAAGAAATTGGAGAACTTCAAAGAGAGGAAGTCTTGAAGAAGAAGGCTTTCAAGATGTTACAAGAGAGCTACAAGTCAAGAGGAAAAGAACTGCAGAAGCAAGCAGGAGAATTGAAGGAGCAGGCAATGTGGTTGAGCAAACTAAAGGAGGAAGTGATTGATGTGCACATCGAGAATATTCATTTGAAGGTGACGGCAGCAATAATGGAGCAGGAGTTAGACAGCTTGAAGAAGACTGCAGCTAGGAAGGATCAAGCATGGCAGAGGGAGTTAGCAGTTAGGCATGAAGAAGAAGGACGATTGTGAGAGCGGGTACAAAGTGCTGAGTTACAGAGTACACAGTATGCGGAGGAGAAGAAGATGCTCACTGCTGAGTACAAAGATGAGTTGAAGATGTACCGCAAAGAGTTGAGGGCAGAGCGCTCTTGAGGGTATGAGTTGGAATCAGTAGGAGAAGTTGCAAGAAATTTGTGAGTAATCTTGAGCACGGAGGCTGAAGGAAGATTGGGAGAAGCACGTCTACATGAGTTGAAGTTGCTTGTGCAGGAAACTCAGAAGAGAAAAGCCAAAGATGTGGATATGAACACATTACTGATCCGATTAAGGGAGCAAGTAGATCGGAAAATGTTAGAAGTAGAAGATAACATTAGTCTCAGATTAGATTTAGTCAATTTGGAGTTAGAGAAAATTAGGAATAGTGTGACAGCAGAGAGGAAGTCTGATGTTGCAGAAGTAGGAATTCAGGTGTCATCGGACTTATAATTAGAGACATTAGAGAGGAGTGGGTTATGAGATAAAGAGTTAGATAAGTCACTCCTTAGTGCAGGAATTGGTAGAATTAGCTATACCCAAAGAAGGAGAAGTACTAAGAAGATCATCGGGTTTGGAAGCCGATGATGAGGTAGACATCGGATTAGTGTAAGTACCAATTTTGAGATAGGAAGAGGTAGATATGAAGAGATGGGTTGTTAGTTTGGATCTGCAGGTAGGAAAAGATGTTAGGAAGCGGTGCATAGGTAGGAAGAACTGCCATTTGCTTCAGTATTCAAGAGGAGCATTCGCAATACTATGTTGTTCAGTGCTCATAATTCTGAGAATAGATAAAGCAAAGTGTTGTGAAGCAGTGCTCATCACTTGAGCTTGATTTTGAGTATCAACTTTGTGTTTGTGTTTGTGAGTGTGTGGAGAATTTCAAAGTGCAAGTCAGAGTGTTTTTTGGATGTTGGGTTCCGCAGCCTTGATCTTTATTTTGTGTGTTTGATCTTGAGTGAAGTGCAATCAAAGCAATGCCTTGACAGATCTGAGAGGAATTGTAGTGTTGGTAGTATTCTGCATTTGTGAGTGCAGTGTGAAGTTGATGTGAAGCAATTTTGATCGATGAAGTTGTGCCTTCAGTGGAGGGGTGGAACACAATTCTAAGGCAAAATCATTTTGCTGTGAAGTGCCATTTTCAAGAGAGCTTGAATCATCACAATCAAGATTGTTTGGAAAGATTTGATGGAGTTGTGATTATGGAGTGCTAATTTGTGACAAGACTAAGAATCAATGCTTGTTACTCTCTTTTGGGTGTGGTTTCTACCTGATAGATTAAAGATGCAACCAAGAAGAACTACATAGTACTGTTTGACTTTGTATTTGACCAATTTTGAATTGTATCTCTATGGGAACAAACTTTACTTACCTGATTACCGCAAAAGTGATATTTGCCGGGTTTTCACATTCATTCACTATTGCTATTTCTCTTCTTATTCTATCATATCTTCAATCAGAACTAGAATTGAAGTCATGGGTATCCTAAATATCTTCTTTCTCTACTCTAACTTCCTCTAATGCCTCTAGCAAGACTCTCAAAGTCACATTCACTACACTCTAAGGTTTGACTTCCTCAGATCTAGCCACCTTCATCCTAAGCCAAAGTATCTTGACCCAAAGTCATAGAGACCCAAAGAACATAAACTTGAAGACACCAACCCAAAGTCCTTCAACTACTCTATACATCTACTCCCAAAACTTCAAATACTTGTATACTCTATACCTACTCTATACATCTGCTACAAACCTCTAAACTTTGCAATTTTGGTGGCAACAGAAAGCCCTAAACGAGACGCTTCCAATGAAATATAGCGCGCTTGATTTAGACATGTCATCATCGAGATATAGCCCATGTAGTAATCCTGACTTGCAACCTCCATTCCAATGCGAAGTACCTTCTCTTGGCATCTGACCTTCTTCTTCCTCATCCTCTCACACAAAGTAAGCTTCTTTGGGGTTGATCCAATCCAAGTCCTTCTTCCTCTAATACAAAGTCCACTTCCTTGGGCTTGATCAAAACATAGGTTTCCCCTCATTTCTTCTCTGTTTGGTTTCAATTTGGTTTTAACAAGGCACTTCTTCAAAACTTGTCCAAAATGAAAAATGTGGGTCCCACAACTGTCCAATCTATATTGAAGGGCATCAGCTCCAAAGATTTGTACCATTGTAGTTACTTATATCATGCACACCACAATGCAAACGAGAACATTCTACCCTTCTTAAAAGGTGTTCCTCTTTGCTATATGGCAGGTTTGTGATTGGTTGGGTTTTTCATTACACATGGTACATTGCAATGCTCATAGCTCTTGTGGCCAATTGATGCATCATCCCAATCCTTCAAAACACCCAAGGATCCAACATCATAATCAAGCTTGATTGCCATCCTACACCTCAATACTTGCATTCTTACTTTGAGTTCCTCACCACTACTCCATCCAAGAATCATAAAACATACACAATATTGACATTGATGTGTTTAAGGATCATGGAGGTTTTCATTATCCCTTCTCCAATATAAAATCCAATTCATACACACAAAGGAAATTGCGGATTGAGCATAGACAAATGTTGAAAACAAAATGATGAAGCTAGAATTTTTCATAGGCTTGAAGTCATATTATGTTAGGGTGATGCTCCTTATACCTTCTACTACAAAAAGATGGGGCACATCTACAATTTCACAATGTCACAATCCCAAAGTTAACTCGCATTAAGACTAGCCTTAATGTATGTACTATATTGTACCAATTAATTTCATGATAGGATCACCTATAGAATGGCCCTATTGTACACTCTACCAATTACAAGGCTCCAACTAGATATCAAGAGAATGGTCCTAAGGACATAGTGTTGGTAAAATTGTCCTAATGTATATGACTATTTTCAACTCTTAGATTATATGCATGTTGTTGTACCACAGTGGTGCCATCCTACTAATATTTATTGCCAATTGTAGGCTATCATGATGATGCTCAACTCTAATGGTCTCTCACCATGATGAGGTCTAATATCAATGGTTGGATGACTTTGATAGTCATAATATGACAAATGCATCCCATAAGTATGACTTATTTTACATTTTTACACTTGTAATTACATGGCCAAAACAACTTCCTTGACTGTAATACTCCGAGTACAAGAGAACAGAGAAAACACAGATTGCACACTCAAACATTCAATGCCCCAAAGGAGCACCTTCTTTTTATTATATAGACAAAGAGGATCTCTTCCAAGGAAGCTCCACCATAGGATTAGGGACACAGATAGGTGACATGTCAGCAAGCTCTACCCTTGGATTACTTACTTGGATGGGTGACATGTCTGGTCTAGGTCCTATCTGGTTGGTCAAACAAGCTTTGACCAGAGGGAATCTTTTAGGGAATCTTCCTATAGGAATCTCAAAATCACGTAAGGTACCATTGGAAAGCTCTCGACAAGACAAAGCAAGGGGGAGGGTAGGCTAGCCTTTCTTGCATTGGGGGGGGGGAATTTGCACATTTTTGAGGCCTAATTCATCCGTTTAGGCCTCCAAATTGCCTTCAAAGATTTCAAGCATATTTTGGTTCCTACTCTATTAGTAGAAGTCCCCTTTTGGTGATACCTATCACGCCATTTGTAGTTCCGCATCTAGCTGCTCGGAAATTGGAGTTCCAGTGATAGTAGTTAGAGTTATTCTAGTAGTTTCTCAGGGACTACTTTTCGACAGTCTGATTTGGTGTTCAAGGTACTGACTTCACGGTGGGGCCCACCGTCACTTTGCACCGTTTGCACCGTCGAGTGTGCCATCAGCGGGACCGTTAGGGTTCTAGTGCTAGCTCGAGTCCAGGGAGGTATAGTTTCAAAGTGAGCTCTAGAGAGCTCACTTCTTTGATGTTGAGCCTTCGAGTTCCTGGCTATGGTGGACAGAGGCCGGCGAGTGTCACCTGGATTCTCTATGCTTGAGTGGGTGTGGCTTGACTGTAATCAGTGCCCAGTTGTTGGCAGTTTATAGAGTGACAGATCAAGTACTGATCTGAGTTGAGTTGAGTTGAAAGTGTTAAGCAATCTGATTACATCAGAGAAGTGAAGTCAGGGGGAAATCGGGTGCAGAAACGTTGAGTGTTGGTGGTATCTCCAAGCTCGGTGGATCGTGGTAGCTCAATTCAAGTTCTGTGTTTCCCTAGTGTGCAGAAGCTCGTTCAAGTGATTCAGATTTGGCAGTTAAGCGGACGGTGTGCGGAAGCGCTGGCCAAATTTCGAGCAAAGAAGGAGCAATTTTCGAGCAGTGTTGTGATTTTGAGCTCAAGAGGTGAAGGCAGGACCAATTTGCTACGAGTTGGGCTCAGAAAGTGAAATTGAAGGTGGAGTTGGGAAGCTCTTCTCATGAAATTGTGATTTGGAAAAACCCATTTTTTCATCTGTATGTGGACACTTCGTCCATGGCCACCGGGGTTGTCTTAAGTCAGAAGGACGAGAAGAAGAAGGACTACCCGGTGTATTATGCTAGCTGACAACTTTCAGTTTCTGAAAAGAACTATTCGATGACTGAAAGAGAAGCACTCGGAATGGTGTATGCCTGCAAGAAATTTCGTCATTATTTGTTGGGATATGAGTTTGTCTTCTATGTTGACCATTATGCATTGCAACATCTGGTCAAGAAGGCAGATTTATCGGGACAAATTGCAAGATGGATCTTGTTATTACAAGAGTTCACGTATACTGTACAAGTGAGGAAGGGAGCTTTGCATTCGAATGCGGACTTCCTGTCCAGGTTAGAAACTCAAGACCAGGAGTGGGAAATTGACGATCGGTTCCCTGACGAAGAGTTGTATCACTTATCAGCAATGAGAAGTACGAGGTATGCAGATGAATATAATTATCTGAATACTCTCCATTGTCTTGAGGGGATGGATCCGGAACAGCGGGCAGTCTTTCTCAGGAAAATGGGGCCGTACCAGCTTAAACACAACATTTTATTTAAGATGAGCAAAGACAAAGTACTTTGGCGATGCTTGGAGTCATACAAAGTAGGAGGAGTGATTGAATCTTTACACTCCAAGGCATCGGGAGGACACTATGCTCTGAAGAATACTATAAAGAAAATTCTTTCGGCAGGGTATTGGTGGCCTACAATGTACAAAGATGTACATGCTCATATCCGAAGCTGTGATGCGTGTCAGAGAACGGGGAAGCCGACGGCTACTTCTCAATGGCCTTTGAGACCAATTTTGCCTTTGGCCCCCTTTGAGAAATGGGGGATTGATTTTGTGGGTCCCATTCAACCAGTGACCCGAGTCACAAGAGAGCACTACATTTTGGTTTGCATTGACTATGCTACCAAGATGGTTGAAGCGAAAGCAACTCGCAGAGATAATGCTGAAACTGTGGCGGAATTTTTCTTTCAAAACATCATCTCTCGGTATGGGTGTCCTCTGGAATTGGTCAGTGACCGAGGAACACATTTTTTGAACTCGGTAATGGAAGCGTTAACCAAGTATTTTCAGATTAAACATCGGAAGATGACTCCTTATAACCCAAAAGCAAATGGCTTAACGGAAAAAACGAATGGGTTACTTTGTAAAATTTTGAATAAGGTGACTGTCAATTATGCCTATGATTAGGATACAAAATTACCAGCCACGTTATGGGCCTATTGAATGACAGAGAAGATTACAACCAAACAAACCCCATACTTCTTGACATATGGCTTGCATCCCATACTACCTGTTGAATTTGAAGTTCCGACATATCGAGTTCTGTGCGAAGAACAAATGTTGGAAGAGGAAAGTCAGGATCTTTGGATTCATCAACTGATGTGGTTAGAAGAGAAAAGAGACGATGCAATGCAAACCACAAAAGAAGTACAAGCACAGAGGAAAGTCAGGCACGATCAGAGAATCAAGCCTATGACTGTACGAGAAGGGGATTTGGTTTTGTTATATGACAATTGCCAAATATTTTTTCCAGGCAAGTTGCATTTGAGATAGATGGGTCCCTATCAAGTTCTTCATCTTTACAAAAATGGATCCATGCAACTCGTCAATTTGGAAGGTAATCCTTTTGCCACTCGAGTAAATGGGTGGAGAGTTCGGAGATATTGGACCATAGACTCGGAAGTTTCTAAGACACCCGAGGTCTATGTTCGCGGGGACGCTCACATTTGAGGGAGGGGGTATGTGGTGCCCACATTTTTTGGTTTTTTTTAAATAAAGGAGAAGAAGTGTATAAAGAAGTCGGATTGCGCCTGTATGGCCGAAGAAGGCGAAGAAAATTGTCTTTGGGATGAAACCCGAAGTAAAGTGACTTCAGGTCATAAGGCGAAGTACTTGAAAATGCCATGTCAGCATACAATACGAAGTAACTTGTCTTCGGATTGGGGGGAGCTCAACCCAAGGCGAAGACAGTCTAACAACCTTTTGTCAGGGCGAGAAATTCAAGAAGGGGCCGTTTCAAAACTGGCGGCTCATACGCCCAAAGGTTGATTGACAGTGACAGGTGCATGCCGGAGGTGTGATTTCTCGGTAGAAACTCAAAGTGACGGAAGATGAAGAAGTGAAACTCTATAAAAATCAAAACTGCAACAACGAAATGTCGAGCAATTTTCCTTCGCCGTTGAGGAGTCGTCTTGTAGGTGATCGGGGAAAGGGAAATAGAGTTGGACTCGTGTTAGTGCGCAAGGGAGAAGTTGCGAGAGAGAAATTGAGAGATAGTAAGAAAGCAGAAGAGATGGGAGGAGGGAAGAAGAACTCCAAATTTGCAGTGAGAAATCATGCAATTCGGAGATTAGATGTAGTAGCTAGGATCAAAGTCTTGAGCCGACTTTGGATCACTTTTCTGGCATGGAACTGGAACGTTCCATGCCAGAAATCATCGAGAGTAAATGTCTCGATGGTCCCGAGGAAGAAGGGAAGAGAGGAAATCTGGCTCGCTGGACAGAGTTGGATTGGAGACTCGTACTGGGGAAGGAGGCGGGTTTGGAGCAGGGAGCCACGTTCTTGGGGAAAGGAGAGATAGCCCAAGAAACGCAGGAGGTGAGAGATGCCTTCTCGTTGAAGAGAACAAAGAATGGGTACAAAGTGGAGAGCTACAAAGACCTTGTGAGGAGAGGAATTGTGAGTGCACTAATGGCCATCCTGAAGCTGGAGAGAACCACTTATGTGATGAAACACCAAGCGGTGTTCTTTCACAAGTTATTTGCAGGAGAACCGATCAACTGGGCAAGGTGTTTTCACGGGAGAACAAGGCAGATGGTGTGGAATCTGCAGGACAAGTCACCTCCACACTACATCGTACCATTTGCAGCACATTTCTACCTCGGGTTGAATTTGCTCAATTTGGCGGAGCGCAATAGAATGGTGTCTCATTTCCATCCTGACTTGAGAAGAGAAGTCGACGCGGAGGAGCAGCAATACATTCTCCAAATCCGGAGCACGGACTACTATTACGCAAAGATAGGGAAAAACGTGGAGGTCGTTGTAAGTACCCCGACGAAGAAGAAAACTCGGCAAGCAGAAGCCAAAGAAAACAAGAAACCTCAAAAGATGCAAAAAAATAACCCAAGGCGAGGAATGGTGGTGATTGAGTCAGAAGATGAAGACTCAGAAGGCAAAGCCGAGCTCAAGACGGAGGACTCGGAACGTGAGGAGGAACTTGAGCTGACACTGCAGAGTGGAGATACTAGCAGTGACAGTGAAGATGGTGGAGAAATGACCTCGGCACCAGCGGCTGAAGAATACGAAGAAGAAGTGCAAGCCGAAGTAGAAGCCAAAGACAATGCGGCGCTGGAAGACGAAGTACCAGTGCTCAAGGAGAAGAAGATCGCAGTACAGCAAGGAGTTCGCTCGAGACGTAAGGCGAAGTGTGAAGCGGGGCCGAGTAGAGTGAAGGAAGAGGTAGAAGAATGCTTGGGCAGTGAGGCGTCAATTCCGATACGAAGACTCCAGAGAAGAAGGTGAGTATCAAGAGAACACAAAGAAAGAAGAGAGACCACTCCGTGGGAGGAAGAAGTTGCTAGTAATGGAGTAGATTACCTGCAAGAAGTAGTGTGCCCTATGAGCCAGCCTGTCTCTCACTCAAGATGAACCTCTGATGGCTATTATGGTGGCACACCATGGACTAAGAAGGCAAGGAAACCCAACTCCATCATACTCCTCCAAGGCTAACACTCCAAGACTCAAGACATTGCTCACTAGAGAACTCAATGAGAGAGAGATAGTTGCAAACAAAAGGATGATGAGTACCTCCTCACCCCTTGTTTATATACTTGTGAAATAGTTACGTACCAAAGTTACTAATTACCGTAGTAACTCAAGTTACTAGACTAAAAGTCAAGTAAAGTCAAAAAGTAGAAAGGAATATCCATTCACATGGGCATATTCCCCTAAGCATGTGGTCTTATCTTGACCCAACCACTAAAGCAAGGATTCCTTCACATGGGCTATCCTTGGACTAAAGAAGAATCCAAAACAAAAAGGCTTGCGGGCCCAAGAGTTCTCAACTCTTTCCCCAAAGCCAAACACCTAGGAATAATACCAAGTCAACTTCAAATCCAAAATAGTGGTGCTCATCTTTTCTACTTCCTCTAAAGTAAGGTCCCATCTATCTTAGCTATGACTAACTTTAGCTAACCATGACTAATATAGAACCATCCTTTATCTCTATATAAATAATATCTCTTAAGTACTTGTAATACCAAGCTAAATATCACAATACCACACACATGCACAAATGGGTGTTACATTTACCCCCGGACTAAGTTTTCACTTTGTCCTCAAAGTGAAGGTCTCTCTACCTTCTATGGTACATCTTCAACTTATCATGGTTAATCCTATCAAAGTGTCTTCCTCCCAACTCCTTGAGATCATAGGTGTAATTTCCCCACACCTTCTCCACTATGAAAGGTCCAAAGTACTTAGGCAAAAACTTCTTTTGCACTCTCTTGAATCGAATGGAATCAAACAACATTACCCAATCACCTTCCTTGAAAGTCTCCACCTTCTTCTTGCCTTGCCTCTTGTCATAGCTCTCCTTTTGTTTCCTTTGGGCTTGCTCCACTCGAACCATAGCAACTGCTCTTGCCTCTTCCAACTCCATGAGTTGATCCTTCCTTGACTTCTCTGCATCACCTCCTTGTGCTTTCTTCAATCTCCCATGAATGCTTTGGAAGGTAGGAAGATCAAAGTGAATAGGTAAGGTAGACTCAATACCATACACCAATTGAAATGGAGAATATCCGGTGGAAGTTTTCATGGTTGTCCTATACTCCTACAAAACTGCATGAATCCTCTTGTCCCAATGATGTTTAGCCCCCTCCATTTCTGCATCTTTGGCCAACATCATGCACAAGGTCTGATTGGTTCTCTCTGCCAAGCCATTGGAATTTGGCTTATAGGATGTAGTTACTCTATGTGTGATAGAGAAATGTCGTAGCATGGCTGTAGTAATGCTTCCTGTAAACTCTCCTCCTCTATCAGAAACCAACTCCAAAGGGCATCCAAACCTAGTGATAATGTGTTCATAAAGAAATCTACCCACTTCATCTTCATTCTTGTCCCTCAATGGTCTAGCCTCAACCCACTTAGTAAGGTAATCAGTAACTACCACAATGTACCGATTGTTCCTTGGGGTTCTATTGAGAGGTCCTACAAAATCAATTCCCCACTTCTCAAAAGGTCCTAGCAATGGAATTGATCTAAGTGGTGGAGTGGATGTAGACTTTCTAGCAAAAGCTTGACAAACATGACAAGTTTTGCAATAATCAAGACAATCCTTGAAAATCCCTCTCCAATGGTAACCTGCATCTAGAATCTTGAAAGCAGTCACCTTTCCTGCAAAGTGTCCTCCACATACTAAACCTTCATGAAACTCCTTTATGAGTAGGATAGACTCTTCCTTACCCACTGCTCTTTGAAGTAGACCATCTGCTCCTTGGTGAAAAAGAATATCCTCCACCATTGTGTAAGGTCTAGATCTTGCTGCAAGGGCCTTCCTCTCCCTAGCATGCATCCCTTCTGGATAGTTACCTCAATTTGGCTCGAGTGGAAAGTTAGCGGGGGATTTGGCGGATAGCCATCTTTAGGGTTTATGTCAGATTTTACGTCAGATTTTGGGCCAGATTTGGAGGAGTTTTGCTAGTTTGGAGGACTTTTGCAGAGTTGGAGAAGTTTTGCCAATTTTGGAGGAGGTTTCAAAGTGGCAACAAGAAAGGCCTCATTTGGCTGAATTTTGGCGTTTCGAGGCTTCGAGGCATAGGGCTATGGGCTATGAGAGGCTACGAAGGGCCAGCAAGCCAGCTTGCTGGCTTGAGGCTAGCTAGTTTAGAGTAGATCTTGGTCATTGGTTGGCAAAATCTGCCTTTCTTACTAGATTGTGTGCAATAGGGTTTGACCCCTAGATCTCTTGTTCCTAGACTGGTGCCCTAGCCAACTGGTCCACCCTCACTTGTTGTCCTAGTGATTGCACCACTGTTATCTATACACATGTAGCTTTGGCTAGGAGAGGCAGTTTGATCCCATTCTTGGTGATCCTGGTAGCTTAGGACTTAGATACAAACTGCTCTTATGTCAAATGCCAAATGGTGGCAGAGTCAGTCCCGTGTTGTGTTATGAGATGGAGGGTTTTCGTTTAGATTTCTTGTGATTGGATCCCCTCCATTCTCTACTTCCTATTTGTGCACCACGTTTGTGTGAGGTGCCCTGACTTTTGAGCGTTGGTGCTCTGGTGTGCTCTCGGTGGTGAGGCTGGAGTGATGACCAGTCAGACTACCTTTGTTTCTCTCCGGTGAGGCAGGAAGTGATGACCTACAGACCGTGAGAGTGCGTGTTATGATGGCAGGTTACATGTTGCCCTTCCCCTAGTGTAGTTATCTCAGTTAGAGTTACATTAGTGGGTGGTGTCTAGTTGGTGTTGGCACGTGGTGGTGTTGGCACTTGGTGGGGCACTTGCGGTTGCAACTTGCGGTTGCAACTTGCGGTTGCAGTTGGTGGTTTGGGTTTGCTGTTGCAGTTACGTGGTCACGACGGAGTTTTTTGGAGATTCCAGAGGAGTTAGCCCTGCAGTACACAGTGGGTTTACTCGGAGTGGTGCTCGGTATCAGCCTGTATCTCAGGTCTCAGTGAGGGAGGAGATTGACTCTAAGTTGGAGTTTGACACAGGAGCTGATTTAGTTGAGAGTGCACTTGGTATGTCCGCACCGTTGTTGTAGGACATGGACAAGATTTATGGGGCCTCCAAAGGCCCTAGGCGTTACTCTGGTACAATGGGTACCATTGAGTTGGATGACTTCATCCAAGAGTTTGATAGTTGGTGTGATCTGCAGCAGATGCGGAACCCGACTTTGTTCACACCCTTCATGGCATGGAAGGGGTTGTTTTAGCATTTGGAAGGTCCGCCGATGGATGATTACCATGAGTTCAGGAGAGCTCATTTGGAGGAGATTGAGTTATGGAGATAGTATTGGTCTCCACACTATCTCTCCATCACTTCAGGCTCGGTGGCCAGGAGTAGATCAGCTGTACCCACGAGTTCTAGCTCGAGTAGTGTTGGTGGAGCTAGTGGAGGTGCACTAGCTGGAGATAGTGCTACTACGAGTGGAGGTATTGCTGTAGGAGGTGATGTGGTACCTGGGTTTAACCCCATGGTGGAGTTCTTCTTGTGTTTGAGGCAGAACTACCAGGGAGTGCGGACTGACAAGCTGAGGAGCTTGCAGGAGTTCCAGTGGAAGGCTGGAGAGAGCCTACGCAAGGCATACACTCGCATGAGGCGGCTGATCAGTTTCACTCAGGGAGTTACTGAGGCCCAGGCAGTCCAGTTTTGGTATGGGATACTGGACAAGGAGTTGCGACGTAGAGTTCGTGATGCTACGTTGTTGTAGGCTACTTCGCCCACTTTGGCAGTAGTCTTTGGTTTGGCTGAGCGTATTGAGCTCAATATGGTGGAGGAGAGAGTGGTGACATCTGGATTTGGTAGAGAGACCTCATCCACGGTTGTGACTTCTTCTAGGGTGCAGCAGAGTGCACCACGCCCAGTTGGTTTTCGAGGACACGGTGGACAGCCCAGATCCTATGGAGCGAGTGGAGGGCCTAGTGGAGTTAGACCCTCACCCTCATTTTTGGGTCAGCAATAGCTAGTGAGTGGTGGTGTTGCTTGTTGGACTTGTGGTGGACCTCACCATAGGAGAGAGTGTACTGAGGGCAGTAGACCTGATACCTCTGGTGCATCACAGCCAGCACCCAGAGGTAGTGTGAGCACTGCCACAGATTTGGTCATACTAGTGATCGGTGTTTTGACCATTAGTTTTGGAGTGGTAGGGCTGCTATGGCAAGTAGTAGAGGAGCTCCAGTTCATGGAGGACGAGGTGGTAGAGGTGGTGGTAGAGGATCTACACCTAGTAGGGGTGCATTACCTACCCTTACTTCTGACACAACTATGGCTACTCGGATTGAGCAGTTGGAGCAGAGATTGGCTAGTATGGCTATTGTTCAGAGGAGATCAGATTTGGGTGTTGAGGCTTCCACCTCATATGCTGGTGATAGAGATGCTTTGGACTTCATGTGCGGAGCAGCACAGGTGGATGCATCTGCAGCAGTGACTAGGAGTGCAGTACGTGCTCCAGAGCCTAGAGGAGCATTAGTGGAATTGGACCCACAAAGAGGAGAGGTTGGGAGACAGGTTAGACTTCCCCAGTCTTTCACGCTATCTGAGGCATTGCAGACGACATCCATGGTTCCTAGACGTCCCAGTGCAAGTGTGGTAGGTGGTGATGGAGTACATGATGGACTACCTACTAGTCAGCCACCTACTACTACACAGACTGAGTCTAGCATGATGTTGGGGGCGGCTCAGCTGATTATGTGGCATCCTTTGTTTTCAGCCAGTGACATGTTTACATTGGGAGTTGACCCAGCCCAAGTGTTCCGGTTGGCTGCCACATTGTGTAGGGGTGGTGCAGTTCCTACTACTAGAGCAGAGGTGGTTGGTAGTGGAGCTGACTTGGTAGAGGAGCATGGGATCCGTTCAGCGACCAGTGGTTTATGGCAGGCAGCAGCGGCTAGACTGGAGGAGTTGCTAGCTAGACCGGCCTTTGAGAGAGCACAATTTACACCTGTTGTTGTCCTATTGGATAACCAGAGGGGGATTTTTTGTTTGGTGGGACCTTCAGGGAAGGTATATACACCACAGAGAGTCTTGTTAGACTCTGGTGCGCAGCCCCTTATGTTGGGGAAGGCTACAGTTGTTGGTCTGGAATTACGGAAGACCGATGTGGAGAGGTGTCCATTTCAGATCCAGACATCTCTTGGTGGTGGTTCGACACAGTACATCACACGTGGAGAGCTTGTTGTCCAGGTTCAGCCTGGTCATCCGACTGATAGCTTGGTGGTGAGAGCTCAGGCTATTGCGACGATAGCTAAGTCATATGATGTGCTAGTTGGGGGAGCAGTGTTATACCCTATGGGTTTCAGCATTGACTATTGGGAGGAAACAACCTCTTATAGACCTGGTTGGCAGTCTGGTGAGGGACTGGTATGTCGCCTACCAGTACGCTTCAGTAGTGGCAGTCTTGGCTCACTACAGTCCAAGACCATGGCAGCATCAATTTTGGCTTTCAGCGGTGCAGTTACTTGGCCTGGTGACTTGTTGGAGGGGAACACCCATGTAGAGGATACTCCAGTACCAAAGGAGATCACTCGGCTATGGAGTACAAGTGGGATTGTTCCATCCACCTTGGATGTTCCATTGTGGAGTTCAGAAAGGAAGCATTGCAGCAGCATGCAGATCAGTTGGTGCAGCAGGCTTGGAGTGGAGCCTTCGTACCATCAGGGGATGAGTGTGAGGATGAGCCTCCAGAGGCGATTGCTTTGACACCTCTGGATACCACACTCATTGCTTGGCAGTATCCAGTAGAGGGGATATGCCTATTGGAGTTGTTTGGTGGGATCAACACCGGACTAGCTACGGTGTTACAGGCGGGTATTTGAGTACAGAGGTACTTGTATGTAGAGAGATGAGACTGCTAGGCGAGTCTCTCTACATCATGTGGCACACTTGGCCTATTGGTATCCGGAGTTATTATCGATGTCAGCAGTTAGAGGTTACCAGAAGGCCTTACCAGGAGACATTTCCTTATTGGGGGCGCATGACCTAGAGAGACATGGGCCTATTCACTTGGTGATTTCTAGATGGCCATGTCAGGGACATACACGTGCGGGCCACAATTTGGGTCTTCAGGATCCTCATTCTGGTGTGTTTTGGGAGATGTTACGGATACTACAACATCTCCAGGTTCATCAATTTGTTTCTCCAGCTTACCTTTTGGAGAACGTTCCTTTGATGGGTGATTCTCGCACTAGAGTGGTGGCGAGTACACATCAGGTCCATTCTTGGATGGGACCTGCTGTATTGTTAGATGCAGCCAGAGTGGGATCACGGGCTCATCGTCTTTGTCTTTGGTGGACGAACCTCTTACCCAGAGAGGTTCTACAGCGTAGTTATGATGGGATTCAGCGACTAGACCACATTCTTGTTGATGATATCTTGGATGCTGGATGTCAGTCTCAGACAGTGGTCATGGCTGATAGGTCACCTATGGCAGTGGTGAACCTAGTTGGACAGCCTAGAGCTACATTTCCCACACTCATGAGTTTCCCAGGCTCTCATGCTTTTCGAGAGGGAGGACCTGGACTTGTTTGGGACTCACAGTTATAGCAGTTGGTGGAGCTCAATGCTGATGAGAGAGAGCGATGGGTTTTCGCACCAGTATTACCGCTGTTCCAGCAGTGTCAGAGGCATCTAGGCGTTAGGTGTTAGGTCAGGCTATGGACTTGAACTGTTTGACCTGGATTGTGAGCCTTGGCTTGGCAGAGGAGCGTAGGATGTGCTTGATAGGCATCACCACTCGGACACTTGTGAGCCCTGTGCCTATCGAGAGGATTCAAGCACATGCTGGGGGCGATGGACCGAGTGGACATGGTATTCTTGGGACACATCCAGTAGCTACTAGGGAGAATGGTCTACTTGGAGTCCATCCAGGTGAACGTGGGCTACTTGGATTACACCCTTGGTTCACATGGGATGCGGCCAGAGGACGTGTGGAGCTTGCAGCCAGAGTGGAGGGAGTTTTTCACACAAAGGTTGGGACCTCTAGTGGTCGGGAGCATGACACTATTGCTCCCAAGGGCCCAGTGTAGCAGCCAGTTAGTACGTCTTCCACTCCTACTATAGTTACAGAGGATACTTGGGAGCCAGATCTTGGACCCAAGCTTACTGGAGAGGAAAGACGGAGGGTTTGGAGGTTCTTGAGGAGTCACACGAGTTGTTTTGCCTTCAGTGTGAAGGATTTGGGTGCTCTGAAGGGACTTGGTATACGGATTGAGCTGACTAGCGACACACCAGTTTTCCGACGTCCTTATTGATATAGTGATATGGAGAGGACATTGATTCAGAGCTGGAGTAGTGACCTTTTTGAGGCTGGTTTGGTGGAGATTTCACATGGAGAGTATGCATCAGCGACAGTGATGCCAGCCAAGAAAGATATGCATGGCAACTATACAGATAGGCGGATGTGTGGAGATTACCGTCCTATCAACCGATAGACCAGGGTTGATCGGTATGCCATGCCTACACCAGAGGAGATTTTTGATGCAATTGGGCATGCAAAGGTCTTCAGTACTTTGGATCTTCGAGCGGGATATCATCAGTTGCCGATCAGGGAGGAGGATAAGTCCAAGACAACATTTTGGGCTATTGATCCTCATGGCAAGGATGTGTTATATCAGTGGAGGTTCTTACCATTTGGGTTAAAGAACGCTCCTGCTGAGTTCTAGAGGGTCATGGATAGGATCCTAGCTGGATTGGATTTTGCTCGGTGCTATATTGATGACATTTTGGTTTATAGCACTACTATGGAGGAGCATGAGAGACAGTTGTTGGAGGTGTTTGAGAGGTTGAGATCTCATGGGCTCAAATTACATCCTGGGAAGTGTAGGTTCTTCCACAAGCAGGTTGAGTATTTGGGTCACACTATCTACCCCGGAGAACTTGGTGTCCAGCAGACCAAGGTGGAGGCTGTTGCACATATTCCTTGGCCTACAGATGTGAGCAGAGTGCGAGCATTCCTTGGGTTGGCAAACTTCTATCGCCGCTATGTTAGAGGATTTAGTGCCATTGCCAAGGCCTTGACAAAGCTGACCAAGCTTACACAGGAGTGGTGTTGGGGAGATGAGCAGGAGAGAGCTTTTGTAGAGCTCAAGGAGAGGTTGACATCTGCTCCTATTTTGAGGAGACCGATTAGGGGACGACCATTTCAGGTTCACACTGATTGGAGTATGTTGGGGCTTGGAGTGGTGCTCACCCAGCATGATGATGAGGAGAAGGAGTTTGTGGTGGCCTATGCTAGTTGCTCCAACAATTCAGCGGAGGCAAAGTATAGTTCCTATGAGGGAGAGTGCTTAGCAGTAGTTTGGGCAGTAGCACATTTCCGATGTTACCTATTTGGTAACCCCTTCACTCTCATCACTGATCATCAGCCACTAAAGTGGTTGATGGAGTCCGACAAGCTTTTAGGGAAGCTTGCACGATGGGCTCTGATTTTACAAGAGTATGATTTCACGGTTGTTCACAGACCTGGAGTGGTGAACCGTGATGCAGATGGGTTGAGTAGAAACCCATGTCCCAGCCAGCAGGATCAGACCAGAGCACGTTGGCATGGTGAGACAGATGAGAAGATGGTGCCAGGTTGGCATGCATCGGCCTTTCTGTGTATATTTGGAGAGACTTTGGTGGTATCTCTCTCAGCGCATACAGGAGGAGTTATTGAGGTCACAGATCCAAAGAGTGAAGATATTGGTACAGTTCAGCAAGACATTCATGATGATGTCTTAGTGATGGACTATCTTTGCACTGGTGTTGTGGGTGGCACAATTGGGGCCAAGGAGAGAGACCGTGTTCTTCAGCAAGCCAGACGGTTCAGATTGGAGGGTAGACACCTTTTGCGTGTATGGGAGGATGGTAGAGTGCGAGTAGTACCACTTCCATCACAGAGACCACAATTGGTCCGTCATGCTCATGAGAAGCTAGGACATTTTGGAGTAAAGCGTACATATAGCTTACTCCAGAGTCATTATTGGTGGCGCGGTATGCAGACCGAGGTACAGCAGTTTGTTGCCATATGTGTGGTTTGTGACCAAGTTAGAGCACCATTCAATGCTCCTACGCCACAATTACACCCATTACCTATCATGGGATTGGGTTACTATTGGAGTTTGGACTCGCCCGACCTTTACCGCTAACTGTGAGACATCATCGGTATGTTTTGGTAATGGTAGAGCACTTCTCCAAGTGGATTGAGTTGGTGGCACTTCCTGACAAGTCTAGTGAAGGGACAACTTACTCGTTCTTGGATCGAGTTCTTAGTCATTTTGGTGCACCAGCTGAGGTTTTGACTGATCAGGGTACAGAGTTCTTGGGAGAGTTTCAAGTCTTGTGTGACAAGGCTTTGATTGATCATCGTACTACGTCCCAAGATCACCCTGAGGCAGATGGCTTAGCAGAGAGAGTTGTTCAGACGGTGAAGAGAGGATTGCGAAAGTATGGTTTGCAGAGAGGCCACTTGGGAGATTGGGATCTCCAATTACCTTGGTTGGCCATGGGTTATCGGTTCAGCCGGCAAGCCTCCTTAGCATCCTTCTCTCCATACTTTCTACTCTATGGACGAGATCTAGATTTACGTGCAGCCATTCGTTGAGATGCTACTGTAGTTTTGGACTTGGATGACCCCGATGTATGGATGAGCGCATGTTCTTAGTGGGTAGAGATCTTTCGGAGAGTGATACCAATGGCCTTTGAGAACTTGGCGATTGCTCAACATAGAGATACTTTACGCTATGCTACCATTCAAGGAGGAGGTTATAGATCATCGATCCGTCAATTTCATCCAGGCGACTATGTATATCTATAGCAGACAGCACCGATGACACTTGATGTTTCTACAAGCCGCACTATCTTGAGAGTGCGTGAGGTTTTGCCATCTGGAGTCCTTGTGTTAGAAGGACATGATGGTGTTGTTTGGAAGGATCATGTGCGCAATTGTGCGCCATGCCACCTCCCAAACATTGGTGGTCCTATGGACCCAAGCTTGGCACTTGTACATGCAGGCTTGAGGTGTATGTTATGTGGCTCTTCTGGTGGAGCTGTTACTATGTTAGTGTGTGATAGCTGTTTGAGAGGATGGCATATGGCATGTATGACTCCTCCCCTCACGGTGGTTCCTCAAGGACAATGGTTATGTCCTAGATGTACTTGACCTATAGCTAGTTCATTCTTTATATGGTATAGATTGAAAACAGGCAACTAACGATGGGGCTCCATAGCACCCGGCCTCCTGATCTTTCCCCATTAGAGTGTATACCATATACTTAGAGTAGATGGCTATATGGAGTTAGAGGGACCTAACCGCCAGCTAGGAGGGCGATTGTGGCACTTTAGAGTCTATGTATGACTTATGTGTGAGTTGTGCTTCTATAGTGTATGATGTTGACAGCGATGTATGTTGTGTAGCGATGTATATACGCACGACAGCTGTCACGCCATTTGTAGTTCCGCATCTAGCTGCTCGGACACTAGAGTTCCAGTGATAGTAGTTAGAGTTATTCTAGTAGTTTCTCAGGGACTACTTTCTGACAGTCTGATTTGGTGTTCAGGGTACTGACTTCACGGTGGAGCCCATCGTCACTTTGCACCGTTTGCACCATCAAGTGTGCCGTCAGCGGGACCGTTAGGGTTCCAGTGCTAGCTCGAGTCCAAGGGGGTATAGTTTCAAAGTGAGCTCCAGAGAGCTCACTTCTCTGATGTTGAGCCTTCGAGTTCCTGGTTATGGTGGACAGAGGCCGGCGAGCGTCACCTGGATTCTCTATGCTTGAGTGGGTGTGGCTTGACTATAATCAGTGCCCAGTTGTTGGCAGTTTATAGAGTGACAGATCAAGTACTGATCTGAGTTGAGTTGAGTTGAAAGTGTTAAGCAATCTGATTTATTGTGGCACTTTAGAGTCTATGTATGACTTATTTGTGAGTTGTGCTTCTATAGTGTATGATGTTGACAACAATGTATGTTGTGTAGCGATGTATATACGCACGACATCATTGTGGCACTTTAGAGTCTATGTATGACTTATGTGTGAGTTGTGCTTCTATAGTGTATGATGTTGACAGTGATGTATGTTGTGTAGCGATGTATATACGCACGACATACCTCTTTCTGATCTGTTTAGTCCATCATGTGTAACATCCTTCCTGATATTACCAAACCAATTCTCACCTTTAAATCATATGTTTAGCTATTGGTTCTAAGGTTCTCAAGTCTATTTTGGTTTCTGCACTATTAGTAGAAGTACTCTTTTGGTGATACTTCTATCTTATCTATTTTGACCATCATGTATAACATCATTCTAGATGTTACCAAACCAAATTTCACATCTAGATCATATGGCTAGCTCTTGGTATTACATTGACCCACTTGGCTTCCTTGATGCATTTTCTCCCTTGCACCTTTGGATTAATTCATCAATATGCTCATTGTACTCCTATAATTCTTGGCTGACTTTGGTCAAGACACTCTCAACTTTGTGGTCTATATGCTTCCACAATTCATATGCTTCCATAGTCTCTCATCCAATTTAGCCAATTGCTTAGTTGAATACTTCTTTGCCTCCAAAGAATGTATCTCTAATTGCAACTCATAGTTTTGTTGATAAACTTAGTTCAAAGCCACCACTTCTACTTGAGTTGTCAAATGGTTTGAAATATCCTCCACTAATGTGATAACCCACATTTTCTACTCATCCAATGCATCATAGATGGATTGCAATTCCATATACACCTCTTGCTTGACCTACATGCGGAGGATCTACTCACAATCCTTATGGTTACAAACAATTGTTATCAATTCTTCAATTTTTCTTTTCAATATTTGTGTTGAGGGCTTACTTGTCCTTGGTACTCTTGAGAAGGAGTACTTTTACTTCTTGCTTGAGAGATGCTACCTCCTCATCCTTAGCAATCAACTACTCCTTTTCTTGGTCCACCTTGTAATCCGCAAATACTTTTTCTCACTAAGCAATACCTATCTTCATCACTACAAGCTCCACTTAATTCTGTTCTATCATGGTGTTGTTATCCTTCTTTGACATCTTATAGTTCATGGATTGAGCGTTGTGCTCTCCTCACATTCTTTGTAGCTTTGCATCCTTGTTTGTGAGAGCAACCTCCAACTCCCAAACTCATGACAATTTAGCACTTGGGGACTATTTTTCTTTCTTTGGTCAAGATTGCTAAGGTTAGTCATGGTGATGAGTTCTTCCTTCTACAATCACATACCCTCCTCCTAACGGTGCAAGTTCTTGAGCCCCCTCTTGATTTAGCCTTTGCTCTTGGTATAGGAAATGCCCTTAAGTTGCAATAATTTGAGCTTCCAAGCATGCAATGATGGTGTGGGCCTTGGTTAACTCCTCTACTCCAAGCTTCTCCCAAACAATCCCTTGAATTTGATAGTGTAGAAACTTTATCATGCATTTGTAATCTATCATGGCTGGGTTGATCTTTTAGTAAGTAGGAAATAGATCCTCCATGGCCTTTAACATTGGCCCCAACATGTGAATAACCCAAGTCAACAAGGATGGGTAATTTAACTATGGATCCTTGTAGGCTAGAGGAGTTGGATTGATTGTAGTTTCCTCCTATTGCAATGTCGAGACCTTTCCCCTTTCTTGTGGATGATCATAAACAAACACTATGACCATTGGAGAGTCTTCTACTTTTGGTATCATTGGAGAACTTGTTGCTCTCTTCTCCTCTTCCACTCTCCCTCTAATCAACACTCCAATAGCTATCATGATTTTAGCAGCAATGGTTGAAGCCAAAATGACTTTACCTAAGTCCAAGGATACTTGGTTCCTTGGACCTTTACTCTTTTCTTCACTCAAAAACCTCCCTCCATCCAATCACGATGGCATATTTTGGACATTTTTGAGCATAGGTTCTTGAGGTGGAGTCACCATCCATTGTTCTACCAAAGGCAAGGTAGTCAAAATCTGTTGCGTCTTTATTCTCAATGTCAAAGGAAGGATCTTCTTTACCTACAACTAGGATATTGGGATATTTTCCTCCTCACCTTCTCCTCTTCTTTGGTGGTGGGTTGGTCTAGTACTCCTAACTCCACTATGGAAATTGGGGTGGACTACACTTCCATGCCTTGCTCTATGTCACCTCCTTTGATTTTGGAGGACACTTCTATTTGGGAGAAAAAAGACTCTAGCTCTAGAGGTGCTACTTTCACAATTGGTTACAATTCCTTCTCCACACTTACTTGGAGTTCTTTTGCACAAGAATTTCCTTGTGCATTATCATCATTTTACCTTTGCTTCCCAATCTTGATTTGCCCTTGGATTGGGAATTCTCTTCATCCAAAGAGTCCACAACCTTGGGATTAGGCTAGTCTCTTTCCCATCTAGACTTGCATTATGGTTGCATTTTTTTGCTTCTACTTGCTCTGAGTTAACTTACTTGAACAATGAGTCCCAACCAGGCAACCAACCTTGGTAAATGCTTAAGTTCTAAGATTCTTGGTTAGGAATGTTAGTGATTTGTTACTCACCCACACAAGAGGTATTCTCAAATCATAGTGGTAGTAAACAAGATAACACATCTAATAGGGAGCAATGTTGAAGCAAGAGAGAAAAATTTCCCTCTAAATGGCCAAGATTAGTAAAGCCCAGTACTTGATAGAGAAAACCCTAAGGAAAACCCCAATGCAAACAAGTCCCAAAGCAAAAGCCATTATCCTTTAAGCTAAGCCTCAAGCTACTGACCAAATGCCTGATTCATATTGGAGAGTTTCTTCCAAGCAAGAAAGGGGGAAATTAAGAGGATCATCAAGGACATTGCATCACCCATGCCCTCTAGAATAAAGCAAAACTGATTGCAAGTGGAGTGCACATTCATGATAAGTGAAGAAGTAGCATATGACTTGGATGCAATCAAGAGACCAACAAAAGTAGAGAATTCTAAATTAAGGGAGAAAAATCAGTCTAATCTATTGGAGCAAGATAAGAGGAGGCGATGGAGACTTCTTTTCTTAGAATTGAGGTAGAGGTAGAGTTGGTCCTAATATCTCTAACATTGGAGGTGCTCCAACAAAACTAACAAAGAATTACTTTGTATTTGGTGGTGTAATACCAAGGGTTAGCCATATGATCTAGATGTGAAATTTGGTTTGGTAACATCTAGAATGATGTTATACATGATGGTCAAAATAGATTAGATAGAAGTATCACCAAAAAAGTACTTCTACTAATAGGGCAGAAACCGAAATAGACTTGAGAACCTTAGAACCAATAGCTAGACATATGATTTAAAGGTAAGAATTGGTTTGGTAACATCTGGAAGGATGTTACACATGATGGACTAAACAGATCAGAAAGAGGTATCACCAAAAGGGGACTTCTACTAATAGAGTAGGAACCGAAATATGCCTGAAATCTTTGAAGGCAATTTCGAAGGCCTAAACAGATGAATTAGGCCTCGAAAATGTGCAGATCCCCCCCCCCAACGGAGGAAAGGCTGAACTTCCCTCCCCCCTAGTTTGTCTCGTTGAGAGCTTTCCAACGGTACCTTACTCATGTGATTCTGAGATTCCTACAGGAAGATTCCCTAAAAGATTCCCTCCGGTCAAAGCTCGTTTGACCAACCAGATAGGACCTAGACCAGACAGGTCACCCATCCAAGTAAGTAATCCAAGGGTAGAGCTTGCTGACATGTCACCTATCTGTGTCCCTAATCCTATGGTGGAGCTTCCTTGTAGGAGATCCTCTTTGTCTATATAATAAAAAGAAGGTGCTCCCTTGGGCATCGAATGTTTGAGTGTGCAATCTGTGTTTTCTCTCTTCTCTTGTCCTCGGAGCATTACAATGGTATCAGAGCGAGTGTTCTAGTCCAAGAGAGTGGATCACCCCTCTTGGAATAGCACAAACTACTGAAACTGAGTAATTTGAGGTGGAGAACATAGAGTAATCGCTAGACTTAGGAAGGACTTTAGAGAGCGGATGGGATGGATGCGCCGGGGGGACAATTTCCCGCACCTAGCTTTCCATTCTCAAACCCATTCCACATCAAGGTTATGTACATCCAGCGTGAGCAAATGAGAGTATCGCTAGTTTATCACTTTGGTGCGGAATTCATGGACAGAGTGATGAACTCACCAAACCCGGTGATTCTCCCGTTGGTGATATATGACAGAGAGTGGGATTTGACAATCTACATTCTATTATGATAATATGGATATGAATGTCCCAAATCCTCTCCCTTTCAACACTCAAGTAGAAATCCATTATGTAGTGAGGCCGAAATTGATGTTTAGAGATTTTGTGGTTAGGAATTTTGGCGAGGAGTATTATCAATGAGTGATAGCTTCTGAGGTCCCAATGGTAGTTCCGATAGTTTGTGCGCCTTCTAGAGTGATTATATTGACTCTGTATTGAAGTAGGTGTTAGCAATTGGGTGTTGCAGGAACCATGGATCCGCAGTTGCAAGAGTTGGTGCAAGGATGCAAGGGATGTTGAATGAATTTCGAGAGATTAAGATGACCATGGAGACATTGCAAAGTCAAGTGCAGATCCTCAGGAACGATCAAGCCATGCAAGAAGAAGAGCCGTCTCAAAACCCAATACCTACGACTGAAGTACTTGGAGAGGAACCCGTGCCTACGAACCCTATCAACGACGAAGCCACATTGCTACTCCGGATGAAGAAGACCTGCAACATCGAGCCTTACAAGGGGCAGCGTATGATGGGAGTTGTGGAGAATTGGATCTCAAGAATGAATCGATATTTTTGATTGTTCTCAACAGAGATCACAGAGCATGCTGCAGGCGTGTTTGCATGTGGGTACTTGACTGATAAAGCCCTCACATGGTATGATGCTTGGGAACGATCCATGCTGGCAGAGAGAAGGGAGGTCACATGGACAGCGATGCAAGAAGGACTGCTCAAGAATTTCCAATCGGTGGATTCTGTGCAGATGGCTCGAACCCGACTATGGGGATTGAGACAGAAGAATAGCGTACAAGAGTATGTGGAGGCATTTCTGGATCTACAAGTCGCAATTACCGACATGAGTCCAGCAGAGGCTCTCGACAATTTCAAACGAGGGTTGAAAGAGCGGATTCGCCAAGAAGTAATGGTGCAAAACCCTCGCACAATATTTGAAGCTATTGCTTGTGCGTAGAGAATAGCCGGAGCATTAGGTGGAGGTGAAGGAGTAGTTCCACCTCAACATTATCGGGCAGAAATGCCACACATGGGAGGACTAGTATCGATGGAATTGGGCAACCTTCGATTTCGGGATCGAGGAGCACGGCCGCTTCAAGGAGAGCGGGGACGGGTAGAAGAACGAAGAGATGGAGTCCCACGAGGAGAAGGGACTCGAGGAGAACAACGCCGTTGTTACAATTGTGGCCGTATTGGGCACATATCTACCAATTGTCGCACTCGTTTCCCTAGAGGCCCTCGGCCTTTGTACAGGCGATCTTTGAACCACATGGAGAGGCACATTGAAGGAGAGGAGGTGGAAACCACTTTGGAAAACGAAGATCGCCAGTAAATGTACCTCGCGGCCTTACTGGCTCAATAAGGAAGCAGAGAAGCGAGGGAAGGAAGAAGAATAATGCACAAAGATCCCAAAAGGCAACCTCACAATTGATTGTCGTGAATGGAATCCTAGAAGGTAATCAAGTGAGAGTATTAATAGATCCGGGAGCAACAGAGAATTTCTTGTCTCGCTCTGTTGCAATAAGCTTGGGAATGGATCTAGAGAGAGATGGAAGTGAAGAAGTTGAGTTACCAAATGGGCAAACAGAGAGGATTGAATCATTACCTAGACGTGTAACACTCTCTGTAGGAGAATATCAGGAAGCAATTGAGTGGCAAGTGATACAGTTAGCTCGTTATGATGCAATTTTAGGCATGCCATGGATGGAGCAGTACAACCCAATGGTGGATTGGAGGAAGAAAGTAGTGAGAACCCACCAATGGTCAATCATTGGGGTTAAAGAAAAATCACACAGGCAGAAACTGCCTCTATATGTCGTAGGGACGACAACAGTCTGTAAGACCGATAGATGTTTTCTGGGTCTAATAAGAGAAGTCCAGAGTGCACAACTCGCTGGACAAATTCCTGAGAAATTGAAGGATGTGGTGGATGAGTTTCAAGATGTCTTTCCCGATGATCTACCCTCAGGATTACCACCTAAAAGGCGAGTAGATCACAAAATAGAGACACTCCCGGGGAAGACACCTCCTTGTAAGGCCCCATATCACCTATCACCTCATGAGTTGGAGGAGTGTAAGACTCAAATTGAGGAGATGCTACAGAAAGGGTTCATCCAACCTAGCGTATCACCATATGGAGCCCCTGTCTTGTTTGTGAAGAAGAAGGATGGTACAATGCGCATGTGCATTGACTATCGGGATCTCAATCAACAAACAGTGAAGAACAAATACCCCTTACCTCGCATGGATGACCTGTTTGATCAACTCCATGGAGCGAGATACTTCACCAAACTAGACTTGCGGAGCGGTTACAATCAAATCCGAATTGCAGAAGAGGATGTGTACAAAACTACCTTTTGAACCAGGTATGGCCACTTTGAGTATCTTGTGATGCCTTTTGGCCTCACCAATGCGCCTGCCACTTTCATGAGCCTAATGAATGACATATTTCGTCCATACTTAGATAAGTCTGTTATTGTCTTCTTGGATGATATCTTAGTATATAGTAGCACGATGACAGAACACAAACAACATCTACGAGAGGTCCTCCAGATTCTAAGACAGAATCAGTTGTACGCCAAAATCTCAAAGTGTGAGTTTGGCAAGTCTGAAGTAGACTACTTAGGGCATAGAGTAAGTGCTGAGGGCATTCAAGTATTGATAGATAAAATAGAGGTCATTCAAAAATGGAGTGCCCCAGAAGATCAGACTCAACTTAAGAGCTTCTTGGGGTTGACGGGATTCTATCGTAGATTTGTCAAGGACTTCTCCAAGGTTGCACAGCCTTTAACGGCACTACTTGGCAAGGGGAAGAAGTGGACATGGGGAACTGCACAAGAGTTGGCCTTTCAAGAATTGAAGGCCGCCTTGCTACATGCACCAATCTTGAAGTGGTATGACCCAAAACGTCCAATCAAGTTGGCTACGGATGCATCAGGCGTAGCAATAGGAGCAGTCCTACAACAAGAGTGGCATGACGGATGGCATCCAATTGCATATTTCTCTCGAAAGTTGTTACCGGCAGAGCGCAATTACCACACCACAGAACGAGAAGAGCTGGCCATCATTCTAGCAACCAAGCATTGGAAGCACTACTTGGGCGAGAAGGTATTTGTAGTAGAGACAGACCACAAACCTCTAGTCTACCTCGAGACGCAGAAGGATCTATCTCGTCGCCAAATTCGATGGGCAGAATGGCGACAACGCTTCAACATGACAATCACCTACGTGGAAGGTAAGAAGCAACTTGCAGATGCATTCACCCATATGCCAATGGCCAACAACTTGGCGGCAGAGGTTAAGATTAACCCTGAGTTCTGGCAAGAGATTCTAGCTGCTACAAAAACTCATCCACAGATTGTAGAAGCGCAGTCGTCCAAAGGTGTCACCAGCACCCAAGGACTCACCTTTCGGGAGGGCCGATTGTGGATCCCAAATGTCCCAAAATTACGCACCACCATTCTAGCGGAATGTCATGATTCGGCCATTGCAGCTCATGTCGGAGTGGACAAGACCTTGGAGGCAGTCAAGCGCCATTACTATTGGCCCAAGATGAGCAACGACGTGATGGATTATGTGCGTAGCTGCCTACTTTGTCAATAGAACAAAGCTTCTAATCAAGCTCTTGCAGGGCTCCTTCAACCTCTTCCCACTCCTACCCAACATTGGGAACAAGTGAGTATGGATCTCGTCTGTGAATTACCCAAGACCACCTCAGGGTTTGACTCCATTGTGGTCTTTGTGGACCGGCTCAGCAAAATGATTCATGTACGCCCTACCACCAAGGAGGTGACCGCTCCACAACTAGCTCAACTATACTTAGATGCAGTCTTTGCTCACCATGGCTTGTCTAGAGTACTCATCACCAATAGAGGCACCCAATTCACTAGTTTGTTTTGGCGAACACTCTTTGGTTTCTTCAAAACCAAGTTGGCCATGTCTACAGCTTACCACCCACAAACAGATGGCCAAACAGAGCGGGCTAATTGCACAATTGAAGACATGTTACGCGGCTTTACCTTAGCAGAGCAAGAGAGGTGGGACACCCTACTACCGTTGGTGGAATTCGCCTACAACAATTCAGTGAATGCCTCCACCCAGGTCACTCCGTTCTTCCTCATGTATGGTGAGCATCCCTTCACACCTTCTAGCTTGATGAAGATCCATCCAGTGACTACCAAGGTTGATGCAGTCAACACATTTGTTTCTAGAATCCTTCAAGGTGTGGAGAGCGCCAAGCACAGGTTACAGATTGCACAAAATCGACAAAAGCAGTATGCTGATGCACACCGAAGGCACATGGAGTTCAATGTTGGGAATCAAGTGTGGCTATCAACAACCAACCTCACATTAGTTGGATCTCGTAAGCTCAGACCTTGTTTTATTGGGCCTTTCCCGATTCTTCGTCGCATCGGCGCTGTGGCCTATCACCTTGAGCTACCACCACACATGAAGATCCATCTAGTGTTCCATGTCTCCCTATTACGCAAATATGCTCCCCGATCAGGCCAAGGTACTTCTACACAGGACATTCGACCTTGTCCGACAGTCATTGATGGCATTGAGGAATATGAAGTGGAGCGGATTCTCCAAAAGCGCATGCGTGGTACTCGCCATCCGCAGGTGGAATATCTAGTACAATGGAAAGGTTACCCCCTCTATGAAGCAACTTGGGAACCCGCTGCCAATTTGGCGCATGCACCGGTGTTGGTGCAAGCATTTGAGCAACAATTGCACAACGAGGACGTTGTGTCTTAAAAGGAGGGAGGTCTGTAATACCAAGGGTTAGCCATATGATCTAGATGTGAAATTTGGTTTGGTAACATCTAGAATGATGTTATACATGATGGTCAAAATAGATTAGATAGAAGTATCACCAAAAAAGTACTTCTACTAATAGGGCAGAAACCGAAATAGACTTGAGAACCTTAGAACCAATAGCTAGACATATGATTTAAAGGTAAGAATTGGTTTGGTAACATCTGGAAGGATGTTACACATGATGGACTAAACAGATCAGAAAGAGGTATCACCAAAAGTGGACTTCTACTAATAGAGTAGGAACCGAAATATGCCTGAAATCTTTGAAGGCAATTTCGGACGCCTAAACGGATGAATTAGGCCTCAAAAATGTGCATATACCCCCCCCCCAATGGAGGAAAGGCTGGCCTTCCCTCCCCCCTGGTTTGTCTCGTCGAGAGCTTTCCAACGGTACCTTACTCATGTGATTCTGAGATTCCTACAGGAAGATTCCCTAAAAGATTCCCTCCGGTCAAAGCTCGTTTGACCAACCAGATAGGACCTAGACCAGACAGGTCACCCATCCAAGTAAGTAATCCAAGGGTAGAGCTTGCTGACATGTCACCTATCTGTGTCCCTAATCCTATGGTGGAGCTTCCTTGTAGGAGATCCTCTTTGTCTATATAATAAAAAGAAGGTGCTCCCTTGGGCATCGAATGTTTGAGTGTGCAATCTGTGTTTTCTCTCTTCTCTTGTCCTCAGAGCATTACAATGTGCAATCTGTGTTTTCTCTCTTCTCTTGTCCTCGGAGCATTACAGGTGGTAGGAAATAAGACCATGGCTTGAACTAGGATGCTTCAAGAAAGTGTTCTATACAATGATTACAAGGCATGAGTAGGAAGATAGGAATCCCATTAAGAGATAAGTGCCAATTAAGCAAGTGAGTAAAGTCATTAAACTTAAGTAAGCACTCCAAGTAGTGATTAGATTCTCTATATTGTAAATACCTCATCCTTGGTTATGCAACTAACTAAGAAAAATGAATGAGTACATAGAACATCATCAAAAGGCAAGAGCAAGTATAGTGAAGCCACTCCAAGTAGTAGACTCCCATGGATGGAATGAATTGAATATACATTTTGGCTCTAAGACAACAAGATACAAAGGTGGTGGGTCTTCCTCAACCATAATTGATTTTGATTACTTAAGCTTAGCGGTAATAATTGGAGGGAAGATGATGTGTAAGGCCTTTCCCTAATCAATTTTGAACTCAACATTTGATTCACTACTCTAAGTAGACCAGACCTACTAAGAAGTACCAACTTGAGCTTTCAAATCTAGGTGGTAGGATTAAGATGTTGAGTGCAGAATCTGATTGGAGTCTTTAGTTCATGACCCTTTGATAGCCTTTGCAGATGTGGTATGGGGCAAGACTTTGAAGGCAGAGCTCCTAGTTGGGGTCTCATTGCCAAGTTAGCAAGTGAGGGTCAAGAGGGTAGTGTATTAGAAGAAAAACAAAATTAGTGAGAGCTCATATGAGCGGGGTGACACTTTGTAATGAGTGTGACAAAGTACCCTGATATCAAAATCAGTATACTTGTGCATGTAGGCAAATTCTTGGCCAAACCACATAAAAATATTTGTGTTTGTTTCTCCTTGTTGTGCAATGATTGATCTTGTTTCCTAAATTCCAAATTTATGTTCTTGATATAAGCCACCTTACTGCTAAGTCAATAAATGAATTAGAAAACATGAGGAGGATTTGAAGCTAATGAATAATAGTAATGAATACTTAGTCTAGGAGCTAGCCATAGACCTCTTTGGTTACTCCTAGGTTTTACCTGGTTAATTTTGGATTAGTTTGAGTTTTGGATTTATTCTAGTTTTGATTAGTCTTAGCTTTGGTTCATTTTGGCTAAGGTAGACTCTAGTTGTTATAGGATTACCTCTTGGGTCCAGTCTATTGTAGGCAATCTAGATGTATTCTAGTTAGTATTGATTGTTTGAGAGTTGATCAAGTTTATCATTAGGAATGCTCAATGGTGCATATATGTTCATGGTAAGATTGAGTAATATGTTCATGATACGATTGAGTAGAGTTAGTTCTTTTTGGTTGTTTCTTGCCCAAGATTTTTCTAAAGGAGTCCCCAATTTCATTATTGAGGGTGCTTCCCTATAATTAATAAAGGACTCTTCGGGTTATCCAAGTCTAAGTTATTTAGTGTATGGAGTTGGCTATCACACATATTCAAGTAAAAGAGAGTGAGAATAATCTAGCTTAAGTGAAGGCTCATGTGGCTTATCTTGGACCAAGACTAAGTACTATTGCTAGCCAAACCCGTAGTGAGATGCAGACCCAAACAGATGCCACACATGTCACAAAATATCACCCATGCGTTACCCTATAATGTTGTAATTCAAGAGACCTAGACTTTTCCTTCCCATTCCTTACCTTGTAGTGTGATGACCCAAAGGACTCAGATTGAGTTTTGAGAGAGGCTTTGTCTATCAAGAGAGTATATTCTATATATTCTCCTTCCAAGATTCCTTCAAAAGAAGATTATTGTTGTGGATGTTACTTGTTTGATGTGACAACTCGACAAATATCACTTTTGTGGTAATCAGGTAAGTAAAGTTTGTTCCTGTAGAGATACAAGTCAGAATTGGTCAAATACAAAGTCAAACAGTAACAATGTAGTTCTTCTTGGTTGCATCTTTAATCTCTCAAGTAGAAACCACACCCAGAAGAGAGTAACAGGCACTGACTTGCAGTCTTGTCATGAATTCACACTCCTTAATCACAACACCTTCAATTCTTTCCAAACAATCTTGATTATGATGATTCAGGCTCTCTCAAAAATGACACTTCATTGTAAAAACGACTTCTCCTCAAAATTGTGTTCTACCTTTCCATTGAAGGCACAACTTCCTCGATCAAAATTACTTCATATCAACATTGCATTATACTCACAAATGCATAATACTACCAACACTACAATTCCTCTCAGATCTGTCAAGGCATTGCTTTGATTTCACTTCACTCAGGAGCAAACACACAGAATGAAGATCATGGCTGCGGAATCCAACATCCAACAAGCACACTAACTTGCACTTTGAATTTCTCCACACACTCATAAACACAAACACAAACACAATGTTGATACTCTGAATCAAGCTCAAACGACAAGCACTAATTCATAGCACTTTGCTTTATCTATTCTCAGGAATTATGAGCACTGAATAACAATTTCCTACAAATGCCACTCTTAAATAGTGAAGCAATCAATAGTTCTAACAAAAATACCATTTCTTAACAACTCTTCTAACCTACAGATCCAAAATGACAATGCAGCTCTTCATATTTGCCTCTTCAAATCTCAATTCTGTTACTAATCCAATCCGATGTCTACTTCTTCCTCGGCTTTCAATCCCACTTCCAAAGTAACTTCACTTACTACTATTGTATCCTTGGGTTTCACAACTCCTAATTCCTCTACCAAATCTAACAATTCTCTTTCCTGATCTGAAATTCCACTAGTAGGTAATCTTTCTAACTCCTTATCTCCCAACCCACTCTTCTCTAATGTCTCCAATGGTAACTCCAAAGATATCTACACTCCTACTTCATCTACTTTGGATTTTGCTTTGACATCCTTCCGAAGTTTATCTTTCTCGAGTTTGACTAAGTCTAATCTGATTGTGATATTATCTTCTGCCTCCAATATCTTTCTATCTACACAAGTTTTGAGACTAATCGTAAAGCATTCAAGTCTTGTCCTTTGCATTTCTCCTCCTCGTATCCTGCACCAACAACTTCAACTTGTGCAATCTCGTCTCTTTGATGCGCTCACTGGTCTCTATACTCAACATTGCATTCATCTTGATCACGATCTCCTTTAATGGCTCTAATCTTAGTTTCCTCTCCCGTTCTTGATCTGCAAGCCAATCTTCTCTGTACATTGCCAATCCTGCTTTGAACTTGGCTTTCATAGCTTCCTTCTCCTTCTCTTTTTGCACAATCTTTTCCTCTTAATTGCGAAGTAACTCTCTCAACCTTTCTTCCTCTCTATACCTCACAGTCAACTCTCATTGCCACAGTTGCTTCTTCTCCTCTACACTCTCTATCACTCTATTGAGCTCTTGTTCTTTCTCTGCTACTCTCGCCATAACATGGATAATTTCTAGTCTCAAATCAGCAAATTGCTACTTCAAGATTTCATATTCAGCTATTTGTCTTTCCCTTGCTATGACATTTTGCTCTATTAGTTGCTCCCAATTCCTTGCTTCTCTCCTCAAGGTCTTAAGCACTTGATTCTGCATTACTGCATCTACTTGTAGTACTTCCCTTTCCTCCTCACCTCGGATTATAATCTTCTTCAACTCCGAGTTCTCTTCTTCTAGTCTTGCTAACACTTGCAACATAGTCTTCACCTCTAGACACTTTGACTGCATCTCTTTCTTCTTGTGCTCTAACTTTACTAATAATGGGCACATAACCTCCCGCAAGTACTCCACTCCTTCACTCAAAGTTACCTCGACTTGCGGAGTGATCTCCTTCTTCACCTCTTCTTCACTCGACACTCACCTTCTAAGCCACAGTTGCCTTATAGGAATGGATGCTTCACTCTCCAAACTTCCATCCTCCTCTTTTGTTACCTTACTCGGCCCCGCTCCACACTTCACCTTTTTCTTGGAACAAACTCTTCTTTGAATGGTAACTTTCTTCTCCTCCCACTCTAGCACTTTGTCTTCCAACTTTGAGTTACCTTTCTCCTCCATCTCCATCTTGGCTTTCTCTTCCTTGGGTACCAATGTCATCTCCTCTCCATCTTTGTATCACTACTCGTGTCTCCACTTTGCAGTGTGAACTTGGGTTCTTCATCTCTTTCCGAGTCTTTGGACTTGCACTCGGCTTTGCTTTCTGATTCTTCCTTTGACAATGCAATAACCACCATTCCTTTCCTTAAGTTTACTCTTCTAGCCTTCTAAGGTCTTACTTTCTTGACGTCTTCTCCTTCTCCTTGTCGACTCCTCTTCTTTGACTTTGGAGTACTCACATCCAACTGCACACTCTTCCCCGTCTATGCGTAGTACTCATCGCTGCTCCTGATCTGAAGAATGTATTGCTTCTCCTCCGCATCAACATCTTTTCTTAAGTCGGGATGGAAATGCAACACCATCCTATTGCGCTTTGTCACATTGAGCAAGTTCAGCCCCAGATAAAAATGAGCTGCAAATGGCGCAATGTAATGTGGAGGCAACTTATCCCGCAAATTCCATACCATTTGTCTTGTTCTCCCATGAAAACACTTTGCCCATTTAATTGGCTCTCCTGCAAACATCTTATGGAAGAACACCGCTTGGTGTTTCATCACATAAGTCGTTCTCTTTGGCTTCAAGATTACCATTAGAGCACTCACAATCCCTCTCTTGACATGATCCTTGTAACTCTCTACTTTGTAACCATTCTTCGTGCGCTTCAAAGAGAAAGCATCTCTCACCTCTTGGGTTTCTTTTGCTACTTCATCCTTCCCCAAGAACGTGACACCATGCTCCACACTTGCTTCTCTTTTGAGTACTAACCTCCAATCCGACTCTGTCCAGCAAGCTGGATTACCTCTCTTCTCTTCTTCCTCGGGGCCATCAAAGACATCTACTCTCAATGATCTCAGTCATGAACCTTGGAAAGCTAACATTCTAGTTCCATGCCAAGAATGTGATCCAAAGTCTGCTCAAGACTTCAATTCTTGCAATCACATCTAACCTCCGAATTGCATGATTTCTCACTGCAAATTCGGAGTTCTTCTTCCCTCCTCCCATCTTTCTCTCTTCCACTCTAGGCTGTGGACTATTCTTCCTATTAATTCCCGGATTAGCTCTCTTGAATTCTTCTCTACACACTAACGCATCTTTGACTCTACTTCCCTTCCCATGATCTCCTTCAAGACAACTTCTTAACAGCAAGGGAAAATTGCTTGTCATCGCTTTATCTTTAGCCCAATTTTTATAGAGTCGTGCCTTCTTTGTCTTTCTTCAATTTGATTTTCTACCAAGAAATCACACCCCCTGCATGCTTCTGTCACTGTCAAGTGTCCTTCACGCGTATGACTGCTGTTTTTGAATGGTCTCTTCTTGAATGTCTTGCCCCGAAAGAAAGTTGTTACACTATCCTCGCCTCGGGTTGAGCACCCCCGATATGAAGACTCCTTACTTCGGGTTGTATGCTGATAGGGCAATTCCAAGTACTTCACCTTATGACCCAAAGCCACATTACCTCAGGTTTCATCCCAAGGACACTTTTCTTTGCCTTCTTTGGCCATACAAGCGCAATTTGACTTCTCTATACACTTCTTCTTCCAAATTTCAAAAGAAACAAAAAATGTGGGTACCACAACATCATTATGGCTTCATGGTAGCACCAATTTCCTTGCACCGGAGAGCTTGATGATTACGCATGGTTGGTGCACTCACACACAGCCAGGGCTGTAGGGTGGGTAGCACATCTTGGTGTTAGCCATTTCATCCAATCATATTTATTACGGTTTAACGTTATCTTGTAGATAGATCTTCTACCGGATGAAGTTGAGTGGTTACTAAAGAGCATGTGGTAGTGATCAAAACGTCCAAAGGGAGTTGTCAAATGTATAAAAATTGTTACACAACATACATCATTGTCAACATCACACAATATTGAAGCACAAATCACACCTAAGTCATACATGGACTCTAAAGTACCACAATAATCAGTTCATTTACACAACTCAAATCACATTCAATTAGATCAGTACTTGATCTATCACTCGATAATCTGCCAACAACTAGACATTGATTACAATCAAGTCACACCCACTCTAGCTAAGAGAATCCAAGTGACGCTCACCAGCCTCTATCCACCATAACCAAGAACTCAAAGGCTCAACATCAGAGAAGTGAGCTCTCTAGAGCTGTACTTCAACAGTATACCCCATGGACTCAAGTTAGGTCTCAAACTCTAACGGTCCAACAGATGGCACACCCAATGGTGCAAATAGTGCTAAGTGACAATGGGCTTCACCTTGTAGTCAGTACCTTGAACATAAAATCTGACTATCAACAAATAGCCTATGAGTAACTACCAAAATACTCATGACTATCAACACTATTACTCTAGAGTTCAAGCAATCTAGGTGCAATGCTACAAATGTTGGGACAATTGTTGTGCATATATACATCACTACACAACACACATTGTTATCAACATCACACACTATAGAAGCACAACTCACACATAAGTCATACATGGACACTAAAGTACCACAATTGTTCCATACAGTTAGGTCACTCTAACTCTAGATAGCCATCTACTCCAAGTATATGGTATACCCTGTGGTGGGCAAAAGATCATGAGGTCGTGTGCTATCAAGCCCCATTTTTAATTGCTTATATGAAATCTATATCATATAAAGGATGCACTAGCTATAGGTCAAGTACATCTAGGACATAACCATTACCTCTGAGGAACCACCGTGAGGGGAGGAGGCAAACATGTCATATGCCATCATCTCAAATAGCTATCATACACTAACATAATAGCAAGTTCACTAGATGAGCCGTATAACATACACCACAAGCCTACACGTACAAGTGCCAAGCTTGGATCCATATTACCATCAATGTTTGGGAGGTGGCATGGCGCACAATTGTACATATGATCCTTCAAAAAAACACCATCATGTCCTTCCAACACAAGGACTCTAGATGGCAAAACCTCACGCACTCTCAAGATAGTGCAGCCTATAGAAAAATCAAAAGTAGTTGGTGTTGTCTACTATACATATACATAATCACCAAGATAAAATTGACAAATTGAGGGTCTATAACCTCCTCCTTGAATGGTAACATAGCATAAGGTATCCTTATGCAAAGCAATTGCCAAGTTCTCAATGGCCATTGGTATCACTCTCCAAAAGATCGTTGCCCATTGAGAACATGCACTCATCCATACATCTAGATCATCCAAGTCCAACATTACAATAACATCTAGACAAATAGCTATAGGTAAATTTGGATCTTGTCCATAGAGTAGAAAGTAAGGAGAGAAGGATGCTAAAGAGGCTTGTTGGTTGAACCAATAGCCCATAGCCAACCAAGGTCCCAACTAGAGATCCCAATCTCCCAAGTGGCCTCTCTACAAAACATACTTTTACAATCCTCTCTTTACTATCTAAACCACTCTCTCTCTGCTAAACCATCTGCCTTAGGGTGATCTCAAGAGGTAGTATGATGATCAATCAAAGCCTTGTCACACAAGACCTGAAACTTCCCCAAGAACTTTCTACCCTGATCAGTCAAAACCTCAGTTGGTGCACAAAAATGACTAAGAACCCTATCGAGGAATGATTAAGTCATCCCTTCACTAGACTTGTCAAGAAGTGGCACCAACTCAATCCACTTGGAGAAATGTTGCACCATCACCAAAACGTATCGATGATGTCTCATAGTCAACTATAAAGGTCCAGCAAAGTCCAAACTCCAATGGTAACCCAACCCCATGATAGGTAATGGATATAACTATGGCATAAGAGCATTAAATGATGATCTAACTTGGTCACAAGCCACATATCTTGCAACAAACTATTGTATGTTGGTTTGCATACCGCACCACCAATAATGACTTTGGAGTAAGCTATATGCATGCTTTACTCCAGAATGTCCTAGGTCCTCATGAGCATGATGGACCAACTGTGGTCTTTGAGATGGAAGTGGTACTACTCTCACTCTACCATCTTCCCATGCACAAAGAAGGTGTCTGTCCTCCAATCTAACGCATTTGGCTTGCTGAAGAATATGGTATCTCTCCTTGGCCCCAAGTGTGCCACCTACAACACCAATGCAAAGATAGTCCATCACTTAGACATCATCATGAATGTCTTGTTAAAATGTACCACTATCTCTACTCTCTTGGATCTCTAACCTCAATAAATTCTCATCTATGTGCTGAGAGAGATACCACTAAAGCCTCACCAAATATACAAAGAAAGGCAAATGCATGCCAACTTGGCACCATCTCCTCATCTGTCTCACCATGCCAACATGCTCTGGTCTGATCTTACTGGTTGGGACATGGGTTTCTACTCAACCCATCTGCATCATGGTTACTCGGCAGGAGCGTTCTTTAACCCAAATGGTAAGAACCTCCATTGATATAACACATCCTTGCCATGATGATCAATAGCCTAAAATGCTATCTTGGACTTATTCTCCTCCTTGATTGGCAACTAATGATATCTTGCTCAAAGCTCTAAAGTACTAAAGACCTTTGCATGCCCATTTGCATCAAAGATCTCATCTAGCATATGCATGGCATACCAATCAGCCCTAGTCTATTGGTTGATAGGATGGTAATCTCTACACATCTGCCTATCTATGTAGTTTCCATGCATATCCTTCTTGGTTAGCATCATTGTAGCTAATGCATACTCTCCATCTGAAATCTCCACCAAACCAACCTCAGAAAGGTCATTATTCTGGCTCTAAATTAATGCACTCTCCATGTCATTATATCAATAGGGACGTCAAAAAATTGATGTACTTTTCCATTGAATACACTAAAAGTTATTTATGGGAAGGGTGAAAAAGCATCTATTATCACTAGTCAGCTCAATACAAATACCAAGTTCTTTCAAAGCACCCAAATCCTTCATATTAAAGGCAAAAAACTCATGTAGCTCCTTAAGAACCTCCAAACCTTCCGTCTTTCTCCTCTTGTAAGCTTGGGTCCAATATCCACCCAAGTATCCTCTGTAATTGTCATAAGATTGGAAGACATACTAATTGGCTGCTACACTGGGCCCTTGGGAGCAGTAGTGTCATGCTCCTAACCACTAGAGGTCCCAATTTCAATGTGAAAAACTCCCTCTACTCTGGCTGCAAGCTCCATATATCCTCTAGCTGTATCCCAAGTAGGCCAAGGATGTAATCCAAGCAGATCATGCTCACTTAGATGGACTCCAAGTAGACCACTCTCTCTAGTAGCCATTGGTTGTGTCCTAAGAATACCTTGTCCACTTGGTCCTTTGCTCCTAACATGTGCTTGAATTGTCTCGATAAGCATAGGGCTCACAAGTGTCCAAGTGGTGATGCCTATCAAGCACATCTTACATAGCTTTGCCAAGCCAAGGCTCACAATCCAAGTCAAATAGTTAAGGTCCATAGCTTGACCTAACAATTGATGCATGAATGCCTCTAATACTGCTAGAAGAACGGTAATATTGGTGTAAAAAACAATTGCCCACTCTCTATCATTAGCATTGGGCTCCACCAACCACTGTAATTGTGAGTCCTAACCCAATCCAAGACCTCCTTCTTGAAAAGCACAAGAGCCTAAAAAACTCATAAATGTGGGAAAAATGGCTCTAGGCTATCCAACTAAGTTCACCATTGCCATAGGTGACATATCAACCACTACCATTGCCCAACATCCAAAATGTCATCAACAATGATGTGGTCCAGTTGTTGAGTCCCATCATAAGCGCACTATAGAACCTCTATAGGTAAGAGGTTTGTTCACCAAAGACAAAAATGATGAGCCCATGATCCCACTCTGGCTGCGTCTAACAATATAGTAGGTCCCATCCAAGAATGGACCTGATGTGTACTCGCCACTACTTGGGTGCAAGAATCACCTATCAAAGAGATGTTTTCTAACATGTAAGCTGGAGAAACGGACTAATGAACTCAAAGATGTTGTAGTATCTATAACATCTCCCAAAACATACCAAAAAGGGGATCTTGAAGCCCAACCTCGGCCATTGCATGTATATCCCTAACATGGGCATCCAAAAATCACCAAATGAATAGGACCATGTCTCTCCAAATTGTGCACCCCTAGCAAGGAATTGATTGTTGGATGGGTCTTTTGGTAACCCTTGATTGTTGATATCAGTAATAACTTAGGATACTAATAGGCCAAGTGTGCCACATGATGGAGAGAGACTACCTAGCAGTCTCATCTCTCTCCACATATAAGTACCTCTATACTCAAATACCCGCATGTAGTTCCGTAGCTAGTCTAGTGCTAATCCCACCAAACAACTCCAATAGACATACTCCTTCTAGTGGATACTGCCAAAAAATGAGTGTGGTATCCAAAGGTGTCAAGGTAATAGACTTTGGAGGCTCATACTCACACTGGTTGCATAGTGGTACAAAGGCTCTACTCCAACCTTGTTGCACCAATTGATTTTCATGTTGTTGCCTCCTTTGAACTCCACAATGGAACATCCAAGGTGGATAGAAAAATTCCACTTATACTCCAAATCTAAGTGATCCCCTTTGATAATAGAGTATCCTCTACATGGGCGTTCACCTCCAATAAATTACCAAGCCAAGTAACAAAACCATTGAAAGCTAAAATTGATGTTGCCATGGTCCCTAACTGTAGTGAGCCAAGACTACCCTTACTAAAGCATACTAGTAGGCAATGTACTCATCCCTCACTTGACTACCAACCTGGTCTATAGGAAGCTATCTCCTCCCAATAGTCAATACTAAACCCATGGGGTATAACATTGCTCCCTCAACTAACATATCATATGACTCAACTACTATCGCAATGGCCTAAGCTCTCACCACAAAGCTATTAGTTGGATGACTGGGCTGAATCTGAACAACAAGCTCTCCACATGTGATCTACTATGTAGAACCACCCCCTAGAGATATCTAGATCTGAAATGGACATCTCTTCACATCGGTCTTCCACAACTTTAGACCAACAACTGCATCCTTCCCCAACATAAGTGGTTAAGCACCAAAGTCAAGTAAGACCCTCTGTGATGTATAAACCTTCCTTGAAGGTCACACCAAACAAAAAACCCCCCCTTGATTATCCAATAGGACAACTCCAAGTGTAAACCGAGCTCGCTCAAAGGCTGGTCTAGCTAGTAACTCCTCCAATCTAGCCATTGATGCTTGCCATAAACCATTGGTCGTTGAGCGGATCCCATGTTCCTCAATCAACTTAGCTCCACTATCAACCACCTTTGATCTAGTAGTAGGAACCACATCATCCCTACCCTCACAAAGCGTGGCAGCCGACCGGAACACTAAGGTTGGGTCAACTTCCAATGTAAACATGTCATTGGCTAAGAATAATAGAAAGCGCATAATCAGTTGAGCAACACCCAACATTGTGCTAGACTCAATCTATGTAGTATTAGGTTGTTGACTAGTAGGTAGTCCATCATGCATCCCATCACCACCTACTACACCTGCACTAGGATATCTAGGAGCCATGGATGTTATCTATAGCACCTAAGAGAGTGTAAAATACTAGTGAAGTTTGACCTGTCTACCAGCCTCTCCTCTCTATAGGTCCAACTCCATTGATGCTCCTCTAGGCTCTGGAGCATGTACTACATTCCTAGTCACTACAAAAGATGCATCCACTTGTGCTACTCCGCACTTGAAGTCTAAGACATCTCTATCACTCGCATATGAGGTGGAAGTCTTAGCACCCAAATCTAATCTCCTCTAAGCTTTGGCCATGCTAGCCAAACTCTGCTCCAATTGCTCAATCCAATAGGCATGGCTATATCAGAAGTAAGGGCAAGTACTACACCTCTACTAGGTATGGGTCCTCTACCACCTGCCATAACAGCTCTACCACTCCATAACTTTGTGTGTAGGTCAAAGCATTGGTCACTAGTGTGACCAATCTGCGGCAATGCTCACATTTTCTCTATGCTAGTTGTGATACATTAGAGATATTAGGTCCCCTGACTTAAGTGCACTCTCTCTTATGATGAGGTCCACCACAAGTCCAACAAGCAACACCACCACTCATTGGCTATTGCTAACCCAAAAATGAAGGTAAGGGTCTAGCTATAGTATGCACTCTACTTGCTCCATAGGATCTGAGCTATCCATCCTATCCTTGGAAACCAACATGGCATGGTGCACTCTATTGCACTCTAGAAGTAGTAATAATTGTGGATGAGGTCTCCCTACCAAATCAAAATGTCAACACTCTCTCCTCTACCATGTTGAGCTCAATATGCTTAGCCAAACCAAAGACCATTGCAAAAGTAGGCAAAGTAGCCTATAACAACATAGCATCATAAACTCTACATTCAAACTCCTTGTCCAATATCCCATACCAAAATTGGATTGCCTAGGCCTCAATAACTCCTTGAGTAAAACTAATCAATTGTCTCATGCAAGTGTATGCCTCGTAGAGGCTCTCTCCAACCTTCCACTAGAACTCATGCAAGCTCCTTAGCTTGTCAGTCTGCACTCCCTGGTAGTTTTTCCTTGAACACTAGAAGAAATCCACCATGGGGTTAAACCCCAGTACTACACCACCTCCTGTAGTAATACCTCCACTTGTAGTAGCACCATCTCCAAGAGATCCACCAATGCTACTAGAGCTAGAACTTGTGAGCATTGTTGATCTACCCTTAGAAATTGAGCTTGAAGCAATGGAAACATAGTTCAGAGACCAATACTATCTCCATAGCTAATCTCCTCCAAGTGAGCTCTCCTAAACTCATGGTAGTTGTCCATCGGCAGACCCTCCAAATGTTGAAACAACCCTTTCCATGCCATGAAGGGTGTCAACAAAGTTGGGTTTTTCATTTGCGACAAATCACACCAATTATCAAACTCTTGGATGAAGTTATCCAACTCAATGGTACCCACCACACTAGAGAAACACATGAGACCTTTGGAGGCCCCATAAATCTTGTCCATGTCTCACAACAACAATGAGGACACACCAAGTGCACTCTCAATTGAATCAACTCATGTGCCAAACTCCAACTTAGAGTCAATCTCCTCCCTCATTGGGACCTAAGATACATGCTGATATCAAGCACCACTTTGAGTAAACCCACTATTTATTGCAACACTATCTCCTTTTGAATCCCCAAAGAACTCCATAGTGATAAAGTAACCAAATTGCAACCCGCAATCAGAATCACTGCAACTACTCCACCAAAAGTCACCACCAAGTGCCAACTCCTCTAATTGAACATCACCAAATAATGTAGCTCTAACTATGACAACTATACTAAGGGAAAGAGCAACTTGTAACCTTCCATCACAACATGCACACTCATGGTCTCTAGGTCATCACTTCCTACCTCACCAAAGAAAAACATAGATAGTCTGACTGGTCATCACTCTAGCCTCACTACCAAGAGCACACCAGAGCACCAACACTCTAAATTCAAGGCACTTCACACAAACATGATCCACAAACAAGAAGTATAGAATGGAGGAGATCTAACCACAAGAAATCTAAAGATCCTCCATGTCATAAATAAACTTTGGACTGACTCTGCCACTATTTGGCATTTGACATAACATCAATTATCTACTTCCTAAGCTACTAAAATCACCAAGAATGAGATCAAATTGTCTCTCTTAGCCAAAGCTATAAGTGTATAGATAACAGTAGAACAATCACTAGTACAACAAGTGAGGGTGTACCAGTTGGCTAGGGCACCAGTCTAGGAACCAAAGATCTAGGAGTCAAACCCTGTTGTGCACAATCTAGCAAGATGGGAAGATTTTGCCAAACAATGACCAAAATCTACTCTAAACTAGTTAGCCTCACGCCAACAAGTTGGCTTTCTGGCCCTTCTTGGCCTTTGTAGCTTCTCATAGCTCACAGCCCTATGCCTAGACAAAAACTCCTCCAAATTTGTCCAAAATCTAACATAAACTCCAGCAAAATCTTACATAAATCCCTAAAGTTGGTTGACCGCCAAATCCTCCGCTAACTCTCCACTCAAGCCAAATTAAAATGATGAGTTTCTCCAAATCACACATTCATGGAGATCGGTTCCCAACTCCACTTTCAATTTCACTTTTTGAGCTCAACTTGCACCAAATTGGTCTTGCTTTCACCTCTTGAGCTCAAAATCACAACTATTGCTTTAAAATTGCTTCTCTTTGCTCAAAATTTGGCCAGCTCTTCTACACACCATCTACCTCACTGCCAAATTGAATGAGCTTTTGCACACTAAGGAAAATAAAAACTCCAATTGGGCTACCAATGATTAGCAAATCTTGGAGATACCACCAACACTCTCAGTTCTTGCACCCGATTTCCCCTTGACCTCACTTCTTTGATGTAATCAATTTGTTTACACAACTTGAATCACACTCAATCAGATCAATACTTGATTGGTCATTATATAATTTGCCAACAACTGAGCACTGATTACAATCAAACCACACCCACTCTAGCTAAGAGAATCCAAGTGATGCTCACCGGCTTCTATCCACCATAACCAAGGAATCAAAGGCTCAACATCAGAGAAGTGAGCTCTCTAGAACTACACTTCAAAAGTATGCTCCTTGGACTAGAGCTAGGTGTCAATTATCCTAATGGTCCTATTGACAGCACACCCAATTGTGAAAATGGTGCTAAGTGACGGTGGGTCTCACCATGTAGTTAGTACCCTGAACATTAAATCTGATTGCCGACAAGTAGCCTATGAGTAATTACCAAAATACTCATGACTATCAACACTACTACTCAAAAGTCCAAGCAATCTAGGTGCAATGCTAAAAATGGCATGATAGAGTTCATATTGGGTCTCACTTCATGGTTTATTGTGTTTTGTAGATGTCTAGCAAGATGATGAGTTTAGAGGACTTGGAGTTAGATCATATGAGCATCTCACTTCATTAGGTTTACCTCTTTGTGATCTTTTGAACTTGGATAGTTATGCACTCTTTTTTTTGGTAGGAACCATCTACATGGTGCTATTTATCCTACCCTTTTTTGTCCTTACATGGCAGAGAGAATATCATACACTTGGTCATTCTACCCCTTGATGAGTGCTTTGGATAGATATTTCCATGATGATGGCATGTTTGTTAGTTGGGTAGAAGAGGAATGGACGTTTGATAGATTGAGTTCTTATAGTACTGATACATATTCCTTGCTTGCTAGCGGTATCAAGCACTAACCCTTGGATGAAAGCGAGTGGCACCTTTGGTGGTCATTGAATCCATATAGGATTCAACATGATGTATACTAATGTAAACTTGAAGATGATGTAGCAACACATAAAATCCATGTTGCATCTTCTTCTTCTTCTTCTTCTTCTTTTTCACCTCCTTCTCCTCCACCATAATGACTAGCTTTAGTGACTACACATTCATACACATCTATGTATCAATTCATTATTATACTTTTATTTACATTCTCAATTTCTCTTTGTCAAACTCTCATATTTCATATCATATGATTTGTATAATATTTTGATTCTACATTATTTACACTTTGCTTCACTCTCACTCTTCTCTTCATATCACTTGAATTTTATTGCCTTGACACTCTGTTCCAATCTCATTCCTCATATCACTTGAAGTTTATTTCTCTTGAATGTTTATGTTTGGGTATCACCTAGCGCTTATGCATGCCATCGCCTAACAATGGCCGCCATTGCACATCTTCCTAAACCCAACAGGCGTCACTCGGCTTCGGCGCATAACACTTTGTGGCATTGGGTGGCATTGGGTACCTATGTGCACTTTTGAATCAACATCACTTGGTGCCTACTCACTCACATTGGATGCCATCATACATCTCTCATTCCCTATCGGCGTCACTCGGCTTTGATGCATGCTTTGGTATGCGGTGCCTTGCAGTACCGGGCGGGATGAGATACCACTAGGTGTCAATGTCTAATGCCAAAGAGCGGCAGCAAGCGCCATAGTCATAATACACATACACTTAATCATAATACAAGTCAATTTAACTTATCTTTATTATAAACATACTCATGTTACATTGTGGTGGTATTATATTCACTACACTCGAGTATCAATTTGGAGCAGGATTTTTTGGCTTTGGACTATAACTTGTAGTAGAAGGCTTGATTTCATGCCAAACTTGAATTAGCACTTTGAAATATTGACTTATTTCCTCAAGAGATTCTACTCCCTGTTGATGACTCATTTTGATTTCATGAATGCGCTTTGACTCTTAACTCATCTCCTTGAACTTGTATTTGTTTGCCCTAGCTTTCCTTTTATAAGCACTCAATTTCTTCTCAATCTCAACTTTCATATTCATTGTCTCTAATCTAACATGCTCAACTTCCATTTCCATCAATGTTTTCTCTCTTTCCTCATGTTGGTGGTTTGTAGGTCAGCTAGTCATACCCTCTCGCTAGATTCTATAATATTGGCTTTCAACATAGTGATCTTTGCTAAATCTTGAGACAATGACATACTAGGTGACATTTTGGATACCTTACTTGCTGATAATTCACATTTTCTTCTCTTTGGATCAAGTTCTCCTTGGTCAAGGAAAGCACCCTCTAACCCATCGTTTGTAGAAGTTAGTGGAGATGGTGTAACAAAAGGTGAGTCCTCTACTTGTGCAACAAATTGTGAGTCTTCCTTGGATGATTGGATTCCATTTTCCAAGCCCTCCATATAAACACTAGCTATACTTTCCACCCCTTTGGTGTCCAGGACAAACTAGAGGTACGAGTATGGGAGCACCACGTTTGAGGGAGATGGGAATTGAGAGCTAGTCAAGATGGTTTATTTGCATTCATGGACCTCCTCGGCACCACCTTGCTTGAATTGGGATTTAAATCTCCCAAACTTACCATAACAAGTGAAGTAATGTTTGCTTTATTCACAAACATGGTTTCTATTCTATCAAAATGTAAGCACATTCCATGCAATTTATTTTCTTTAGTTCTCCACACTTTGCCATATTCCTTCTCCACTAGACTTGTTCTTCAACTCTTGAGTTTCTTTGTACAATTTCATGTACCTCACCCATTTCTTGTAAATCCTATCACCTGACATAGAAGTAGGAAATCCTTGCTCCTCCCGAACTTGAAAGTGGCAATGAAACTAAAAGCAGGATTTTTGAATGTGCTTTTTGCAATTCCAACCATGAATCTATGCAAAATGCTCAAGATCTTTCAAATAATCCAATATTTGGCCATAATAGTACATTGTTATGTTGAATAGTTCATCCTTGTTTGTTTTGCTAGGTATAGTAGAAGCAATACTCAAGAATTCTCCAAATTTCACTAATTATTGTTTAGGTTGTGAGTCTATAGGTCTTGGTTCTACATCCAAATGTGAGCCTCCTACATTAAAATTAAGTATTTGATCTCCCATTGCTAAATTTGTGTTATCCTTTTGGAGTAAAATTCCTCAACCCCAAATCAATTTCTATCAATTGTGTATGGTCTTACCACTCCGCGGGTCAATCACCAGAGTCAATTTGGAACCTCAATTGTTACTCCGCTTCTTAGCGTGGAGATTATGCCCATGCTTATGATAAAACTTGTGTAAAACTTCTTCATTTAGTAAAATACATCGTTCCACTTGTGTTGTTTGTGTGTTCTATTGCTCAAAATAAACTGACTTCTGATATTATGAAATTTTGGGCAAATGCTATACAAAGTAAACGTTGTGACCGGCTGAAAACTTTTCTGCAACAGAAGCACAAAATGAATTGGTAACGAGGAAGCTGTCCCAATGTTTCAACCAGCGGGTTTTCGCCTGTTCAAAACTTATTAACTGGCAGCACCTCATTGTGATTTTGTGGAAATCATTGGATTCCCGTGAAAGAGCACTCCTTCACACTTAGGAATCAAGGCCATCCATCGTTCGTTGTGATCATGTTCCGAAGGAGCAAGTGACAATTGGGCGAGGATCAGTAGGAAACTGGACATTGCAGGTCAGCTTGAATTTTTTTCACCCCTCTTGGAGCAGGTAATCCGAGAAGATGCTAGCAACAGGTGCGTTCGACTTTGACGATTAATGCCATTTATCCTTGACTTGCAACTTCCTGTTTTCTTTGTTGCCCCCCTAGGGAGAAGAGATTTCTGCAGGATCATGAGGTTTATACGCTTACGGACTGTTCATTTACAAGGGTTTAGGGTTCTCGTTTGAATCCTCAACGACACTACAAAGCATAACGTTTTACCCAAGAACCGCCAACAGAGCATGTATGAACGACCACACAAAATTGCCGGATGCCACAAATTTATTCTTGAAAGAATTGTAGTAAGGCAGAAGGAATTTGATATCTGCTGCTCACAAGATGACCGCCACCATTCACTGGCCCGGCTTCCGACAGACAAAAACTGCTCTTTCTTTCGAGGTAAACTACAAGGGAGTGAAGGCCAAGAATTTCTAGACACCTAACGAGGAGCTGATTGATCAGGTCTTACAAGCTTCCAACTGGTGCTGTAGTCAAAGCACAGAATGATATATCCTCGAAGTGATTGCATCTCACTCGCTTTGCCTGCATTTCTACACTCCGAAATCAAGCTCCTCTCACCGTGTCTCATAGTTACTAACTCCGATGTCTATCTTCGGTTGAAACCATGAAAAGTCACGTAATTGAAATTGCCCGCTACCGAGTTGTACCGAAGTTGAACAATCTATGTTTACCATCTACCACAAACCCAAGAATTTCCACCATACACCTCCAACACCGAGCCAAATGGCGATGTTCACAACACTCATCAGGAAACCATAACCCCACCACTTGGCTAGTGGAACATAACCTGCACCATAGAATACAGGGGCTGAACCAATTCCATAATGAGTGAGTCCACCCATAAGGTTGGAAAGGAAGGCAAGAACCAGGGCACCGAACAAAGGAGGAGTTCCTAGAGCGGTCGATACAGAGAGGAAAGCGGTGAACATAGCTCCAATGTGAGCTGCTCCACTCGCAAAGAGGTAGTGAGAGTAGAAGTAGAGAAGCACCAAGATCCCGAAGGAAGCCTGCCACTGAAGTCCAAGGCCACCAACAACCTGTACAAGATTGCAAATCACGGTCACAATACAATCACAGACAATCCGGAAAAATGAATTTTGTGGAGATAATGCGCACTTCTACAACTAGGCAAATTAAGACGCAGCAGGCAAGCCTTATGAGTGTGACCAAAACATTACACAAATTCAATGAGTCAACATCCTGAGGAATGAATTTCGATTGAGATTGACGACAGCCCTTACTCGTACAGATGCTAGAATGAAAATATCTCAAGATCATCTTTCTAGAAATAAGGAGCAGTGGATTGTTTGAGAGCATAATCGACCTAACGATTAGAGAGAAACTTCATGAAACAGAACTCTCTAGTAAGCAATTCTGCCTTACAACCACGGTCCTACCGCAACTAAATCCAATACATCAGCAGGAGAAGATAAGAGTAGACGGTCACTCGTTAGCTGAGAACAGAGATACATTACCTTGACAACAGTTTGGCTGAACCAGGCAATGAGACCGTATTTGTTCAAGTAGCTAGCCATGGCGATAAGAGCAGCGAACCAGGTGAGAGTATCCCACGCGACAGACTCTCCCAGACACTCCTTCCATGTCACAACCCCAGTGGTCAACAAAACAGAAAGACCCAAAATTGCAGCGGTCACTGCATCGATCTTCAGATACCCACCGAAGATCCAGAGACCGACCTGCCAAAGATCCAAAAATCTGCGGTTAGCATCGAAGGAATACATTCCTTGATTTGTAAATTTGGATAAAATAACAAATCTTTAAAATGATGCTCCAGAAAAATGGGACAAACTTCGCGCCGGTCAGTAAAGGCAACTCACTGTCACTAAGAGAGTGGACGCCATGATCTTCTCATTCTTGGACATGGGACCCATCTTCTGCAAATTTTCACGCGCCACCCTTGGAGCGTCAGGACTGCTCTTGACTTCAGGTGGGTAGATTATGTAGAGCAACAGAGGAACAACCAAGAGCGAGATGACACCTGGGACGATGGCCGCTACAGCCCAATCGGTCCATCCGATAGTTTGTCCAATGGCACCAGCAGCAAGATTCACACTCAAAGGATTGGCGGCCATTCCCGTTAAAAACATGGCGGAGGAGATAACCGAGGTCTGGAAGCAGGTCAACATGAGCCATGAACCAAGCTTCCCTTCTGTTCCGTCCCCTACCCTGCTGCCGCAGGCAATGCACAGAGACTTCACGAGAGGAAGAAAGATTCCACCTGCACGGGCGGACACAGAGGGAATCGCAGGGGCCAACAGCGCTTCACTAAATACGAGACTATACCCCAGACCAAGAGATGTCTTACCGAACAAAGCTACAAACTGATAGGCCACACGGTTTCCAAGACCAGTCTTGATGAATCCCTTAGCGAAGAAGAAAGCGAGAGCGATAAGCCATGGAATAGGATCGCCAAAAGCGCTGAAAGCCGCTGCAAATGTGAGAGTCTTAGTGAGTACAGCAGCTCCAAGACCCATGAGGGCAACAGCTCCCAAAGGTAAAGGCTGTGTAATGATACCCACAATAGTGGCCAAGAAAATAGCCAGAAGCTGCCATGCATTTTTCGTAACTCCAGCAGGTGTAGGAATGAACCAAATTATAATTCCTGTCGCGATGGAGGCAAGGAGGGGCTTCATGGCCGCACCCTGCCATGGTTCGGCAGGCTTCGGTGCAGGTGGAGAGGCAGGCGCAGGGACTGCTGCTCCAGCAGCGGATGCTTTCACGACCAATCCATCCACATTTCTCTTGGGGCTCCTCGACCTCAAAGTACCGAATCCTCGAGTCAAGAAGGAACCACCGATTCTCCCTTCCGGCAGCAAGGAGGTGGAGCTCGAAAAGCCCTGCCACTCCTTGCTCGAGGAGGCAGAAACCAACCTTGCAGATGACCTCTTAGGTGAAAATGATGCAGGCGATGCTCCCCGCGCGGAGGCGAATTGCACCGCCGTGGGGGCAATAAGAGCGGTGGCAGCTGCCATGGCTCCTCCTTCTCTCGAGCTCAGCTCCCCAGAGCTCGAGCTCCCCTGAGAGAATCTGCACAGCAACAAGAGCTCTAGACTCTCGCGCTTCAATGTAGAAGCAGGCGCAGAAAAAGAAGAGGAAAGTGAGTGAAGAGGCAGAGAGAAGGGGAGCGGCTGGAAGCAGAGCAAGCATCGGAGTTATGAATGGCCTGATCCCCTTTCCCCCGGAGACTTCTCCCGCCGTTAAGTTACTCCTTTCCCGGTAGTGCCCCTTCAGTTCCGGTTTATCGGTTACCACCTGCGCTTTGACATACCAAAACACGACCTTTTCCAGCCCAATGTCCACAGTCATCCAAAACGACTCCCATCCCTCCCAAACTGAGCTATCCATCCATCCTTCAACAGGAAACCAAGACCGGTAGTACTCTCGGAGATATACCGGGCGGCGCGCAAGGGAATCGTGTGGAGCTTGCGGACCTCGGAAGAAAGGGTTAGTCTGTTTGTTTCGATGGTTCTTGGTCATTCGGAACTAGGAAAAGACGTCGTTTATAAGGAAGGGCTTGTTCCCTCCTACAATGCTGCCACTGTTCCCCGTAGGTCGTTTACACCTGGGTCAGTAATCCGGTCCTTCTATTCGACTCAAAAGATTCCTGACGCGGTTAGGGGAGTTCACATCTGTGCGTTAAACGGAAAACTTTCATCATAAAGTTGATACAGCTTAAGTACGATCTCCAAAAGCTTTACCAAAAGGTCCCTTGTCCTTCTTGTGGTAATCGATCTTTGTCTTTCCTTTGTAGGGCTTGAAGGGGTTTTTCCTCTTTTTTCTTCACAAGCGGTCACTTTTTCTATATGTTTTAATCAATTTCATCTATAATATTTTTCTTATTTAATCAATCTTATCTATACCTTTGGAACTTAGCACCACTGTACTTTTTTTCTTGTGCAATTTGATGGTTTCCACTCTTTCTTGTTATCATACACGGTCTCCTTCTTTGTATTATAATCAATGCGAGCAATAGAGTCTCCGATATGGACCCCTATTCCACACGCCACGGGCGACTTTGAAAAGAAATGCTGCGAACGTGCAAGAGAGCCTCCTCCAGTCGCTTGCGTATGTCTACTCCATGCCCGTCCCATTATTCAGTCGTAAGCTCCCCTTTAACTCAGCTCTCATGAATGAATGTAGAGTTATTAAATGTTGTAATTTGAATCTTGAACTTCTTTAGGGAATTATCGTATAAAGTTTCATTCGCTCTTCTTTCAAAGTGAAAATCCAACTGATTAGAGATTAGGATAGTGGGAGAGTGAAAATACACACAATGTGGCATGAAAAAGAGTTATCTCATGAGCTAGAAGAATATTGGAAATAGATATACTTTCCGAATCTAGTGATGAGTCTACATGGTCATCATCAGCTGAAATTTATTCAAGTCCTGAGGACGAGGGGGAAGAGTAAGAGAGGAAGGGATTGTTGATCTGTATGGTGCCATGAAATTACTTTGCTATTTAAAATTACCTTGACATTTTGCAAAAAGCAATAACTTCTATTAGAACTCATTCATGATCTTATACCGCTTCTTTTACGGAATTGGTGTGAATCGGTATGAATTGGGGAGAATGGGTCACAAATCATGAACTATTTTATTATATCTTATATAAAATCATCTGGTATTTCATGACAAAGCTTTATACAGGCAGCCCCTATACAATTACAATTTGCTGTAAATCTGGATACTTTGGGTACTAGGCATCTAACAATCTTTTCTTATTTGGGTAGTTTCCGTGAGGGATATGAATGTCTTCACAAAACAAGTACTGACCATAAATGAAAGTAGACTTAAATATTAAGTTTAGTGGCTAGATGTTAAAGAGAGGAGGTTGATATTTTGAGTAATTACGGCCAAGAGGTTGCTCGGATGCATTGGTCTCAATGACAGCAGTCTACTCCGACTATCTCAATGTCCATGTTTTGATGGAGAAATATTTTTGACTGCAAAATCCAATTCTCCTTGGATGCGGAGGGATCAAAGAAAATATAGTTGATTTTTACTACTCATAAATAGAGTTATACCTTATGGATGCAAGAGCCACTTTGATTTATCTCATCTTAGCCAAAAGGGATAAAATATCCACCAAACATATATAGTTTTGTATTCTCATATAGTATATAGAGTTATTAAGTTGTAGATAATATTTGAAGTAACTAACCTTGCAACTTGGAAATAATCCACTAGATGACATCAATACTCAAATTTACACTACTTTAATCATTCCTTTATATTTACACTACTTTAATCATTCCTTTAATCATTCCTTTATATTGGCGTGTAGATAGGAAGATATTAGAGGTAGAAGACAATATTGCGATTAGATTAGACTTAGTGAGAATAGAGTTAGAAAAGCTTTTGCAGGATGTTAAGGCAAAACCCGAAGTAGATAACATAGGAATCCAAATGTCTTTGGAGTTGCCCTCAGAGACATTAGGGAAGAGTGGGTCGAACGATGAAGAGTTAGATAGACTACCCACTAGTGCAATTTCAGATCAGGAAAGAGAATTGCTGGATCTGGTAGAAGATGTAGGAGATCTGAAACCCGAGGAAAAGTTAGTAGGAAGTAAGATTACTTTGGGTTCGGGTTTGAAAGCCGAGGAAGAAGTAGACATTAGATCGGATTAGTAACCAATTTGAGATTTGAAGGGGCAGATATGAAGAGGTGCATTGTCATTTCGGATCTGCAGGTTAGAACAGTTGTGGTAGAACGGTATAGTTGTTAGAACTGTCGATTGTTCACTACTTAAGAGTGGCATTTGCAGGAAATTGTTGTTCAGTGCTCATTATTGTTGAGAATAGATAAAGCGAAGTGCTGTGAAGCAGTGCTCGTTGCTTGAGCTTGATTCCGAGTATCAATTTTGCCATTGTGTTTGTGAGTGTTTGGAGAAATTTGAAGTGCAAGTCAGAGTGCTTGTTGGATGTTGGATTCCACAGTCTTGATCTTCATTTTGTGTGTTTGATCCTGAATGAAGTGCAATCAAAGCAATGCCTTGACAGATCTGAGAGGAATTGTAGTGTTGGTAGTATTCTGCGTTTGTGAGTGCAGTGTGAAGTTGATGTGAAGCAATTTTGATCGAGGAAGTTGTGCCTTCAGTGGAGGGGTGGAACACAATTCTGAGGTGAAGTTGTTTTGCAATGAAGTGCCGTTTTCGGGAGAGCCTGAATCATCACAATCAAGATTGTTTGGAAAGATTTGATGGAGTTGTGATTATGGAGTGTTAATTTGTGACAAGCCTGCAAATCAGTGCTTGTTATTCTCTTCTGGGTGTGGTTTCTACTTGAGAGACTAAAGAAGAACTCAAGAAGAACTGAAATTGTTACCTTGCTTCGTATTTGACCAATTCTGACTCGTATCTCTGCGGGAACAAACTTTACTTACCCGATTATCGCAAAAGTGATATTTGCCGGGTTGTCACATGATTTTTGGCGCCGCTGCCAGGGATACAAATCTCGGAAGTGGAAGAATACGAAGCCAAATTGGAAGTTGGGTATCAAGGCAATATGAATGTCTGGATTGAAAGAACAATGGGAAGAGAGAGCTCAAAGATGAGCACTTCAGCATGAAGAAGACAAACGTTTGAATGTCCCATCCATCGTTGACAAAACTGAGCGAGAGGCGTTGGAGTTTCAACTCCTTCACGAAGTGCAAGAAGCTCTGCGAGAACTTGACCATAAGAAACGCGAAGGCGGTTGGCAAGGCTACTTCGCATCTCCCTCTTCTTCCAAGAAGAAGAAAGAATTGAGTGGGCAAACATATGCATTGCGGCCCAATACACCAACTTCTCCTAGAGCTGTAAAGGAAGTTGTTTCCTTGAAGACCTTTGTTTGAGAAAAGACAACACACACTTACTGAAGACGAGTGTCAACATCTTCTACAAACGATTCCTCGGTTGTCCCGAAGGAATTTTGAAGAACCCATCAAAGGTGTTGATCCTGAACTTTCCACTCGGGTTGAAGTCGACCCCCTCATAGTAGAAATTGTCAAAGAAGACCCTACATTGAATTTGACAAATTGGAATCCCTGGGCTGACAACACGGCGTCAATTCCAGCCAATTCTTCCATTCCGTCAAGTTTCACATTACCTCAGCCGATCCCAGTGCATCGAACGATGACTTTGCTTCTTGTCACCCGACACGCCTATCAGAAGTATAAGGGGACAGAACAAGACAAAGACCCCGGTGAATTCATCGAAGAATTTGAAGTCATCTCCTTTGCTAACAAGGAGCATGACTCGGCGGATCAACTAAGAATTTTTCCAAGTCTGCTTCGCAAGAAAGCTCGGAGCTGGTACACCCATGTGACTCAAAAGGGGTTTGTACCATCGGACTGGGCAGACTTGAGAAACAACTTCCTGGAATGATTCTGGGAGGTTGAATATGATACGAGTGTCTTCGCGGCACTCAACGATTTGGACTGGGGCCAGAAGGAGAAGTTGAGAGACTACTCTGAGCGGTTCATGGCATTACTGAACCGAGTTCCCAAGCAATTGGAGGTGGTGGGATACTCCGATGCCCAAGCCATTACCTGGTTCCTTGGGGGCCTTTCACCAGAGATACAAATCTTTGCCAGGGAGAGGAACGTAACTTCCCTGGACAAAGTACTCAAACATGTCGCTCGTTATGAAGCGGCCCACTCTCACTTTGCCGGTAACTAGAGAAATTGGGAGAAGAAGGGCAAGAAGCCCAGAAGGAGAGCTTCGCACAACACCTCCCCTTCTTTGGACAAATCCTCTATGTCTTCGAGCTCTTCTTCAGAATCCGAAGAAGAATCAAAGCCAAGACGAGTCAGAAGACGTGGAGGCAAGAAACCAATGACTCCTCCAGCCAAGAGTGTACATAAGGCGGATACGAAGCTGGATGCCCTCATCAAGGAGTTTTCGGATTTCAAGATCCAGATGATTGGGGCTAAGGACCGAAGAAAGGCCCCAGCATTTGGACGATCTAATGTGTGGTGCACCGCATGTGGCAAATCCGGCCACGCCAACACAGAATGCAATACTCGTAATGCATTCTCGGTGCAGCAAATTGATTGGGTTCCGGGATGGAACCAAGACGAGGACAAAGAGGCGGTGTACCAAACTCAGGAGGTACAACCTCAACCAAGCACATCATATCAAGGTCCGAGGTTTGGACCCAAGGAGTATAACCCCAATGCTCCTTCACGAAGACACCGATGAGCAACCAAAATCGCCCTCAGAATGTTGTGCCCGGAGCCTGTTATAATTGTGGCTCGATGGGACATTGGTCTCCAAATTGTCCCGAGCCAAGAAGGCAAATTGGGTACGTTCCCCTGTGTGGAAATTGTAAAGGATCGGGGCATACGGGCAACCAATGCCCTCACCTGCCGAACCCAAAGCCTCCTGTAAAATATGTACAGACCCCCACTGAGCGTGCAGCACTTCAGCCGAAGGGAGATATAAATGTAAATTGCATTACTCTTGAGGAAGAAAGACCTCAAGAAGGGAGTCTGGCCTCAAAAGGAGAATGGCCAGACCTTGAAATTTTGAAAGTTGAGACACGCTCCACCAAGAAGAAGCGTGATCCCGAAGAACTGAGTACGACCTCGTTGTCTTCCCGAAAGGCGAAGAGACAACGCCCAAAAGTCATTCTTTCGGCCAAGGAGGAAAAGATCCTCGCAAAAGCTAAAGCTAAAGCTAAAGCCTTGCAAAAAGAATTAATGGAGGCATTACTCAGGAGTCGGGAACTGAGTTTGGAAGAAGAGATGAAGACAAAGTCTCCAATTTTTCCGGCGGACATCCGATCCGAAGTAAAGGGTCTGATCCAAGCCGAGGTAGGCCAACCCGAGGAAGCTCGGGTTAAGGCCATCAGCAAGCCCGTCACCATTTTGAAGCATCCCAAAGTCAAGAGGGAGCATGGAGAGTCCTCGGACCCAAAGCCAAAGATGAAGACGGTCAAATTGGGAGGAGTTCCCCAATATGATATTGTAGCCGACTTGGCCACCACAAATGCCAATGTGACATTTAAGCAATTGTGGGAAGATAACAAGCTGTACAAGAGACAGCTTAATTCGGCCCTCAAGAAGGTGAGGTCGATGTCAAAGAAGGACCTGCCTGCTATCTATCGTATTGAACAAGAAGATTTGGGATCTCCCGAGGTAGACGTGGAGATTGCAGGGTACATGATCACATCGATACCCATTGACTCTGGGTCCGGTGTGAATGTCATGACTGAAGATACTACGAATCGACTCGGGTATCATACGTTTGAACCAACACCCCAAGTTTTGAAGTTTGCAGACCAAACCAGGAGATGGCCCTTGGGCATGCTATCAAACATTACCACGATCATTGGAGGGGTACCCTTCAAGTTGAATTACATCGTGTTGCGGCCAGTGACAAAAACTGGTTACCCTCTGTTGATCGGCAGACCTTGGTTGTATAGTGCCCAAGTTGTAGTGGACTGGCATCAGTAGAAGTTAAGATTCAAGGACATTTCGTCCGAAGATCAGAAGCTGGTGACCGTGAGCTGGATGAAGGTTCCCCATCTCGGGGAAACAAGTTCGTCAGAAGAGGAGGACGAGTCCAAAGACTCATCATCTTTGTCTTCAGATGAATCCGAAGAAGAAGTCCAAGTTAATTACTTGGAATGCTACGAGGTAGAGGTTGACAACGAAGATCCATATGACCTCGCCTCGGGTGAACCTGACTTGGAGGAAGGGGGTTTGATGGCCGCTCACCTCGGGATAAGCCGAGTAAGCCACGTTGAAGGAGTCATCAACCCCGATGACTCTCAAGAGGTGTTACTCACTGAAGGAGAAATTTTAAAAATCTTGAAGACAGTTACTTTGGAGGAGTTGGCAGGATACACTACCCTGTTTATAGAGTTCCAGGATGTATTTACCTGGTCGATTGATCAAATGCCAGGTATTCCATGAGAATTCAGAGAACACCGGATTGATTTGATTGAAGGTGTAGTTCCGGTTCGGCAGTGACAATACCGCTTGAACCCGAAGTACTCGCTTTTGGTAAAAGATGAAATCGATAAGTACTTAGGGGCCGGAATCATCTTCCCTGTCTTAAGCAGTGAATGGGTCTCCCCCATTGTCATTGTCCCGAAGAAGAAAACATGGAAGATCCGAGTGTGCCAAGACTTCCGAAAATTGAACGCAGTCACAAGGAAAGATCATCATCCCTTGCCTTTTACCGATACAATTTTAGATCAGGTAGCTGGGCATCCTTGTTATAGTTTTCTCGATGGATTTTCAGGGTACAATCAAGTATCCATTTGAGAAGAAGACAAGGATAAAACTACATTCACGACCAATTGGGGCACTTTTGCTTACAATCAAATGCCCTTTGGGTTGTGTAATGCTCCCGCTACTTTCCAGCGGATGATGAATTTGATCTTCAAAGATTTCCTGCGCAAATTTGTCGAAGTTTTTATTGATGACTTTTGTGTGTTTGGGCGAAGGAATGTACATATAGATTACCTTTGCCAAACATTTGAAAGGTGTCATTTTTCCGGCTTGTCATTACACCCGGAGAAATGCTTCTTCGCAATGAAGGAGGGAATTCTTCTGGGGCATTGGGTGTCAAGCCGAGGTATTGAAGTCGATGTTGAGAAGGTTAAGATAATTGCAGCTTTGGAATCCCCGAAGAACATCCGGTGTCGTCGAGAAAAGGCCAAATGAGAGTGATGAGGACTAGACAGCAGAGAGTTTTCAAAAAAAAAGAATGTCAGATGAGCTTGGTAAGGAGTGGTAGCTGGAAATTTTGTGAAAGGAACAGAAACAGGTTTTGCAAAGGACAGGAACATGAAAAGGTTTTTTTGCAAAGGATAGGAACAGAAAAAGGTTTTGCAAAGGACAGGAACAAGAAAAGGTTTTTTGCAAAGGACAGGAACAGAAAAAGGTTTTTTTCTGCGAAGGAGGAATGAAGAAGGGAAAAACAAGAAAACAAGGAAGTTGAGGGGTTTTGGGGAGGGACAGGAACAGTTCGAAAGGGGTTTTGGGAATTGGAGGTAAGGTAGGAAGGATCGAGGGGAAAAAAGGAAGTGCAAGAGACAGACGGACGATCAATCGAGAGAATAGAGGAAGAGCGTGTTGCAGCAGCAGCAGAGTTCAGGTTTCGAAGGAGGAAGCAGGAAAGAGATAGAGGGATCGAATAGGAACAAGGAAACGCAGGGGAGATAAGGTCATCAACGGAGAGTGATCAAAGAGAGAACAGGGAATAGAAAAGGTAAAGAAAGAGAAGGAAGGGGAAAACAGAGTTCAGATTCGGAACAAGGGAAATGAGGAGAAGAGTTTCGGGAAAGTGCAGGGGATTTTGAGAGAAACAGTAGGGAAGTGAGGGAGAAATATCAAAAGTGAAAAGATCTGCCAAATTTCGGGAAATGAGGAGGAGAGTTTTGGGAAAGTGCAGGGGATTTCGAGAGAAATAGTAGGGAAGTGAGGGAGAAATATTAAAAGTGAAAAGATCTGCCAAATTTTGGGAAATGAGGAGGAGAGTTTTGGGAAAATGCAGAGGATTTCGAGAGAAGACAGTAGGGAAGTATTGAGAATTATCGAAAGGTAAGAAGGGGTGCCAGTTTTCCGGAAATCAAGAGAGGAGTTTCAGAGAGAGAAAGTTGCAGAAGATTTTGAGAAAAGAACAGTAGAGTTTCAAGAAGTTTGCAGAGGATTTTCAAGAGAAGTGGCAGAAATATTAGTGAGAGGAAAGACTAAGGGTTTTCAGAAAATCCCAGAGAGTTTCAAGAGAGAAAGTTGCATAAAAGGTTGCAGAAATTTTCGAGAAGAAGGAGACAGAGGGTTTTGAATTTTGGCAGAGAGCAGTAAGTAGCGACGGGAGAAGAAGGACAGAAAGGAAACGGAATTGGAATGACAAGGGAATAAACCAAAAGGTCTAGAGAGTAGGGAGTGGAGGATCGTGGAGACAGAAAGGAAACGGAATTGGAATGACAAGGGAATAAACCAAAAGGTCTAGAGAGTAGGGAGTGGAGGATCGTGGAGACAGGAAGGAGTGAGGAATCGTGGAGTTAGAAGAAAGGAGGAGAATTACAGAAAATACAGAAAGAAGTGGAAGATTGTGGAGGCAAGAAAAGGCAAAGAATCAAGAGAAGGCATTTCGAGTGTGACAAAGTGCAGTAAGGTTCAAGTTGGGAGGAAGCATTGTGTATCGGTGATTTAGTCAGCGGAGGCCTTGTGAGTTAGTTTCTGGAACATGTATGTTGAAGAGATGGATTTCTGTAGGCAAATTGGGAGCAGAGCAGAGGATGAGATGAAAGCAATAGGTTTCAAAATGGCTATCTATTGAGGATGTTGAGTTAGGTTGAGAACACGGCGCATACAAGTGCCGGATCTTCTTATCTTTTGGCAGTGGGCAGTTCCTTGTAGAAGATTTGGAAGCGACTTTAGGTTGACCCGCCAATCCAGGGAGTAAGAAAGATTAATTTGGTGATGGTGAGACCAGGAGGACCGATCGATGGACTTGCAGTAGCTTAAGTCAGATTATTTCTGGATCGAGTGAATTGTGGGACTGGAGGACCTGTGAGAGGAGTTTCTTAGTTTTTGTTGCAGTGTATTGTCATCTGCCATTGTCTTAGTGCGTTCTCTTGTCTTACTGTCATCAAACCAGATTGAGTTCTTGGAGTGTTATTTGCGGTTTCATACAGTATATATGAGAGGAAATGTTTTTGAGCAAATTTGATCAGTGCATTGGCTTGGATTTATTGGGAGCACTAGAATGAGGAGGAGCAGCAGGTGTGCTGCTGTGGCTTGAGTTTCTCCAATGGGACTGAAGCAAGAATTGAAGCGGATTTTATCGGCAAACCAATAGAAGCAAGCACAAATCCGCGAGCGAGAGCAAATCCTTGTGTTGTCGTACTTCCTGGGGCCTCGTCTTACTGAGGCCAGACCTGGAAAATGAGTGAGCTTATCGTATGAAGGGCAGAGATGGGAGTGACGGTGATTGACTGCTGCTGCTTGGGACAGATCTGGAAGAGAATTGGACAGAGAATCTGTTACTAGTTGAAGGTTTCATCCGAAACTTACTCAAGGAGCAGAGAAGAAAGGCCAAACTAGCTTGCAAAGGGAAAGTGGACAGGAACAAAAGAGAAGAGAAGTCATGTTCAGCTCAAGATAATACGAGGACTGGATATAGAAACTCAATATGGGACTCATCGGGAGCTTCTACCAGGCGTAGAGTCCTATGGCAAGAACAGTGCAGAGCGTTCGGAAAGATCTAACATACCGCAATATCAAAGAGAAAGGAGAATCCCGAGGAAGGACCTATTGGACAGTGGAGACTTGGAAAGAACGACAAATTGGAGATGCTGCAGAACATGGAGATGACGAGTTGTAAGGAATAGGAAATAGGACCTGCTCAACTCCTTTTCTTTCTTCATGTGCTTGGCTAGTCAGTGTGCTTCAGTTTGGTCACTGTTTGGTTAGGAGCCGTGTGTCATGGCTCAAAGGATTATAAACTGTGAAACTTGGAATTGAGATGGAAATGAGATTCCTAGTGATTGAGTGTGTGTACTTGATGTGCAAACAGCGGTAGGAAAGATAATAATAATGTTTTTATTTTACTTCTTTTTTACACTCAGTCCAAATCATGTAGATGGGTCAGCACAGTTAACCAATTGCCCGGGATTGAGTCCGGTGGCATAACTTGTGGACAACTCCACAAAACCCCACCAGATCATTCTCTCTGGAAGATCAGTCTGGGCCAGAACTGCAAAACCCACCAAACCCAAAACATATTAAAGCCGAGGATAATAGACCAACCAAGAGGTCAAGAATAATGAGCCGGGACTAATAATAGACAGTACAAGAAGGACAAAACACTCCAAAAGCCTAAGTGCAGGCAGCCAGGTGCCCAGCGCAATCTCGAGACCATATGATCCCCATGACACCGGGAGCTGAGAGCCTTCTTGGGACATGTCGGATATTACAGACGCTTTGTGTCAAACTATGCAGTGCTTGCTGCACCACTTACAAAGCTTCTGAAGAAATCCAAAGACTATCTGTGGGAAGCACATCAAGAAGAAGCTTTCCAAGTGTTGAAGAAGAAACTGGTTGAAGCACCAGTCATGAGGGCCCCAAATTGGGACGTCCCTTTTCATGTGTATGTGGACACCTCGTCCATGGCCATCGGGATTGTCTTAAGTCAGAAGGACGAGAAGAAGAAGGACTACCCGGTGTATTATGCCAGCCGACAACTTTCAGTTTCTGAAAAGAATTATTCGACGACTGAAAGAAAAGCACTTGGAATGGTGTATGCCTGCAAGAAATTTTGTCATTATTTGTTGGGGTATGAGTTTGTCTTCTATGTTGACCATTATGCATTGCAACATCTGGTCAAGAAGGCAGATTTATCGGGACAAATTGCAAGATGGATCTTGTTATTACAAGAGTTCACGTATACTGTACAAGTGAGGAAGGGAGCTTCGCATTTGAATGCGGACTTCCTGTCTAGGTTAGACACTCAAGACCAGGAGTGGGAAATTGATGATTGGTTCCCTGACGAAGAGTTGTATCACTTATCAGCAATGAGAAGTACGAGATATGCAGATGAATATAATTATCTGAATACTCTCCATTGTCCTGAGGGGATGGATCCGGAACAGCAGGCAGTCTTTCTCCGGAAAATGGGGCCGTACCAGCTTAAACACAACATTTTATTTAAGATGGGCAAAGACGAAGTACTTCGGTGATGCTTGGAGTCATACGAAGTAGGAGGAGTGATTGAATCTTTACACTCCAAGGCATCGGGAGGACACTATGCTCTGAAGAATACTGTAAAGAAAATTCTTTTGGCAGGGTATTGGTGGCCTACAATGTACAAAGATGTACATGCTCATATCCGAAGCTGTGATGCGTGTCAGAGAACGGGGAAGCCAACGGCTACTTCTCAATGGCCTTTGAGACCAATTTTGCCTTTGGCCCCCTTTGGGAAATGGGGGATTGATTTTGTGGGTCCCATTCAACCAGTGACCCGAGTCACAAGAAAGCGCTACATTTTGGTTTGCACTGACTATGCTACCAAGATGGTTGAAGCAGAAGCAACTCGCAGAGATGATGCTGAAATTGTGGCGGAATTTTTCTTTCGAAACATCATCTCCCGATATGGGTGTCCTCTGGAATTGGTCAGTGACCAAGGAACACATTTTTTGAACTCTGTAATGGAGGCGTTAACCAAGTATTTTCAGAATAAACATCGGAAGACAACTCCTTATAACCCAAAAGCAAATGGCTTAACGGAAAAAGCGAATGGGTTACTTTGTAAAATTTTGAATAAGGTGACTGTCAATTATGCCTATGACTGGGATACGAAATTACCAGCCGCGTTATGGGCCTATCGGACGACAGAGAAGATTACAACCAAACAAACCCCATACTTCTTGACATATGGCTTGCATCCCATACTGCCAATTGAATTTGAAGTTCCGACTTATCGGGTTTTGTGCAAAGAACGAATGTCGGAAGAGGAAAGTCAGGATCTTCGGATTCATCAACTGATGTGGTTAGAAGAGGAAAGAGATGATGCAATGCAAACCACAAAAGAAGTAAAAGCACAGAGGAAAGTCAGGCACGATCAGAGAATCAAGCCTGTGACTGTACGAGAAGGGGATTTGGTTTTGTTATATGACAATCGCCAAATATTTTTTCCAGGCAAGTTGTATTTGAGATGGGTGGGTCCCTATCGAGTTTGTCATCTTTATGAAAATGGATCCATGCAACTCGTCGATTTGGAAGGTAATCCTTTTGCCACTTGAGTAAACGAGTGGAGAGTTTGGAGATATTGGACCATAGACTTGGAAGTTTCTAAGACACCCAAAGTCTATGTTCGCGGGGACGCTCACATTTGAGGGAGGGGGTATGTGGTGCCCACATTTTTTTGTTTTTTTCAAAATAAAGGAGAAGAAGTGTATAGAGAAGTCGGATTGTGCCTGTATGGCCGAAGAAGGCAAAGAAAATTGTCTTCGGGATGAGACCCGAAGTAAAGTGACTTCGGGTCATAAGGCAAAGTACTCGGAAATGCCGTGTCAGCATACAATACGAAGTAAATTGTCTTCGGATCGGGGGGAGCTCAACCCGAGGCAAAGACAATCTAACAACCTTTTGTTGGGGTGAGAAATTCAAGAAGGGGCCGTTTCAAAATTGGCGGCTCATATACGTGAAGGTTGATTGACAGTGACAGGTGCATGCCGGAGGTGTGATTTCTTGGTAGAAACTCAAAGTGACGGAAGATGAAGAAGTGCAACTCTATAAAAATCAAAATTGCAACAACGAAATGTCGAGCAATTTTCCTTCGCCGTTGAGGAGTCGTCTTGCAGGTGATCGGGGAAAGGGAAATAGAGTTGAACTCGTGTTAGTGCGCAAGGGAGAAGTTGCGAGAGAGAAATCGAGAGATAGTAAGAAAGCAGAAGAGATGGGAGGAGGGAAGAAGAACTCCAAATTTGCAGTGAGAAATCATGCAATTCGGAGATTAGATATAGTAGCGAGGATCAAAGTCTTGAGCCGACTTTGGATCACTTTTCTGGCATGGAACTGGAACATAAGTTTTCCAGGATTCATGACAAAAATCATCGAGAGTAAATGTCTTGATGGTCCCGAGGAAGAGGGGAAGAGAGGAAATCCGGCTCGCTGGATAGAGTCGGATTGGAGACTTGTACTCGGGAAGGAGGCAGGCTCGGAGCAGGGAGCCACGTTCTTGGGGAAAGGAGAGATAGCCCAAGAAACACAGGAGGTGAGAGATGCCTTCTCGTCAAAGAGGACGAAGAATGGGTACAAAGTTGAGAGCTACAAAGACCCTGTGAGGAGAGGAATTGTGAGTGCACTAATGGCCATCCTAAAGCCGGAGAGAACTACCTATGTGATGAAACACCAAGCGGTGTTCTTTCACAAGTTATTTGCAGGAGAACCGATCAATTGGGCAAGGTGCTTTCACGGAAGAATGAGGCAGATGATGTGGAATCTGCGGGATAAGTCACCTCCACACTACATCGTACCATTTGCAGCACATTTTTACCTTGGGTTAAATTTGCTCAATTTGGCAGAGCGCAATAGAATGGTGTCTCATTTCCATCCTGATTTGAGAAGAGAAGTCAACACGGAGGAGCAGCAATACATTCTCCAAATCCAGAGCACGGATGATTACTACGCAAAGATAGGGAAGAACGTGGAGGTCGTTGGAAGCACCACAAAGAAGAAGAGAACTCGGCAAGCAGAAGCCAAAGAAAACAAGAAACCTCAGAAGATGCAGAAAAATAACCCGAGGCAAGGAATGGTGGTGATTGAGTCGGAAGATGAAGACTCAGAAGGCAAAGCCGAGATCAAGAGGGAGGACTCGGAATGTGAGGAGGAACCTGAGCTGACATTGCAGAGTGGAAATACAAGCAGTGACAGTGAAGAAGGAGGAGAGATGACATCGGTACCAACGGCTGAAGAATATGAAGAAGAAATGCAAGCCAAAGTAGAAACCAAAGACAATGCGGCGCTGGAAGACGAAGTACCAGTGCTTGAGGAGAAGAAGATTGCAGTACAGCAGGAATTTGCTCAAGACGTAAGGCAAAGTGTGAAGCGGGACCGAGTAGAGTGAAGGAAGAGGTAGAAGAAAGCTCAGGCAGTGAGGCATCGATCCCGATATGAAGACTCTAGAGAAGAAAGCGAGTATCGGGAGAACACGAGGAAAGAAGAGAGACCACTCCGTGGGAGGACAAAGTTGCCAGTAATGGAGTAGATTACCTGCAGATGGTAGTATGCCCGCTGTTGGTGAAGTTGGAGAAGAAGAAGAAGGAGATGCAGTCTACTTGTCTAGAGGTAAAGACTGTGTTGCAGGTCTTATCAAGATTAGAAGAAGAAAACTCGAAGTTGAAGAAGAGTATAACCCGAGGTGAGGAAGAGAGAGAAGTACTGCGAGCGGAAGCAGTCGAGAGGAGTCAGGTAATTGAAGACCCGAAGAGAGAAGTGAGTTATCGAGAAGATCTTGCGAGGAAGAGTGACATCGCAAGGGAGAGACAAGTAGCGGAGCACAAAATCTTGAAGCAGTAGTTTGCTGATTCAAGAGTAGAACTTATCCATGCTATGGCGAGGGTAGCATCAAAGGATCAAGAGCTCGATCAAGTGATGGAGAGTATGGAGGAGAAGAAGCAACTCTGGCAACAAGAGTTGGCTGCGAGATATAGAGAAGAAGAGAGATTACAAGAATTACTTCGTAATCAGGAAGAGAAGGTTGAACAGAAGGAGAAAGAGAAGGAAGCGGTGAAGACCGAATTCAAAGAAGAATTGGCGATGTACAGAGAGGACTGGCTTGCAGATCGGGAACAAGAATGCAAGACAAGATTGGAGCCATTGAAGGAAATAGTCCTTAGAGTGAACGCGATGTTAAGTACAGAGGCCAGCGTTCGAATTGAAGAGACAAGACTGCACAAGTTGAAATTGTTGGTGCAGGAGATGAGGCGAAGACAAGTGAAAGACACCGAGATGAACACCTTGTTGATTTAATTGAGAACTCGTGTAGATAAGAAGATATTAGAGGTAGAAGACAATATTGCGATTAGATTAGACTTAGTGAGAATAGAGTTAGAAAAGCTTTGGCAGGATGTTAAGGCAAAACCCGCAGTAGATAACATAGGAATCCAAATGTCTTTGGAGTTGCCCTCAGAGACATTAGGGAAGAGTGGGTCGAACGATGAAGAGTTAGATAGACTACCCACTAGTGCAATTTCAGATCAAGAAAGAGAATTGTTGGATCTGGTAGAAGATGTAGGAGATCTGAAACCCGAGGAAAAGTTAGTAGGAAGTAAGATTACTTTGGGTTTGGGTTTGAAAGCCGAGGAAGAAGTAGACATTAGATTGGATTAGTAACCAATTTGAGATTTGAAGGGGCAGATATGAAGAGATGCATTGTCATTTCGGATCTGCAGGTTAGAACAGTTGTGGTAGAACGGTATAGTTGTTAGAATTGTCAATTGTTCACTACTTTAGAGTAGCATTTGCAGGAAATTGTTGTTCAATGCTCATTATTTTTGAGAATAGATAAAGTGAAGTGCTGTGAAGAAGTGCTCGTCGCTTGAGCTTGATTCCGAGTATCAATTTTGCCATTGTGTTTGTGAGTGTTTGGAGAAATTCGAAGTGCAAGTCAGAGTGCTTGTTGGATGTTGGATTCCACAGTCTTGATCTTCATTTTGTGTGTTTGATCCTGAATGAAGTGCAATCAAAGCAATGCCTTGACAGATCTGAGAGGAATTGTAGTGTTGGTAGTATTCTGCGTTTGTGAGTGCAGTGCAAAGTTGATGTGAAGCAATTTCGATCGAGGAAGTTGTGCCTTTAGTGGAGGGGTGGAAAACAATTCTGAGGTGAAGTTGTTTTGCAGTGAAGTGCCATTTTTGAGAGAGCCTGAATCATCACAATCAAGATTGTTTGGAAAGATTTGATGGAGTTGTGATTATGGATTGTTAATTTGTGACAAGCCTGTGAATCAGTGCTTGTTATTCTCTTCTGGGTGTGGTTTCTACCTAAGAGACTAAAGAAGAACTCAAGAAGAACTAAATTGTTACCTTGCTTTGTATTTGACCAATTCTGACTCGTATCTCTGTGGGAACAAACTTTACTTACCCGATTACCGCAAAAGTGATATTTGCCGGGTTGTCACACATGCCCTCTTTGTAAACCATACTTTTGCAATCCTTTCTTCACTTTTTGAACCACTCTCTGTACTAAGGCATCTACCTCAAGGTGATCTTAGGAAGTAGTACAATGATCAATCAAAGCCTTGCATACAAGACCTGAAACTCTCCCAAAAACTCTGTACCTTGATCAATCAAAACCTTAGCTAGTGCACCAAAATGACTAGGAATGGAATGAGTAAGCCATCCCTTCACTAGACTTGTCAAGAAGTGCCACCAAATCAATCTACTTGGAGAAGTGCTCCACCATAACCAAAATGTACTGATGATGTCTTACAGTCAACAATAAAGATCCAACAAAGTCCAAACTCCAATGGTAACCTAACCCCATGATAGGTAATTGGTGTAATTGTGGCATAGGAGTAGTAAATGATGCTCTAACTTGGTCACAAACCACACATCTTGCAACAAACTACTATACATCCATCTGCATACCACACCACCAATAATGACTCTGGAGTAAGCTATATGTATGCTTTACTCCAAAATGTCCTAGTTCCTCATGAGTATGATAGGCCAATCATGGTCTCTAAGATGGAAGTGGTACTAGTCTCACTCTACCATCCTTCTATACATGAAGATGGTATTTTCCCTCCAATATGAACCATCTGGCTTGTTGAAGAACACAATCTCTCTCCTTGGCCCCAATTGTGCCACCCATAACACCACTACAAAGATAGTTTATCACTAAGACATCATCATGAATGTCTTAGTGATATACCACTATCTTTATTCTTTAGATCTATGACCTCAATAACCTCCTTCTGTATGTGTTGAGACAAATACCACCAAAGCCTCAAAAAATATAGAAAGAAGGCATATGTATGCCAACTTGGCACCATCTCCTTATCTATCTCACCATGCCAACGTGCTTAGGTCTGATCTTGCTAGTTGGGACATGGGTTTCTACTCAACCCATTTTTATCATGGTTCACTACTCTAGGTTTGTGAATAATCATGAAATCATACTCTTGTAAAATCAAAGCCCATTGTGCAAGCTTCCTTAAAAGCTTGTCATACTCCATCAACCACTTCAATGGTTGATGATCAATGATGAGAGTAAAGGGGTTACCAAATAGGTAGCATTGGAAATGTGCTACTACCCATACTAGTGCCAAACACTCTCCTCCATATGAACTATACTTCACCTCCGCTGAATTTTTGGAGCAACTAGCATAGGCCATTATGAACTCCTTCTCCTCATCATCATGCTAGGTGAGCACTACTCCAAGCCCCAACATAGTTCAATCAATATGAACCCAAATGGTCATCCTTTGATCGATCTCCTCAAAATAAGAGTAGATGTCAATCTCTTCTTGAGCTCTACAAAAGCTCTCTCATGCTCATCTCATTAACACCACTCTTATGTAAGCTTAGTCATCTTTTTCAAGGCCTTGGCAATGGCTTTAAATCCTCTAACATAGTGGTGATAGAAGTTTGCCAACCCAAGGAATGCTTGTACTCTTCTCACATTTGTAGGCCGAGGAATATGCACAATAGCCTCCACCTTGGTATGCTAAACACCAAGTCCTCTAGGGTAGATAGTGTGATCCAAATACTCAACCTGATCATAGAAGATATCGTGCATACATACATCGCTACACAATATACATTGCTATCAACATCATACATTATAGAAGCACAACTCACACATAAGTAATACATAGGCTCTAAAGTGCCACAATAATCAGATTGTTTACCACTCTCACTCAACTCAACTCAAATCAGTATTTGATCTGCCACTCTATAAACTGCCAACAACTGGGTATTGATTACAGTTAAGCCACACCTACTCTAGCTAAGAGAATCCAAGTGATGCTCGCCGGCCTCTGTCCACCATAGCCAAGAACTCAAAGTCTCAACATCAAAGAAGTGAGCTCTCTAGAGCTGCACTTTGAAAGTATACCCTTGGACTTGAGCTAGGTTTAAAACCCTAATGGTCCCACTAATGGCACACTTGATGGTGGAAACAATGCAAAGCGATGGTGGGCCCCACCGTGAAGTTAGTACCCCAAACACAAAATCTGACCGTTGAAAAGTAGTCTCTGAGAAACTACTGAAATAACTCTAACTACTATCACTTCAACTCCAACATTCGAGCAATCTAGATGCGACACTACAAATGGTGTGATAGTTGTCATGCGTATATACATTGCTACACAACATACATCACTGTCAACATCATACACTATAGGAAGCACAACTCACACATAAGTTATACATAGGCTCTAAAGTACCACAATCGCCCCCTAGCTGGCGGTTAGGTCTCTCTAACTCTAGATAGCCATCTACTTTAAGATATGGTATACCCTATAATAGGCAAAGATTAGGAAGCTGGGTGCTATGGAGCCCCATTGTTAGTCGCCTGTCTGCAATCTATACCATATAAAGAATGAACTAGCTATAGTTCAAGTACATCTAGGATATAACCATTGTCCTTGAGGAACCACCATGAGGGGAGGAGTCATACATGCCATATGCCATCCTCTCAAATAGCTATCACACACGAACATAGTAGTAGCTCCACTAGAAGAGCCACATAACATACACCTCAAGCTTGCACGTACAAGTGCCAAGCTTGGGTCCATAGTAACATCAATGTTTGGGAGGTGGCATGGTGCACAATTGCGCACATGATCCTTCTAAACAACACCATCACGTCCTTCTAACACAAGGACTCCAAATGGCAAAACTCACACACTCTCAAGATAGTGTGGCCTGTCAAAACATCAAGTGTTGTCGGTGTCGTCTACTATAGATATACATAGTCTACTGGATGAAATTGATAGATCAAGGGTCTATAACCTCCTCCTTGAATGGTAGCATAGCATAATCGCCAAGTTCTCAAAGGCCATTGGCATCACTCTTCAAAAGATCTCTGCCCGTTGAGAACATTCACTCATTTATACATCAAGGTCATCCAAGTCCAAAACTATAGTAACATCTCAACAAATGGCTGTAGGTAAATCAAGATCTTGTCCATAGAGTAGAAAGCATGGAGAGAAGGATGCTAAGGAGGCTTCTCGGCTGAACTGATAGCCCATGGCCAACCAAGGCAATTGGAGATCCCAATCTCCCAAGTGGCCTCTCTGCAAACCATATTTTCACAATCCTCTCTTCACCGTCTAAACCACTCTCTCTGCTAAGCCATCTGCATGGTATCCAGAGGTGTCAAAGTAATTGACTCTGGAGGCTCATCCTCACACTCATCTCCTAATGGTACGAAGGCACCACTCCAAGCTTGCTGCAACGCCGCCTCTAAACTCCACAATGGAACATCCAAGGTGGATGGAAAAATCCCACTTGTACTCCAAATCCAAGTGATCTCCTTTGGTAGTGGAGTATCTTCTACATGGCCATTCCCCTCCAACAAGTCACCAGGCCAAGTAATTGCACCACTGAAAGCTAAAATTGATGCTGTTGTGGTCCCGGACTGTAGTGAGCCAAGATTACCACTACTAAAGCGTATTGGTAGGGGACATACCTGTCCCTTACCAGAATGCCAACTTGGTCTATAGGAGGCTGTCTCCTCCCAATTGTCAATATTGAAACCCATGGAGTATAACACTGCTCCCCCAACTAGCACATCATATGACTCAACTATTGTCATAATAGCCTGAGCTCTCACCACCAAGCTATGAGCTGGATGACCAAGCTGAACCTGGACAACAAGCTCTCCACTTGTGATGTACTATGTTGAACCACCACCTAGAGATGTCTGGATCTGAAATGGATACCTCTCCACATTGGTCTTCCGTAACTCCAGATTGACAACTGCAGCCTTCTCCAACACAAAGAGCTGCGCACCAGAGTCTAATAAAAGTCTCTATGGTGTATAGACCTCCTTGAAGGTCCCACTAAATGGAAAATCCCCCTTTGGTTATCCAATAGGACAACACCAAGTGTGAACCATGCTCTCTCAAAGGCCAATCTAGTTGGCAACTCCTCCAGTCAGCCATTGTTGCTTGCCATTTACCACTGGTTGCTGAACGGATCCCTTGCTCCTCAACCAAGTTAGCTCCACTATCAACCACCTTTGCTCTAGTAGTAGGAACCGCATCATCCCTACTCTCACACAATGTGGCAGCCAACAAGAACATTGGGGCAGCGTCAACTCCTAATGTAAACATGTCATTGGCCAAAAACAAAGAACACCGCATAATCAGCTGAGCCGCCTCCAACATCATGCTAAACTTAGTTTGTGTAGTAGTAGGTATCTGACTAGCAGGTAGTCCATCATGCACTCCATCACCACCTACCACACTTGCACTGGGACATCTAGGAGCCATGGATGTTATCTACAATGTTTCAAATAGTGTGAAAGATTGAGGAAGTTTGACCTATCTCCCAACCTCTCCTCTTTGTAGATCCAACTCCACTAATGCTCCTCTAGGCTCTAGAGCACGTACTGCACTCCTAGTCACTGCTGCATATGCATCTACCTATGCTGCTCCGCATGTGAAGTCCAAAGCATCTCTATCACCAGCATATGAGGTGGAAGCCTCAGCACCTAAATCTGATCTCCTATGAGCAATGGCCATACTAGCCAATCTCTGCTCCAACTGCTCAATCCGAGTAACCATAGCTGTATCAGAAGTAAGTGCCAGTACTGCATTCCTACTAGGTTTAGATCCTCTACCATCACCTCTACCACCTTGTCCTCCATGAATTGGAGCTCCTCTACTACCTGCCATAGCAACCCTATGTGGTACCCACATTTTTCATTTTGGACGAGTTTTGAAGAAGTGCCTTGTTGAAACCAAATTGAAACCAAATGGAGAAGAAATGAAGGGAAACCTATGTTTTGATCAAGCTCAAGGAAGTTGAATTTGTGTTAGAGGAAGAAAGACTTGGACTAGATCAGACCTAAAGAAGCTTACTTTGTGTCAGAGAAGGAAAAAAACTTGGATCAAACATTGAAGGAAGGCAAACCTAAAGAAGAAATGGAATTATAGGTTAGATTTCTTGCGGGGGCTATATCTCATTGACCCAAGTCCAAATCATATGTGAAATATCTTGTTGGAAGTGTCTCGTTCAAGGCTTTCTATTGCCACCAAAATTGTAGAGTTTAGAGGCATGTAAAAGAAGTTACAAGTATTTGAAGTTTCATGAGTAGATGTACAGAGTAGTTTAATGTTTCCGGGTTTGTGTCTTCGGGTCAATGTGACTTCGGACTTTAGGTTTACACAACTTTGGGTTAGAAGCTTCTTCACCTTCAGACAAAGATGACTAGATCTGAGATAGTCGCACCTCAAGGTTCAATAAAAGTGACTTTGGGAATCTTGCCAGAAGCATTAGAGAGTTAGGATAGAGAAAAAAATAGATAGTTAGGATACCCATGACTTCAATTTCAGTTTTGATTGAAGATATGATAGAGTTAGAGGAGAAATAACAATAGTGAATAAACCCAAAGTGCAAGATCATACTGTAAGTGTCTTCAGGTCAGTAACATGAGTGATTAGGGGAAAATGGGTTACAAATTGAAGGCGTAGATAGTGTACCCATGTTTTCAATTACAACTCTTGATGAGGATATAGTAGAATTAGCAAAAGAAATTGATAGTAGCTTAAACTGAAGTAGATAATATAAGAGTGTAGATGTCTTTGAAGTTACCATTGGAGACATTGGAGAAGAGTGGGTCGAGAGATAAGGAGTTAGATAGATTACTCACTAGTGGAATTGCAGATCAAGAAAGAGAACTATTAGAATTGGTAGAGGAATTAGGAGTTATGAAACCCGATGATAGTGTAATAGTGAGTGAAGTTACTTCGGGATTGGGTTTGAAAGCCAAGAAAGAAGTAGACATTGGATCGGCGTAGAAACAAATTTGAGATTTGAAGAGACAGATATGAAGGGGTGGTTTGTCATTTTGGATCTACATGTTAGAAGAGTTGTTAGGGAATGGTGTAGTTGTTAGAATTGTTGATTGCTTCACTATTTAAGAGTGGCATTTGCATGAAATTGTTGTTTAGTGCTCATAATTTTTGAGAATAGAAAAGCGAAGTGTTGTGAAGCAGTGCTTGTCGTTTGAGCTTGATTTAGAGTATCAACTTTGTGATTGTGTTTGTGTGTGTGTGGAGAAATTTGAAGTGCAATTCAATGTGTTTGTTGGATGTTGGATTCCGCAACCTTGATCTTCATTCTGTGTGTTTGATCTTGAAGGAAATGCAATTGGAGCAATGCCTTGACATATCTAAGAGGAATTGTAGTGTTGGTAGTATTCTACATTTGTGAGTGCAATGCAAAGTTGATGTGAAGCAATTTCAATTGAAGAAATTGTGCCTTCAGTGGAGGGGTGGAACACAATTCTGAGGCAAAGTCATTTTGTAGGGAATTGCCATTCTTGGGAGAGCCTGAATCATCACAATCAAGATTGTTTGAAAGATTTGATGGAGTTGTGATTGTGTGTGAATATATGACAAGACTGCAAGTCAATGCTTGTTACTCTCTTCTGGGTGTAGTTGCTACTTGAGAGATTAAAGAAGAACTCAAGAAGAACTACATTGTTATTGTTTGACTTCATATTTGACCAATTCTAAATTGTATCTCTACGGGAATGAACTTTACTTACCGGATTACCGCAAAAGTGATATTTGCCGGGTTGTCACACCCTACCACTCCGTAACTCCGGGTGTAGGTCAAAACACCGGTCACTAGTGTGACCAAATATGTGGCAATGCTCACACTGCCTCTGTGATGGCTATGATGCACCTGAGGTATTAGGTCCACTGCCTTGAGTACACTCTCTCCGATGGTGAGGTCCACCATAAGTCCAACAAGCAACACCACCACTCATAAGCTGCCACTGACCCAAAAATGAAGGTAAGGGTCTAACTCCACTCGCTCCATAGGATCTAGGCTGTCCACCCTATCCTCAAAAACCAACTGGGCATGGTGCACTCTGGTGCACTCTAGAAGAAGTCACAACCGTGGATGAGGTCTCCCTACCAAATCCAGATGTCACCACTCTCTCCTCCACCATGTTGAGCTCAATACGCTCAACCAAACCAAAGACCATTGCCAAAGTAGGCGAAGTAGCTTGTAACAACGTAGCATCATGAACTCTACGTTGCAACTCCTTGTCCAATATCCCATACCAAAACTGGACTGCCTAGGCCTTAGTAACTCCTTGAGTGAAACTGATCAGCCACCTCATGCGAGTGTATGCCTTGCGTAGGCTTTCTCTAGCCTTCCACTCGAACTCTTGCAAGCTCCTTAGCTTGTCAGTCCACACTCCTTGGTAGTTCTGCCTCAAATACAAGAAGAAATCCACCATGGAATTAAATCCCTATACCACACCACCTCTTGCAGTGGTGCCTCCACTCGTAGTAGCACTATCTCCAGCTAGTGCACCTCCACTAGCTCCACTAACACTACTCAAGCTAGAACTTGTAGGTATAGCCAATCTACTCCTGGCCACCAAACCTAAAGTGATAGAGACGAAGTTCAGAGACCACTACTATCTCCATAACTTGATCTCCTCCAAATGAGCTCTCCTAAACTCATGGTAGTCATCCATTGGTGGACCCTCTAGATGCTGAAACAACCCCTTCCATGCCATGAAGGGTGTAAACAAAGTCGGGTTCCACATCTATTGTAGATCACACCAACTATCAAACTCTTGGATGAAGTCATCCAACTGAATGGTACCCATTGTAATAGAGTAACGCCTAGGGCCTTTGGAGGCCCCATAAATCCTGTCCATGTCCCACAACAATGGTGCAGACATACCAAGTGCACTCTCAACCGAATCAGCTCCTGTGTCAAACTCCAACTCAGAGTCAATCTCCTTCCTCATTGGGACTTGAGATATAGGTTGATATCAAGCACCACTCTATATTGCAAACCCACTATGTATTGCAGGGCTAACTCCTCTAGAATCCCCAAAGAACTCAGTCGTGACAAAGTAACCACAATTGCAACCGCAAACTGCAACCGCAAACTGCAACCACAAACTGCAACCGCAAGTCATAACCGCAAGAACCCCACCAAGTGCCAATACCACCAAGTGCCGATACCAACTAAGTACCACCCACTAATGTAACTCTAACCAAGATAACTACTCTAGGGGAAATGGCAACTTGTAACCTACCATCACAACACGCACTCCTACGGTCTGCAAGTCATCACATCCTGCCTCACTAGAGAGAAACAAAGATAATCTGACTGGTCATCACTCCAACCTCACTATCAAGAGCACACCAGAGTACCAACGCTCAAAAGTTAGGGCACCTCACACAAATGTGGTGCACAAACAAGAAGTAGAGAATGGAGGGGATCCAATCACAAGAAATCTAAACATCTCATAAAACAACACGGGATTGACTCTGCCACCATTTGGCATTTGACATAAGAGAAGTTTGTATCTAAGTCCTAAGCTACCAAGATCACCAAGAATGAGATCAAGTTGCCTCTCCTAGCCAAAGCTACAAGTGTATAGATAACAGTGGCATAGTCACTAGGACAACAAGTGAGGGTAGACTAGTTGGCTAGGGCACCAGTCAAGGAACAAGAGATCTAGGAGTCAAACCCTATTGTGCATAATCTAGCAAGATGGGCAGATTTTGCCAACCAATGACCAAGATCTACTCTAAATTAGCTAGCCTCATGTTAGCAAGCTGGCTTGTTGGCCCTTCTAGGCCTTCATAGTCTCTCATAGACCACAACCCTATGCCTCAAAGCCTCAAACCTTCTAAACACCAAAATTCAACCAAATGAGGCCTTTCTTCTTGCCACTTTGAACCTCCTCCAAAATCTGGTGAAACTCCACCAAACTTGCAAAAGTCATCCAAAACTAGCAAAACTCCTCCAAATTTGGCTAAAATTTGACGTAAAATCCAGCCAAAATTTGACATAAACCCTAAAGTTGGCTGACCGCCAAATCCCTCACTAACTCTTCACTTGAGCCAAATTGAAAACATAGGTTTTTCCAAATCACTAATTCACGAGAATAACTTCCTGACTCCACCTTCAATTTTACTTTCTTAGCTCAACTCGCAACAAATTGGTCCTACTTTCACCTCATGAGCTCAAAATCATAGCCATTGTTCAAAATTTGCTCCTTCTATGCTCAAGAATTGGCCAGCGCTTCCACACACAATCTACCTTACTGCCAAATCTCCATCAAGCAACAATCTTTTTCACACCAAGGAAAAACTGAACTTCAATCGAGCTACCAATGATTCACCGAGCTTGGAGATACCACCAACACTCAAAGTTCTTGCACTCAATTTCCCCTTGATTTCACTTCTCTGATGTAATTAGATTGTTTACCACTCTCAACTCAACTCAACTCAAATCAGTACTTGATCTATCACCTATAAATTGCCAACAACTGGGCACTAATTATAGTCAAGCCACACCTACTCTAGCTAAGAGAATCCAGGTGACACTCGCCGGCCTTTATCCACCATAGCCAAGAACTCAAAGGCTCAACATCAAAGAAGTGAGCTCTCTGGAGCTACACTTTGAAAGTATACCCCTGGACTCAAGCTAGGTTTGAAACCCTAACGGTCCCACTGACGGTACACTTGACGGTGGAAATGGTGCAAAGTGACGGTGGGCCCCATCATGAAGTCTGTATCCCAAACAAAAAATCTGATTGTTGGAAAGTAGTCTCTAAGAAACTGCTAAAATAACTCTTACTACTATCATTGCAACTCCAGGGTCCAAGCAATCTAGATGCGACACTGCAAATAGCATGACAAAGAGCCTACATTTCCCAAGATATGATTTTAGTCTATAAGATCTCAACCTCTCAAACACCCCCAATAGATGTCTCTCATGCTTCTCTATAGTAGTGCTATAGACCAAAATGTCATCAATATAGCACCGAGCAAAATCCAATCCATCTAAGATCATGTCTATGACTCTCTAAAACTCAACAAGAGCATTCTTTGACCCAAATGGTAAGAACATCCACTAATATAACACATCTTTGCCGTGAGGATCAATAGCCCAAAATGTTGTCTTGGACTTATCCTCCTCTGTGATTGGCAACTAATGATATCTTGCTTGAAGATCCAAAGTCCTAAAGGCCTTTGCATACCCAATTGTATGACAGTCTCTTTTGGTGTAGGCATGGCATACCAATCAACCCTAGTCTATCAATTGATAGGATGGTAATCTCCACACTTCTGCTTATCTGTGTAGTTGCCATGCATATCCATCTTGGTTGGCATCATTGTAGCTGATGCATACTCTCCATGTGAAAGCTCTACCAAACCAGCCTCAAAAAGGTCATTACTCCGGCTCTAAATCAATGCTCTCTCCATGTCATTATATCCATAGGGATGTCAAAAACTTGTGTATTGCTAGTTTGCTCAATCCAAATATTAGGTCCTTTTAGAGCACCCAAATCCTTCATATTGAAGGCAAAACAACTCATGTAGCTCCTTAAGAACCTCCAAACTCTCCATCTTTCCTCTCTTGTAAGCTTGGGTCCCAAATATTGCTCCCAAGTATTCTCTGTAACTATCATAGAAGTGGAAGACGTACTAATTGGTTGCTACACTAGGCCATTGAGAGCAGTAGTGTCATGCTTCCAAGCACTAGAGATCCTAACCTAAGTGTGAAAAACTCCTTCTACTTTGGCTGCAAGCTCCATACATCCTCTAGTTGCATCCCAAATAAACTAAGGGTGTAATCCAAGTAGACCATGCATACATGGATGGACTCCAAGTAGACCACTCTCTCTACTAGCCACTGGTTGTGTCCCAAGAATACCGTGTCCACTCAGTCCATTGCCCCCAACATGTGCCTAAATTGTCTTGATAGGCAAAGCTCACAAGTGTCCAAGTGGTGATACCTATCAAGCGCATCCTATGTCGCTTTGCCAAGCCAATGCTCACAATCCAACTCAAAAAATTTAGGTCCATAGCTTGACCTAACATATGATGTTTGGATCCCTCTCACATTGCTGGAATAACACTAATTTTGATGCAAAAACTCATTGCACTCTCTCTCTCATCAATGTTGTGCTCCACCAATTGCTATAATTGTGAGTCCCAAACCAGTCCAAGACCTCCTTCTTGAAAAGCATGAGAGCTTGGGAAACTCATAAATATGGGAAAAGCCATTCGGGCCTATCCAACTAGGTTTATCACTGCCATAGGTGGCCTATCAACCACTACCACTATCTAAGATTGATGCCCAACATCCAAGATATCATCAACAATGATGTGGCCTAGTCATTGAATCCTATCATAAGTACACTATAAATCCTCTCTAGGTAAGAGGTTCATCCACCAAAGACAAAGACAATGAGCCCGTGATCCCACTCAAGCTACATCTAACAACATGGGTAGATCCCATCCAAGAATGGACTTGATCTCTACTCTCCACCACCTGAGTGCGAGAATCACCCATCAAGGGGACATTCTGCAAAATGTAAGCTAGAGAAATGGATTGATGAACCTGGAGATGCCATAGTGTACATAAAATCTCCTAAAACACACCAAAATAAGGATCCTAAAGACCCAAACCTTGGCTATTACATGTATGTCCTTGATAAGACCATCTAAAAATCACCAAATGAATGAGACCATGTCTCTTCAAATCCTACGCCCCTAGCAAGGAAATGTCTATTGGTATGTTCTTTTGGTAACCCTTGATTGCTGACATCGGTAATAACTTAGGATATAGATAGGCCAAGAGTGCCACATGATATAGATATGTCATCTTTCTCCACATACAAGTATCTTTGTACTTGTATACCCGCATATTGGACTACAACTAGTCCAATGTTAATCTGTAATACCAAGAGCTAGCCATATGATCTAAATGTGAAATTTGGTTTGGTAACATCTACAATGATGTTGTACATGATGGTCAAAATAGATCAGATAGAAGTATCACCAAAAGAGTACTTCTTCTAATAGAGCAGAAACCAAAATAGAACTTTAGAACCAATAGCTAGACATATGATTTAAAGGTGATAATTGGTTTGGTAACATCTGGAAGGATGTTACACATGATGGATTAAATAGATCAGAAAGAAGTATCACCAAAAGGGGACTTCTACTAATAGAGTAGGAACCAAAATATGCCTGAAATCTTTGAAGGCAATTTTGGAGGCCTAAACGGATGAATTAGGCCTCGAACATATTTACATTCTCCCGCAACAAAGGAAAGGTTGGCCTTACCTCCTCCTTGGTTTGTCTTGTTGAGAGCTTTCCAATGGTACCTTACTCACATAAGATGGGACTCCTACATGAAGATTCCCTAAAAGATTCCCTCTGGTCAAAGCTTGTTTGACTAACCAGATAGGACCTAGACCGACATGTCACCCATCCAAGTAAGTAATCCAAGGGTGGAGCTTGCTGACAGGTCACCTATCTGTGTGCCTAATCCTATGGTGGAGCTTCCTTGGAGGAGATCCTCTTTGTCTATATAATAAAGAGAAGGTGCTCCTTTGGGGCACCAAATGTTGAGTGTGTAATTTGTGTTTCTCTCTCTTCTTTTGTCCTTGGAGTATTACAATGGTTTCAGAGCAAGTGTCTTAGTCCAAGAGGGTGGATCACCCCTCTTGGAAGAGCACGAACTAATGAAATTGAGTAATTTGAGGTGGAGAACATAGAGTAATTGCTAGACTTAGGAAGGACTTTAGAGAGCGGACAGGATGGATGCACAGGGAGGACAATTTCCCACACCTAGCTTTCCATTCCCAAATCCATTCCACATCAAGGTTATGTACATCCAGCGTGAGCAAATGAAGGTATTGCTAGTTTATCACTTTGGCGTAGAATTCATGGACATGGTGATGAACTCACCAAACTCGGTGATTCTACTTGTAGTGGTATATGACAAAGAGTGGGATTTGACAAGCTACATTTTACTATGATGATATGGATGTGAATATCCCAAATCCTCTTCCTTTCAACACTCAAGTAGAAAACCATTATGTAGTGAGACCAAAAGTGATGTTTAGAGATTTTGTGGTTAGAAATTTTGGCAAGAAATATTATCAACAAGTGATAGCTTTTGAAGTCCCAATGGTAGTTTTTATAGTTTGTGCGCCTTCCAGAGTGATCATATTGAATTTGTATTGAACATTAGCAATTGAGTGTTGCAAGAACCATGGATCCGCAATTGAAAGAGTTGGTGTAAGGAATGCAAGGGATGTTGAATGAATTTCAAGAGATTAAGATGACCATGGAGACATTACAAAGTCAAGTGTAGATCTTGAGGAATGATCAAGCCATGAAACTGAAGTACTTGGAGATGTACCTATACCTACAAACCCTATCAACAATGAAGCTACATTGCTACTCCGGATGAAGAAGACCTGCAACATTAGGCCTTACAAGGGGCAATGTATGATGAGAGTAGTGGAAAATTGGATCTCAAGAATGAATTGATATTTCCGATTATTCTCAATAGAGATCACAGAGCATGATGCAGGCATGTTTGCATGTGGGTACTTGACTGATAAAGCCCACACATGGTATGATGCTTGGGAATAATCCATGTTGGCAGAGAGAAGGGAGGTCACATGGACATCAATGCAAGAAGGATTGTTGAAGAATTTCCAATTGGTGGATTTTGTGCAGATGGCTCAAACCCGACTATGGGGATGGAGATAAAAGAACATCGTACAAGAGTATGTAGAGGCATTTTTGGATCTATAAGTCGCAATAATTGACATGAGTCTAGTAGAGGCTCTTGACAATTTCAAACAAGGGTTAAAGGAGCGGATTCACCAAGAAGTCATGGTGCAAAATCCTTGTATGGTATTGAAGACATTGCTTGTGCACAGAGAATAGCAGGAGCATTGGGTGGAGGTGAAGGAGTAGTTCTACCTCAACATTATCAGGCAGAAATGCCACACATGGGTAGACCCGTACCGATAGAATGGGCAACCTTTGATTTTGAGATTGAGGAGCACAACCGCTTCAAGGAGAGCGTGAGCGAGTAGAAGAACAAAGAGATGGAGTTCCACAAGGAGAATGAACTCGAGGAGAACAACATCATTTTTATAATTGTGGCCGTATTAGCCACATATCTACCAACTATCGCACTCGTTTCCCTAGAGGCCCTCTGTGGTGCCCACATTTTTTGTTTTTTTCAAAATAGAGAAGAAGTGTATAGAGAAGTTGGATTGCACATGTATGGCTGAAGAAGGCAAAGAAAAGAGTCTTCGGGATGAATGTGGTACCCACATTTTTCATTTTGGATGAGTTTAGAAGAAGAAATGCACTGTTGAAACCAAATTGAAAGCAAATGGAGAAGAAATGAGTGGAAACTTGTGTTTTGATCAGACCCGAGGAAGTCAATTTTGTGTAAGAGGAAGAATGACTTAGACTAGATCAAACCCAAAGAAGTTAACTTCGTGTCAGAGGAGGAAAAACTCGGATCAGACGCCGAAGGAGGAAGGGAGGTTACAGGTCAGGATTCTTGCGGGGGCCATATCTCAGTGAATACAATTTCAAATCAAGCGTGCTATATCTCTTTGGAAACGTCTTGTTCAGGGCTTTCTATTACCACCAAAATCGCAAAGTTTAGAGGTCTGTAGAAGAAGTTACAAGCATTTGAAGTTTCAAGAGTAGATGTACTTTGGGTTTACATGACTTCAAGTCTAAAGACTTTGCTTCAAGATGACTAAATACGAGGTAGTTGGATCTCGAAATACAGTGAAGGTGACTTTGGGAGTTTTGCAGGAAGGATCAGAGGAAGTTAGAGTAGAGAAAGAAGATAGTTAGAAAACACATGACTTCAATTTCAGTTCTAATTGAAGATGGAACATGAATTGAAAGAGAAGTAGCAGTAGTGAATAAACCCAAAGTGCAAGATCAGACAATAAGTGTCTTCGGGTTAATAACATGAGTGATTAGGGGAAAGTGTGTTACAGATTGAAGGTGTAGATAGTGTACCCATGCTTTCAATTACAATTCTTGATGATGACACAATAGAATTAGTAAAGGAATTGATAGTAGTTAAACCCGAGGTAAGAGAGATAGGAGTGCAGGTGTCTTTGGATTTGACATTTGACACTTAGAGAAGAGTGGGTCGGGAGATAGAGATTTAGAAGACTTAACTGTGATAGGAATTTCATATCAAGAAGGAGAAATGTTAGAATTAGTGGAGGAATTAGGAGTTGTGAAACCCAAAGACAAAATATTAGGAAGTAAAGTTACTTCGGGTTCGGGTTTAAAGCCAAGGAAGACGTAGACATCGGATCGGAGTAGAAACCGATTTGAGATTTGAAGAGATAGATATGAAAGGTTGCATTGTCATATGAGATCTGCAAGTTTGTAGAGTTGTTAGGAAGAGGTACATTAGGAAGATAACTGTCGATTTGTTCACTATTTAAGAGTGGCATTTGCAGTCAGATGTTGTTCAATGCTCATTATTTCTGAGAATAGATAAAGCGAATTGCTGTGAAGCAGTGCTCGTCGCTTGAGCTTGATTCCAAATATCAACTTTGCAATTGTGTTTGTGAGTGTGTGAAGAAATTCGAAGTGCAAGTCAATGTGCTTGTTGGATGTTGGATTCCACAGCCTTGATCTTCATTCTGTGTGTTTGATCCTGAGTGAGTGAAGTGCAATCAAAGCAATGCCTTGACAGATCTGAGAGGAATTGTAGTGTTGGTAGTATTTTGCATTTGTGAGTGCAGTGCGAGGTTGATGTGAAGCAATTTCAATCGAGGAAGTTGTGCCTTCAGTGGAGGGGTGGAACACACTTCTGAGGCAAAGTTGTTTTGCAGTGAAGTGACGTTCTTGGGAGAGCCTGAATCATCACAATCAAGATTGTTTGGAAAGAATTGAAGGATTTGTGATTAAGGAGTGTGAATTTGTGACAAGACTATGGATCAGTGCTTGTTACTCTCTTCTGGGTGTGGTTTCTACTTGAGAGACTAAAGAAGAACTCAAGAAGAACTAAATTGTTACTTTGCTTTGTATTTGACCAATTCTGACTCATATCTTTGCGGGAACAAACTTTACTTACCCGATTACTACAAAAGTGATATTTGCCGGGTTGTCACAATGAAACCCAAAGTAAAGTGACTTTGGGTCATAAGGCAAAGTACTCAGAAATGCCTTGTCAGCATACAACCCGAAGTAAGGAATCTTTGTATTGGGGAGAGCTCAACTCGAGGCAAAGTCAGTCTAACAACCTTTCATCGGGGCGAGAAATTCAAGAAGGGGCCGTTCAAAACCAGCGGCCCATACGCGCAAAGTATGATTGATAGTGACAGGCACATGCAAGAGGTGTGATTTCTTGGTAGAAACTCAAAGTGGAGAAAGACAAAGAAAGCGCAACTCTATAAAAATCGAGCTCGCGACAAAGCAATGTCAAGTAATTTTCCTTTGCCGTTGAGAAGTCGTCCTGTAGGTGATCATAGGAAGGGAAATAGAGTTGGAGACGCGCTAGTGTGTAAGGGAAATGTCGCAAGAGTGAAACCAAGAGATAGTGAGAAAGCAAGAGAGATGGGAGGAGGAAAGAAGAACTCCAAATTTGCCATGAGGAATCATGCGATTCAGAGGTTAGATGTAATCGCAAGAATAGAAGTCTTGAGCCGACTTTGGATTACATTCTTGGCATAGAATTGGAATGTTAGTTTTCCAGGTTTCATGACTGAGATCATTGAGAGCAAGTGCTCCAATGGACCCAAGGAAGAAGGGAAGAGAGGAAATCCGGCTCGCTGGACAAAGTTGGATTGGAAATTAGTACTCAGGAAGGAAGTAGGCACGGAGCAGGATGCCACGTTCTTGGGGAAGGGAGAGATAGCCGAGGAAACCTTAGAAGTGAGGAATGCATTCTCGTCAAAGCGGACAAAGAATGGGTACAAAGTGGAGAGTTACAAAGATCCTGTCAAGAGTGGAATTGTGAGTGCTTTGATGGCAATCCTGAAGCCGGAGAGAACAACCTATGTGATGAAACACCAAGCAGTGTTCTTTCACAAATGGTTTGCAAGAGAACCAATCAATTGGGGGAGGTGTTTCCATGGGAGAACGCAACAAATGGTGTGGAATCAACAAGATAAATCACCTTCACATTACATCGTGCCGTTTGCAGCCCATTTCTACTTTGGGTTAAATTTGTTGAACTCAGCGGAGCGTAGTAGGATGATGTTGTGTTTCCATCCCGATTTGAGAAGGGAAGTCAATGTAGAGGAACAATAGTACATCTTACAAATCCAAAGCACCGACAAGTACTACAAGAAGACGAGGAAGAATGTGGAGGTCAAAGTGAGTACTCCAAAATCAAAGAAGAGAAGTCGGCATGGCAAAGCCAAAGACAAGACAAAACCTTGGAAGACCAAGAGAGGGAACCCGAGGCGAGGCATGGTGGTGATCGAGTTGGAAGACAAAGACTCAAAAGGTGAAGCCGAGTGCAAGTCCAAAGATTTGGAACACGAGGAGGAGCCCGAGCTAACGCTACAGAGTGGAGATACAAGTAGCAACAGCGATGAAGGAGGAGAAATGACATCGGGGCCAGCTGCTACAGAGGAGGAAGAAGAAGTGAAGGCAAAGACCAAGGCCGAGGACAACACAAAGTTGGAAGATGAGATACCCAAGGCCGAAGAGAAGAAGATCACAGTTCAGAGGGGAGTTTGCTCGAGACGCAAGGCAAAATGTGATGCAGGTCTGAGTAACGTGAAAGAAGGAGTGAATGAAAGCTCAGGAAGCAAGGCGTCAATGCCGATACAAAGACTGCAGAGAAGAAGGCGAGTATTGGATGAACAAAAATTGAGAAGGAAAGTTGCCATGCAAGAAGAGGTAGTAGCAAGCGATGGAGTCGAGTACCTGCGGGAGGTGGTGTGTCTTGTGTTGGTGAAGTTAGAACACAGGAAGAAGGAGATGCAATCAAAGTGTCCGGAGGTGAAGACTGTGTTGCAGGTCTTAGCGTGATTAGAAGAAGAGAACTCGGAGTTGAAGAAAATCATAACTTGAGGTGAGGAGGAAAGTGAAGTACTGCGAGCAGAGGCAATAGTGAAGACTCAGGTAATTGAAGACCTGAAGAGAGAAGTGAGATATCAAGAAGAGCTCATTAAGAAGAGTGACATAGCAAGGGAAAGGCAAGTGGCATAATATGAGATCTTGAAGCAGCAGTTTGCTGATTCAAGAGTAGAACTTATCCATGCTATGGTGAGAGTAGTAGCAAAGGATCAAGAGCTTGATAGGGTGATGGAGAGTGTAGAAGAGAAGAAGCAGCTCTGGCAAAGAGAGTTAGCAGCACGATATAGGGAAGAAGAAAGATTACAAGAGTTACTTTGTAATCAAGAAGAGAAGATCGTACAAAAGGAGAAGGAGAAGGAAACAGTGAAAGCCGAGTTTGAAGTAGAGTTGGCAGTGTATAGGGAGGATTGGCTTGCAGATCAAGAGCAAGAAAGAAAAATGCAATTGGAGCCATTGAAGGAGATAGTCCTCAAGATGAACGCGATGTTGAGTATAGAGGCCAGTGTTCAAATTGAAGAAACGAGGCTACATGAGTTGAAATTGTTGGTGCAGGAGACAAGGCGAAGATAGGCAAAAGATATAGATTTGAATGCGCTGCTGATAAGTCTTAGGACTTGTGTAGATAGGAAGATCTTAGAGGTAGAAGACAATATTGCGATTAGATTAGACATAGTGAAATTAGAGATAGATAAACTTCAGAAAGATGTCAGAGCCAAACCCAAAGTAGATAACATAGGAGTGCAGATGTCTTCGGGGTTACCATTGGAAACATTGGAGAAGAGTGGGTCGTGAGATGAAGGTTTAAAAGGGTTACCCACTAGTGGAATTTCAGATCAGGAAAGAGAATTGTTGGATCTGGTAGAAGAAGTAGAAGATATGAAACCCAAAGATAGAGTAGTAGGAAGAAAGATTACTTTGGGTTCGGGTTTGAAAGCCGATGACAAAGTAGACATCGGATTGGAGTAGTAACAATTTTGAGATATGAAGAGGCAGATATGAAGGGGTGCATTGTCATTTAGAAAAGTTGTTGTAGAACGGTATAGTTGTTAGAACTGTTGATTGCTTCACTACTTAAGAGTGGCATTTGCAAAGAAATGTTGTTTAGTGCTCATAATTTCTGAGAATAGATAAAGCAAAGTGCTATCAAGTAGTGCTCGTCGCTTGAGCTTGATTTAGAGTATCAACTTTGTAAATTGTGTTTGTGAGTGTGTGGAGAAATTCAAAGTGCAAATCAGTGTGCTTGTTGGATGTTGGATTCCACAGCCTTGATCTTCGTTCTGTGTGTTTGATCTTGAGTGAGTGAAGTGCAATCAAAGCAATGCCTTAACAGATCTGAGAGGAATTGTAATGTTGGTAGTATTTTGCATTTGTGAGTGCAGTGCGAGGTTGATGTGAAGCAATTTCAATCGAGGAAGTTGTGCCTTTAGTGGAGGGGTGGAACACAATTCTGAGGCAAAGTCATTTTGTAATGAAGTGCCATTTTTGGGAGAGCTTGAATCATCACAATCAAGATAGTTTGGAAAGATTTGTTGGAGTTGTGATTAAGGAGTGTGAATTTGTGACAAAACTGCGAATCAATATTTGTTACTCTCTTCTGGGTATGGTTTCTACCTGAGAGATTAAAGATGCAACCAAGAAGAACTAAAATTAGTACTTTGACTTTGTATTTGGACATTTCTGACTCATATCTCTGTGGGAATGAACTTTACTTACTTGATTACCGCAAAAGTGATATTTGTTGGGTTGTCACATGATTTTTGGTGCCGCTGCCGGGGAACACAAATCTCGGAAGTGGAAGAATATGAAGCCTAATTTGAAACTGAGTATCAATGCAATATGAATGTCTGCATCGAGAGAACAACGGGAAGAGAGAGCTCAAAGATGAGCACTTTAGCATGAAGAAGACGAATGTCTGAATGCCCCATCCACTATTGACAAAACCAAACAAGAGGCGTTGGAGTTTCAACTCCTTCACAAAGTGCAAGAAGCCTTGAGAGAACTTGACCACAAGAAACACGAAGGCGGTTGGCAAGGCTACTTCGCATCTTCCTCCTCGTCCAAGAAGAAGAAAGACTCGAGTGGTCAAACATATGCATTGCGGCCCAATACACCAACTTCCCCTAGAGCTATAAAGGAAGTCACGTCCTTCAAGAACTTTGTTTGAGAAAAGATGGCACGAACACTTATGCAAGAAGAGTGTCAACATCTTCTATGAACGATTCCTCGGTTGTCCTGAAGGAATTTTGAAGAACAAATCTGAGGTGTTGATCCTGAATCTTCCACTCGGGTTGAAGTCGACACCCTCATAGCAGAAATTGTTGAAGAAGACCCCACCTTGAATTTGACAAATTGGAACCCTTGGGTTGACAACACGGCGTTACTACCAGCCAATCCTTCAGTTCCGTCAAGTTCAATGTTACCTCAGCCAATCCCAATGCATCAAATGATGACTTTGTTGCCTGTCACCCGACACGCCTATCAAAAGTACAAGGGGACAGAAGAAGACAAAGATCCTGATGAATTCATCAAAGAATTCGAAGTCATCTCCTTTGCTAACAAGGAGCATGACTCGGCGTATCGCCTAAGAATTTTCCCAAGTCTGCTCCAAAAGAAAGCTCGGAGCTGGTACACCCATGTGACCCAGAAGACGTTTGTACTAGTGGACTAGGCAGACTTGAGAAACAACTTCCTGGAACGATTCCGAGAGGTTGGTTATAACACGAGTGTCTTTGTGGCACTCAACAATTTAGACCGAGGCAAGAAGGAGAAGTTGAGAGACTACTCTGAGCGGTTCATGGCACTGTTGAACCGAGTTCCCAAACAATCGGGGGTGGTGGGTTACTACGATGCCCAAGCCATTACCTGGTTCCTCGGGGGACTTTCACCAAAGATACAAATCTTTGCAAGGGAGAGGAATGTAACTTCCCTTGACAAAGTACTCAAACATGTTGCTCGTTACGAGGCGGCCCACTCTCACTCTGCCGGCAATCGGAGAAATCAGGAGAAGAAAGGAAAGAAGCCCAGAAGGAGAGCTTCATGCAGCACATCCCCTTCTTCAAGAGAGTCCTCCACGTCTTTGAGCTCTTCTTTGGAATCCGAAGAAGAATCAAAGCCAAGACAAGTAAGAAGACGTGGGGGTAAGAAATCAGTGACTCCTCCAGCAAAGAGTGTAAATAAAGTGGATGCCAAGCTGGATGCCCTCATCAAGGAGTTTTTGGATTTCAAGATCCAGATGATTGGGGCCAAAGACAAAAGGAAGGCCCTAGCATTTGGGAGATTGAATGTATGGTGCACCGCATGTGGCAAATCAGGCCACGCAAACACAGAATGCAATACTCGTAATGCATTCCCGGTGCAACAAATTGATTGGGTTCCGGGATGGAGCCAAGACACGGATGAAGAGGCTCTGTACCAAACGCAAGAAGAACAGCCTCAAGCTAGCACATCGTACCAAGGTCTGAGGTTTGGACCAAGGGAGTATAACCCCAATGCTCCTCCACGAAGACCACCGATGAGCAACCAGAATCACCCTCAGAATGTTGCATCTGGAGCCTGTTATAATTGTGGCTTGATGGGACATTGGTCTCCAAACTGTCCGGAGCCAAGAAGGCAAATTGGGTATGTTCCCCTGTGTGGAAATTGTAAAGGATTGAGGCATATGGGCAACCAATGTCCTCACCCACCAAACCCAAAGCCGCATGTAAAATATGTACAGACCCCTGCTGAGCATGCAACAATTCAACCAAAGGGAGATACAAATGTAAATTGTATCACGCTTGAGGAGGAGAGACCTCAAGTAGGGAGTCCGGACTCAGAAGGAGAATGGGCGGACCTTGAAATTTTGAAGGTTGAGACACGCTCTAGTAAGAAGAAGCATGATCCCAAAGAGCTGAGTCTGACCTCGTCGTCTTCCAAAAAGGCAAAGAGATTGCGCCCAAAGGCAATTCTTTTTGCCAAGGAGGAAAAGATCCTCGCAAAAGCTAAAGCTAAAGCCTTGCAGAAAGAACTAAAGGAGGCACTACTCAGGACTCGGGAAGTGAGTTTGGAAGAGGAGACAAAGATGAAGTCTCCAGTTTTTCCGGCGGACATCTGATCCAAAGTAAAAGGTCTGATCCAAGCCAAGGTGGGCCAACCCAAGGAACCTCGAGTTAAGGCCACTAGCAATCCCGTTACCATTTTGAAGCGTCCCGAAGTCAAGATGGAACATGGAGAGACTTCAAACCCGAAGCCGAAGGCAAAGACGGTCAAATTGGGAGGAGTACTCCAATACGATATTGTAGTAGATTTGGCAGCCACAAATGCCAACATTACATTCAAGTAATTGTGGGAAGATAACAAGCTGTACAAGAAGCAGCTAAATTTGGCACTCAAGAAGGTGAGGTCGATGTCAAAGAAGGACCTGCTTGCTATTTATCGTATTGAACAAGAAGATTTGGGATCTTTTGAGGTAGACACAGAGATTGCAAGGTGCATGATCACATTGATACCCATTGATTTGGGGTCCGGTGTGAATGTCATGATCAAAGATACTGCAAATTGACTGGGGTATCACACATTTGAGCCAACACCCCGAGTGTTGAAGTTTGCAGACCAAACTAGGAAATGGCCTTTGGGCATGCTGTCAAACATAACCACGATCATTGGAGGGGTTCTCTTCAAGTTGAATTACATTTTGTTGCAACCAGTGACAAAGACTGGTTACCCTCTGTTGATTGGAAGACCCTGGTTGTACAGTGCCCAAGTTGTGGTGGATTGGCATCAGCAGAAGTTAAGATTCAAGGACATTTTGTCCGAAGATCAGAAGCTGGTGACTGTGAGTTGGACAAAAGGTCCCCACCTTGGGGAAACAAGTTCATCGGAAGAGGAGGACGAATCCAAAGACTCATCATCTTTGTCCTCAGACGAATCTGAAGACAAAGTCCAAGTTAACTATTTGGAATGCTACGAGGTGGATGTCAAAGACGAAGATCCATATGACCTCGCCTTGGGTGAACCTGACTTGGAGGAAGGGGGTTTGATGGCAGCTCACCTCGGGTTAAGCCGAGTAAGCCACGTTGAAGGAGTCATCAACCCCGATGACCGTCAAGATGTGTTAACAGAAGGAAAAATTTTGAAAATTTTGAAGACAGTCACTTTGGAGGAGTTGGCAGGATACACTGCTCTATTCATAGAATTCCAGGATGTATTCGCCTGGTCTTTTGATCAAATGCCGGGTATTCCACGAGAATTTAGAGAACACCAGATTGATCTGGTTGAAGGTGCAGTCCCGGTTTGGCAGCGACAATACCGCTTGAACCCAAAGTACTTGCTTTTGGTGAAAGATGAATCAACAAGTACTTAGGGGCCGGAATCATCTTCCTTGTCTTAAGCAGTGAATGGGTTTCCCCCATTGTCATTGTCCCAAAGAAGAAAACAGGGAAGATTCGAGTGTGCCAAGACTTCCGGAAGTTGAACGGAGTCACAAGGAAAGATCATCATCCCTTGCCTTTTACCGATACAATTTTAGATCAGGTAGCGGGTCATCTTGTTATAACTTTCTCGATGGATTTTCAAAGTACAATCAAGTATCCATTCGAGAAGAGGACAAGGATAAAACCACCTTCACGACCAATTGGGGCATTTTTGCTTACAATCAAATGCCCTTTGGGTTGTGTAATGCTCCCGCTACTTTCCAACGGATGATGAATGCAATCTTCAAAGATTTCTTGTGCAAATTTGCGGAAGTTTCATTGATGATTTTTGTGTGTTCGGGCAAAGAGATGTACATTTAGATTACCTTCGCCAAAATTTTGAAAGGTATTGTTTTGCCGGCTTGTCATTACACCCGGAGAAATGCTTCTTTGCAATGAAGGAGTGAATTCTTCTAGGGCATCGGGTGCAAGCCAAGGTATTGAAGTTGACGTCAAGAAGGTTAAGATAATCGCAGCTTTGGAATCCCCGAAGAACATCGAGGAGCTGAGAGCCTTCTTGGGACATGTCAGATACTACAGACGCTTCGTGTCAAATTATGCGGTGCTTGCTGCACCACTTACAAAGCTTCTAAAGAAATCCAAGGACTATTTGTGGGAAGCAAATCAAGAAGAAGCTTTCCAAGTGTTGAAGAAGAAGTTGGTTGAAGCACCAGTTATGAGGGCCCCAAATTGGGACGTCCCTTTTCATGTATATGTGGACACTTTGTCCATGGCCATCGGAGTGGTCTTAAGTCAGAAGGACAAAAAGAAGGACTACCCTGTGTATTATGCCAACCGCCAACTTTCAATTTTTGAAAAGAACTATTTGATGACTGAAAGAGAAGCACTCGGAATGGTGTATGCTTGCAAGAAGTTTTGCCACTATCTGTTGGGATACAAGTTTGTCCTCTATGTTGACCATTATGCATTGCAACATTTGGTCAAGAAGTCAGATTTATCCGGGCAAATTGCAAGATGGATCTTGTTGTTACAAGAATTCACATATACTGTACAAGTAAGGAAAGGAGCTTCGCATTCAAATGCGGACTTCTTGTCCAGGTTAGAAACTCAAGACCAGGAGTGGGAAATTGACGATCAATTCCCTGATGAAGAGTTGAATCAATTATCAACAATGCAAAGTACGAGGTATGCAGCTGAATATCACTATCTGCATACTCTCCATTGTCTTGAAGGGATGGAACCGGAGCAGAGGGCAGTCTTTCTCAGGAAAATGGGGCCGTACCAACTTAAACACAACATTTTATTTAAAATGGGTGAAGATGAAGTACTTTGGCGATGCTTGGAGTCATACAAAGTAGGAGGAGTGATTGAATCTTTACACTCCGAAGCATCGGGAGGACACTATGCTCTGAAGAATACTGTAAAGAAAATTCTTTTGGGAGGGTATTGGTGGCCTAGAATGTACAAAGACATGCATGCTCATATCTGAAGCTATGATGCTTGTCAAAGAACGGGGAAGCCGATGGCTACTTCTCAATGGCCTTTGAGACCAATTTTGCCTTTGGCCCCATTTGAGAAATGGGGGATTGATTTTGTGGGTCCCATTCAACCAGTGACTCGAGTCACAAGAAAGTGATACATTTTGGTTTGCATTGAGTATGCTACCAAGATGGTCGAGGCTGAAGCAACTCGCAAAGATGATGCTGAAACTGTGGCGGAATTTTTCTTTCAAAACATCATCTCCCAATATAGGTGTCCTCTGGAATTGGTCAGTGACTGAGGAACACCATTTTTGAACTTCGTAATGGAGGTGTTAACCAAGTACTTTCAGATTAAACATCGGAAGATGACTCCTTATAACCCAAAAGCAAATGGCTTAACGGAAAGGCGGTATTGATTGAAGAAACAAGGCTGCACGAGTTGGAGTTGTTGGTGCAGGAGACAAGGCGAAGACAAGCAAAAGATACAGATTTGAATGCCTTGTTGATTAGTCTCAGAACTCGTGTAGACAGGAAGATCTTAGAAGTAGAAGACAATATTGCGATTAGATTAGATTTAGTGAGAATAGAGTTAGAAAAGCTTTGGCAAGATGTTAAGGCAAAACCCGAAGTAGATAACATAGGAATCCAAATGTCTTTGGAGTTGCCTTCAGAGACATTAGAGAAAAGTGGGTCGAAGGATGAAGAGTTAGATAGATTACCCACTAGTGCAATTTCAGATCAGGAAAGAGAATTGCTGGATCTGGTAGAAGAAGTAGGAGATGGGAAACCCAAGGAAAATGTAGTAGGAAGTAAGATTACTTTGGGATCGGGTTTGAAAGCCGAGGAAGAAGTAGACATCGGATCGGATTAGTAACAGATTTGAGATTTGAAGGGGCAGATATGAAGAGGTGCATTGTCATTTCGGAGGAGCAGGTTAGAATAGTTGTGGTAGAACGGTATAGTTGTTAGAACTGTCGATTGCTTCACTATTTAAGAGTGGCATTCGTAGGAAAATATTGTTCAGTGCTCATTATTTCTGAGAATAGATAAAGTGAAGTGCTGTGAAGCAATGCTCGTCGCTTGAGCTTGATTCCGAGTATCAACTTTGTGTTTGTGAGTGTGAGTGTGTGAAGAAATTCGAAGTGCAAGTCAATGTGCTTGTTGGATGTTGGATTCCACAGCCTTGATCTTCATTCTGTGTGTTTGATCTTGAGTGAAGTGCATTCGAAGCAATGCCTTGACAGATCTGAGAGGAATTGTAGTGTTGGTAGTATTCTGTGTTTGTGAGTGCAGTGCGAAGTTGATGTGAAGCAATTTTGATCAAGGAAGTTGTGCCTTTAGTGGAGGGGTGGAACACAATTCTGAGGCGAAGTCGTTTTGCAGTGAAGTGCCGTTTTCGGGAGAGCCTGAATCATCACAATCAAGATTGTTTGGAAAGAATTGAAGGATTTGTGATTAAGGAGTTTGAATTTGTGACAAGACTGCGAGTCAGTGCTTGTTACTCTCTTCTAGGTGTGGTTTCTACCTGAGAGACTAAAGAAGAACTCAAGAAGAACTGAAATTGTTACTTTGCTTCGTATTTGACCAATTCTGACTCGTATCTCTGCGGGAACGATTTTTACTTACCCGATTACCGCAAAAGTGATATTTGCCGGGTTGTCACATGATTTTTGGTGCCGCTGCCGGGGATACAAATCTCGGAAGTGGAAGAATATGAAGCCAAATTGGAAGCTTGGTATCAACGCAATATGAATGTCTGCATTGAAAGAACAACGAGAAGAGAGAGCTCGAAGACCAGCACTTCAGCATGAAGAAGACAAATGTCTGAACGTCCCATCCATCGTTGACGAAACTGAACGAGAGGCGTTGGAGTTTCAACTCCTTCACGAAGTGCAAGAAGCCCTACGAGAACTTGACCACAAGAAACGCGAAGGCGGTTGGCAAGGCTACTTTGCATCTCCCTCTTCTTCCAAGAAGAAGAAAGAATCGAGTAGGCAAACATATGCATTGCGGCCCAGTACACCAGCTCCCCCTAGAGCTGTAAAGGAAGTTGTTTCCTTGAAGACCTTTGTTTGAGAAAAGACAGCACGAACACTTACTGAAGACGAGTGTCAATATCTTCTACAAATGATTCCTCGGTTGTCCCAAAGGAATTTTGAAGAACCCATCGAAGGTGTTGATCCTGAATCTTCCACTCGGGTTAAAGTCAACACCCTCACAGCAGAAATTGTTGAAGAAGACCCTACCTTGAATTTGACGAATTGGAATCCCTGGGCTGACAATACGGCATCAATTCCAGCCAATCCTTCCGTTCCGTCAAGTTCCACATTACCTCAGCCGACCTTAGTGCATTGAACGATGACTTTGCTCCCTATCACCCGACACGCCTATCAGAAGTATAAGGGGACATAACAAGACAAAGACCCCGATGAATTCATCGAAGAATTCAAAGTCATCTCCTTTGCTAACAAGGAGCATGACTCGGCGGATTGACTGAGAATTTTCCCAAGTTTGCTCCACAAGAAAGCTCAGAGCTGGTACACCCATGTGACTCAGAAGGGGTTTGTACCATCGGACTGGGAGGACTTGAGAAACAGCTTCCTGGAATGATTTCGTGAGGTTGACTACGATACGAGTGTCTTTGCGGCACTCAACGATTTGGACCGGAGCAAGAAGGAGAAGTTGAGGGACTACTCTGAGCCGTTCATGGCACTATTGAACCGAGTTCCCAAGCAATCGGGGGTGGTGGGATACTCCGATGCCCAAGCCATTACCTGGTTCCTCGGGGGCCTTTCACCAGAGATACGAATCTTTGCCAGGGAGAGGAATGTAACTTCCCTGGACAAAGTACTCAAGCATGCTGCTCGTTATGAAGCGGCCCTCTCTCACTCTGCCAGTAACTGGAGAAATCAGGAGAAGAAGGGCAAGAAGCCCAGAAGGAGAGCTTCACGCAACACCTCCCCTTCTTCGGATGAATCCTCTATGTCTTCGAGCTCTTCTTTGGAATCCAAAGAAGAATCAAAGCCAAGACGAGTCAGAAGACGTGGAGGCAAGAAACCAATGACTCCTCTAGCCAAGAGTATACATAAGGCGGATACGAAGCTGGATGCCCTCATCAAGGAGTTTTCGGATTTCAAGATCTAGATGATTGGGGCTAAGGACCGAAGAAAGGCCCCAGCATTTGGACGATCTAATGTGTGGTGCACCGCATGTGGCAAATCCGGCCACGCCAACACAAAGTGCAATACTTGTAATGCATTCCCGATGCAGCAGATTGATTGGGTTCCGGGATGGAACCAAGACGAGGACAAAGAGGCGGTGTACCAAACTCAGGAGGTACAGCCTCAACCGAGCACATCTTATCAAGGTCCGAGGTTTGGACCCAGGGAGTATAACCCCAATGCTCCTTCACGAAGACCACCGATGAGCAACCAAAATCACTCTCAGAATGTTGCACCCAAAGCCTGTTATAAGTGTGGCTCGATGGGACATTGGTCTCCAAATTGTCCCAAGCCAAGAAGGCAAATTGGGTACGTTCCCCTATGTGGAAATTGTAAAGGATCAGGGCATACGGGCAACCAATGCCCTCACCCGCCGAACCCGAAGCCTCCTGTAAAATATGTACAGACCCCCGTTGAGCGTGCAACACTTCAACCAAAGGGGGATACAAATGTAAATTGCATTACTCTTGAGGAAGAAAGACCTCAAGAAGGTAGTCCGGCCTCAGAAGGAGAATGGCCAGACCTTGAAGTTTTGAAAGTTGAGACACGCTCCAGCAAGAAGAAGCGTGATCTCGAAGAACTGAGTACGACCTCGTTGTCTTCCCGAAAGGTGAAGAGACAGCACCCAAAAGCCATTCTTTCGGCCAAGGAGGAAAAGATCCTTGCAAAAGCTAAAGCTAAAGCCTTGCAGAAAGAATTAAGGGAGGCATTACTAAGGACTCGGGAACTGAGTTTGGAAGAAGAGACAAAGACGAAGTCTCCAATTTTTCCGGCGGACATCCAATCGAAGTAAAGGGTCTGATCCAAGCTGAGGTGGGCCAACCGGAGGAAGCTCGGGTTAAGGCCATCAGCAAGCCCGTCACCATTTTGAAGCATCCCGAAGTCAAGAGGGAACATGGAGGGTCCTCGGACCCAAAGCTGAAGACGAAGACGGTCAAATTGGGAGGAGTTCCCCAATATGATATTGTAGCCGACCTGGCCACCACAAATGCCAATCTTACATTTAAGCAATTGTGGGAAGATAACAAGCTGTACAAGAGACAGCTTAATTTGGCCCTCAAGAAGGTGAGGTCAATGTCAAAGAAGGACATGCCTGCTATCTATCGTATTGAACAAGAAGATTTGGGATCTCCCGAGGTAGACGCGGAGATTGCAGGGTGCATGATCACATTGATACCCATTGACTTTGGGTCCGGTGTGAATGTCATGACCAAAGATACGGTGAATCGAGTCGGGTATCATATGTTTGAACCAACACCCCGAGTTTTGAAGTTTGCAGACCAAACCAGGAGACGGCCCTTGGGCATGCTGTCGAACATTACCACGATCATTGGAGGGGTACCCTTCAAGTTGAATTACATCGTGTTGCGGCCAGTGACAAAAAGTGGTTACCTTCTATTGATCGGCAGACCCTAGTTGTATAGTGCCCAAGTTGTAGTGGATTGGCATCAGTAGAAGTTAAGATTCAAGGACATTTCGTCCAAAGATCAGAAGCTGGTGACTGTGAGTTGGATGAAGGTTCCCCATCTCGGGGAAACAAGTTTGTCAGAAGAGGAAGATGAATCCGAAGACTCATCGTCTTCGTCTTCAGATGAATCCAAAGAAGAAGTCCAAGTTAATTACTTGGAATGCTACGAGGTAGAGGTTGATGACGAAGATCCATATGACCTCACCTCGGGTAAACCTGACTTGGAAGAAGGGGGTTTGATGGCCACTCGCCTGGGGTTAAGCCGAGTAAGCTACGTTGAAGGAGTCATCAACCCCGATGACTATCAAGAGGTGTTACTAACTGAAGGAAAAATTTTAAAGATCTTGAAGATAGTTACTTCGGAGGAGTTGGCAGGATACACTTCCCTGTTTATAGAGTTCCAGGATGTATTTGCCTAGTCGATTGATCAAATGCCGGGTATTCCACAAGAATTTGGAGAACACCGGATTGATTTGGTTGAAGGTGCAGTTCCGGTTCGGCAGCGACAATACCGCCTGAACCCGAAGTACTTGCTTTTGGTGAAAGATGAAATCGATAAGTACTTAGGGGCCGGAATCATCTTCCTTGTCTTAAGTAGTGAATGGGTCTCCCCCATTGTCATTGTCCCAAAGAAGAAAACAGGGAAGATCCGAGTGTGCCAAGACTTCCAAAAATTGAATGCAGTTACAAGGAAAGATCATCATCCCTTGCCTTTTACCGATACAATTTTAGATCAAGTAGCTGGGCATCCTTGTTATAGTTTTCTCGATGGATTTTCAGGGTACAATCAAGTATCCATTCGAGAAGAAGACAAGGATAAAACTACATTCACAACCAATTTGGGCACTTTTTCTTACAATCAAATGCCCTTTGGGTTGTGTAATGCTCTTGCTACTTTCCAGCGGATGATGAATTTGATCTTCAAGGATTTCCTGCGCAAATTTGTCGAAGTTTTTATTGATGATTTTTGTGTGTTTGGGTGAAGAGATGTACATATAGATTACCTTTGCCAAACATTTGAAAGGTGTCGTTTTGCAAGCTTGTCATTACACCCAGAGAAATGCTTCTTCGCAATGAAGGAGGGAATTCTTCTAGGGCATCGGGTGTCAAGCCGAGGTATTGAAGTTGATGTTGAGAAGGTTAAGATAATCGTAGCTTTGGAATCCTCGAAGAACATCCGGGAGCTGAGAGCCTTCTTGGGACATGTCGGATATTACAGACGCTTTGTGTCAAACTATGCAGTGCTTGCTGCACCACTTACAAAGCTTCTGAAGAAATCCGAAGACTATATATGGGAAGCACATCAAGAAGAAGCTTTCCAGGTGTTGAAGAAGAAACTGGTTGAAGCACCAGTCATGAGGGCCCCGAATTGGGACGTCCCTTTTCATGTGTATGTGGACACTTTGTCCATGGCCATCGGGGTTGTCTTAAGTCAGAAGGACAAGAAGAAGAAGGACTACCCGGTGTATTATGCCAGCCGACAATTTTCAGTTTCTGAAAAGAACTATTCGACGACTGAAAGAGAAGCACTTGGAATGGTGTATGCCTTCAAGAAATTTTGTCATTATTTGTTGGGGTATGAATTTGTCTTCTATGTTGACCATTATGCATTGCAACATCTGGTCAAGAAGGCAGATTTATCGGGATGAATTGCAAGATGGATCTTGTTATTACAAGAATTCACGTATACTGTACAAGTAAGGAAGGGAGCTTTGTATTTGAATGCGGACTTCCTGTCCAGGCTAGAAACTCAAGACCAGGAGTGGGAAATTGACTATCGGTTCCCTGATGAAGAGTTGTATCACTTATCAGCAATGAGAAGTACGAGGTATGCAGATGAATATAATTATCTGAATACTCTCCATTGTCCTGAGGGGATGGATCCGGAACAGCGGGCAGTCTTTCTCAGGAAAATGGGGCCGTACCAGCTTAAACACAACATTTTATTTAAGATGGGCGAAGACGAAGTACTTCAGCGATGCTTGGAGTCATATGAAGTAGGAGGAGTAATTGAATCTTTACACTCCGAGGCATCGGGAGGACACTATGCTCTGAAGAATACTATAAAGAAAATTCTTTCGGCAGGGTATTGGTGGCCTACAATGTACAAAGATGTACATGCTCATATCCAAAGCTGTGATGCGTGTCAGAGAACGGGGAAGCCGACGGCTACTTCTCAATGGCCTTTGAGACCAATTTTGCCTTTGGCCCCATTTGAGAAATGGGGGATTGATTTTGTGGGTCCCATTCAACCAGTGACCCGAGTCACACGAAAGCGCTACATTTTGGTTTGCACTGACTATGCTACCAAGATGGTTGAAGCGGAAGCAACTCGCAGAGATGATGCTAAAACTGTGGTGGAATTTTTCTTTCGAAACATCATCTACCGATATTGGTGTCCTCTGGAATTGGTCAGTGACCGAGGAACACATTTTTTGAACTCTATAATGGAGGCATTAACCAAGTATTTTCAGATTAAACATCGGAAGATGACTCCTTATAACCCAAAAGCAAATGGCTTAACAAAAAAAGCAAATGGGTTACTTTGTAAAATTTTGAATAAGGTGACTGTCAATTATGCGTTGTCGTCGGGAAAATAGCCCACGTGTACCCTTGAGGCTTTTGTGTGATGAATTTTCTTTTCTCTTTTATTTGTTGTAAGGAACCGGGATTTATGATAATATATCTTGGGTGTGGTTTTGCTATCTTGTTTTGGGAGAAAGTGAGGAGACAGAGAAGGGCTGAGGGTTTTCACAAAATGCCAAAAGATTTCGAGAGGGTTTGGCAGAGGATTTCGAGAGGAGTGGCAGAAATTTTCGGGAGAAGAAAGGAGTAGGGTTTTTTTTTGAAAAGGGATAGAGGAGTTTCGGGAGAAAAAGGGTTTTTTTTTTTCGGAAATGACAGGAGGAGTTTGGGGCAGAGGACAGAAGGTGGGCAGGAAGGAAGTGAATCGAAAGGGACTAGAATGATCAGGAAGGAGTAGTCATGAAGGCTTTTTAGGGACAGAGGAAAAATCAGGAGAGGAAATTTTGAGTTGGACAGGAGAGGGAAATGACAGGAGGAGTTTGGGGGCAGAGGACAGAAGGTGGGCAGGAAGGAAGTGAATCGAAAGGGACTGGAATGATCAGGAAGGAGTAGTCATGAAGGCTTTTTAGGGATAGAGGAAAAATCAGGAGAGGAAATTTCGAGTTGGACAGGAGAGGGTTTGGCAGGAGGAGAAATTCTCGAGAAGCTGGAGGGTTTGGACAGAGGAACACACATAGGAAAAAAAATTTCGAGTTGGACAGGAGAGGGTTTGGCAGGGGGAGAAATTCTCGGGAAGCTGGAGGGTTTGGACAGAGGAACACACACAGGAGAGGATTTTCGAGTTGGACAGGAGGGCTTGAGAGTGCAGGGGAGAAAATTTCTCGAGAACTGAAGGGTGGAAGAGGAACAATCAGGGCCAGGATTTTCGAGTTGGACAGGAGAGGAATTTCGAAATGTGAGGGTGCAGGGCTGTGCTTGGACCAGGAGAGCAATTTCAAAATGTGAGAGTGCAGGGCTGTGCTTGGACCAGGAGAGCAATTTTGACTCTTTGGGAGATGAGGAAACGAAGCAGAGAGTGCTACGGGAGTCACATGACGCGGATGCTGCCGGACACCGTGGGGTTCAAGGTACATACGAGCACATCCGGGGTTTGTACTGGTGGCCAGGTATTTATAAAGAGGTACGACGGTATGTGGAAACCTGTGAAATCTGTCAGATCTACTCCAAGGTAAGGCACAGAGATGGGTTGAAACCTACTTATCCGCTGAATCTCCATTTTCAGTGGGTTTTGGACTTGGTTCATATGCCTTTAGGAGTCCGAGGAGCTAAATATCTAGTACTAGCTAGGGAAGACTTGTCTAATTATGTGGAAGGAAGAGCATTGTCATCTACACATACCCAACAGGTGTGTCGGTTTGTCTTAGAGGATATCATTGCCAGGTACGGATGTTTCTACCGGATGAGAGCAGATCGAGGTGAATTGGATGCAAGGGAAGTAGCTGACTTCTTTGCTAAGTTCAATATCAAGCTGAACCTGACTACTGCCTACAATCCGGAAGCCAATGGTAAGAGTGAACGAGGTCATCCGCCGATAGTGATGCTTTGGTGAAGGCTTGCCAAGGTGAGACATACATATGGCCTGATTTGCTGCCCTTAGCACTTATGGCTGATAGGTTAACTTGCAGCTCGGTAACTGGGATGCCACCTGCTGAGTTAGTATCAGGACACTTACCTATTATGCTTGTGGAAGAGGACATCATTAGTTGGAGAACTGTTCAGTGGGAGGATAATGTGTCCACAGAGGAGTTGATAATGCGCAGGATCGAGCACTTTAACCTGACACCACAGAGAATACAAGTGGCACGCGAGAAGGTGAAGGAAGCACGGCTGAGGAACAAAGTATACTTTGACAAGACTCACCGACTGCGACCGATGCCTATCAATGAAGGAGATTGGGTGCTGGTTTCTGATAATAGCCTAGACGTACAACATTTGACCCTCAAAAAGTTTGCCCGCCGTTGGCATGGCCCATTTGTTGTTACCAAAGTTCACGGGAATGCCACCTACAGTGTGCGAGAGCTCGATGGTACTAAACATCGTCTGCCATATGCAGGGAAAAGGGTTAAACTTTTCAAGAGGCAATCAGGAGCCGAGGAGGAAAGAGATAGTGACTTCGGCTCAGGAGGAGATTTGGACGATGCCATTGAAGAACGCTGATATTGATCACTCTGGACTTGCTGGTGCAGACCGGTGGCTGCACAGGATTGGTGGGGGTGGATGTCGTCGGGAAAATAGCCCACGTGTACCCTTGAGGCTTTTGGTGTGATGAATTTTCTTTTCTCTTTTATTTGTTGTAAGGAACAGGGATTTATGATAATATATCTTGGGTGTGGTTTTGCTATCTTGTTTTGGGAGAAAGTGAGGAGACAGAGAAGGGCTGAGGGTTTTCACAAAATGCCAAAAGATTTCGAGAGGGTTTGGCAGAGGATTTCGAGAGGAGTGGCAGAAATTTTCGGGAGAAGAAAGGAGTAGGGTTTTTTCTGAAAAGGGACCGAGGAGTTTCGGGAGAAAAAGGGTTTTTTTTTTTCGGAAATGACAGGAGGAGTTTGGGGCAGAGGACAGAAGGTGGGCAGGAAGGAAGTGAATCGAAAGGGACTGGAATGATCAGGAAGGAGTAGTCATGAAGGCTTTTTAGGGACAGAGGAAAAATCAGGAGAGGAAATTTAGAGTTGGACAGGAGAGGGAAATGACACGAGGAGTTTGGGGTCAGAGGACAGAAGGTGGGCAGGAAGGAAGTGAATCGAAAGGGACTGGAATGATCAGGAAGGAGTAGTCATGAAGGCTTTTTAGGGACAGAGGAAAAATCAGGAGAGGAAATTTCGAGTTGGACAGGAGAGGGTTTGGCAAGAGGAGAAATTCTCGAGAAGCTGGAGGGTTTGGACAGAGGAACACACATAGGAAAAAAAATTTCAAGTTGGACAGGAGAGGGTTTGGCAGGGGGAGAAATTCTCGAGAAGCTGGAGGGTTTGGACAGAGGAACACACACAGGAGAGGATTTTCGAGTTGGACAGGAGAGCTTGAGAGTGCAGGGGAGAAAATTTCTCGAGAACTGAAGGGTGGAAGAGGAACAATCAGGGCCAGGATTTTCGAGTTGGACAGGAGAGGAATTTCGAAATGTGAGGGTGCAGGGCTGTGCTTGGACCAGGAGAGCAATTTCAAAATGTGAGAGTGCCGGGCTGTGCTTGGACCAGGAGAGCAATTTTGAAATGTGAGAGTGCAGGGCTGTGCTTGGACCAGGAGAGCAATTTCGAAATGTGAGAGTGCAGGGCTGTGCTTGGACCAGGAGAGGAATTCTGAAATGTGAGAGTGCAGGGCTGTGATTGGACCAGGAGAGGAATTTTCGAAAGGTGAGAGTGCAGGCTGTGCTTGGACCAGGAGAGGAAATTTCAAAATGTGAGAGTGTAGGGCTGTGCTTGGACCAGGATAGGAATTTTCAAAATGTGAAAGGAGTCTTGAAGGGCTGAAGGCTTTTGGAGATGCCTGAGGGCTGTGTTTTGGACCAGGAGAGAACTTTCCAAAATGTGAGAGGAGTTTTGAAGGGCTGAAGGCTTTTGAAGATGCATGAGGGCTGTGTTTTGGACCAGGACAGAAATTTCAAAATGTGAAGGGAGTTTTGAAGGGCTGAAGGCTTTTGGAGATGCCTTAGGACTGTGTTTTGGACCAGGATAGGAATTTCGAAATGTGAAAGGAGTCTTGAAGGCTGAAGGTTTTGGAGATGCTTTAGGACTGTGTTTTGGACCAGGATAGGAATTTTTGAAATGTGAAAGGAGTCTTGAAGGGCTGAAGGCTTTTGGAGATGCCTTGGGACTGTGTTTTGGACCAGGATAGGAATTTCGAAATGTGAAATGAGTCTTGAAGGCTGAAGGTTTTGGAGATGCTTTAGGACTGTGTTTTGGACCATGACAGAAATTTCAAAATGTGAAGGGAATCTTGAAGGGCTGAAGGCTTTTGGAGATGCCTTAGGACTGTGTTTTGGACCAGGATAGGAAATTTCAAAATGTGAAATGAGTCTTGGAAGCAGATTTGTGTTATGAATTGTGACTAGAGTTGAGGAAACTCCATTCTAGGATCTCTCAGTCTGGTCCAGGTGAAAAGCATAATTAAATGATCTGAGTGCCGGATTTATGTTCAGTTAGATCACTCAGTTGTTGTTTATTTTATTTTATGAAAGGGCCACCGGACCTAGGTCTATGAACTGCCAGATCCCGAACCATAGCTTGAACCTAACGAGAAAATAGGATATGAGACCAAGCAGAGGTAGAAACCATAACACCAGCCTCGCATGACAAGATTGGGTTTACGAAAGTCAAGGATAAAACAAAACCTTCAGGGTGAGTCAACCTCAGGAAACTAAGCACAAGCAGCCATGTGCTCGGCGCACTCTCAATACCGAACGTTCCCCACGACAGCGTATGACTGGGATACAAAATTACCAGCCACGTTGTGGGCATATCGAACGACAGAGAAGATTACAACCAAACAAACCCCATACTTCTTGACATATGGCTTGCATCCCATACTACCAGTTGAATTTGAGGTTCCAACATATCGAGTTCTGTGCAAAGAACGGATGTCGGAAGAGGAAAGTCAGGATCTTTGGATTCATCAACTGATGTGGTTAGAAGAGAAAAGAGACAATGCAATGCAAACCACAAAAGAAGTACAAGCAAAGAGGAAAGTCAGACACGATCAGAGAATCAAGCCTGTGACTGTACAAGAAGGGGATTTGGTTTTGTTATATGACAATCACCAAATATTTTTTCCAGGCAAGTTGCATTTGAGATGGATGGGTTCCTATCGAGTTCTTCATCTTTACAAAAATGGATCCATGCAACTCGTCAATTTGGAAGGTAATCCTTTTGCCACTCAAGTAAACGGGTGGAGAGTTCAGAGATATTGGACCACAGACTCAGAAGTTTCTAAGACATCCAAGGTCTATGTTCATGGGGACGCTCACATTTGAGGGAGGGGGTATGTGGTGCCCACATTTTTTGTTTTTTCAAAATAAAGGAGAAGAAGTGTATAGAGAGGTTGGATTGTGCTTGTATGGCCGAAGAAGGAGAAGAAAAGTGTCTTTGGGATGAAACGTGAAGTTAAGTGACTTCGGGTCATAAGGCGAAGTCCTCGGAAATGCCCTGTCAGCATACCATATGAAGTAAATTGTCTTCAGATTGGGGGGAGGTCAACCCGAGGCAAAGACAGTCTAACAACCTTTCGTCGGGGCGAGAAATTCAAGAAGGAGCTGTTTCAAAACTGGCGGCTCATACGCGCGAAGGTTGATTGATAGTAATAGGTGCATGCAGGAGGTGTGATTTCTTGATAGAAACTCAAAGCGACGGAAGACGAAGAAGTGAAACTCTATAAAAATCGAAACTGCAATGACAAAATGTCAAGCAATTTTCCTTTGCCGTTGAGAAGTCGTCTTGCAGGTGATCGGGGAAAGGGAAATAAAGTTGTACTCGGGTAAGTGCGCAAGGGAGAAGTCGCGAGAGAGACATCGAGAGACAGTAAGAAATTAGAAGAGATGTGAGGAGGAGGGAATAGAAACTCTGAATTCGCAGTGAGAAATCATGCAGTTTGGAGATAAGATGTAGTAGCGAGGATCAAAGTCTTGAGCCGACTTCACTATATATATATTAGTGAAGTCTTGGAGCCGACTTCGGATCACCTTTCTGGCATGGAACTGGAATGTAAGTTTTCCAAGATTCATGACAGAAATCATCGAGAGTAAGTGTCTCGATGGTCCCGAGGAAGACGGGAAGAGAGGAAATCCGGCTCGCTGGACAGAGTCGGATTGGAGACTCGTACTCAAGAAGGAGGCAGGTTCGGAGCAGGGAGCCACATTCTTGGGGAATGGAGAGATAGCCCAAGAAACGCAGGAGGTGAGAGATGCCTTCTCGTCGAAGAGAACGAAGAATGGGTACAAAGTTGAGAGCTACAAAGACCCTGTGAGGAGAGGAATTGTGAGTGCACTAATGGCCATCCTGAAGCCGGAGAGAACCACTTATGTGATGAAACACCAAGCGGTGTTCTTTCACAAGTTATTTGCAGTAGAACCGATCAATTGGGCAAGGTGCTTTCACGGGAGAACAAGGCAGATGGTGTGGAATCTGCGGGATAAGTTGCCTCCACACTACATCGTACCATTTGCAGCACATTTCTACCTCAGGTTGAATTTGCTCAATTTGGCGGAGCACAATAGAATGGTGTCTCATTTCCATCCTGACTTGAGAAGAGAAGTTGACGCGGAGGAGCAGCGATACATTCTTCAAATCCGGAGCACAGACGACTACTATGCGAAGACAAGGAAAAACGTGGAGGTCGTGGTAAGTACCCTGACGAAGAAGAGAACTCAGCACACAAAAGCCAAAGAAAACAAGAAACCTCGGAAGATGCAAAAGCATAACTCGAGGCGAGGGATGGTGGTGATTGAGTCGGAAGATGAAGACTCAGAAGGCGAAGCCGAGCTCAAGACGGAGGACTCGGAACGTGAGGAGGAACTTGAGCTAACACTGCAGAGTGGAGATACTAGCAGTGACAGTGAAGACAGTGGAGAAATGACCTTGGCACTAGCGGTTGAAGAATACAAAGAAGTGCCAGCCGAAGTAGAAGCCAAAGACAATATGGCGCTGGAAGACAAAGTACTGGTGCTCAAGGAGAAGAAGATCGCAGTACAGCAAGGAGTTCGCTCGAGACGTAAGGCAAAGTGTGAGGCAAGGCCAAGTAAAGTGAAGGCAGATGCAGAAGATAGCATGGGTAGTGAGGCATCAATCCCGATACGAAGACTTCAGCGACAAAGGCGCGTATCAGAAGAACATGAGGAGAAACACGAAATTACTCAGTGGGAGGAAGAAGTTGCCAATGAGGGAGTAGAGTACCTGCAAGAGGTAGTATGCCCACTGTTAGTAAAGTTGGAGAAGAAGAAGAAGGAGATGCAGTCAACTTGTGCAGAGGTAAAGACTGTATTGCAGGTGGTAGCGAGATTAGAAGAAGAAAACTCGGAGTTGAAGAAGAGTATAACCCGAGGTGAGAAGGAGAGAGAAGTACTACAAGCGGAAGTAGTAGAGAGAAGTCAGGTAATCGAAGCCCTGAAGAGAGAAGTGAGCTATCGAGAGGATCTTGTGAGGAAGAGTGACATAGCAAGGGAGAGACATGTAGCTGAATTTGAAATCTTGAAGCAGCAGTTTGCTGACTCAAGAGTAGAGCTTATCCATGCTATGGCGAGGGTAGCATCAAAGGACCAAGAGCTTGATCGAGTGATGGAGAGTATGGAGAAGAAGAAGTAGCTCTAGCAAAGAGAGTTGTCTGTGCGGTATAGAGAAGAAGAGAGATTACGAGAGTTACTTCGTAATCAGGAAGAGAAAATCGTACAGAAGGAGAAAGAGAAGGAAGCGGTGAAGGCCGAGTTCGAAGAAGAGTTGGCAATGTACAGAGAGGAATGGCTTGTAGATTGGGAACAAGAACAAAAGACAAAATTGGAGCCATTGAAGGAGATAGTCCTCAGAGTGAATGCAATGTTAAGTACAAAAGCCAACGTTTGGATTGAAGAAACAAGGTTGCACGAGTTGAAGTTGTTGGTGCAGGAGACAAGGCGAAGACAAGCGAAAGATACAGATTTGAATGCCTTGTTGATTAGTCTCAGAACTCGTGTAGACAGGAAGATCTTAGAAGTAGAAGACAATATTGCGATTAGATTAGATTTAGTGAGAATAGAGTTAGAAAAGCTTCGGCAAGATGTTAAGGCAAAACCTGAAGAAGATAACATAGGAATCCAAATGTCTTTTGGAGTTGCCCTCAGAGACATTAGAGAAAAGTGGGTCGAAGGATGAAGAGTAAGATAGATTACCCACTAGTGCAATTTCAGATCAGGAAAGAGAATTGCTGGATTTGGTAGAAGAAGTAGGAGATGGGAAACCCGAGGAAAATGTAGTAGGAAGTAAGATTACTTCGGGGTCGGGTTTGAAAGCCGAGGAAGAAGTAGACATCGGATCGGATAAGTAACAAATTTGAGATTTGAAGGGGCAGATATGAAGAGGTGCATTGTCATTTTGGATCTGCAGGTTAAAATAGTTGTGGTAGAACGGTATAGTTGTTAGAACTGTCGATTGCTTTACTATTTAAGAGTGGCATTCGTAGGAAAATGTTGTTCAGTGCTCATTATTTCTGAGAATAGATAAAGTGAAGTGCTGTGAAGCAGTGCTCGTAGCTTGAGCTTGATTCCGAGTATCAACTTTGTGTTTGTAAATGTGAGTGTGTGAAGAAATTCGAAGTGCAAGTCAGTGTGCTTGTTGGATGTTGGATTCCACAGCCTTAATCTTCATTCTGTGTCTTTGATCTTGAGTGAAGTGCAATCGAAGCAATGCCTTGACAGATCTGAGAGGAATTGTAGTGTTGGTAGTATTCTGCGTTTGTGAGTGCAATGCAAAGTTGATGTGAAGCAATTTGAATCGAGGAAGTTGTGCCTTTAGTGGAGGGGTGGAACACAATTCTGAGGCGAAGTCGTTTTGCAGTGAAGTGCCATTTTCGGGAGAGCCTGAATCATCACAATCAAGATTGTTTGGAAAGAATTGAAGGATTTGTGATTAAGAAGTTTGAATTTGTGACAAGACTGCGAGTCAGTGCTTGTTACTCTCTTCTGGGTGTGGTTTCTACCTGAGAGACTAAAGAAGAACTCAAGAAGAACTGAAATTGTTACTTTGCTTTGTATTTGACCAATTCTGACTCGTATCTCTGTGGGAATGAACTTTACTTACCCAATTACCACAAAAGTGATATTTGCCGGGTTGTCACAGGGCACCACAGAAGGTGAGTATCGGATGAACATGAATTGAGAAGGGAAGTTGCAATGCTAGAAGAGTAGTAGCGAGCGATGGAGTCGAGTACTTGCGGGAGGTGGTGTGTCCTATGTTGGTGAAGTTAGAACACAAGAAGAAGGAGATGCAATCAAAGTGTCCGGAGGTGAAGATTGTGTTGCAGGTCTTAGCGTGATTAGAAGAAGAGAACTTGGAGTTGAAGAAAATCATAACCCGAGGTGAGGAGGAAAGTGAAGTACTACGAGCGGAGGCAATAGTGAAGACTCAGGTAATTGAAGACCTGAAGAGAGAAGTGAGATATCGAGAAGAGCTTGTTAAGAAGAGTGATATAGCAAGGGAAAGACAAGTGGTAGAATATGAGATCTTGAAGCAACAATTTGCTGATTCAAGAGTAGAACTTATCCATGCTATGGTGAGAGTAGCAGCGAAGGATCAAGAGCTCGATAGGGTGATGGAGAGTGTAGAAGAGAAGAAGCAGCTCTGGCAAAGAGAGTTAGCAGCACAATATAGGGAAGAAGAAAGATTACAAGATTTACTTCGTAATCTGGAGGAGAAGATTGTACAAAAGGAGAAGGAGAAGGAAACGGTGAAAGCTGAGTTCGAAGTAGAGTTGGCAATATATAGGGAGGATTGGCTTACAGATTGAGAGCGAGAAAGAAAAATGCGATTGGAGCCATTGAAGGAGATAGTCCTCAGGATGAACGCAATGTTGAGTACAGAGGCTAGTGTTCGAATTCAAGAAACGAGGCTTCACGAGTTGAAATTGTTGGTGCAGGAGACAAGGCAAAGATAGGCAAAAGATACAGATTTGAATGTGCTGCTGATAAGTCTAAGGACTTGTGTAGATAGGAAGATCTTAGAGGTAGAAGACAATATTGCGATTAGATTAGACATAGTGAAATTAGAGATAGATAAACTTTGGAAAGATGTCAGAGCCAAACCCAAAGTAGATAACATAGGAGTGCAGATGTCTTTAGAGTTACCATTGGAAACATTGGAGAAGAGTGGGTCGTGAGATGAAGGTTTAGAAGGGTTACCCACTAATGGAATTTCAGATTAGGAAAGAGAATTGTTGGATCTGGTAGAAGAAGTAGAAGATATGAAACCCAAAGACAGAGTAGTAGGAAGTAAGATTACTTCCTACTAGTTGAAGTCGCAACGACAAAAGGTCGAGTTATTTTCCTTCACCGTTGAGAAGTCGTCTTGCAGGTGATCGTGGGAAGGGAAATAGAGTTGGAAATGCGTTAGTGTGTAAGGGAGAAGTTGCAAGAGTGAAATCGAGAGACAGTGAGAAGGTAGGAGAGATGGGAGGAGGAAAGAAGAACTCCGAATTTGTAGTGAGAAATCATGCGATTTGGAGGTTAGATGTGATTGCTAGGATCAAAGTCTTGAGCCGACTTTGGATCACCTTCTTGGCGTGGAATTGGAACGTGAGTTTTCTAGGTTTCATGACAGAGATCATCGAGAGCAAGTGTCTCAATGGACCCAAGGAAGAAGGGAAGAGAGGAAATCCGGCTCGATGGACAGAGTCAGATTGGAGACTAGTACTGGGGAAGGAAGCAGGCTCAGAGCAAGGGGCCACGTTCTTGGAGAAGGGAGAGATAGCCCAAGAAACCCAAGAGGTGAGAGATGCATTCTTGTCAAAACGGACAAAGAATGAGTACAAAGTGGAGAGTTACAAAGACCCTGTCAAGAGAGGAATTGTGAGTGCTCTGATGGCAATCTTGAAGCCGAGAGAACAACCTATGTGATGAAACACCAAGCGGTGTTCTTTCACAAGTTGTTTGCAGGAGAACCGATCAATTGGGCGAGGTGTTTCCATGGGAGAATGCAACAAATGGTGTGGAATCTATGGGATAAATCGCCTCCTCACTACATTGTGCCATTTGCAGCTCATTTCTACCTCGGGTTGATTTGCTGAACTCGGCGGAGCGAACTCGGATGGTGTTGCATTTCCATCCCGATTTGAGAAAGGAGGTCGATGTAGAGGAGCAGCAGTACATTTTGCAAATCAAAAGCACCGACGAGTACTACTAGAAGACAGGGAAGAATGTGGAGATCAAAGTGAGTACTCCGAACTTGAAGAAGAGAAGTTGGCAGGGCAAAGCCGAAGACACAAAGAAACCTCGGAAGACTAGGAGAGGAAACCCGAGGCGAGGCATGGTGGTATCGAGTCAAAAGATGAAGATTTGGAAGGTGACACCGAGCTCAAGACCAAAGACTCGGAACACGAGGAGGCGCTCAAGCTAATGCTACAGAGTGGAGATATGAGTAGCGATAGCGATGAAGGTGGAGAAATGACATCGGCACCGGCTGCTGCAGAAGAAGAAGAAGAAGTGCAAGCAGAGATCGAGGCCAAGGACAACACAAAGTTGGAAGATGAAGTACCTGAGGCAGAAGAAAAGATCACAGTTCAGAAAGGAGTCCGCTCGAGATGTAAGGCGAAGTACGATGTAGGTCCGAGTAATGTGCAAGAAGAAGCGAATGCAAGCTCAAGAAGCGAGGCGTCTATTCTGATACGAAGAATGCAGAGAAGAAGACGAGTATTGGATGAACAAGAAGTACAAAGAGAAGTGGCCACGCAAGAAGAAGTAACCCCGAGTGATGGAGTCGAGTACCTGCGGGAGGTGGTGTGTCCTCTGTTGGTGAAGTTAGAGTACAAGAAGAAGGAGATGCAGCCGACTTGTCCAGAGGTAAAGACTGTGTTGCAGGTGTTGTCAAGATTAGACAAAGAGAACTTGGAGTTGAAGAAGAGTATAACCTGAGGTGAGGAGGAAAGGGAAGTGCTGCGAGCGGAGGCGGTAGTGAGGACTCATGTAATTGAAGACCTGAAGAGAGAAGTGAGATATCAAGAAGATCTTGTTAAGCAGAGTGACACAGCAAGGGAGAGACAAGTAGCTAAATATGAGATCTTGAAGCAGCAGTTTGCTGATTCAAGAGTAGAAGTTATCCATGCTATGGCGAGAGTCGCATCGAAGGATCAAGAGCTCGATAGGGTGATGGAGAGTGTCAAGGAGAAGAAGCAACTCTGGCAAAGAGAGTTGGCAGCACGATATAGGGAAGAAGAGAGATTACGAGAGTTACTTCGTAATCAGGAGGAGAAGGTAGTACAGAAGGAGAAAGAGAAGGAGACGGTGAAAGCCGAGTTCCAAGCGGAATTGGTGATGTAGGATGGAGGATTGGCTTGCAGATCGAGAGCAAGAAAGAAAAATGCGATTGGAGCCATTGAAGGAGATTGTCCTCAAGATGAACGCAATGTTGAGTACAGAGGCCAACATTCGGATTAAAGAAACAAGGCTGTACGAGTTGAAATTGTTGGTGCAAGAGACAAGGAGTAGACATGCCAAAGATACAGATTTGAACGCGTTGTTGATAATTCTCTGGACTCGTGTAGATAGGAAGATCTTAGAAGTAGAAGATAATATCACAATTAGATTAGACTTAGTGAAAATAAAGGTAGAAAAACTTTGGAAAGATGTTAGAGCCAAACCTAAAGTAGATAACATAGGAGTGCAGGTGTCTTTGGATTTGACATTTGACACTTTAGAGAAGAGTGGGTCGGGAGATAGAGATTTAGAAGGATTACTTGTGATAGGAATTGTAGATTAGAGTGGAGAATTAGTAGAATTGGTAGAGGAAGTAAGAAATATGAAACCCAAGGACAGAATATTAGGAAGTAAAGTTACTTCGGGTTTGGGTTTGAAAGCCGAGGAAGAAGTAGACATCGGATTGGAGTAGTAACAGTTTTGAGATATGAAGAGGCAGATATGAAGAGGTGTATTGTCATTTTGGATCTGCAGGTTAGAAGAGTTGTTGTAGAACGGTATAGTTGTTAGAAATATCGAGTTGTTCATTATTTAAGAGTGGCATGCGCAGTATCATGTTGTTTAGTGCTCATAATTTTTGAGAATAGATAAAGCAAAATGCTGAGAAGCAGTGCTTGTCGCTTAAGCTTGATTCCAAGTATCAATGTTGGACTTGTGTTTGTGAGTGTGTGGAGAAATTTGTGACAACCCGGCAAATATCACTTTTGTAGTAATCGGGCATTGCTTCAATTGCACTTCACTCAGGATCAAACACACAGAATGAAGATCAAGGCTACGGAATCCAACATCCAACAAACACACTGACTTGCACTTCGAATTTCTCCAAACATTCACAAACATAGACACAAAGTTGATACTTGGAATCAAGCTCAAGCGACGAGCACTTCTTCACAGCACTTTGCTTTATCTATTCTCAGAAATAATGAGCACTGAACAACAATTCTCTACAAATGCCACTCTTAAATAGTGAAGCAATTGATAGTTCTAACAACTATACCGTTCTAAAAACTATTCTAACCTGCAGATCCAAAATGACAATGCACCTCTTCATATCTGTCTATTCAAATCTCAAATCTATTACCACTACGATCCGATGTCTACATTGTCATTGGCTTTCAAACCCAAACCCGAAGTAATCTTACTTCCTACTACATTTTCCTTGGGTTTCAGATCTTCTACTTCTTCTACCAAGTCCAGCAATTCTCTTTCCTGATCTGAAATTTCACTAGTGGGGAGTCTATCTAAATCCTTATCTCCTGACCCACTCTTCTCTTATATCTCTGATGGCAACTCCGAAGACATCTGGAGTCCTTTGTTATCTACTTCGGGTTTTGCTTTAACATCTTTCCAAAGATTTTCTAGCTCTACCTTCACTAAGTCTAATCTAATGGAAATATTATCCTCTACTTCCAACACCTTCCTATCTACACGAGTTCTTAATTTTATTAACAGGGCATTCATCTCCGTGTCCTTCGCTTGTCTTTGCCTCGTCTCCTGCACCAACAACTTCAACTCGTGCAGACGTGCTTCTTCAATTTGGACGTTGGCTTCTGTACTTAACATCGCATTCACTCTGAGGACTATCTCCTTCAATGGCTCCAATCTTGTCTTCCTTTCTCGTTCCCAATCTGCAAGCCATTCCTCTCTGTACATCGCCAACTCTTCCTCGAACTCGGCTTTCACCGCTTCCTTCTCTTTCTCCTTCTGTTCAACCTTCTCTTCCTGATTACGAAGTAACTCTCGTAATCTCTCTTCTTCTCTATATCTTGCAGCCAACTCTCGTTGCCAGAGTTGCTTCTTCTCCTCCATACTCTCCATCACTCTATCGAGCTCTTGATCCTTCAATGCTATCCTTGCCATAGCATGGATAAGCTCTACTCTTGAATCAGCAAACTGTTGCTTCAAGATTTCAGATTCAGCTACCTGTCTTTCCCTTGCGATATCACTCTTCCTCGCAAGATCCTCTCAATAGATCACTTCTCTCTTCAGGTCTTTGATTACCTGCCTTCTCTTGACTGCCTCCGCTTGCAATTCTTCTCTCTCCTCCTCACCTCGGGTTACACTCCTCTTCAACTCCAAGTTCACTTCTTCTAATCTTGGTACCACCTGCAGTACAGTCTTTACCTTGGGACAAGTTGACTGCATCTCCTTCTTCTTTTGCTCCAACTTTACTAGCAGCGGGCACACTACCTCTTGCAGGTTCTGCACTCCATCATTGGCAACTTCTTCCTCCCACGGAGGGGTCTCTCTTCTCTCCTCATGTTCTCCCGATACTTGCCTTCTTCTCTAGAGTCTTCGTATTGGGATTGATGCCTCACTGCCCAAGCTTTCTTCTACCTTTGTCTTCACTTGACTTGGTCCTGCCTCACATTTCGCCTTACGTCGCGAGCAAACTACTCGCTGCACTGCAATCTTCTTCTCCTCTGGCACCGGTACTTCATCTTCCAGCGCTGTATTGTCTTCAGCTTCTACCTCGCCCTGCACTTCTTCTTTGTATTCTTCAGCCACTGGCACGGGGAGGTCATTTCTCCACCGTCCTCACTATCACTGCTTGTATGTCCGCTCTGCAGTGTAAGCTCAGGTTCCTCCTCATGCTCCGAGTCCTCCGTCTTGAGCTCGGCCTCGCCTTCTGAGTCTTCATCTTCTGACTCAATTACCACCATTCCTCGCCTCGGGTTACTTCTCTGCATCTTCCGAGGTTTCTTGTTTTCTTTGGCTTCTGCTTGCCTAGTCCTCTTCTTCGTCGGGGTACTTACCACGACCTCCACGTTTTTCCCTATTTTCACGTAGTAATCATCCATGCTCCGGATTTGCAAAATGTATTGCTGCTCCTCGACATCGACCTCCTTTCGCACATCCGGATGGAAGTGCGACACCATCCGATTCCGCTCCGCCGAGTTCAGCAAATTGAGCCCTAGGTAGAAATGCGGTGCAAACGGCACAATATAATGTGGAAGCGACTTATCCCTCAGATTCCACACCATTTGCCTCGTTCTCCCATGAAAACACCTTGCCCAATTAATTGGTTCTCCTGCAAACAATTTGTGAAAGAACACCGCTTGGTGTTTCATCACATATGTTGTTCTCTCCGGCTTCAGGATTGCCATCAAGCACTCACAATTCCTCTCTTGACAGGGTCTTTGTAACTTTCTACCTTGTACCCATTCTTTGTTCTCTTCGACGAGAAAGCATCTCTCACCTCCTGAGTTTCTTGGGCTATCACTCCTTTCCCCAAGAACGTGGCTCCCTGCTCCAAGCCTGGCTCCTTCCCGAGTACCAATCTCCAATCCGACTCTGTCCTGCAAGCCGGATTTCCTCTCTTCCCTTCTTCCTTGGGTCCATCGAGACACTTACTCTCAATGATTTCTGTCATGAATCTTGGAAAACTTACGTTCCAATTCCATGCCAGAAATGTGATCCGAAGTCGGCTCAAGACTTTGATCCTCGCTACTACATCTAATCTCCAAATCGCATGATTTCTCACTGCAAATTTGGAGTTCTTCTTCCCTCCTCCCATCTCTTCTACTTTCTCACTTTCTCTTGATTTCACTCTCACCACTTCTCCCTTGTGCACTAATACGAGCCCAACTCTATTTCCCTTTCCCCAATCACCTACAAGACAACTCCTCAACGGCAAAGAAAAATTGCTCAACATTTTGTCATTGCAGTTTCGATTTTTATAGAGTTGCACTTCTTCATCTTCCGTCACTTCGAGTTTCTACTGAGAAATCACACCTGCGACATGCACCTATCATTGTCAATCAACCTTTGCGCGTATGAGCCACCCGTTTTGAAACGGCTCCTTCTTGAATTTCTCGCCCTCACGAAAGGTTGTTAGACTGTCTTTGCCTCAGGTTGAGCTCCCTCCGATCCGAAGACAATTTACTTTGTATTGTATGCTGACAGGGCATTTCCGAGTACGTTGCCTTATGACCCGAAGTCACTTTACTTTGGGTTTCAACCCAAAGACTCTTTTCTTTGCCTTCTTCGGCCATATAGGCACAATCCAACTTCTCTATACACTTCTTCTCCTTTATTCTGAAAAAAACAAAAATGTGGGCACCACATACCCCCTCCCTCAAATGTGAGCGTCCCTGTGAACATAGATCTTGGGTGCTTTAGAAACTTCCGAGTCTATGGTCCAATATCTCCAAACTCTCCACCCGTTTACTCGAGTGGCAAAAGGGTTACCTTCCAAGTCGACGAGCTGCATGGATCCATTTTCATAAAGATGAAGAACTCAATAGGGACCCATCCATCTCAAATGCAACTTGCCTGGAAAAAATATTCGGAGATTTTCATATAACAAAACCAAATCCTCTTCTCGTACAGTCACAGGCTTGATTCTCTTATTGTGCCTGACTTTCCTCTGTGCTTGTACTTCTTTTGTGGTTTGCATTGCATTGTCTCTTTTCTCTTCTAACCACATTAGTTGATGAATCCGAAGATCCTGACTTTCTTCTTCCGACATTTGTTCTTCGCACAGAACCCGATATGTCGGAACTTCAAATTCGACTGGCAATATGGGATGCAAGCCATATGTCAAGAAGTATGGAGTTTGTTTGGTTGTTATCTTCTTTGTTGTTCGATATGCCCACAACGCAGTTGGTAATTTTGTATCCCAGTCATAGGCATAATTGACAGTCACCTTATTCAAAATTTTACAAAGTAACCCATTTGCTCTTTCCGTTAAGCCATTTGCTTTTGGGTTGTAAGGAGTCATCTTCCGATGTTTAATCTGAAAGTACTTGGTTAATGCCTCCATTACTGAGTTCAAAAAATGTGTGCCTCGGTCACTGACCAATTCCAGAGGACACCCATATCGGGAGATGATGTTTCGAAAGAAAAATTCCGCCATAGTTTCAGCATCATCTCTGCGAGTTGCTTTCGCTTCGACCATCTTGGTAGCATAGTCAGTGCAGACCAAAATGTAGTGCTTTCTTGTGACTCGGGTCACTGGTTGAATGGGACCCACAAAATCAATCCCCCATTTATCAAATGGGGCCAAAGGCAAAATTGGTCTCAAAGGCCATTGAGAAGTAGCCGTCGGCTTCCTCGTTCTCTGACAAGCATCACAGCTTCGGATATGAGCATGTACATCTTTGTACATTGTAGGCCACCAATACCCTGCCAAAAGAATTTTCTTTACAGTATTCTTCAGAGCATAGTGTCCTCCCGATGCCTCGGAGTGTAAAGATTCAATTACTCCTGCTACTTCGTATGACTCCAAGCATCGCCGAAGTACTTTGTCTTCGCCCATCTTAAATAAAATGTTGTGTTTAAGCTGGTATGGCCCCATTTTCCTGAGAAAGACTGCCCGCTGTTCCGGGTCCATCCCCTTAGGACACTGGAGAGTATTCAGATAATTATATTTAGCTGCATACCTTGTACTTTGCATTGCTGATAAGTGATACAACTCTTCGTCAGGGAACCGATCGTCAATTTCCCACTCCTGGTCTTGAGTTTCTAACCTAGACAGGAAGTCCGCATTCAAATGCGAAGCTCCCTTCCTTACTTGTAGAGTATACGTGAACTCTTGTAATAACAAGATCCATCTTGCAATTCATCCCGATAAATCTGCCTTCTTGACCAAATGTTGCAATGCGTAATGGTCAACATAGAAGACAAACTCATACCCCAACAAATAATGACGAAATTTCTTGCAGGCATACACCATTCCGAGTGCTTCTCTTTCAATTGTTGAATAGTTCTTTTTAGAAACTGAAAGTTGTCGGTTGGCATATTACACCGGGTAGTCCTTCTTCTTCTCGTCCTTTTGACTTAAGACTACTCCGATGGCCATGGACGAAGTGTCCACATATACATGAAAAGGGACATCCCAATTTGGGGCTCTCATGACTGGTGCTTCAACCAGTTTCTTCTTCAACACCTGGAAAGCTTCTTCTTGACTTGCTTCCCATAGATAGTCTTCGGATTTCTTCAGAAGCTTTGTGAGTGGTACAGCAAGCACTGCATAGTTTGACATGAAGCGGCTGAAATATAGACATGTCCCAAGAAGGCTCTCAGCTCCCGGATGTTCTTTGGGGATTCCAAAGCTGCGATTATCTTAACCTTCTCAACATTGACTTCAATACCTCGGCTTGACACCTGATGCCCCAGAAGAATTCCCTCCTTCATTGCGAAGAAGCATTTCTCCGGGTGTAATGACAAGTCGGCAAAATGACACCATTCAAACGTTTGGCGAAGGTAATCTAAATGTACATCTCTTCGCCCAAACACACAAAAGTCATCAATAAAAACTTCCACAAATTTGCGCAGGAAATCTTTGAAGATTGAATTCATCATCCGCTGGAAAGTAGCAGGAGCATTACACAACCCAAAGGGCATTTGATTGTAAGCGAAAGTGCCCCAATCGGTCGTGAATGTAGTTTTATCCTTGTCCTCTTCTCGAATGGATACTTGATTGTACCCTAAAAATCCATCGAGAAAACTATAACAAGGATGCCTAGCTACCTGATCTAAAATTGTATCAATAAAAGGCAAGGGATAATGATCTTTCCTTGTAACTGCGTTCAACTTTTGGAAGTCTTGGCTCACTCAGATCTTCCCTGTTTTCTTCTTTGGGACAATGACGATGGGGGAGACCCATTCACTGCTCAAGACAGGGAAGATGATTCCGGCCCCTAAGTACTTGTTGATTTCATCTTTCACCAAAAGCGAGTACTTCGGGTTCAGGTGGTATTGTCGTTGCCAAACCGGAATTGCACCTTCAACCAGATCAATCCAGTGTTCTCCAAATTCTCGTGGAATACCCGGAATTTGATCAATCGACCAGGCAAATACATCCTGGAACTCTATAAACAGGGCAATGTATCCTGCCAACTCCTCCGAAGTAACTGTCTTTGAGATTTTTAAAATTTTTCCTTCAGTTAGTAACACATCTTGACAGTCATCGGGGTTGATGACTCCTTCAACGTGGGTTACTCGGCTTCACCCAAAGCAAGTGGCCATCAAACCCCCTTCCTCCAAGTTAGGTTCACCCGAGGCGAGGTCATATGGATCTTCGTCTTCAACATCCACCTCGTAGCATTCCAAGTAATTAACTTGGACTTCGTCTTCGGATTCGTTTGAGGACGAAGACGATGAGTCTTTGGATTCGTCCTCCTCTTCCGACAAACTTGTTTCCCCAAGATGGGGAACCTTCATCCAACTCATAGTCACTAGCTTCTGATCTTCGGACAAAATGTCCTTGAATCTTAACTTCTGGTGATGCCAATCTACTACAACTTGGGCACTGTATAACCAGGGTCTGCCAATCAACAAAGGGTAACCAGTTTTTGTCACTTGTCACAACACGATGTAATTCAACTTGAAGGGTACCCCTCCAAGATCGTGGTAATGTTCAACAGCATGCCCAATGGCCGTCTCCTGGTTTGGTCTGCAAACTTCCAAACTCGGGGTGTGGGTTCAAACATATGAAACCCGAGTCGATTTGCATTATCTTTGGTCATGACATTCACACCGGACCCAGAGTCAATGGCTATCAATGTGATCATGCACCCTGCAATCTCCGCATCTACCTCGGGAGATCCCAAATCTTCTTGTTCAATACGATAAATAGCCGGTAGGTCCTTCTTTGACATCGACCTCACCTTCTTGAGGGCCGAATTAAGCTGTCTCTTGTATAGCTTGTTATCTTCCCACAATTGCATGAATGTAACGTTGGCATTTGTGGTGGCCAGATCGGCTATAATATCATATTGGGGAACTCCTCCCAATTTGACCATCTTTGTCTTTGACTTTGGATCCGAAGTCTCCCCATGTTCCCTCTTGACTTTGGGATGCTTCAAAATGGTGACGGGCTTGCTGATGGCCTTAACCCGAGGTTCCTTGGGTTGGCCCACCTCGGCTTGGATCAGACCCTTTACTTCGGATCGAATGTCTGCCGGAAAAATTGGAGACTTCGTCTTCGTCTCTTCTTCCAAACTCAGTTCCCGAGTCCTGAGTAATGCCTCCTTTAATTCTTTTTGCAAGGCTTTAGCTTTGGCTTTTGCGAGGATCTTTTCCTCCTTGGCCGAAAGAATGGCTTTTGGGCAAAGTCTCTTTGCCTTTTGGGAGGACGACAAGGTCATACTCAGTTCTTCGAGATCACGCTTCTTCTTGTTGGAGCATGTCTCAACCTTCAAAATTTCAAGATCCGGCCATTCTCCTTCTGAGGCCGGACTCCCTTCTTGAGGTCTTTCTTCCTCAAGAGTTATGCAATTTACATTTGTATCCCCCTTTGGCTGAAGTGTTACACGCTCAGCGGGGGTCTGTACATACTTTACAGGCGGCTTTGGGTTTGGTGGGTGAGGGCATTGGTTGCCCGTATGCCCCGATCCTTTACAGTTTCCGCACAGAGGAACGTACCCAATTTGCCTTCTTGGCTCGAGACAGTTTGGGGACCAATGTCCCATCGAGCCACAATTATAACAGGCTTCGGGTGCAACATTCTGAGGCCGATTTTGGTTGCTCAATGGTGGTCTTCGTGGAGGAGCATTGGGGTTATACTCCCTAGGTCCAAACCTCGGACTTTGATACGATGTGCTCGCTTGAGGCTGTACCTCCTGAGTTTGGTACACAGCCTCCTCGTCCTCGTCTTGAGTCCATCCCGGAACCCAATCAATTTGCTGCACCGGGAATGCATTACAAGTATTGCATTCTGTGTTGGCGTGGCCAGATTTGCCACATGCGGTGCACCACACATTAGATCGTCCAAATGCTAGGGCCTTCCTTTGGCCCTTGGCCCCAATCATCTGGATCTTGAAATCCAAAAACTCCTTGATGAGAGCATCCAGCTTTGTATCCGCCTTATGTACACTCTTGGCTGCAGGAGTCACTGGTTTCTTGCCTCCACGTCTTTTGACTCGTCTTGGCTTGGATTCTTCTTCGGATTCCGAAGAAGAGCTCAAAGTCATGGAAGATTCGTCCGAAGAAGGGGAGGTACTGCACGAAGCTCTTCTTTTAGGCTTCTTGCCTTTCTTCTCCCGATTTCTCCAGTTACCGGCAGAGTGAAAGTGGGCCGCTTCATAACGAGCGACATGTTTGAGTACTTTGTCCAGGGAAGTTACATTCCTCTCCCTGGCAAAGATTCGTATCTCCGGTGAAAGGCCCCTGAGGAACCAGGTAATGGCTTGAGCATTGGAGTAACCCACCACCCCCGATTGCTTGGGAACTCAGTTTAGTAGTGCCATGAACCGCTCGGAGTAGTCTCTCAACTTCTCCTTCTTGCCACGGTCCAAATTGTTGAGTGCCGCGAAGACACTCGTATCGTAATCAACTTCCCGGAATCGTTCCAGGAAGTTGTTTCTCAAGTCTGCCCAGTCTGCTGGTACAAACCCCTTCTGGATCACATGGGTGTACCAGCTCCGAGCTTTCTTGCGGAGCAAACTTAGGAAAATTCTCAATCGATCCGCCGAGTCATACTCCTTGTTAGCGAAGGAGATGACTTCAAATTCTTTGATGAATTCATCGGGGTCTTCGTCTTGTTTTGTCCCCTTGTACTTCTGATAGGCGTGTCGGGTGACAAGAAGCAAAGTCATCGTTTGATGCACTGGGATCGGCTGAGGTAATGTGGAACTTGACAGAACTGAAGGATTGGCTGGAATTGACACCGTGTTGTCAGCCCAGGGATTCCAATTTGTCAAGTTCAAGGTGGGGTCTTCTTTGACAATTTCTGCTATGAGGGTGTTGACTTCAACCCTAGTGGAAGATTCAGGATCAACACCTTTGATTGGTTCTTCAAAATTCCTTCGGGACAACCGAGGAATCATTCATAGAAGATGTTGACACTCGTCTTCAGTAAGTGTTCTTGCTGTCTTTTCTCAAACAAAGGTCTTCAAGGAAACAACTTCCTTTACAGGTCTAGGGGAAGTTGGTGTACTAGGCCGCAATGCATATGTTTGCCCACTTGATTCTTTCTTCTTCTTGGAAGAAGAGGGAGATGTGAAGTAGCCTTTCCAACCGCCTTCAAGTTTCTTGTGGTCAAGTTCTCGCAGGGCTTCTTGCACTTTGTGAAGAAGTTGAAACTCTAACGCCTCTCGTTCAGTTTCGTCAACGATGGATGGGACGTTTAGACGTTTGTTTTCTTCACGCTGAAGTGCTCGTCTTTGAGCTCTCTCCTCCCGTTGTTCTCTCAATGCAGACATTCATATTGCGTTGCTACCCAATTTCCAATTTGGATTCATATTCTTCCACTTCCGAGATTTGTATCCCCGGCAGCGGTGCCAAAAAATCATGTGACAACCTGGCAAATATCACTTTTGCAGTAATTGGGTAAGTAAACTTTGTTCCCGCAGAGATACGAGTTAGAATTGGCCAAATACCAAGCAAAGTAACAATTTAGTTCTTCTTGATTGCGTCTTTAATCTCTCAGATAGAAACCACACCCAAAAGAGAGTAACAAGCACTGATTCGCAGTCTTGTCACAAATTAACACTCCATAACCACAAATCCATCAAATCTTTCCAAACAATCTTGATTGTGATGATTCAGGCTCTCCCGAAAACGGCACTTCACTGCAAAATGACTTTGCCTCAGAATTGTGTTCTACCCCTCCACTGAAGGCACAACTTCCTCGATCAAAATTGCTTCATATCAACTCCCCACTGCACTCACAAATGCAGAATACTACCAACACTACAATTCCTCTCAGATCTGTCAAGGCATTGCTTCAATTACACTTCACTCAGGATCAAACACACAGAATGAAGATCAAGGCTGCGGAATCCAACATCCAACAAACACACTGACTTGCACTTCGAATTTCTCCAAACATTCACAAACATAGAAACAAAGTTGATACTCGGAATCAAGCTCAAGCGACGAGCACTGCTTCATAGCACTTCGCTTTATCTATTCTTAGAAATAATGAGCACTAAACAACAATTCTATGCAAATGCCACTCTTAAATAGTGAAGCAATTGATAGTTCTAACAACTATACCGTTCTAAAAACTGTTCTAACCTGCAGATCCGAAATGACAATGCACCTCTTCATATCTGTCTATTCAAATCTCAAATCTGTTACCACTACGATCCGATGTCTACATCGTCATCGGCTTTCAAACCCAAACCCGAAGTAATCTTACTTCCTACTACATTTTCCTTGGGTTTCAAATCTTCTACTTCTTCTACCAAGTCCAGCAATTCTCTTTCCTGATCTGAAATTTCACTAGTGGGTAATCTATCTAACTCCTTATCTCCTGACCCACTCTTCTCTAATATCTCTGATGGCAACTCCAAAGACATATGGAGTCCTATGTTATCTACTTCGGGTTTTGCTTTAACATCTTTTCGAAGTTTTTCTAGCTCTACCTTCACTGAGTCTAATCTAATAGAAATATTATCCTCTACTTCCAACACCTTCCTATCTACACAAGTTCTTAATTTTATTAACAAGGCATTCATCTCCGTGTCCTTCGCTTGTCTTTGCCTCATCTCCTACACCAACAACTTCAACTCGTGCAGACGCGCTTCTTCAATTCAAACACTAGCTTCTATACTTAACATCGCATTCACTCTGAGGACTATCTCCTTCAATCGCTCCAATCTTGTCTTCCTTTCTCATTCCCAATCTGCAAGCCATTCCTCTCTGTACATTGCCAACTCTTCCTCGAACTCGGCTTTCACCGCTTCCTTCTCTTTCTCCTTCTGTTCAACATTCTCTTCTTGATTACGAAGTAACTCTCGTAATCTCTCTTCTTCTCTATATCTTGCAGCCAACTCTCGTTGCCAGAGTTGCTTCTTCTCCTCCATACTCTCCATCACTCTATCGAGCTCTTGATCCTTCAATGCTATCCTCGCCATAGCATGGATAAGCTCTACTCTTGAATCAGCAAACTGCTGCTTCAAGATTTCGGATTTAGCTACTTGTCTTTCCCTTGCAATATCACTCTTCCTCGCAAGATCCTCTCGATAGATCACTTCTCTCTTCAGGTCTTTGATTACCTGACTTCTCTTGACTGCCTCCGCTTGCAATACTTCTCTCTCCTCCTCACCTGGGGTTACACTCCTCTTCAACTCCGAGTTCTCTTCTTCTAATCTTGCTACCACCTATAGTACAATCTTTACCTTGGGACAAGTCGACTGCATCTCCTTCTTCTTTTGCTCCAACTTTACTAGCAGCGGGCACACTACCTCTCGCAAGTACTCCACTCCATCATTGGCAACTTCTTCCTCCCGCGGAGGGGTCTCTCTTCTCTCCTCGTGTTCTCCCGATACTCGCCTTCTTCTCTGGAGTCTTTGTATCAGGATTGATGCCTCACTGCCCGAGCTTTCTTCTACCTCCGTCTTTACTCGACTTGGTCCCGCCTCACACTTTGCCTTACGTCGCAAGCAAACTACTCGCTGCATTGTAATCTTCTTCTCCTCTGGCACTGGTACTTTGTCTTCCTGCGCTGTATTGTCTACGGCTTCTACCTCGGCCTGCACTTCTTCTTTGTATTCTTCAGCCATTGGCGCCGAGGTCATTTCTCCACCGTCCTCACTATCACTGCTCGTATCTCCGCTCTGCAGTGTAAGCTCAGGTTCCTCCTCATGCTCCGAGTCCTCCGTCTTGAGCTCGGCCTCACCTTCTGAGTCTTCATCTTCTGACTCAATTACCACCATTCCTCACCTCGGGTTACTTCTTTGCATCTTCCGAGGTTTCTTGTTTTCTTCGGCTTCTGCTTGCCAAGTCCTCTTCTTTGTCGAGGTACTTACCACGACCTCCACGTTTTTCCCTATTTTCGCGTAGTAATTGTCCGTGCTCCGGATTTGCAGGATGTATTGCTGCTCCTCGACATTGACCTCCTTTTGCACATTCGGATGGAAGTGCGACACTATCCGATTCCACTCCGCTAAGTTTAGCAAATTGAGCCCCAGGTAGAAATGCGCTACAAACGGCACAATATAATGTGGAGGTGACTTATCCCTCAGATTCCACACCATCTGCCTTGTTCTCTCGTGAAAACACCTCGCCCAATTAATTGGTTCTCCTGCAAACAATTTGTGAAAGAACACCGCTTGGTGTTTCATCACATATGTTGTTCTCTTTGGCTTCAGGATTGCCATCAAAGCACTCACAGTTCCTCTCTTGACAGGGTCTTTGTAACTTTCTACCTTGTACCCATTCTTTGTTCTCTTTGACGAGAAGACATCTCTCACCTCCTGAGTTTCTTGAGCTATCACTCCTTTCCCCCAAGAACGTGGCTCCCTACTCCGAGCTTGCCTCCTTCCCAAGTACCAATCTCCAATCCGACTCTGTCCACCAAGCCGGATTTCCTCTCTTCCCTTCTTCCTTAGGTCCATCTAGACACTTATTCTTGATGATTTCTGTCATGAATCCTGGAAAACTTACATTCCAATTCCATGCTAGAAATGTGATTCAAAGTCGGCTCAAGACTTTGATCCTCGCTACTACATCTAATCTCCAAATCGCATGATTTCTCACTACGAATTTGGAGTTCTTCTTCCCTCCTCCCATCACTTCTGCTTTCTCACTTTCTCTTGATTTCACTCTCACAACTGCTCCCTTGCGCACTAACATGAGCCCAACTCTATTTCCCTTTCCCCGATCACCTGCAAGATGACTCCTCAACGGTGAAGGAAAATTGCTCGACATTTCGTTGTTGCAATTTTGATTTTTATAGAGTTGCACTTCTTCGTCTTCCGTCACTTTGAGTTTCTACCAAGAAATCACACCTCCGGCATGCACCTGTCACTGTCAATCAACCTTTGCGCGTATGAGCCGCCAGTTTTGAAACGGCCCCTTCTTGAATTTCTCGCCCCGACGAAAGGTTGTTAGACTGTCTTCGCCTCTGGTTGAGCTCCCCCCAATCCAAAGACAATTTACTTTGTATTGTATGCTGACATGGCATTTCTGAGTACTTTGCCTTATGACCTGAAGTCACTTTACTTCGGGTTTCAACCCGAAGACTCTTTTCTTTGCCTTCCTCGGCCATACAAGTGCAATCCAACTTCTCTATACACTTCTTCTTCTTTATTCTGAAAAAAAACAAAAATGTGGGCACCACAAAATTTGAAGTGCAAGTCAGTGTGCTTGTTGGATGTTAGATTCTGCAGCCTTGATCTTCATTCTGTGTGTTTGATCTTGAGTGAAGTGCAATCAAAAAAATGCCTTGCCAGATCTGAGAGGAATTGTAGTGTTGGTAGTATTTTGCAGTTGTGAGTGCAGTGCAAGGTTGATGTGAAGCAATTTTGATCAAGGAAGTTGTGCCTTCAGGAGTGGAACACAATTCTGAGGTGAAGTCATTTTACAATGAAGTGCCGTTTTCGGGAGAGCCTAAATCATCACAATCAAGATTGTTTGGAAAAATTTGATGGAGTTGTGATTAAGGAGTGTTAATTGTGACAAGACTATGAGTCAGTGCTGGTTACTCTCTTCTGGGTATGGTTTCTACCTAAGAGATTAAAGACGCAACCAAGAAGAACTGAAATTGCTACTTTGCTTTGTATTTGACCAGTTTTGACTCGTATCTCTGCGGGAACGAACTTTACTTACCCGATTACCACAAAAGTGATATTTGTCGGGTTGTCATAGAAGCACTATCTAGGCAAGAAGGCATTTGTAGTAGAGATAGACCACCAACCTCTATTCTACCTCGAGACATAGAAGGACCTTTCTTGTCACCAAATTCAGTGGGCAGAGTGGTGACAACACTTCAACATGACAATCACCTACATGGAAGGGAAGAAGCAACTTGCAGATGCATTCACCCGCATGCCAATGGCAAACAACTTGGTGGTAGAGGTTAAGATTAACCCTGAATTCTGGCCAAAGATTCTAGCTGCTACAAAAACTGATCCATAGATTGTAGAAGCGCAATCATCCAAAGGCGTCACTAGCACCCAAGGACTCACCTTTTGTGATGGCAGATTATGGATCCCAAATGTCCCAAAATTATGCACCACTATTCTAGCAAAATATCATGTTTCGGCCATTGCAGGTCATGTCGGAGTGGACAAGACCTTGGATGCAACCCAGTGCCATTACTATTGGCCTAAGATGAGCAACAACATGATGGACTACGTGCGAAGCTGCCTACTTTGTCAACAAAGCTTCTAATCAAGCTCATGCATGGCTCCTTCAACCTCTCCCCATGCATACCCAACGTTGGGAACAAGTGAGTATGGATCTCGTTCGTGAATTGCCCAAGACCACCTTAGGGTTTGACTCCATCGTGATCTTTGTGGACAAGCTCAGCAAAATGATTCATGTACACCCTACCACCGAGGATGTGACCGCTCCACATCTAGCTCAATTATACGTAGATGCAGTCTTCTCTCACCATGGCTTGTCTAGAGTACTTATCACTTATAGGGGCACTCAATCCACCAGTTTGTTCTGGCAAATACTCTTTGGTTTCTTCAAAACCAATTTGGCCATGTCCACAGCTTACCACCCACAAACAGATGGCCAAACAAAGCGGGCTAATTGCACAATTGAAGACATGTTACGTGGCTTCATCTTAGAAGAGCAAGAGAGGTGGGACACCCTACTCCCATTGGTGGAATTTGCTTACAAGAATTCAGTGAATGCATCCACCCAAGTCACTCCGTTCTTCCTCATGTATGGTGAGCATCCCTTCACACCTTCTAGCTTGATGAAGATCCGTCCAGTGGCTACCAAGGTCAATGCAATCAACACGTTTGTTTCTAGAATCCAACAAGGTATGGAAAGCGCCAAACATAGATTACAGATTGCACAAAATCGACAGAAGTAGTATGTTGATGCACACCATAGGCACATGGAGTTCAATGTTAGGGATCAAATGTGGCTATTGACAACCAACCTCACATTTGTTGGACCTCGTCAGCTCAGACCTTGTTTTATTGGGCCTTTCTTGATTCTTTGTCGCATCGGCGTTGTGGCCTATCACCTTGAGCTACCACCACACATGAAGATCCATTCCGTGTTCCATGTTTCCCTACTATGCAGATATGCTCCCCGCTCAGGCCAGGGTCATTCCACCCAAGACATTTGACCTTGTCCGACACTCATTGATGGCATAGAGGAATATGAAGTGGAGCGTATTCTCCAAAAACACATGCGTAGTACTTGCCATCTGCGGGTGGACTATCTAGTATAGTGGAAAGGTTACTCCCACTATGAAGCAACTTGGGAGCCTGCTGCCAATTTGACTCATGCACCAATGTTGGTGCAAGCATTTGAGCAACAATTGCACAACAAGGACGTTGCGTCTTAAAAGAAGGGAGGTCTGTAATACCAAGAGCTAGCTATATGATCTAGATGTGAAATTTGGTTTGGTAATATCTAAAATGATGTTATACATGATGATAAAAATAGATCAGATAGAAGTATCACCAAAAGAGTACTTCTACTAAAAGAGCAGAAATTGAAATAGACTTGAGAACCTTAGAACCAATAGCTAGACATATGATTTAAAGGTGATAATTGGTTTGGTAACATCTGGAATGATGTTACACATGATGGATTAAACAGATCAGAAAGAGGCATCACCAAAAGGAGACTTCTACTAATAGAGTAGGAACCAAAATATACCTAAAATCTTTATCTTTGAAGGCAATTTCAGATGCCTAAACGGATGAATTAGGCCTCAAAAATGTGTACCTTCCCTCAAAAATGTGTACTATCAAAAGGAATTGATAGTAGTTAGACCTGAAGTAACAGAGATAGGAGTGTAGGTGTCTTCAGATTTGATATTTGACACTTTAGAGAAGAGTGGGTTGGGAGATAGAGATTTAGAAGGCTTAACTATGATATGAATTTCATATCAAGAAGGAGAAATGTTAAAATTAGTGAAGGAATTAGTTGTGAAACCCGAGGATAGAGTAGTAGGAAGTAAAATTACTTTGGGTTCAGGTTTGAAAGCCGAGGAAGAAGTAGACATCGGATCGTAGTAGAAATAGATTTGAGATTTGAAGAGGCAGATATGAAGAGGTGCATTGTCATTTTGGATCTGCAGGTTAGAAGAGTTGTTGTAGAACGGTATAGTTGTTAGAACTGTCAATTTATTCACTATTTAAGAGTGGCATTCGCAGTATTTTGTTGTTCAATGCTCATTATTTCTGAGAATAGATAAAGTGAAGTGTTGTGAAGCAGTGCTCGTTGCTTGAGCTTGATTCCGAGTATCAACTTTGTGTCTATGTTTGTGAGTATTTGGAGAAATTGAAGTGCAAGTCAGTGTGTTTGTTGGATGTTGGATTCCATAGCCTTGATCTTCATTCTGTGTGTTTGATCCTGAGTGAAGTGCAATCAAAGCAATGCCTTGACAGATCTGAGAGGAATTGTAGTGTTGGTAGTATTCTGCATTTGTAAGTGCAGTGCAAAGTTGATGTGAAGCAATTTTGATTGAGGAAGTTGTGCCTTCACTAGAGGGGTGGAACACAATTCTGAGGCAAAGTCGTTTTGTAGTGAAATGCCATTTTCGGGAGAGCCTGAATCATCACAATCAAGATTGTTTGGAAAGATTTGATGGATTTGTGATTAAGGAGTGTTACTTTGTGACAAGACTGCAAATCAGTGCTTGTTACTCTCTTTTGGGTGTGGTTTCTACCTGAGAGATTAAAGACGCAACCAAGAAGAACTACATGTTACTATTTGACTTTGTATTTGGACATTTCCAACTCGTATCTCTGTGGGAACAAACTTTACTTACCCGATTACCGCAAAAGTGATATTTGCCAGGTTGTCACAGCGGGCCCAAGAGTTCTCAACTCTTTCCTCAAAGTCAAACACCTAGGAATAATACCAAGCCAACACACTAGAATCCAAAATAGTGGTGCTCATCTTTTCCACTTCCTCTAAGGTAAGGACCTCTTATCTTAGCTATGACTAACTTTAGCTAATCATGACTAATATAGAACCATCCTTTATCTCTATATAAATAATATCTCTCAAGTTCTTGTAATACCAAGCTAAATATCACAATACCATACACATACACAAATGGGTGTTACAGTAGACTCTACTACACTTTGGAAGAAGCAATAGTTGTGGATGAGGTCTCCCTACCAAATCTAATTGTCACCACTCTCTCCTCCACCATGTTGAGCTCAATGTGCTTAGCCAAACCAAAGACCATTGCCAAAGTAGGCAAAGTAGCCTATGATAATGTAGCATCACAGACTTTATGTCGCAACTCCTTGTCTAGTATCCCATACCAAATTGGACTGCCAAGGGTTAAATCCTTGAGTAAAACTGATCAGCCGTCTCATACAAGTGTATGCCTCACATAGGCTCTCTTCATCCTTCCGCTAGAACTCTTACAAGCTCTCAACTTATTAGTCCACATTTCCAGGTAGTTCTACCTCAAACATTGGAAGAACTCCACCATGCGGTTAAACTCTAGCACTACACCACCTCTTGTAGTAGTACCTCCACTTGTAGTAGCACCATCTCCATGAGATCCACCAATGCTACTAAAGCTAGAACTCAAGGGTACTACCAATCTACCTCTAAAAACTAATCTTGAAGTGATGGAGATATAGTTCAAAGACTAATACTATCTCCATAGCTCAATCTTCTCCATGTGAGCTCTCCTAAAATCATGGTAGTTGTCTACCGGTGGACATTCCAAGTGCTACAACAACCTCTTCCATGCCACAAAAGGTATGAACAAAGTTGAGTTCCACATTTGTTACAAATCACACCAACTATCAAACTCATGGATGAAATCATTCATTTCAATGGTACACACTATACTAGAGTAATGCTTGGGACCTTTGGATGCCCCATAAATCTCATTGATATCTCACAACAACAGTGTAGACACACCAAAGTGCACTTTCAACTAAATCAACTCTTATTCAAACTCCAACTTAGAGTCAATCTCCTCTCTCACTAGGACTTGAGATACAAGTTGATACCGAGTGCCACTCCAAGTAAACCCATTGTGTACTACAATGCTATTCTCAAGATTTGTAGGTCATCACTTCTTGCCTCATTAGAGAGGAACATAAGTATTCTAATTGGTCGTCACTCCAACCTTACTATTGAGAATACACCAGAGCACCAATGCTCTAAAGTTAGGGCACCTCACACAAGCATGGTACACAAACAAGAAGTAGAGAATGGAAGGAGTCGAATCACAAGAAATCTAAACAAAACCCTCCATCTCATAATCAACACCGGATTGACTCTACCACCATTTAGCATTTGACGTAATATGAGTTATCTACTTCTTAAGCTACCAAGATCACCAAGAATGAGATCAAACTATCTTTCTTAGCCAAAGCTATAGGTGTATAAATATCAATGGAACAATCATTAGGACAACAAGTGAGGGTGGACTAGTTGGCTTGGGCAACAGTCTAAGAACCAAAGATCTAGGATTCAGATCCTATTTTGCACAATCTAACGGGGTGGGAAAATTTTCCAAACAATGACCAAAAACTACTCTAAACTAACTAGCCTCATGCCAGCAAGTTGGCTTGCTAGCCCTTCTATGTCTTCTTAGCCTCTCATAGCCCTATGCTTTGAAGCCTCAAAATGCCAAAGTTCAGCCAAATGAGGCCTTTCTTCTTACCACTTCAAACCTTCTCCAAATTTGGCAAACCTCCTCCAACTCAAGCCAAAATATAACAGAAAATTCAACCAAAATCTGACATAAAATTTGACATAAATCCTTTGAGTTGGTTGACCATCAAATCTTTCACTAAATCTCCACTTGAGCCAAATCTAAATCAGGACTAATGGGATTCTCCAAATCACAAATTTGTGGGAGTGGGTTCCAACTCCACCTTCAATTTTGCCCTTTGAGCTCAATTTGCACCAAATTGGTCCTGCTTTCACCTCTTAAGCTCAAAAAGAACACCATTACTTGAAATTGACTCTCTTCTCAAGGAAATCTGGCCAGCATTTTTGCACACCGTTTGCCTCACTACCAAATTTGCACCAATTTGAAAGAGCGTCTCCACACGATCTCAAGGAAAATCTGAACAACAATCAAGCTACCAATGATCAACAAGGCTTGGAGAAACCATGATAACCCATAGCTCTTCCACCTAATTTTCTCTTGACTTCACTTCTCTCATGTAATTAGTTTATTTACAATTCAAATCTCACTCAATTAGATCAATAAATGATCTATCACTCAATAATCTGCCAACAATTGCACATTGATTACAATCAAGCCACACACACCCTAGCTAAAAGACTCTAGGTGACACTTGCCGATCTCTATCACCATAACCAAGAACTCAAAGCTCAACATTAGAGAAGTCAACTCTTTGGAGCTGCACTTCAAAAGTATACCCCTAGGTATCGACCTAGGTCTCCAACCCTAATGGTCCAACTAATGGTACATCTGATAGTGTTAACAGTGCAAATGATGGTGGGCTCTACCATGTAATCAATACCCCAAAAAAAAATCTAACCATCAAAAAGTAGTCTATGAGTAACTGCCAAAATACTTTTGATTACCAACACTATTACTTTGGAATTTGAGCAATCTAGGTGCGATGCTACAAATGGTGTGACATGTGGAACAAAATTTTTGCATGGAATGCCTTCATAGAAGTAGGAAATTTTTGTACCTAAAGACCTTTGGGATCATGAGCCCAAAGGTGTACACTGTTACAAGGGAAGATCCAATACCTTCCTTGATACACATGAGGCAATTAGTTAAACTATATTAGGATAAGATCAATGAGTCATTTGAGATTAGCATTATACACTATAGATACAAACACAAGATTTTTGGGAGATTACAATTATTATATTCCTTTAGGGTGGAGTTAAAGATAGTATTTAAGGCTTAAGTTTAATGTAAATTATGTTTACTTTTTGGTAATAGAGGAAATTAGCTAAGGTATCTTCCGCACTCTTAGTCAACATATCGAGTATGGATTGAATGATTTCATTAAGTAGTGATGAAGAACATTAAAGTAGGAAAACATGTGCTTGATTGTAGGAAGACATCTCCACTTGTTTGGGTTGTTTGATCCTTGGTTCTTTAGAAGCAAGGCAATGCATAGAAGGGTTTTGGGTAACCTATAGCATTTAAAGTACCATGGAAACAAAAGCAAGTCAATTGATTGATACCAAGGCTCCTTTGAGTCACATCTTTTGGGAAACGCACATGCTTTGAAGTGGTAGCCTTTGGTGTGAAGTGAGTCATCATCTTCAAGATTGGAATGTTTTGAGAATAGTAGAGAAACACAGAATAAAAATCACAAGTTTCACACTCAAACTTCAATGCCCCAAGGGAGCACCTTCTCTTTATTATATAGCCAAAGAGGATCTCCTCCAAGGATGCTCCACCATAGGATTAGGTACATGGATAGGTGACCTATCAGCAAGCTCCAACCTTGGATTACTTGCTTGGATGGGTGATATGTTGATCTTGGTCCTATCTAGTTGGTCAAATAGGCTTTGACGGGAAGGAATCTTTTAGGGGTTCTTCCTATAGGAATCACAAAATCACGTGGATGAGATACCATTGGTAAGAAATCAAAAAGACAAACAGAGGGAGGAAGCTTAGCCTTTCCTCCATTGGGGGAATCTATACATTTTTAATGCCTAATTCATCATCATGCCTCCAAAATTGCCTCTCAAGTTTTCATGCTTATTTTGGTTTTTTCCCTATTAGTAGAAGTGCTCTTTTGGTGATACCTCTAGCTGATCTAATTCATCCATTATGTAAAATATCCTTCCAGATGTCACAAATCCAAATTCTACCTTTAGATCATATGTCTAACTATTGATTCTAAAGTCTTCAAGCATGTTTCTATTCTAGACCTATTAGTAGAAGTACTCTTTTGGTGATACCTCGGTCTGATCTACTTAGTCCATCATGTATAAAATCCTCCTAGATGTTACCAAAAAAATTTCATCTCTAGATCATGTGTCTAGCTATTGATATTACAAACTTCTCTCCTTTTAAGACGCAACGTCCTCATTGCAAAGCTGCTGCTCAAAAGATTTTACTAACACTGGTGTGTGGGTCAAGTTGGTTGTTGGCTCCCAAGTTGGCCTCATATAGTGGGTAACCTTTCCATTGTATGGGATATTCTATACATACATGACGAGTACCATGGATGCATTTTTAGAGAATGCATTCAACTTTGTATTCCTCCATGCCATCAATGAGTGTCGGGCAAGGTCAAATGTCTTGTATGGGGGACAATGGCCTGGTCAGGTGCATATCTGCATAGTAGGGAGACATGGAACACTCAATGGATCTTCATGTGTAGTGGTAGCTTGAGGTGATAGGCCACAACACTTTGATTTGACAAAGAATGGGAAAGGCTCAATGAAGCAAGGTCTAAGCTTTGCAAGGGCCAACTAATGTGAGTTTGGTTGTTGAAAGCCAAACCTGATCTCCCATCTAGAACTCCATGTGCCTATGGTGTGCATTGGCATACTACTTTTGTTGATTTTTGATAATCTACAACCTGTTTTTGGCATTCTCCACACCTTGTTGATTCGCAAAACAAAAGAGTTGCAGCATCAACCTTGGTAGTCATCGGACTGATCTTCATCAAGCTCAAAGGTATGAAAGGATGCTTGCCATACATGAGGAAGAATGGTGTGACTTGGGTGGAGGTATTTACTGAATTGTTGTAGGCCAATTCCACCAATGGAAGTAAGGTGTCCCACCTCTCTTGCTCATCTAAGGTGAAGCTTTGAAGCATATCTTCAATAGTGCAATTAGCCTGCTCTATTTGGCCATTGGTCTATGGATGGTAAGCCATGGATATGGCCGATTTGGTTCTAAAGAAACCAAAACATACTTGTAAATTGAGTGCCTTTATTGGTGATGAGCACTCAAGATAGACGATGGTGAGAAAAGACTGCATTTAAGTACAATTGAGCTAGTAGTGGAGCTGTCACATCCTTGGTGGTAGGGTGTACATGAATCATTTTGTTTGAGTCGATCAACAAATACTACAATGGAGTCAAACCCTGAGGTGGTCTTGGGCAATTCACTAGACTAGATCCATACTCACCTATTCCTAACGTTGGGTAGGAGTAGGAAGGGGTTGCAGGAGTCCTACAAGAGCTTGATTAGAAGCTTTGTTCTATTGATAAAGTAAGCAGCTCTTAACATATTCCATCACACTGTTGCTCATCTTAGGCCAATAGTAATGGTGTTGGACTGCATCCAAGGTCTTTTCCACTCTGACGTGACCTGCAATGGCGGAATCATGACATTCTGCTAAGATAATAGTGTGTAATTCTAGGGCATTTGGGATCCATAATTTACCATCTTGATAAGTGAGTCCTTGGCTATTGGTGATGCCTTTGGATGATTGAGCTTTGATGATCTATGGATCTATTTTTGTAGGACCTAGAATCTTTGGCCAAAATTTAAAGTTCATCTTGACACTCTATCACCAGATTGTTTGCCATTTGCATTTTGGTGAATGCATTTGCAAGTTGCTTCTTGCCTTCCCCATAGGTGATTGTCATGTTGAATCATTGTTATCACTTTGTCCACCAAATCTGGTGATGAGATAGATCTTTTTGTGTCTCAAGGTAGACTAAAGGTTTATGGTCTATCTCCACTACAAATACCTTCTTGCCAAGATAGTGCTTCCAATGCTTGGTTGCAAGGACAATTGCCAGCTCTTCTCACTCTATGGTGTAATAATTGCATTCTGCCAATGTCATTGGGAAAATAATCTACAAGTTGCATTAGTCCTATTAGGTGTAATAGAGAAATCAAGAGAATAGTATGTAGATGTATTTAAAAGTGCTAGTTGCAAGTGGTGTAAAATTTCCAAGTAGAAACTTGATAATTGCCAAAAGGAGCAAAGTTTGCTATAGGTTGTAGGTGGCCATTTTTGTTGGATTGTGATAGGAATTCTAACAATTGGCACAAGAGTAGTGGTAATGGGTTTGGAACGGAAAGATTATTGGAGGTGAGGGCTGTAATGATCCAGAGTTTGGTGTGCCTTGGGAGTTTTTCTTATGTTACTATAAGCAGGGAAGGGAAACTAATCTTGGCAAAGAAAGGAAAATATACTTAGCAACTAGAGAAAAGCCCAAGAGAATGAGTGTCAAGAGGAGGAAGAAAAGGATCAACTAGAGAAAAGTCAGCTTAGTGAAGGGAAAGCAAAAAATGGCAAATGACACTTAACATCCACAAAATGAAGTCTTTAGGAGTTTTGGTTAGCAGTTAGAATATGTCAAGAAGGCCAGTCAGCCAAAGTCAAAGAAGAGTTGGGATCGAGAGAGAAGCTTGGCCAAGGAAAAGAATTTTTGGGAAAGGAGAAAAATATCAAAGGAGTTTTGGACAATAGGATTTGGGGGAGAACAGGGAGAACAAGGAAGAATCTTGAAGAGGAGGATTTTGCAAGTTAACGGAGATATCAAAGGGAAGTGCTTGGATAGGAGAGGGGAAGGTTGATCCTTGAAAGAGAGAAATTTTTTGCACAAGGGTTTTGAGGAATCAAAGGTAGAGAGTTTAGGAAACAAACAAAGTTAGAGGATTTGAGGAATCAAGAATCAAAAGTAGAGAGTTAAGGAATCAAGAAGGAACGCAACGAGTTCAAGAAACAAATGAAGGTAGAGGATTTGAGGAATCAAGAATCAAAAGTAGAGAGTTAAGAAATCAAGAAGGAAGGTAAAGGTTTTGAGGAATCAGGAACAAAGGTAGAGAGTTCAAGAAATGAAAGAAGGTAGTGGTAGGAGGAATCAAATAGAGAGAGAGAGAGAGAGAGTTTTGGACAAGAGGAATCAAAGAGAGTTTTTGGATAGGGGTAGTTTTGAGGAATCAAAGGTAGAGAGTTTACAAAACAAGCAAAGGTAGAGGATTTGAGGAATGAAGAATAGAAAGGAGGAATTGAAGAGAGAGAGAGTTTTGGGCAAGAGGAATCAAAGAGAGAGTTTTTGGGTAGTGGTTTTGAGGAATCAAATGCAAAGAGTTTAGGAAACAAGTGTGGTACACACATTTTTGTTTTTTTCTCAAATTTTGAAGAAGAAGTGTACAAAGAAGTTGAATTGTGCCTGTATGGCCAAAGAAGGCAAAGAAAAGGGTCCTCGGTATGAAACCCGAGGTAACATGACTTCGGGTCATAAGGCAAGGTACTCAGAATTGCCCTATCAGCATACAACCCAAAGTGAGGAGTCTTTGTCTTGGGGGTGCTCAACCCAAGGTGAAGATAGTGTAACAACTTTCCTTTGGGCAAGACATTCAAGAAGGGATTGTTCAAATACGACGGTCATACGTGTGAAGGACTCTTGACAGTGACAGGAGCATGCAAGAGGTGTGATTTCTCGGTAAAAACTCAAATTGAAGAAGATAGAGAAGGCACGACTCTATAAAAATCGGACTAGACAAAGCGATGACAAGCAATTTTCTATCGCCATTAAGAAGTTGTCCTATAGGAGATCATGGGAAGGGAAGTAGAGTCAAAGACGCGCTGGTGTGTCAAGAGGAAATCAAGAGAGTTAATCCGGGAATCAATAGGAAGAATAGTCCCCAGCCTAGAGTGGAAGAGAGAAAGATGGGAGGAGGGAAGAAGAACTCTGATTTCATAGTGAGAAATCATGCAATTTGGAGGTTAAATGTGATTGCAAGAATTGAGGTCTTGAGCAAGCTTTGGATCACATTCTTGGCATGGAACTGGAATGTTAGCTTTCCAGGGTTCATGATTGAGATCATCAAGAGTAAGTGTCTTGATGGCCCTGAGGAAGAAGGGAAGAGAGGAAATCCGACTTGATAGACAAAGTTGGATTGGAGGTTAGTACTCGAGAGAGAAGCAGGCATAGAGCATGGTGCCACATTCTTAGAGAAGGGAGAAGTAGCCAAAGAAACTCAAGAAGTGAGAGATGCCTTCTCTTCAAAGCGCACAAAGAATAGTTACAAAGTAGAGAGCTACAAGGATCCTGTCAAGAGAAGGATTGTGAGTGCTCTAATGGCAATCTTGAAGCCGGAGAGAATGACTTATGTGATGAAGCACCAAGCGGTGTTCTTCCATAAGATGTTTGTAGGAGAGCCCATTAACTGGGCAAAGTGTCTTCATGGGAGGACGAGACAGATGGTGTGGAATTTGCGGGACAAGTTGTGGGTACATTACATTGTGCCGTTCGCAGCCCATTTCTATTTGGGGCTGAACTTGCTCAATGTGGTGGAGCAAAATAAGATGGTGTCCTATTTCCATCCTGACTTAAGAAGAGATGTTGATGCGGAGGAGCAGCAATACATTCTTCAGATCAAGAGCAGTGATGAGTACTACATGCAGATGGGGCAGAGTGTGCAGTTAGAAGTGAGTACTCCATAGTCAAAGAAGAGTAGTCGACAAGGAAAAGAAGAAGTAGAGAAAGCAAGACCTCAGAAAGCTAGAAGGGTAAACCCAAGGAAAGAACTAGTGGTAATTGTGTCATCGGAAGAAGAATTGGAAGGAGAAGTTGAGTGCAAGTCCAAAGATCCAGAGAGGGAGGAAGAACCCGAGTTCACATTGTAGAGTGGAGACACGAGTAGTGACAGCGATGATGGAGTAGAGATGAAATTGGTACCCAAAGAAGAGGAAGCCAAGATGGAGATGGAGGAGAAAAGTAACTCAAAACTGGAAGACAAAGTTCCAGAGTAAGAGGAGAAAAGAGTTACAAATCAAAGGGGAGTTTGGTCCAAACAAAAGGCAAAGTATAGAGCGGGGCCAAGTAAGGTAAGAGAAGAGGAGGATGGAAATTTGGGGAGCAAAGAATCCATACTTATAAGTCAATTGCGGCTTAGAAGGCGAGTGTCAAGTGAGGAAGAGGTGAAGAAGGAGATAAGTCCGTGAGTCAAAATGCATGCAAGTGAAGAAGTCTATTATTTGTGGGAGGTTGTGTGCCCATTGTTGGTGAAGTTAGAGCACCGAAAGAAGGAGATGCAGTCAAAGTGTCTCTAGGTAAAGACTGTATTGCAGGTGTTAGTTTGACTAGAAGAAGAGAACTTGGAATTAAAGAAGAGTATAATTCGAGGTGAGGAGGAAAGGGAAGTACTACGAGTAGATGCAGTAGTAAAGAATCAAGTGATTGGGAATTTGAAGAGAGAAGTCAGGAATAGAGAGGAACTCATAGAACGGAATGACATAGCAAGGGAAAGGCAAGTAGCTGAGTGTGAAATCTTAAAGCAGCTGTTTGCTGATTTGAGATTAGAAATTATCCATGCTATGGCAAGAGTAGCAGAGAAAGAGCAAGAGCTTGATAGAGTGATGGAGAGTGTAGAAGAGAAGAAGTAGCTATGGCAAAGAGAGTTGACAATGAGATAAAGAGAGGAAGAAAGGTTGAGAGAATTACTTCGCAATCAAGAGGAGAAGATTTTGCAAAAGGAGAAGGAGAAGGAGAAGGAAACTATGAAAGCCGAGTTCAAAGCGGAATTGGCAATGTACAGAGAAGATTGGCTTGCAGATCAAGAACAAGAGAGGAAAATTGGATATTGGATCCATTAAAGGAGATTGTGGTCAAGATGAATGTGATACTGAGTACAAAAGCCAACATGCACATTGAAGAAACGAGACTACACAAGTTAAAGTTGTTAGTGCAGGAGACAAGGAGGAGAAATGCAAAGGATAAGGATTTGAATGCCTTACTCATCAGTCTCAAAACTAGTGTAGATAGAAAGATATTGGAAGTAGAAGACAATATCACAATTAGATTAGACTTAGTGAAATTAGAGATAGTAAACTTTGGAAGGATGTAAGAGCAAAACCCAGAGTAGATAACATAGGAGTGCGGATGTCTTTGGAGTTACCATCAAAGATGTTAGAGAAGAGTGGGTTGGGAGATGAAGGTTTAGAAGGGTTACCCACTAGTGGAATTGCAGATCAGGAAAGAGAAGTAGTAGAATTAGTAGAGGAATTAGGAGTTGTGAAACCCAGGGATAGAGTAGTAGTGAGTGAAGTTACTTTGGGATTGGGATTGGAAGCCAAAGTTGAGGTAGACATTGGATTTGATAAGTAACAGTTTTGAGATTTGAAGATATGAAGAGGTGTATTGTTATTTTGGATCTGTAGGTTAGAAGAGTTGTTGAAGAATGGTATTGTTTGATTCACTATTTAAGAATGGCATTCGCAGTCATATGTTGTTCAGTGCTCATTATTTCTGAGAATAGATAAAGCAAAGTGTTATGAAGTAGTGCTTGTTGCTTGAGCTTGATTCCAAGTATCAACTTTGTGCTTGTGTTTGCAAGTGTGTGGAGAATTTCAAAGTGCAAGTCAATGTGTTTGTTGGATGTTGGATTCCGCAGCCTTGATCTTCACTCTGTGTGTTTGATCCTAAGTGAAGTGCAATTGGAGCAATGCCTTGATAGATCTGAGAGGAATTGTAGTGTTGGTAGTATTCTACATTTGTGAGTGCAGTGTAAAGTTGATGTGAAGCAATTTTGATCAAGAAAGTTGTGCCTTCAATGGAGGGGTGGAACTCAATTTTGAGGCACAGTCATTTCACAATGAAGTGCTATTTTTGGGAGAGCTTGAATCATCACAGTCAAGATTGTTTGGAAAGATTTGATGGAGTTGTGATTAAAGAGTGTTAATTTGTGACAAAATTGCGAGTCAGTGCTTGTTACTCTCTTTTGGGTGTAGTTTCTACCTGAGAGATTAAAGACACAACCAAGAAGAACTAAATTGTTACTTTGCTTTGTTTTTTGACATTTTTGACTAGTATCTATGCGGGAACTAACTTTACTTACCCAATTACTGCAAAAGTGTGACAACCCGGCAAATATCACGTTTGCAGTAATCGGGTAAGTAAAGTTTGTTCCCGCAGAGATACGAGTCAGAATTGGTCAAATACAAAGCAAAGTAACAATTTCAGTTCTTCTTGGTTGTGTCTTTAATCTCTCAGGTAGAAACCACACCCAGAAGAGAGTAACAAGCACTGATCCACAGTATTGTCATGATTTAACACTCCCTAATCACAAATCCTTCAATTCTTTCCAAACAATCTTGATTGTGATGATTCAGGCTCTCCCAAAAATGGCACTTCACTGCAAAATGACTTTGCCTCAGAATTGTGTTCTACCCTTCCACTGAAGGCACAACTTCCTTGATCAAAATTGCTTCACATCAACTTTGCACTGCACTCACAAATGCAGAATACTACCAACACTACAATTCCTCTCAGATCTGTCAAGGCATTGCTTCGATTGCACTTCACTCGGGATCAAACACACAAAATGAAGATCAAGGCTGCAGAATCCAACATCCAACAAGCACACTAACTTGCACTTCGAATTTCTCCAAACACTCACAAACATAGACACAAAGTTGATACTCGGAATCAAGCTCAAGCGACGAGCACTGCTTCACAGCACTTTGCTTTATCTATTCTCAGAAATTATGAGCATTGAACAACATTTGACTGCGAATGCCACTCTTAAATAGTGAACAAATCGACAGTTCTAACAACTATAATGTTCTACAACAACTCTTCTAACTTGCAGATCCTAAATGACAATGCACCTGTTCATATCTGCCTCTTCAAATCTCAAATCTGTTACTAATCCGATCCGATGTCTACTTCTTCCTCAGCTTTCAAACCCAAACCCGAAGTAATCTTAATTCTTACTACTCTGTCCTCGGGTTTCATATCTTCTATTTCTCCTACCAGATCTAGCAATTCTCTTTCCTGATCTGAAATTTCACTAGTGGGTAATCTATCTAACTCCTTATCTCCCGACCCACTCTTCTCTAATGTCTCTAATGGCAACTCCAAAGACATTTGGACTCCTATGTTATCTACTTTGGGTTTTGCTCTAACATCCTTCCAAAGTTTTTCTAGCTCTATTTTCACTAAGTCTAATCTAATTGAAATGTTATCCTTTACCTCTAAAATCTTTCTATCTACACGAGTTCTTAACTTAATCAGCAAGGCGTTCATATCTGTATCCATCGCTTGTCTTTGCCTTGTCTCTTGCACCAACAACTTCAACTCGTGTAGTCTCGCTTCTTCAATTTGAACGCTGGCTTCTGTACTTAACATTGCTTTCACCCTGAGGATAATCTCCTTCAATGGCTCCAATCTTGTCTTCCTTTCTCATTCCCGATCTGCAAGCCATTCCTCTTGGTACATTGCCAACTCTGCCTTGAACTCGGCTTTCACCGTCTCCTTCTCCTTCTCCTTCTATACCACCTTCTCCTCCTGATTACAAAGTAACTCTCATAATCTCTCTTCTTCCCTATACCGTGCAGCCAACTCTCTTTGGCAAAGTTGTTACTTCTCTTCCATGCTCTCCATCACTCTATCGAGCTCTTGATCCTTCGCTGCTACCCTTGCCATAGCATGGATAAGTTCTACTCTTGAATCAGCAAACTGCTGCTTCAAGATTTCATATTCAGCTACTTGTCTCTCCCTTGCTATGTCACTCTTCTTTGCAAGATCCTCTCAATAACTCACTTCCCTCTTCAGGTCTTCAATTACCTGACTTCTCTCTATTGCCTCCGCTCGTAGTACTTCCCTTTCCTCCTCACCTTGGGTTACATTCTTCTTCAACTCCGAGTTCTCTTCTTCTAATCTCGCTACCACCTGCAATATAGTCTTTACCTCTGGACAAGTCGTCCTCATCTCCTTCTTCTTGTGCTCCAACTTCACCAACAATGGGCACACTACCTCTAGCAGGTACTCCACTCCATCACTGGCAACTACTCCATCCTGCGTAGTGGTCTCTCTTCTCTCCTTGTGTTCTCCCAATACTCGCCTTCTTCTCTGCAGTCTTCATATCGGAATTGACGCCTCACTGCCCAAGCTTTCTTCTACCTCTTCCTTCACTCTACTTGGCGCCGCTTCACACTTTGCCTTACGTCGCAAGCAAACTCCTTGCTGTACAATGATCTTCTTTTCCTCGGGCACAGTTACTTCGTCTTCTAGCGGTGTGTTGTCTTCGGCTTCCAACTCGGTTTGCACTTCTTCTTCGTATTCTTCAGCCGCTGGCGCCAATGTCATCTCTCCACCTTCATCACTATCGCTGCTCGTACCTCCACTCTACAACATTAGCTCTGGCTCCTCCTTGTGTTCCAAGTCTTCCGTTTTGAGCTCGGCATCTTCTTCTTAGTCTTCATCCTCCGACTCAATCACCACCATTCCTTGCCTCGGGTTACTTCTCTACATCTTCCGAGGTTTCTTGCTTTCTTCGGCTTCACCTTGCCGACTTCTCTTCTTTGTTGGGGTACTCACTGCAACCTCCACGTTCTTCCCTATCTGTGCATAGTAGTCATTGGTGCTCTTGATCTGCAAGATGTATTGCAACTCCTCGACATTGACCTCCTTTTGCACATTAGGATGGAAGTGCGACACCATCCAAGTCCGCTCCGCCGAGTTCAGCAAATTGAGCCCGAGGTAGAAGTGTGCTGCAAACGGCACAATGTAATGTGGAGGCGACTTATCCCGCAAATTCCACACCATCTGCCTCGTTCTCCCATGAAAACACCTCGCCCAATTGATTGGTTCTCCTGCAAACAACTTATGGAAGAACACCGCTTGGTGTTTCATCACATAAGTGGTTCTCTCTGGCTTTAGGATAGCCATCAAAGCACTCACGATCCCTCTCTTCATAGGGTCTTTGTAGCTCTCAACCTTGTACCCATTCTTTGTCCGTTTTGATGAGAAAGCATCTCTCACCTCCTGGGTCTCTTGAGCTATCTCTCCCTTTCCCAAGAACGTGGCCCCCTGCTTCGAGCCTACTTCCTTCCCGAGTACAAGTCTCTAATCCAACTCTGTCCAATGAGGTGGATTTCCTCTCTTCCCCTCTTCCTCGGGTCCATCGAGACACTTACTCTTGATGATTTCTGTCATGAATCCTGGAAAACTTACATTCCAGTTCCATTCAAAAAATGTGATCCAAAGTCAGCTCAAGACTTCGATCCTTGCTATCACGTCTAACCTCCGAATTGCATGATTTCTCACTGCAAATTTGGAGTTCTTCTTCCCTCCTCCCATCTCTTCTACCTTCTCACTCTCTCTTGATTTCACTCTTGCGACTTCTCCCTTACGCACTAACACAAGTCTAACTCTATTTCCCTTTTCCCGATCACTTGCAAGACGACTCCTCAACGGCAAAGGAAAATTGCTCGACATTTTTTCATTGCAAGTTTGATTTTTATAGAGTTGTGCTTCTTCGTCTTCCGTCACTTCGAGTTCCTACCAAGAAATCACACCTCCAGCATGCACCTATCATTGTCAATCAACCTTCGTGCGTATGAGCCGTAGGTTTTCAAACGGCCATTTCTTGAATGTCTTGCCCTGACAAAAGGTTGTAAGACTATCTTCGCCTCGGGTTGAGCTCCCCCCCAATCCGAAGACAATTTACTTTGGGTTGTATGCTGACAAGGCATTTCCGAGTACTTTGCCTTCTAACCCAAAGTCACTTTACTTTGGGTTTCATCCCGAAGACTCTTTTCTTCACCTTCTTTAGCCATACAGGCACAATCCGACTTCTCTATACACTTCTTCTCCTTTATTCTGAAAAAACAAAAAATGTGGGCACCACAAAAAGTGATATTTGCTAGGTTGTCACAACAAGCAAAGGTTGAGGATTTGAGGAATCAAGAATTGAAAGTAAAGAGTTAAGGAATTAGGAAGGAAAGCAAAGGTATTGAGGAGTCAAGAACAAAGGTAGAAAGTTCATGAAACAAAAGAGTGTAGTGACAAGAGCAATCAAAGGAAGAGGTTTTTGAGGATTGAAAGGAGTTTGTTGACAGAGAAGGATCAAAGAGAGCTTTGGTGACAAGGAAGGAAAGGAAACAATGAAGAATCTTTGGCAAAGGCAGCAAAGGAGCAAAGGAGTAAGTAGGAAAGATCAAAGGAGGTGATAGTGAAGGAAGGAAAAAGAAACATTGAAGAATATGTGGCAATGACAGGGAAGGATCAAGAGAAGTGTGAAAGGAGAGTGATTGAATACAAAAAAAATTAAAAAATCAGAGAACGGTTTTGAACCATCAAAAGGCAAAGAGGGAAGGGCATCAAGGATAAGAGAGAAGAAAGGAACAGAAAAATCAGAGAGGATTTTTGAACATCAAAGGAAGGGAGAAAGGTGATTTTTTAGAGGAAAAGAAAAGATCAAGGGAAGTCAAGAATTGGAGTGAGACGGAGGAATCTTGAAGAAGGAAAGACTGGACAGAAGAATTTTGAGAGAGAAGAGGGCCTAGATAGAAGAAGAGAGGAAGGAATTTTGGAGAGAAGAGGGTTTTGCCAAGAGTGAATTCTCAAGAAGGTTTTGCCATGATAGTGTTTAAAGAGGTTTGGTAGGATAGAGATAACTCTCAAAAATGGTTTTTGCAAAATAGAGAGAATGAGACCTCAAAGGGTTTTGAGGTTTTGCAAGAGTGAGATCTCAAAAGCGGTTTTTGCATTTATAGAGAGAAATTGCAAAGGAGTTTTCTCCATTTATAGAGAAATCTTGAAGGAGGTCTTGTCATATATAGTGAAGTATTGAAGTAAGGTTTGGGCAGGACAGAGAAAGAGGTTTTGTCTTAGGATAGTGAATTATCAAAGGGTTGTAGGATAGGGAAATATTGAAGGGTTTTGACAGGAATCTAAAGAAAGTCTCAAAAAGGTTAGACAAGATAGACAACTCTTGAAAGGTTTGACAGGACAAAGAAATCTGAAACGGTTTGGAAACATGGAGAAATATTGAAGGAATTGTGGGGAGTGATAAGAAATAAAAAAGGGTGTGATAGGGGAACATAGAAAGGAAAGGATCAAAGGAGGGATTCATATAGAGTCAAAGGTATAAACCAATTCAGGAATAGATTTCAGTTCAAGTACATATACAGAGAGAAGCTCAAAGGTCAATATTAGTCTAAGCAAATTTTGATGATAATTGCACCACTCGCACAGAAAACTAGAATTTCTTTTCATGCACAGGTTGGTCTACTTACATTGCTACCAAACATTAGAAGGCTTTGAGCTTAAAACTAAATGGTTGAGAAGTGCAGAGATGGCACAATTGAATCTTGATCTGGTAGAACCAATGTCTAAGAGAAACTAAAGGCATGCCCTTATTGATAACCAAAACCTTCTTTCTTCCTTTCTTGGCCGTTCAATATTGCTCTCCTTTGTTTTGCAATGAAGTGTACACAAGCCTTCCTCAAAAAATCTATGGAGTAATCTATGGACAGATTGCATGTGCATGATATTTCATTGAGATGAAATGCTAAAGGGTTGATCACAACTTTAATTAAGGATCTTGTAGAACACAACCTCTGTAAGTCTGGTATGTTTATAGTACAGAATGTTGTGTCCTATGACAAAAATTTGGTTAGAGTGGAGACATAATTGTAAGAAGGAAGAATTGGAAGCCTTCAACATGCAGATCGCATTATAAATGATAGCTTTGATAATGAAGTTGGAGCACATAACATCATTTGCCATAGTCAAGAAGAAAGAGAGAAAAGTCAACAATAAATTCTTTGTACAAGTTTGATAGTTGCTGATAGTTCATATTCCCATCCAATAGACGCAAGCCACTTGTACCATCTCAAATTGTGAGATCTGCTTTAGCAAACAATTAGGTGCTCAACACATTCTCAAGACCATGCAATCCTCGTGACATCAATAATAGCTTTTGAGAGAAGTATGCAATTAGATGCCACCCATCATGCCATTCATGTTGTAGGACTGCCCCTATTGTTATGCCTGATGCATTGGTAGCCAATTTGATTTGACATTTTGGTTCATACCATTTCAAGATTGGTGCATGTAGCAAGGCGTCTTTCAATTCTTGAAAATTCAACTCTTGTGCGGTTCCCCACGTCCATTTCTTCCCTTTGCTAAGTAGTGTTGTTAAAGGCTATGCCACCTTGGAGAAGTCCTTGACAAACAACAATAGAACCTTGTCAACCCCAAGAAGCTCTTGAGTTGAGTCTGATCTTTTGGAGCACTCCATTTTTTAATGACCTCTATTTTATCTGTTAATACTTGGATACCCTCTACACTTACTCTATGTCCTAAGTAGTCTACTTCAGACTTGCCAAATTTTCACTTTGAGATTTTGGCATACAAGTGATTCTGTCTTAGAATTTAGAAGACTTCTTGTAGATGCTATTTGTGTTCCATCATTGTCCTACTATATACTAAGATGTCATCTAGGAAGATGATAATAGACTTATCTAAAGATAGCCGAAATATGTCATTCATCAGACTCATGACAATGGCAAGTGCATTGGTGATGGCAAATGGCATTAGAAGGTACTCAAAGTGGTCATACTTGGTTTGAAAGGCAGTTTTGTATACATCTTCCTCTAAAATTTGGATTTGATTGTAATCACTCCGCAAGTCTAGTTTGGTGAAGTGTCTTGCTCCATTGAGTTGATCAAATAGGTTATCAATGCAGGGTAAAAGGCATTTGTTCTTTATTGTTGCTTGATTGAGACCCCAATAGTCAATGCACATATGCATTGTACCATCTTTCTTCTTCACAAACAAGGCAAGAGCCCCGTATGGTGATACGTTGGGTTGGATAAACCTCTTTTGCATCATATCCTCAATTTGTGCCTTACACTCCTGCAACTCCTGAGGCGATAGACAATATGGGGCCTTACAAGGAGGTGTCTTCTCTGGAAGTATCTCAATTTTATGATCTACTCTCCTTTTTGGTGGTAATCCTAAGGGTAGATCATCTAAGAAGACATCTTGAAACTCATTTACCACATCCTTTAATTTCTTAGGAATTTGTCTATCAAATTTTGCACTCTAGACTTCTCTTATTAAACTCATGAAACAATAATATGTCTTATAGATAGTTGTTGTTCCTATGACTAGAGAGGCAATTTCTGCCTATATGCTTTTTCTCTAAACCTAATGATCGCCATTGGCGGGTGCTCACTCCTTTCTTCCTCCAATTTACTATAGGGTTGTATTGCTCCATCCAAGACATGCATAAGATTACATCATAACAAGCTAATTGTATCACTCGCCACTCAATTGCTTCTTGGTTTTTTCCTACAAAGAGTATTACCCTTCTAGATAACAACTCAATCTTCTTTGTTTGCCCATTAGGTAACGCTACTTCTTTGCTCTCATCTTTCTCTAGATCCATCCCCAATTTTATTGCAACATAGAAAGATAAGAAATTCTTTGCTGCTCCAAGATCTATCAATACTCTCACTTGATTCCTTCTAGGACACCATTCACCACAATGAATTGTGATTTGCCTTTCTAGATCTTTGTGCACTCATCTTCTTTCTCCCCTCACTTGTCCACTTCCCTATTGAGCCAATAAGGCCATGAGGTACCTTTATTGGTGATCTTTGTTTTTTGAGGGGATTTTTTCATCCTCTTCTTCCGTACATCACTCCATGTTGTTCAAAGATTGAGTGTATAGAGCCCAAGGGCCTCTAGGAAGACAAGCATGATAGTTGATAGAGATGTGACCAATACGGCCACAATTGTAGCAATGATGTTGTTCTCCTCAAGTTCCTTCTCCTCATGGGACTCCATCTCTTTGTTCTTCCACTCTCCTTGAAGCAGTTGTGCTCCTCTATCTCAAAACCAAAGGTTACCCAATTCTATAGGTGTTGGTCTAACCATGTGTGGCATTTCTGCCCAATAATATTGAGATGGAACTACTCCTTCACCTTCTCCAAGTGCACTTTCTCCCAAAGATTTTGTATCATGACTTCTTGGCAAATCCAATCCTTCAACCCTCATTTGAACTTGTTTAGAGCCTATGTTGGACTCATGTTGGTTATTGCAACTTGTAGATCCAAAAAAGTTTCCATGTACTCTTGTATGCTATTCTTTTGTTTCAATCTCCATAGTCAGATTTGAGCAACCTGCATGGAATCCACGGATGAGAAATTCTTTAAAAGTCCTTCTTGTATTACTGTCCATATGACCTCCCTTCTTTCTACTAACATTGATCATTCCCAAGCATCGTACCATGTGAGGGCTTTATTGGTCAATTAGTCACATCCAAACACACCTACGGCATGCTCAGTGATCTCCATTGAGAACGATCGGAAGTATCAATTCATTCTTGAGATCTAATTCTCCACTACTCCCATAGCACGTTGCCCCTTGTAAGTCTTGATTTTGCAGCTCTTGTTCATCCGTAATAACAATGTGGCTTCATCATTGGCCGGGTTGGATGTCATAGGCACGGGTGCATCTCCAAGTAATTTGATCATAGGTACTGGGCTTTGAGACTGTTCTCCTTCTTGCATTGTTTGATCATTCCTAAGGGTTGTCACGCTATTTGTAGTGTTGCATCCAGATTGCTTGGACACTAGTAGTTAGAGGTATTTCAGCAACTTCCCAGAGACTACTTTTCAATGGTCAGATTTTTTGTTCAAGGACCTGACTTCATGGTAGGGTCCACCATCACTTTGCGCCATTTGCACCATCAAATGTATCATCAATGGGACCGTTAGGGTTTCAAACCTTGCTCAAGTCCAAAGGTATACTTTTGAAGCACAGCTCCATAGAGCTCACTTCTCTGATGTTGAGCCTTTGAGTTCCTGGCTATGGTGGACAGAGGCCGGTGAGGGTCACTTGGATTCTCTTAGCTAGAGTGGGTGTGGCTTGACTGTAATCAATACCCAATTGTTGGCAGTTTAAAGAGTGATAGATCAAGTGCTGATCTGAGTTGAGTTGATTTGAGAGTTAGAAACAATCTGATTACATCAAAGAAGTGAAGTCATGGGAAATCAGGTACTTGAACTTTGAGTGTTGGTGGTATCTCCAAGCTTGGTGGATTGTTGGTAGCCCAATTGCAGTTTAGTTTTTTCCCTAGTGTGCAGAAGCTCATTGCTTGATGCAGATTTGACAGTAAGGCAGACGGTGTGCAAAAGTGTTGGCCAATTTTTGAGCAAAGAAGAAGCAATTTTTGAGCAATGGTTGTGATTTTGAGCTCAAGAGGTGAAGGCAAGACCAATTTGTTGCAAGTTGTGCTCAAAAAGTAAAATTGAAGGTGGAGTTAGGAAGCTATTTTTGTGAATTTGTGGTTTTGAAAAACCCGGTAATTCAATCTAGCTCAAGTAGAGAGTTAGCGGAGGATTGGGCAATGAGCCAAATTTAAGGTTTACATCTGATTTTTTCTGGAGTTTACATCAGATTTTGGCCAGATTTGGAGGGGTTTCAAAGTTGCAGATTTTGCCTAGAGTTGGTAGAGTTTTTGGCAGATTTGGAGGAGGTTCAAAGTAGCAAGAAGAAAGGCCTTATTTGGCTGAATTTTGACATTTAGAGGTTTTGAAGCATAGGATTGTGGGCTATGAGAGGCTACAAATGCCTAGAAGGGCCTACAAGCCAACTTGCTAGCGTGAGGCTAGCAAGTTTAGAGTAGATCTTGGTCATTATTTGGCAAAATCAGCCCATCTTGCTAGATTGTGCGCAATAGGATTTGACCCCTAGATCTCTTGTTCCTAGACTGGCGCCTTAGCCAACTAGTCCACCCTCACTTGTTGTCCTAGTGACTGTGTCATTATTATCTATACACTTGTAGCTTTGACTAAGAGAGGCAGTTTGATCCCATTCTTGGTGATCTTGGTAGCTTAGGACGGAGATACAAACTCCTCTTATATCAAATGCCAAATAGTGGTAGAGTTAGTCTTGTGTTGCTTTATGAGATGGAGAGGTTTTGTTTAGATTTCTTGTGATTGAACCCCCTCTATTCTTTGCCTCTTGTTTGTGCATCACATTTGTGTGAGGTGCCCTGACTTTTGGGTGTTTGTGCTTTAGTGTGCTCTTGGTTATGAGGCTAGAGTGATGACCAGTTAGACTACCTTTTTTTCTCTCCAATGAGGCAAGAAGTGATGACTTGCAGACCATGAGAGTGCGTGTTGTGATGGCATGTTATTGGTTGCCCTTTCCCCTAGTGTAGTTATCTCAATCAGAGTTACGTTAGTGGGTAGTGTTCCATGGGTATTGGCACTTGGTAGTGCTCAATTGTTGTTGTCACTTGGTGGTATTGGCACTTGTTGGAGTACTTGCGGTTGTAATTGCGGTTACTTTGTCACTATGAAGTTCTTTGGGGATTCCAGAGGAGTTAGCCCTACAATACATTGTGGGTTTACTTGGAGTGGCACTTGGTATCAACATGTATCTTAGTTCCTAGTGCAGGAGGAGATTGGCTCTGAGTTGAAGTATAGGGTTAAGGGTTTAGGGTTTAGGGTTCAGGGTCTCTAGTTTAGGGTCTTGGCTCACTATATTCCCAGACTATTGAAGCATCAGTTGAGTTCAGAAGAGGCATTGCAGTAGCATGCAGATGAGTTGGTGCAATAGGCTTGGAGTGAAGCCTTTGTACCACCAAGAGATGAGTGTGAGGATGAGCCTCTAGAGTCAATTCTCTTGACACCTTTGGATACCACACTCATTGCTTGGCAGTTTCCAATAGAGGAGATATGTCTATTGGAGTTGTTATGTGGGATTAGCACCGGACTAGCTACGGTATTACAAGCAAGCATATGAGTACAGAGGTACTTGTATGTGGAGAAAGATGAGATTTCTAGGCAAGTCTCTCTAAATCATGTGGTATACTTGGCCTACCAGTATCCTGAGTTATTACCAATGTCAATAGTCAAAGGTTAACAGAAGGCCCTACCATTAGACATTTCCTTATTGGAGGCACATGATCTGGAGAGACATGGGCCTATTCACTTGATGATTTTTGGATGGCCATGTAAGAAACATACATGTGTTGGCTGAGGTTTGGGTCTTCAAGATCCTTGTTTTGGGGTGTTTTGGGAGATGTTCTGGATACTACAACATCTCCAAGTCCATCAATTTGTTTCTCTAGCTTATCTTTTGGAGAATGTTCCTTTGATGGGTGATTCTTGTACCCGGGTGGTGGCAAGTACACAGCAGGTCCATTCTTGGATGGGACCTATTGTATTGTTGGATGCAGCTAGAGCTCATCATCTTTATCTTTGGTGGACAGACTTCTTACCTATAAAGGTTTTAAAACAATGCATATGATGAGATTCTTTGACTTCTTTTACTACACCACATCCTTGGAGCATCAGTCTCAGACAATGGTAGTGGCTGATAGGTCACCTATGGCAGTGGTGAACCTAGTTGGACAGCCTAGAGCCACTTTTCTCACACCTATGAGTTTCCCAGGCTCTCATGCTTTTGAGAAGGAAGACTTGGACCTGTCTAGGACTCATAGTTACAAAAGTTGGTAGAGCCAAAAATCGATGAGATAGAGCATGTGTGGTGCCTATATTTTTATTTTTTTTTCTATTTAATTAGCATTTGGAGAAGAAGTAAGCAAGAAAGCTGAATTGCAAAAGAAGGAATGGACGGGAGTGTCTTTGGAGGAAATCCAAAGAAGTCGACTTTGGATCCGATGAGGGAGGTACTCAAGAGAGGAGTACAAAGAAACAAGTCCAAAGAGCATCATCTTCAAATCAAGAAGCAAAGGCCAATCTAACAACCTTTGTACGTGGCAAGAAAGTACACTTCAAAAACGGCCGAGGCAGAAGAAGCTTGTCTTGACAATGACAGGATAGCAACATGCATAAGAAGGGGAAGTCGATTTTGAAATTGACTAAAGAATGACTACAATTTGGGGTAATATAAAATTGCGATTGCACAGGAGCAAGTTGAATATGACAAGTAGATTTCCTATCCCTTTGAGTAGTCATCCTGCAGTAATGCATGTCAAGAAGCCAATTGAGAGTGAAATTTTCCAAAATCCAAAAGGGGTTAGAGTGTCTCGTCCAGGAGAAGGAATAGTCTTCTAGTGCTGAAGAACAAGAGAGAAAATCATGGCAAAGAAAGTCACAAACGCTCTGGCAGTGCAAGGTTTTGCAATTTGTAGGTTGGATATCATAGCAAGGATTGAAGTCTTGAATAGACTTTGTATTACCTTCTTAGCATGGAACTAGAATTTCAATTTCCCAAGAGTCATGGTAGAGATAGCTGCCAATAATTGCGAGGAAGGCCCCAAAGTTGAGGGGAAGAGAGGAAATCTAGCTCGATGGACTGAGCTTGATTGGAGGTTAGTGTTGGAGAAGGAAGCATGAGAACCAATATGGATCACCTTATATTGGAAGTGTGATACTGCAAAAGAGATTACAGACATACAAAATTTGTTATTTGCTCCGTGCACAATGAATGGTTACAAGGTGGAGTCCTATTGGGACTTGATTAAACAATGTATCATGGGGATGATAATGGCCATGTTCAAACCAGAACGAATGACTTGTGTGAACATACAGCAAGCGGTCTTTTTCCACTAGATGTTTGCAAGAGTGAAGGTGAACTGGGCAAAGTGTTTTCACCAACAAACAAGGCAGATGGTGGTCTATTAGAGGACAAGTTTGCATCCACATTATTTCACACCGTTTGCAGCACACTTCTACTTTGGGTTGAACTTGCTGACAGCAGAGGAGAGGTGTCGCATGATGTTGCATTTCCATCTTGATTTGAGACGGGAAGCAAATGAAGAAGAGCAACAATACATGGCACACTTGCGAGCCAATGATGATCACTTCTTGAGGATGGGACAACAGAAGATGGAAGAAGTCACAAGCCCAAAGAAGAAGAAGCACAATAAACCCAAAGAAGCAAAGTTGCCTCCAGCACAAAAGAAGACCCGAAGACTAGTTCTGCAGAGTAAGAAGATGGTGAAAGAAGCACCATCAGAAACCGAGTCTGAAGGAGAGACAGAGTCTAGAGAAGAGGACTCAAAAGAAGCCGAACTCACTTTACAAAGTGAGGAATCTGGAAGGAAGAGTGAGGGTGAACACGAGGTTCAGCAATTGGTTGGAGAAGAAGAAGTGGATGAAGCTTGTCATGTGATGATTGATAGTGTACCAAGAAAGATGAATCATTGAGTAGCCTTGGTTGTGGAAGAGAAGGGGGCTGAAAGACAAAAGGAGTACCTTGCGGGACCGAGTTCAGTAGGTAAGGAAGAAGGAAGCTCGTAAGCAGTGTTGCTGAAGATACAAAGATCACGACTTAGGCAGAAGGAGCTGATGGGAGAGGCAAAGTACAAAGATGAGGCCAAAGATGAAGAGAACTTTGGGGGAATATAGTATCTATCAAAGGTTGTCACTCCATTGTTGGAACTATTGAAGAAGCACCAAAAGGTAATTCCCCAAGATCGTATGAAGGTGACAAATGAGTTGCAGGTGGTGAAGTATCTGTTGGTTGAAGTGAAGGGTTTGCAAGAGCGTGCAACCCGAAGAGACAAGGAAGTTGAAGAACTTTGGGTGGATGCAGTCTTGAAGAAGAAGACTTTTGAGAATTTGCAAGAGAATTTTGAGTCAAGATGTAAGGAAATGCAAAAGCACGCCAAAGAGTTGAAGGCGCAGGCGATGTTGCTGACCAAGATGAAAGAGGAGGTCAGTGATGTGCTGCACATCAAGAGTATTCATGTGAAGGCAATGGTAGCAATAATGGAGCAGGAGTTAGAGAGCTTGAGGAAAAGTGCAGCCGGGAAGGATCGAGCATGGCAGAGAGAGTTGGCAGTCAAGCATCAAGAAGAAGAAAGATTGCACGAGTTGGTACAAAGTTCTCTAAGTTACAGAGTTCTCAATCTAATAATGGAGCAGGAGTTAGAGAGCTTGAGGAAAAGTGCAGCCGGGAAGGATCAAGCATGGCAGAGAGAGTTGGCAGTCAAGCATCGAGAAGAAGAAAAATTGCACGAGTTGGTACAAAGTGTTGATTTACATAGTTCTCAATATGCTCGCTGCTGAGTATGAAGACAAGTTGAAGATGTATTGCAAAGAGTTGAAGGTAGAGCAATCTCGAGGGTATGAGTTGGAATCAATAGGAGAAGTTGCCAGAAAGTTGCAAGCAATCTTGAGCACGGAGGCTGAAGGAAGGTTGGAAGAAGCATGTCTACACGAGTTAAAGTTGCTTGTGCATGAAACTCAGAAGAGGAAAGCCAAAGATATGGATATAAACACTTTACATATCCAATTAAAAGAGCGAGTAGATCAGAAAATGTTACAAGTAGGAGACAATGTCAGTCTCAAATTAGATTTAGTCAAGTCAAAGTTAGAAAGAATTAGGAGAAGTATGACAGAGGAGAGAAAGTCCAATGTTGTACAAGTAGGAATTCAGGTGTCTTTGGACTTGTTATTTGAGACATTAGAGAAGAGTGGGTCAGGAGATAAGGAGATAGAAGAGTTACCCAAGAGCTCAATTGTAGTTCCTAGTGTAGAAGAAGTAGAAAAAGTGAAGGATTTGTTAGAATTAGATATACCCAAAGAAGGAGAAGTGAAAAGAAGATCATTGGGATTGAAAGCCAATGAGGAGGTTAACATTAGAATGGGGTAGTCATAGTTTTGAGATAGGAAGAGGAAAATATGAAGAGTTGCATTGTCAGTTTGGATCTGCATGTTAGAAGAGTTGTTATGGAACGGTATTTTTGTTAGCAATTGTCATTTGCTTTACTATTTAAGAGTGGCATTTGTAGTAAAATGTTGTTCAGTATTCATATTTCTGAAGATAGATAAAGTGAAGTGTTGATTTTAGTGCTCATCGCATGAGCTTGATTCTGAGTATCAATTCTATGCTTGTGTTTGTGAGTGTGAGGATAATTTGAAAGTGCAAGTCAGTATGTTTGTTGGATGTTGGATTCTGCAACCTTGATCTTCATTTTGTGTGTTTGATCCTTAGTGAAGTGAAATCAGAGCAATGCCTTGACGGATCTGAGAGGAATTGTAGTGTTGGTAGTATTATGCATTTGTGAGTGCAGCACAAAGTTGATGTGAAGCAATTTTGATCAAGGAAGTTGTGCCTTCAGTGGAGACGTGGAACACAATTCTGAGGCAAAGTTGTTCTGCAGTGAAGTGCCATCTTTTGGAGAATCTGAATCATCACAATCAAGATTTGTTTGGACAGAATTTGCTATGTTGTGATTATGGGTGTGTATTCGTGACAAGTTGTCAAGATGGTGAGCTTGTTACTCTCTTTTGGGTTTAGTTTCTACCTGAGAGATTAAAAAGGAAATCAAGAAGAACTACATGTTACTGTTTGACTTTGTATTTGACCAATTCTGACCAGTATCTCTATAGCAACAAACTTTACTTACCCGATTACCACAAAAGTGATATTTGCCGGGTTGTCACAGTGTGCAATGGGTTTTCACACTAGTATTACTACTGTTCTAATGGTATCAAAGGCATCTAGGCATTAGGTGTTAGGTTAGGCTATGGACCTAAACTTTTTGACTTGGATTTTGAGCCTTGGCTTGGCAAAGCAACGTAGGATGCGCTTGATAGGCATCAACACTTGGATGCTTGTGAGCCATGTGCCTATCAAGACAATTCAGGCACATGTTGGAGGCAATGGACCAAGTGGATAGGGTATTCTTGGGATGCAGCTTGTGGCTACTATGGAGAGTGGTCTACTTAGAGTCCATCTAGATGAGCGTGGTCTACTTGGATTACACCCTTGGTCTACTTGGGATGCAGCTAGAGGACATGTGGAGCTTGCAGCCAGAGTGGAGGGAGTTTTCCACATAGAGGTTGGGACCTCTAGTGGTCAGAGGCATGACACTCCTTCTCCCAAGGGCCCGGTGTAGCAGCCAGTTAGCACGTCTTCCACTCCTATGATACTTATAGAGGATACTTGGGAGCTAGATCTTGGACCCAAGCTTATAGGAGAGGAAAGACAGAGGGTTTGGAGGTTCTTGAGGAGCTACACAAGTTGTTTTGCCTTCACTATGAAGGATTTGGGTGCTCTAAAAGGACCTAATATATAGATTGAGCTGACTAGCAATACACCAATTTTCTGATGTCCTTATCTTGACATGGAGAGGACATTGATTCAGAGCCAGAGTAGTGACCTTTTTGAGGTTGGTTTGGTGGAGATTTCACATGGAGAGTATGCATCAGCAACAATAATGCCAACCAAGAAAGATATGCATGGAAATTGCACAAATAGGCAAATGTGTGGAGATTACCATCCTATCAACCAATAGACTAGGGCTGATCAATATGCCATGCCTACACTAGAGGAGATTTTTGATGCAATTAGGCATGTAAAGGTCTTCAGTACTTTGGATTTTAGAGCAGGATATCATCAATTGCTAATCAGAGAGGAGGACAAGTCCAAGATAGCATTTTAGGCTATTGATCTTCATGGCAAGGAAGTGTTATATCAGTGGAGGTTCTTACTATTTGGGTTAAATAATGCTCTTACCGAGTTCCAAAGGGTCATGGATAGGATCCTAGTTGGATTGGATTTTGTTCGGTGCTATATTGATGACATTTTGGTCTATAGAAGTATTGTGGAAGAGCATGAGAGACAATTGTTGGAGGTATTTGAGAGGTTGAGATCTTGTGCACTCAAATTAAATCTTGGGAAGTGTACGTTCATCCATGAGCAGGTTGAGTATTTGGGTCACACTATCTACCCTGAAGAACTTGGTGTTCAGCTGACCAAGGTGGAAGCTACTGCATGTACTCCTCGGCCTACGGATGTGAGTAGAGTGCGAGCATTCCTTGGGTTGGCAAACTTCTATTGTTGTTATGTTAGAGGATTTAGTGCCATTGCCAAGGCCTTGACAAAGCTGACCAAGCTTACACATGAGTGGTGTTGGGAAGATAAGTAGGAGAGAGCTTTTATAGAGCTCAAGGAGAGGTTGACACCTGCTCCTATTTTGAGGAGACCGATTAGAGGACGACCATTTCAAGTTCATACTGATTGGAGTATGTTGGAGCTTGGAGCAATGCTCACCCAACATGATGATAAGAGGAAGGACTTTGTAGTGGCCTATGTTAGTCGCTCCAACAATTCAATGGAGGCAAGTATAGTTCATATGAGAAAGAGTGCTTGGTAGCAGTTTGGGCAATAACACATTTCTAATGTTAGCTATTTGGTAACCCTTTTACTCTCATCATTGATCATCAACCACTGAAGTGGTTGATGGAGTCCAACAAGCTTTCAAGAAAACTTGCACAATGGGCTCTGATTTACAAGAGTATGATTTCATGGTTATTCACAGACCTGGGGTGGTGAACCGTGATGCACATGGTGTGAGTAAAAACCCATGTCCCTGCCAGCAGGATCAGACCGGAGCACATTGGTATGGTGAGATAGATGAGGAGATGGTGCAGGTTGGTATGCATTGACCTTTCTATGTATATTTTTTGAGGCTTTGGTGGTATCTCTCTCAATGCATGCAAGCGGAGTTATTGAGGTCACAGATCCAAAGAGTGAAGATATTGGTATAGTTCAGCGGGACATTCATAGTGATGAACAATCTTTGCATTGGTGTTGTGGGTGGTACAATTGGGGCCAAGGAGAGAGATTGTGTCCATCAGCAAGCCAAATAATTCAAATTGGAAGGCAGACACCTTTTGTGTGTATGGGAGGATGGTAGAGTGCGAGTAGTACCACTTCTATCTCAAAGACCACAATTGGTCCATCATGCTCATGAGGAGCTAGGACATTTTGGAGTAAAGCAAACATATAACTTCAAAGTCATTATTGGTGGTACAATGTGCAGACTAAGGTCTAGTAGTTTGTTGCCAGATGTGTGGTTTGTGACCAAGTTAGAGCATCATTCAATGCTCCTACGCCACAGTTACACCCATTACCTATCATGGGATTGGGTTACTATTGGAGTTTGGACTTTGCTAGACTTGTACCACTGATTGTGAGACATCATCGATATGTTTTGGTGATGGTGGAGCACTTCTCTAAGTGGATTGAGTTGGTGGCACTTCCTGACAAGTCTAGTAAAGGGACATCTTACTTGTTCCTGGATCGAGTTCTTAGTCAATTTGGTGCACTAGTTGAGGTTTTGATTGATCAACATACAGAGTTCTTGGGGGAGTTTGAGGTCTTGTGTGACAATGCTTTGATTGATCATCGTACTACATTGCAAAATCACCCTAAGGTAGATGGGGTAGCAAAGAGAGTGGTTCAAATGGTGAAGAGAAGATTGCAAAAGTATGGTTTGCAGAGAGGCCACTTGGGAGATTGGGATCTCCAATTACCTTGATTGGCCATGGGCTATTGTTTCAGCCGGCAAGCCTCCTTAGTATCCTTCTCCCCTTACTTCCTACTCTATGGACAAGATCCAGATTTATATACAACCATTTGTCAAGATGCTACTGTAGTTTTGGACTTAAATGATCCATGTATATGGATGAACGTATGTTCTCTTTTAAAAAGTGATGCCAATGGCCTTTGAGAACTTGGCAAGTTCTCAGCATAGAGATACCTTACGCTATGTTACCATTCAAGGAGGAGGTTATAGACCCTCAATCTGTTGATTTCATCTATGAGACTATGTATATCTACAGTAAACAGCACCGACGACACTTGATGTTTTGACAAGCCGTACTATCTTGAGAGTGCATGAGGTTTTCCCATCTAGAATCCTTGTGTTGGAGGGACATGATGGTGTTGTTTGGAAGGATCATTTGCACAATTGTGCACCATGCCACCTCCCAAACATTGATGGTACTATGGACCCAAGCTTGGCACTTGTACGTACATGCTTGAAGTGTATGTTATGTGGCTCTTCTAGTGGAGCTACTACTATGTTATTGTGTGATAGCTATTCAAGAAGATGGCATATGGCATGTATGACTCCTCCACTCATAGTAGTTCCTCAAGGATAGTGGTTATGTCCTAGATGTACTTGACTTATGGCTAGTTTATTCTTTATATGGTATAGATTGCAAATAGGCGACTAATGTTAGGCCCGGCCTTCTGAACTTTGCCCATCATAGGATATACCATATACTTGGAGTAGATGGCTATTTGGAGTAAGGGAGACCTAACCGCCAGCTAGGAGGGGATTGAGGCACTTTAGAGTCTATGTATGACTTATGTGTGAGTTGCGCTTCTATAATGTATGATGTTAACAGTGATATATGTTGTGTAGTGATGTATATACGCACGACAATTGTCATGCCATTTGTAGTGTCGCATCTAGATTACTTGGACACTGGAGTTGCAGTGATAGTAGTTAGAGATATTTCAGCAGTTTCCCATAGACTACTTTCCGACAATCAGATTTGTGTTTGGGGTGTTAACTTCATGGTGGTGGCTCATCATCACTTTGCATCATCAAGTGTGCCATCAACAGGACCATTAGGGTTTCAGACCTAGCTCAAGTCCATGGGTATACTTTCAAAGTGCAGCTCCATAGAGCTCACTTCTTTGATGTTGAGCCTCCAAGTTCCTAGCTATGGTGGATAAAGGCCGGCAAGCATCACTTGGATTCTCTTAGTTTAGTGTAATCAGTGCCCAGTTTTTGGCAGTTTATAGAGTGACAGATCAAGTACTGATCTAAGTTGAGTTGATTCAAGAGTTGGAAACAATCTGATTATTGTGGCACTTTAGATTCTATGTATGACTTATGTGTGAGTTATGCTTCTAAAGTGTATGATGTTGACAGCAATGTATGTTGTGTAGTGATGTATATATGCATGATAGGTTTTGTACTTGATTTTGTAATGCCTTCATGCTCATCTTGATCTTTCAAAACTTGTTCAACATCTCTACATTCTTTGCATCAATTCTTGCAATTGTGAATCCATGGTTCCTAAAAATGCTTACTTGCTCCTTCCTACATTAATAGAGAGTTAATATGATCACTTTGGAGGGTGCACAAACTATTGGGACTACCATTGGGACTTTGGAAGATATCACTCTATGATAATATTCCCCAAAATTCTTGAGTACAAAATCCCTAAACATCACTTTGGTCTAACTACATAATGAATTTCTATGTGAGTGTTGAAATGGAAAGGATTTGAGACATTCAAATCCATCACAAAAAAATGTAGATTGTCAAATCCCACTCTTTATCTTAAATCACTACAGGTAGAATCATCAAGTTTGGTGAGTTCATCATTATGTCCATGAACTCTACTCCAAAATGGTAAACAACATAAACTCTCACTTGTTCTCACTAGATATATATGATCTTGATGTGAAATGGATTCAAGAATGGAAACTGGGGTGCAAGAAATTGTCTTCTAGAATATTCCATCCCATCCTCTCTCTAAAACTCTCCTAACCTATCAATTGCTCTATGATTTTTCTCCCTAAAATTACTTAGGTTTAATAGCCTATGTTATTCCAAGAGGAGTGATCCACTCTCTTGGATTGAAACATTCACTCTAATACCATTGTAATGTTCCAAGGATAGCAAAGGAACACAGAAGCAAAAACATAGGTTTCACACTCAAACTCCGGTGCTCCAAGGGAGCACCTTCTCTTTATTATATAGCCAAAGAGGATCTCCTCCAAGGATGCTCCACCATAGGATTAGGTACATTGATAGGTGACCTGTCATTAAGCTCCACCCATAGATTACTTGCTTGGATGGGTGACATGTCTATCTTGGTTCCATTTGGTTGGTCAAATAAGCTTTGACAAGAGGGAGTCTTTTAGGGAATCTTCTTGTAGGAATCTCAAAATCACGTGGGTGAGGTATCATTGAAAAGGTCTTGGCAAGACAAACCAAGGAAGAGAAAAGGCTAGCCTTTCTTGTGTTGCGGAGTATATGCACATTTTCAAGACCTAATTCATCCGTTTAGGCCTTCAAAATTGCCTCTCAAGTTTCATGCAAACATCCTTCCAGATATTACCAAACCAAAGTTCATCTCTAGATCATGTGTCTAGCTATTGGTATTACAAAGACTAACTTGGAATAAATTTATAGTGAATTAAATCTTTAGTTTTCTCTTTTAGTAGTGATGAATAGGTGTAATACCATCATCTAGAAAAATTAGCCATAGGTGAAAATGGGCTTGGTAATATCTTTAGATATTTTATACATATAGTCTAAGTAGATAATGTGGAGAAGTCTCAAAAAATAGGACTTTCACTAATAGAGTAGAAGTCAATAGCACACCAAAAACTTTAAAGCCAATTTTGGAGGCCTAAACAAAAGAATTAGGACTCAAAATGGAAACTTCTATCCCTCCAAGAGAAAAGGTTTTGCCTTCTCCACCCTTTTATCTCATTGAGATCTTTCCGATAGTACCTCTTCTATGTTGTTATGAGCTTCCTATAAGAAGATTCTCCAAAGATTCCCTTTAGTCAAACTTATTTGACTAACTAAATAGGACAAAGATTGACATATCACCAATCTATACATCTAATCTAAGAGTGTAACTCACTTTGAGTGGATCCTCTTTGCTATATAATAAAGACAAGGTGCTCCTTGGGGCATTGAGGTTTTAAGAGAGTTCTAATCTTTTGTGCTGCTTAGGCTACTATAATGAGGAGTAATACTACATTCTTATAGGATTGTTTTTTGCCCAAGAGGTTAAATAGGAAATAAATGAATTAGATAGTGATATTTCTCTTCAATTCTAGCCAATTCCAACTTATATTCTAAGAGAATGACTTTTTTCTTACCATTTTTCATATTAGTACATCCACATTAGGTTGTCACATATGTATTGTTTGCACAAGAGAGAAACCACACAACCTAACATGGCCAAAGGAGTAGATAAGAGAGTTATACAATGAGCCATTGCAAAGCCCCCAAAGAATCTCCTTGTCATGTACCAACAACCGACTATAAGATAATGGCTATGTCTTGTGAGAAACCATGTTGGTAATAGAGGGAAGAACTAGAGTTGTAAAAGGACTAAGATGTTCAAAGGAATCCACTAGCTTCATTAAGCTCTCTAAATAGAAATTCACATGAAATGTTATTTAAAGCATTCTCAACATCCACTTGTAGAACAATCCACTCTGGATGGATATCTAGGAGTAATAACCTCCATGTGTAGTAACTTCAAATTGATGTGAACTCAAGTGTTGTCAAAAGAAAGAAGGACGCTTAAGAATAATGGTCCAACTAAGAAGATGTAAAAAGACCTGCCCAATAGCAATTAGTCTAATTCCCCTAGTTAGGTTCTCCATTGTGAGAAGTCAGCTAACACCTAACACTTGACTAAATGAAATCTCTCTCTTTGCTATTGTTGTAACCACTTGAAATAGATCAATAAAACCACTAAATCATCTACCTAAAAGCAATATCTAGGATGCTCATATACCATTTTTGACAAGTCTTCTGAGGAGAGGCATGAGGTAATGCATAATAAATTTGTAAAAGCTGATCTATCAAGATATAAAGGCTGCTCATGCTAACAGTTTAAGACCTCCATGCAAAAACTGATCTATCAAGATATAAAGGCTGCTCATGCTCATAGTTTAAGACCACCATGAAAAAACTGATCTATCAAGATATAAAGGTTGCTCATGCTAGTAGTTTTAAGACCTCTAATGGGACTCCCTTCTGTTGACATAAGATGTAATAAGCATATGGAAGAGATAGTCTTGTCAATGGGAAAGGATCTAGTGCTCATGCTACTCTACTCAACTCTACTCTCTAGCCTAACCCAATATCCTACACCATCATAATCAAGTGGAATATGAAAATATTTTAGAGATAATGGAGTGCACTCATTAATAATCTTTGTTGTCACACCATTTGTAGTGTCACATCTAGATTGCTTGGAGTTGTAGTGATAGTAGTTAGAGGTATTTTAGTAGTCACTCATAGACTAACTTTTGATGGTCAGATTTTGTGTTTGTGGTACTAACTTCATGGTAGGGCCCACCATCACTTTGCATTGTTTGTACCATTGGGTGTGTTGTTAGTGGGACCATTAGGGTTTCAGACCTAGCTCAAGTCTAGGGATATACTTTCAAAGTGTAGCTCTAGAGAGCTCACTTCTTTGATGTTGAGCCTTCGAGTTCCTGGCTATGGTGGATATAGACCGGCGAGCATCACCTAGATTCTCTTAGCTAGGGGAGGTGTTACTTGACTATAATCAGTGCCCAATTGTTTTTAGTTCATAGAATGATAGATCAAATACTGATCTAAGTTGAGTTGATTGAGTGGTTTAAATGAATTGATCACAATAGAGAACTGAGGTTAGGGGGGAATTGAGTGCCAGAATTGTGAGTGTTGGTGGTGTCTCCAAGCTTGGTGGATCATTGGTCGCTCAATCAAAGTTCAGGTTTTCCTTGGTGTGAAGAAGCTTGTTGATGGATGCAGATTTGGCAATGAGGTAGACGGTGTGTGGAAGCACTGGCCAAATTTTGAGCAAAGAGAAGAAATTTTTGAGTAGTGGTTGTGATTTTGAGCTCAAGAGGTGAAAGCAGGACCAATTTGTTACGAGTTGAGCTCAAAAAGTGAAATTGAAGGTGGAGTTTTGAACCTATCCTTGTGAATTTGTGATTTGGAAAAACCGGTCATTTCAGTTTGGCCCGAGTAGAGAGTTAGTGGAGGATTTCATGGTCAGCCAACTTTAGGGTTTATGTCAGATTTTTTATGGAGTTTACATCAGATTTTGGCCAGATTTGGAGGATTTTTGAAGTGGCAGATTTTTGGCCAAAGTTGGAGGAGTTTTGCCAAATTTAGAGAGGGTTCAAAGTGGCAAGAAGAAAGCCCTTATTTGGCATTTAAAGCCTTCAAGGCATAGGGCTATGGGCTTTGAGAGGCTACAAAGGCCTAAAAGGGCCAGCAAGTCAGCTTGTTGGCGTGAGGCTAGCTAGTTTAGAGTAGATCTTGGTCATTGTTTGGCAAAAATTGCCCATCCTGCTAGATTATGCGCAATAGGGTTTGACCCCTTTTTTTGGTTCCTAGATTGGTGCCCTAGCCAACTGGTCCATCCTCACTTGGTATCCTAATGACTATCCCACTATTATCTATAAGCTATTACCACCAAAGCTATAAGTACACTTATAGCTTTGGCTAGGAGATGCAGTTTGATCCCATTCTTGGTGATCATAGTAGCTTAGGACATAGATATGAACTCCTATTATGTCAAATGCTAAATGGTGGTAAAGTCAATCCCATGTTGTTTTATGAGATGGAGGGTTTTTGTTTAGATTTCTTGTGATTGCTTAATTGATGTTGGTACTTGGTAGTGTTTGGTTGGTGGTGTTGGTTCTTGGTGGGTACTTGCGGTTGGGATTGTGGTTGCAATTGGCGGTTTGTGGTTACTTTGTCATGACAGAGTTCTTTGGGGATTCTAGAGGGTAAAGCCTTACAATACACAATGATTTTACTTGGAGTGGCACTTTGTATAAACCTATATCTCATGTCCAATGAGAGAGGAGATTGACTCTGAGTTGGATTTTGACATAGGAGCTGATTCAGTTGAGAGTGCACTTGGCGTGTCCACACCGTTGTTATAGGACATGGACAAGATTTATGGGGCCTCCAAAGGCCCCAAGTGTTACTCTAGTATAGTGTATATCATTGAGTTAGATACCTTCATCCAAGAGTTTGATAGTTGGTGTGATCTATGGTAGATGCGGAACTTGACTTTGTTCACACCTTTCATGGCATGGAAGGGATTATTTTAGCATTTAGAAGGTCTACCAATGGAAAACTAACCCTTAGAGGAGATTGAGTTATAAAGACAGTATTGGCCTCTTGTGACAACTTGGCAAATATCACTTTTGCGATAATCAAGTAAGTAAAGTTCATTCCTATAGAGATATGATTCAAAATTGGTCAAATACAAAGCCAAATAGTAACAAATAGTTCTTCTTGGTTGCATCTTTAATCTCTCAAGTAGAAACCACACCCAGAAGAGAGTAACAAGCACTAGATCACAGTCTTGTCACAAATCACAACACCCATGATCACAAATCTTTCAAGTCTTTCCAAACAATCTTAATTGTTATGATTCAATTCCTCCCAAAAATGGCTACTTTGCTATGAAATGACTTCACTTCAAAATTGCATTCCACCTCTCCACTAAAAGCACAACTCCCTTGATTTAAATTGCTTCACATCAACTCAACGCTGTGCTCATAAATACAAAAGACTACCAAAAATAATCTTCCTCTCAAATCTATCAAGGCATTGCTTTGATTGCACTTCACTCAAGATCAAACACACTGATTGAGATCAAGGCTACAGAATCCAACATCCAACAAGCATACAAACTTGCACTTTGAATTTCTCCCAACACTCATAAACACACACACAGAATTGATACTCAAAATTAAGCTCAAGTGACAAGTACTCAAATTAGCACTTTGCTTTATTAATTCTCAAGAATATGAAAACTAAACAACACCATGTGACAACCCGGCAAATATCACTTTTGCAGTAATCAGGTAAGTAAAGTTTGTTCCTATAGAGATAGTGGTTAGAAACATCTAAATACAAAGCAAACAGCAACAATGTAGTTCTTCTTGAGTTCTTCTTTAATCTCTTAGGTAGAAACTACACCTAGAAGAGAGTAACAAGCATTAACTCACAGTCTTGTCACAACAATTGGTCGCACTTAATCACAACTCCATCAAATCTTTCCAAACAATCTTGATTGTGATGATTCAGGCTCTCCCAAAAATGGCACTTCACTATAAAACTACTTTGCCTCAGAATTGTGTTCTACCCCTCCACTGAAGGCACAACTTCCTCGATCAAAATTACTTCATATCAATGTCACATTGCACTCACAAATGAAAAATACTACCAACACTACAATTCTTCTTATATCTATCAAGGCATTGCTTCGATTGCACTTCACTCAGGATCAAACACATAGAATGAAGATCAAGGCTATAGAATCCAACATCCACCAAACATACTGATTTGCACTTCAAATTTCTCTACACACTCACAAACACAAGCACAAAATTGATACTTGGAATCAAGCTCAAGCAACAAGCACTACTTCACAGCACTTTGCTTTATCTATTCTCATAAATAATGAGCATTGAACAACATATGACGGTGAATGCCATTCTTAGATAGTGAGCAAACGATAGTAACTAACAACTATACCGTTCTATAACAACTCTTCTAACCTGCAGATCCAAAATGGCAATACACCTCTTCATATTTGCCTCTTCAAATCTCAAATCTGTTACTAATCCAATCTGATGTCTACTTCTTCCTTGGCTTTCAATCCCAAAGTAACTTCACTCACCACTACTCTATCCTTGAGTTTCATAACTCCTAACTCCTCTACTAATTCTAACATTTCTCTTTCTTGATCTACAATTTCTGTCATAGTTAATCCTTCTAAATCTCTATCTCCCAACCCACTCTTCTCTAAAGCGTTAAATGTCAAATCTAAAGATACTTGCACTCTTATCTCTCTTACTTTGAGTCTAACTACTATTAGTTCCTTTACTAATTCTACTATGTCATCATCAAGAATTGTAATTGAAAGCATGGGTACACATCTATGCCTTCAATTTGCAACCCACTTTCCTCTAATTGCTCATGTTACTGACCCGAAGACATTTGCTATCTGATCTTGCACGTTAGGTTTATTCACTACTGCTATTTCTCTTCTAATTCTATCCTATCTTCAATCAAAAATGAAATTGAAGTGATGGGTATCCTAAATATCTTTTTTTCGTACTCTAACTTCCTCTAACGCCTCTAGCAAGATTCTCAAAGTCACTTTCATTGCACTCTGAGGTCCAACTACCTCGAGTTGAATCATATTTGTCTTGAGGCAAAGTCTTTAGACCTAAAGTCATGTACACCCGAAGTCCAAAGTCCAAAGTCTCAAGTCCAAAGTCTGAAGTCCAAAGTCACATTGACCCAAAGACACCAACCCGAAGACTCTAAACTACTCTGTACATCTACTCCCAAAACTTCAAATATTGTAACTTCTTCTAAAAAACTCCAAAATTTTTGATTTTGGTGGCAACAAAAAGCTCTAAACAAGATGCTTTCAACAAGATATAGCACGCTTGATTTGGACTTATGGTCATTGAGATATGGCCTCCGCAGTACTCTTGCCTTATAACCTTCAATCAGATGTAAAGAAACCTTCCTTCGGCGTTTGGTCCGAGTTTTTCCCTCCTTTGACACTAAGTATACTTCTTCAAGTTTGATCCAATCCAAGTCCTTCTTCCTCTAGTACAAAGTCTACTTCCTCAGGCCTGATCAAAACACAAGTTTCCCCTCATTTCTTCTCCATTTGGTTTCAATTTGGTTTTAGCAAGGCACTTCTTCTTTAAAACTCATCCAAAATGAAAAATGTGTGTATCACACTCCACACTATGAATACCTGTGACAACCCAGCAAATATCACTTTTGCGGTAATTGGGTAAGTAAAGTTTGTTCTCGTAGAGATACAATTCAGAATTGGTCAAATACAAAGTCAAAAGTCACAATGTAGTTCTTCTTGATTTCTTCTTTAATCTCTCAGGTAGAAAGTACACCCAAAAGAGAGTAACAAGCTCACAATCTTGACAATTTGTCACGAATACACACACACATAATCACAACATAGCAAATTCTGTCCAAACAACTCTTGATTGTGATGATTCAGATTCTCCCAAAGATGGCACTTCACTACGAAGAATGATTTTGCCTCAGAATTGTGTTCCACCCCTCCACTGAAGGCACAACTTCCTCGATCAAAATTGCTTCACATCAACTTCATGTTGCACTCACAAATGCAAAATACTACCAACACTACAATTCTTCTCAGATCTGTCAAGGCATTGCTTTGATTGCACTTCATTCAGGATCAAACACACAGAATGAAGATCAAGGCTGCAGAATCCAACATCCACAGACACACTGACTTGCTCTTCAGAATTCTCCCCACGCTCACAAACACCAACACGGAATTGACAATCAGAATTAAGCTCAAGTGACAAGCACTGAAAATAGCACTTTGCTTTATCTATCTTCAAAAATATGAATACTGAACAATATTGTACTACAAATGCTCCCCTTAAATACTGAAGCAAAAGGCAGTTCTTCCTACCTATGCACCGCTTCCTCACATCTTTTCCTACTTGCAGATCCCAAGTGACAACCTATCTCTTCATATCTACCTCTTCTTATCTCAAAATTGATACTTATCCCAATCCGATGTCTACCTCATCATCGGCTTCCAAACCCGATGATCTTCCTATTACTTCTCCTTCTTCGGGTATAGCTAATTCTACTAATTCCTGCACTAATTCTACTACTTCTACACTAGGAACTATAATTGCACTAAGGAGTGACTTATCTAACTCTTTATCTCCTAACCCACTCTTCTTTAATGTGTCAAATACCAAGTCCGATGACACCTAAATTCCTACTTCGGCAACATCGGGTTTCTTCTTCGCTGTCACGTTATTCCAAATTTTCTCTAACTCCAAATTGACTAAATCTAATCTAAGACTAACATTGTCTTCTACTTCTAACATCTTTCAATCTACACGCTCTCTCAATCGAATCAGCAACGTGTTCATGTCCACATCCTTGGCTTTTCTCTTCCGAGTTTCATGCACAAGCAACTTCAACTCATGTAGGCGAGCTTCTTCCAATCTCCCTTCAGCCTCCGTGCTTAAGATTGCTCTCAACTTCCCCGCAACTTCTCCCATTGATTCCGATGCATATCCTTGAGAGCGCTCTACCTTCAACTCTTCACGATACATCTTTGGCTTGTCTTTGTACTCCGCAGCAAGCATCTTCTTTTCTTCCTCATACTGTGTGCTCTACAACTCTGCACTTCTGACTAGCTCTTGTAATCGTTCCTTTTCTTCCTGCCTGGCTGCTAACTCCCTCTGCCATGCTTGATCCTTCCCCGCTGCACTCTTCTTCAAGCTGTCCAACTCCTGCTCCATTACGATGGTCATCACCTTCAAATGAACATTCTCAATGCGCACATCACTCACTTCCTCCTTCATTTTGCTCAGCCACATTGCCTGTTCTTGTAATTCTCCGGCTTGCCTCTACAGCTCTTTCTCTTTTGACTCGCAGCTCTCTTGTAACATTTTGAAAGTCTTCTTCTTCAAGACTTCCTCCCTCTGAAGTTCTTCCATTTCTTCATTTCTTTGGACTTGTTGCTCCTACAATCCCTTCACTTCACTCAACAAATGCATCACCACTTGCAACTCATTCATCTCCTTCCTACAATCTTGGGGAATTGCTTTCCAATGCTCCTTTAGTAACTCCAGCAACGGGGTGACCACTTTTGTTAGATAAGATATAAGATATCCCACCGAAGCTTTTGTCATCTTTGTCTTGAGTCTTCACCTCCTTCATCGGCTCCTTCATCTGAAGTCGCGATCTTTGTATCTTTAGAGACATTGTATTTGTACTTTCTTCTTCTTTACCTATTGAACTCGGCCCCGCTAGATACTCCTCCTTCTCCTCAAGTCTCGGCTTGTCCACCACCATAGCTATGCAGTGACTCATTGTTCCAAGTTCTATGTCCACTATCACTTGACAAGCTTCACTGACCGCCACCAATTGCTGAACTTCAAGTTCCCTCTCGCTATCACTTCCAGACTCCTCACTTTTTAAGGTGAGCTCCTCTTCTTTGGATTCCTCCTCTTGTGACTCGGTTTCTTCTTCAGACTTTGATCCCGATCATGCTTCTCTCACCATCTTCGTACTCTGCATAACCAGTCTTTGAGTCTTCCTTTGAGTGGGAGGCAACTTTGCTTCTTCAGGTTTACCACGTTTCTTTGTCTTCGGACTGGTGACTTCTTCGACCTTCCACTGTCCGGTCTTCAAGAAATGATCATCGTTGGCTTGCAAATGTATCATATACTGTCACTCTTCTTTGTCCGCTTCCCGTCTTAAGTCAGGATGAACATAAGACACCATGCGATGATGCTCCTCTATTGTCAGCAGGTTCAACCTGAAGTAAAAGTGCGCTACAAACGGTGCAAAATAATGTGGTGGAGAACCTGTTTGCCAATTGATCACCATTTGCCTCATTTGGTGGTGAAAGCACTTTGCCCAATTCACCGGAACTCTTGCAAACATTTGGTGGAAGAAAACGGCTTGCTGCATGTTCACATACATTTTTTGTTCTGGCTTGAACATGGCCATCATCGCCCCCACAATACTTCTCCTAATTGGGTCCCGAAAGGACTCCACCTTGTAGCCATTCGTAGTTCTTAGAGCAAAAAACGAGTTGCAAATTTCCGCCGTTTCTTCTACAGCATCACACTTCTAATAGAAGGTGATCCCTGTCAGCTCTCTTGCTTCTCTCCCCAATACTAACCTCCAATCTGACTCAGTCCATTGAGCCGGATTTCCTCTCTTCCCTTCCACCTTGGGACCCTCCTCACAATTACTGGCAATTATTTCTGCCATCACTCCCCGGAAACTGAAATTCCAGTTCTATGCTAAGAAGGTAATACAAAGTCTAGTGAAGACTTCAATTCTAGCTACTACATCTAACCTACAAATTGCAAAACTTTGCACCGCCAGTGCATTAGCCACCTTCTTTGCCATAATTTGCTCTCTCATTCTATGACGCTGAAAGATGATGCCCTCTCCTGAACAAGACACTCTAACTCCCTTGGGATTTCGGAAAATTTCACTCTCAATTGGCTTCTGGACACGCATTACTGTAGGACAACTACTCAAAGGAATTGGAAATTTACTTGGCATATTCAACTTGTCCCTACGCAATTACAATCTTATATTACCCCAAATTGCAATCATTCTTTAGTTGATTTCAAATTCGACCTTCTCTCTACTGCGTGTTGATCTCAATCATTGTCAAGACATGCTTCTTCTGCCTCCGCCATTTCTTGAAGTGTACTTTCTTGCCACGTACCAAGGCTGTTAAACAGTCTTCATATCTTTTGCGCCTTCCAACTCAAAGATGGTGCTCTTCGGACTTTTTCCATCATACCCTTCTCCTGAGTACCTCCATCATCGGATCTGATGTCGTCCTCTTTGGATGTCCTCCAAAGTTACTTCCATCCATTCTTCATTCACAATTTGGTTTCCAGTGCTTACTTCTTCTCTTAAACACCAATAAATAGAGAAAAACAAAAAATGTGGGTACCACAATACCACCTTTAAATAGGCAAGCCCTTCTACAGTTATCTAACTTCCTAAATTGTTTCCTAACAACTCTACCAACCTACAAATCCAAAATGACAATGCACCTCTTCATATCTGCCCCTTCTTATCTCAAAATTGTTCCTAATTTGATCCGATGTCTACTTCTACTTTGGCTTCCAAACCCAAGGAAAGTCCCTTCACCTCATGTACTTCAGGTTCTACAACTTCCAATTCTTTTACCAATTCTAACATGTCTTCACTCTGATCTGCAATCAAAGGTATGGGTAACTTACCTACATCCTTATCTCACAACCCACTCTTCTCTAAAGTCTCAAATGACAAATTCAAAGACACTTGCACTCCTACCTCTCTTACCTTGGGTTTGACATATATAGTACTCCAAAGATTATCTAATTCCAATTTAAGCAGACCCAACCTAATAGAAATGTTATTCTTTACATCTAACATCTTTCTATGTATCCAAGTTCTAAGATTGATTAACAAGGCATTCAAGTCCTTGTCCTTCACATTCTTACACCTCATCTCTTGCATAAGCAATTGTAACTCATGTAGCCTTGATTCCTCCATTCATAATTTAGCTTCAGTGGTTAACCTCACCTTCATCTCTACAATTGCTTCTTCAATAGATTCTATCAACTTTTTCTTTTGTCTTTCCTCCTCCATCATAGCTCTACTTTTTTTCAATTCCTCTTCATACTCCGTTGTGCAATCCTCCAACTACTTCACCTGGTCAATCTTTGCCTCTAATGTCTTCACAAGATCTCTCACTTCCTCTTGATGGCGCTTGGTTAATTCCCATTGCCAAGCTATTGTCTTCTCTTCTACTTTTGGTCAAAATGCATTGAGCTCCTCTTCCTTAGCCTCAACCAATTCTCTTCTATTTTTTGCTCTAACTTTACCTTGGCTTGTAACTTTTCTACCCAAAGTATCTCTTCTATGACTTTCTTCACTTTTATTGCTAACTCTCTTCCTTGCTTTTCAAACTTCTCTTGCAGATTTTCATTTATCTTCTTGTGCAATGTTGCATCTACCCATAGCACTTCTATTTCTTCCTCTCCTCTCGTCATACTCTCTTTCAACTTCAGGTTCTCAGATTCTAATCTGTCCAACACCTACAATACATTTGTTACCTTGGCTTACTTTGCATCTCCTTCTTCTTCTTCTCCATCTATAGCAATAGCGGACATGCAACATCTCAAAGATACTCTACTCCTTCACACCCTTCTTCCTCTTCTACCTTTTCTTTAGGGATTTTTTCAATCTTGCTCTTCCCTTTTGAATCTGATGCTTTGCTACAAAGTCAAGATCTTTGTACTTTCAACAATACATCATCCTCCAAACTTTCTCCTTTTTGCATGTCTTCCTTAGCTCAGCCACCAATCCTTCTTCTCCTTTTATCACCAACTCTGCCACAGTCCTCTCCTTTCTTCCTGCTGCTCAATTTCTTCTTGCAAGGAAGTCACCTTCTCTTGATCTCTTTCCACCTTGGCTTCACCCTCACTCTGCTTGCTGGATTCTTCACTTTGCAAGGTTAACTCCACTTCTCCTTCCTCTTACCTCTTCAACGTAGACTCCGCTTCTCCTTCCGGTTTGACCTCCTCTTCTGGTGTAGTATTCTGGATTTGCTTTCCTTCCCTCTACATAATCCTCCTTAACTTGCAAGGTTGTAATGGCGAGCTCTCAACCTCAAGTCAACTTCTCTTCTTCTTTCTTGGTAGAGGTATAAACATCTTTCTATTCTATCCAGTTCTTGCATAATGGTCTTCATTGCTTCTCAACTGCCAAATATATTGTCGCTCCTCATCATCAACTTCTTGACGTAGATCAGAATGAAGGTGAGACATGACCTTCTTCTTCTCATCACTACTCAAAAAGTTCAACCCAAGGTAAAAATGCATTACAAAAGGAACAAAGTAATGGAGTGGTATCAAACTCCTCCAATGCAACACCATCTGCCACATCCTCTAATAAAAACACTTTGCCAAATTGATTGGCTCTCTTGCAAATATTTTATGGAAGAACACCACCTACTGCTTTGTAACAAAAGTGTGTGCTTGGATTTAAACAATGCCATCATTGTGCTTACAATAATTCTTTGCATTGGGTCCCAATAGGTTTCCACCTTGTACCTATTCTTTGTACACTTCAAGGTGAATGAGTTTTTGACTTCTTTGGTTTCTTCTGCAACTTCTCCTTTCTCCAAGAACGTAGCGCCATGCTCTTCTCCACTCTCTCTTCCAAACACCAATCTCCAATTTGACTCCGTCCATCAAGCCGGATTGCCTCTTTTCCCAACCGTTGTTGGCCCATCTACACACTTATTGGTTGTGATCTCTACCAAGAAATTGGGAAAGCTCAAGTTTCAATTCCATGCAAGGAAAGTAATACAAATTTTATTGAGAACTTTGATGCAGGCCATAATGTCTAACCTCCTAATCATTGGGTTCCTCACTGCTAGTGTAGGGCACTTCTTGATTCCTTTCATTCTACTTTCCTTTGTGTTATGCTTCTAAAAGACAATTCTCCCATCTCTTAGGCATGCAATTCTAAATCCCTCTGGATTCACAAAAACTTCACTCACTACCACTCCTCTCCCTTGGTCTCCCTCAGGATGACTTTGCAAAGGCAAAGGAAATTCACTTGTCATCCATCTCCTTCTTGATTCAAAACCTGAATTTATAGCCCAATATTTCTCAATTATTCTTTGAATGCTTGTCTGCTAAAAAATCACACCTTTTGCATGTACTTCTCTTATCACTGTCAATTTCTCCCACTTGTGCCTTAGCCATTTTGTGTGCGGTACAATCTTGAATTTCCAATCCCAAAGGAAATTTATTACACTATCTTTGCATTGGGTTGATCACCTCAAGGTGAAGTATCCTTACTTTGGATTGAAATCTGACAGATCCAATCCAAGTATTGACCATTCTTGACCTAAGGTAACTTTCTTTGGGTTGATACAAAAACTTGAATCTTCTTCTTTCTTCCATCCTTTGCACTCAATTCCCCTTCAACCATACAATTCTTCTTTGAAAACCCCCTTAAACCAACTCAAAACAAAAAATTTGGGTACCACATACCCCCTCCCTCAAATGTGAGCATCCTTGGAAACACAAACCACGGGTGCTTTAAGTAAATCCGGGTCCATGGTCCAATATTCCAAACTCTCCACCCTTTCACTTGAGTGGCAAATGGTTGCCCTTCCAAATAAGCAAGTTGAATGGATCAATTATCATAAATGTGGGTCACATGATATGGTCCCATCCATTGCAAGTGCAACTTGCTTGGAAAAAATATTTGACAATTGTCATACAACAATACCAAATCTCCTTCCCAAGTAGACATAGGCTTAATGTGCTTATCATGCTTGACTTAATCTTTTATGTCATGCAGAATGCCCATCATGTGGTAGGTAACTTCATATCCCAATCATAGGCATAATTGACAGTCACCTTATTAAGAATTGTATAGAGCAATCCGTTTGCATTCTTTGTTAGTCCATTGGCTTTTGGGTTATACAAAGTTGTCTTCTAGTGTCTAATCTGGAAGTACTTAGTTAATGCCTCCATCATGGAGCTTAAAAAGTGAGTTCCTTAATCACTAACCAGCTCTAGAGGACATCCATATTGAGAGATGATATTCCAAAAGATAAATTCTGCACTTGTTTCCGCATCATCTCTCCAAAAGCCTTGGCTTTGACCATTTTGGTAGCATAGTAAGTGCAAATCAAAATGTACCTTTTCCTTGTGAATCAGGTCACCGGTTGTATTGGTCCCAAAAAATCAATTCCCCATTTCTTGAATGGGGCCAATGGCAAAATTGGTCTCAAAGGCCATTGTGAAGTAGCCATTGGTTTCCATATTCTTTGATAGGCATCACAACTTTGAATGTAAACATGGGTATCCTTATACATCATAGGCCACCAATACCCTACCAAAAGAATTTTCTTAACTGTATTTTTTAGGGCATAGTGTCCTCTTGATGCCTTAGAGTGCAAGGATTTGATTACTCTCTTGACTTTGCATGCCTCCAAGCATCTCCAAAGTTCTTCATCTTCACCCATTTTAAACAATATTTTATTTTTTGATTGGTGCGGTCCCATCTTCTTAAGAATAATTGCTCTCTACTTTGGATCCAGTCCCTTAGGACACTACAGAGTATGCAAATAATGATATTTTTCTACATACCTTGCACTTTGCATTGCTATCAAATGATACAATTCCTTGTCAAGGAATTGGTCGTCAACCTCCCACTCTTGGCCTTGAGTTTCTAAACGGATAAGAAGTCCGCATTCAAGTACAAAGTTCCCTTCCTTACTTGTACAATGTATGTGAATTCTTGTAGCAACAAGATTTATTTTGCAATTTCCCCCGACAAGTCTACCTTCTTGACCAGATGTTGTAAAGCATAATGGTCCACATAGAAAACAAATCTGTAGCCCAACAAATAATGGCAAAACTTCTTGCAAACATACACCATTCCAAGGAATTCTCTTTCAATCATAGAGTAATTTCTTTCTGAAAGTTGTTGACTGAAAGTTGTAGATTGGCGTAGTAGATCAAGTAATATTTCTCCTTCTTGTCCTTCTAACTTAAGACTTCTCCAATGGACTTGGATGAAATATCCACATACACATGAAAAGAGACATCCCAATTTGGGTTCCTCATAATTGGTGCTTCAACCAGTTTCTTTTAAAATACTTGAAAAGCTTTTTCTTGTTCTGCTTCCCACAAGTGGTCTTTGCACTTCTTCAAAAGCTTTGTTCATGGTGCATCAAGTACTGCATAGTTTGATACAAAGTCTCTGTAGTATCCGACATGTCCCAAGAAAGCTCTCAACTCCCAAATTTTTTTAGGAGATTCTAGGGCTGAGATGACTTTCACCTTCTCAACATCCACTTCAATACCTCGGCTTGAAACCCTATACCCTAGAAGAATTCCTTTTGTCATTGCAAAGAAACATTTCTCCAAGTATAATGATAAGCTGGCAAAACGACACCTTTCAAAAGTTTGGCCCAGATAATCCAGATGTACTTCTCTTTGGCCAAACATGCAAAAATCATCATGAAGACCTCCACAAATTTGCACAAAAAATCTTTGAATATTGCATTCATCATCTGCTGGAAAGTAGCAAGAGCATTACACAATCCAAAGGGCATTTGATTGTTAATATAAGTGCCCCAATTGGTGGTGAATGTGGTCTTATCCTTGTCTTCCTCTCTAGTGGATACTTGATTGTAAATTGAAAATCCATCAAAGAAACTATAGCACGGATGACCAACTACTTGGTCCAAGATTGTATTAGTAAAAGGAAAGGGATAATAATCCTTCCTCGTGATTGCATTTAATTTGAAAAAATCTTGGCACACTCAAATTTTCCCTGGTCTTCTTCTTTGGAACAATGATTGGGAGAAACCCACTCATTGCTTAAAATAGGGAAATTTATAATGGCTTCTAAGTATTTGTCAATTTTATCTTTCACTAAAAGTGAATACTTTGGGTTCAAGTGATACTATCTTTGCCAAACCAAAACTGCACCTTCAACCAAATCAATCCGATGATCTCCAAATTTGCATGGAATATCCAGCATTTGATCAATAGACCAGACAAATACATACGGGTACTATATGAACAGGGCAGTGTATCTTGCCAACTCCTCCTAAGTGACTGTCTTTGAAATCTTCAAAATTTTCCTTCAGTCAAGATGACATCTTGACGGTCATTGAGGTTAATGACCCCTTCAACATGACTAACTCAGCTTAACTTGAGTCAAATTGTGGTCAAACTCTCTTCCTCCAAGTTGTTTCACCCAAGGCAATGTTGTATGGATCTTTGTCTTCTACATCCACCTCATAGCATTTCAAGTAATTGACTTGGACTTTGTCTTTGGAGTCATCTGAAGACAAAGACAATGAATCTTTGGATTCATCTTCATCTTTTGACAAAGTTGTCTTCCTAAGGTGGGGAAGTTTCATCCAACTCACCATCACCAGCTTTTGTTCATCGGACAAAATTTCCTTGAATTGCAACTTCTGCTAGTGCCAATCTACCACAACTTGGGCATATTGGGTCTTCCAATCAACAATGGGTAGCCAGTTTTGGTCTTTGGCCTTAACACAATGTAATTGAATTTGAAGGGCATCCCTCCAATGATCATTTTTATGTTTGACAACATGCCCAATGGCCGTCTCCTAGTTTGATCTACAAACTTCAAAATTTGGGGTGTTGGCTCAAATGTGTGGTACCCCAACTGATTTGCAGTATCTTTAGTCATGACATTAACATTGAACCCAAATCAATGGGTATCAATATTATCATGCACCCTGCAATCTCAACATCAACTTTGGGAGATCCTAGATCCTCCTGCTCAATACAATAAATGGTTGGCAGGTCCTTTTTGGACATCGCACTTGCTTTCTTGAGGGCAAAACTTAGCCATTTCTTGTATAGCTTGTTGTCTTCCCATAGTTGCTTGAATGTGACATTTGCATGCATGGATGCCAAACCTGCCACAATATTATATTGCAATACTCCTCCCAACTTTACTTTCTTTGCCTTTGTCAAAGACTCACCTTGTTTGAGTTGGACTTTGGGTGGCTCCAAGATTGTGACCGGAGTACTGGTGATCTCGACCCGAGGTTCTTTGGGTTTGCCCACCTTGGCTTGTATCAAGTACTCTACTTTGGATCTGATGTTTGCCAAAACAATTGGAGGCTTTGTCTTCTTATCCTCCTCCAAACTCATCTCCCGAGTCCTTGGTATTGCTTCTTGGATTTCTTTCTACAAAGCTTTAGCTTTGGCTTTTGCAAGAATTTTCTCCTCCTTTGCAAAAAGAATTGCTTTTGTGCACAACTTCTTTTCCTTTCATGAAGACAAGGAAGTAGTACTCAGTTCCTTGGGGTCATGCTTCTTCTTGCCCATACATGTCGTAACTTTCAAAAATTTGAGGTCTGGCCATTCTCCTTCCGGAGCCAGACTTCCTTCTTGAGGTCTCTTCTCCTCAAGTGTTATACAATTTACATTGGTGTTCTCTTTTGCCTGAAGTGTTGCACGCTCAGTTGGGGTCTTTATATATTTTATGGGTGGCTTTAGGTTTGGTAGATGAGGACATTGGTTTCCTGTATGAACCAATCCTTTACAATTCCCATATAGGGAGACATATCCAATATGTTGTCTTGGATCCAGACAGTTTGGAGACCAATGTCCCATCGAGCCACAATTGTAACATGCCCCTAGTGCAACGTTTTGGGGGCAGTTTTGGCTGCCCATTGGTGGTTTTTGTAGAGGAGCATTTGGGTTATACTCCCTTGGTCCATACATTGGACCTTGGTACAATATGCTTGCCTGAGGCTGTACCTCTTGAGTGTGGTACATCGCCTTTTCTTCCTCCTCTTGGTTCCATCCTAGAACCCAATCAATCTACTACACTTGAAATGCATTATGAGTGTTGCATTCCATGTCTACATGGCCTAACTTGCCACACGCATTGCACCATATGTTGGATCTGGCAAATGAAGGAGGCTTTCTTTGGTCCTTTGCCCCAATCATCTGGATCTTAAAATCTGAAAACTCTTTTATGAGAGTATCCAGCTTATTATCAGCCTTATTTACACTCTTTGTTGGGGGTGTCAATGGCTTCTTTCCTCCATGTCTTTGAATTCTTCTTGGCTTTGAATCTTCTTTGGATTCCAAAGAAGAACTTGAAGATGGAGAGAATTCCTCCAAAGAAGAAGATGTACTTCAAGAAGCTCTTCTTCTAGGCTTCTTGTTTCTTCTTCCAATTTTTTTGGTTACCAAAAGAGTGAGAGTGAGTTGCCTCATATCAAGCAACATGTTTGAGTACTTTGTCCAAGGAAGTTACATTCCTCTCCATGGCAAAGATACAAATCTTTGGTGACAATCCTCCAAGAAACCAGGTAATGGCTTGGGCATCAAAGTAACCCACCACACCTGATTTCTTTGGAACACGGTTCAAAAGGGCCATGAACCACTCAGAGTAGTCTCTCAACTTCTCCTTCTTCCCCTTGTCCAAATCACAAAGACACTTGTATTGCAACCAACTTCTTGGAATTTTTCTAAGAAATTGTTTCTCAAGTCTGCTCAGTCCACTGGTACAAACCCCTTCTGGGTTACATGAGTATACCAACTCTTAGCTTTCTTTTGGAGCAAACTCAAAAAGATTTGCAAGAGATCCATAGAGTCATGTTTCTTGTTGGTGAAGGAAATGACTTCTAATTCTTTGATGAATTCATCAAGGTCTTTGTCTTGTTCTATCCCCTTATACTTCTGGTAGGCATGTTAGGTGACAAGTAACAAAGTCATTCTTTGACTTTGAGGAATTGGCTGTGGTAAGGTTGAACTTGATGGACCCAAGGAACTTGCTGATATTGATGTTGTGTTGATAGCCTAGGCGTTCCAATTAGTCAAGTTCAAAGTGGAGTCTTTGTGGACAAATTCTTCTAATGGTGTCAACTTTGACTAGAAATAGAGGAAGAGGTTCAACACTTTCAGAGGCTCTTGAAAATTCCTCTGAGCCAACCAAGGAATCATTTGTAAGAAATGTTGGCAATCTTCTTCTATTAAAAATTTGTGCTCTCTTTTCATGAATAAATCCTTTTATAAACTTGATCTCCTTGATAGCTTTAGGAGGAGTCAGTGTACTGGGTCATAATGAGTATGTTTGCCCGCTTACGTCTTTCTTCTTCTTAGAAGTTTGAGATGAGAAGTATCCTTGCCACTCAACTTTGCATTTCTTTTGTTTGAGTTCTCACAAAGCTTCTTGAACTTTGTTGAGAAGTTGAAAATCCAATGCCTCCCATTCAGTTTTGTCAAAAGTGGTTTGGACCTTTTGGCATTCTTCTTCTTCATAGTGCAAAGTTTGTCTTTGAACTCTCTCTTCCCATTGTTCTCTCAATGCAAGCAATCATATTGGTTCAAAACCCAATTTAAAATTTGGCTTTATATTCTTCCACTTTTGATATTTTTATCCCCAACAACAGTGCCAAAAATCATGTGACAAGCCAGCAAATATCACTTTTACGGTAATCAGATGAGTAAAGTTTGTTCTTGCAAAGATACGATTCAAAATTAGTTGAATACAAAGTCAAATAGTAACAAATAGTTCTTCTTGGTTGTGTCTTTAATCTCTCAAGTAGAAACCACACCCAAAAGAGAGTAACAAGCACTAGATCGCAGTCTTGTCACAAATCACAACACCTATAATCATAAATCTTTCAAATCTTTCCAAACAATCTTGATTGTGATGATTCAGTCCCTCCCAAAAATGGCTACTTTGCTGTTAAATGACTTTGCCTTAGAATTGCATTCCACCACTCCACTAAAGGCACAACTTCCTCAATCAAAATTACTTCACATCAACTCAACATTGCACTCACAAATGCAAAATACTACAAACACTACAATTCTTCTCAGATCTGTCAAGGCATTGCTTTGATTGCACTTCACTCAAGATCAAACACACCAAATGAAGATCGAGGCTACAAAATCCAACATCCAACAAGCACATTGACTTGCAATTCAAATTTCTCCCAACACTCACAAACACATACATAGAATTGATACTTGGAATTAAGCTCAAGCAATGAGCATTGAAATCAACACTTTGCTTTATCTATTCTCAAGAATATGAAAACTAAACAACAACACACTACAAATGCCACCTTTAAATAGGCAAAGCTCTTCAGCAGTTATCTAACTTCCTAAACCATTTCCTAACAACTCTACCAACCTATAGATCCAAAATGACAACGCACCTCTCCATATCTACCTCTTCTTATTTCAAATTTGTTCCTAACTTGATCCAATGTCTACTTCTACTTCTAATGTCTCCACAAGACCTCTCAACCTCCGTTCCTATTGATGGCGCTTGGTTAGTTCCCGTTGCCATGCTGTTGTCTTTTCTTCTACTTTTTGTCAAAATGTATCGAGCTCCTCCTCCTTAGCCTCAACCAATTCCCTTATATTGTCTTGCTCTAACTTTACCTCAACTTGTAACTTTTCTATCCAAAGTCTGGAGAGAGCCTACGCAAGGCATACACTTGCATGAGATGGTTGATCAGTTTCACTCAGGGAGTTACTGGGGCCCATGCAGTCCAATTTTGGTATGAGATACTAGAAATGGAGTTGCAACATAGAGTTTGTGATGCTACATTGTTATAGGCTACTTTGCCCACTTTGGCAATAGTCTTTGGTTTGGCTGAGAGTATTGAGCTCAACATGGTGGAGGAGAGAGTGGTGACATTTGGATTTGGTAGGGAGACCTCATCCACAATTGTAACTTCTTCTAGAGTGCAATAAAGTGCACCATGCCTGCTTGATTTTTGAGGATAGGGTGGATAGTCCAGATCCTATGGAGCAAGTAGAGGGCCTAGTGGAGCTAGACCCTTATCTTCATTTTTGGGTCAATAGTAGCCAATGAGTGGTAGTGTTGCTTGTTGGACTTGTGGTGGACTTCACCCTAGGAGAGAGTGTACTCAAGGCAGCAAACCTAATACCTTTTGGTGTATCATAGCCAACGCATAAACAATGTGAATATTTCCACAAATATGGTCACTCTAGTAACCAATGCTTTGACCTACACTCGGAGTTACGGAGTGGTAGAGCTACTATGGCAGGTAGTAGAGGAGCTCCAATTCATGGAGAACAAGGTGGTAGAGGTGGTGGTAGAGGATCTACAACTAGTAGAGGTGCAATACGTGCTGTTACTTTTGATACAACTATGGCTACTTGGAATGAGCAATTGGAGTAGAGATTGGCTAGTACGGCCATTGCTCAAAGGAGATCAAATTTGAGTGCTAAGGCTTCCACCTGATATGTTGGTGATAGAGATGCTTTGGACTTCATGTGCAGAGCAACACAGGTGGATGCATCTGCAATAGTGACTAGGAGTGCAGCACGTGGTCCAAAGCTTAAAGAAGCATCAATGGAGTTGGACCCACAAAAAGGAGAGGTTGGGAGACAAGTCAGACCTCCTCAGCCTTTCATGCTCTCTTAGTCCCTATAGACCTCATCCATGGCTCCTAGACATCCTAGTGCAGGTATGTGGTGCCCACATTTTTTGTTTTTTTCAAAATAAAGGAGTGTATAGAGCAATCGGATTGTGCCTGTATGGCCGAAGAAGGCAAAGAAAAGAGTCTTCGGGATGAAACCCGAAGTAAAGTGACTTTGGGTCATAAGGCAAAGTACTCGGAAATGCCCTGTTAGCATACAACCCAAAGTAAGGAGTCTTTGTATTGGGGGGAGCTCAACCCGAGGCGAAGTCTATCTAACAACCTTTCGTCGGGGTGAGAAATTCAAGAAGGGACCATTCAAAAACCGGCGGCCCATACGCGCAAAGTATGATTGAAAATGATAGGTGCATGCAGGAGGTGTGATTTCTCGGTAGAAACTTGAAGTGAAGAAAGACAAAGAAAGCGCAACTCTATAAAAATCAAACTCGCAATGATGCAATGTCGAGTAATTTTCCTTTGCCGTTGAGAAGTTGTCCTATAGGTGATCATGGGAAGGGAAATAGAGTTGGAAACGCGCTAGTGTGTAAGGGAGAAGTCGCAAGAGTGAAACCGAGAGACAATGAGAAAGTAGAAGAGATGGGAGGAGGAAAGAAGAACTCTGAATTCGCAATGAGAAATCATGCAATTTGGAGGTTAGATGTGATCGTGAGGATCAAAGTCTTGAGCCGACTTTAGATCACCTTCTTGGCGTAGAACTGGAACGTGAGTTTTCCAGGTCTCATGACAGAGATCATCAAGAGCACCTGTCTTGATGGACCCAAGGAAGAAGGGAAGAGAGGAAATCCAGCTCGTGAGATAGAGCCGGATTGGAAGTTAGTACTCGGGAAGGAAGCAGGCATGGAGTAGGGTGCCACGTTCTTGGGGAAGGGAGAGATAGTTGAGGAAACCCAAGAAGTGAGGGATGCATTCTCGTCAAAGCGGAAGAAGAATGGGTACAAAGTGGAGAGTTACAAAGACCCTATCAAGAGAGGAAATATGAGTGCTCTGATGGCAATCCTAAAGCCGGAGAGAACAACCTATGTGATGAAACACCAAGTGGTGTTCTTTCACAAGTTGTTTGCAGGAGAACCAATTAATTGGGCAAGGTGTTTCCATGGGAGAACGCAACAAATGGTGTGGAATCTGCAGGATAAATCGCCTCCACACTACATCATGTCATTTGTAGCTCATTTCTACCTTGGGTTGAATTTGCTGAACTCGGCGGAGCACAGTAGGATGGTGTTGCATTTCCATCCTGATTTTAGAAGGGAAGTCGACATAGAGGAGCAATAGTACATCCTACAAATTAGAAGCACCGATGAGTACTACAAGAAGATGGGGAAGAATGTGGAGATAGAAGTGAGTACTCCAAAATCGAAGAAGCAAAGTTGGCAGGGCAAAGCCAAAGACAAGACCAAACCTTGGAAGACAAGAAGAGGAAACCCGAGGCAAGGCATGGTGGTGATCGAGTCGGAAGTTGAAGACTTGGAAGGTGACGCCAAGCGCAAGACCAAAGACTCAAAACACGAGGAGGAGCCCGAGCTAATGCTATAGAATGGAGATATGAGTAACGACAGCGATGAAGGAGGAGAAATGACATCAAGGCCAATTGCTTCAGAGGAGGAAGAAGTGCAGGCAGAGACCGAGGCTGAAGACAACACAAAGTTGGAAGATGAGGTACCCAAGGCTGAAGAGAAGAAGATTGCAGTTCAGAGGGAAGTCCGCTTGAGACGTAAGGTGAAGTATGATGCAGGTCTGAGTAATGTGAAAGAAGAAGCGAATGAAAGCTTGGGAAGCGAGGCGTCCATTCCAATATGAAGACTGCAGAGAAGAAGGCAAGTATCGGATGAACACAAAGTACAAAGAGAAGTTGCTATGCAAGAGGAAGTAGTAGCAAGCAATGGGGTCAAGTATTTGCGGGAGGTCGTGTGTCCATTGCTGGTGAAGTTAGAGCACAAGAAGAAGGAGATGCAGTCGACTTGTCTAGAGGTGAAGACTGTCTTGCAGGTGTTATCAAGATTAGAAGAAGAGAACTCGGAGTTGAAGAAATTCATAACCTGAGGAGAGGAGGAAAGTGAAGTACTGCGAGCGGAGGGAATAGTGAAGACTCAGGTAATTGAAGACCTGAAGAGAGAAGTGAGATATCGAGAAGAGCTGGTTAAGAAGAGCGACATAACAAGGGAAAGGCAAGTAGCAGAGTACGAGATTTTGAAGTAGCAGTTTGCTGATTCAAGAGTAGAACTTATCCATGCTATGGCGAGAGTAGCAATGAAGGATCAAGAGCTTGATAGGGTGATGGAGAGTGTCAAGGAGAAGAAGCAACTCTGGCAAAGAGAGTTAGCAGGACAATATAGGGAAGAAGAGAGATTACGAAAGTTACTTCGTAATCAGGAGGAGAAGGTTGTATAGAAGGAGAAGGAGAAGGAAACGGTGAAAGCTGAGTTCAAAGTGGAGTTGGCCATGTACAGGGAGGACTAGCTTGCAGATCGAGAGTGAGAGAGGAAGATGCGATTGGAGCCATTGAAGGAGATAGTCCTCAGAATGAATGCGTATAGAGGCCAGTGTTTGAATTGAAGAAACGCGGCTACACGAGTTGAAGTTGTTGATGTAGGAGACAAGGCAAAGACAAGCAAAAGATACCAATTTGAACACACTGCTGATAAGTCTCCGGACTCGTGTAGATAGGAAAATCTTAGAGGTAGAAGACAATATTTTGATTAGATTAGACTTAGTGAAATTGGAGATAGAAAAACTTTGGAAAGATGTTAGAGCCAAACCCGAAGTAGATAACATAGGAGTGCAAATGTCTTTGGAGTTACCAGTGGAGACATTAGAGAAGAGTGGGTCAAGAGATGAAGGTTTAGAAGGGCTACCCACTACTGGAATTTCAGATCAGGAAAGAGAATTGTTGGATCTGGTAGAAGAAGTAGAAGATATGAAACCCGAGGATAGAGTAGTAGGAAGTAAATTTACTTTGGGTTTGGGTTTGAAAGCCAATGACAAAGTAGACATCGGATCGGATTAGTAACAGTTTTTGAGATATGAAGAGGCAGATATGAAGAGGTGCATTGTCATTTTGGATCTGCAAGTTAGAAAAGTTGTTGTAGAACGATATAGTTGTTAGAACTGTAGATTGCTTCACTATTTAAGAGTGGCATTTGTAGAGAAATGTTGTTCAATGCTCATTATTTTTGAGAATAGATAAAGCAAAGTGCTATGAAGCAGTGCTCGTCGCTTGAGCTTGATTCCGAGTATCAACTTCATGTCTATGTTTGTGAGTGTTTGGAGAAATTTGAAGTGCAAGTCAGTGTGCTTGTTGGATTCCGTAGCCTTGATCTTCATTCTGTATGTTTGATCTTGAGTGAAGTGCAATCAAAGCAATGCCTTGACAGATCTGAGAGGAATTGTAGTGTTGGTAGTATTCTGCATTTGTGAGTGCAATGCGAGGTTGATATGAAGCAATTTCAATTGAGGAAGTTGTGCCTTCAGTGGAGGGGTGGAACACAATTCTGAGGCGAAGTCGTTTTGCAATGAAGTGCCGTTTTTGAGAGAGCCTGAATCATCACAATCAAGATTGTTTGGAAAGATTTGATGGAGTTGTGATTATGGAGTGTGAATTTGTGACAAGAATGCAAATCAGTGCTTGTTACTCTCTTTTGGGTGTGGTTTCTACCTGAGAGATTAAAGATGCAACCAAGAAGAGCTACATTGTTACTGTTTGACTTTGTATTTGGAAATTTTTGACTTGTATCTCTACGGGAACAAACTTTACTTACCCGATTACTGCAAAAGTGATATTTGTCTGGTTGTCATAGTATGGTAAGTGGTGATTGGGTGCATGATGGACTACCTACTAGTCAACCACCTGCTACTACACAGACTGAGTCTAGCACAATGTTGGGAGAGCTCCGCTGATTATGCACTATCCTTTATTTTCAGCTAGTGACATGTCTACATTGGGAGTTGACTCAGCCCCAATGTTCATATTGGTTGCCATGCTTTGTGAGAGTAGGGATGATGTTGTTCCTACTATTAGAGCAAAGGTGGTTGATAGTGGAGTTGACTTGGTTGAGGAGCATGGGATCCACTCAGCAACCAATGGTTTATGGCAGGCAGTAGCGGCTAGACTAGAGGAGTTACCAACAAGACCGGCCTTTGAGCAAGCACGGTTACACCTAGGGTTGTCCTGTTGGATAACCAAAAGGGGATTTTTTGTTTGGTGGGACCTTCAAGGAAGGTCTATACACCACAGAGAGTCTTACTTGACTCTAGTGCGCAGCCCCTTATGTTGGGAAAGGCTGTAATTGTTGGTTTGGAGTTACGAAAGACCAATGTAGAGAGGTATCTATTCCAGATCCAGACATCTCTAAGTAGTGGTTCTACACAATACATCACCTATGGAGAGCTGGTTGTTCACATTCAGCCCAATCATCCAACTAATAGCTCTGTGTGAGAGCTTAGGCCATTGCGACCATAGTTGAGTTATATGATGTGTTAGTTGGTCGAGTAATGCTATACCCCATGGGTTTCAATATTGACTATTGGGAGGAGACAGCCTCCTATAGACCAAGTTGGCAGTCAGGTGAGGGATGAGTATGTTGCCTACCAATATGCTTCAATAGTGGTAGTCTTGGCTCACTACAATCTGAGACTACGGTAGCATTAGTTTTCACTTTTAGTGATGTAGTTACTTGGCCTGGTGATTTATTGGAGGGGAACACCCATGCAAAGGATACTCTAGTACCATAGGAGATCACTCAGATTTGGAGTACAAGTGGGATTGTTCCATCCACCTTGGATGTTCCATTGTGGAGTTTAGAGGAGGCATTGCAGCAGCATGTAGATTGGTTGATGTAGTAGGCTTGGAGTGGAGCCTTTGTTCCACTAGGAAATGAGTGTGAGGATGAGCCTCCAGAGTTGATTACCTTGACACCTCTAGATACCACACTCATTGTTTGGCAATATCCAATAGAGGGAGTATATCTATTGGAGTTGTTTGGTGAGATTAGCACCAGACTAGTTGTTGTACTACAAGCGGATATACAAGTACAGAGGTACTTGTATGTGGAGAGAGATGAGACTACTAGGCAAGTCTCTCTACATCATGTGGCACACTTGGCTTATCGGTATCTTGAGTTATTACCAATGTCAGCAATTAGGGGTTACCAAAAGACCTTACTAGTAGACATTTCCTTGCTTGGAACACAAGACTTGGAGAGATATGGTCCCATTCATTTGGTGATTGTTGGATGGCCATGTCAAGGAGTTACACATGCTGGCCAAGGAATGGATCTTTAGGATCCCCATTCTAGTGTGTTCTGGGAGATGTTATGTATACTTTGACATCTCTAGGTCCATCAATCCATTTCTCCAACTTACCTTTTAGAGAACATTCCTTTGATGGGTGATTCATGCACTAGGGTGGTGGCAAGTACACATCAAGTCCATTCTTGGATGGGACCTACTATTTTGTTAGATGTAGCTAGAGTGGGATCATGGGCTTATCATCTTTGTCTTTGGTGGATGAACCTCTTACCTAGAGAGGTTCTACAGTGTGCTTATGATGGGATTCAATGACTAGAACACGTTGTTGATGACATCTTGGATGTTAGGCATTAGTCTTAGATGGTGGTAGTGGCTGATAGGGCACCTATGGCAGTGGTGAACCTAGTTGGACAGCTTAGAGCCACTTTTCTCACACTTATGAGTTTCCCAAGCTCCCATGCTTTTTGAGATGGAGGTCTTGGACTTGTTTGGGACTCATAGTTATAGCAATTGGTGGAGCTCAATGCCAATGAGAGAGAGAGAGGGGGTGATGAGTTTTTGCATAGTATTACCACTATTCCAATAGTGTTAGAGGCATCTAGGCGTAAGATGTTAAGTCAAGTTATGGACCTGAACTGTTTGACCTAGATTGTGAGCCTTGGCTTGGCAGAGTAGTGTAGGATGTGCTTGATAGGCATCACCACTTGGACACTTGTGAGCCTTGTATGACAACCTGGCAAATATCACTTTTGCGGTAATCGGGTAAGTAAAGTTCGTTCCCGCAGAGATACGAGTCAGAAATGTCCAAATACGAAGCAAATAGTAACAATGTAGTTCTTCTTGGTTGGGTCTTTAATCTCTCAGGTAGAAACCACACCCAGAAGAGAGTAACAAGCATTGACTTGCAGTCTTGTCACAAATTAACACTCCATAATCACAAATCCATCAATTCTTTCCAAACAATCTTGATTGTGATGATTCAGGCTCTCCCGAAAATGGCACTTCACTGCAAAATGACTTCACCTCAGAATTGTGTTCCACCCTTCCACTAAAGGCACAACTTCCTCGATTGAAATTGCTTCACATCAACTTCGCACTACACTCACAAATGCAGAATACTACCAACACTACAATTCCTCTCAGATCTATCAAGGCATTGCTTCGATTGCACTTCACTCAGGATCAAACACACAGAATGAAGATCAAGGTTGTGGAATCCAACATCCAACAAGCACACTGACTTGCACTTCAAATTTCTCCACGCACCTACAAACACAATTGCAAAGGTAATTCTCGGAATCAAGCTCAAGCGACGAGCACCGCTTTAGAGCACTTCACTTTATCTATTCTCAGAAATAATGAGCACTGAATAACATTTCTCTGCAAATGCCACTCTTAAATAGTGAAACAAATTGACAGTTATCTTCCTAATGTACCTCTTCCTAACAACTCTACAAACCTACAGATCTCATATGACAATGCAACCTTTTATATTTGTCTCTTCAAATCTCAAAACTATTACTACTCCAATCCGATGTCTACTTCTTCCTCGGCTTTCAAACCCAAACCCGAAGTAATCTTACTTCCTACTATTTTTTCCTCGGGTTTCACAACTCCTAATTCTTCCACTAATTCTAACATTTCTCCTTTCTGATATAAAATTCCTATCATAGTTCAGCCTTCTAAATCTCTATCTCCCGACCCACTCTTCTCTAAAGTGTCAAATGTCAAATCTGAAGACACCTGCACTTCTATCTCTCTTACCTCGGGTCTAACTACTATCAATTCTTTTACTAATTCTACTATGTCATCATCAAGAATTGTAATTGAAAGTATGAATACACTATCTACACCTTCAATTTGTAACCCACTTTCCCCTAATCACTCATGTTACTAACCCGAAGACACTTACTGTCTGATCCTGCACTTTGGGTTTATTCGCTACTGTTACTTCTCCTTCAATTCATGTTCCATCTTCAATCTAAACTGAAATTGAAGGCATGGGTATTCTAACTATCTTCTTTCCCTACTCTAATTTCCTCTGATCCCTCTGGCAAAACTCCCGAAGTCACCTTCAGTGCACTCCGAGGTCTGGTTACCTCGGATTTAGTCATCTTCATCTTGAGGCAAAGTCTTTAGACCCGAAGTCATGTAAACCTGAAGTACAAAGTACAAAGTCTGAAGTACGAAGTATGAAGTCTGAAGTACGAAGTAACATTGACCCGAAGAACCTCAACCCGAAGTACATCTATTCCCGAAACTTCAAATGCTTGACACTTCTTCTACAAACCTCCAAACTTTACGATTTTGGTGGAAATGGAAAGCATTGAACAAGACGCTTCCAACGAGATATAACACGCTTGATTTGGACTTGTGGTCACTGAGATATGGCCCCCGCAAGAATCCTGACCTGTAACCTTCCATTGCTCCTTCGGATTTGCCCTCCTTCAACATCTGATCCAAGTTTTTCACTCCTCTCACACGAAGTAAGCTTCTTCGGGTCTGATCCAAACCAAGCCTTTCTTCCTCTTACACAAAATTGACTTCCTCAGGTCTGATCAAAATACAAGTTTGCACTCATTTCTTCTCCATTTGGTTTCAATTTGGTTTCAGCAAGGCATTTCTTCTTCTAAACTCGTCCAGAATGAAATATGTGGGTACCACACCTTGTGCCTATGAAGACTTTTCATATCCATTTTGGGGGCGATGGACTGAGTGGACATGGTATTCTTGGGACACATCCCATAACTACTAGGGAGAGTGATCTACTTGGAGTCTATCCAGGTGAGCATGGTTACTTGGATTACACCCTTGGTCTCCTTGGGATGATGCTAGAGGATGTGTGGAGCTTGCAGCCAAAGCAGAGTGAGTTTTTCACATAGAGGTTGGGACCTCTAGCGGTCAAGAGCATGACACTATTGCTCCCAAGGGTCCAATGTAATAGCCAATTAGTAGGTCTTCCACTCCTATGATAGTTATAGAGGATACTTTGGAGCCAAATCTTGGACCCAAGCTTATAGGAGAGGAAAGACATAGGGTTTGGAGGTACTTGAAGAGTTACATGACTTGTTTTGCCTTCAATATGAAAGATTTGGGTGCTCTAAAGGGACCTGGTATACGGATTGAGCTGACTAGCAATATGCCAATTTTTGCGTCCCTATTAATATAGTGATATAGAGTGAGCATACAAACTTGAATGCTCTGTTAATTAGTCTCATAACTTGGGTAGATAGGAAGATATTGGAAGTTGAAGACAATATCACGATTAGATTAGATCTAGTGAAGTTAGAGATAGATAAACTTCGGAAAGATGTTAAAGCCAAACCCGAAGTAGATGAAGTAGGAGTGCAGATGTCTTTGGAGTTACCATTGGAGACATTAGAGAAGAGTGGGTCAGCAGATAAGGAGTTAGATAAATTACCCACTAGTGAAATGTCAGACCAGGAAAGAGAATTGTTAGATCTAGTAGAAGATGTAGGAATTATAAAACCCAAGGATAGAGTAGTAGGAAGTAAAGTTACTTCGGGTTCGGGTTTGAAAGCTGAGGAAGAAGTAGACATCGGATCGGATTAGTAACCATTTGAGATTTGAAGAGGCAGATATGAAGAGTTGCATTGTCATTTTGGATCTACAGGTTTGTAGAGTCATTAGGAAGAGGTACATTAGGAAGATAACTGTCAATTGCTTCACTATTTAAGCATGGCATTTGCAGTATTTTGTTGTTTAGTGCTCATAATTCTGAAAATAGATAAAGCAAAGTGTTGTGAAGTAGTGCTCATCGCTTAAGCTTGATTCCGAGTATCAGCTTTGCAATTATGTTTGTGAGTGTGTGGAGAATTTTGAAGTGCAAGTCAGTGTGCTTGTTGGATGATGGATTCCACAGCCTTGATCTTCATTTTGTGTGTTTGATCTTAAGTGAAGTGCAATCAAAGCAATGCCTTGACAGATTTGAGAGGAATTGTAGTGTTGGTAGTATTCTGCATTTGTGAGTGCAGTGCGAGGTTGATGTGAAGCAATTTCAATCGAGGAAGTTGTGCCTTTAGTAGAGAGGTGGAACACAATTCTGAGGCAAAGTTGTTTTGCAGTGAAGTGCCATTTTTGGGAGAGCCTGAATCATCACAATCAAGATTGTTTGGAAAGAATTGATGGAGTTGTGATTAAGGAGTGTGAATTTGTGACAAGATTGAAAATCAGTGCTTGTTACTCTCTTCTGGGTGTGGTTTCTACCTGAGAGATTAAAGACGCAACCAAGAAGAACTGCAACTGTTACTTTGACTTTGTATTTGGAAATTTCTGACTCGTATCTCTACGGGAATGAACTTTACTTACATGATTACCGCAAAAGTGATATTTTTTGGGTTGTCACAAAGTACAAATCATATGTGCTATATCTTGTTGGAATTATCTTGTTTAGGGATTTCCATTGCCATCAAAATCGCATAGTTGGAGGTTTGTAGAAGAAGTTACAAGCATTAGAAGTTTTAGGAGTAGATATACAAAGTAGTTGAAGGACTTTGGGTTGAGGTTCTTCGGGTTGGTGTCTTCGGGATTTTGGATTTTGGACTTTGGGTTTACATGACTTTGGGTCTAAAGACTTTGCCTTAAGAAAAATATGATTCAACCCGAGGTAGTTGGACCTTGGAGTGCAGTGAAGATGACTAAATCTAAGGTAGTCGGACCTAGGATTGCACTGAAGGTGACTTTGGGAGTCTTGCCTGAAGGACAAGAGGAAGTTAGAGTAGGGAGAGAATATATTTAGGATACCCATGACTTCAATTTCAATCTGATTGAAGATAGGACAAAATTAGAAGAGAAATAGTAGTAGTGAACAAACCCAAAGTGCAAGATCATATAGTAAGTGTCTTTGGGTCAATTACATGAGCAATTAGGGAAAGTGGGTTACAAATTGAAGGCTTAGATAGTGTACCCATGCTTTCAATTACGATTCTTGATGAAGATATAATAGAATTAACAAAGGAATTTATAGTAGTTAGAGACTTGTATCTCTGCAGGAACAAACTTTACTTACCCGATTATCGCAAAAGTGATATTTGTCGGGTTGGCACATGATTTTTGGTGCCGCTGCCGGGGATACAAATCTTGGAAGTAAAAGAATACAAAGCCAAATTTGAAACTGGGTATCAAAGCAATATGAATGTCTGCATCAAGAGAACAACGGGAAGAGAGAGTTCAAAGACAAGCATTGCAGTGTGAAGAAGACAAACATTTGAAAGTCCCATCCACTTTTGACGAAACCAAATGAGAGGCATTGGACTTTCAACTCCTTCACAAAGTGCAAGAAGCCATGCAAGAACTTGACCACAAGAAATGCGAAGGCGGTTGGCAAGGCTACTTTGCATCCCCCTCTTTGTCCAAAAAGAAGAAAGACTCAAGTGGCCAAACATATGTATTATGGCCAGTACACCAACTTCCCCTAGAGCTATAAAGGAAGTCGTGTCCTTAAAGAACTTTGTTCGGGAAAAGACAACAGGGACACTCACGGAAGAAGAGTGTCAACATCTTCTACAAACGATTCCTCGGTTGTCCCAAAGGAATTTTGAAGAACACATCAAAGGTGTTGATCCTAAATCTTCCAACCGGGTTAAAGTTGACACCCTCATATCAGAAATTGTCAAAGAAGACCCTACCTTGAATTTGATGAATTGGAATCCCTGGGCTGACAACATGGCATCAATTCCAGCTAATTCCTCGGTTCTGTCAAGTTCAACTCTACCTTAGCCGATCCCAAGCATCGAACGATGACTTTGTTGCCTACCACCTGACATGCCTATCAAAAGTATAAGGAGATAGAACAAGACAAAGACCCCAATGAATTCATTGAAGAATTTGAAGTCATCTCCTTTGCTAACAAGGAGCATGACTTAGCGGATTGACTACAAATTTTCCCAAGTGTGCTCCGAAAGAAAGCTCGGAGCTGGTACGCCCATGTGACCTAGAAGAGGTTTGTACCGGCAGACTGGGCAGACTTGAGAAACAACTTCCTGGAACGATTCCGGGAGGTTGACTACGACACTAGTGTCTTCGTGGCACTCAACGATTTAGACCAAGGCAAGAAGGAGAAGTTGAGAGATTACTCTGAGTGGTTCATGGCACTCTTGAACCAAGTTCCAAAGCAATTGGGGGTGGTAGGTTACTCCAATGCCCAAGCCATTACCTGTTTCTTGGGAGGACTTTCACCAAAGATCCGAATCTTTGCAAGGGAGAGAAATGTAACTTCCCTTGACAAGGTACTCAAACATGTCGCCCATTACGAGGCGGCCCACTCTCACTCTGCCGGCAATCAAAGAAATCGGGAGAAGAAAGGCAAGAAGCCTAGAAGGAGAGCTTCATGCAGTACATCCTCTTCTTTGGAGGAATCCTCCATGTCTTCGAGCTCTCCTTCGGAATCCAAAGAAGAATCAAAGCCAAGAAGAGTAATAAGACGTGGGAGTAAGAAACCAGTGACTCCTCCAGCAAAGAGTGTACATAAGGCAGATACCAAGCTGGATGCCCTCATTAAGGAGCTTTTGGATTTTAAGATCCAGATGATTGGGGCTAAAGATAGAAGGAAGGCCCCAGCATTTGGCAGATTGAATGTATGGTGCACCGCATGTGGCAAGTCAGGCCATGCAAACACGGAATGCAATACTCGTAATGCATTCCCGGTGCAGCAAATTGATTGGGTTTTGGGATGGAACCAAGATGAGGAAGAAGAGGTTGTGTACCAAACGCAAGAGGTATAGCCTCAGGCGGGCACATCGTATCAAGGTCCGAGGTTTGCACCAAGGGAGTATAACTCCAATGCTCCTCCACAAAGACCACCGATGAGCAACCAAAATTGACCTCAGAATGTTGCACCTAGAGCTTGTTACAATTGTGGCTCGATGGGACATTGGTCTCCAAACTGTCTAGAGCCAAGAAGGCAAATTGGGGTACGTTCCCCTGTGCGGAAATTTCAAAGGATCCGGCCATACGGGCAACCAATGCCCTCACCTACCGAACCCAAAGCTGCCTGTAAACTATGAACAGACTCCCACTGAGCATGCAGCAATTCAGGCAAAGGGGGATACTAATGTAAATTGCATCACGCTTGAGGAAGAGAGACCTCAAGAAGGGAGTCGGGCCTCGGAAGGGGAATGGCCGGACCTAAAGAAGAACTGAAATTGTTACTTTGCTTCGTATTTGACCAATTCTGACTTGTATCTTTGTGGGAACAAACTTTACTTACCGCAAAGTGATATTTGCCGGGTTGTCATACTCCATCTTTGTCTTTGGGTTCTTCTTCACATCTTGACCCAAGGTTGACTTTAGGTCTTACTTCACCTCCTTGCTTCTTCTTATTTCTTCCCAAGGTAGCCTTCTTTAGGTTCTAACCCTCTACTTCTGCTTTAAAATGTGAATAAAACGATCAAAAACAAAAAATGTGGTTACAACATACCTCCTCCCTCAAATGTGAGCGTCCCCGCAAACATAGACTTTTGGTGTCTTAGAAACTTCCAAGTCTATGGTCCAATACCTCCGAACTCTCCACCCATTTACTCGAGTGGCAAAAGGATTGCCTTCCAGGTCTACAAGCTGAATGGACCCATTTTCATAAAGATGAAGAACTCGATAAGGCCCCATCCATCTCGAATGCAACTTGCCTGGAAAAAAAATTTGGTGATTGTCATATAACAAAACCAAATCTCCTTTGCGCACAGCCATAGGCTTGATATGCTTATCATGCTTGACTTTCCACTGCTCTTGTACTTCCTTCATGGTTTGCATTGCATCGTCTCTTTTCTCTTCTAACCACATTAGTTGATGGATCCAAAGATCCTGGCTTTCTTCTTCTGACAGTTGTTCTTTGCAAAGAATCCAATATGTCGGTACTTCAAATTCAACTGGTAGTATCAGATGCGAGCCATATGTCAAGAAGTATGGAGTTTGTTTGGTTGTAATCTTTTCTGTCATTTGATATGCCCACAACGCGGCTGGTAATTTTGTATCCCAATCATAGGCATAATTGACAATCATCTTATTCAAAATTTTGCAAAGTAACCCATTCACCTCTTTTGTTAAGCCATTTGCTTTTGGGTTATAAGGAATTGTCTTCCGATGTTTAATCTGAAATTACTTGGTTAATGCCTCCATCATAGAGTTCAAAAGATGTGTTCCTCGGTCACTGACCAATTCCAGAGGACACCCCTATCAGGAGATGATGTTTTGAAAGAAAAATTCCACCACGGTATTGGCATTATCTTTGCGAGTTGCTTCAGCTTTGACCATCTTGGTAGCATAGTCAGTGCAAACCAAAATGTATCACTTCCTTGTGACTCAAGTCACTAGTTGAATGGGACCCACAAAATCAATCCCCCATTTCTCAAATGGGGCCAATGGAAAAATTGGTCTCAAAGGCCATTGAGAAGTAGCCATCGGCTTCCCCGTTCTCTCACAAGCATCACATCTTTGGATATGAGCATGTGTGTCTTTGTTCATCGTAGGCCACCAATACCCCGCCAAAAGAATCTTCTTTACAATATTCTTCAGAGCATAGTGTCCTCCCAATGCTTTGGAGTGTAAAGACTCAATCACGCCTCCTACTTCATATGACTCCAAGCATCACCGAAGTACTTTGTCTTTGCTATCTTGAATAGAATGTTGTGTTTGAGCTGGTACGGCCCCATTTTCCTGAGAAAGACTGCCCTCTGCTCTGGGTCCATCCCTTGAGGACAATGGAGAGTATGCAGATAATGATATTCTGTTGCATACCTCGTACTTCACATTGTTGTTAATTGATATAACTCTTCATCAGGGAACCGATCGTCAATTTCCCACTCTTGGTCTTGAGTTTCTAATCTAGACAAGAAATCCGCATTTGAAAGCGAAGCTCCTTTCCTTACTTGTACAATATATGTGAATTATTGTAACAACAAGATCCATCTTGCAATTCACCCGGACAAATCTGCCTTCTTGAACAAATGTTGCAATGCGTAATGGTCAACATAAAAGACAAACTCGTATCCCAACATGTAGTGGCAAAATTTCTTGCAGGCATACACTATTCCGAGGGCTTCTCTTTCAATAGTCAAATAGTTCTTTTCAGAAACTGAAAGTTGTCGGCTGGCATAATACATTGGGTAGTCCTTCTTCTTCTCGTCCTTCTGACTTAAGACGACACCAATGGCCATGGACAAAGTGTCCACATATACATGAAAAGGGACGTCCCAATTTGGGGCCCTCATCACTGGTGCTTCAACCAGTTTCTTCTTCAACACCTGGAAAGCTTCCTCTTGATTTGCTTCCCACATATAGTCTTTGGATTTCTTCAGAAGCTTTGTAAGGGGTGCAGCAAGCACCGATTAGTTCAACACAAAGCTTCTGTAGTATCCGACATGTCCAAAGAAGGCTCTCAGCTCCCGGATGTTCTTTGGGGATTCCAAAGCTGCAATTACTTTAACCTTCTTGACATCAACTTCAATACCTTGGCTTGACACCCGATGCCCTAAAAGAATTCCTTCCTTCATTGTAAAGAAGCATTTCTCCAAGTGTAATAACAATCTGGGAAAACAACACCTTTCAAAAGTTTGGCAAAGGTAATCCAAATGTACAGCTCTTCGCCCAAATACACAAAAATCATCAATGAATACTTCCACAAATTTGCGCAGGAAATCCTTGAAGATTGAATTCATCATCCGCTGGAAAGTAGCATGAGCATTACACAACCCAAAGGGCATTTGATTGTAAGCAAAAGTTCCCCAATTGGTCGTGAATGTTGTTTTATCCTTGTCCTCTTCTCAAATGGATACTTGATTGTACCCTGAGAATCCATTGAGAAAGCTATAACAAGGGTGACTAGCTACTTGGTCTAGAATTGTATCGGTAAAAGTCAAGGGATGATGATCCTTCCTTGTGACTGCATTCAACTTACGGAAGTCTTGGCACACTTGGATCTTCCTTGTTTTCTTCTTTGGGACAATGACAATAGTGGAAACCCATTCACTACTTAAGACAAGGAAGATGATTCTGGCCCCTAAGTACTTGTAGATTTCATCTTTCACCAAAAAGGAGTACTTCGGGTTCAGGCGGTATTGTCTCTGCCAAACCCGAACTGCACCTTCAACCAGATCAATCCGGTGTTCTCCAAATTCTTGTAGAATACCCGGCATTTGATCAATAGACAAGGCAAATACATCTTGGAATTCTATAAACAGGGCAATGTATCCTGCCAACTCCTCCAAAGTGACTATCTTCAAAAAATTTAAAATTTTCCCTTCAATCAAAACAACATCTTGACAGTTATTGGGGTTGATGACTCCTTCAACATTGCTTACTCGGCTTAACCCAAGGCGAGCTGCCATCAAACCTCCTTCCTCCAAGTCAGGTTCACCCATGGTGAGGTCATATGGATCTTCATCTTTGACGTCCACCTCGTAGCATTCCAAGTAATTGACTTGGACTTCGTCTTTGGATTCATCTGAGGATGAAGACAATGAGTCTTTGGATTTGTCCTCATCTTTTGACAACTAGTTTCCTCGGGATGGGGAACTTTTGTCCAACTCATAGTCACCAGCTTCTAGTCTTCGGACAAAATGTCCTTGAACCATAGCTTCTGCTGATGCCAATCCACCACAACTTGGCCACTGTACAACCAGGGTCTTCCAATCAACAGAGGGTAACCAGTCTTGGTCATTGGTCGCAACACAATGTAATTCAACTTAAAAGGCACCCCTCCAATGATCATGGTAATGTTTGATAGCATGCCCAAAGGCCGTCTCCTGGTTTGGTCTGCAAATTTCAAGCCTTGGGGTGTCGGCTCAAACATATGATACCCTAGTCAATTTGTAGTATCCTTGGTCATGACATTCACACCCAACCCCGAATCAATGGGAATCAATGTGATCATGCACCCTGCAATCTCCGCATCAACCTCAGGAGATCCCAGATCTTCTTGTTCAATTTGATAGATAGCTAGGCAGGTCCTTCTTTGACATCAATCTTACCTTCTAAAGGGCCAAATTCAACTACTTCTTATATAGCTTGTTGACTTTCCACAATTGCTTGAATGTGACGTTGGCATTTGTGGCTGCCAAATCCGCTACAATATTGTATTGGGGTACTCCTCCCAATTTGACCGTCTTTGCCTTTGGTTTTGAGTTCAAAGTCTCTCCATGTTTGATTTTGACTTTGGGACGTTTCAGAATGGTGACGGGATTGCTAGTGGCCTTGACCCAAGGTTCCTCGGGTTGGCCTACCTTGGCTTGGATCAGACCCTTTACTTCGGATCGGATGTCCGCCGGAAAAATTGGAGGCTTTGTCTTCGTCTCCTCCAAACTCAGTTCCCAAGTTTTGAGTATCGCTTCCTTAAGTTCTTTCTGCAAGGCTTTAGCTTTGGCTTTAGCAAGGATCTTTTCCTCCTTGGCAGAAAGAATTGCCTTTGGGCACAATCTCTTTGCCTTTTTGGAAGACAATGAGGTCGTACTCAACTCTTTGAGGTCACGCTTCTTCTTACTTGCGTGTGTCTCAACCTTCAAAATTTCAAGGTCCGGCCATTCCTCTTTTGAGGCCGGACTTCCTTCCTGAGGTCTCTCCTCCTCAAGTGTGATGCAATTTACATGTGTATCCCCCTTTGCCTGAAGCGCTGCACGCTCAGCAGAGGTCTGTACATATTTTACAAGCGGCTTTAGGTTTGGTGGGTGAGGGCATTGGTTGCCCATATGGCCCAATCCTTTACAATTTCCGCACAAGGGAACGTACCCGATTTGCCTTCTTGGCTCCGGACAGTTTGGAGACCAATGTCCCATCAAGCCACAATTGTAACATGCTCCGGGTGCAACATTTTGAGGTCAATTTTGGTTGCTCATTGGTGGTTCTCATGGAGGAGCATTGGGGTTATACTCCCTTGGTCCGTACCTTGGACCTTGATATGATGTGCTTGCCTAAGGCTGTACCTCTTGGGTTTGGTACACATCCTCTTCTTCCTCTTCTCGGTTCCATCCCGGAACCCAATCAATCTGCTGCACCGGGAATGCATTACAAGTATTGCATTCCGTGTTTGCATGGCCTGACTTGCCACATGAAGTGCACCATACGTTTGATCTGCCAAATGTTGGGGCCTTCCTTCTGTCTTTAGCCCCAATCATCTGGATCTTGAAATCCAAAAACTCCTTGATGAGGGCGTCCAGCTTGGTATCCGCCTTATGTACACTCTTTGTTGGAGGAGTCACTGGTTTCTTACCCCTATGTCTTCTTACTTGTCTTGGCTTTGATTCTTCTTTGGATTCCAAAGAAGAGCTTGAAGACGTGGAGGATTCTTCCTAAGAAGGGGATGTACTACGAGAAGCTCTCTTTTTGGGCTTCTTGCCTTTCTTCTCCCAGTTTCTTTGATTGCCGGCAGAGTGAGAGTGAGCCGCCTCGTAGCGGGCAACATGTTTGAGTACCTTATCAAGGGAAGTTACGTTCCTCTCCCTTGCAAAGATCCAAATCTTTGGTGAAAGTCCTCCCATGAACCAAGTAATGGCTTGGGCATTGGATTAACCCACCACACCCAATTGCTTCGGGACTTGGTTTAAGAGTGACATGAACCACTCAAAGTAGTCTCTCAACTTCTCTTTCTTTCCTTGGTCTAAATCGTTGAGTGCCACAAAGACACTCGTATCATAATCAACCTCCCTGAATCATTCCAGGAAGTTGTTTCTCAAGTCCGCCCAATCCGCCATTACGAACTCCTTCTGGGTCACATGGGTGTACCAACTCTGAGCTTTCTTTCAGAGCAGACTTGGAAAAATTCACAGTCGATCTGCCGAGTCATACTCCTTGTTAGCAAAGGAGATGACTTTGAATTCTTCAATGAATTTATCAGGGTCTTCGTCTTGTTCTATTCCCTTATAATTTTGATAGGCGTGTCGTGTGATAGGCAACAAAGTCATCATTCAATTTGATGGGATCGGCTGGGGTAAATTTGAACTTGTCAAAACCAAGGAACTGGCTGGAATTGATGCCGTGTTGTCAGCCCAAGTGTCCAATTTGTCAAATTCAAGGTAGGGTCTTCTTTGACAATTTCTTCTCTGAGGGTGTCAACTTCAACCCGGTTGGAAGACTCAGGCTCAACACCTTTGATGTGTTCTTCAAAATTCCTTTGGTACAACCGAGGAATAGTTCGTAGAAGATGTTGACACTCTTCTTTTGTCAATGTATGTGCTGTCTTTTCTTGAACAAAGTTCTTTAAGGATGCAACTTCCTTTACAGCTCTAGGGGAAGTTGGTGTATTGGGCCGTAATGCATATGTCTGGCCACTTGAGTCTTTCTTCTTCTTGGAGGAAGAGGGGGATGCAAAGTAGCCTTGCCAACCGCCTTCACGTTTCTTGTGGTCAAGTTCTTGCAAGGCTTCTTGCACTTCGTGAAGGAGTTGAAAGTCTCTTGTTTGGTTTTATCAAAAGTGGATTGGATCTTCAGACATTCGTCTTCTTCACAATGCAACGCTTGTCTTCAAACTCTCTCTTCCCATTGTTCTCTCGATGCAGACATTCATATTGCTTTGATACCTAGTTGTGAATTTGGCTTCGTATTCTTCCTCTTCCAAGATTTGTATCCACGGTAGTGGCACCAAAAATCATGTGACAACTTGGAAAATATCACTTTTGTGGTAATAGGGTAAGTAAGGTTTGTTCCCGCAAAGATACTATTCAGAATTGGTCAAATACAAAGCAAAGTAATAGTTGCAATTCTTCTTTGTTGCGTCTTTAATTTCTCAGGTAGAATCCACACCCAAAAGAGAGTAACAAGCACTGACTTGCAGTCTTGTCACAATTTAGCACTCCTTATTCACAACTCCATCAAATCTTTCCAAACAATCTTGATTGTGATGATTCAGGCTCTCTTGAAAATGGTACTTCATTGCAAAACGACTTCACCTCAGAATTGTGTTCCACCCCTCCATTGAAGGCACAACTTCTTTGATTGAAATTGCTTCACATCAACTTTGCACTGCACTCGCAAATGCAAAATACTACCAACACTACAATTCCTCTCAAATCTTCAAGGCATTGCTTTGATTGCACTTCACTCAAGATCAAACACACAAAATGAAGATCAAGTGTGCGGAATCCAACATCCAACAATCACTTTGACTTGCACTTCAAATTCTCCACACACTCACAAACACAATCACAACGTTGATACTTGGAATCAAGCTCAAGCGACGAGCACTACTTCACAGCACTTTGCTTTATCTATTCTCAAAAATAATGAGCACTGAACAACATATGACTACAAATGCCACTCTTAAATAGTGAAGCAATCGAGAGTTCTAACAAAAATACCATTTCCTAACAACTCTACAAACCTGCAGATCCGAAATGACAATGCATCTCTTCATATCTATCTCTTCAAATCTCAAAAACTATTACTAATCCGATCCGATGTCTACTTTGTCATCGGCTTTCAAACCCGATCCCAAAGTAACTTCACTCACTACTACTCTATCCTCGGGTTTCATAACTCCTAGCTCTTTTATCAATTCTACTACTTCTTCCCTCTGATCTACAATTGAGGTCATGGGTAACCTTTCTACTACTTTATCTTCAGACCCACTCTTCTCTAAAGTGTCAAATGTCAAATCCAAAGAGACTTGCACTCCTACTTCTCTTACTTTGGGTCTTTGTACTTCTTCTACCTCACTACAAAGTTTAGCTAACTCTGTCCTAATAAGGTCTAGTCTAAGACACATTGTCCCCCACCTCTAACATCTTCCTATCTACACGATCTTGTAGCCGGATTAAGAGATTATTTAATTTTTTATCCTTTGCCTTCCTCTTACGCGTCTCCTGCATTAGCAACTTTAGCTCATGCAACCTTGCCTCTTCGATTTTACATTCCACTTCCGTACTCAGCATGGCCTTAATTTCATTGACAGCACCTTCTACTTCACTAGTTTCTTCCACCACCATAAACTTCTCCTTCTTCCTCTTTTCGTCTAGGCTATATGATGGTTCGTCACAACTAGGCTATATGATGTTAGCTTTAGGTATAGGGTCTTACAAAGCTGGTTTATTTCATCTTCCAATTCACTATGATACATCTGAAGCTCATCTTCAAATTCAGCTTTTAATGCTTCCTTCTCCCTACGATGTACAGAGAGTTGTTCCTCTACTTCTTGCATCAACCCTCTCAACCGATCTTCTTCTCTACTATGCTCCATCAACTCTCGTTGCTAGGCCTGATCTTTCTCCGCTGCCCTCTTCTTAAGGCTCTCCAATTCTTGCTCCATCACCGCAGCAATTGCCTTGGAGTGTATCAACTTTACACAAGTTCTCCTTTCAATCCCGCAATCATCTCCTTCACTTCCTCACAATTTTTTACTAACTCTTCCCTTGTCGCCTCAAAGTGCTTACTCCAAAGAACCTCCTCAACCCAAAGTTCTTTGACCTCCATCTCCACTCTTGTCAGCTTACTTTGTAACAACGAGGTTTCGGCAATCCAGATTTTTACCACTGCTAATTCATTTGGTACGTCGAGTTTGGCACTTATCATCTCCATCTTCTTTTGTTGCAACATCATCAACAACAGGCATACTACCTTGGACAAATAGTCCACTCCTTTGCACCTTGCATCCTCAACTTGGACTTTGGGTTCCGACTCTTCTACATTTGGTACCTTGCCCCAAAGTCAAGATCTTCATACCTTCAAAGTTTCCTCCTCAGAACTTTCTCCCTCTTTCTAAGTAAGGTTATTGGGCCCCACTGCATATACACTCAAGGTATTCTTACTCTTGGCAGCTTGGAGTTGTGCTTCGCCTTCTTCTCCCTTCTTCTTCTCACTGCCCCGTTCCATCATGGAAACTTTGGGACTCGGCTTTCTGACCTCTTTCATTGGCTGTCTCACTTGTTGGACCTCCACTTCGCCTTTGATATTGCTACTTGATTCTTTTCTTTGTAGCGTGAACTCCTCTTCTTTGCCCAACACTCCTTCCTTCGATCCGGTTTCTCCTTCCGATTCTTCCTCTTCTTCCTGCACGACTTCCTTCATCTTCACTATCATCGCCATTAGGTTAAGCTTTGGAACTTTCTAGGGTTGTACTATCGCAACACGACTCTCAGGCTTGGTCCTCTTTTGTGCCCTTGGAAGGTCAATTGCTACTATGTTTTCTCTCCCACTCTCTTTGTAGTACCTATCTCCCTCTTGCACTCTCTCCATATAGTATTGCTCATCTGCATTGGCTTCCTTGCGTAAATCTGCATGAAAGTGCAACTACATTTGACTTTGCTCTTCCAAAGTCAGCAAGTTCAACCCAAAATAAAAGTGTGTTGTGAATGGCACAAAATAATGTGGTGGCATATCCATTCTCCATCCTGCCCTACTCTCTGATGTAGGCATTTTGCCCAATCTATTGCCTCTCTCGCAAACATTTGGTGAAAGAACACTGCCTGTTGCATAATAACATAGGTTGTTTGCTTTGGTTTGAACATGGCCATCATTGCGCTTATAATTCCTCTCCTCTCAAGGTCTCTATAACTATCCACCTTATACCCATTCTTAGTGCGGGGTTGATTGAACTACTTCCTTACTTTGGCAGTCTCTTCTAAAGCATCACACTTCCGATAGAAGGTAGTACCTCCTACCTCTTCGGCTTCCCTTCTCAACACTACTCTCCAATCCGCCTCTGTCCATCAAGCGGGATTCCCTCTCTCCTCCTCATGCTTTGGCCCATCCTTGCAATTGCTTGCTGCAATTTCTACCATGAAACCTAGAAAACTGAAATTCCAGTTCCAGGCCAGGAATGTGATACAAAGTCTTGCCAAGACTTTGATCCATGCTATTACTTCTAATCTACAAATTGCAAGCCCTCTCACCGCACTTTGCTTGCTCACTTTCGGTGCCATCGTGTGCTTCCTCACTTTTCTCTTGTGGAAGATCGTCCCCAAAATCCTAACCCACTCCTCTTCCTGCAGATTTGCAATTTGCATTACTTTGGGTCAACTTTGAATAGGCACGGGGTAGCGACTAGACATTGCTCCTTCTTCTTACGCAACATGTAATTTTATAGTCTTGCGCCAATCAGTCACTCTTCAGTCGCTCCTCCTCTCAAATTTCTGATTCGGTGAAGTTGTTGCCTGTCAGTATCAAGAAATTCTTGATTTAAAGGTCATTACTTTCTTCTCCTGTACTTTCTTGATTGCGCCGACTCCAAAGAATTTTTTTATAGGTTCTTCGGATCCGCTTATGCCGCTCGATACAAAGACTCTCTCTCTCCATCTTCATCTTTAGGTTCTTCTTCACGTCTTGATCCGAGGTCGACTTCGGGTCTTACTTCACCTCCTTGCTTATTCTTATTTCTTCCCAAGGTAGCCTTCTTTAGGTTCTAACCCTCTACTTTTGCTTTAAAATGCGAATAAAACAATCAAAAACAAAAAATGTGGGTACCACAGCTGCTTCCTTGACAAACTTCCCATCTTAGGACTTATCTTCCTTCAAAGCTTACTCTCTGGCTGTTTTTTTTATAAAATTTCCATCTTGGGGTTTATCTTCCTTCAAAGCTTGCTCTATCGTTGCTTTCTTAACAAACTTCACATCTTGGGATTGACTATTCTTAGGTGTCTTACTCAAAGGTGTTTGACAACCTAATTGTAAGTTCTTACCTTGGTGTTGTACTTGAATTTGTCATAGGGTCCAATCAAATTGAACCTTATGACGTTCAAGCCAAAGCAACCCCATAATGACATCATAGTATAGAAGTGCCACTACAAACCTCATATACACTCCAAATACTCCTTCCTAATCCTGAATGTAATAGGATGTGAGGTATAGAATGCAAAACTCTTTCTACCATCCGCAATCATCAATCTGCTTCTAATTACTAGCTTGATAGGAATATGTAATTCCTTTGCTAATTGCATGGACATGCAATTCTCCAAACTTCTTGAATCAACCAAAATCCTACAACCACAATTAGATATCATACCTTGCAAGTGAAGCAAACTTGTATAGGTCAAGCCTTTGTTCCCATTGGAACTAATCAAATTGTCAATAGGTGGCTCAAAATCTCTTATTGGGATTCCTTGTTTCCCTGATCATTCTAATCTACAAACTTCATCTGGGTGCTTTTTCAAGGTTACTCATTCTTGAGTGGACATTCAACAATGCAATGTCTAATTTGGCAACAATAGAAACAACCACCATTTTGTCACAGTTTTTCTTTATCTATAGTGCCAAGTGATCTCTAGTGAATAGCATCAATCTCCATTGGTGCCGGCTCTTCCACTCATGTGTAGTGTATTGGTAGGTTTTGTGGAGGTCAAGGTCAAGACCAAGTTGTTGCAAGCAAGAAATCAAAGCATTCGGCCAACCGCATGGCTTCCTCCAAGTGTTGTGGCTCTCACATAATACCTCTAATTTGGTTTGTGACTTCAAGCTCCTCACATGTTGATCCAAAGCTTCATCTTCTAGTATATTTGGAATTTTCATGATGGTGTGTTGCAATTGCATGATGTAACTTCTTATAGAGCCAATGTGCTTCAACTTTGCTAATCTATCTTGTGCAGCTTGTGTGGTATATATAGCTTGGAATCAACCAATTATTGTACTCTTAAATTCTACCCATGTCAAGATTGGTGCAAAAAAATTTGTTCAACTTGCTCTACTCGGAATTGCCACCATAGCTTTGCTACTCCATCCAATTGGCTGGAAGCCAAGAGAATCTATTTCCAATCATCTTGAAGATTGGTAGCTTCAAAATAACATTTGCAATCAAACACAAAAATCTCCATTGCATCCAAGAGATTCTTGCCTTTAAAAACTTTAGGTTTTGGAAATTTGATTTGGTCTTCTTCTTCTCAAATTGGTACTTTCTCTATGTGCTCTTGTCGTTGATTATCTTGTTCATCCAACAATCAAGTAAGGTGCTAGATTTGTTGTTGCATAGCAATGATAACCTTGGGCAATGCCACCATGGTTACTACTCTATAGCACCACCTCCAATCTATCTAGTTTATCAACACATAGAATCAATACGTCCATCATTCTCCATAAGTTACAATCGGAAGTACCAAGGGTTCTTTGAACAAAGTGATTTTCTTCAAAAAAAGCCTGCCTAAAGCATGATGAAATGTGTGAAACAATACTTGGTTAGTACCTAGACACCAAAATCCCAATGGTTTTGCAGAAATGGATTTGGTGGTCCATAAGTTCCATCCATCCCATTCCTACTCTGATACCAATATAAAAGATCAAGACCAAGGAGAGAAATAAGAGAATGGAATACCACATTGGGACACTCAAGTGTAGAAAACTCCAAATGCCTAGTATGATCTTAGGCTTTGGTATTTACAAAGAGCATACAATGCTCTTGAGAAGCTTCTCAAGAAGCTTCCTTCTAAAAGTTGCCTACTTGGCATGCAAGCTAAGCTAGTTGGAAGCTTATAGAAGTTTCCTTCTAGAAGCTTCCTTTTAGAAATTATCTACTTGGGGTGCAAAGCTAAGCTAGCCAAAAGCTTCCCAAGAAGCTTCTTGGATACTTCTAGAATATTTTAGGCTAATTTGGCATATTCATTACTTTTTTAGCCTTGACTAACTTCATCACTAAACTCCATATTGTTATAGTCTTCCTCTCATCACAGCAAGAATTACAATAATGTCAATTGGCTCCAAGGTCCAAGTCGAGTTTAAGACTACTTTACAACAAGATTTCTTCTTTCAGATGGTACAAGGTCATCTTGTTGTACATAATAAGGAATATAACACTTTCTCCTTCAAGGAAGGCCTTCTATTCTAGGAGAACCAGATCTATGTTCCAACCAAGGGTGATCTATAACTTGTCCTTCTATAACACCTTCAAGAAGTCCATGACTTGCCAATTGTTGGTAACATGGGTGTGGACAACACCTTAGGTACCCTACAACGCCAATGGTGGTGGCCTAACATGGCACAAGATGTTTGAGACTTTGTTTGACCTTGTGAGAGTTGCCAATGCAACAAGGCTAGCAATCAAAAACCTAATAGGCTCCTTCAACCACTTCCTATCCCATTTAGTTGATGTGAACACGTAAGCTTAAATTTCATCACATCCTTGCCCAAAACAAACAAGGTCACATAGCAATCGTGGTGTTTGTAGATAATTTTAGTAAGCAAATCCATTTAGCACCAATTTTTGATATAGTGGATGCTCCAACATTGGCCTAGATTTACTTCAACAATATCTTCAATCATCATTGGATGCCTTGTGTACTCATCTTTGACCGTGATCCTCATTTCACCAAAAAATTTGGCAAGTGCTCTTTCAAATACTTGGTACCAAGTTTCCTTTGTTCACAGCCTATCAGCCTTAAATTGATGGACAAACCAAACTTGCAAATTTCACCTTGGAGGATATGCTTCATGCCTTTGTCAACATTCACCATACCAACTAGGATGAGTGTCTTGCAATTGTTGAGTTTGCTTACAATAGTTCCAAACATGCAAGAACCAGATTCTCTCCCTAATCCTTAATTTTGGCCAAGACCCACTTGTTCCAGTTTCCCTCCTTGCTCCTCTTCCATCTCATGTCCCTCATACTTCTAACTTCTTAACAATAATATCCCAATCCCTACAACAAGCCAAATCTCATCTCCTTGTTGCTCAAAATCATGAGAAACAATTTGCGGACCAACATTGTCATGATCTCATTTCTCAACTGGGTGATAAGATCATGATTTCTTCTAGTAACCTACCACTCCTACTTGATACCCAAGTCCATAAACTTGCTCCTAATTTGATAATGTTCATTTGATGTCACCCAAATCATTTCTCTTGTTGCTTATCACCTTATCAACTTGCCTTGCCTTCTCATATGCAAATCCACCCTTCTTTCACATTTCCAAATTGAAACCCTTTGTTTCTAATCCATCTTCCTTTCCTTCTTGTATCCAACCTCCTCTTCCTCTTGTGCCTATCAAGGATCATGAGTATGAAGTTGATCATATCATTGCACGTCGTGATATTCAATATGGCCGCCAACAACATATTGAGTACAAGGTCCTTTGGAAATGGTATCTCTTTCATGATGCCACTTTGGAGATGTATCTCCACAATGCAAAAATGGCTATCCATGAGTTTGAAGCTTCTATGGTGATAAAGACGTCATAAACTAGTAGTATGAGAATATGTAACATGGAGTTTTGGATAAGTTAGTCAAGACTAAGGAAGTAGCAAGTAGGGAAAATTAGCCAAGAGTTATAAGAATATTCTAGAAGCATCTAGGAAGCTACTTGGTACCTTCCAAGTATTGGTTTATGTGCATGCCAAGTGGCAACTTCTAGGAGGAAGTTTCTTGGGAAGTTTCTTGGCTAGCTTAGTTTGCACACCAAGTAGGTAGCTTCTAGAAAGAAATTTCTTGGGAAGCTTCCAACTAGCTTAGCTTGCACACCAAGTAGGAGGCTTCTAGAAGGAAGCTTCTTGAGAAGCTTTTTGGTTAGCTTGGCTCGCCCTCCAAGAATGTGGCTTTTAAGAAACTTCTCAAGAGCTTTGTATGCTCTTTATAAATACCAAAGCCCAAGCTCATGCTAGGCATTTGGATTTTCCCTCATTCAAGAGTCTTAATGTGATCTTTCACTTTGATCTTACATTCTCATATTTCTCTCCTTGGTCTTTTATATCCATAGATAGTAAACCTACTTCTCTACACAAGATTGGTAGATATATTTGTCTATGTACCAAATCCCATATCACACACTCAAATGTCCTTGGTCCAATGATATCACCAAAACTCCCATAATCTTCCTATCAAAAGCTCATATCATAAACATGTGAAGAAGGTCAAAGAAGTGTGAACCTATAATACCAAGAACTAAATATATCATCTAGAGGTGAAAATTTGCTTGGTAACATCTGGAAGGATGTTATGTATGAGGGGCTAGGTAGATCAAATAGAGATGTCACCAAAGGAGTACTTCTAATATGGCAAGAGCCAAAAATAGCCTAAATTTGTAATACCAAAAGCTAGACCTAAAGGTGAAAGTTGGATTGGTAACATCTAGAAGGATGTTATGTATGATGGGCTAGGTAGATTAAATAGAGGTATCACCAAAAGAAGACTTTTACTAATAGGGCAGAAGTCAAAAATAGTTTGGAACCTTTAGAGCTAATTTTGGAGGCCTAAACAGATGAATTAGGCCTTGAAAATATGCAGACTCACCCCACCCCCAAAGCAAGGGAAAGGCTGGCCTTCCCTTTCCCCAAGCTTGTCTCATCAAGAGCTTTCCATCAGTACCTCACCCATGCGATTTAGAGATTCCTACATGAAAATTCCCTAAAGATTTTCCTTCCTATCAAAGATGGTTTGATCAACTAGATAGGATCAGAACCAATATGTCACCCATGCATACAACTAATCTAAGGGTAGAGCTCGTTGATATATGTAATACTCCGAGGACAAGAGAAGAGAGAAAACACCGATTGCACACTCAACCATTCGATGCCCCAAGGGAGCACCTTCTCTTTATTATATAGACAAAGAGGATCTCCTCCAAGGAAGCTCCACCATAGGATTAGGGACACATATAGGTGACATGTCAGCAAGCTCCACCCTTGGATTACTTACTTGGATGGGTGAACTGTCTGGTCTATGTCCTATCTGGTTGGTCAAACAAGCTTTGATCGGAGGGAATCTTTTAGGGAATCTTCCTGTAGGAATCTCAGAATCACGTGAGTAAGGTACCATTGGAAAGCTCTCGATGAGACAAAGAGGGGGGGAGGGAAGGTTAGCCTTTCCTCTATTGGGGGGGAATCTGCACATTTTCGAGGCCTAATTCATCCGTTTAGGCCTCCGAAATTGCCTTCAAAGATTTCAGGCATATTTCCGTTCCTACTCTATTAGTAGAAGTCCCCTTTTGGTGATACCTCTTTCTGATCTATTTAGTCCATCATGTGTAACATCCTTCCAGATGTTACCAAACCAATTCTCACCTTTAAATCATATGTCTAGCTATTGGTTCTAAGGTTCTCAAGTCTATTTCGGTTTCTGCCCTATTAGTAGAAGTACTCTTTTGGTGATACTTCTATCTGATCTATTTTGACCATCATATATAACATCATTCTAGATGTTACCAAACCAAATTTCACATCTCGATCATATGGCTAACCCTTGGTATTACAATATATTACCAATCCATGTATCTGATCCAAGTGTGAAGCTTCTTTCAAGGGAGTCCCCTTGCTATATAATATAGTCAAGGTACTCCTTTTGGGGCATTGGAGATTAAGTGCAAAGCTTGGTGTTTTCTCTTGTGTTTCTTTTGAAGGTCTCCTATCAATGGAAGATTACAAAACCATGCAAACTAGGAAAGTTTGTCAACGAGCAATACTAGAGAAGAGTATACCAATGGTGACTTGCGGATCTCCTAGTAGAGGAAGTTATCCACATGAAAAATATCCTCTACAAGTGCTATGTCTAAGAAGCATCTCACAAATTCCTATAATACTATTGGTACTCTAAGGATACATAGTTCATCTATGGATATGATATACCCTTTCAAAGTTGGAGGTGAAAAAAAAGATACCTAAAGAGGACCATGCTTTACATTTGACACCTTTACTCTCAAGCCTAAAAGATGAAGGTCTATAGTCAAGTGGTCAAAGGCTTGCCTACTCCGATCTGCAAGGTCCACGATATGTGTATCTTTTGTAAAGAAAAAATACACAACTTAGCACAACCAAAGTAGTAGATAAGAGAGATCTAAAGGGAACCATGGCAAATAAAGATCCTCTTAGATGCTCTCCTTGTTGTATACCAATAATTGACTCCAAGATGATGACTCACTGCCTATGAGAAATAGTATTGATAATAAAAGGAAGAAGGAGAACCATACAAAGACCACAATGAAAGGAATAAGACCGCCAAAGATCCATAAGCTTCCTTAAGTTCTCTAAAGATGGTTGCATGTGAGACTTTATTAAAACCATTCTTAATATCCACTTGTAGAACAACTCACTCCAAGTGGATATTTAAGAGTGCTCTAACTCCTAGAGATAGACTCACAACCTTTGGATGTAGCAACTCCAAACTAATGAGGTTTGAGATGTTTTTTGAAGTGAGAACAATATTGAAGGACAATGATACAACTAATGAGATTCCAAAAGACTTCTCCAATAGCAATTGGTCTAATGCTCCATGTGTCTTTCTCTATTGCGAGAAGTCAACTAACACCTCACACTTGACTAATTGACATAGGAATCTCTCCTATTATTATTATCGCCTGAAATAACTCAATAAAACCACTAAGTGGATCATCTACTTGGAAATAATGTCTAAGATGCTCATATACTATCTCTAACAAACTTCCTTGGAAGAAGTATGAAGTAGTGCACAACACTTGTGCACTATTTCATGCAAAAAGCAATCTATCAAGACATAAAGGTTGCATAGGCTAATAATTTAGGACCTCTAATGATACTCATTCTCTCTAAGGATGTATCGGGCATAAGGAAGAGATAGTCTTATTAATGAGACTAGCCATAGATAAAGGATACAGTGCTGCTTTATTATACTCTCCAACCTTACTTAATATCTTCCATCATCAGAATAAATTAAAAAGTATAATATCTTGTGATTGAACTTCTTTTCCTATGAGGTGCAATGCAATCTAACTCTTCCTGTAGGGTGATTCAATCCTCTACTTAGCGGCTATGGAATCCAACAACCACACCTCTTTGCATTTCAAGCCTTCTTCTAGGTAACATAAGAATAAAAGGAATAAAAAACAAGCAAACTCACCCAAAAGATCATGTGACATTGATCAAATAATAAACAAAACACTTGTCTAACTTCACTATAGAATAGAATGGAGAGTTAGAATGTAAAAAAGTTATGAAATACAAACTATAAAAAACTAATCTCAAATAATACCAAAATATAATTTGATGAGACACCAACCATTTCCATAACTAGATGATATGTTTATTATATCATTTTGCTTATTTTTCTAAGGAAAAAATTTTGTAATGTAATCCAATCCTGCACTTGGTAACTTGCCTTATGTGAATATCCGGATTGGTTAAACTATAATTTTATTAATTTTTTCACATGAATGGAAACTGGACTATAGATAAAGAGTCACATCAAACATGATATATTCCAAACCACTCTAGGCAATTTGAAAATTAAATTTTAATCATTAATTTAATTATATTAATGTATATAATATATTTTTCGTATTTATCCGTGCTTTTAAACTATAATCCATTCTAATATTATTATAGAGAACAATGGGTGACACAATGCATAATAAAGCAATTATATTATGTAATTTATATGATTTAATATTTTAGGTGAAATAGAATAAATTTCTCATGTAAACTCTATTAGAGTTTTATTTCATTTTACCTTTCTTTTATTTTTCCCACGTCGAGTTTGATGAAAATATTTAAAAAATCTAAATATTTTCATATACATTTATTAAAAATTCCATAATCTATCATTTAAATACCAATAAACTGAAAAACCAAAAAAATTTACTATTCCTTCATGTTAGATATGATAATGTGCACTCACTCGCGTGAAAATTCAAGAATTTCTACTCTCATTTCTCCCTTCCGATCCCATCGCCTCGCCTCAAAGTCAACTTATCTCTTACACATCTCGGCCCTTCTTCTCCTGCGCAACATGATTGCTCTCTAAACGCAACTCATATCCCGAATGCTACACAAATTCGTGGAGGTCACTAGCAAACGATACACTGTTTACTCGCGGTATAGGAAAGAGGAACCAGAGGTCCTGCCAGCAGCCTTCTTTGACCACCTATTTCCCTACTTGCATACGAGCCAAATATAAGCATCTGACCATTAGACTGTCCTTGTCTACTCAATGTTAGCCATGGAGGGCAACAAAATACCCGTTCAGACCAACATGCACGGCAACACGAGCACTGTATTATCTGACCGTGTAGAAGGGAATGAAAAGGTTGCTTCACATCGGCAGCCCAGGGTTCCTCATGTCAAATCATAAGCATCAGGCTCCTTCACGCTTACTTGTTCTCCAGCTCTTTTATAAACCTTCTTTGCCTAAAGAGCAAAACAATCCGGAAGATTCAAGTGTGCACATCGTAGTCACCCCTCTTACTCAACGTCAATCATATTCTTCTGTTACCAGAAACGTCAATGTAGCATAAACAGTTACATTATGAATTCATTACTGTAAACAACCACAAATAGGAGATGACTTGCTCAACAGAAAAATAGCCCCTCCGTGGACCAGCACTACTAGTTACATCTACACACGACCTCCAAGGTCAGATCAAATCCCACTACATTGCATGTTTCAGTAGGTGATGGTACTACCAGCATCAACACGTTGCCTCCACCCTTGATTCAGCTTAAACGTAGTATTCTTATTGGAGAGAATGCAGAGCTGCTTATAAGTATATTACCTCGCAGAACCAATGCACAACTGTTCTGACAAATTAACAACGAAAATTAACCATTTTCAGGTTACTACAAGACCTGCGAAGCAATCCGCTTCATATCATATTTGCAATAGCAGAAGGTACGGCTCTCAAGATAAGGATACTTCGACAGAAATAGCTGACACAAGTGCTGCCACGTGATATACTTCTCTTTTGGTAGCCAAACTCCTCAAAATATGGCTCACGGTTCCCATTAATTCCTCTGTAAACCTGACTGGCGCAAGAAGGCTATCACTCCTCAAGATTCATAGTTTCCACAATTTATAAAAGCAAGATAACCCTACCAAATTGTTGGGTGTTCTACATAAGGCCTGATGCCGAGAAGTCGAAGACAAATTATGCTGAGCAGCACCCTACTTTCTTGGTCGCAGTCACCTCATCTTTGTTGCCAACTGTGATTGTTTGACCTTTCCCAGGTCCAGCTGATGGATCCTCACCAACGTCCAGAGCCTTTTTACTCACCACCCTGTAGATCTGCGTCAAAATCTGCTTAAAAGCATTCTCCACATTTGTAGACTCGAGGGCAGAAGTTTCCATGAAAAACAGACCTTCCTTCTCAGAGAATGACTGCCCATCGTCTGTGGACACAGCTCTTAAATGCCGGAGATCTGATTTGTTTCCGACAAGCATAACCACTATATTGGAATCCGTGTGATCCTTCAACTCTTTAAGCCACCTCTCCACATTCTCAAAGGTGACGTGTCGTGTGATGTCATAAACCAAGAGAGCTCCCACGGCCCCACGATAATACGCGCTAGTAATCGCCCTGTACCTGCTCTTCCACAAACTGAGCTATCAATAATTTCGAATTTAAGCTTTACTTTAATTCCACATAGATTACTACTCATTATAATTACGAATACACGCCAATCACTTGTCGCCGCGCCTCCACATCTGCAGGCAACTGTCAAAGCCCACCAACTACATTGAGATACTTTGACAAAAAGTGTAAGCAGAAAGAAAGAACACTAAACTTTTATCTGGTGAAAGAACTTATTGCACAAAATGCCCACGATTCATTTTTTCCATCACAAGCTGTGTATCTACACCTCTCCCGCATACACTTCTCATTACCATCGGAGCTGTTAATGAACCTAGGTCAAATCGAACGACATCCGGATGACCAGTTCGAGATTTACAAATCTTGAAGAGGATCTCTGCTTTGAGCCATATAGGGAAACCTCTACTGTCAACCACAATAAACTATGCTCTAGTCTCCCGAAACCTGTACTCCACAATATAGGAGCGGATGAGAAGGTTTGAAGCTTGTCATGTAAAAGGAGCGCTAAAGTATAAGCGATCCATTGCCAGGAGTGGGATGATCGTCTCACCTGCGATCAACATGATTTCCTGGCCCCTATTCATGGATCTCCGTAGAACCATTGTTCGAGAGTGAGATACAACAACAAGGAGGAGGCTAATCGATATTCTAAACATCCCCAGGAATGGTAGTTCAATACAAGCTGGGCAGTAAGCTCAGTTTCCGCGGAAAATATCTCTATATATCTCAGACAAACTCGATCACCATTAAGATCTACAAGAAAGACTGATCTTACGACCTAGATGAAAGTTCCCAATTGGGTCTGAAACACTTGGCTTCTGTTTACTCGGCACAATCGGAAATGACAAACAAGTGCTGAGATCTTGTACGCCGCGTATATGTCCCTGCTAAGGACGGCGGGAAGACTGATCTGCATCTCAACGGCACTGGCCTTGGAACGAGCACGCACCTCTCTTGACCAGCAGTGTCCCATATCTGGGCCTTGATGAGCTTGCTGTCCACATTGATGCTACGGGTTGCAAACTCCACGCCAATAGTTGATTTGGATTCCAGACTGAACTCGTTGCGAGTGAATCTAGACAACAGGTTTGATTTCCCTACTCCGGAGTCCCCGATGAGAACGACTTTGAACAAATAATCATAATCATCGTCAGATCTATAAGCCATTCTTTTAACCCCACTCGTTTCGATAGAAAGAACCTTGAATGATCCACAGGCCGTTGAGATGCCAAGAGTCTGAGCGTGCAACTGAGATGCGCGAGAGAATGCAACTCAGGGAGCGTCAGACGAGGAAGGCTCCAATTGTGAAGGTTTGCCGGGGTAATGCCGTTCCTTGGCTGTACAGAATAGAGTTCGAGAAAGAAATAGGGCACACGGCAAATGATATTCGCTTGGTTGGAGAACAAGGTATCTTTAGTAGAGTCAAGCTACCACCAGTACAGTTTAGGGATCCAGCTTCATTGGCCCATAGCAAGAGCACTGTAGCATACGTAGGACGCTGATAGAGTACAATGCCTAACCATGACCTCTTTCCAAAGCACCAAATGCACACTGTCACTGGTCGTAGATAGACGATTAAGTCTCGCAACCATAGTCAGCGCAGAGCTCTATGTTACATGGAGGATGGAACCTTGCAAAGATTAACGAGTTCCGTCTACTGAGGATAAAGTGAACTCAATTAATTAGTGTTGTTTTTGTGTTAGTCGTAAATTACAAAGGACGATCTCGAGAGTCATTCCTACCTCGTTGTGAAACAAGTAGATCTACTGAGTATACTTGAAATGAAATAAATATTTCAATCACAAAGCATGTCCAAGAAGTACTATGATATACCAATTACTTCGAATCAAGAAGATGATCGATGAAAGATTACAATTCCAAAAAAAGTGTGTTCACAAATTTTCCTATTGCAAAAATATAGAGAGTTTTCATGCAAAATTCAGTAAGGACCAAAATGATTCGCATATTTTTTATGATCGATACAAAGAATGGTAGAATCCATATGTACCACTTTAATGCTAACACCTCACTTTTACAATAGATTCAAAAGAATGGTAAAATCCACATTTATCACTTCAAAACTAAGCATGTTAATTATATGGAAGTATGGAGATTGTTGAATATTACACGTCTTTAGGAGAAAACTTCAAAATTCAACTTTCAATAAAGCCCACCTTAGTTCTTTTATGTTCTTGGTTTTATCCAAAAGTAGAAGTAGATGCCCAAAAGTGAAAACCATTCTTGATGAAGTCTTTGAGTAATAGAGTCAAATCTTAATTAAGGAAGACGTTGATTATTATGACTTGCATATGAGACCATTAGTGGTAAAATTTGTATTGGTATATTAGTTACATATTTGATATGTTATTCCATTCATCTAAGTGATGGATGATGTTGATTTTTCTGGCTATCCAGAAAGAAATATAGGAAAAAATGCAGTACTAAGAAGTATGTTACTTTTAGATTTCTTCGAAATTTTCTTGTACACTCAAGTTATGAATGTAGCGACCTTCAAATCTTACTCACATCAATGAAGGTGCTTTACTCAAGTTGAAATGAAAATTTAAGTTGGTATCTTTGAGACTTCGATAAATTGGATCACATTCCATAAGTGGGACTTAAATTCTAACACTTGAGACTCTATGTATTTGATACCATAATTATGAGAGTACAAAAGCAACTTATTTTATCTTTATCTTGCTTGAAAACTCTGATCAAGATAGTACAAAAAAGATAAACATTGTTATAGACACCTATTTAACAAATGAATCATGGTTGTGGTGCTAATTAGCTAAAGTAAAAAACTCCTCAAGTTGGGTAGATTAATCTCTCATTTGAATAATTGTACACTTAGCCTGATTTGCGTGTCCTTCAAATTTTTTGTTAAAATACTCTCAACAAAAGCAATATCATTGCAAGCACATAAGTACTGAAGGATGTATTTCATTTGTGTCATAGCTTAGTCTTAGTGTCTCAAATTTAGGGCTTGAGTTCTCTTAAGTTTAAAATGAGAAAAGGTATGTTTTTGATCTTTGTAGAGCATCTAGTATCTAAATATATGTGCTCTTTGTACCATTAGAAGGTCCTTGGCAAGAACCTTTTAACAAGACAAATTTATCCCTTAATGCTACAAATGGAATCCCCTAGAAATAGGTTTTACTATTTTGGTCAAGCTAGATTTGTAGAAGACCAAAAAGGAAGAATGATTTGCACATAATCCTAAAATATGTGTAAGAGTAGGATCTCTAAGTGTCTTAAGATCTTAAAGTGTTGATCCAAAGACATGAGATGGATTGTGGTGTTGGTGTTAGTGGTTGACTACTAACTTACAAAATGATTAGAGTTTAAGATGCAAACATAAATTTTAAACTTTTTATACCCCTAATATTAATTTTTGATGGATTTAATTAATGAGTGATCCACAAGCAAAGAACCATGAATCATAGTTTAACATACACTAAACCTAATTAGATTCCATGTGCAATTGAGTCACTAGATGAATAAACCATTCCACAAGACCCTAACTATAAGAAATTTTTTCCTGAATCTTAATTGACTTGCAATCAATCAATCTAATCTTGTAGCAAATGTATGAATAGTTGAGCTTGAAATGCAATTTGGGCTCAAATTAAGTAGATTTTATGCTTGTTACTACTATAATTATTAATATTAGGTAGTTTTTGTGCAATATATTAATAATATTATCAACTACTTAATGAAAAAAATTAAAAAAGTGCATTTTGGAGAAAAGTGTGCAATAAAAAATGTACATGGTAAGATCCATATTCCATGAAAATATATCACACATCTTGGAGGAATAACAAAGTGCTACTTTTAGTGTTGAATAAATTGAAAGCTACAAATGTCTATTGATTTCAAGTTAAGTAAAGTGGAAAGGATATACAATAAAGATATAGTTGTATGAAGTGAAATTAAAAAAATTCTTCTTTCAATTTAAATTTTAATGATAAAATAATAAAAAATATAAGATGTGGCACATTGTAGAACTGAATTTATAGAGACATTAAGTACATAAAACAAACAAAAATCTGGCAAAGTTGATGTTCCATATTATTTGAAAGTGAAACTCTACAAGGAAAAATCAATTTTAGCATAGAATAATAGTAAGGCATCTTAGTTTACTTCAAAACATCTTTGAAAATTGAATAAAATACAAGAAACCTTTTGCAACCAAAACCACTAAGAGGTTTTATGTTAGCTAAGGATATGAAGATAAAAACAATATAGAGATCATTTCAATATATATTTCCAAGAATAAAGCTAACTATTGAGAAAAATAAAGGAGTCATTAAACAAGCTTAAATACCCAAAGAGATTCTTTTGAAGAGGTCTAGATAATGTTCAGTTTTAACTTTGAGAAGTGAGTGAATATCCATCAATGCTTGATATTTGTAGTTGTGGTTGAATTTGAATGCAAATAATATACCAAAATAGAAAATGAAAGAGTTTCTACTAACCTAGACATCCCATTTCAAACATCAAACTTTAATTCACAAACAATTATATCTCAAGATAATAATTGATTTAACATCATATTTTATGTTCATGTACAGATTTATCTCAAGATTATAATGCTTCTGCTCAGAAGTTATAATCAAGAGCACTTCTGTTCAGAAGTTATAATCAAGATATAACTTCTGTTCAGAAGTTATAATCAAGATTATAACTTCTGCTCATTTTTCTATAATAAATTCATGAGAATGAAGTCTTCAAGCCAAATGGTGATCTTTATTGATACTTTTGTTGATCAATGGAAAAAATATATATAAATTTCAACACCAAGTATATACTTACCATTATTCAAAAAAGTTGCAATTGATATAACTCTATGATTTATTACCATTTGATGACTAAATTAGACTTGCAAATTTTAGTTTTTTTAAATTTTTTTAAATTAATTAAATTTTAAATTTTAAATTAAATTTTAGTTTTAGTTAAATTTTAGTATATATATATTGGAAACCAATCACCATTTTATGACTAAAGTAGAAATGTAGAATTTTGTTTATGTATAAGAGAAGGAACGTATAAGAACAAAGTAGTTTCATAAAAGATTACTTAAAGGGTAGTTATAAATATTCAAAAGGAAGTCAAACATCTAAAGTATATCCCATCAATTTCTTTGTTCTCTCTTGGATTTGTGTCTTCTATATTAATGTTAGAGTAAGATTTGGATGGAAGGAATCTATATTCCTCAATATACTACAATATCAAAATCATTTAGAATTTTCTATCCAAGCATATTTTCATTAGTTTCTAATGTATTATATTGATCAAAACTTTCAAATACTTAATACTTTCAATAATTACTTATTGTAAAATTTGATTTATATTATATATATTTAGAAGTTGAATTGTCTTAACTTTGATAGTATTAGTCCAAAGTACTAATAGATATAGAAATGAATAAAATTGTGATTTAGGCTACACCATAATATTTTGCATGTTTTGCTCAATTGTTGAAAGAGAAAGCTCAACCACAACTGACAAAGCAACAGAATTTTGAGAGAATAATAACGATGACTGATTTTCCATGACAAAACTAATTGGTAAGAAGATATTTCAAAGGAATAACTTTTTGCTTGTGAGCAATATTTTAGCACCACTAAATTATAAGATACTTATACCAAATCTTAGTTGCTACAACTCACCTAAAGGGTATAAAGAGACTTTAATATATAAATTTGAAGTCACAAAAACAACATAAATGGCACATGATTATCTTATAGAGTTGGCATAGACAATTTCAATGCATAGCTCTTCTATCTCATTCTAAAATACTTTGATGCAATTTTTGGATCATAGCTAATGAAGAAAATATGGACTATTTTAGGGATAGTCTAAGAGTCCATATTTTCCAATATTCTTACAAAAATTTAAGTTTAGTATTGGCAACCAAATATTCATTCTTCTCAAATTAATAACTTCCCAAATATGTAGACACATAAGGAGTAAAAGGGGCTGGTAAAGTATCTCTAGGACAATGAATGCTTAAGACAAGCAGTTATAAAATGTAATAAATAGATTAAATCATTAAAATAGGCAAGTATATATATATATATATATATATATATATTGTAAACTAATTTTACACATGTATAACATATATAAGATAGAAAATATCTCCAAATGATGATTTTTCAGTATGAATCATTAATTGCAGCAAAAAATAATTTGATTCCATTTAATAGAATGGGTCATGTAAAGATTTATATAACAAAGATTGATTTCAAATGAGTGCAATTCATGAGTATAGAAAAGTGTAAATTCAAATAAACTTCATTTGTAAGTAAAAAAAGAGAGTACAAGGTCAGTTACTTGGAACTATCTTTCATTAGTCAAATCTAAAGTTATTGGTCTCATCGAGTGAATCTTTCATTAGTCAAATCTAAAGTTGTAGGTCTCATCGAGTGAATATATTTACTAGCAAAGAAGTTGGTGAATCTTGTAGATGGAGTTAATGTAGACTTATATTTGAAGTTAAGAGTCGTTGAGTGAGACTTGTATGTGGATTCTAGAGCCTATAATTGGTGAAACTTGTAAATGAAGTGAATGAAGGGTTGGTAGAGACTTGTTATAGAAATCTTTGACTAGTATGTTGATTGTGATTTTTTTATATGAAATATTATTAATTCTATGAGAAGTGATGATTGGCCTTTATGGTAGAACTTCAATATATAAAGAAGGGAAAATAATTTTTTAGGAAAATATTATGTTTGAGGTTCATTTTAGATAGGTCTTTGTGCATTCAAGCTACATTAATACCAGAAAATAGTCACTTTCTTATGAGAATATTTTATCTTTCTTGAAAGAATGTTGAAGTGACAAGCCTTGGACGGTGAAGAAATTAGAGAAGCTTGTTACAAAGGCTAAAAATGGCTATAGAGCTTCAAGTTGAAGGGGTGTATCATGAACTAAACAAGATTTGAGGTCAAAATTTTAACTTTGTTTATTTTAGTTTAGACTTCAACTGGAGGTAAGGAGGAATGAAGATATATATCATAGAAGAAATGAGCATTTAGGTCATAACTTCAACTTTATCCCTTTGAGTTCTATGGGAGATAAGGAGATATAAACTAAAGTGGATAATCATGAGTATATTATGTCTCCAACTTTCTTTTCCCAAACACATTGCATAATACACTTTAATTTATGGATATGAGTATCTTGAGATGACATTTGGTATATATGTTTAGCATGAAATTTATGACGAGTGATGTAGTCCCCCAACTTGTTGGAATTTTGGGTGATTCTTTCAGCTAATCAATGGGATTGTATCATTTAAATTGTGATGTGTATGATGAGTCTAAATATAGAAAAAAATTAAATTTCAACATCCAAGTTGATAATTACTATTGTTTTTGTTAGAAGTAGTATCGAAGGATTAAATTGTCAGAAGTGTTGTGAAAGAAGTACAACAAGATTTGCAATTTGCTTTTACCTAGTGTGTATATTTGAGTTTTAACAAAGGTACAAAAGTTGGTAATTTCCATATTTTATTGATACTAATAAAAGGAGTAGAAATTGGAAAATCTTACTCTACAAAGATTTTTCTAATTAATATAGGAGATGAATTTAGTTGTACAAGAGAGTAGAGCTAGCTCCAAACAATTGATGTAAGAACTTTTGAGCATCCTAGCTCAAGAGATGTATCAAATAGAAGTAGTGACATTATTATCAAATATCTAACCATATCAAGAAATGGACAATAAGATTCACATAGAAGATGCTTTATAAGAGATTTTGTACGAGATGGTAAAGGATTACAAATCTGAACCTTGCTAAGCAAACCACATAGATGAAGCATTGGAGAGATAGCTCTACCACACAAAGATCCATTTGTTTCATTTGGATACTTTTGATATGATGCATGGATGTTTGTTGGGTCATTTCTACTTGATAGACCTTTACGGTTATAGAATATTGTTTGCTTTCATTGGTCTTTGAATTTCTCAGAGCCACGTGAAGCGAGGCTTCAATAAAAAAGTTTAAGTTGTGTACTCACCTAAGGTAGCTATTAGGAAGCTTTGGGACTTTGTTAAAAAGGCACAAGGCATGAGTACATTGAATAAATTTTGTAATCTTCAAATGAAATGTATCAACATGAGTGAAGTACGGATATTATCTATGCTACATAAGGGATTGAAGAAGACATCAAAGAGATATGCTCATGAGAAAATCAAATATGAGACCATTGCCTTCTTTCAAATAATATTTGGTAATTTGTCTATAAGGGAAGAACTTCACAATATATGCTTAACAACACTACACCTATATACTTTGTACATTTCAACACCAGGAATAGATCTTCACATCATTTTGAAAAAAAAGCAACATCAAAGTGTATATTAAGCTATGGTGCCCAAAAATAATGAACCACATAAACATAATTATGATAGAATAGCACCAATAGAAGTTTTCATTAATACAATGACCTAAACCTCATCTAAAAAAATACAATTAAAAATTTCATGCACTCAAATATAAAGAAAATGTTAAAAATTTAATTAATGATATCATATCTTCATGCAAATAGAGAAGCTGAATTATAAACCTAATGGTCTTTAACTAAGGAATGTGATATCTATCTACATCAATTAGTTTATTGTGCCACTTCCAAACTTGGATATAATATAGACCATTTAGATGTTACAAATTTAGTGGTCACATTTAAGTCCTAAAAATGTTTATATGCTTAACATATGTTCTTAAGAATGTCCTTTAAGGTCAAGATTACCAAGTTCTCCTTAGATTCACAAGAAAGCATGACTTCAACACCTAAACTCAATACCTTTGCATCCTTGTAAGATCTCATTGACCAAATTGCAATATTATGGTAAGAAACAAATGAATGCCACAAAGATTTGGTTCAAGAATGAATAAATACAAAGAAAATGATCACTTTGAAGTTCTCTATTGTCACGTATTTAACCTCTTGGGCAGAAATTAATCCTAAAAGAGTGTAGTGTCAACAACGAGGTGCACTATAGAAATATACAAAGGAATTTCATTATCACATAAAATAAACTCATACAAATCTCAAAAGTGATGTTTCAGTCCAAAGACGCTAATTCCACCCAACACTAAAGATGTATAGTTATTTTCTTCTCCAAAGGTATGTGTCTTCCCAAAGATGTGAAATTTTTACTCACCTTATTTGATTAACTTCAATCGTATAGTACTCAAGAGTCCCATCAAGGCATTGTTTCCAAACTAGCACTAAGGATCAAACACACAAGGCACTATGAAATACTTATAATAAAGATTCATCAGCATTCTCACTACCAATATTCAAACATCTTACTTGGAAATTACGGGAAAGTGACAAATAGCTTAAGCTCTTTCACTTTATTCAGCAGTACTTGTAACAAAGATTCATAAGCACTCTCATTACCAATATTCAAACACCTTCGTTGGAAATTAAGGAGAAGTAAAGAAATAAAGAGTTTCAGTTCATTCATGTTATCCATCACTACTCTAATTGAAAATTGAGTGCTTAAGATCTACAACCTAAATAGCATAATGCATTTGGAAGTTACTAGACTCTAAAATTGTCTAAATTACCAAAAAACACTTATGCATACAAAGACAAGTGTCTTCCTACATGGTACTCATAATTTTTGAATTTATAGTTTATTGTTTTTTGAATTTATAGTTTATTTTTCTTTTCCTTTATTTTGTACAACAAAGAAAGGAAATTTCTATGCATTTAGGAAAAATTCCCTCATTTGGGACGGTATTTGGAGAGTTATATGTAGTCCAAAAGGAATCATGGAGAGTTCTTCCAAAGGAGAGAATGATCATTTCTTTGGAGTCCTACTTAGCCAGTTTAAAGAAGAAGTGAATGGAAGTTTGAATATTGGACATTCTATCTAAAAGGAGAATGGATATTATTTGGCAAAATAACTTACCAAAGACCATACTTCCATTTGAGTGCAAGAATGCATTGCACAAAGAAAACTACTTCCAAAGACTAATGGCATCTACAAAAGTTCTCACATGTGAGGATGTCAACTAAGGATTGATTGGATACCATTGCAATGAAAATTGCAAATAAAAACTAGAGGTTCACCTTGAAGAACAAATTGCTAATTAGAGTTTTGTTCTTTGTAGCATATTATATATATATATATTTATATATATATATATATATATATATATATATATATATATATATATATATGTTTCCTTGAATGTTGTTTTCTTGAACCAAGTCCTAGGCCCAAGTGAGTGAGCACCTATGTAATATTCCAAGGACAAGAGAACTCTTCAAGAGAGAAAACACAGATTTCACACTCAATCCTCTGATGCCCCAAAGGAGCACCTTCTCTTTATTATATAGCCAAGGAAGATCTCCTCCAAGGAAGCTCCACCATAGTACTAGATACATGGATAGGTGACCTGTCAGCAAGCTCCACCCTTAGATTACTTGCTTGGTTGGGTGACATGTCGGTCTTGGTCCCATCTGGTTGGTCAAATAGGCTTTGACTAAAGGGACTATTTTAGAGAATTTTCCTATAAGACTCTCAAAATCACATGAGCAAGGTACTATTGGAAAGATCTTGGTGAGACAAACCAAAGGGGAAGGTAAGGCCAGTCTTTCTTCCATCAGAGGGAGAATGTACACATTTTTGAGTGCTAATTCATCCGTTTAGGCCTTTAAAATTGCCTTTGAAGTTTTCAGGCCTATTTTGGCATCTACCTTATTAGAAGAAGTGCTCTTTTGGTGATACTTTTATCTAATCTACATTCTCCATCATGTGTAACATTCTTCCAGATATGACCACCCTAAGTTTCACCTCTAGATCATATGTCTAGCTATGGATTCTAAAGTTTCCAAGCATGTTTTGATTTTTGGCCTATTAGTAGAAGTACTCTTTTGATGATATCTATAGCTTATCTACTAAGTCTATCATGTATAACATCCTTCCAAATGTTACCAAACCAAATTTCATCTCTAGATCATCTATCTAGCTATTGGTATTACAACTTATTGGTTGGGACATGGATCTGGTCTTGGAAACCAAAGCATATCATCCATGCTATGTACATGTGTTTCCTTGAGTGATCTTTCCTTAAACCAAGTCCTAGATCCAAGTGAAGGAACAACTTGTCCCTTGAACACTCCACTTGCACCCTCCTAACCTCAATCAACATGGATAGTTGAGTATTGACTTTAACAATACACTCACTTCACTCTTTTCTTGACTGATCTCTCATACAAATCAAAGCTTATTGTCATCTCCAATAGATAAGTCAATGGTATGGCCACATGAGCATAATTATGGGTGAACCATTGGTGAAGGCTTGCCGATCCATTGAATTCATAAACTTTTATAACATCCTTAGGAGTAGATCATTTGGAAATGGTCCTAATTTTCTCCATATTATTCTTGATCCACTCAGTTGAAACTTTATTACCCAAGAAGGTACTTTCATTCTATAAAACAACCCACTTTTATTTCTTGTAATAGAGCTTCTATTGTTATAGTTATCTTAAGATTTCTCATGCATGGTATGACAACCCGACAAATATCACTTTTGCGGTAATCAGGTAAGTAAAGTTTGTTCCCATAGAGATACTCGTCAGAAATGTCCAAATACAAAGTAAAGTAACAAATTCAGTTCTTCTTGGTTGCATCTTTAGTCTCTCAAGTAAAAACCACACCTAGAAGAGAATAACAAGCACTAATTTGCAATCTTGTCACGAATTCACACTTCTTAATCACAACTCCATCAAATCTTTCCAAACAATCTTGATTGTGATGATTCATGCTCTCTCAAAAACGGCGCTTCATTGTGAAACAACTTTGCCCAAAAATTGTGTTCTACCCCTCCACTGAAGGCACAAATTTCTCAATCAAAATTGCTTCACATCAACATTGTGCTGCACTCACAAATGCAAAATACTACCAACACTACAATTCCTCTCAGATTTGTCAAGGCATTGCTTTGATTGCACTTCACTTAGGATCAAACACACAGAATGAAGATCAAGGCTGCAAAATCCAACATCCAACAAACACACTGACTTGAACTTTGAAATTCTCCACACACTCACAAATACACACACAGAGTTGATACTTGGAATCAAGCTCAAGTGACGAGCACTACTCCATAGCACTTTGCTTTATCTATTCTCAGAAATAATGAGCACTTAACAACATTTTATTGCAAATGCCACTCTTAAATAGTAAAGCAATTGACAATTACTAACAACTATACCGTTCTACAACAACTCTATAAACCTACAGATCTAAATTGACAATGCAACTCTTCAAATCTGTCTCTTCAAATCTCAAATCTATTACTACTCCGATCCGATGTCAACTTCTTCCTCGGCTTCCAATCCTGAAGTAACTTCACTTACTACTCTATCCTTGGATTTCACAACTACTAATTCCTCTACTAATTCTACTACTTCTTCTTCCTGATCTACAATTTCTCTAGTGGGTAATCCTTCTAAATTTCTATCTCCCAACCCACTCTTCTCTAACATGTCCAATTGTAATTCCAAAGACATCTACACTACTATGTTATCTACTTTGGGTTTTGCTCTTACATCCTTTTGAAGTTTATCTATCTTTAATTTCACTAAGTCTAGTCTAATCGTGATATTGTCTTCTACTTCCAATATCTTCCTATCTACACAAGTTCTGAGACTGATAAGTAAAACATTCAAATCTTTATCCTTTGCATTTCTCCTCCTCGTCTCCTGCACCAACAACTTCAACTTGTGCAATCTTGTCTCTTCAATTTGCACGCTGGCTTTTGTACTCAACATCACATTCATCTTTGTCACTATCTCCTTCAATGGCTCCAATCTCATTCTTCTCTCCCATCCTCAATCTGCAAGCCAATCTTCTCTATACATTGTCAATTCCGCTTCAAACTTGGCTTTCATTGTCTCCTTCTCCTTCTCTTTCTGCACAATCTTCTCCTCCAGATTGAGAAGTAACTCTCTTAATCTCTCTTTCTCTCTATATCTCATTGTCAACTCTCTTTGCCAGAGTTGCTTCTTCTCTTCTACACTTTCCATCACTCTATCAAGCTCTTGCTCCTTCTCTACTACTCTCGCCATAACATGGATAATCTCTTATCTCAAATCAGCAAACTACTACTTCAAGATTTCATTCTCTGCTACTTGTCTTTCCCTTGCTATGTCATTCTACTCAATTGTTCTCTCTCTACTCCCCACTTCTCTCTTCAAGTTCTCAATAACTTGATTTTGTACTATTGCATCTACTAATAGTACTCCTCTTTCCTCCTCACCTCGGATTATACTCTTCTTCAACTCCAAGTTCTCTTCTTCCAGCCGAGCTAACACCTACAATAAAGTCTTCACCTTCGGACACTTCAACTGCATCTCCTTCTTCTTGTGTTCTAACTTCACTAACAACGGGCACACAATCTCCTGCAGATATTCTACTCCCTCACTTGGAATTACTTTGGCTTGCTGACTTATCTCCTTCTTTGCCTCTTCCTCACTTGATATTTGCCTTCTTAGCCGCAATTGCCTTATAGGAATGGATTCGTTGCTCCTCGAACTTCCACTCTCCACTTCTCTTACCTTACTCGGCTCCGCTTCATACTTCACCATACGTCTAGAATGGACTCTCCTCTGAATTGTAATTCTCTTCTCCTCTTGCTTTGGAACTTCATCTTCTAGTTTTGAGTTTTCTTTCTCCACCGTCTTCATCTTAGCTTCCTCTTCTTTGGGTACCGACTGCATCTCCACTCCATCATTGCTGTCACTACTTGTGTCTTCACTTTGCAATGTGAACTCGCATTCTTCTTCCTTCTCCAAGTCTTTGGACTTGCACTTGACTTCTCCTTCCGACTCTTCTTCTGATGACACGATTACCACTAGTTCTTTCCTCGGGTTCACCTTTCTAGCTTTCCAAGGTCTCGCCTTCTCTACTTCTTCTTCTTCTTCTCCTTGTTGACTCCTCTTCTTTGACTTTGGAGTGCTCACCTTCACTTGCACACTCTGCCTCGTCTACGCGTAGTACTCATTGCTGCTCTTGATATGAAGAATGTATTGCTGCTCCTGATCTGAAGAATGTATTGCTGCTCCTCCGCATCAACATCTCTTTGCAAGTTGGGGTGGAAATGGGACACCATCTTGTTTCTCTTTGCCGCATTGAGCAAGTTCAGCCCCAAATAGAAATAGGCTGCAAACGGCACAATATAATGTGGAGGCGACTTGACTTGCAAATTCCACACCATATGTCTTGTCCACTGATGAAGACACTTTGCCCAGTTAATTGGCTCTCCTGCAAACATCTTATGGAAGAACACCGCTTGGTACTTCATCACATAAGTTGTTCTCTCCGGCTTCAAGATCACCATTAGAGCACTCACAATCCCCCTCTTGATAGGATCCTTATAGCTCTCCACTTTGTAGTCATTCTTCGTACGCTTCAAAGAGAAAGCATCCCTCACTTCTTGGGTTTCTTTGGCTACTTCTTCCTTCTCCAAGAACATGGCGCCATGCTCTGCACCTACTTCTCTTCCAAGTACTAATCTCCAATCCAATTCTGTCCATGAGCCAAATTTCCTCTCTTTCCTTCTTCTTTAGGGCCATCAAGACACTTACTCTCGATGATCTCGATCATGAAACCTAGAAAACTAACATTCCAGTTCCATGCCAAGAATGTGATCCAAAGTCTGCTCAGGACCTTGATTCTTGCAATCACATCTAACCTCCAAATTGCATGATTTCTCACTACAAATTTGGAGTTCTTCTTCCCACCTATCTTTCTCTCTTCCACTCTGGGTTGGGGACTATTCTTCCTACTGATTCCCGGCTTAACTCTCTCAACTTCCTCTTGACACACCAACGTGTCTATGACTACACTTCCCTTCCCACAATCTCTTGCAAGACGACTTCTTAAAGGTGATGGAAAATTGAATGTCATTGCTTCGTCTTTAGCCCAAATTTTATAAAGTCGCACCTTCTCCATCTTTCTTCACTTTGAGTTTCTACCAAGAAATCACACCTCTTGCATGCTCCTATCACTATCAATTCCCCTCATGCATATGACCGCCATTTTTGTGAGTGGTACCTTCTTGAACGTCTTGCCCCAAAGGAAAGTTATTACACTATCCTTGCCTTGGGTTGAGTGCCCCTAAGACAAAGTCTCCTTACTTTGGGTTTCTGGTTGACAGGTCAATTCTGAGTACCTCGGCCTTTTGACACAAAATCACTTTACCTTGGATTACAACCCAAGGACACTTTTCTTTGCCTTCTTTTGCCATACAGGTGCAATTTGACTTCTTCTGTACACTTCTTCTTCAAAATTACCAAAAAAACAAAAATGTGGGTACCACACATGGTTATGATGTTTTAATCCCATTTTACTATAAATTAAAGGGATATGTTATTTCCACCATAATTTTTTCTACTTCCACTAAATTTAACCCTATATCCTAACATTGGGATTACTTTAAGGTTGATTAATTTGTAGTGGAAATAACATATCCTAAATTTAAAATGTATTCCAAAAACACTACCACATATCAATCCAATAACCTCTTTAATACCCATTCATTTGATCTATAAAAATTGTTAGAGCAGTAGTGAAACCAAAGGTACAACTCTCCATGCAAAATACCCATACTTTATAAGTAGTCTGTTGCACTTCTTCTCCATCAATTAGAATCTACCACTAGCCAATTTAAAGATCAAACTTTAATAAGTATAGGGATGTACTTATTTGATCTAACAAGTTATCAATTCAAGGCAAAGGATACATATTCTTCATGGTTTTTTATTAAGGCCATGATAATCAATACAAAATTGAAGCACTCTATCCTTCATTGGTACAAATAGTAGCGGTACTTCCTAAGAGGTATTATGTTATATGAAATCCTTCTCCACCAACTTTGTTAATGTTGTTCAAAGGTTCTTATAACTCCTTTTTTGAGAGAAAATAGATTGCTCTAGTCATTGAAGTAGTCGTGACAACCAAAGTGTTGAAAAAATTGCAATATATTAGCAAGAACAAGTAGCTCCCACAAAGATATAGAGTGGAAGTTTACTAGATTTAACAAGAAGTATTACTATTGTAGTTCTTTAATATAACTTGTTTAACCACTTGGGTAGGTGTGGTACAAACATTTTTCATTTTGGACAAGTTTTAAAGAAGAAGTGCCTTGTTGAAACCAAATTGAAACCAAATGGAGAAGAAATGAGTGGAAATGTGTGTGCAAGCACCAAGCTCAAGGGAGTCGACTTTGTGTTAGAGGAAGAAGGACTTGGACTGAATCAAACCCAAAGAAGCTTACTTTGTGTCAGAGTAAAGAAAAACTTGGACCAGACGCCGAAGGAGGGTTTCTTCGCATTGGAATGAAGGTAACAAGTCAAGACTACTGCGGGGGCCATATCTCAATGACCACAAGTCTAAATCAAGCATGCTATATCTCGTTGGAAGCATCTCGTTTAGAGCTTTTCATTGCCACCAAAGTCGCAAAGTTTGGAGGTCTATAGAAGAAGTTATAAGCATTTGAAGTTTGGGAGTAGATGTACAAAGTAGTTTAGTGTCTTTGGGTCAATGTGACTTCGGACTTCGTACTTTGGGTTTACATGACTTTGGGTCTAAAGACTTTATCTCAAGACAAATATGATTCAACCCAAAGAAGTTGGACCTCGGAGTGCAGTGAAGGTGACTTTGAGAGTTTTGCCCAAGGGATCAGAGGAAGTTAGAGTAGGGAAAGAAGATAATTAGGATACCCATGACTTCAATTTCAGTTTTGATTGAAGATGGAATATGAATTGAAGGAGAAGTAACAGTAGTGAATAAACCCAAAGTGCAAGATCAGACAATAAGTGCTTGGGGTCAGTTACATGAGTGATTGGGGGGAAAACGGGTTACAAATTGAAGGTGTAGATAATGTATTCATGTTTTCAATTACAATTCTTGATGATGACACAATAGAATTAGTAAAGTAATTGATAGTAATTAAACCCAAAGTAAGAGAGATAGGAGTGCATGTGTCTTTGGATTTGACATTTGACACTTTAGAGAAGAGTGGGTTGGGAGATAGAGATTTAGAAGGATTACTTGTGATAGGAATTGTAGATTAGAGTGGAGAATTAAAAGAATTGGTAGAGGAAATAAGAGTTTTGAAACCCAAGGATAGAGTAGTAGGAAGTGAAGTTACTTTGGGATCGGGTTTGAAAGCGGAAGAAGTAGACATTGGATCGGATTAGTAATAGAATTGAGATTTGAAGAGGTAGATATGAAGAGATGCATTGTCATTTTGGATTTGCAGGTTTGTAAAGTTGTTAGGAAGAGGTGCATTAGGAAGATAACTATTGATTGCTTCACTATTTAAGAGTGACATTTGCAGTCTTATGTTGTTCAGTGCTCATGATTTCTGAGAATAGATAAAGTGAAGTGTTGTGAAGCAGTGCTTGTTGCTTGAGCTTGATTTTGAATATCAACTTTGTGTCTATGTTTGTGAGTGTTGGGAGAATTTTGAAGTGCAAGTTAGTGTGCTTGTTGGATGTTGGATTCCACAACCTTGATCTTCATTTCTGTGTGTTTGATCTTGATTGAAGTGCAATCAAAGCAATGCCTTGACAAATCTGACAAGAATTGTAGTATTGGTAGTATTCTGCATTTGTGAGTGCAGTGCAAAGTTGATGTGAAGCAATTTTGATCGAGGAAGTTGTGCCTTCAGTGGAGGGGTGGAACACAATTCTGAGGTGAAGTTGTTTTGCAATGAAGTGCTATTTTTGGGAGAGCCTGAATCATCATAATCAAGATTGTTTGGAAAGAGTTGAAGAAGTTGTGATTAAAGAGTGTGAATTCATGACAAGACTGAGAATTAGTGCTTGTTACTCTCTTTTGGGTGTGGTTTCTACCTAAGAGATTAAAGACGCAATCAAGAAGAACTACATTGTTACTGTTTGACTTTGTATTTAGACATTTCTGACTTGTATCTCTACGGGAACAAACTTTACTTACTTGATTACCGCAAAAGTGATATTTTCCGGGTTGTCACATGATTTTTGGTGCCACTGCCAGGGATATAGTTGTCAAGAGTGGAAGGATACGAAGTGTTGTTTTAACTAATTTCAATGGCTTCAAGAACAAAAGTGCCAAAAAGCAATAAGAATATAAGGAGGTTGAGAAGAAAAGCTCAAGAACTTCAAGAACACCAAGAGAAAGAAGACTTTAAAGCCCTTGAGAGAAAAATAGTTGAAAATTTCCAATATCACCGCAATCCAATGATTGAAGAATCATAACATGGAAAGATGTTGGAGATTATATTTTTTGATGAACCAAGGTTGGTGACACCAAATCCAATTCAGAAGGTTTCAAATGTAGCCCAAGAGAAGATTGTTCAAGATTTAAATCAAGATTTGAAGGAGTCTACTTCCTCTGAAGAGTCAGACAAGGAATTGTGTTTTTGGAGTGAGTTGGAGCATATAGTGGCCACGACTCTTTGAGGGTCACCAGCACTTAGCATTGTTGAACCCCTATCTCTTGAGAAAGTGAAGACAAAGACATATTTCCTTGAGTTCCAATTGTCACCTTCAGTTTCTGGGCCATAGACAATGAATTTAAATCTTGGAGTGATTTGGAGTGTGCATTGCATTGTTTGGTTTGCAATTCTCCTCGTTAGAAAAAGAAGAAAAAAAAAGAAAAAAGAAAGTTTATGATATAGGGAAGGAAAGCTCTGGATCTTTGAGCAAAAGCTGAATCAAAAGACAACAATCCTTGTTGGGCTGAAGTGATCCATTTGGAGAACTCAATTGAGCGTGTAGAGAAGTAAATATTGAAGCATTGACAAAGACCACTTTAATTATTAATTTTGTGCAGGACTTTGTATAAAATGAAGCATAGAAACATTGCCTTTGTCATTTTATTCATCTTGTTGAATCCTTGATGTGTGTTTGCCGGGACGCTCACATTTGAAGGAGGGGGTATGTAGTACACACATTTTTCATTTTGGACAAGTTTTGAAGAAGAATTGCCTTGCTGAAACCAAATTGAAACCAAATAGAGAAGAAATGAGTGGAAATGTGTGTGCAAGCACCAAGCTCAAGGGAGTCAACTTTGTGTTAGAGGAAGAAGGACTTGGACTGGATCAAACCCAAAGAAGCTTACTTTGTGTCCAAGGAGGGAAAAACTCGGACCAGACGCCGAAGGAGAGTTTCTTCGCATCGGAATGAAGGTAACAAGTCAGAAATATTGCGGGGGCCATATCTCAATGACCACAAATCTAAATCAAGCGTGCTATATTTTGTTGCAAGCATTTTGTTCAGGGCTTTTCATTGCCACCAAAGCCGCAAATTTTGGAGGTCTGTAGAAGAAATTAGAAGCATTTGAAGTTTTGGGAGTAGATGTACAAAGTAGTTTGGTGTCTTCGGGTCAATGTGACTTCGGACTTCGTACTTTGGACTTCGGGTTTACATGACTAAACCCTTCTTCATCATTTTGCCTTTTGTTTCTTCTTCCTTAATTGCCACTAGTTGGTCCTAAAGAGCTTCCAATTCTATAGTGATTTTTCTTTGGCACATCTTCCTTCAAATGGTTATAAGAAAATTGTACTTTGGCTATGATGTTAGTTACCATCTTGGCTCTTAGTGTGGCTTGTTCTTCTTGTTCCTTTTGCAACTCTACTTGCAAGGCCTTCAAACAAAGACTACTTCTTTTTGATACTCATATAACTTTTAGGATAGTTTGTTTTGTTTTTTCCTTTACTATTTAAGTCAAAGGCTCTTTTCACTCGTCTCTTGCAACTCTATTTTGAGCCACTTCTATTTGACATTACCTACAATTCAAAGAACACTCACCTCTTCTTGAATTCTTTGGATGCACACTTCTTGGTCCTTCTTTCTATTCTTCAAAAAATTATTCTCTTTCTTCAAGTCCTCTACATCTTGCAAGAGCATATCTCCTCTCCTATAGTTTTCCTTGTACAAGACATGGTACTTCCATGCCTAACCCTACTAATGATCACTCTTGGCTTCATTATATAATGATTGGATGAAGTTTCATTGCCAACAAAGTGTAATCATTCAACTCAAGCAAATCCTCTTGGCATTATGGTAGAATTGTTTGCAAGTAGGTAAGCAAGGATCATAATGAATTTATCAAGAAATACAATACCATCAAAAGATATAATTTCACAAGATTTAGGTACTAGTGTTTCTTTGTGAATTACTCTTCCAAGGATATTTTTTACCTTGGATATCAATTTCTACTTCCTCACCCACTCCTTCTTTGGTTTCAATCTCCTCCAACTTTGAAGGTGATCTTGGTTGCACAAGAGTTGCCAGTTCTTCTTTGGTCCAAAGTTTTTCTTGGTCTTTGTGATGGTGATTCACCTCACCTTGTGGAGCAGATTTTTCTGCTCCTTGATTGTCTTCTCTTTCTATTTCTATCTCAAGTTAGCTCATCCTCTTCATCTTTGGTTTCTTCTTCAACTTCTTCTTCCTCCAAAGAGACATCAACTACATGCAAGTTTCTCCTTACCCTCTTTGCAAGATGCTTGGGTCTTGATGAGGGAGTGTTTTTTTTCCTCTCAGAAACCATTTCTTCCTTTACCTTCACAAATGATGGTGAATTTTTTTAAGCGTCTTGGATTCTTTGGATTGTTTCCCTTCCTTCAAACTGCAAGAAGTAATATTTTGGGTGAAAGTGAGTTGCAAACCTTGTCCTTTACTCCTTGGTTAGAAAATTGACACCTATGTGAAAATGAATGGCAAAAGGCGCCAAATAAGTAGTTCTTCTATCTTCTTCCAACTCTTGAATCATAGACAAGATGTGGTGGTGGAATATATATACCCAATTTTCTATGGCTCCTTTGTATATCTGATAAAAAGGATCACCTAATTATTAGTGAGTGAAGGATGACCACGTAGAAAACACAAAGATTGGAAGACCCTATCAAGCCTTACAAGGGTGATACAAAATAGGTATAGACAAATTATCAATGGGATGGGTAGTACTCTTTGGTCTAAAGATTTTCATGAACAAGGAAACTACTATTCTTTGGGTTGGTTCTTTGTAACTTTAGACCTACTAACTATTATTGGGGTTTCTTAGCATACAAATTAGTTGGCTATTTGAGAGTTGCCTTTATCCTCGTGTCCCTAAACTTCATATCTAATATTAGTAAAAAAGTTGGAGATCCTAAATCCACTCCAAGGACCATTCTCTAATTCTCTTCACTCCACTTTTTTGGATTTCCTCCAAATTTCCATTCTCTTAATTCCCACTCCTAATCTCTTGAACCATGGAAATCAAGTTAAATCCTAATTCTCGAGCAACAATGCTTAGATGCTTGCTCCTTAGGAATTCACTCTTCATAAAAATCTCTAATTTTTTTACCATTGGGTATTGAAGGATCATTGTAGTGATTCTCTTCACTACTCTTTCTCCTCTTACTATACTATCTATCAAAGAACTTGCAAGAACAAAGACTATCTACTCCAAAGGCCACTAAGTCTCTACTCTCACTTTGGGTTATACTCTCAAGAATGTTCCTTGCCAAAGTTGACTAGCTTGTAGGGGTGGTCACACGAAAGAAAGGACTACCTATCCTTGCTCTTGATCTTTTAATCAAGAATATTTGGATAGTGGTCCTTGGTAGGTATGCAATCCCTACCCATACATGAGAACTCTTTGATGGCTATCAGCAATTCTTGGTGGTTGTTTGTTCCTTGTGCATAGAAGGAGAGTTTCAACTACAATAAGGTTTTTGATTCTAAAATTCTTTGGACTTGTCTTTCTCTTTGTACCATCCCTCTTTGTACACTTGCCATGTAAGGAATGCAAAATATCTCCTAAACAAGAAGAATTACTTGATTTGAATAGGAAAATGAATACTTCTCATCTTTATCACACAAACACAAAAGTAACAAACTTGAAAATTTTGAAAATTTTTGCACCATAATAGTACTTGGCAATAGCTTGGTCTTTAATTGCATATCTTGATAAGAGTGTAAACCTCTTGGACGATCATTTGGAAAGACATCTATAAACTCTTGAACTATTCAATCAACCATTGTTTTATAAAGCTTCTTATTCTCATCAAATTCTCCTTGAATAATAGACTTGATCTATACAATAGAAACAAGAATATCTTCCTCACAAGCCTATTTGGTAAAATTTCCATCTTGGGACTACCTATTCTTAGATGTCTTATTCAAAGGTGCAAGATAACCTAATTGATACTTCTTACTTTGGTGTTTGACTTACATTGATTATTGGGCCCAATCAAATAAAACATTATTATGTTCAAGCCAATGAAAACCTAGAATGATGTTATAGTGCAAGGGAGCTACTATAAATTTCATACACTTTGAATATTCCTTCCTAATGTTGAATGCAACAAGATGAGGTATGGAATGAGTAGAGGGGTATACTTTCAAAATGCAGCTCTAGAGAGCTCACTTTTCATTTCTTAGCTAGAGTGGATGTGGCTTGACTGTAGTTAGTGCTTGATCATTGGCAGATTGTTGAGTGAAAGGTTGAGTATAAATCTGATTTGAGTGTGATTCTAGTGGAAGGATACATTGATTATATCAAGGAAGTGAGAGTCAAGAGAAATTGGGTGCAAGAACTAAACATGGTGGCTGATTATTGGTACATTTGATAGTAGTCCTAGATTTCTTTGAGAGTGATCATGTGCAAAAGCCATAGGAGCTAAAGAGGCCTAGGAGGGCCGGCAAGCTAGCTTATTGGCTTGATGCTAGCAATTTAAGATGAGTTTTTGGTAGATTTTGGTCATTTTTTGGCAAAATCTGCCCACCCTTCTAGATTGTGCCCAATAGGGTTTAAACTCCAGATATCTAGTTTCTAGATTGGTGCCCTAGCCAATTTTTCCACCTTCACTTGTTGTCCTAGTGATTTGTTGATTGATATCTATACACATGTAGCTTTGGCTGGAAAAGGTAGTTTGATCCCATCCTTGGTGATCTTGATAGCTTAGTAGTAGGTAGACACTTCTATTATGTCAAATGCCAAATGGTGGTAGATTTAATTTGGTGATGATTTATGAGATGGAGGGTTTTTTTTGACTTCTTGTGATTGGACTCCCTCCATTCTCTACACTATGTTTGTGCACCATATTTGTGTGAGGTGCTCTAAATTTAGAGCATTGGTGCTCTAGTGTGCTCTTGGTAGTGAGGCTAGAATGATGACCAGTCAAGCAACATATGTTTCTCTCCAATGAGGCAAGAAGTGATTACTATAGATCGTGAGAATGCCCGTTGTGATGGTAGATTACAAGTAGCACTTTCCTCAAGGGTAGTTGTTGTAATTGGAGGTATATTAGTGAGTGTTGTTTAATTGGTGGTGGCACTTGGTGGTGATCCTTGGTGGAGTACTTGTGGTGGTTAAAATTATGGTTTGAATAATATTGTCATGATATAATTCTTTGGAGATTACAAAGGAGATATTAGTGTAGTACACAATGGGTTTTCATGGAGTGGCACTTGGTATCAACCTATATCTTAGGTCCTAGCAAGGGAGGAGATTGACTTTGATTTGGAGTTTGATACAAGAGTTGATTCAATTGAAAGTGCACTTGGTGTATCCACATTATTGTTGTGGGAGATGGATAAGATTTAGGGAGCCTCCAAAGGCTTCAAGCATGACTTTGGTACAATTGGTACAATTAAGTTTGATGACTTCATTCAAGAGTTTGATAGTTGGTGTGATCTACAATAGATGTGAAACACAACTTTGGTCACATTCTTCATGGCATGGAAAAGGTTGTCTCAGCACTTGGAGGGTCTTTTGTGGATGACTATCATGAGTTTGGGAGAGCTTACTTGGAAGAGATCAAGCTATGGAGACAATATTGGTCTCTAAACTACATCTCCATCACTTCAAGCTTGGTTGTTAGGGGTAGATTGTGGTACCCACATTTTTTGTTTTTGTTTTATTTTAAAGAATAAGTGTACAAACAAAGTTTTATTGAACCTAAATGACATTACCAGACATAAAATCATGTCTTTTGTTTCAAACCCAAAGTAAAGTGACTTTGTGTCAGGACAAAAGTACTCAGATCGGACTTGTCATAGAGAAATCCAAAGTAAGGAAAATTTTCATCGAGGTGATCAACCCGATGCAAAGATGACATAACAACTTTTCTTTGGATTTGTCAATCAAGAATGTACAAGTAAGAAAATGGCTAAGGCACAAATGACTAAGCTTGATAGTGCCAAGATGAACTCATGCAAAAGGTGTGATTTTTTAGTGAAGAATGATGGAAAAATGACCATATAGCAAAGAACTATAAACTTTGAGACTTTGTCAAAGGGATTTCAACATGTCACATAAGTATCCTAAGCCACTAAGTAGTTGACCCAAAGGAGTGCCTATAGAAAAGCCATCCGGTAATTTGATGTTTAACAATCTTGAGGGAGTTAGGATCTTGAGACCAAGAGATGGTAGAATTATCGTCTAGCCATCATGAGTTAGAGATCACACAATGCCAAAGAAGGGTGAGAAGAAGAGTACCTCACTTGTAGTGAGAAATCCAATGATTCAAAGGTTAGACATGATAGCCAAATCAAAGTTTTGAATAGAGTTTGAATCATTTTTTTGGCCTGGAATTGGAACTTGAGTTTTCTAGGGTTCATGGCATAAGTAGCTTTGAGTGATTGTGAGGAGACTTGAGAATAAAGTGAAGTAAGGCAATCCAGCTTGATGGAGAGAGTCGGACTGGAGGTTGGTGCTAGGAAGAGTGGCTAGTGAGGAAATTGGGGCTACATTTTTTGGGAAAGGAGAGCTTGTGGAGGAGATTGATAAAATCCGCAACTCCTTCATTGTACCATGCATGAAGAATGGATACAAAGCCAATACCTATCGGGACTCAATAAGGCAAATTATTGTTGGAGCAATGATGACACTCTTCAAGCCTGATCGCATTGCATATGTGATAAAGCATCAAGCAGTGTTTTTCCATCAGATATTTGCAAGAGCACCGAGGAATTGAGTAAAGTGTTTTTCATGAAAGAATGTGGCAGATGGTGTGGTGTTGGAGAGATCAAGCCGCTCCCCACTACTTGGTGCTATTTTCTGCACATTTCTACTTTGGTTTGAACCTAATGAAGGAGATAGAGCAAAGGAAGATGGTTTTTCACTTTCATCCAGATTTACAAAAAGAAACGGATGAGGAGGAGCAACAATACATCCAACATCTTTGAATTAGTGATGAGTATTATGCAAGAACAGGACAACACATGAGGGTATTAGTTAATATCCCAAAGATGAGGAAGAGAAGTCATCTTGAGGAGAGTATCTTGCCCGTTCCAACTGTAGTACCCACATTTTTGTTTTTTTCTCAATTTTGAAGAAGAAGTGTACAGAAGAAGTTGAATTGCGCATGTATGGCCAAAGAAGGCAAAGAAAAGTGTCCTTGAGGTGTAACCTAAGGTAAAGTGACTTTGTGTCAGAAGGCAAGGTACTCGGAATTGCCTTGTCAGCATACAACTCAAAGTAAGGATTCTTTGTCTTAGGGGTGCTCAATCCGAGGCGAGAACAATGTAACAAATTTTCTTTGGGGCAAGACATTCAAGAAGGCACCATTCAAGTTCTTGATAGTGACAAGAGCATGCAAGAGGTGTGATTTATGGTAGAAACTCAAATTGAAGAAATATTGAGAAGGTGTGACTCTAAAAAATTTGGGCTAAAGACAAAGTAATGACAAGAAATTTTCCATTGCCGTTAAGAAGTCATCTTGCAAGAGATCGTGGGAAGGGAAGTGTAGTCAAAGATGTGTAGGTGTGTCAAGAGGAAGTCGAGAGAGTTAATCCAAGAATCAATAGGAAGAATAGTCCCCAACCTAGAGTGGAAGAGAGAAGATGGGAGGTGGGAAGAAGAACTCCAAATTTGCAGTGAGAAATCATGCAATTCAGAGGTTAGATGTGATTGCAAGAATCAAAGTCCTGAGCAGGCTTTGGATCACATTCTTGGCATGGAACTAGAATGTTAGTTTTCCACATTTCATGATTGAGATCATCAAGAGTAAGTGTCTTGATGGCCTTGAAGAAGAAGGGAAGCAAGGAACTTCGGCTTGATGGATAAAGTCAGATTTGAGACTAGTACTTGAGAGAGAAGTAGGCACAGAGGAGGGTGCCATGTTCTTGGGGAAGGGAGAATTTGCTGAAGAAACCCAAGAAGTGAGGGATGCTTTCTCTTTGGAGTGCACAAAGAATGGCTACGAAGTGGAGAGCTATAAGGATCTTGTCAAGAGGGGGATTGTGAGTGCTCTAATGGCAATCTTGAAGTTGGAGAGAACGACTTATGTGATGAAGCACCAAGCAGTGTTCTCCATAAGACGTTTGCAAGAGAGCCAATTAACAAGACAAAGTGTTTCTATCAAAGGACGAGGTAGATGATGCAGAATTTGCAAGACAAGTCACCGCCACATTACATTGTGCCATTTGCAGCCCATTTCTATATGGGGTTGAATTTGCTCAATGCGGTGGAGAGGCACAAGATGGTGTCTCATTTCTATCCCAACTTGCAAAGAGATGTTGATGTGGAGGAGCAGCGGTACATCCTGCAAATTAGGAGTAGCAATGAGTACTACAAGCAGACGGAGTAGAGTGTGCAAGTGAAGGTGAGTACTCCAAAGTCAAAGAAGAGGAGTTGCCAAGGAGAAGAAGAATAAGTAGAGAAGACGCAACCTCAGAAAGCCAGAAGAGTGAACCTGAGGGAAGAATTGGTAGTGATCGTGTCGTCAGATGAAGAGTCGGAAGGAGAGGTTGAGTGCAAGTCCAAAGACTCAGAAGGAGAGGCTGAGTGCAAGTCCAAAGACTCAAAGAAGGAGGAAGAACTCAAGTTCACGCTGCAAAGTGGGGACACAAGCAGTGATAGTGAGGACATTAAAGAGATGCAATCAGTACCCAAAGAGGAGGAAGCTAAGATGGAGACAGCGGAGAAAGATAACTCAAAACTGGAAAATGAAGTTCCAGAGCAGGAGGAAAAGAGAGTTACAATTTAGAGGGGAGTCCATTCCAAACAAAGGGCAAAGTATGAAGCGGGGCTGAGTATGGTGAGAGAAGTAGAGAGTGGAATTTTGGGGATCAACGAATCCATTCCTATAAGGCGATTGTGGTTGAGAAGGCAAGTATCAAGAGAAGAAGAGACAAAGAAGGAGATAAGTCTGCAAGCCAAAGTAATTCTGAGTGAAGGAGTAGAGTATTTGCGGGAGGTTGTGTGCACGTTGTTGGTGAAGTTAGAGCACAAGAAGAAGGAGATGCAGTCAAAGTGACCAGAGGTGAAGATTGTATTGCAAGTATTAGCTTGATTGGAAGAAGAGAACTCGGAGTTGAAGAAGAGTCTAACCCAAGGTGAGGAGGAAAGAGAAGTACTAGGAGTAGATGTTGTAGTACAAAATCAAGTGATTGAGAACTTGAAGAGAGAAGCAAGAAGTAGAGAGACTCATAGAGCAGAGTGACATAACAAGGGAAAGGCAAGTAGCCGAGTACAAAATCTTGAAGTAGCAGTTTGCTGATTTGAGATTAGAAATTATCCATGTTATGGTGAGAGTAGCGGAGAAAGAGCAAGAGCTTGATAGAGTAATGGAGAGTGTAGAAGAGAAGAAGCAGCTCTGGCAAAGAGAGTTGACAACAAGATAAAGAGAGGAGGAAAGGTTAAGAGAGTTACTTTGCAATTAGGAGGAGAAGATTGAGAGAAAGAGAAAGAGAAAGGAGAAAGAGAAGAAGACTGTGAAAGCCGAGTTCAAAGCAAAATTGGCAATGTATAGAGAAGATTGGCTTGCCAATCAAGAAAGGGAGAGAAAAATGAGACTAGAGCCATTGAAGAAGATCGTGATCAAGATGAACACGATGTTGAGTACAAAAGCCAACATGCAAATTGAAGTGACACGGCTACACGAGTTGAAGTTGTTGGTGCAAGAGACGAGTAGACAAAATGTGAAGGACAAAGATTTGAATACCTTACTTATCAGTCTTAGAACTCATGTAGATAGGAAGATATTAAAAGTGGAAGATAACATCACAATTAGATTAGACTTGGTGAAATTAGAGATAGATAAAATTTGGAAGGATGTAAAAGTGAAACCCAAAGTAGATGACATAGGAGTCCAAATATCTTTGGAGTTACTAGTGGAGGTATTAGAGAAGAGTGGGTTGGAAGATAAAGGTTTAGAAGGATTACTTGCAAGTGTAATTGTATATCAGAGTGAAGAAGTGTTAGAATTGGTAAAGGAATTAGTAGATATGAAACCCAAAGACAGAGTAGTAGTAAGTGAAGTTACTTTGGGATTGAAAGCCGAGGAAAAAGTAGACATTGGATTGGATTAGTAACAAATTTGAGATTTGAAGAGGCAAATATGAAAAGGTGTATTGTCATTTTGGATCTATAGGTTTGTAGGGTTGTTATAGAATAATATAGTTGTTAGCAACTATCGTTTGTTTCACTATTTAAGAGTGGCATTTGTAGTCATATGTTGTTCAGTGCTCATTATTTCTAAGAATAGATAAAGCAAAGTACTGTGAAGTAGTGCTCGTTGTTTGAGCTTGATTCTAAGTATCAACATTGTGTCTATGTTTGTGAGTGTGTGGAGAAATTTGAATTTGAATTTAGTGTGTTTGTTGGATGTTGGATTCCACAACCTTGATCTTTACTCTGTGTGTTTGATCTTGAGTGAAGTGCAATCAGAGCAATACCTTGACAGATCTGAGAGGAATCGTAGTGTTGGTAGTATTCTACATTTGTGAGTGCAATGCAAAGTTGATGTGAAACAATTTTGATTGAGGAAGTTGTGCCTTCAGTGGAGGGGTAGAACACAATTCTGAGGCAAAGTTGCTTTATAGTGAAGTGTCATTTTCAAGAGAGCCTGAATCATCACAATCAAGATTGTTTGGAAAGATTTGATGGAATTGTGATTAAGAACTGTTAATTTGTGACAAGACTGCAAATCAGTGCTTGTTACTCTCTTTTGGGTGTGGTTTCTACCTGAGAGATCAAAGATGCAACCAAGAAGAACTAAATTGTAACATTTGACTTTGTATTTGACCAATTGTGACCGGTATCTCTACGAGAACAAACTTTACTTACCTGATTACCGCAAAAGTGATATTTGTTGGGTTGTCACACCAGCCCATGAAGATGAGGAAGGTGAACCTAAAGCAAGACATTGTGGTGCTTGATGAGTCATTGGGGGCAAAAGAATCAGAAGGTGAAGCTGAGTACAAGTCAAAAGACTTGAGAGAAGAAGAAGAACTAGAGCTTACGTTGTGGAGCAAAGAGGCAAGCAATGGAAATGATGATGAAATAGAAGTTTAGCAATGAGGTAAAGATGATGCCAACATAGAAGAACAAGAGTTCCATGGAGCGATTGATCGCATGGGAGGCTGGACATTCTATGTTTGGACTTGCCACGGACAAAAATAGAAGAGACTCTAGAAGCTGAGCCAAAGTTGGAGTTTCAAAAGGGTAGATGCTCAAAGAGAAGTATTCCTACTGCTAGTGTGGAAAGAAGCAATGTAAGCCTAGTATAGGAAGAGGAGGATGCTTGGATTGAGACTTTGGAGTCAAGCTCTAGTAGACAAAGTGAGGAGTGTAGCACCTGAAGAACCTGAGACTACACAAGCCTTTGACGGGGGTAGAGTACTTATTGTAGATAGCCTGTCCCTTCTTATTACAATTGAAGAAGAAGAGAGAAGAGTTGAGAGAATATCACTTGGATTGAAAGATGAATTGGCAATAGTGAAGTTCATGAGTGAAGAAAGTTTGGAGTTGAGAAGGAAGTTAATTCATGGAGAGTGGGAATTAGCAAAACTTTGGACTGAAGTAGAGTTTAGGGAGAAGGAGATTGAGAGCCTTACTAAAGACTTTGTAAAGAAAGGTAAAGCAATGATAAGCAAGAAGAAGATTGGTAGGAGCAGATGGCAAAGACTAAGACCTTAAGAGCAAAAGTGCATGACACATGAGTAAAAGTTAATCATTTGAAGGCTATGGCAGCAATAATGGGAAAAAGATTTGGAGAGCTTGAAGACAAGTGCGGCGGAGAAGGATTGAGCTTAGAAAAGAGAGTTAACTACAAAAAATCATGAGGAAGAGAAATTGCATTGGTTGATTGGAGGAATGGAAGAGCAACTCAAGCAAAATGTGAAGGAGAAGGATGCATCAAAAGCTGAGTTGGAAGATGAGGTGAAGATCTATCACAAGGAGTTGCTTATGGAGAGAGAGAAGCTATAGACATATAGGCAGGAGACAATCAATGAAGTAGTTGTAAGAGTGAAGATGATGCTCAAAATGGTATCTAAAGTTTGTTTGGAAGAAGCAAGACTGCATGAATTGAAATTGCTAGTGCAGGAGATGAGGAAGAAGAAAGCAAAAGATTATAGTTGAATAAATTATTTATTAGTCTAAGAGATCAAGTAGATAGAAAGATATTAGAAGCACAAGAGAATGTTTGTCTCAGATTAGATATAGCAAGACAAGAGTTAGATGAGATTCAGAAGGATAGGAAAATCTGATGCAAAGTAGTAGAAGTAGGAGTGCAACTGTCTTTGGGTGAGTTACATGAGACATTAGAGAAGAATGGGTCAGAAGATAGCAATATAATTAGATTACCCATGGTCTCAATAGTATATTATGGTAAAGAAATGGTAGAATTAGTAGAGGATGTGGTAGTATTAGATAGACCCAAGAAGAGGAAGTTTGTGAAGGAATATCGGGTTTGGAAGCCAAAGTCAAGGTTTACATTAGATGAGAGTAGTAATAGTTTTAAGATTTGAAGAGGTAAATATGAAGAGGGGCATTGTCATTTTGGATCTACAAGTTGGTAAAGTTGAAAGGAAATGGTATTTTAGTTAGCTAACTATTGAAGTGCTTTGCCTACTTAAAGGAGGCCTTCACAGTCTTATGTTGTTTAGTATTCATAATTTTTGTAGATAGATAAAGAAAAGTGTTGATTCTCAATGCTCATTGCTTGAGCTTAATTTTAAGTATCAAGTTTGTGCTTGAGTTTGTGAGTGTTTGGAGAATTTTGAAGTGCAAGTCAGTGTGTTTGTTGGATATTAGATTCCATAGCCTTGATCTTCATTTTGTGTATGTGATCTTGAGTGAAGTGCAATTGAAGCAATGCCTTGACAGATCTGAGAGGAATTGTAGTGTTGATATTATTCTACATTTGTGAGTGTAGCGTGAGTTTGATGTGAAAAGATTTTGTTTGAGGAATTTGTGCCTTCAATGGAGGGGTGGAATGAAATTCTAAGGCAAAGTCATTTCATAGTGAAGGAGCTATCTTTGGGAGAATCTGAATGATCACAATCAAAGTTGGTTTGGAAAGATTAGATAGTATTGTGATTATGGAGTGTTAATCCATGATGAGACTATGATCAATGCTTGTTACTCTCTTTAGGGTGTGGTTTCTACATGAGAGATTGAAGATGCAACCAAGAAGAACTGAATTGTTACTATTTGCTTTGTATTTGACTATTTTTGACTCGTATCTTTGGGGGAATGAACTCTATTTATGTGATTACCACAAAAGTGATACTTGTTGGGTTATCACATAGATTGATAGTACCCACAAGTTTAGCTCTAGTAGCATTGGTGTATTTAGTGGAGGTGCACTAGTTGAAGGTGGTGCTACTATGAGTGGAGGTTTTGCTACAAGAGGTAGTGCAGTACCGAGTTTAACCCCATGGTAGAGTTCTTCCAATACTTGATGCAAAACTACTAGGAGTGCAGATTTACAAACTAAGGAGCTTGCAAGAGTTCCGCTAGAAAGAGAGTTATTGAAGCCTAAGTAGTAAAGTTTTGGTATGGAATATTGAACAAGGAGTTGCAATGTAGAGCATGTGATGCTATGTTATTATAAGCTACTTCATCTACTTTGGCAATTGTCTTTAGTTTGGCTAAGCGCATTAAGCTCAACATGGTGGAGGAGAGAGTGGTGACTTTGGATTTGGTAGGGAGACCTCATTCATAACTATTTCCTCTTCTATAGTGTAGTAGAGTGCACTAGTTCATGTTTGCTTTTGAGGGTAGAATGGATAGCCCAAAAGATATGAAATGATTAGAGAGCCTAATGCAACTAGACCTTTACCTTCATTTCTAGGTCAATATCATCCAATGAGTAGTGGTGTTGCTTGTTAAACTTATGGTGAACCTCATCATAGGAGAGAGTGCACTAAAGGCAGTGTGCATCACAACCAACATAAAGATAGTATGACCATTGATACAATTTTGGTCACACTAGTGATTGATGCTTTGACCTCCACCTAGAGCTACAAAGTGGTAGGCCTATTAAGGTAGGTGGTAGAGGATCTCTAGGTCATGGAAGATGAGGTGGTGGAAGAGGACCCAAACTAGTTGTTTGGTGGGTTTTAGTACTATTGCTTTTTGGAGTTGTTTGGTGGGATTAGCACTAGACTAGTTGTGGTACTATAAGTAGGTATATGAGTACAAAGGTACTTGTATGTAGAGAGAGATGAGACTATAAGGCAAGTCTCTCTATATCATGTGATACACTTGGCCTATTAGTATCTTGAGTTACCGATGTCAACAGTCAAGGGTTACCAAAAGATACTAATAATAGATATTTCATTACTAGAGGTGCAAGATTTGGAGAGACATGGTCCCATTCATTTGGTGACTTTTGGATGGCCATATCAAGGATATACTTATGTTGGCCAAGGTCAAGGTTTAAAAGATCACTTTTCTTGTGTGTTTTGGGAGATGTTACATATACTACATCTTTAGGTTCATGAGTCTATTTGTAATATCATTAGCTAGATATATTATCTAGAGGTGGAAACTAGCTTGGTAATATCTTGAGGGATGCTATATATGATGGGCCAAGTGGAAAAAATATAGGTGTCACCAAAAGAGTACTTTCACTAATAGGGTAGAGATTAAAAACACCCTAAAAATTTTAGGGTAAATTTTGGAGGCCTAAATGGATGAATTAGATCTTGATAAGGTTATTTTGTCTCCCTTTGTTATTTGTCTCATCAAGAGCTTTCCAATGGTACCTCATCCATGTTATTTTGAGCTTCATACAAGGAGATTTCACAAAGATTCTATATAGTCAAACTTGTTTGACCAATCAAAGTGGACAAGGATCAACACGTCACCAATCCATAAAACTAATCTAAGGGTGGAGTTCATTGACATATCAAAAATCCATAGATCTGATCCAAGAGTGTATGTGGTACCCACATTGTTTTTCTTAATTTTGAAGAAGAAGTGTACAAAGAAGTCAAATTGCGCCTATATGGCCGAAGAAGGCAAAGAAAAGTGTCCTCGAGATGTAACCCAAGGTAACGTGACTTTGGGTTAGAGGCCAGGTACTTGGAATTGCCTTGTCAGCATACAACCCAAAGTAAGGAGTCTTTGTCTTGGGGGTGCTCAACCCAAGGCAAGGATAGTGTAATAACTTTCCTTTGGGGAGAGATATTCAAGAAGGTACCGTTCAAAAATGGCAGTCATACGTGTGAAGGACACTTGATAGTGACAAGAGCATGCAAGAGGTGTGATTTCTTGGTAGAAACTCAAATTGAAGAAAGATAGAGAAGGCACAACTCTATAACATTTGGGCTAAAGACGAAGTGATGACAAGCAATTTCCCATTGCCATTAAGAAGTCATCCTAAAAGAGATTGTGGGAAGGGAAGTATAGTCCAAGATGCGCTGGTGTGTCAAGAGGAAGTCGAGAGAGTTAATCCGAGAATCAGTAGGAAGAATACTCCCCAGCCCAGAGTGGAAGAGAGAAAGATGGGAGGTGGGAAGAAGAACTCAAAATTTGCAATGAGAAATCATGCAATTCAGAGGTTAGATGTGATCGCAAGAATCAAAGTCATGAGCAGGCTTTGGATCATATTCCTTGCATGGAACTAGAATGTTAGTTTTCCAGGTTTCATGACTGAGATCATCAACAGTAATTGTCTCAATGGCCCTGAAGAAGAAGAGAAGCAAGCAAATCCGGCTCGATGGACGGAGTCAGATTGGAGATTAGTACTCAAAAGGGAAGCAGGCGCAACGGAGGGTGCCACGTTCTTGGGGAAGGGAGAAGTTGCGGAAGAAACCCAAGAAGTAAGGGATGCTTTCTCTTCAAAGCGCACAAAGAATGGCTACAAAGTGGAGAGCTATGAGGATCTTGTCAAGAGGGGGATTGTGATGGTCTAATGACAATCTTGAAGCCAAAGAGAACAACTTATGTGATGAAGCACCAAGCAGTGTTCTTCCATAAGATGTTTGCATAAAAGCCAATTAACTAGGCAAAGTGTTTCCATCAGAGGACAAGACAAATGATGTGGAATTTGCAAGACAAGTCACCGCCAATTACATTGTTCTGTTTGCAGCTCATTTTTATTTGAGATTGAATCTATTGAATGCGGCAGAGAGGTACAAGATGGTGTCTCATTTCCATCTCGACTTGAGAAGAGATGTTGATGTAGAGGAGTAGCAATACATCCTGCAAATCAAGAGTAGCAACGAGTACTACAAGCAGACAGGGCAGAATGTGCAAGTGAAGGTGAGTACTCCAAATTCAAAGAAGAGGTGTCAACAAGGAGAAGAAGAAGAAGTAGAGAAGGCGCGGCCTTGGAAAGCCAGAAGAGTGAACCTGAGGAAAGAATTGGTGGTGATTACGTGGTTGGATGAAGAGTCAAAAGGAGAGGTTGAGTGCAAGTCTGAAGACTCAGAGGAGGAATAACTTGAGTTCACGCTGCAAAGTGGGGACACAAGCAATGACAGTGAGGACGGCAAAGAGATGCAGTCAGTACCCAAAGAGGAGGAAGCTAAGATGGAGACGGTGGAGAAAGATAACTCAAAACTAGAAGACTAAGTTCTAGAGCAAGAGGAAAAGAGAGTTACAATTTAGAGGGAAGTCCGTTCTAGACAAAGAGCAAAGTATGAAGCGGGGCCAAGTAAGGTGAGAGAAGTGGAGAGTGGAAGTTTGAGGAGCAACGAATCCATTCCTACAAGGCAATTGTGGCTAAGAAGGCAAGTATCAAGAGAAGAAGAGACGAAGAAGGAGATAAGTCCGCAAGCCAAAGTAATTATGAGTGAAGGAGTAGAGTATTTTGGGAGGTTGTGTGCATATTGTTGGTGAAGTTAGAGCACAAGGAGAAGGAGATGCAGTCAAAGTGTCCAGAGGTGAAGACTGTATTGCAAGTGTTAGCTTGATTAGAAGAAGAGAATTTGGAGTTGAAGAAGAGTGTAACCCAAGGTGAGGAGGAAAGGGAAGTACTAGGAGTAGATGTTGTAGTACAAAATCAAGTGATTGAGAACTTGAAGAGAGAAGCAAGAAGTAGAGAGACTCATAGAGCAGAGTGACATAGCAAGGGAAAGGCAAGTAGCCGAGTACAAAATATTGAAGTAGCAGTTTGCTGATTTGAGATTAAAAATTATCCATGCTATGGCAAGAGTAGTGGAGAAAGAGCAAGAGCTTGATAGAGTGATGGAGAGTGAGAAGAGAAGAAGCAGCTTTGGCAAAGAGAGTTGACAACAAGTTAAAGAGAGGAGGAAAGGTTAAGAGAGTTACTTCGCAATTAGGAGGAGAAGATTGTGCAGAAGGAGAAAGAGAAGGAGACTGTGAAAGCCAAGTTCAAAGCAGAATTGGCAATGTACAGAGAAGATTGGCTTGCAAATCAAGAACGGGAGAGAAAAATGAGATTGGAGCTATTGAAGAAGATCATGATCAAGATGAACGTGATGCTATGTATAGAAGCCTACTTGCAAATTGAAGAGACACGGCTACACGAGTTGAAGTTATTGGTGCAAGAGACGAGGAGACAAATGAGAAGGACAAAGATTTGAATGCTTTACTTATCAGTCTTAGAACTTGTGTAGATAGGAAGATATTAGAAGTGGAAGATAATATCACAATTAGATTAGACTTGGTGATATTAGAGATAGATAAACTTCAGAAGGATGTAAAAGTGAAACCTAAAGTAGATGACATAGGAGTCCAAATAACTTTGGAGTTGCCTATAGAGATATTAGAGAAGAGTGGGTTGGAAGATAAAGGTCTAGAAGGATTACCCACTAGTGGAATTGCAAATCAAGGAAGAGAAATGTTAGAATTAGTAGAGGAGTAAGTAGTAGTGAAACCCAAGGAGAGAGTTGTAAGTGGAGTTACATCGAGTTTGGAAGCTGAGGAAGAAGTAGACATTGGATCGGATTAGTAACAGTTTTGAGATTTGAAGAGGCAGATATGAAGAGGTGCATTGTCATTTCAGATCTGCAGGTTAGATGAGTTGTTAGGAAACGATATAGTTGTTAGAATTGTCATTTGCTCTACTATTTAAGAGTGGCATTTGCAATCATATGTTGTTCAATGCTCATAATTTTTGAGAATAGATAAAGCAAAGTATTGTGAAGCAGTGCTTGTCGTTTGAGCTTAATTCCAAGTATCAACATTGTGATTGTTTTTGTAAGTCTGTGGAGAAATTTGAAGTGCAAGTCAGTGTGTTTGTTGGATGTTACTCTATGTGTTTGATCTTGAGTGAAGTGCAATCAAAGCAATGCCTTGACAGATTTGAGAAGAATTGTAGTGTTGGTAGTATTCTGCATTTGTGAGTGCAGCGCAGTGTTGATGTGAAGCAATTTTGATCAAGGAAGTTGTGCCTTAAGTGGAGGGGTGGAACACAATTCTGAGGTGAAGTCATTTTGCAGTGAAGTGCCATTTTTGGGAGAGCTTGAATCATCACAATCAAGATTGTTTGGACAGAATTCAAGGAGTTGCGATTAAGAAGTGTTAATTCGTGACAAAACTACGAGTCAATGCTTATTACTCTCTTTTAGGTGTGGTTTCTACCTGAGAGATTAAAGATGCAACCAAGAAGAACTAAAGATTGTTACTGTTTGACTTTGTATTTGGACATGTCTGACTAGTATCTTTGTGGGAACAAATGTTACTTACCTGATTGCTGCAAAAGTGATATTTGCCGGGTTGTCACAGTGTAGCTCATTTTGAAAGGATTCTCTTTGTTATATAATCAAGACACAATGCTCTTTTGGGGCATCCGAGTATTGGGAGATGAAGTCTTCTATTTCTCTTGTGTTTCTTTCAAGGTTTTCTCTATCCTCAGAATATTACAATGATATCAAAGCATGTGTTTTAATCCAAGTGAGTGGATCATCCTCTTGTAGGAAACATGCTACTGAGATTGAGTAATTTTGAGAGGAGAAAAAGTAGTGCAAGTGATAGATTGGGGTGTTTTAGAAAGAGGATGGGATAGATGCTCTTGGAGGACAAATTTTTGTAGCTTTCTTTTTGTTCTTGAATTTGGTCCACATCAAGATTATGTACATCCAACATGACCAAGTGAGAGTATAGCTCATTACCATTTGGAAGTAGGGTTCATGGACATGATAATGAATTTTCCAAACCTAGTGATTCTACCTAGAGAGTAGAAATTAAAAATTTACATTTTATTATCATGTAATGGATCTAAATATAACAAATCTTCTCCCTTTCAACACTCAAGTAGAAATCCATTATGTAGTTAGACTAAAAGCAATGTTTAGGATTTCATAATTTGCAATTTTAGTGAGGAATATTATCAATGAAAGATAACCTTTGAGGTCCCAATGGTAGTCCTAATCATCCATGCACTCTACCAAGTGATCATATTAACCCTCTATTGAAGTAAAAAGTAGTAATTAAGCATTTTTAATGTGTACAAATCATGGAGCCATAGTCATAGGGTTTGATGTAAGGAATGTAAGGGATGTTGAACAAGTTTCAAGAGATCAAGATGAAAATGGAGGTATTGCAAAGTGAAGTACATAATTTCAAGAATGATCATGTAATGTAAGAAAATGAATCATCCCAAAACCCAATAATAGTGGCCAAAGTACCTAGAGAGTCACTCATGCCAATGACACCAATCTTGATCAACAATGAAGCCACATTGTTACTACAAATGAAGAAGTCTTGCAACATTGAGCCTTACAAGTGGACAATGTTCCATGGGAGTAGTGGAAAACTAGATCTCAAGAATGAATCAATACTTTGATTTATTCACAACTGAGATCACCAATCATTTTTTACATGTAGTTGCATGTAAATACCTGACCAATGAAACTCTCACTTGGTATAATTTTCAGGAATGATTCATGTTGGCAAAAGGAAGAGAGATCAATTGGATGGCAATGCAAGAAGGATTGTTGAAAAAATTCCAATCATGGATTTTGTGCAAATGGCTTGAACTCAACTATAGGGTTTGAAGCAAAAGAACAACATACAAGAGTACATGTAAGAATTTCTTGATCTATTGGTTGTGATAACAAATATGAGACCAATAGAAACTCTTGACAATTTCAAATGAGGGTTTAAAGAACAAATTTACCAAGAGTTGATGGTAAAAAATCCTTGCACCATTTTTAAAGCTATTACGTGTGCTCAAAGAATAGTAGGAGCACTTGGAGGAGGTGAAGAGGTAGTCCTTACACAACACTATTGGGCTGAAACACCACACTTTGCTGGACCAAGTCTTATAGAATTGGGCAACATTCCTTTTCAAGATTGAGGAGCATGATCCCTCCAAGGAGAATGAGGATGGATCAAAGAAGGAAGAGATGGAGTCCCACAAGAGGAAGGGGCTTGAGTTGAAAAATGATATTGTTATAATGGGCTGAGTTGGGCACATAGCCATCAATTGTTATGCCCACCTTCCTAAGGGCCCTTGGCCTCCATACAAGTGACCTTTGAACAACTTGGAGAGATAAATCAAAGAGAAGGATGTTGAAACCACATCAAAAACAATGTAAATGTATCTCATAGCCTTACTAGCTCAACAGAGAGGGATAAAAGTGGGGGAGGAAGAAGATAAGTGTGCAAAGGTTGAGGATAAACATACAATTGATTGTTGTAAATGGCATCCAAAAAGGCAATCACGTGAGAGTATTGATAAACCCTAGAGCAATGGAGAATTTCTTATCTTGCTCTATTGCAATAAGATTGAGTATGGAATTAGAGAAGGATGAGAATGAAGAACTAGAGTTACTTAATGATCAAACAAAGAAGATTGAATTATTAACTAGAAAGGTAACACTTTTTGTAGGAGAGTCAAGAAGAAATTGAGTGGTGAATGATTTAGTTCATTATGATGTGATCTTATGCATACCTTGGATAGAGGACTTCAACCCCACAATAGATTGGAGAAAGAACTAGCCATTGGAAAATCATTGGAGATAGAGAAAGATTGCAATGGTAAGTGTTGCCTCTTTATGTTATAGAGACAATAGCTACCAATAAGGTAGTTACATGTTTCATGGATCTAATAAGAGAAGTCTAGAGTGCATAATTCAATAGACAAATTCCTAAGAATTTGGAAGATATGATCAATGAGTTTCAAGATGTCTTTCTTGATAATTTTCCCTTAGGATTAACATTAGAAAGAAGAGTAGATTGAGATACTTCATAGGAAGGCACCTCTTTGTAAAGCCCTATATCAACTATCACATCATAAGTTGGAGAAGTGTAAGGCTCAAATCAAGGATATGCTACAAAAAGCATTTACTCAACCTAGCATATTACCATATGGGAGTCTTGTCTTGTTTGTGAAGACAAAGGATGGTACTATGTGCATGTGCATTGTCTATCAAGGCCAAAATCAACAAATAGTGAAGAATAAATATCCATTACTTCACATAGATGACATATTTGATCAAATTAATGTGGAAAAACTCTTAACCAAACTTGATATGCAAAGCAATTATAACCAAATCAAGATCACAAAGGAAGATTGTGACAACCCGGAAAATATCACTTTTGCGGTAATCAGATAAGTAAAGTTTGTTCTCGTAGAGATACGAGTCAGAATTGGTCAAATACAAAGTCAAACAATAACAATTTAGTTCTTCTTGATATCTTCTTTAATCTCTCAGGTAGAAACCACACCCAGACGAGAGTAATTTGCAGTCTTGTCACAAATTAGCACTCCTTAATCACAACTCCATCAATTCTTTCCAAACAATCTTGATTGTGATGATTCAGGCTCTCCCAAAAATGGCACTTCATTGCAAAATGACTTCGCCTCAGAATTGTGTTCCACCCCTCCACTGAAGGCACAACTTCCTTGATCAAAATTGTTTCACATCAACCTTGCACTGCACTCACAAATGCAAAATACTACCAACACTACAATTCTTCTCAGATTTGTCAAGGCATTGCTTCAATTGCACTTCACTCAGGATCAAACACACAGAATGAAGATCAAGGCTACAGAATCTAACATCCAACAAGCACACTGACTTGCACTTTGAATTTCTTCACACACTTACAAACACAATTGCAAAGCTGATACTCAGAATCAAGCTCAAGCAGCGAGCACTGCTTCACAACACTTTGCTTTATCTATTCTCAAAATTATGAGCACTGAATAACATAATACTGCAAATGCTCCCCTTAAATACTGAAGCAAATGGCAGTTATCTTCCTAATGTACCTCTTCCTTATGACTCTACAAACCTATAGATCCAAAATGATAATGCACCTCTTCATATTTGCCTATTCAAATCTCAGATCGGTTATTAATTTGATCCGATGTCTACTTCTTCCTTGGCTTTCAAACCCAAACCCGAAGTAACTTTACTTCCTACTACTCTATCCTTGGGTTTCATAACTCCTACATCTTCTACCAAATCTAATAGTTCTCCTTCTTGGTCTGAAATTTCACTAGTGGGTAATCTATCTAACTCCTTATCTCCCGACCCACTCTCCTCTAATATCTCCAATGATAACTTCAAAGACATTTGTACTCCTACTTCATCTACTTTGGGTTTTACTACTATCAATTCTTTTACTAATTCTATTATGTCATCATCAAGAATTGTAATTGAAAGCATGTGTACACTATCTACACTTCCAATTTCTAACCCTCTTTCCCCTAATCACTTATGTAACTGACCCAAAGACACTTACATTCTGATCTTGCACTTCAGGTTTATTCACTATTGCTATTTCTTTTCTAATTCTCTCCTATCTTCAATCAGAACTGAAACTGAAGTCTTGTGGGTATCCTAACTATCTTCTTTCCTTACTCTAACTTCCTCTTATACCTCTAGCAAGATTCTCAAAGTCACCTTCATTGCACTCCAAGGTTGGGCTACCTCTGATTTAGTCATCTTCGTCTTGAGGCAAAGTCTCATGACCCGAAGTCGTGTAAACCCGAAGTCCGAAGTCGTGTAAACCCGAAGTCCGAAGTCGTGTTGACCCAAAGACACCAAACTACTTTGTACATCTACTCCTAAAACTTCAAATACTTGTAACTTCCTGTACAGACCTCCAAACTTTACGATTTTGGTGGCAATGGAAAGCTCTGAACGAGACGCTTCTAGCAAAATATAGCACGCTTGATTTGGAATGGTCGTCACTGAGATATGCCCCCTGCAGTATTCTTGACTTGTAACCTTCATTCTTCCTTTGGGTTTGCACTCCTTTAGCATCTAATCCGAGTTTTTCCTCCTCTGACACGAAGTTTGATCCAGTCCGAGTCCTTCTTCCTCCTACATGAAATCGACTTCCTCGGGTTTGATCAAAACACAAGTTTCCACTCATTTCTTCTCCATTTGATTTCAATTTGGTTTCAGCAAGGCACTTCTTCAAAACTCGTCCAAAATGAAAAATGTGGGTACCACAAAGATATACGCAAAATTACCTTTCAAATAAGGTATGATCACTTTGAATACCTAGTGATGCAGTTTGGCCTCACCAACACACCAATGTAATACCAATAGCTAGACATATGATCTAGATGTGAAATTTGGTTTGGTTACATTTGGAAGGATGTTATACATGATGGAATAAATAGATCAGATAGAGGTTTCACCAAAAGAATACTTCTACTAATAGGGTAGAAACCAAAATATGCTTGGAACTCTCCCAAGAACTTTGTACACTAATCATTCAAAACCTCAACTAGTGCACAAAAATGACTAAGAACCCAATCCAAGAACAAGTAAGTCATCCCTTCACTAGACTTGTCAAGAAGTGCAACCATCACCAAAATGTACCAATGATGTCTTACAATCAATGATGTCTTACAATCAATGATAAAGGTTCAACAAAGTCCAAAATCCAATGGTAATCCAATCCCATGATAGGTAATGGGTGTAACTATGGCATAGGAGCATTAAATGATGCTCTAACTTAGTCACAAACTACACATCTTGCAACAAACTACTGTACCTTGGTCTGCATACCACGCCACCAATAATGACTCTGGAGTAAGCTATATGTATGCTTTACTCCAAAATTTCCTAGCTTCTCATGAGCATGATGGACCGACTATGGTCTTTAAGATGGAAGTGGTACTACTCTCACTCTACACATCCTCCCATACTCAAGGAAGGTTTCTGTCCTCTGATCTGAACCATCTAGCTTGCTAAAGAACACAATCTCTCTCCTTGGCCCCAACTATGCCACCCACAACACTAGTGCAAAGATAGTCCATCATTAAGACATCATTATGAATGTCTCACTTAACTATACCACTATCTCCACTCTTTGGATTTGTGATTGCAATAACCCCTCCTACATGTGCTGCGAGTGATACCACCAAAGCCTCAAAAAATATACAAAGAAAGACAAATGCATGCTAACCTAACACCATCTCCTTGTCTATCTTACCATGCCAACATGCTCCCGTCTGATCCTGCTGGTTGGGACATGGGTTTCTACTCAACCCATCTACATCACAATTCACCATTCCAGGCAGTTATGTGAATACTTGTGAAATCATACTCATGTAAAATTAGAGCACATTGTGCAAGTTTCCTTGAAAGCTTGTCAGACTCCATCAACCACTTCAATGAGTGATGATCAGTGATGAGAGTAAAGGGGTTACCAAATGGGTAACATAATAAATGTGCTACTGCCCATACTACTGCCAAGCACTCTCTCTCATATGAACTATACTTCACCTCTGCTGAATTATTGTAGCGACTAGCATAGGCCACCACAAACTCCTTCCCCTCATCATCATGTTGGGTGAGCATTGCTCCAAGCCCCAACATACTCCAATCAATGTGAACTTGAAATGGTCATCCTTTGATCAGTCTCCTCAAAATAGGAGCAAATTTCAACCTCTTCTTGAGCTCTACAAAAGCTCTCTCCTACTCATCTCCCCAACACCACTCATTTATAAGCTTGGTTAGCTTTGTCAAGGCCTTGCAATGACACTAAATCCTCTAACATAACGGCAATAGAAGTTCACCAACCCAAGGAATGCTTGCACTCTGCTCATATTTGTAGGCCAAGGAATATGCACAATAGACTCCACCTTGGTCCGCTGAACACCAAGTCCTCTAGGGTAGATAGTGTGACTGTGGTGCCCACATTTTTTGTTTTTTTTCAGAATAAAGGAGAAGAAGTGTATAGAGAAGTCGGATTGCACTTGTATGGCCGAAGAAGGCGAAGAAAAGAGTCTTCGGGATGAAACCCGAAGTAAAGTGACTTTGGGTCATAAGGCAAAGTATTCGGAAATGCCCTGTCAGCATACAACCCAAAGTAAATTGTCTTTGGATTGGGGGAGCTCAACCCGAGGCAAAGACAGTCTAACAACCTTTTGTCAAGGCAAGAAATTCAAGAAGGGGCCGTTTGAAAACTGGCAGCTCATACGCGTGAAGGTTGATTGACAGTGACAGGTGCATGTTGGAGGTGTGATTTCTTGGTAGGAACTCAAAGTGACGGAAGACGAAGAAGCGCAACTCTATAAAAATCAAAACTGCAACGATGAAATGTCGAGCAATTTTCCTTTGCCGTTGAGGAGTCGTCTTGCAGGTGATCAAGGAAAGGGAAATAGAGTTGGACTTGTGTTAGTGCGCAAGGGAGAAGTTGCAAGAGTGAAATTGAGAGAAAGTGAGAAAGTAGAAGAGATGGGAGGAAGGAAGAAGAACTCCGAATTCATAGTGAGAAATCATGCGATTCGGAGATTAGATATGATAGCGAGGATCAAAGTCTTGAGCCGACTTCGGATCACCTTTCTGGCATGGAACTGGAACGTAAGTTTTCCAGGATTCATGATAGAAATCATCGAGAGTAAGTGTCTCGATGGACCCGAGGAAGAAGGGAAGAGAGGAAATCCGGCTTGCTGGATAGAGTCGGATAGGAGACTCGTACTCGGGAAGGAGGCAGGCTCGGAGTAGGGAGCCACGTTCTTGGGGAAAGGAGAGATAGCCCAAGAGACTCAGGAGGTGAGAGATGCCTTCTCATCAAAAAGAACAAAGAATGGGTACAAAGTTGAGAGTTACAAGGATCCAGTGAAGAGAGGGATTGTGAGTGCTCTCATGGCAATCTTGAAGCCGGAGAGAACGACTTATGTGATGAAACACCAAGCGGTGTTCTTCCATAAGTTGTTTGCAGGAGAACCAATCAATTGGGCGAGGTGTTTTCATGGGAGAACAAGGTAGATGGTGTGGAATTTGCGGGATAAGTTGCCTCCACACTACATTGTGCCGTTTGCAGCACACTTCTACCTCGAGCTCAATTTGCTGAACTCGGCGGAGCGGACTCGGATGGTGTCACACTTCCATCTTGATGTGTGAAAGGAGGTCGATGTTGAGGAGCAGCAATACATACTCCAAATCCGGAGCATGAATGACTACTACGCAAAGACAGGGAAGAACGTGGAGGTCATAGTGAGTACCCCGACGAAGAAGAGGAGTTGGCAAGGAGAAGCTAAAGAAAGCAAGAAACCTCGGAAGATGCAGAGAAGTAACCCGAGGCGAGGAATGGTAGTAATTGAGTCAGAAGATGAAGACTCAGAAGGTGAGGCCAAGCTCAAAATGGAGGACTCGGAACATAAGGAGTAACCTGAGCTGACACTACAGAGCGGAGATACGAGCAGTGATAGTGAAGAAGGTGGAGAGATGACATCGGCGCCAGTGGCTGAAGAATACGAAGAAGAAGTGCAAGCCGAGTTGGAAGCTGAAGACAACACAACGCTAGAGGACGAAGTACCGGTGCCAGAGGAAAAGAAGATTGCAGTATAGTGAGGAGTTCGCTCACGACGTAAGGCGAAGTGTGAAGCAGGGCCAAGTAGAGTGAAGGAAGAGGTAGAAGAAAGCTCGGGCAATGAGGCATCAATCCCGATACGAAGACTCCAGAGAAGAAGGCGAGTATCAGGAGAACACAAGGAGAAAAGAGAGACCCCTCCGCGGGAGGAAGTAGTTGCCAATGATGGAGTGGGGTACTTGCAAGAGATAGTGTGCCCATTGTTGGTGAAGTTGGAGCACAAGAAGAAGGAGATGCAATCGACTTGTCCAGAGGTAAAGACTGTATTGCAGGTGGTAGCAAGATTAGAAGAAGATAACTCGGAGTTGAAGAGGAGTGTAACCCGAGGTGAGGAGGAGAGAGAAGTATTGTGAGCGGAGGCAGTAGAGAGAAGTCAGGTAATTGAAGACCTGAAGAGGGAAGTGAGCTATCAAGAGGATCTTGCGAGGAAGAGTGACATAGCAAGAGAGAGACAGGTAGCTGAATACAAAATCTTGAAGCAGCAGTTTGCTGATTCAAGAGTAGAACTTATGCATGCTATGGCGAGGGTAGCAGCGAAGGATCAAGAGCTCGATAGAGTGATGGAGAGTATAGAGGAGAAGAAGCAACTCTGGCAAAGAGAATTGGCTGCATGGTATAGAGAAGAAGAGAGATTACGAGAGTTACTTTGTAATCAGGAAGAGAAGATTGAACAGAAGGAGAAGGAGAAGGAAACGGTGAAAGCCGAGTTTGAGGCAGAGATTGCAATGTACCGAGAGGAATGGCTTGCAAATCGGGAACAAGAAAGGAAGACAAGATTGGAGCCATTGAAGGAGATAGTCCTCAAGGTGAACGCAATGTTAAGTACAGAAGCCAACGTTTGAATTGAAGAAGCGTGACTGCACGAGTTGAAGTTGTTGGTGCAGGAGATGAGGCGAAGACAAGCAAAAGACAAGCGAAAGACACCGAGATGAATGCCTTGTTGATCAAATTATGAACTCGTGTAGACAAAAAGGTTTTAGAGGTAGAGGATAACATTTCAATTAGATTAGACTTAGTGAAAGTAGAGCTAGAAAAACTTTGGAAGGATGTTAGAGCAAAACCCGAAGTAGATAACATAGGAGTCCAAATGTCTTCAGAGTTGCCATCAAAGACATTAGAGAAGAGTGGGTCGGGAGATAAGGAGTTAGATAGATTACCCACTAGTGAAATTTCAGATCAGGAGAGAGAATTGTTGGATCTGGTAGAAGAAGTAGAAGATCTGAAACCCGAGGAAAAAATGATAGGAAGTAAAGTTACTTCGGGTTCGGGTTTGAAAGCCAAAGAAGAAGTAGACATCGGATCGGATTAGTAACAGATTTGAGATTTGAAGAGGCAGATATGAAGAGGTGCATTGTCATTTTGGATCTGTAGGTTAGAACAGTTGTGGTGGAACGGTATAGTTGTTAGAACTGTCAATTTGTTTACTATTTAAGAGTGGCATTCGCAGTATTATGTTGTTCATTGCTCATAATTTCTGAGAATAGATAAAGCAAAGTGCTGTGAAGCAGTGCTCGTCGCTTGAGCTTGATTCCGAGTATCAACGTTGTACTTGTGTTTGTGAGTGTTTGGAGAAATTCAAAGTGCAAGTCAGTGTGTTTGTTTGATGTTGGATTCCACAGCCTTGATCTTCATTCTATGTGTTTGATCTTGAGTGAAATGCAATCAAAGCAATGCCTTGATAGATCTAAGAGGAATTGTAGTGTTGGTAGTATTTTGCATTTGTGAGTGCAGTGCAAAGTTGATGTGAAACAATTTTGATCGAGGAAGTTGTGCCTTCAGTGGAGGGGTGGAACACAATTTTGAGGCAAAATCATTTTGGAATGAAGTGCCATTTTCAAGAGAGCTTGAATCATCACAATCAAGATTGTTTGGAAAGAATTGAAGGATTTGTGATTATGGAGTGTTAATTTGTGACAAGACTACAAATTAGTGCTTGTTACTCTCTTCTGGGTGTGGTTTCTACTTGAAAGACTAAAGAAGAACTCAAGAAGAACTGAAATTGTTACTTTGCTTCGTATTTGACCAATTCTGACTTGTATCTCTGCGGGAACAAACTTTACTTACCTGATTACCGCAAAAGTGATATTTGCCGGGTTGTCACAGTGACCTAAATACTCAACTTGCTCATGGAAGAACCTACACTTCCCAAGATGTAATTTGAGTCCATGAGATCTCAATCTCTCAAACACCTCCAACAAATGTCTCTCATGCTTCTCCACTATAGTGCTATAGACCAAAATGTCATCAATATAGCACCAAGCAAAACCCAATCCAGCTAGGATCCTATCCATGATCCTATGGAACTCAAAAGGAGCATCTTTTAACCCAAATAGTAACAAACTCCACCAATATAACACATCCTTACCGTGAAGATCAATAGCCAAAAATGTTGTCTTAGACTAATCCTCCTCCTTGATTGGCAACTAATGATATCATGCTCAAAGATCCAAAGTGCTAAAGACCTTTGCATGCCCAATTGCATCAAGGATCTCCTCCAATGTAGGCATGGCATAACAATCAACCCTAGTTTGTTGGTTGATAGGATGGTAATCTCCACACATCTACCTATTAATGTAGTTGCCATGCATATCCTTCTTGGCTGGCATCACTATAGTTGATGCATACTCTCCATGTGAAATCTTCACCAAACCAACCTCAAAAAGGTCTCTACTCCGGCTCTAAATCAATGCTCTCTCCATGTCATTATATCTATAGGGACGTGAGAAAATTGGTGTATTGCTAGTCAACTCAATCTATGTACTAGGTCCTTTTAGAACACCCAAATCCTTCATATGGAAGGTAAAACAAATCATGTAGCTCCTCAAGAACCTCCAAACTCTTCATCTTTCCTCTCTTGGAAGCTTGGGTCCAAGATCTAGCTCCCAAGTATCCTTTGTAATTGTCATAGGAGTGGAAAACATACTAATTGGATGCTACACTGAGCCCTTGGGAGCAGTAGTGTCATGCTCGCAACCACTAGAGGTCCCAACTTTGTAAATGACCAAGACCAAGGAGAGAAATAGGAGAATGGAGGATCATATTGGGACACTTGAATGTGGGTAAACTCCAAATGCCTAGCATGAGCTTTAGCTTTGGTATTTATAGGGAGCCTACAAGGCTCTTGAGAAGCTTCTCAAGAAGCTTCCTTCTAGAAGCCGCCTACTTGGGTTGCAAGCTAAGCTAGTTAGAAGCTTCTAAAAGCTTCCTTCTAAAAGCTACTTACTTGGGGTGCAAGCTAAGCTAGCCAAGAAGCTTCCCAAGGAGCTTCCTAGATACTTCTAGAATATTTTTGGCTAATTTGGTCTATTCTTTGCTTTGTTAGTTCTAACTAACTTTATCGCTAAACTTCATATTGTTATACAATCTTAGTGTGAAAAACTCCCTTTGATATGGTTGCAAACTTTATACTTCTTCTAGCTACATCCCAAGTAGACAAAGGGTGTAATCCAAGTAGACCACGCTCACCTGGATGGACTCCAAGTAGACCACTCTCCATACTAGCAACTAGTTGTGTCCCAAGAATACCTTGCTCAATTGGTCCATTGCCCCAAGCATGTGCTTGAATCATCTTGATAGGCACAAAGCTCACAAGTGTACAAGTGGTGATGCCTATCAAGCACATCCTATGTTGCTTTGCCAAACCAAGGCTCACAATCCAGGTCAAATAGTTCAGGTCCATATCATGACTTAACACCTGATGCATGGATACCTCTAACACTATTGGAATAGCAGTAATACCAATGAAAAAACCCATTGCACGCTCTTTCTTATTGGTGTTGAGCTCCACCAACTATTGTAACTATGAGTTCCAAACAATTCTAAGGATTCCCTCTCAAAAAGCATGGGAGCCTGGGAAACTTGTAAGTGTGGGAAAAGTGGCTCTAAGTTGTCCAACTAGGTTCACCACTACCACAAGTGACCTTTCAGCCACTATCACCATCTAAGATTGACACCTAACATCCAAGATGTCATCAACAATGATGTTGTCTAGTTGTTGAATCCCATCATAAGCGCACTATAGAACCTCTCTAGGTAAGAGAGGTTCTATAGTGCCAAAGACAAAGACAAAGATGATGAACCCGTGATCCCACTCTAGTTGCATCTAACAACATGCCATGTCCCATCCAAGAATGGACCTGATGTGTACTCACCACCATTTGGGTGTGAGAATGACCTATCAAGGAGATGTTTTCCAAAATGTAAGTTGGAGAAACAAATTGATGAACCTAGAGATGTTGTAGTATACATAACATCTCCCAAAAACACCAAAATGGAGATCATGAAGACCTCAACCAATGCATGTATGTTCCTAACATGGCCATCTAGAAATCCCCAAATGAACAAGACCATGTCTATCCAAATCCTATACCCCCAATAAAAAATATCTACTGGTAGGGTCTTTTGGTAACTACTAATTGCTGACATTGGTAATAACTTTGGATACTGATAGACCAAGTGTGCCACATGATGAAGAGAGACTTGCCTAGTGTGGTACCCATATTTTTTGGTTTTGGATAGTTTCAAGGAAATTTTGAAGAAGAAGTACGTTATTAAAGCCTAAGGAGGGCTAAACGTGAAAGAAATTAGAAGAAACGTGTGTTTGAGGCCAAACCTGAAGTCAAATTTGGTTCAAGATTGAAGGACCCAGGATGGATAAAAGAGGAAGACAAAGAAGAGGACTTTGTATCAAGCAAGGTAGTTGGATCCGAATAACCTATAACAAACTTCTTTGGAGTTGGCAAATCAAGAAAGTACACGTGAAGAAAGTAATGACCTTGGGATCAAGAAGTTCTTGATAGTGACAGGAAACAACCCCACAGAAATCAGTGATTGGAGTGGAGAATGACTGAAGAATGACCAATCAATGCAAGACTATAAAATTGAGAGTTTTTCAAGAAAGCAGCACAATGTCTAGATGCTACTCTGTCCCTATTCAGAGTTGACCCAATGTAATGCAAATTGCAAATCCGTAGGAAGACAAGTGGGTTAGGATCTCAGGAACAATCTTCCACAAGAAGAGGGTGAGAAAACACACACTGGCCCCAAAAGTGAGTAAGCAAAGTGCGGTGAGGGGACTTGCAGTTTGTAGAATAGAAGTAGTAGCATAGATTGAGGTCTTGGCAAGACTTTGTATCACATTCCTGGCCTAGAAATGGAACTTCAAATTTCCAGGTTTCATGGTAGAAATTGCAATGAGCAATTGCAAGGATGGGCCAAAGCACAAGGAGAAGAGAGGAAATCCGGCTTGATGGATTGAGTTGGATTGGAGAATAGTCTTGGGGAGAGAAGTAGGAGAGGAAGGAGGTACCACCTTCTATTGGAAGTGTGATGCTTCAGAAGAGACTGCCGAGGTGAGAAACTTGTTCAATCAACTTTGCACCAAGAATGGGTATAAGGTGAATAGTTATATAGAGATCCCGAGAGGAGGAGGACTGTAAGTGCGATGATAACAATGTTCAAGCTAGAGCAAACCACCTATGTTATGATGCAATAGGCGGTGTTCTTTCACCAAATTTTTGCAAGAGAGGTAGTAGATTGGGTGAAATGTCAGCATGAGCAAGTGGGTAGATGATTTTGGGTTGGAGAATGGACATGCCACCTCATTATTTCATTCCCTTTGCAGCTCATTTCTATTTTGGGTTGAGCTTGCTAACTTTGGAAGAAAGAAACTGAATGCGCTTGCACTTTCATCTGGATCTGCAAAAGGAGGCAGATGTGGATGAATGATATTACATGGAGAGGGTGCAAGATGGGGATGAGTACTACAAGAAAAATGAGAAGGAGAGAATTGTAGCAATTGACATCCCAAGGGCCAGGAAGAGAACTAAGCCTGAAAGTTGCCTTATGATAGTTCAACCACAAAAGGTGCAAAAGCTTAACCCAATGGCAGTGATGGTGAAATTGAACGAATCCACACCGGAATCCAAAGAAAAGTCAGAAGGGGAAACTAGATCAAAGGAAGAAGCATTGGGAGAAGAAGAAGAGCTCACCTTGGGAAGTGAAGAATCAAGTAGTGGCAGTGAAGATGAGGCGGAGGTTTAGCAAACTCAAAGGTAGATGATGGATACAAGGAAGCCAAGCCTAGAAGTCTCTATGATTGAACAGGGAGGTGAGAAGAAGAAGGAAGAAGAAGTCTTGACATAACCACAAACTGCCAGAGGAAAGAATAATGTGCAAGTAGCCAAGGTGGGACCCAATAAAGTTGTCATGGAAGAGGAGGAGAGCTTGGATGGGGAAACCTTGATAGTACAAAGATTGTGACTTTGGAGTAAGGTGCAAGAAGGAGTGTTGCCTAAAGATGAAGACAAAGGCCAAGTTGATGACAAGAAATGTGACGGAGTGGAGTATCTATCAAAAGTTGTGTGTCCATTGCTGGCATTCCTACAATAGAAGAAAGTAGAGATGGTGAGTGCCAATGTTGATGTACGCAATGAGTTGGTAGTAGTAAAGCAGTGGAGTGTGGAAACCTCATTGTTAAGAAGTAAGCTAACAAGAGTGGAGATGGAAGTTGAAGAAATTTGGGTTGAGGAGATTCTTTGGAGTAAGCACTCTGAAGTAATGAGGGAGGATTTAGTAAAGTGTCACAAGGAGGCAAAGGAGATGACATCATTGGTTGTAGTGCTGAAGGGAGAAATTGCTAATGCGCAAGTAGAGTTAATACACTCAAAGGCAAGTATAGAGGTAATGGAGTAGGAGTTGGAAAGTCTTAAGAAGAAGGCCGTTAAGAAAGATCAAGCCTGGCAGAGGAAGTTAGCCAAGTGTGGTAGAGAAGAAGATTAGTTGCACGAATTGGTGAAGGAGGTAGAAGAGCAGATTGTTGTGAATCAAAAGGAGAGGGACGCGATGAAGGTTGAATTTGAAGATGAGCTCTAGATGTATCAAAATGAATTGGAGGAAGAAAGGAAGAAGGAGAGGCTCAAGATTGCAAAAGAAGCCGATGATTTAGTCGGGGTGGTAAATGAAATCAAGGCGATGCTGAGCACAGAGGTTGAAGGTAAATTGGAAGAAGCCAGATTGCACGAGTTGAAATTGTTGGTGCAAGAGACATGCAAGAGAAAGGTGAAGGACACTGGGTTGAAAAATTTATTAATTTGTCTGTGAGAATGCATAGATAGGAAGATGTTAGAAGTGGAAGACAATGTGTGTCTCAAATTGGATCTTGTTAGGATTGAGTTAGACAAACTTTGTAGTGAAGTACAAGAAGTTAGAAGGCCCGAAGTAGCCAAAGTAGGAGTGCAGGTGTCTTTGGAGTTGTCATCTGAGACATTAGAGAAGAGTAGGTTAGGAGATAAAGAGTTAGATAGATTACCCACTAGTGTAGTCGTAGTTTGTAGTGAAGACATTGTAGAAATAGAAGAATTAGGAGTAGAATTAAATAGACCCAAAGATGGAGAAATTCTTGAAGGAACATTGGGTTTGGAGGCCAAAGTCACTGTTGACATTGGATTGGAGTAGTAACAGTTTTGAGATTTGGAGAGGTAGATATGAAGAGGTACATTGTCATTTTGGATCTGCAGGTTGGAAGAGTTGTTGTAGAATGGTATAGTTGTTAGTACCTATCAAGTACTTTACCTATTTAAAGGAGGCATTTGCACTGTTATGTTGTTCAATATTCATAATTTCTGAAGATAAGTAAAGCAAAGTGCTGATTTCAGTGCTCATCGCTTGAGCTTGATTTTGAGTATCAATTCTATGTTTGTGTTTGTAAGTGTGTGAAGAATTTTGAAGTGCAAATCAATGTGTTTGTTGGATGTTGGATTCCATAGCCTTGATCTTCATTCTGTGTGTTTGATCTTGAGTGAAGGCAATTGGAGCAATGCCTTGATAGATCTGAGAGGAATTGTAGTGTTGGTCATATTCTGCATTTGTGAGTGTAGTGCAATGATGTGAAGCAATTTTGATTGAGGAAGTTGTGCCTTTAGTGGAGGAGTGGAACACAATTTTGAGGCAAAGTTGTTTTGCAATGAAGTGCCGTCTTCAAGAGAATTTGAATCATCACAATCAAGATTGTTTAGAAAGATTCGATGAAGTTGTGATTATAGGTGAAAAATTGTTGTGACAAGACTAAACATTAGTGCTTATTATGCTCTTTTGGGTGTGGTTTCTACTTGAGAGATTGAAGACAAAACCAAGAAGAAATGAAATTGTTACTTTGCTTCATTTTTGACCAATTTTGAATAGTATCTCTGTGAGAACAAACTTTACTTACCTGATTACTACAAAAGTGATATTTGCTGGGTTGTCACACCTAGCAGTCTCATTTCTCTCCACATACAAGTAACTCTATAATCGTATACCCGCCTATAATACCACAACTAGTCTAGTGCTTATCCCACCAAAAAACTCCAATAGACATACTCCCTCTATTGGATACTACCAAGCAATGAGTGTGGTATCTAAAGGTATCAAAGGTAATCAACTCTAGAAGCTCCTTCTCACATTGGTTGCCTAGTGGTACAAAGGCTCCACTCCAAGCTTGTTGCACCAACTGATCTGCATGCTATTGCAATGTCTCCTCTAAACTCCACAATGGAGCATCCAAGGTGGATGGAACAATCCTACTTGTGCTCCAAATCCAAGTGATCTCCTTTGGTACTAGAGTATCCTCTACATAGGCATTCCCCTCCAATGAGTCACAAAGATAGGTAATAGAACCATTGAAAGTTGAAACTGATGTTGCCATGGTCCCATAATGTAGTGAGCCAAGACTACCACTACTAAAGCATATAGGTAGGCATCCCTGTGACAACCCGGCAAATATCACTTTTGCGGTAATCGGGTAAGTAAAGTTCATTCCCGCAGAGATACAAGTCAGAATTGGTCAAATACAAAGTCAAAAGTAACAATTTCAGTTCTTCTTGAGTTCTTCTTTAGTCTCTTAGGTAGAAACCACACCTGTAGAGAGTAACAAGCATTGATTCTCAGTCTTGTCACAAATTAACACTCCATAATCACAACTCCTTCAATTCTTTCCAAACAATCTTGATTGTGATGATTCAGGCTCTCCCAAAAACGGCACTTCATTGCAAAACAACTTTGCCTCAGAATTGTGTTCCACCCCTCCACTGAAGGCACAACTTCCTTGATCGAAATTGCTTCACATCAACTTCGCACTGCACTCACAAATGCAAAATACTATCGACACTACAATTCCTCTCAAATCTGTCAAGGCATTGCTTTGATTGCACTTCACTCAAGATCAAACACACAGAATGAAGATCAAGGTTGCGGAATCCAACATCCAACAAGCACACTGACTTGCACTTTGAATTTCTCCACACACTCACAAACACAATTGCAAAGCTGATACTTGGAATCAAGCTCAAGCAACAAGCACTACTTCACAACACTTTGCTTTATCTATTCTCAAAATTAATGAGCACTGAACAACATTTCTTTGCAAATGCCACTCTTAAGTAGTGAAGCAATCGATAGTTCTAACAACTATACCGTTCTACAACAACTTTTCTAACTTGCAGATCCAAAATGACAAAGCACCTCTTCATATCTGCCTCTTCAAATCTCAAAACTATTACTACTCCAATCCGATGTCTACTTCTTCCTCGGCTTTCAAACCCGAACCCAAAGTAACTTTACCTCCTATTGCTCTGTCCTTGGGTTTCACAACTCCTAATTTCTCCACTAATTCTAACACTTCTCCTTCCTGATTTGCAATTCCTATCATAAGTAATCCTTCTAAATCTCTATCTCCCGACCTACTCTTCTCTAAAGTGTCAAATTTCAAATCCAAAGACACCTGCACTCCTATCTCTCTTACTTCGGGTCTAACTACTATCAATTACTTTACTAATTCTATTGTGTCATCATCAAGAATTGTAATTGAAAGCATGAATACACTATCTACACCTTCAATTTGTAACCCACTTTCCCCTAATCACTCATATAACTTGCCCAAAGACACTTATTGTCTGATCTTGCACTTTGGGTTTATTCACTATTGCTACTTCTCCTTCAATTCATGTTCCATCTTCAATCCAAACTGAAATTGAAGTCACGGGTATCCTAACTATCTTCTTTCCCTACTCTAACTTCCTTTGATCCCTCTGGCAAAACTCCCGAAGTCACCTTCACTGGACTCTGAGGTCCAACTTCCTCGGGTTGAATCATATTTGTCTTGAGGCAAAGTCTTTAGACCCAAAGTCATGTAAACCCGTAGTCCGAAGTACAAAGTCCGAAGTCACATTGACCCAAAGACACGAAACTACTCTTCACATCTACTCCCAAAACTTCAAATGCTTGTAACTTCTTCTATGGACCTTCAAACTTTACGATTTTGGTAGCAATGGAAAGCACTGAATGAAAAACTTCCAATGAGGTTTAGTGCGCTTGATTTAGACATGTGGTCATTGAGATATGGCCCCCGCAAGAATCCTGACCTGTAACCTTCATTCCGATGCGAAGAAATCCTCCTTCGGTGTCTGATCCGAGTTTTTCCCTCCTCAAACACAAAGTAATCTTCTTCGGGTTTGATCCAAAACTCATCCAAAATGAAAAATGCGGGGACCACAATCCCTCACTTGACTGCCAACCTGGTCTATAGTCCATACTGAAACCCATGGGGTATAATATTGCTCCTCCAACTAACACATCCTATGACTCAGCTATTGTTGCAATGACTTGAGCTCTCACCATAGAGCTATCAATTGGATGACCGGGCTGAATCTAAACAACAAGTGATGCAACAAGCTCTCCACATGTGACATACTATGTAGAACCACCACCTAGAGATGTCTAGATTTGAAATGGACACCTCTCTACATTGATCTTCCATAACTCCAATCCGACAACTATAGCTTTCCCCAACATAAAGGGCTATGGACCAAAGTCCAATAAGACCCTTTGTGGTGTATAGAGTTTCCTTGAAGGTCCCACCAAACAAAAAATCCCCCTTTATTTATCCAATAGGACAACTCTAGGTGTAAACCACACTTGCTCAAAGGCCAGTCTAGTTGGTAACTCCTCCAATCTAGCCATTGCTACTTGCCACAAACTGCTGGTCATTGAGCAAATCCCATGCTCCTCAACCAAGTCAGCTCCACTATCAACCATTTTTGCTCTAGTAATAGGGATCATATCATCCCTACTCTCACAAAATGTGGCTGCTAACCAAAATATTAGGGCTGGGTCAACTCCTAATATACACATGTCATTGGTTGAGGATAATAGAAAGCACATAATCAGTTGAGCCCTAACATTGTGATAGACTTGGTCTTTGTAGTAGTAGGTGGTTGACTAATAAGTAGTCCATCATGCATCCATGACCACCTACTACACGTGCACTAGGACATCTAGGAGCCATGGATGTTGTCTGTAGTGCCTCAAAGAGTGTAAAAGATTGGGGAAGTCTCACCCGTCTACCAACCTCTCCTCTCTGTGGGTCCAATGCCACTAATGCTCCTCTAGGCTCTAGAGCATGTACTGCACTCCTAGTCACTAAGGTAGATGCATCCACCTATGCTGCTCCGGACATGAAATCTAAGACATTTCTATAACTAGCATATGAGGTGGAACCTCAACATCCAAATCTGATCTCCTCTAAGCTATGGCCATGCTAGCCAATCTTTGCTCCAACAACTCAACTTGAGTAGCCATGGCTATATCAAAAGTAGGTGCATATATTGCATCCCTACTAGGTGTGGATCCTCTACCACCACCTCTACCACCTTGTCCTCCATGACTTGGAGCTCCTTTACTACCTACCTTAGCAATCTTACCATCCTGTAACCCCGGGTGTAGGTCAAAGCATTGGTCATTGATGTGACCAAATCCATGGCAATGCTTACATTGTCTTTGTGTTGGTTGTGATGCACCATAGGTATCAGGTCCGCTGCCTTGAGTGCACTCTCTCCTATGATGAGTTCCTCCGCAAGTCCAACAAGCAACACCACCACTCACCGTCTATTGTTGACCCAAAAATGAAGGTAAGGATCTAGCTATAATAGGCCCTTCACTTGCTCCATAGGACCTAGGCTGTCCACCTTATCCTCAAAAACCAACATGATGTGGTGCATTGTGCTGCACTCTGGAAGAAGTAACTACTATGGATGAGGTCTCTCTACCAAATCCAAATGTCACCACTCTCTCCTCCACCATGTTGAGCTCATATGCTTTGCCAAACTAAAGACCACTACCAAAGTAGCATGTAGTAATGTAGCATCACAAACTCTACGTTGCAACTCCTTGTCCAATATCCCATACCAAATTGGACTGCTTGGGCCTTAGTAACTCCTTGAGTAAAACTAATCAGCCGTCTCATGTGAGTGTATGCCTCACGTAGGCTCTCTCTAGCCTTCCGTTAGAACTCCTACAAACTCCTCAGCTTGTCAATCCGCACTCCTTGATAGTTCTGCTTCAAACATTGGAAAAACCCAACCAGGGGATTAAACCCTGATACTACACCATCTCTTGTAGTAATACCTCCACTCATAGTAGCACCATCTCCAAGAGACCCACCAATGCTACTAGAGCTGTAACTTGTGGGTATTGCCAATCTGCCCTTGCAAATTGAGCCTAAAGTAATGGAGATATAATTTGGAGACCAATACTATCTCTATAGCTCAATCTCTTCCAAGTGAGCTCTCCTAAACTCATGGTAGTCATCCATGGGTGGACCTTCTAAATGCTAAAATAACCTCTTCCATGCCATTAAGGGTGTGAACAAAGTTGGGTTTTGCATCTATTGCAGATCACACCAACTATCAAACTCCTCAATGAAGTCATCCAACTCAATGATACCCACTATAATAGAGTAATGGCTAGGGACTTTGGATGCCCATAAATCTCATCTATGTCTCACAACAACGGTGTGGACACCACAAGTGCACTCTCAACTGAATTAGCTTGTGTCAAACTCCAACTAAGAGTCAATCTACTCCTCACTAGGACTTGAGATACAAACTGATATTGAGTGCTAATTCGAGTAAACTCACTATGTATTGTAGTGCTATCTCCTCTAGAATCCCCAAAGAACTCCATTGTGACAAAGTAACCAAGAATTACAACCCGTAACTAGAACCACCACAAGTACCCCACCAAGTACCAACACCACCAAGTGCCAATACCTCTAAGTGCCAACACTACCAACTAAACAACACCAACTAATGTAGCTCTGACTACAACAACTACACTATGGGAAAGGGCAACTTGTAACTTACCATCACAACACATACTCTCACGGTTTATAGGTCATCACTCCGGCTCATCAAAGAGAAACACAAGTTGTTTGACTGGTCATCACTCTAGCCTCACTACCAATGTCATCAAGAAAATAATCTACATGTTGCATTAGTGCTATTTGGTGTGATTTTTTTCATGTTACTGTAAGCTCGGGTTTTTTTTATGCTAGTATAAGCTTTGGAGTATTTTTTATGTTACTAGCGGTAGCAAGGGGAGAATTTCTCACAAGGATTTTCAAGAAGAAGGTTGGCCTAGAGGGAAAAAACACTTGGAGGAGAGAAAGCCTTGAGCTTGTACAAAGAAGATGAGAGAATTCAAAGGAGAATAGAAAAGACAAGATTTGGCAGCCACTAGAGGGAGGCCTTCATTTGTTGTTAGCAGCTAAGATAGGACAAGGAAGAGTCAACTGAAGTTGGAGGAGATCCCAAAATGGTGCCGTACAAGGAGAAGAATTTTTGAAAGGAGAAGGGAAAGAAAAAAAGGAAAGAGGGGGACTTCATAACCAAAGGAAGGAAGCCTTCATTCAGTATCAGCCGGTGGGACAAGACAAGAAGAAGAGTAAGTTGAACTCTCGGTAGGTTTCTTTTGGACAGGAGAGGGAAGAGAGAATTTTCTCAAAGGGTGGGCTTTTGTGACAGATGAGGGATATCAAAGGACAAAAGGGGAACAGAGGGAGGAGAGAAGGGTTTTTTTTTAGAGAGTTTAGGAAAGGAATACCTAATACAGAAGAGTATCAAAAGGAGAGAAGAAGGAAGAGTTATGGAAGAAGGGAGTAGAAGAGAAGATTTCCGAGAAGAGGGTTGGACTAGGATAGCAGATTTGTGAGGAGGATTTTTCTTGCATGAAGACAAATTCTGAAAGAAAGAAACTCTTGAGGAAGTTTCTTTTGGCAGGAAGGTGAAGATCAAAGGGGTTTTGTGGGACAAAAGAGAGAAATTTCTCAAAGGGGTTTGACAAGAAGAGTGAACTATCATAGGGTTTTGTAGAGAAAATTCTCAAGGAGAAGGACTAAGGGTTTGGACAGGGAAGAGAGAGGAGACTAGAAGGAGAAATCTCAAGAGCTTGTTGGGAAAATTGTGACATATCAAAGCAAGATAGAAGAGAGAATAGAAAGAAGGTTTGGATAGAAGAGAGGATTTGAAGAGGAAAGGAATGAAGACTGGACAAAGAGAGCTATCAAAAGGAGAGAAGGGCTAGACAGGAGGAACTCTTGAAGAGGATTAGGGTCTGGTCAGGAAAATTCTTGTGAGGAAATATGGGTTTTGTGACAACCTGGCAAATATCACTTTTGCGGTAATCAGGTAAGCAACGTTTGTTCTCATAGAGATACTAGTAAAAAATGTCCAAATATGAAGCAAACAATAACAATGTAGTTCTTCTTGATTTCCTCTTTTATCTCTCAGGTAGGAACTACACCCAGAAGAGAGTAACAAGCTCACAATCTTGACAACTTGTCACGAATGCACACTCCCATAATCACAACATAGCAAATTCTGTCCAAACAGATCTTGATTGTGATGATTCAGATTCTCTTGAAGATGGCACTTCACTAAAAAATGACTTCACCTTAGAATTGTGTTCCACCCCTCCCATTGAAGGCACAACTTCCTTGATCAAAATTTCTTCACATCAACTTTGCACTGCACTCACAAATGCAAAATACTACCAACACTACAATTTCTCTTGGATCTATCAAGGCATTGCTCCAATTGCACTTTACTCAAGATCAAACACACAGAATGAAGATCAAGGCTACGGAATCCATCATCCAACAAGCACACTGACTTGCACTTCAAAATTCTCCTCACACTCACAAACACACACAAAAAGTTGACACTCGGAATCAAGCTCAAGCAACGAGCACAGAAAAAGTGCTTCACTTTATCTATCTTCAGAAATATGAATATTGAACAACATATGACTGCAAATGCCACTCTTAAATAGTGAAGAAAACAACAATTACTTACAAAAATACCATTCTATAACAACTATTCTAACCTGCAGATCTGAAATGACAATGGACCTCTTCATATCTGCCGCTTCAGATCTCAAATCTATTACTACTCCAATCCAATGTTAACCCTCATCATCGGCATTCAAATCTGATGACTGATGATCTTCCTATCACTTCTCCTTCTTTGGGTATATCTACCACTACCAAGTCCTTCACTTTTTCTACTACTTCTTCACTAGGAACTAAAATTGAGCTCATGGGTAATCTATCTACTTCCTTATCTCTCGACCCACTCTTCTCTAATGTGTCAAATAACAAGTCCAAAGACACCTGAATTCCTACTTTTGCAACATTAGACTTTCTCTCCTCTGTCACACTACTCCTAATGCTCTCTAACTCTAACTTGACTAAATCTAATCTGAGACTGACATTGTCTCCTACTTCTAACATCTGCCAATCTACTTGCTCTCTTAATCGGATCAGTAAAGTGTTCATATCCACATCTTTGGCTTTCCTCTTCCGAGTTTCCTACACAAGCAACTTTAACTTTTGTAGATGTGCTTCTTCCAACCTTCCTTCAGCCTCCGTGCTCAAGATTGCTCGTAACTTTCCTATAACTTCTCCTACTAATTCCGACTCATAACGTTGAGATTGCTCTGTAACACCCATTTGTGCATGTGTGTGGTATTGTGATATTTAGCTTGGTATTACAAGTACTTAAGAGATATTATTTATATAGAGATAAAGGATGGTTCTATATTAGTCATGGTTAGCTAAAGTTAGTCATAGCTAAGATAGATGGGACCTTACTTTAGAGGAAGTAGAAAAGATGAGCACCACTATTTTGGATTTTAGTGTGTTGACTTGGTATTATTCCTAGGTGTTTGGCTTTGGGGAAAGAGTTGAGAACTCTTGGGCCCGCAAGCCTTTTTGTTTTGGATTCTTCTTTAGTCCAAGGATAGCCCATGTGAAGGAATCCTTGCTTTAGTGGTTGGGTCAAGATAAGGGGAATATGCCCATGTGAATGGATATTCCTTTCTACTTTTTGACTTTACTTGGCTTTTAGTCTAGTAACTTGAGTTACTACGGTAATTAGTAACTTTGGTACGTAACTATTTCACAAGTATATAAACAAGGGGTGAGGAGGTACTCATCATCCTTTCGTTTGCAACTATCTCTCTCTCATTGAGTTCTCTAGTGAGCAATGTCTTGAGTCTTGGAGTGTTAGCCTTGGAGGAGTATGATGGAGTTGGGGTTCCTTGCCTTCTTAGTCCATGGTGCGCTACCATAATAGCCATCAGAGGTTCATCCTGAATGAGAGACATGCCGGCTCACATTTTTGGTTCCGTTGCCAGGACCTCTCTAGAAGGCAAGATAATGTTCCGCGTCCAATTCTACATTAGGCAGAAGGAGGCTATGAGAGCTCACTTGGAGAGAACATTAGGAGAGGAGAGGGCTGAACTTATGTTAGAGAACCAAGATCCATTTGTATACCCTGTAGTTCATTATGATGTCTTTGAGGTGATTTTGTACATCTTGTACACATGAGAGGAATTGGAGAGATTGTGTGAGGTGGATTGCAGATTTTGGGGATTAAGGTGATTTTGGGCAAAATCTCAAGTTTGAGATCTGGACTTGAGATTTCTACACATGATAGCTTGGGTTATCTTTCAGTTAGCACACTTGAAATTATTGAGAGAGCTTCTATGCGCACTGGGCTAGAATTTTTGAAAGTTGATAGGGTAAAGTGCTCCCGCAACTGCATGCTCTCTGGAAAATTGTACAGAGTCTTCCATTTCTTCAATTTTCAGTGAATTGTCCTGAAAATTTCCAAGAAAATTCAGTGCATTGTATCCTACCTGCTGCCACAAAAATTAGAGAGAGATCGTTTTTGAGCAGGGCGTTATGAGTTTTTGAAGTGAGGGGGGTGGTTTTCAGACCAAATCTGAAATATGGGTGCTGAATAGAAAGGTGTCTAGGCCAAATGACTCGATGAAAAGATCTGAAATTTTTCAAGGAGGGACGCCCTGGAGTTGTGATCAAGTGTGGAAAATTTCAGAGGACTGTGACATATTGGTTGGGAGATTTGAGTGACATTGTGAGGAAGGGTCAATTCTGCAGAGTGGAGATCTCATGCATGAGAAGTTTGAGATCAACAAAAAGCATGTTTGAGTGTTTAGATTCATCTTGGGGAACATGGAGGGTCATCAAGAGTGGAAATTGAGATTATGCAAGGTTCCCCAAGGGTTTGAGGTGATTTTAGGGGTGGATTTGAGGAAAAAAGAGTTTACAATAGAATTTGAAGAGAGTGTTGAGAGGATCCAAAAACCTACACCACTTGGAGGAAAGAGTGAGTCTAAGTGCTTTCTATGTGGAGAGAAGGGATATAAGGCAAGTTCATGTCCATTGACCTTTGAGAGCAAGAGATTGAGGGAAAGGAGAGGCTTAATTGACTTGGGTTTGCATGTTGGACCTTCTTCACCAAGATTGGGAGGGAGAAGATCTAAGACCAAGGAGTTGTGTGAGGTTTGTGGAGTTGAAGGACTTCCAAAAGGACATGAGTGTAGTGGAGTAAAAGCACTTTTGGAAACTTTGGTGAAGGATCTTGGAGAGAGTCTTAGTACAGCTACAGAAATACTACCACCTTCATCAGCTAGTTCTCAAGATTAGTGATGGAGATAATCTTTCAACTTATGGATAAACTATCCATGAGAGTTAGATTAATATGCACTCTAGGATTTGATGTTGCTATAGAAATCTTGGAGCAACCTGAACCTTTTGTGCTCCCTAGAGTGGATTATTCTCAGATGGTGTTAGTCATGTATATACTCTATTAGTAATAGAGTGAGAGAAAAGAAAAGAGAAAAAAAATTGAGAGAAAAGAAAGATAGTGAGGGGTTAAGATGGGGAAACTTCCGGTTTTCTTTGGCAAGGATGGAGAAGATGTGGAGGCCTTTGTGAGAGACTTCAAGAGAGCTTGCATAGGAAACAATGAGAGGAGGAAGAATGAGTGGGCCTCATTATTACCAGATTTCTTTGAGGATGCAGCACTTACATGGTATGAGTCAGAATACCAAAAGAGAGAGAGGAGAGAGGGGGAAGAGGAGTCTTGGGAGACTTTGACTTCAACACTCATTGAGAACTTTCTTCCTAATGAGAGTTATGAGAGATTGATGAGTGAGGTTACATTTCTCAAGCAAGGAGATGGAGAGAAAGTGAGGGTCTATGTGGAATTTCTCTCCTCGGTTTCGGTCTTTTACAATATTCCTCTGTGCCATCAATGAGTGTCGGACAAGGTCGAATGTCTGGTGTGGAATGACCTTGGCCTGATTGGAAAGCATATCTGTGTAGTAGGGAGACATGGAAAGAGTGGAAAAGTTGGAGTCCAGATTTTGCATAGTGTTGAGGAAGGGTGGGGATGATGTGGAGACTACAATGATTGGCATAGGGGCCATGCTCACCAAGAATTTTGTGGGAGGATTGAGACCACAAATTAGAAGCAAGGTGAGATATGAGAAACCTTCTTCCAAGGTTGAAGCTATCAAGATCGCAATTCGTATGGAGGAGAGTTTGGAAGGGGATGAGAGTGATTTGGTGGTGAAGGAGGTTGTGCATCTTCCTCAAGGCTACAAGTATGGTGGAACTTCTGATACTTTGGTGACAAGGGTTGCACCACAAATAGTAGTTGCTCCAGTTCTTGCACCTCCACCAAAAGATCCACTCCAAACCATCACATAACAACTTGCGGATCTCAAGATCAATGTGGTGCAACTATGGGAGAAGAGAGAGAGATGGATCAGAATGTAGGGAGAGGGCCTAGGAGTTATGGAAACTATCCATATAGAGGAGGCCAACCAGCCAACAATTTCAATGATAGAAATTGTTTTGGTTGTGGAGGAAGAGGCCATATCCAAAGGAATTGCCCAAATTCCACTTACCATGGAGGAAGGGGTTATGAGGGAGCCAATAGAGGGAAAGAGGGAGGTAGTGAAACCCAAGTGGCTCCTAATCCCAACAAAGGTAAGGGGATAGCATCCATAGATGTGGTTGAGAGCAAGTATGAGAAGGGAGAGTGCTCAAACTCCAAGGGTCTTAATTTGGAGCTTTTGGCACAAGAGAAGAAGAGAGCTCGTTTTGTAGAGGATGTTCACTCTTCTCAAGGATTTACTTCAAGCAAGGATACTCCTATGTCTACTAGGAGCACTCGCACCTCAACACCATCAACAACAAAGACTCCAAGGAAGAAGTTGGGGATGGAGGACTTCTTGATCTCAAAGCAACAATGGAACTACAATGTGTTGGAGGATGTTGGTAGTCACAAGGCTAACATCACAGTGGGCCAATTAATTGCTTTGAACCCTACCTTGAGAAAGGAGCTTAGAGGTGGTTTGAGTTCTACAAGGAGCAAGAAGAAGAAGAAGGCAAAAGTTCCAATATCAATGGGGGTGGTGGATGCCAAGCCAGCACCATGGGAAGCTTGTGAATATGCCTCCAAGATTGATGTGAGAGTGAATGGTCACAACATCAAAGATGCATTGGTTGATGGAGGATCAGCAGTGAATGCCATGTCAGAAAGGTTGATGAAGAAGTTAGGTATGATACCCTCAAGACCTTCAACATTTGTGGTGAGCATGGCAAACAAGCAACAAGTTCGACCAGTAGGGGTGATGGATAAGGTGGTAGTTTCAGTTATGGGAGTTCAAAATCTCATGACTTTCCAAGTCTTGAAGGATGCAAGCTATGACTTACTTCTTGGGAGGCCATGGTTGAGAGCAGCACGCACAACTGATCGATGGCACAAAGGGTACTTGAGGATTGGGCCATCAAACCATAGAGTCACTATTCCTGTGACTAACACCACCAACACTTCACATTCAGATACACCATCTTCTGATTATTGGAAATCAGATTCTGAAGAAGGAGCTTCAAGTGTGGACACAAGCATGGAAGAGGAGACTTCCACGGAGGAGGATGAATCTGAATCTGATTCAGATGTGTATCCTTTGTGTGCTATGGATTTTGCACCTAAGCCAGAGGTTTTGAAGGACCCAGATAAATCACCATTGACACTTGAGGAGGTAGAGAGAAGGTTATCTACCCTCAAGTATGGCCCAAATGTTACCAAGGAGGAGAAGGTGAGATTTGAGGAGATTTTCCGCAAGTTCATCCATGTGTTTGCTTTTAGTTACAAGGATTTGAAGGAAGTCACCTTGGAGGAGCACAAGATAGAGGTGGAGTCACATGCAAGACCAATCCGGCAAAAGCAACATCGCATTAGCCCACCAATATCTTTGGTTGTGAAGGAGGAGATTGATAAGCTCAAGGAGGCTGGATTTATCTTTGAGGTGGAGAATTCAAAATGGGTGTCTCCAATTGTCATTGTGAAGAAAAAGAATGGCAAGCTTCGGGTATGTGTGGATTACAAGAAGCTCAATGCTGTTACCAAGAAGGACTACTACCCATTGCCATTCATTGATGAGATCTTGGAGGAGGTTGCAGGTCATGAGAGGTACAGTTTTGGAGATGGTTATAGTGGATATAACCAAATCAAGATTGCACCAGAGCATCAACAGCTCACCACATTCACCACACCTTGGGGAACTTATGCTTTCAAGGTCATGCCTTTTGGGCTTTGCAATGCTCTAGCCACATTCCAATGGTTCATGAACAAGGTATTTGAACCTTTCATTGGGAAATTTGTGAGAGATTTCATTGATGACTTTTGTGTCTATGGGAGCAAGGAGGAGCACTTTGAGCACCTAATCAAAGTCTTGCAACGCTTGGATGAGGCAAATGCATCACTCAACCCAGAGAAGTGCATTTTTGGATGTGGAGAAGGTCTAATTTTGGGGCATATCATCTCCAAGGATGGAATAGCAGTTGATCCTAAGAAGGTGAGGCAAATCTCAGACCTTCCATTCCCTTCAAGCTTGACAAAGTTACGCCAATTCTTGGGGATGGTTGGGTACTATAGGAGGTTCATCTTCTCATTTTCCAACAAGGCTTATGCATTGACCATCTACATGAAGAAGGGTGTAGATTACATGGTGATTTTGGAAGACAAGGAGGCTCTCAAAGCTTTTGAGGAGCTCAAGCAATCCCTTGTTGTAGCTCCAATTCTTGCTAAACCTGATTGGAGTAAACCTTTCATCCTCTACACTGATGCTTCTAATGTAGCTATAGGATGCACTCTTATTCAATTAGACCAAGATGGGCATGATCATCCAATAGCTTATGCTAGTAGGCAGATGGTTTCAGCAGAGAAGAACTACTCTGTCACGGAGAGAGAAGGGTTGGCAGTGATCTTTGGTCTCAAGAAGTTTAGACACTTCTTGATTGGAGGGAAAGCCACCATTGTCACGGATCACAAGGCTTTGAAGTACATCTTCAACAAGCCTAATGTTGAAGGGAGACTAGCAAGGTGGATGATACTCTTGTCTGAGTATGACTACACCATTGAAGATAGGCCAGGAAAGAAACATGCAAATGCTGATTTATTATCTAGAGCCTATGATCATGATGGAGATGAGCCAGTGGATGATTCCTTCCCGGATGAAGAGCTCATGACAATCTCAGTCACTCAAGAGGTTCCAATGGAGTACAAGGAGATTGTGGATTTTGTGACAAAAGGTAACTATCCAGAAGGGATGCATGCTAGGGAGAGGAAGGCCCTTGCAGCAAGATCTAGACCTTACACAATGGTGGAGGATATTCTTTTTCACCAAGGAGCAGATGGTCTACTTCGAAGAGCAGTGGGTAAGGAAGAGTCTATCCTACTCATAAAGGAGTTTCATGAAGGTTTAGTATGTGGAGGACACTTTGCAGGAAAGGTGACTGCTTTCAAGATTCTAGATGCAGGTTACCATTGGAAAGGGATTTTCAAGGATTGTCTTGATTATTGCAAAACTTGTCATGTTTATCAAGCTTTTGCTAGAAAGTCTACATCCACTCCACCACTTAGATCAATTCCATTGCTAGGAACTTTTGAGAAGTGGGGAATTGATTTTGTAGGTCCTCTCAATAGAACCCCAAGGAACAATCTGTACATTGTAGTAGTTACTAATTACCTTACCAAGTGGGTTGAGGCTAGACCATTGAGGGACAAGAATGAAGATGAAGTGGGTAGATTTCTTTATGAACGCATTATCACTAGGTTTGGATGCCCTTTGGAGTTGGTTTCTGATAGAGGAGGAGAGTTTACAGGAAGCATTACTACAGCCATGCTACGACATTTCTCTATCACACATAGAGTAACTACATCCTATAAGCCAAATTCCAATGGCTTGGCAGAGAGAACCAATTAGACCTTGTGCATGATGTTGGCCAAAGATGCAGAAATGGAGGGGGCTAAACATCATTGGGACAAGAGGATTCATGCAGTTTTGTGGGAGTATAGGACAACCATGAAAACTTCCACTGGATATTCTCCATTTCAATTGGTGTATGGTATTGAGTCTACCTTACCTATTCACTTTGATCTTCCTACCTTCCAAAGCATTCATAGGAGATTGAAGAAAGCACAAGGAGGTGATGCAGAGAAGTCAAGGAAGGATCAACTCATGGAGTTGGAAGAGGCAAGAGCAGTTGCTATGGTTCGAGTGGAGCAAGCCCAAAGGAAACAAAAGGAGAGCTATGATAAGAGGCAAGACAAGAAGAAGGTGGAGCCTTTCAAAGAAGGTGATTGGGTAATGTTGTTTGATTCCATTCGATTCAAGAGAGTGCAAAAGAAGTTTTTGCCTAAGTACTTTGGACCTTTCATAGTGGAGAAGGTGTGGGGCAATTACACCTATGATCTCAAGGAGTTGGGAGGAAGATACTTTGATAGGATTAACCATGATAAGTTGAAGATGTACCATAGAAGGTAGAGAGACCTTCACTTTGAGGACAAAGTGAAAACTTAGTCCGGGGGTAAATGTAACACCCATTTGTGCATGTGTGTGGTATTGTGATATTTAGCTTGGTATTACAAGTACTTAAGAGATATTATTTATATAGAGATAAAGGATGGTTCTATATTAGTCATGGTTAGCTAAAGTTAGTCATAGCTAAGATAGATGGGACCTTACTTTAGAGGAAGTAGAAAAGATGAGCACCACTATTTTGGATTTTAGTGTGTTGACTTGGTATTATTCCTAGGTGTTTGGCTTTGGGGAAAGAGTTGAGAACTCTTGGGCCCGCAAGCCTTTTTGTTTTGGATTCTTCTTTAGTCCAAGGATAGCCCATGTGAAGGAATCCTTGCTTTAGTGGTTGGGTCAAGATAAGGGGAATATGCCCATGTGAATGGATATTCCTTTCTACTTTTTGACTTTACTTGACTTTTAGTCTAGTAACTTGAGTTACTACGGTAATTAGTAACTTTGGTACGTAACTATTTCACAAGTATATAAACAAGGGGTGAGGAGGTACTCATCATCCTTTCGTTTGCAACTATCTCTCTCTCATTGAGTTCTCTAGTGAGCAATGTCTTGAGTCTTGGAGTGTTAGCCTTGGAGGAGTATGATGGAGTTGGGGTTCCTTGCCTTCTTAGTCCATGGTGCGCTACCATAATAACCATCAGAGGTTCATCTTGAGTGAGAGACAGGCCGGCTCATAGCTCTGCCTTCAACTCTTTGCGGTACATCTTCAACTCATCTTCATACTCAGCAGCAAGCATCTTCTTCTCCTCCGCATACTGAGAACTCTATAACTCAGCACTTTGTACCAGCTTGCGCAATCTTTCTTCTTCTCAATGCATGATTGCAACTCTCTTTGCCATGCTTGATCCTTCACGGCTGCACTCTTTTGCAAGGCTTCTAACTCTTGCTCCATTATTGCGGCCATTGCCTTCACATATATACTCTTGATGTGCATATCATTGACCTCCTCTTTCATCTTGGTCAGCAACATTTCCTACTCTTTCAATTCTTCAACTTGCTTTTGGATTTCCTTACCTCTTGCAACTTCTCAAAAGTCTTCTTCTTCAAGACTGCATCCACCTGAAGTTCTTCAACTTCCTTGTCTCTTTGGATTACATGCTCCTACAAACCCTTCACTTCAACAAGCAGATACTTCACCACCTGCAACTCATTTGTCACCTTCATATGTTCTTCAACTTCCTCGTCTCTTTGGATTACATGCTCCTACAAACCCTTCACTTCAACAAGCAGATACTTCACCACCTGCAACTCATTTGTCACCTTCATATGATCTTGGGAAAGTACCTTCTGGTGCTCCTTCAACAATTCCAACAATGAAGTGACGACCTTTGATAGATACTATATTCTGCCAAAGTTCTCTTCATCTTCGGCCCCATCTTTGTACTTCACCTATTCTATTGGCTCCTTCTGCCAAAGTCACAATCTTTGTATCTTCAGAGACACTGCTTCTGAGCTTCCTTCTTCCTTACCTACTGAACTTGGCCTCGCAGGGTACACCTTTTGTCTTTCAGCTCCCTTCTCTTCCACAACGAGCGCTACACAATGATTCATCTTTCCTAGTACACTGTCAATCATTGCATGACAAGCTTCATCCACTCCAACCGATTGCTGAACCTTGTGTTTACCCTCACTCTCGCTTCCAGATTCCTCACTTTGTAAAGTGATTTTGTCTTCTTATGAGTCCTCTCCTTGAAACTCTGTCTCCCCTTCAGACTCGGTTTCTGATGGTGCTTCTTTCACCATCTTCTTACTCCACAAAACCAGTCTTCGGGTCTTCCTTTGTGCTAGAGGTGACTTTGCTTCTTTGGGTTTATTGCTCTTCTTCTTCCTTGGGCTTGTGACTTCTTCCATCTTCCGTCGTCCTGTCCTCAAGAAGTGATCATCACTGGCTCATAGGTGTGCTATGTATTGTTGCTCTTCTTCATCCGCTTCCCATCTCAAATCAAGATGGAAATGCGACACCATGTGACACCTCTCCTCTGCTGTCATCAAGTTCAACCCGAAGTAGAAGTGTGCTGCAAATGGTGCAAAATAATGTGGAGGCAATTTTGTCCTCCAATTGACCACCATCTGCCTTGTTCGTTGGTGAAAACACTTTGCCAGTTCACCTTCACTCCTGCAAACATCTGGTGGAAAAAGACTGCCTGCTGCATGTTCACATAAGTTGTTCGTTTTGGTTTGAACATGGCCATTATTGTCCCCATGATACTTTGTTTAATCGGGTCCCAATAAGACTCCACCTTGTAACCATTTGTTGTGCGCGGAGCAAAGAAATTTTTTTTTATGTCCGCCGTCTCCTTTGCAACATCACACTTCCAATAGAAGGTGATCTTTGTCGGTTCTTCTGCTTTCTTTCCCAACACTAACCTCTAATCCAACTCAGTCCATCAAGCCGGATTTCCTCTCTTCCCCTTGACTTTAAGGCCTTCCTTGCAATTATTGGCAGCTATCTCTGCCATGACTCTTGGGAAATTGAAATTCCAGTTCCATGCTAAGAAAGTAATACAAAGTCTATTCAAGACCCTAAACCCTTGCTACACTGTCCAGCCTACGAATTGCAAAACTTTGCACTGCTAGAGCGTGTGTGACCTTCTTTGCCATTATTTGCTCTCTTGTTCTTTGGCACTAGAAGACTATTTCTTCTCTTGGACAAGACACTCTAACCCCTTCTAGATTTTGGCAAATTTCACTCTCAATTGGCTTCTTGACACGCATTATTACAAGACAACTACTCAGAGGGATAGGAAATCTACTTGACATATTCAACTTGCCCCTGCGCAATCACAATTTTATATTACCCCAAATTGCAGTCATCATCAGTTGATTTCAAAATTGACTTCTCCTTCTTTTGCGTGTTGCTGTCTTATCATTGTTAAGACATGCTTCTTCTACCTCCGCCATTTCTTGAAGTGTACTTTCTTGCCACCTACCAAGGTTGTTAGATGGTCTTTGTATTGACCTTCAATTCATGATCTGAAGATGATTCTCTTTTGACTTCTTTCTTTGTACTCCTCTCTTGAGTAACTCCATCATTAGATCCGAAGTCGACTTCTTTGGATTTCTTCCAAAGACACTCCCATCCATTCCTTCTTTTGCAATTCAACTTTCTTGCTTACTTCTTCTCCAAATGCTAATAAACAAAAAAAAACAAAAAATGTGTGCACCACAAGTTTTGATAGGAGAAAGCTCTCTAGGGGTTTGGTGATAAGAGAAGGAGAGGGAAGTAAGAGATATCAAGAGTTTTTGGCTGGACAAAACTGAGTGTTGGTAGGACAGTGAGAACCAAAGGCAGGTCTGGACAGATAAAGGATGATCAAAGGAAGGTTTTGATTTTAGGAAAGACAAAGAATTCTCAAGGGGTTTTGATGGGAGGGGGAGAGAAGAAAAGGAACATCAAAAGGGTTTGGACAAGAAAGAAAAGTATAGAAAAGTATGCAAGACAAAGAAGTCCATGAGCATTTGGCAAGAAGAGAAGACTCTTGAAAGAGTTTGAAAGTGCAGATTTGTGAGGAAGAGTCTTGGCAGAAGTGAGGAGAAAATCTTGAGCAGAGAGGGTTGCCCAAGACTAAAGGAGGACAAGTGTGACAACCCGGCAAATATCACTTTTGCGGTAATCGGGTAAGTAAAGTTCATTCCCGCAGAGATACGAGTCAGAATTGGTCAAATACAAAGCAAACAGTAACAATGTAGTTCTTCTTGGTTGCGTCTTTAATCTCTCAGGTAGAAACCACACCCAGAAGAGAGTAACAAGTACTGACTCTCAGTCTTGTCACAAATTAACACTCCTTAATCACCACTCCATCAAATCTTTCCAAACAATCTTGATTGTGATGATTCAGGCTCTCTCAAAAACGGCACTTCACTGCAAAACGACTTTGCCTCAGAATTGTGTTCCACCCCTCCACTGAAGGCACAACTTCCTCGATCAAAATTGCTTCACATCAACTTTGCACTGCACTCACAAATGTAGAATACTACCAACACTACAATTCCTCTTAGATCTGTCAAGGCATTGCTACGATTGCACTCCATTCAGGATCAAACACACAAAATGAAGATCAAGGCTGTGGAATCCAACATCCAACAAGCACAATGACTTGCACTTCGAATTTCTCCAAACATTCACAATCACAAATACAAAGTTGATACTCGGAATCAAGGTCAAGCGACGAGCATTGCTTCACATCACTTTGCTTTATCTATTCTCAAAAATAATGAGCACTGAACAACATTATACTGCAAATGCCACTCTTAAGTAGTGAATCAATCGGCAGTTCTAACAACTATACCGTTCTACCACAACTGTTCTAACCTGCAGATCCAAAATGACAATGCACCTCTTCATATCTGCCCCTTCAAATCTCAAATCGGTTACTAATCCGATCCGATGTCTACTTCTTCCTCGGCTTTCAAACCCGAACCCGAAGTAATCTTACTTCCTACTACATTTTCCTCGAGTTTCAAATCTCCTACTTCCTCCACTAATTCTAACATTTCTCCTTCCTGATATGAAATTGCTATCATAGTTAAGCCTTCTAAATCTCTATCTCCCGACCCACTCTTCTCTAAAGTGTCAAATGTCAAATCCGAAGACACTTGCACTCCTATCTCTCTTACCTCGGGTCTAACTATTATCAATTCTTTTGCTAATTCTACTATATCCTCATCAAGAATTGTAATTGAAAGCATGGGTACACTATCTACACCTTCAATTTGTAACCCACTTTCCCCTAATCACTCATGTTACTAACCCGAAGACACTTAGTGTCGGATCCTACACTTTGGGTTTATTCATTACTGTTATTTCTCCTTCAATTTCTATTCCATCTTCAATCAGAATTGAAATTGAAGTCATGGGTATCCTAACTATCTTCTTTCCATATTCTAACTTCCTCTGATCACTCTGGCAAAACTCCCAAAGTCACCTTCACTGCACTATGAGGTCCGGCTACCTCTGATTTAGTCATCTTCATCTTGAGGTGAAGTCTTTAGACCCAAAGTCATGTAAACCCGAAGTACGAAGTACAAAGTCACATTGACCCGAAGACACTTTGACCCGAAGTACATCTACTCCAGAAACTTCAAATGCTTATAACTTCTTCTACAGACCTCCAAACTTTGCGATTTTGGTGTCAATGGAAAGCCCTGAATGAGTCGCTTCCAACGAGATATAGCACGCTTGATTTGGACTTATGGTCATTGAGATATGGCCCCCCCAAGAATCCTGACCTGCAACTTCTATTTCTCCTTTGGCGTCTGCACTCCTTAACGTCTGATCCAAGTTTTTCCCTCCTCTGACACAAAGTAAGCTTCTTTGGGTCTGATCCAAACCGAGCCATTCTTCCTCTTACATGAAGTCGACTTCTTCAAGTCTGATCAAATCACAAGTTTGCACTCATTTCTTCTCCATTTGGTTTCAATTTGGTTTCAGCAAGGCATTTCTTCTTCTAAACTCATCCAAAATGAAAAAATGTGGGTACCACAACAAGTGGTCTTGAGTGAATTCTTAAAGAAGGGAACAAGACAAGTTAGTGGAGATGGGTTGTGATAGGAAAGCATTCTTGAAGAAGGAATTGCATGAAGATAAAATCCTCAAGGGGAAGGGTTTTGACAAAATAGCTTTGAGAAGAAGGGTTTTGTAGGAAAAGAGAAATCTTTGAAGAACGATTGGTAGGATAGATCAGTGAAAGGTGAACAATGCAGAGCATAAAGAGGTTTTCATTTTTTTTCTATAGAGTATAATGTCAGGATAGTAAGGGGAAAATTGAGAGGTCCATGAGAGTTTGCAAGTCATAGTATCATCAAAGGAAATTAGGGAGAGAGGAGAGGTCTTTGTGTGTTACTAGGCATGAAGCAAAAAATCTCAAAGGAGAGTTTGATGGACAAGAGGGATCTGAAGGGATTTCTATGGCAAGACAGAAGGGAGAACAAAAAGAAGAATCTCAAAGGAGTGTTGCTGGACAAAGAAGTCTTGGAAGAATTTTCAAAGGAGAGATTTAGCTGCAGAGAAGAACTCTTGAGAGAAGGTTGGACAGGGAGAGAGAAGGAGAGGAAATTTGCAAAAGGAAAAATCTGCCTAGATAAAGAGGTAAGAAGAGAGAGGAATTTTTGAAGGAAAGGAAACAAAGAGGAGAAGTTCAAAGGAGATAAGATTGGTTCAGGCAAAGAAAGAGTTCAAAGGAGATAGGATTGGTTCAGGCAAAGAGAGAGAAGGGTTTGCTTTGGATTGTGAGCCAGCCTATCTCTCACTCAAGATGAACCTTTGATGGCTATTATGGTAGAGCACCATTGTGACAACCCGGCAAATATCACTTTTGTGGTAATCAGGTAAGTAAAGTTCATTCCCGTAGAGATACGAGTCAGAAATGTCTAAATACGAAGCAAAGTAACAATTTCAATTCTTCTTGGTTGCGTCTTTAATTTCTCAAGTAGAAACCAAACCCAAAAGAGAGTAACAAGCACTGACTTGTAGTCTTGTCACAAATTAACACTCCTTAATCACAACTCCATCAAATCTTTCCAAACAATCTTGATTGTGATGATTCAGGCTCTCCCAAAAATGGCACTTCACTGCAAAACAACTTTGCCTTAGAATTGTGTTCTACCCCTCCATTGAAGGCACAACTTCCTTGATAGAAGTTGCTTCACATCAACTTCACACTGCACTCACAAATGCAGAATACTACCAACAGTACAATTCCTATCCGGTCTATCAAGGCATTGCTCTGATTGCACTTCACGTAGGATCAAACACACAGAATGAAGATCAAGGCTGTGGAATCCAACATCCAACAAGCACATTGACTTGCACTTCAAAATTCTCCACACACTCACAAACACAAACACAAAGTTGATACTCGGAATCAAGCTCAAGCGACGAGCACTGCTTCACAACACTTTGCTTTACCTATTCTCAGAATTATGAGTACTGAATAACATAAGACTGCAAATGCTTCCCTTAAATACTGAAGCAAATGGCACTTCTAACAAAAATACCATTTCCTAACAACTCTACAAACCTACAAATCCAAAATGACAATGCACCTCTTCATATCTGCCTCTTCAAATCTCAAATTTGTTACTAATCTGATCCGATGTCTACTTCTTCTTCGGCTTTCAAACCTGAACCCAAAGTAACTTTACTTCCTACTACTCTATCCTTGGGTGTCATAACTCCTTCATCTTCTACCAAATCTAATAGTTCTCTTTCTTGATATGAAATTTCACTAGTGAGCAATCTATCTAACTCCTTATCTCCCAACCCACTCTTCTCTAATATCTCCAATGGTAACTCCGAAGATATTTGTACTCCTACTTCATCTACTTTGGGTTTTGCTCCAACATCTTTCCGAAGTTTATCTATCTCCAATTTTACTAAGTCTAATCTGATAGTGATATTGTCTTCTACCTCCAATATCTTCCTATCTACATGAGTTTTGAGACTAATCAACAACCCGTTCAAATTGGTATCCTTCACATGTCTCCTCCCGTCTCCTACCAACAACTTCAACTCGTGCAGCCTTGTCTCCTCGATACGCACACTGGCCTCTGTACTCAACATTGCGTTCATCCTAATTACAATTTCCTTCAAGGGCTCCAGTCTCATCTTCCTCTCACGCTCCCAATCTGCAAGCCAATCCTCTTGGTACATTGCCAATTCTGCTTTGAACTTGACTTTCACAATTTTCTTCTCCTTCTCCTTCTGTACAATCTTCTCCTCCTGATTACGAAGTAACTCCTGCAACCTTTCTTCTTCTCTATATCTCACTATCAACTCTTGTTGCCACAGTTGCTTCTTCTCTTCTACACTCTCCATCACCCTATCAAGCTCTTGTTCCTTCTCTGCTACTCTCGCCATAGCATGAATAATTTCTAGTCTCAAATCAGCAAACTGCTACTTCAAGATCTCATATTTAGCAATTTGTCTTTCCTTTGCTATGTCACTCTGGCTCACAAGTTCCTCTCGATACCTTGCTTCTCTCCTCAAGTTTTCTACCACTTGACTCTGCACTATTGCCTCCACTCACAGTACTTCCCTTTCCTCCTCATCTCGGATTATACTCTTCTTCAACTCCAAGTTCTCTTCTTCTAGTTGTGCTAATACCTGCAATACAGTCTTCACCTCTGGACACTTTGACTGCATCTCCTTCTTCTTGTGTTCCAATTTCACCAACAGAGGCCACACAACTTCATGCAGGTACTCCACTCCGTCACTCGCGACTACTTCAACTTGCGGAATGATCCCCTTCTTTACCTCTTCTTCTCTTGATACTCGCCTTCTTCTATGCAGTCATCATATCAGAATGGACGCTTCACTCCCCAAACTGGCATTCTCCTCTTCCCTTACCTTGCTCAGACCCACTTCACACTTTGCATTTTGCCTGGACCAAACTCCTCTCTAAATGGTAATCTTTTCTCCTCCTGCTCTGGCACTTTGTCTTCTAATTTCATGCTATGATCTTCCTCAAGCTCCATCCGGACTTCTTCTTCTACTATGGGAACCAACATCATCTCCCCGCCTTCATCGCTGTCACTATTTGTATCTCCACTCTGTAATGTAAGCTCGGGTTCTTCCTCGTGTTCCGAGTCTTCGTACTTGCACTTGGCTTTGCCTTCCAAGTCTTCTTCCAACAACGCAATTACCACCATACCTTTCCTTGGGTTTACTCTTCTGGTCTTCTGAGGTCTTGTCTCTTGACATCTTTGCCTTCTCCTTGTTGACTCTGCTTCTTCAACTTTGGAGTACTTACGTCCACCTGCACACTCTTCCCCATCTATGCATAGTACTCATCGGTACTTTGGATCTGAAGAATGTACTACTGCTCCTCCTTGTCGACCTCCTTTCTTAAGTCAGGATGAAAATGCGACACCATTCTGTTGCGCTCCGCCGCATTGAGCAGATTCAACCCAAGGTAGAAATGTGCTGCAAATGGCACATGTAATGTGGAGGTGATTTATCCCACAAGTTCCACACCATTTGTCTTGTTCACCCATGGAAGCACCTTGCCTAGTTGATTGGCTCTCCTGCAAACATGTTATAGAAGAACACCGCTTGGTGCTTCATCACATAACTCATTCTCTCTGGCTTTAGGATTGCCATGAGAGCACTCACGATCCCTCTCTTGATCGGATCTTTGTAACTCTCTACTTTGTACCCATTCTTTGTACGCTTCAAAGAGAATGCATCCCTCACTTCTTGGGTTTCTTCGGCTACCTCTCCCTTCCCCAAGAACGTGGCACCTTGCTCCGTGCGTGCCTCTCTTCCGAGTACCAATCTCCAATCCGACTCCGTCCAGTGAGCCGGATTTCCTCTCTTCCTCTCTTCCTTGGGGCCATTGAGACATTTACTCTTGATTATCTCGGTCATGAATCCTAGAAAACTCACATTCCAGTTCCATGCCAAGAATGTGATCCAAAGTTGGCTCAAGACTTAGATTCTGGCAATCACATCTAACCTCTGAATTGCATGATTTCTCATTGCAAATTCAGAGTTCTTCTTTCCTCCTTCCATCTTTTTTTCTTCCTCATTGTCTCTCGGATTAGCTCTCTCAAATCCTCCTCTACACACCAGCGCTTCTTCAACTCTACCTCCCTTCCCATGATCTCCTATGGGATGACTCCTCAACGGCGAAGGAAAATTGCTTGAGATTGCTTTGTCGTTAGCCCAATTTTTATAGAGTCATGCTTTCTTTGTCTCTCTTCAATTTGAGTTTCTACCAAGAAATCACACCCCTTGCATGCGCTTGTCACTGTCAAGTGTCCTTCACACGTATGACTGCCAGTTTTTGAACGGTCCCTTCTTGAATTTCTCGCACCGAAGAAAAGTTGTTACATTGTCCTTGCCTCGGGTTGAGCACCTCCCCTAATACAAAGACTTCTTACTTTGGGTTGCATGCTGATAGGGCAAGTCCGAGTACTTTGCCTTATGACCCAAAGCCACATTACCTCGGGTTGCATCCCGAAGACTCTTTTCTTTGCCTTCTTTGGCCATACAGGCGCAATCCGACTTCTCTATACACTTCTTCTACTCCATTTCAAAAAAAATAAAAAAATGTGGGTACCACAACCATGGACTAAGAAGGCAAGGAATCCCAACTCCATCATACTCCTCCAAGGCTAACACTCCAAGACTCAAGACATTGCTCACTAGAGAACCAATGAGAGAGAGATAGTTGCAAATGAAAGGATGATGAGTACCTCCTCACCCCTTGTTTATATACTTGTGAAATAGTTACACACAAAGTTACTATTTAACATAGTAACTCAAGTTACTAGGCTAAAATTCAAGTAAAGTTAAAAAGTATAAAGTAATATCTATCCACATGGGTATATTCCACTAAGCATGTGATCTTATCTTGACCCAACCACTAAGTCAAGGATTCCTTCATATGGGCTATCCTTGGACTATAGAAGAATCCAAAACAAAAAGGCTTGCAGGCCCAAGAGTTCTCAACTCTTTCCTCAAAGCCAAACACCTAGGAATAATACCAAGTCAATACACTAGAATCCAAAATAATGGTGCTCATCTTTTCCACTTCCTCTATAGTAAGGTCCCCATTATCTTAGCTACAACTAACTTTACCTAATCATGACTAATGTAGAACCATCCTTTATCTCTATATAAATAATATCTCTCAAGTATTTATAATACCAAGCTAAATATCACAACACCACACACATGCACAAATAGGTGTTTGTCATGCCATTTGTAGTGTTGCATCTAGATTGCTTGGACATTGAAGTTGCAGTGATAGTAGTTAGAAGTATTTCAACAGTTTTCCATAGATTACTTTTTGATGGTCAGATTTTGTGTTTGGGGTATTGACTTCACGATGGGGCCCACCATCACTTTGCACCATTTGCACCGTCAAGTGTGTTGTCAGCAGGACCATTAGGGTTCCAGACCTAGCTCAAGTTCAGGGGTATGCTTTCAAAGTGCAGCTCCAGAGAGCTCACTTCTCTAATGTTGAGCCTTCAAGTTCTTGGCTATGGAAGATAGAGGCCAGCAAGCATCACTTGGTGTAATACCAAGGGTTAGCCATATGATCTAGAGGTGAAATTTGGTTTGGTAACATCTAGAAGGATGTTATACATGATGGTCAAAATAGATCAGATAGAAGTATCACCAAAAGAGTACTTCTACTAATAGGGCAGAAACCGAAATAGACTTGAGAACCTTAGAACCAATAGCTAGACATATGATTTAAAGGTGAGAATTGGTTTGGTAACATCTGGAAGGATGTTACACATGATGCACTAAACAGATCAGAAAGAGGTATCACCAAAAGGGGACTTCTACTAATAGAGTAGGAACCGAAATATGCCTGAAATCTTTGAAGGCAATTTCGGAGGCCTAAACGGATGAATTAGGCCTCGAAAATGTGCAGATTCCCCCCCCCAACGAAGGACAGGCTGGCCTTCCCTCCCCCTTGGTTCGTCTCGTCGAGAGCTTTCCAACGGTACCTTACTCATGTGATTCTGAGATTCCTACAGGAAGATTCCCTAAAAGATTCCCTCCGGTCAAAGCTCATTTGACCAACTAGATAGGACCTAGACCAGACAGGTCACCCATCCAAGTCAGTAATCCAAGGGTGGAGCTTGCTGACATGTCACCTATCTATGTCCCTAATCCTATGGTGGAGCTTCCTTGGAGGAGATCCTCTTTGTCTATATAATAAAGAGAAGGTGCTCCTTTGGGGCATCGAATGTTTGAGTGTGCAATCTGTGTTTTCTCTCTTCTCTTGTCCTCGGAGTATTACAGCTGCAAATGGTACGATGTAGTGTGGAGGCGACTTATCCCGCAGATTCCACACCATCTGCCTCGTTCTTCCGTGAAAGCACCTTGCCCAATTTATCGGTTCTCTTGCAAAAAACTTGTGAAAGAACACCGCTTGATGTTTCATCACATAGGTAGTTCTCTCCGGCTTCAGGAGGGCCATTAGTGCACTCACAATTCCTCTCCTCACTAGGTCCTTATAGCTCTCAACTTTATACCCATTCTTCGTCCTCTTCGACGAGAAAGCATCTCTCACCTCCTGCGTTTCTTGGGCTATCTCTCCTTTCCCCAAGAACGTGGCTCCCTGCTCCGAGCCTGCCTACTTCCCGAGTACAAGTCTCCAATCCAGCGAGCCGGATTTCCTCTCTTCCCTTCTTCCTTGGGACCATCGAGACATTTACTCTCGATGATTTCTGTCATGAATCCTGGAAAACTTACGTTCTAGTTCCATGCCAGAAAAGTGATCCGAAGTCGGCTCAAGACTTCGATCCTCGCTACTATATCTAATCTCCGAATTGCATGATTTCTCACTGCAAATTCGGAGTTCTTCTTCCCTCCTCCCATCTCTTCTGCTTTCTTTCGGTCTCTCGATTTCTCTCTCTCGACTTCTCCCTTACACACTAACACGAGTCCAACTCTATTTCCCTTTCCCCAATCACCTGCAAGACGACTCCTCAACGGCGAAGGAAAATTGCTTGACATTTCGTCGTTGCAATTTCGATTTTTATAGAGTTGCACTTCTTCGTCTTCCATTGCTTTGAGTTTCTACCGAGAAATCACACCTCCGGCATGCACCTGTCACTGTCACCCCACCTTCGCGCGTATGAGCCGCCAATTTTGAAACGGCCCCTTCTTGAATTTCTCGCCCCGACGAGAGGTTGTTAGATTTTCTTTGCCTCAGGTTGAGCTCCCCGTGAGCCGAAGACAATTTACTTTGTATTGTATGCTGACACGGTATTTCAGAGTACTTCACCTTATGACCCGAAGTCACTTTACTTTGGGTTTCACCCCGAAGACACTTTTCTTCATCTTCTTCGGCCATACAGGCGCAATCCGACTTCTCTATACACTTCTTCTCCTTTATTTTGGAAAAAAACAAAAAATGTGGGCACCACACTGAGCTCTGGTTCCTCCTCGTGTTCCGAGTCTTTGGACTTGCACTCGGCCTTGCCGAGTTTTCCTCTGATGATGCGATCACCACTATGCCTTTCCTTGGGTTTCCTCTCCTGGTCTTCCGAGGTCTTGTCTTCTCTATGTCTTCACCTTCTCCTTGTCGACTCCGCTTCTTTGACTTAGGAGTACTCACTTCTACCTCCGCACTCTTGCCCGTTTGCACGTAATAATCATCAGGGCTTTGGATTTGAGGAATGTATTGTTGCTCCTCCATGTTGACTTCTCTTCTCAAGTCGGAATAAAAGTGAGACACCATTTTGCTGCGCTCTACCAAATTGAGCAAATTCAACCCGAGGTAGAAATGTGCTACAAACGGCAAATGTAGTGTGGAGGCAACTTATCCCGCAAATTCCACACCATCTGTCTTGTCCTCCCATGGAAGCACCTCGCCCAATTGATAGGTTCTCCTGCAAACATCTTATGGAAGAACACCGCTTGGTGTTTCATCACATAAGTAGTCCTCTCCGGCTTCAGGATTGCCATGAGAGCACTCACAATCCCTCTCTTCACTGGATCTTTGTAACTCTTGACCTTATACCCATTCTTCAATCTCTTTGAAGAGAAGGCATCCCGCACTTCTTGGGTTTCTTTGGCTACCTCTTCCTTCCCCAAGAATGTGGCACCCTGCTCTGCACTTGCCTCTCTTCTGAACACCAATCTCCAATCTGACTTTGTCCAGCGAGCCGGATTTCCTCTCTTCCCCTCTTCCTTGGGGCCATCGAGACGCTTACTCTTGATTATCTTAGTCATGAAACCTGGAAAACTTACATTCTAGTTCCATGCCAAGAAGGTGATCCAAAGTCAGCTCAAGACTTCAATTCTTGTGATCACATCTAACCTCCGCATCACATGATTTCTCACTGTGAATTTGGAGTTCTTCTTTCCTCCTCCCATCTTTCCTGCTTCCTCACTATCTCTCGGTTTAACTCTCTCAAATTCTCCTCTACACACTAGCGCGTCTTCAACTCTACTTCCCCACAATCTCCTGCAGGATGACTCCTCAATGGCAAAGGAAAATTTGCTCGATATTGCTTTGTCATTAGCCCAATTTTTATAGAGTTGCGCCTTCTTTGGCTCTCTTCAATTCGAGTTTCTACCAAGAAATCACACCTTGCATGCGCCTGTCACTGTCAATTGTACTTCACGTGTATGACCGCCGGTTTTGAACAGTCCCTTCTTGAATTTCTTGCCCTAAAGAAAGGTTGTTACACTATCTTTGCCTTGGGTTGAGCTCCCCTTGATATGAAGACTTCTTACTTTGGGTTGTATGCTGACAAGGCAAGTCCAAGTACTTCACCTTATGACCCAAAGCCATGTTACCTCGGGTTTCATCCCGAAGATGCTTTTCTTCGCCTTCTTCGGCCATACAGGCGCAATCCAACTTCTCTATAAACTTCTTCTTCTCCATTTCAAAAAAAACAAAAAATGTGGGTACCACAATACTACAGACGCTTTGTGTCAAATTATGCGGTGCTTGCTGCACCTCTTACAAAGCTTCTGAAGAAATCCGAAGACTATCTTTGGGAAGCAAATCAAGAAGAAGCTTTCCAGGTGTTGAAGAAGAAACTGGTTCAAGCACCAGTTATGAAGGCCCCAAATTAGGATGTCCCTTTTCATGTATATGTAGACACTTCGTCCATGGCCATCGGGGTTGTCTTAAGTCAAAAGGACGAGAAGAAGAAGGACTACCCGATGTATTATGCCAGCCGACAACTTTCAATTTCTAAAAAGAACTATTTGACGACTGAAAGAGAAGCACTCGAGATGGTGTATGCCTTTCTCCTCTCTTAATTTTTCCACTACCTATTGGGATACGAGTTTGTCTTCTATGTTGACCATTACGCATTGCAACATTTGGTCAAGAAGGCAGATTTGTCCGGGCAAATTGCAAGATAGATCTTGTTGTTGCAAGAATTCACATACTGTACAAGTAAGGAAGGGAGCTTTGCATTCAAATGTAGACTTCCTGTCCATGTTAGAAACTCAAGACCAGGAGTGGGAAATTGACGATCAATTCCCTAACGAAGAGTTATATCAATTAACAGTAATGCAAAGTACGAGGTATGTAGTAGAATATCATTATCTGCATACTCTCCATTGTCCTAAAGGGATTGACCCGGAGCAGAGGGCAGTCTTTCTCAAGAAAATGGGGCTGTACCAGCTCAAACACAACATTCTATTCAAGATGTGCAAAGACAAAGTACTTCGGCGATGCTTGGAGTCATACGAAGTAGGAGGAGTGATTGAATCTTTACACTCCAAAGCATCGGGAGGACACTATGCTTTGAAGAATATTGTAAAGAAGATTCTTTTGGTGGGGTATTGGTGGCCTACAATGTACAAAGATGCACATGCTCATATCCAAAGCTTTGATGCTTGTCAAAGAACGGGGAAGCCGATGGCTACTTCTCAATGGCCTTTGAGACCAATTTTGCCTTTGGCCCCATTTATAAAAAGGGGAATTGATTTTGTGGGTCCCATTCAACCAGTGACCCAAGTCACAAGAAAGCAATACATTTTGGTTTGCACTGACTATGCTACCAAGATGGTTGAAGCTGAAGCAACTTGCAGAGATGATGCCAAAATTGTGGCGGAATTCTTCTTTTGAAACATCATCTCCCGATATGGGTGTCCTTTGGAATTAGTCAGTGACCGAGGGACACATTTTTTGAACTCTATAATGGAGGCATTAACCAAGTACTTTCAGATTTCCCATCGGAAGACGACTCCTTATAACCCAAAAGAAAATGGCTTAACGGAAAATGCAAATGGGTTACTTTGCAAAATTTTGAATAAGATGACTGTCAATTATGCTTATGACTGGGATACAAAATTACCAGCCATGTTGTGGGCATATCAAATGACAAAAAAGATTACAACCAAAAAACTCCATACTTCTTGACATATGGCTTGCATCTCATACTACCAGTTGAATTTGAAGTACCGACATATTGGATTCTTTGCAAAGAACGACTGTCGGAGGAAGAAAGCCAGGATCTTTGAATCCATCAACTAATGTGGTTAGAAGAGAAAAGAGACGATGCAATGCAAACCACAAAGGAAGTCCCAGCGTAGAGGAAAGTCAGGCACGATAAGCATATCAAGCTTGTGGTTATGCGCAAAGGAGATTTGGTTTTATTATACAACAATTGCCAAATATTTTTTCCAGGCAAGTTGTATTTAAGATGGATGGGGCCTTATCAAGTTCTTCATCTTTATGAAAATGGGTCCATGCAGCTTATAGACCTGGAGGGCAATCCTTTTGTCACCCGAGTAAATAGGTGGAGAGTTCGGAGATATTGGACCATAGACACGGAAGTCTCTAAGAGACCCAAGGTCTATGTTTGCGGGGACGCTCACATTTGAGCGAGGGGGTATGTGGTACCCACATTTTTTGTTTTTTTTTAAATGGAGAAGAAGAAGTGTATAGAGAAGTCGGATTGTGCCTGTATGGCCAAAGAAGGCAAAGAAAAGAGTCTTCGGGATGAAACCCGAAGTAATGTGGCTTTGGGTCATAAGACAAAGTACTCGAACTTGCCCTATCAGCATACAACCCAAAGTAAGAAGTCTTTGTATCGGGGGGAGCTCAACCCGAGGCATAGAGAGTGTAACAACTTTTTTTTGAGGCGAGAAATTCAAGAAGGGACTGTTCAAAAACCGACGGTCATACGCGTGAAGTACACTTGACAATGACAGGTGCATGCAAGAGGTGTGATTCCTCGGTAGAAACTCAAATTGAAGAGAGACAAAGAAGGCGCGACTCTATAAAAATTGGGCTACCGACAAAGCAATGTCAAGCAATTTCCCTTCACCGTTGAGGAGTCGTCTTGTAGGAGATCAGAGGAAGGAAAGTAGAGTTGAAGATGCACTAGTGTGTAGAGGAGAATAAAAGAAAGTTAACCCAAGAGACAGTGAGGAAGCAAGAGAGATGGGAGGAGGAAAGAAGAACTCTGAATTTGCAGTGAGAAATCATGCAATTTGGAGGTTAGATGTGATTGCAAGAATCAAAGTCTTGAGCCGACTTTGGATCACTTTCTTGGCGTGGAATTGGAATGTGAGTTTTCCAAGATTCATGACCAAGATAATCAAGAGTAAGTGTCTCAATGGCCCCAAGGAAGAGGGGAATAGAGGAAATACGGCTCGCTGTACAGAGTCGGATTGGAGATTGGTACTTGGAAGAGGGGCAGGCACGGAGCAAGGTGCCACGTTCTTGGGGAATGGAGAGGTAGCCGAAGAAACCCAAGAAGTGAGGGATGCCTTCTCTTCAAAGAGGACGAAGAATGGGTAACCCGAAGTGTGAAGCGGGTCCAAGCAAGGCAAGGGAAGAGGAGAATGCTAGTTCAGGAAGTGAAGCATCTATTCCGATACAACGATTGTAGAGAAGAAAGCAAGTATTGGGAGAAGAAGAGGTAAAGAAGGAGATCACTCTGCAGGTTGAAGTACTTGCAAGTGATGGAGTGGAGTACTTGCAAGAAGTTGTGTGCCCGTTGTTAGTAAAGCTAGAGCACAAGAAGAAGGAGATGCAGTCAAAGTGTCCGGAGGTGAAGACTGTGTTGCAGGTATAAGCAAGACTGGAAGAAGAGAACTCAAAGTTGAAGAAGAATATAATTTGAGGTGAGGAGGAAAGGGAAGTACTATGAGTGGATGCAGTAGTGCAGAGTCAAGTGATTGAGAACTTGAAGAGAGAAGCAAGGTATCAAGAGGAACTTGTGAAGAAGAGTGATATAGCGAGGGAAAGACAAGTAGCTGAGTATGAAATCTTGAGGCAGTTGTTTGTTGATTCAAGACTAGAAATTATCCATGCTATGGCAAGGGTATTAGAGAAGGAACAAGAGCTTGATAGAGTGATGGAGAGTGTAGAAGAGAAGAAGCAACTGTAGCAACAGGAGTTGACAGTGAGATATAGAGAAGAAGAGAGATTACAAGAGTTACTTCATAATCAGGAAGAGAATGTTGTACAGAAGGAGAAGGAGAAGGAAACGGTGAAAGCCGAGTTCGAGGCAAAATTGGCAATGTACGGGGAAGATTGGCTTGTAGATCGGGAGCGGGAAAGGAATATGAGATTGGAACCATTGAAGGAGATCGTCATCAAGATGATTGCGATGCTAAGTACAAAGGCCAATGTTTGTATTGAAGAGACAAGGCTGCACGAGTTGAAGTTGTTTGTGTAGGAGACGAGGAGGAGAGATTCAAAGGACATAGACTTGAATGCTTTGTTAATTAGTCTCAGAACTCATGTAGATAGGAAAATATTAGAAATAGAAGATAATATCATGATAAGATTAGATTTGGTAAAGTTGGAGATAGATAAACTTCAAAAAGATGTTAGAGCAAAACCCAAAGTAGATGAAGTAGGAGTGCAAATGTCTTTGGAGTTACCATTAGAGACATTAGAGAAGAGTGGGTCAAAAGATAAGGAGTTAGATAGATTACCCACTAGTGAAATGTCAGATCAAGAAAGAGAACTGTTAGACCTGGTAGAAGAGGTAGGAATTATGGAACTCGAGGACAGAGCAATAGAAAGTAAAGTTACTTTGGGTTCGGGTTTAAAAGACAAAGAAGAAGTAGACATCGGATCGGATTAGTAACCAATTTGAGATTTGAATAGGCAGATATGAAGAGGTGCATTGTCATTTTAGATCTACAGGTTTGTAGAGTCATAAGGAAGAGGTACATTATGAAGATAACTATCGATTGTTTCACTATTTAAGAGTGGCATTTACAGTCTTATGTTGTTTAGTGCTCATTATTTATGAGAATAGATAAAGCAAAGTGATGTGAAGCAGTGCTCATTGCTTGAGCTTGATTCCGAGTATCAACTTTGTATTTGTGTTTGTGTTTGTGAGTGTGTGGAGAAATTTGAAGTGCAAGTAAGTGTGCTTGTTGGATGTTGGATTCCATAGCCTTGATCTTCATTCTGTGTGTTTGATCTTGAGTGAAGTGCAATCGGAGCAATGCCTTGATAGATCTGAGAGGAATTGTAGTGTTGGTAGTTTTCTACATGTATGAGTGCAACGCAGTGTTGATGTGAAGCAATTTTGATCGAGAAAGTTGTGCCTTCAATGGAGGGATGGAACACAATTCTGAGGTGAAGTTGTTTTGCAATGAAGTGTTGTTTTTGGGAGAGCCTGAATCATCACAATCAAGATTGTTTGGAAAGAGTTGAAGAAGTTGTGATTAAGGAGTGTGAATTCGTGACAAGACTAAGAATCAGTGCTTGTTATTCTCTTCTGGGTGTGGTTTCTACCTGAGAGATTAAAGATGCAACCAAGAAGAACTACATTGTTACTGTTTGACTTCATATTTGGACATTTTTGACTTGTATCTCTACGAGAACAAACTTTACTTACCCAATTACCGCAAAAGTGATACTTGCCGGGTTGTCACACACTATCTACCCCGGGGGACTTGGTGTTCAGCAGACCAAGGTGGAAGCTATTGCACGTATTCCTTGGCCTACTATAGTACTCCAAGGACAAGAGAAGAGAGAAAACACAGGTTACACACTCAACATTTGGTGCACCAAAGGAGCACCTTCTCTTTATTATATAGACAAAGAGGATCTACTCCAAGGAAACTCCACCATAGGATTAGGCACACAGATAGGTGACATATCAGCAAGCTCCTACCTTGGATTATTTACTTGGATGGATGACATGTCGGTCTAGGTCCTATCTGGTTGGTCAAACAAGCTTTGACCGGAGGGGATATTTTAGGGAATCTTCATGTAGGAGTCTTAGAATCACGTAAGGTATTGTTGGAAAGCTCTCGACGAGAAAAACTATGGGGAGAGAAGGCCAGCCTTTCCTTCGTATGAGAGATGGGGGGAGGGGGTGGGAATGTGCATATTTTTGAGGCCTAATTCATCCAATTAGGCCTCCAAATTTCCTTCAAAGATTTCAAGCATATTTTGGTTCCTACCCTACTCTAGTAGAAGTCCCCTTTTGGTGATACCTCTTTCTGATCTGTTTATTCCATCATGTATAACATCCTTTAAATGTTACCAAACCAATTCTCACCTTAAATCATATGTCTAGCTATTGGTTCTAAGGTTCTCAAGTTTATTTCAATTTCTGCTCTATTAGTAAAAGTACTCTTTTGGTGATACTTCTATCTGATCTATTTTTACCATCATGTATAACATCATTCTAGATGTTACGAAACCAAATTTCACATCTAGATCATATGGCTAGCTCTTGGTATTACAAACCTCCCTCCTTTTAAGATGCAACGTCCTCGTTGTGCAATTGTTGCTCAAATGCTTGCACCAACACCAGTGCATGTGTCAAATTGGTAGTGGGCTCCCATGTTGCTTCATAGAGGAGGTAAAATTTCCATTGTACTAGATAGTCCACCTGCGGATGGCAAGTACCACACATGTGTTTTTGGAGAATATGCTCCACTTCATATTCCTCTATGCCATCAATGAGTGTCGGACAAGGTCTAATGTCTTATGTGTGATGACCCTGGCCTGATTGGGAGGCATAGCTGCATAGTATGGAAACACGGAACACTGAATGGATCTTCATGTATAGTGGTAGCTCAAGGTGATAGGCCATAGTGCCGACACGACAAAGAATCAAGAAAGGTCCAATAAAATGAGGTTTGAGCTTACAAGGTCCAACTAATGTGAGGTTGGTTGTCAAAAGCTACACTTGATCCCCAATATTGAACTCCATGTGCCTACGGTGTGCATCAATGTTGTGACAACTTGGCAAATATCACTTTTGCGGTAATTGGGTAAGTAAAGTTTGTTCCCACAGAGATACGATTCAAAATTGGTCAAATACAAAGTCAAAAGTCACAATTGCAGTTCTTCTTGATTGCTTCTTTAATCTCTCAGGTAGAAACTACACCCAAAAGAGAGTAACAAGCTCACAATCTTGACAACTTGTCACGAATACACACACACACATAATCACAACATAGCAAATTCTGTCCAAACAACTCTTGATTGTGATGATTCAAATTCTCCCGAAGACGGCACTTCACTACGAGGAACAATTTTGCCTTAGAATTGTGTTCCACCTCTCCACTAAAGGCACAACTTCCTCTATCAAAATTGCTTCACATCAACTTCGTGTTGCATTCACAAATGCAGAATACTACCAACATTACAATTCCTCTCAGATTTGTCAAGGCATTGCTCCGATGCACTTCACTCGGGATCAAACACACAGAATGAAGATCAAGGCTGCAAAATCCAACATCCACAAACACACTGACTTGCTCTTTGGAATTCTCCACACACTCACAACCACAAACACAAAATTGACAATCGGAATTAAGCTTAAACAACGAGCACTAAGAACAACACTTCACTTTATCTATCTTCAGAAATATGAATACTAAACAATTTGCACTACAAATGCTCCCCTTAAATAGTGAAGCAAATGGCAGTCCTTCCTACCTATGCACCGCTTCCTAACATCTCTTCCTACTTGCAGTGACAATCTATCTCTTCATATCTCAAAATTGACACTTACACCGATCTGATGTCTACCTCATCATTGGCTTCCAAACCCGATGATCTTCCTACTATTTCTCCTTCTTTGGGTATAGCTAGTTCTACCAAGTCCTTGACTAATTCTACTACTTCTACACTACAATCTACAATTGAGATCATGGGTAATCCATCTACATCCTTATCTCCTAACCCACTCTTCTCTAATGTATCAAATAACAAGTCCAATGACACATGTATTCCTACTTCTGCAATATTGGGTCTCTTCTCCGCTGTCACACTATTCCGAATCTTCTCTAACTCTGAATTAACTAAATCTAATCTAAGACTAACATTATTCTGTACTTCTAACATCTTCTGATCTACGCGGTCTCTCAACTACGCGGTTGTTGTTCATGTCCACATCCTTGGCTTTTCTCTTCCGAGTTTCCTGCACAAGCAACTTCAACTCATGTAGGCGGGCTTCTTCCAATCTCCCTTCAGCCTCCGTGCTTAGAAGTGCTCTCAACTTCCCCGCAACTTCTCCCACTGATTTTGATGCATATCCTTGAGTGCATTCTACCTTCAATTCTTCACGATACATCTTCAACTCGTCTTTGTACTCCACAGCAAGCATCTTCTTCTCTTCTGCATACTGCATGCTCTGCAATTTTGTGCTTCTGACGAGTTCTTGTAATTGTTCCTCTTCTTCTTGCCTTGCTGCTAACTCCCTCTGCCATGCTTGATCCTTCCCCGCTGCACTCTTCTTCAAGCTATCCAACTCCTGCTCCATTGCAATGGTCATCACCTTCAAATGAACATTCTCGATGCGCACATCACTTACTTCCTCCTTCATCTTGCTCAGCCACATTGCTTGTTCCGTTAATTCTCCGACTTGCCTCTACAATTCTTTTTCTTTAACCTCACAACTTTCTTGTAACATTGTGAGAGTCTTCTTCTTCAAGCCTTCCTCCTTCTGAAGTTCTTCCATTTCTTCACTTATTTGGACTTGCTGCTCCTGCAACCTCTTCACTTCACTCAGCAAATGCATCACCACCTGCAACTCATTCATCTCCTTCTTATGATCTTGGGGAATTTCCCTCCGATGCTCCTTCAGTAGCTCCAGCAATGGTGTGACCACTTTTGTCAAATATGATATTCCACCTAAGTTCTCTTCCTCTTCATCGCCATCTTTGTCTTGAATCTTCACCTCCTTCATTGGCTCCTTCATCCGAAGTCACAATCTTCGTATCTTTAGAGACATCATTTCGGTACTTTCTTTGTCTTTGCCTCTTGAACTCAGCCTTGCTGGATACTACTCCTTCTCCTCTGGCCTTGGCTTGTTCACCACCATTGCCTGACAATCTTCATTGACCGCCACTGATTGCTGAACTTCTGGCTCCCCCTTGCTATTGCTTCCAGACTCCTTACTTTTTAAGGTGAGCTCCTCTTCTTCGGATTCCTCCTCTTGCGACTTGGTTTCTTCCTCAGACTCTGATCCCGATGATGCTTCTCTCACCATCTTTGTATTCTTCATAATCAGCCATTGAGTCTTTCTTTGAGTGGGAGGCAACTTTGCTTCTTTGGGTTTGCCGCATTTCTTTGTCTTTGGACTGGTGATTTCTTTGACCTTCCACTGTCCGGTCTTCAAGAAATACTCATCGTTGGCTCGTAGATGTAGCATATACTGGCACTCTTCCTTCTCCGCTTCCCATCGTAAGTCAAGATGAACGTGAGACACCATACGATGATGCTCCTCTTCAGTCAGCAAGTTCAACCCAAAGTAGAAGTGTACTACAAACGGTGCAAAATAATGCGGTGGAGAACCTATTCATCAATTGATCACCATTTGCCTCGTTTGGTGGTGAAAGCACTTTGCCCAATTCACCGGAATTCCTGCAAACATTTGGTGGAAGAAAACGGCTTGCTGCATGTTCACGTATGTAGTTCACTCTGGCTTGAACATGGCCATCATCACCCCCACGATGCTTCTCCGAATCAGATCCTGATAGGACTCTACCTTGTATCCATTTGTTGTTCTTGGAGCAAAAAATGAATTGCAAATTTCTGCCGTCTCTTTTGTAGCATCACACTTCCAATAGAAGGTGATCCCCATTGGCTCTCCTGCTGCTCTCCCCAATACTAACCTCCAATCCGACTTAGTCCATCTAGCCGGATTTCCTCTCTTCCCTTCCACCTCGAGACCCTCCTCACAATTACTGGCAGCTATCTCTGCCATCACTCTCGGGAAACTGAAATTCCAGTTCCATGCTAAGAAAGTAATACGAAGTCTAGTCAAGACTTTGATTCTAGCTACTACATCTAATCTTTGAATTGCAAAACCTCGCACCATCAGCGCGTTGGCCACCTTCTTTGCCATAATCTGTTCTCTCATTCTACGATGCTAGAAGATGATACCCTCTCTTGGACGAGACACTCTAACTCCCTTGGGATTTTGGAAAGTTTCACTCTCAATGGGCTTCCGGACACGCATTATTGCAAGACAACTACTCAAAGGGATTGGAAATTTACTTGGCACATTCAACTTGTCCTTGTGCAGTTGCAATCTTATATTACCCCGAATTGGAGTCATTCTTCAGTCAATTTCAAATTCGACCTTCTCTCTTTTGCGTGCAAATCCCGGTCACTGTCAAGACATGCTTCTTTTGCCTCGCCGTTTCTTGAAATGTACTTTCTTGCCACGTACCAAGGTTCTTAAATGGTCTTCATATCTTTTGTGCCTTCCGACCCAAAGACAATGCTCTTTGGACTTTTTCTATCGTACTCCTTTTCCGAGTACCTCCATCATCGGATCTAATGTCGTCTTCTTTGGATGTCCTCCAAAGTTACTTCCATCCATTGTTTGTCCGCAATTTGACTTCTAGTGCTTACTTCTTCTCTTAAACACTAATAAACACAGAAAAACAAAAAAAATGTGGGTACCACATACCCCCTCCCTCAAATGTGAGCGTCCTCGCAAACACCGACAACCGGGTTTTTATACAAAGTTGGGTTCGGGGTCCAATATTTTCTAACCCTCCAACCGTTGACGCGAGTTGCAAAAGGATTGCCGTCCAGGTCTGCGAGTTGAATAGAACCATTAACATATATGTGCATCACATGATACGGTCCCATCCACCTCAGATGTAATTTTCCTTGAAAAAATATTTGGCGATTATCATATAACAATACCAAGTCTCCCTCCTGAACAGCCACAGGTTTGATTCTTTTATCGTGCCTGACCTTCCGTTGTTCTTGAATTTCCTTTGTATTTTGCATTGCATCATCCCTTTTCTCTTCCAATCATCAGTCACATCAGTTGATGAATCTGAAGATTTTGGCTTTCTTCCTCCGACAAACGTTCTTCACAAAGTATTCTATATGTTGGTACTTCAAACTCAACTGGTAATATGGGATGCAATCTGTATGTTAGGAAGTAAGGAGTTTGCTTGGTAGTAATCTTTTCAGTTGTTTGATATGCCCACAATGCTGTAGGTAACTTTGTATCCCAATCATAGGCATAAGTGACTGTCACCTTATTCAAAATTTTGCCCAGCAATCCATTAGCCTTCTCCATAAGTCCATTCGCTTTTAAGTTGTAAGGCGTGGTCTTCCAATGTTTAATTTGGAAGTACTTGGTTAACGCTTCCACCATCAAGTTCAAAAAATGAGTTCCCCGATCATTGACCAATTTTGGAGGACACCCATAATGGGAGATGATGTTTCGGAAGAAAAATTCAACCATTGTCTCTGCATCATCTCTTTGTGTTGCCTCTGCTTCCACCATCTTGGTGGCATAATTGGTACATACTAAGATGTACCTCTTCCTTGTGACACGGGTAACTGGTTGAATAGGACTCACAAAATCAATACCCCATTTCTCAAATGGGGCCAGAGGCAAAATTGGTTTCAAAGGCCATTGGGAAGTTGCCGTTGGTTTCCCTATTATTTGACAAGCATCACAACTCTGAATATGGGCATGAGTATCTTTATACATCGTAGGCCACCAATACCCTGCCAAAAGAATTTTCTTCACCGTATTTTTCAGGGCATAGTGTCCCTCCGATGCTTCTAAGTGTAAGGATTTGATGACTCCTCCGACTTTGTATGCTTCCAGACATCTCCGAAGTACTTCATCTTTGCCCATTTTAAACAAAAATTTTTGTTTCAATTGGTACGGTCCCATTTTCTGAAGAAAGACTGCCTTTTGTTCCGGGTCCAGCCCCTCAGGACAATTGCACATATGCAAATAGTGATATTCTGCCGCATACTGCTTACTTCAAACAGCCATTAAATGATATAGCTCTTCATTAGGAAACCCATCATCAATTTCCAAATCTTGGTCTTGAGTTTCTAACCTGGATAAGAAGTCCGCATTTGAATGCAAAGCTCCCTTCCTTACTTATACAGTGTATGTGAATTCTTGTAACAATAAGATCCATCGTGCAATTCGCCCAGACAAATCTGCCTTCTTGACCAAGTGTTGCAATGCATAATGGTCCACATAGAAGATGAATTTGTATCCCAACAGGTAGTGGCAAAATTTCTTGCATGCATACACCATTTTGAGTGCTTCTCGTTCAGTCATTGAATAGTTATTTTCTGAGACTGATAGTTGTCGGCTAGCTTATTATACCGGGTAGTCCTTCTTCTTCTTGTCCTTCTGACTTAAGACTACTCTGATGGCCATGGATGAAGTGTCCACATATACATGAAAAGGGACGTCCCAATTTGGGGCCTTCATAACTGGTGCTTCAACCAGTTTCTTCTTCAACACTTGGAAAGATTCTTCCTGATTTGCTTCCCATAGATAGTCTTTGGATTTCTTTAGAAGCTTGGTAAGTGGTGCAGCAAGCACCGCATAATTTGACACAAAGCGTCTGTAGTAGACATGTCCCAAGAAGGCTCTTAGCTCCCGGATGTTCTTTGGAGATTCCAAAGCTACGATTACTTTAACCTTCTCGACATCGACTTCAATACCTCAGTTTGACACCCGGTGCCCCCGAAGAATTCCCTCCTTCATGCAAAGAAGCATTTCTCTGGGTGTAATGATAAGCCGGCAAAATGACACCTTTCAAAAGTTTGGCAAAGGTAATCTAAATGTACATCTCTTCGTCCAAATACACAAAAATCATCAATGAAGACTTCCACAAATTTGCACAGAAAATCTTTGAATATTGAATTCATCATCCGCTGGAAAGTAGCGGGAGCATTACACAACCCTAAGGGCATTTCATTGTAAGCAGAAGTGCTCCAATTGGTCGTGAATGTGGTTTTATCTTTATCCTCTTCTTGAATGGATACTTGATTGTACCCTAAAAATCCATCAAGAAAGCTATAACAAGGATGACCAGCCACTTGGTCCAGAATTGTATCTGTAAATGGTAAAGGATGATGGTTCTTTTGGGTGACTGCATTCATTTTGCAAAAATCTTGGCACACTCTAATTTTCCCCGTCTTTTTCTTTGGAACAATGACAATGAGGGAAACCCACTCACTGCTTAGAATAGGGAAAATTATTCCGGCCCCCAAGTTCTTATCAATTTTGTCTTTCACCAAGAGGGAGTACTTCGGGTTCAGGCGGTATTGTCTTTGCCAAACCGGAACTGCACCTTCAACTAGATCAATCCGGTGCTCTCCAAATTCTCGTAGAATTCCCGGCATTTGATCAATAGACCAGGCGAATACATCCCGGAACTCTATAAACAAGGCAATGTATCCTACCAACTCCTCCACGGTGACTGTCTTTGAAATCTTTAAAATCTTTTCTTCAGTCAAGACCACATCTTGACAGTCATCGGGGTTAATGACACCTTCTACGTGACTTACTTGGCTTAATCTGAGACGTACTACTGTCAAACCTCCTTCCTCCAAGTCTTGTTCACCTAAGGCAATGTCGTATGTGTCTTCATCTTTGACCTCTACCTTGTAGCATTCCAAATAATTAACTTGGACGTCGTCTTCGGAGTCCTTGAAAGATGAAGACGATGAATCTTCGGATTCATCCTCGTCTTCTGAAAAAGTTGTTTCTCCAAGATGAGGAACCTTTTTCCAACTCACAATCACCAGCTTTTGCTCTTTAGACAAGATGTCTTTAAATCTTAATTTTTGCTGGTGCCAATCCACCATGACCTGGGCACTGTACAACCAAGATCTTCCGATCAAGAGAAGGTAGCCGGTTTTGGTTACTGGTTGTAACACAATGTAATTTAATTTGAAGGGCACCCCTCTTATAATTGTAGTGATATTCGACAGCATGCCCAAGGGCCGTCTCCTGGTTTGATCCGCAAACTTCAGAATTCGGAGTGTTGGTTCAAATGTTGTGTACCCCAGTCGATGTGTAGTGTCTTCTATCATGACATTCACACCCGACCCCAAATCAATGGGTATGGATGTGATCATACAGCCTGCTATCTCCGCATCCACCTCAGGAGATCCCAAATCCTCTTGTTCAATACAATAAATTACGGGCAAGTCTTTCTTGGTCATCGCCCTTACTTTCTTGAGTGCTAAACTTAGCTGCTTTAAATATAGCTTATTGTCCTCCCACAATTGTTTAAATGTGACGTTTGCACTTGTAGACGCCATATCTGCCACAATATTGTATTGTGGAACTCCTCCCAATTTCACCTACTTTGTCTTTGGCTTTGGATCTAAGTTTTGCGCCTGTTCAAAACAAACTTTGGGATGCTTGAGGATAGTAATCAAAGTGCGTAGGTTCTTGACCCAATGATCATAGGGTTGACCAACTTCGGCTTGGATCAAGTCTTTTACTTCAGACCTGATATCCGCCAGAAACACTAGAGGTTGGGTCTTAGTATTTTCCTCCAAACTCATCTCCCGCGTGCGTAGTATTGCTTCCTTAATTTCTTTCTGCAAGGCTTTTGCTTTAGCTTTTGCTAGGACCTTTTCCTCCTTCGTAGAAAGGATAGCTTTTGGTTGTAGTCTCTTCATTTTTCATGAGGAAGAAGACGTACCTAAACTTGCTTCTTCGGGAGCTCGATTCTTCCTCCCCGTGCGAGTTTCTACCGTCAAAATTTTGAGGTCTGGCCACTCTCCTTCTGAAGCGGGACTCCCTTCTTGAGGCCTCTCTTCCTCAAGTGTGATACAATTTAAATTAGTATCCCCCTTTCCCTGGAGTGCAGCATGCTCTACGGGAGTCTGTACATACTTGATAGGAGGCTTTGGATTGGGTGGTTGCGGGCACTGATTTCTTGTGTGCCCTGATCCTTTACAATTCCCACAAAGGGGCACATACCCAATTTGTCGTCTTGGCTTCAGACAATTTGGAGACCAATGTCCCATCGAGCCACAATTGTAACAAGCACCTGATGCAACATTTTGAGGTCTATTTTGGCCACCCATTGGTGGTCTTCATGGGGGAGCAGTAGGATTATACTCTCGTGGTCCATACCTGGGACCTTGATATAATGGGCTTGCTGGAGGCTGTATTTCTTGGGTTTGGTATATAGACTCTTCTTCTTTGCCCTGATCCCATCCGGTAACCCAATCAATTTGTTGCATAGGAAATGCCATACGAGTTAAACACTCCGTATTAGCATGGCCAGATTTACCACATGCAGTGCACCATACATTTGGTCGACCAAATTATGGGGGCTTTCTTCGGTCCTTAGCCCCAATCATCTGGATCCTGAAATCCGCAAACTCTTTAATAAGAGTTTCCAACTTTTGATTTGCCTTAGGTACATTCTTTACTGGCGGCATTACTGGCTTCTTTCCTCCGCGCCTTCATATTCTTCATGGCTTGGGTTCTTTGTCGGATTCCAAAGAAGAACTAGAAGATGTGGAGGATTCCTCCAAAGAAGGGGAGGTGCTACGAGAAGCTCTTTGTCTCGGCTTCTTGGCCTTCTTCTCACGATTTTTTTGGTTGCTAGACAAGTGAGAATGAGCCGCCTCATATCAGGCAACATGTTTGATGACTTTGTCCAAGGAAGTTACATTCCTCTCCCTGGCAAAGATTTGAATCTCCGGTGAAAGCCCTCCGAGAAACCAGGTAATGGCTTGGGCATCGGAATAACCCACCACACCGGATTGTTTCGGAACTTGGTTCAATAAGGCCATGAACCGCTCAGAGTAATCTCTCAATTTTTCCTTCTTCTCTTGATCCAAATCATTAAGTGCCTTGAAGACACTCAAAGAATGGATGGAAGTAACTTTGGAGGACATCCAAAGAAGACGATATTGGATCCAATGATGGAGGTACTCGGAAAAGAAGTACAACGGAAAAAGTCCAAAGAGCACCGTCTTCAAGTCGGAAGGCACAGAAGATACGAAGACCGTTTAACAACCTTGGTATGTGGCAAGAAAGTACATTTTAAGAAACAGCAGAGGCAGAAGAAGTATGTCTTGACAATGACCAGGATTTGCACACAGAAGAGAGAAATTCGAAGTTGAAATTGACTGAAGAATGACTGCAATTCGGGGTAATATAAGATTGTGACAGTGCAAGGACAAGTTGAATGTGCCAAGTAAATTTCCAATCCCTTTGAGTCATCTTGCAGTAATACGTGTCCGGAAGCCCATCGAGAGTGAAATTTTCTGAAATCCCGAGGGAGTTATAGTGTCTCGTCCAGGAGAAGGTATCATCTTCCAGCATTGTAGAATGAGAGAACAGATTATGGCAAAGAAGGTGGCCAATGCGCTGGCGGTGCAAGGTTTTGCAATCCGAAGATTAGATGTAAAGCTAGAATCAAAGTCTTGACTAGACTTCATATTACTTTCTTAGCATGGAACAGGAATTTCAGTTTCTCGGGAGTGATGGCAGAAATTGCTGCAAGTAATTGTGAGGAGGGTCCCGAGGTGGAAGGGAAGAGAGGCAATCTAGCTTGATGGACTGAGTCGGATTGGAGGTTAGTATTGGGGAGAGAAGCAGGAGAGCCGACGGGGATCACCTTTCTATCGGAAGTGTGATGCTATAGAGGAGACTATGGAGATTCACAACTCATTTTTTGCTCCAAGAAGGACGAATGGATACAAGGTGGAGTCCTATCGGGATCCAATTTGAAGAAGCATCATGGGGGCAATGATGGCCATGTTCAAGCCAGAACAAACCACCTATGTGAACATGCAGCAAGTTGTCTTCTTCTACCAAATATTTGCAGGAGTTCGAGTGAATTGGGCGAAGTGCTTCCACCACCGAACGAGGCAGATGGTGGTGATTAGTTGGCAAACGGGCTCTCCACTGCAGTATTTTGCACCATTTGCAGCCCATTTCTACTTTGGGTTGAACCTGCTGACCAAAGAGGAGCGTCATTGTATGGTGTCTCACATTCATCCGGATTTACAACGGGAAGCAGACAAGGAAGAGCGCCAGTATATGCTGCATCTGAGAGTCAATGATGAGTATTTCTTGAAGACCGGACAGTGGAAGATCAAATAAATCACCTGTCCGAAGACAAAGAAACACTGCAAACCCAAAGAAGCAAAGTTGCCTCCCACTCAAAGAAAGACTCGACGGCTGACTACGAAGAATATGAAGATGGTGAGGGACGCATCATCGGGATCAGAGTCTAAGGAAGAAACCGAGTCACAAGAGGAGGAATCCAAAGAAGAGGAGCTCACCTTAAAAAGTGAGGAGTCCGGAAGCAATAGCAAGGGGGAGCCAGAAGTTTAGCAATTGGTGGCGGTCAATGAAGCTTGTCAGGCGATGGTGGTGAACAAGACGAGACCAGAAGAGAAGGAGGAGTATCTAGCGGGGCCGAGTTCAAGAGGCAAAGACAAAGAAAGTACCGAAACAATGTCTCTAAAGATACGAAGATCGCGACTTTGGATGAAGGAGCCGATGACGGCGGTACAGACTCAAGACAAAGACGGCGATGAAGAGGAAGAGAACTTTGGTGGGATATCGTATTTGACAAAGGTGGTCACACCATTGTTGGAGCTACTGAAGGATCATTGGAAGGAAATTCCCCAAGATTGTAGGAAGGGGATGAACAAGTTGCAGGTGGTGATGCATTTGATGAGTGAAGTGAAGGGGTTGCAGGAGCAACAAGTCCAAAGAAGTAAAGAAGTGGAAGAACTTAGGCAGGAGGAAGGCTTTACAAAGAAGACTCTTACAATGTTACAAGAAAGTAGTGATGTAAAAGAGAAAGAACTGTAGAGGCGAGCCGAAGAATTAGCGGAACAGGCAATGTGGCTGAGCAAGATGAAGGAGGAAGTGAGTGATGTGTGCATCAAGAATGTCCATTTGAAGGCAATGACCACCGTAATGGAGCAGGAGTTGGATAGTTTGAAGAAGAGTGCAGCGGCAAAGGATCAAGCATGGCAGAGAGATTTAGCAGTCAGGCAAGAAGAAGAGGAACCATTACAAGAACTTGTCAAGAGTGCGGAAAGGTAGAGCACGCAATATGCAGAAGAGAAGAAGATGCTCGCTACAGAGGACAAAGATGAGTTGAAGATGTATCATGAGGAGTTGAAGGTAGAACGTTCTCGAGGATATACATCGAAACCAGTGGGAGAAGTTGCGGGGAAGTTGAGAGCACTTCTAAGCATGGAGGCTGAAGGGAGATTGGAAGAAGCCCGCCTACATGAGTTGAAGTTACTTGTGCAGGAAACTTGGAAGAGAAAAGCCAAGGATGTGGATATGAACACCTTGTTGATCCGATTGAGAGAGCGCATAGATTGGAAGATGTAGAAGTAGAGAATAATGTTAGTCTTCAATTAGATTTAGTTAATTCAGAGTTAGAGAAAATTCAGAATAGTGTGACAGCAGAGCAGAAACCCGATGTTGCAGAAATAGGAATTCAGGTGTCATCGGACTTGATAATTGACACACTAGGGAAGAGTGGGTCAGGAAATAGAGAGTTAGATAAGTCACGCCTTAGTGCAATTGTAGTTCCTACTGTAGAAGTAGTAGAATTAGTGAAGGAATTAGAGAGTTAGATAAGTCACTCCTTAGTGCAATTGTAGTTCCTAGTGTAGAAGTAGTAGAATTAGTGAAGGAATTAGTAGAATTAGCTATACCCAAAGAAGGAGAAGTGATAAGAAGATCATCGGGTTTGGAAGCCGATGAGGTAGACATCGGATTGGGATAAGTATCGATTTTGAAATAGGAAGAGATAGATATGAAGAGATAGATTGTCACTTTGGATCTGTAGGTAGGAAGAGATGTTAGGAAGCGGTGTTTAGGTAGGAAGAACTACCATTTGCTTCAGTACTTAAGGGGAGCATTCGCAGTCTTATGTTATTCAGTATTCATATTTCTGAAGATAGATAAAGCAAAGTGTTGTTTTCAGTGCTCGTCGCTTGAGCTTAATTCCGATTGTCAATTCTGTGTTTGTGTTTGTGAGTGTGGAGAATTCCGAAGTGCAAGTTAGTGTGTCTATGGATGTTGGAATCTGCAGCCTTGATCTTTATTCTGTGTGTTTGATCCGGAGTGAAGTGCATTGGAGCAATGCCTTGACAGATCTGAGAGGAATTGTAGTGTTGGTAGTATTTTGCATTTGTGAGTGCAGCATGAAGTTGATGTGAAGCAATTTCGATCGAGGAAGTTGTGCCTTCAATGGAAGGGTCAAAAATAATTCTGAGGTGAAATTTTTCTTTGTAGTGAAGTGCCGTCTCCAAGAGAATCTGAATCATCACAATCAAGAGTTGTTTGGACAGAATTTGCTATGATGTGATTATGTGTGTTACTCGTGACCAGTTGTCAAGATTGTGAGCTTGTTACTCTCTTTTGGGTGTAGTTTCTACCTAAGAGATTAAAGAAGAAACCAAGAAGAACTGCAATTAGGACTTTTGACTTTGTATTTGGACATTTCTGAATAGTACCTCTGCGAGAACAAACTTTACTTACTTGATTACCGCAAAAGTGATATTTGCTGGGTTGTCACATCAGGGTTGGGTGTGAATGTCATGACCGAAGATACTTCAAATCGACTAGGGTGTCATACGTTTGAGCCAACACCCCGAGTCTTGAAATTTGCAGACCAAACCAGGGGACGGTGCTTGGGCATGCTGTCAAACATTACCATGATCATTGGAGTGGTGCCCTTCAAGTTGAACTACATTGTGTTGCAACCAGTGACCAAGACTGGTTACCCTCTATTGATCAAAAGACCCTGATTGTATAGTGCCCAAGTTGTGGTAGATTGGCACCAACAAAAGTTACGGTTCAAGGACATTTCACCCCAAGATCAAAAGCTGGTGATTGTGAGTTGGACGAAAGTTCCCCACCTTGGGGAAACAAGTTCGTCAGAAGAGGAGGATGAATCCAAAGACTCATGGTCTTCATCCTCAGACAAATCCTCTGACAAAGTCCAAGTGAACTATTTGGAATGCTACGAGGTGGATGTTGAAGACAAAGATCCATATGACCTCGCCTCGGGTGAACCTGACTTGGAGGAAGGGGGTTTGATGGCAGCTCGCCTTGGGTTAAGCCGAGTAAGCCACGTTGAAGGAGTCATCAACCCCGATGACTATCAAGATGTTGTATTGATTGAAGGAAAAATTTTAAAAATTTCAAAGATAGTCACTTTGGAGGAGTTGGTAGGATACACTGCCCTATTCATAGAATTCTAGGATGTATTTGCCTGGTCTATTGATCAAATGCCAAGTATTCCACAAGAATTTGGAGAACATCGGATTGATCTGGTTGAAGGTGCGGTTCTGGTTTGGTAGAGACAATACCGCCTGAACCTGAAGTACTCACTTTTGGTGAAAGATGAAATCGACAAGTACTTAGGGGCCGGAATCATCTTCCTTGTCTTAAGCAGTGAATGGGTTTCCCCCATTGTCACTGTCCCGAAGAAGAAAACAGGGAAGATCCGAGTGTGCCGAGACTTCCGTAAGTTGAACACAATCACAAGGAAGGATCATCATCCCTTGCCTTTTACTGATACAATTCTGGACCAAGAAGCTGGTCACCCTTGTTATAGTTTTCTCGATGGATTCTTAGGGTACAATCAAGTATCCATTTGAGAAGAGGACAAGGATAAAACCACATTCATGACCGATTGGGGCACTTTTGCTTTCAATCAAATGCCCTTTGGGTTGTGTAATGCTCCTGCTACTTTCCAGTGGATGATGAATTCAATCTTCAAGGATTTCATGCACAAATTTGTGGAAGTGTTTATTGATGATTTTTGTTTGTTTGGGCAAAGAGATGTACATTTAGATTACCTTCGCCAAACTTTTGAAAGGTGTCATTTTGTCAATTTGTCATTACACTCGGAGAAATGCTTCTTTGCAATGAACAAGGGAATTCTTCTAGGGCATTGGGTGTCAAGCCAAGGTATTGAAGTTGATGTCAAGAATGTTAAAGTAATCACAGCTTTGCAATCCTTGAAGAACATTTGGGAGCTAAGAGCCTTCTTGGGACATGTCGGATACTACAAATGCTTTGTTTCAAACTATGCGGTGCTTGCTGCACCCCTTACAAAGCTTCTGAAGAAATCCGAAGACTACCTATGGGAAGCAGATCAAGAAGAAACTTTCTAGGTGTTGAAGAAGAAACTGGTTGAAGCACCAATTATGAGGGCCCCGAATTGGGATGTCCCTTTTCATGTATATGTGGACACTTTGTCCATGGCCATCGGAGTCATCTTAAGTCAGAAGGACAAGACGAAGAAGGACTACCTGGTGTATTATGCCAGCCAATAACTTTCAGTTTCTGAAAATAACTATTTGGCAACTGAAAGAGAAACACTCAAAATGGTATATGCTTGCAAGAAATTTTGCCACTACCTGCTGGGATACAAGTTTGTCTTTTGTGTTGACCATTACGCATTGCAACATTTGGTCAAGAAGGCAGATTTGTTTGGGCAAATTGCAAAATGGATCTTATTGTTACAAGAATTCACATATACTGTACAAGTAAGCAAAGGAGCTTTGCATTTGAATGCGGACTTCCTGTCCAGGTTAGAAACTCAAGACCAGGAGTGGGAAATTGACAATTGGTTCCCTGATGAAGAATTATATCAATTAACAGCAATGCAAAGTACAAGGTATGCAGCAGAATATCATTATCTGCATACTCTCATTGTCTTGAAGGGCTGGACTCGGAGCATAGGGCAGTCTTTCTTATGAAAATGGGGCTGTATCAGCTAAAACATAGCATTTTATTCAAGATGGGCAAAGACAAAGTACTTCGGTGATGCTTGGAGTCATATGAAGTTGGAGGGGTAATTGAGTCTTTACACTCCAAAGCATCGAGAGGACACTATGCTCTAAAGAATACTGTAAAGAAGATTCTTTCCTCAGGGTATTGGTGGCCTACAATGTACAAAGACATGCATGCTCATATCCAAAGCTGTGATGCTTGTCAAAGAATGGGGAAGCCGACGGCTACTTCTCAATGGCCTTTGAGACCAATTTTTCCATTGGCCCCATTTGAGAAATGGGGAATTGATTTTGTGGGTCCCATTCAACCAGTGACCTAAGTCACAAGGAAGAGATACATTTTGGTTTGCACTAACTTGTGAGCCGGCCTGTCTCTCACTCAGGATGAACCTCTGATGGCTATTATGGTAGCGCACCATGGACTAAGAAGGCAAGGAACCCCAACTCCATCATACTCCTCCAAGGCTAACACTCCAAGACTCAAGACATTGCTCACTAGAGAACTCAATGAGAGAGAGATAGTTGCAAATGAAAGGATCATGAGTACCTCTTCACCCCTTGTTTATGTACTTGTGAAATAGTTACGTACCAAAGTTACTAATTACTGTAGTAACTCAAGTTACTAAACTAAAAGTCAAGTAAAGTCAAAAAAGTAGAAAGGAATATCCATTCACATGGGCATATTCCCCTAAGCATGTGGTCTTATCTTGACCCAACCACTAAGTCAAGGATTCCTTCACATGGGCTATCCTTAAACTAAAGAAGAATCCAAATAAAAAGGCTTGCGGGCCCAAGAGTTCTCAACTCTTTCCTCAAAGCCAAACACCTAGGAATAATACCAAGTCAACACACTAAAATCCAAAGTATTAATGCTCATCTTTTCTACTTCCTCTAAAGTAAGGTCTCCTCTATCTTAGCTATGACTAACTTTAGCTAACTATGACTAATAAAGAACCATCCTTTATCTCTATATAAATAATATCTCTTAAGTACTTGTAATACCAAGCTAAATATCACAATACCACACACATGCAGAAATGGGTGTTACAGACTATGCTACCAAGATGGTCAAAGCTTAAGCAACTTGCAAAGATGATGCCGAAATTGTGTAGGAATTTTTCTTTCGGAACATCATCTCCTGATATGAGTGTCCTTTGGAATTGGTCAGTGATAGAGGGACACATTTTTGAGCTCTGTGATAGAGGCGTTAACCAAGCACTTCTAGATTAAACATTGGAAGATGACTCCTTATAACCCAAATGCAAATAGCTTAACGGAAAAGGTGAATGGGTTACTTTGCAAAATTTTGAATAAGGTGACTGTCAATTATGCCTATGGTTGGGATACAAAATTACCAGCCGCGTTGTATGCATATAGAACGATAGAAAAGATTACAACCAAACAAACTCCATACTTCTTGATATACGGCTTGCATCCCATACTACCAGTTGAATTTGAAGTACCGACATATCGGATTCTTTGCAAAGAACGATTGTTGGAGGAAGAAAGCCAAGATCTTCAGATCCACCAACTAATGTGGTTAGAAGAGAAAAGAGATGATGCAATGCAAACCACAAAGGAAGTACAAGAGCAAAGGAAAGTCAGGCACGATAAGCATATCAAGCTTGTGGCTATGCACAAAGGAGATTTGGTTTTATTATACGACAATTGCCAAATATTTTTCCCAAGCAAGTTGCATTTGAGATGGATGGTGCCTTATTGAGTTCTTCATCTTTATGAAAATGGGACCATTCAACTTGCAAACTTGGAAGGCAATCCTTTTGCCACTCAAGTAAAAGGGTAGAGAGTTTGGAGATATTGGACCATAGACTTGGAAGTCTCTAAGACACCTAAAGTCTATGTTCACCAAGACGCTCACATTTGAGGGAGGGGGTATGTGGTACCCACATTTTTTTTTCCAAAACTTGGAAGAAGAAGTGTATAGAGAAGTCGGATTGCGCCTGTATGGCTGAAGAAGGCGAAGAAAAGAGTCTTTGGGATGAAACCCGAGGTAACATGGCTTTGGGTCATAAGGCAAAGTACTCGGAATTGCCCTGTCAGCATACAAGAGTCTTTGTATCCCTGAAGTAAGGAGTAAGGAGTCTTTGTATCAGGGGTGCTCAACCCGAGGCAAGGACAATGTAACAACTTTCCCTCGGGGCAAGAGATTCAAGAAGGGACCGTTCAAAAATGGCGGTCATATGCATGAAGGACACTTGACAGTCATAAGAGCATGCAAGAGGTGTGATTTCTTGGTACAAACTTGAATTGAAGTGAGACAAAGAAGGCACGACTCTATAAAATTGAGCTAAAGACAAAAAGATGACAAGCAATTTTCCTTTGCTATTAAGAAGTCATCCTATAGGAGATCATGGGAAGGGAAGTAGAATCAAAGACCCATTGGTGTGTAGAGGAGAATTTGAGAGAGCTAATCTGGGAATCAGTAGAAAGAATAGTCCCCAGCCCAGTGAGGAAGAGAGAAAGATGGGAATAGGGAAGAAGAACTCCAAATTTGTAGTGAGAAATCATGTGATTTGGAGGTTAGATGTGATTGCAAGAATTGAAGTCTTGAGCAGACTTTGGATCACATTCTTGGTGTTGAACTGGAATGTGAGCTTTCTAGGGTTCATGACTGAGATAATCAAGAGTAGATGTCTCAATGGCCCAAAGGAAGAGAGGTAATCCGACTCGTTAGATAGAGTTGGATTGGAGGTTAGTACTCGGAAGAGAAGTAGGCATGGAGCAGGGTGCCATGTTCTTGGGGAAGGGAGAAGTAGTAGAAGAAACCCAGGAGGTGAGAGATGCTTTCTCTTCAAAGCGCACAAAGAATGGATACAAAGTAGAGAGTTATAAGGATCCTGTCAAGCAAGGGATCATGAGTGCTCTTATGGCAATCTTGAAGCCGGAGAGAACAACTTATGTGATGAAGCACCCAAGCGGTGTTCTTCCATAAGATGTTTGCAGGAGAGCCAATTAATTGGGCAAAGTGTCTTCATGGGCGAACAAGACAGATGGTGTGGAATTTGCGGGATAAATCATCTCCGCATTACATTGTGCCATTTGCAGCACATTTTTATCTAGGGCTGAACTTGCTCAATGCGGCGGAGCACAACATAATGGTGTTGCATTTCCATCCCAACTGAAGAAAGGATGTTGACACGGCGGAACAACAATACATTCTTTAGATCAGGAGCAGCAATGAGTACTACGCACAAATAGGGAAGAGTGTACAGTTGGACGTGAGTACTCCAAAGTAGAAGAAGAGGAGTCGACAAGGAGAAGGAGAAGATGTTGAGAAAATAAGACCTCAAAAGCTAGAAGAGTAAACCAGAGGAAAGGTATGGTGGTAATCGTATTGTCAGAGGAAGAATCAGAGGGCAAAGCCAAGTGCAAAGTCCAAAGACTCAGAAAGAGAAGAAGAACCTGAGCTCACACTATAGAGTGGAGACACAAATAGTGACAGCAACGATGGAGGAGAGATGACATTGGTACCCAAGGAAGAAGAAGCGATGATGGAGATAGAGGAGAAAGGTAACTCAAAGTTAGAAGACAAAGTGCCAAAGCAAGAAGAGAGAAAAGTTACCATTCAACAAGGAGTTGGTTCCAAGCGAAAGGCAAAGTGTGAAGCGGAGACGAGTAAGGTAAGAGAAGAGGAGAATGCAAGTTTGGGAAGTGAAGCATCCATTCCTATATGACGGTTGTAGCTCAAAAGGCAAGTATCAAGAGAAGAAGAGGTGAGAAGGAGATCACTCCGCAAGTCAAGGTAACTCTTAGTGAAGGAGTGGAGTTCCTCCAAGAGGTTGTGTGCCCCTTATTGGTGAAGTTAGAACACAGGAAGAAGGAGATACAATCAAAGTGTCTGGAGGTGAAGATTGTGTTGCAGGTGTTAGTCCAATTAGAAGAAGAGAACTTGGAATTGAAGAGGAGTATAATCCGAGGTGAGAAGGAAAGGGAGGTACTACAAGTAGATGCAGTAGTACTGAATCAAGTGATTGAGAACTTGAAGAGAGAAGCAAGGAATTGGGAGGAGCTAATAGAGCAGAGTGTTATAGCAAAGGAAAGACAAATTGTTGAATATGAAATCTTGAAGCAACAATTTGTTGATTCAAGACTAGAATTATTCATGCTATGGCAAGAGTAGCCTAGAAAGAACAAGAGCTTGATATGGTGATGGAGAGTGTAGAGGAGAAGAAGCAGTTGTGGCAACGAGAGTTGATAGTGCGGTATAGAGAAGAAGAAAGGTTGAGAGAGTTACTTTGCAATTTGGTGGAGAAGATTGTACAAAAGGAGAAGGAGAAGGAGAAGGAGAAGGAGAAGGAGGTTGTGAAAGCCAAGTTTGAAGCAGAATTTGCAATCTACCAAGAAGATTGGCTGGCAGATCAAGAACGAGAGAGGAAAATGAGATTGGAGCCATTAAAAGAGATCGTGATTAGGATGAATGCCATGCTGAGTACAGAGGCCAATGTGCGCATCAAAGAGACAAGGCTACACAAGTTGAAGTTGTTGGTGCAAGAGACGAGGAGGAGACATGCAAAAAAAAAAGACTTGAATGCTTTGTTGATCACTTTAAGAACTTGTGTAGATAGTAAGATATTGGAAGTAGAAGACAATATCACGATAAGATAAGACTTAGTGAAATTAGAGATAGATAAACTTCAGAAGGATGTCAGAGCAAAACCCAAAGTAGATGAAGTAGGGGCGCAGATGTCTTTGGAGTTACCATTAGAGACATTAGAGAAGAGTGGGTTGGGAGATAAAGAGTTAGATAGATTACCTACTAGTGAAATTTCAGATCAGGAACAAGAACTATTAGATTTGGTAGAGAACGTAGGAGTAATGACACCCAAGGACAGGGTAGTAGGAAGTAAAGTTACTTTGGGTTTGGGTTTGAAAGCTGAGGAAGAAGTAGACATTGGATCCGATTAGTAAAAGAATTAAGATTTGAAGAGGCAAATATGAAGAGGTGCATTGTCATTTCGGATCTGCAAGTTTGTAGAGTTGTTAGGAAGCGGTACATTAGGAAGATAACTGTCATTTTCTTCACTATTTAAGAGTAACATTTGCAATCTTATGTTGTTCAGTGCTCATAATTTCTGAGAATAGATAAAGCAAAGTGCTTTGAAGCAGTGCTCGTCGCTTGAGCTTGATTTTGAGTATCAACTCTGTGTTTGTGTTTGTGAGTGTGTGGAGAAATTTGAAGTGCAAGTTGGTGTGCTTGTTGGATGTTGGATTTTGCAACCTTTCTTTACTTTGTGTGTTTGATCTTGAGTGAAGTGCAATTGGAGTAATGCCTTGACAGATTTGAGAGGAATTGTAGTGTTGGTAGTATTTTGCATTTGTGAGTGCAGTGCAAAGTTGATGTGAAGCAATTTCAATCGAGGAAGTTGTGCCTTCAGTGGAGGGATGGAACACAATTCTGAGGCAAAGTTGTTTTGCAGTGAAGTGCAGTTTTTGGGAGAGCCCGAATCATCACAATCAAGATTGTTTGGAAAGATTTGATGGAGTTGTGATTAAGTGTTAATTTGTGACAAGACTGTGAATCAGTGCTTGTTACTCTCTTCAGGGTGTGGTTTCTACCTGAGAGATTAAAGAAGAACCAAGAAGAACTACATTGTGACCTTTGACTTTGTATTTGGACATTTCTGACTCATATCTCTTCGGCAATGAACTTTACTTACCCAATTACCGCAATAGTGATATTTGCCGGGTTGTCACACACTGCTTCCTTCAGCAAGTTGAAACTGATCATAACCAAATATAAATCTCCTTAAAAGTAAATTGACCTCCCTACAAACTCCTCAACAAATTCATCCACATCCGGTCCAACACCAAAATTCCGGATTGTTACCTTATTTGGTGGTTGCATATCCTATATGAACCGCAACTTCCTGTTCTTTTTCCTGATTGTGAACCAACAACTTGAGTATGGTGCTTTTGATGGCTCCAAAATCTTTGCCTGAAATTTCTCCTTCAATAGCTCTGTTAGCTAGAGTAGAATTGCCTTTGGCACCGATATTGGTCTCAAATCCCACGGTACATGAAGAACCGTGAAAATTATCATCAGAGTGACTTCCTGCGGGTTCACACACCCAATCTCCTTGATCTTGAAAGCAAAAGCTTTCCCACACTTACCAATCATTGTAAGGCAAGGCAGTCAAAATTGCCCTGTCAGCATATAATCCAAAGTAAGGAGTCTTCATATCGGGGTGCTCAACCCGAGACAAGTATAGTGTAACAACTTTTTGTCTGTGCAAGACATTCAAGAAGGGACCGTTCAAAAATGGCGGTCAAACGCATGAAGGACACTTAGTGACAGGAGCATGCAAGAGGTGTGATTTCTTGGTAGAAACTCAAATTGAAGAAAGACAAAGAAGGCGTGACTCTATAAAAATTGGGCTAAAGACAAAGCAATGACAAGCAATTTTCCATCGCCGTTAAGAAGTTATCCTATAGGAGATTATGGGAAAGGAAGTAGAGACAAAGACGCATTGGTATGTTGAGAGGAAGTCAAGAGAGTTAATCCGGGAATCAGTAGGAAGAATAGTCCCCAGCTCAGAGTGGAAGAGAGAAAGATGGGAGGAAGGAAGAAGAACTCCAAATTCACAATGAGAATTCATGCAATTCGGATGTTCAATGTGATCAAAAGAATTGAGGTCTTGAGTAGGCTTCAGATCACATTCTTGGCACAGAATTGGAATGTTAGCTTTCCAGGGTTCATGACTGAGATCATCAAGAGTAAGTGTCTTGATGGCCCTAAGGAGGAAGGGAAGAGAGGAAATCCGGCTCGATGGATAGAGTCGGATTGGAGGTTAGTACTCAAGAGTGAAGCAGGCGCGTAGCATGGTGCCACGTTCTTGAGGAAGGAGGAAGTAGCCAAAGAAACCCAAGAAGTGAGAGATGCCTTCTCTTTGAAGCACATGAAGAATGCTTACAAAGTAGAGAGCTACAAGGATCCTGTCAAGAGAGGGATTGTGAGTGCTCTAATGGCGATCTTGAAGCCAAAGAGAACAATTTATGTGATGAAGCACCAAGCAGTGTTCTTCCATAAGATGTTTGCAGGAGAGCCAATTAACTAGGCAAAGTGTCTTTGTGGGATGACAAGATAGATGGTGTGGAATTTGCAGGACAAGTTGCCTCCACATTACATTGTGTCGTTTGCAGCCCATTTCTATCTAGGGCTGAACTTGCTCAATGCGGTGGAGCATAATAAGATGGTATCTCATTTCCATCCCAATTTAAGAAGAGATGTCAATGCGGAGGAGCAGCAATGCATTCTTTAGATCAGGAGCAGTGATGAGTAATACACGCAAACGGGGCAAAGTGTGCAGTTGGAAGTGAGTACTATGAAGTCAAAGAAGAGGAGTTGATAAGGAGCAGAAGAAGTAGAGGAAGCAAGACCTCAAAAGGCTAAAAGGGTAAACCCAAGGAAAAAGCTGGTGTTAGTCATGGCGTCGGACAAAGAAGCCGAGTGCAAGTCTGAAGATTCAGAGAGGGAGGAAGAACCCAAGTTCACACTACAAAGTGTAGACACAAGTAGTGATAGTGATAGAGTAGAGATGAAATCGGTACCTAAAGAAGAGGAAGCCAAGATGGAGACCGAGGAGAAAAGTAACTCAAAACTAGAAGACAAAGTTCCAGAGCAAGAGGAGAAGAGAGTTACAATTCAAAGAGGAGTTTGTTCTAGACGGAAAGCAAAGTATGAGGCGGGGCCGAGTAAGGTAAGAGAAGAGGAGGATAGAAGTTTGGGGAGCAAAGAATCCATACCCATAAGGCAACTGTGGCTTAAAAGGCAAGTGTAGAGTGAGGAAGAGGTGAAGAAGGAGATAAGTCCTTAAGTCGAGGTAACTCCAAGTGAAGGAGTAGAGTATTTGTGGGAGTTTGTGTGCCCGTTGTTAGTGAAGTTAGAGCATAGGAAGAAGGAGATGCAGTCAAAGTGCCCGGAGGTGAAGATTGTGTTGCAGGTGTTAGCTCAATTAGAAGAAGAGAACTCGGAATTAAAGAAGAGTATAATCCGAGGTGAGGAGGAAAGGCAAGTACTACGAGTAGATGCAATAGTACAAAATCAAGTGATTGAGAATTTGAAGAGAGAAGCAAGGAATAGGGAGGAACTCATAGAACAAAGTGACATAGCAAGGGAAAGACAAGTAGCTGAGTATGAAATCTTGAAGCAACAAGTTGGTGATTCAAGATTAGAAATTAAAGCAAGTGAAAAATTTTTAATAGATTAAATTGAAAACTTGAAAGATAAAATAATATGGAAAAAAAATTAAATTTTTTTTTTCCATGCTATAGCAAGAGTAGCAGAAAAAGAACAAGAGCTCGATAGGGTGATGGAGAGTGTAGAAGAGAAAAAGCAACTCTAGCAAAGAGAGTTGACAGTGAGATATAGAGAGGAAGAAAGGTTGAGAGAGTTACTTCGCAATTAGCAGGAGAAGATTGTGCAAAAGGAGAAGAAGAAGGAAACTATGAAAGCCGAGTTTGAAGCGGAATTGGCAATGTACAGAGAAGATTGGCTTGTAGATCAAGAACGAGAGACAAAAATGAGATTGGAGCCATTGAAGGAGATCGTGATTAAGATGAATGCAATGCTAAGTACAAAGGCCAGCGTGCGCATTGAAGAAAGAAGACTGCACGAGTTGAAGTTGTGGTGTAGGAGACGAGGAGGAGAAATGTGAAGGATAAAGATTTGAACGTGTTGTTGATGAATCTCAGAACTTGTGTAAATAGGAAGATATTGGAAGTAGAAGACAATATCACAATTAGATTAGATTTAGTTAAGTTAGAGATAGATAAACTTTGGAAGGATGTAAGAGCAAAACCCAAAGTAGATACCATAAGAGTGCCGATGTCTTTGGAGTTACCATTGGAGACATTGGAGAAGAGTGGGTCGGGAGATAAGGAGTTAGATAGATTAACCACTAGTGGAATTGCAGATCAAGAAAGAGAAATGCTAGAATTAGTAGAGGAATTAGGAGTTGTGAAACCCGAGGATAGAGTAGTAGTGAGTGAAGTTACTTTGGGATCGGGATTGAAAGCCGAGGAAGAAGTAGACATCGGATCAGATTAGTAACAATTTTGAGATTTGAAGAGGCAAATATGAAGAAGTGAATTGTCAATTTGGATCTGCAGGTTAAAAGAGTTGTTGTAGAACGGTATAGTTGTTAGTAATTGTCGTTTGCTTCACTATTTAAGAGTGGCATGTGTAGGAAATTTTTGTTCAATGCTCATTAATTCTGAGGATAGATAAAGCAAAGTGCTATGAAGCAATGCTTGTCGTTTGAGCTTGATTCCAAGTATCAATTTTGTGCTTGTGTTTGTGAGTGTGTGGAGACTTTTGAAGTGCAAATCAGTGTGCTTGTTGGATGTTGGATTCCACAGCCTTGATTTTTACTTTGTGTGTTTGATCCTGAGTGAATTGCAATCGGAGCAATGCCTTGACAGATCTGAGAGGAATTGTAGTGTTGGTAGTATTTTGCATTTGTGAGTGTAGCATGAAGTTGATGTGAAGCAATTTCAATCGAGAAAGTTGTGCCTTCAGTGGAAGGGTGGAACACAATTCTGAGGCAAAGTTGTTTTGCAATGAAGTGCCATTTTCAAGAGAGCCTGAATCATCACAATCAAGATTGTTGGGAAAGATTTGATGGAGTTGTGATAAGAAGTGTAAGTTTGTGACAAGACTGCAAATCAGTGCTTTTTACTCTCTTCTGGGTGTGGTTTCTACTTGAGAGATTAAAGACACAACCAAGAAAAACTACATTGTTACTATTTGACTTTGTATTTGACCATTTTTTACTAGTATCTCTACGGGAACAAACTTTACTTACCCGATTACCACAAAAGTGATATTTGCTGGGTTGTCACACCTCCCGTGACTCTTTGGTTCAAATGCCCTAACTTAAATACTCCCACAAGACTTATTTGCTCAAATGGCACTAAATAACATATTCCCAAGATTCTAGCACCATAAACAAGTCATGAGTTGGTGTGTCACAAATTTAAGCTCCAAGTGTCCTATAACACAAAGAGACTCATGAGTTTAGGTACCATAAAAGGAAACTCTAGAGCTTACCAAATGGCACCAATGATAACCGTGAATCATTTTCTAGACGACACCGCTGAAGTGGTTGATGGAGTCAGACAAGCTTGCATGATGGGCTCTGATTTTATAGGATTATGATTTCATGGTTGTTCACAAACCTGGAGTGGTGAACCGTGATGCAGATGGGTTGAGTAGAAACCCATGCCCCAGCCAGTAGGATCAGACCGGAGCACGTTGGCATGTTGAGATAGATGAGGAGATGGTGCCAAGTTGGCATGCCTTGGCCTTTTTTTGTATTTTTTTGAGGCTTTGGTGGTATCTCTCTTAGCGCATACATGAGGAGTTATTGAGGTCACATATCCAGAGAGTGAAGATATTGGTAAAATTCAGCAAGACATTTGTAGTGACGTCTTAGTGATGGACTATCTTTGCATTGGTGTTGTGGGTGCCACAGTTGGGACCTAGGAGAGAGATTGTATTCTTCAGCAAGCCAGATGGTTCAGATTGGAGAGAAGACACCTTTTGCGTGTATGGGAGGATGGTAGAGTGAGAGTAGTACCATTTCCATCTCAAAGACTACAGTTGGTCCGTCATGCTCATGAGGAGCTAGGACATTTTGGAGTAAAGCGTACATATAGCTTACTCTAGAGTCACTATAAGTGGCACGGTATGCAGACCAAGGCACAACAGTTTGTTGCCAAATGTGTGGTTTGTGACAAACTTACAACATCATTCAATGCTCCTACACCACAATTACACCCATTGCCTATCATGGGATTGGGTTACCACTAGAGTTTGGACTTTGCCAGACCTTTATTGTTGACTGTGAGACATCATCAGTATGTTTTGGTGATGGTGGAGCACTTCTCCAAGTAGATTAAGTTGGTGGCACTTTCTAACAAGTCCAGTGAAGGGACGGCTTACTCATTCCTAGATTGAGTTCTTAGTCATTTTGGTGCACCAACTGAGGTTTTGACTGATCAGGGTACAAAGTTCTTGGGGAAGTTTCAGGCCTTGTGTGACAAGGCTTTGATTGATCATCATACTACATCTGGAGATCACCTTGAGGTAGATGGCTTAGTAGAGAGAGTGGTTTAGATGGTGAAGAGAGGATTGCAAAAGTATGGTTTGCAAAGAGGCCACTTGGGAGGTTGGGATCTCCAATTACCTTGGTTGTCCATGGGCTATTGGTGCAGCCGGCAAGCCTACTTATCATCCTTTTCTCCTTACTTTCTACTCTATAGACAAGATCCAAATTTACATACAACCATTTGTCAAGATGCTATTGTAGTCTTGGACTTGGATGATCTAAATGTATGGATGAACACATGTTCTCAGCGAGTAGATATCTTTTGGAGAGTGATGCCAATGGCCTTTGAGAACTTAGCAATTGCTCAGCATACAACCCACCCTTACGTTATGCTACTATTTGAGGAGGAGGTTATAGACCCTTGATCCGTTGATTTCATCCAATTGACTATGTATATCTATAGCAGACAACACCGATGACACTTGATGTTTTGACAGGCCGCACTATCTTGAGAGTGCATGAGGTTTTGCCATCTGGAGTCCTTGTGTTAGAAGGACGTGATGGTGTTGTTTGGAAGGATCATGTGCGCAATTGTGCACCATGTCACCTCCTCCTAAACATTGATGGTACTATGGACCCAAGCTTGGCACTTGTTTGTGAAAGCTTGAGGTGTATGTTATGTGGCTCTTTTGGTGGAGCTGCTACTATGTTAGTGTGTGATAGTTGTTTGAGAGGATAGCATATGGCATGTATGATTCCTCCCCTCATGGTGGTTCCTCAAGCACAATGGTTATGTCCTAGATGTAATTGACTTATAGCTAGTTCATTCTTTATATGGTATAGATTGCAGACAAGTGACTAACGATGGGGCTCCATAGCACCCGGCCTTCTGATCTTTGCCCATCATAGGATATACCATATGCTTGGAGTAGATGGCTATCTAGAGTTAGAGGGACCTAACCACTAGCTAGGGGTGCAATTGTGGCACTTTAGAGTTTGTGTATGACTTATGTGTGAGTTGTGATTCTATAGTGTATGATGTTGACAATGATGTATGTTGTGTAGTGATGTATATACACACAACAACTGTCATGCCATTTGTGGTACCCACATTTTTGTTTTTTTCTTAATTTTGAAGAAGAAGTGTACAAAAGAAGTCATATTGCGCCTGTATGACAAAAGAAGGTGAAGAAAGGTGTCCTCGGGGTGTAACCCGAGGTAAAATGACTTCATGTCAGAAGGCAAGGTACTTGGAATTGTCTTGTCAGCATACAACCCAAAGAAAGGAGACTTCCTCTTGGAGGTGCTCAACCCAAGGCAAGGATAGTGTAACAACTTTCCTTTGGGATGAGACATTCAAGAAGGTACCACTCACAAAAACGGTGGTCATATGCATGAGGAGAAATTGACAATGACAAGAGCATGTATGAGGTGTGATTTCTTGATAGAAACTTGAAGTGAAGAAAGACGGAGAAGGCATGCCACTATAAAATTTGGGCTAGAGACAAAGCAATGACAAGTAATTTTCCATTGGTGTTAAGAATTTGCCCTCCAAGAGATTGTGGGAAGGGAAGTGTAGTCACAGATGCGCTGGTGTGTCGAGAGGAAGTTGAGAGAGTTAATCCGGGAATCAGTAGGAAGAATAGCCCCAACCCAGAGTGTAAGAAAGAAAGATGGGAGGTGGGAAGAAGAACTCCAAATTTATAGTGAGAAATCATGCAATTTGAAGGTTAGATGTGATCACAAGAATTGAGGTCCTGAGCAGGCTTCAGATCACATTCTTGTCATGGAACTAGAATGTTAGTTTTCTAGGTTTCATGATTGAGATCATTGAGAGTAAGTGTCTTGATGGCCCTAAGGAAGAAGGGAAGAGAATAAATCCGGCTTGATGGAAAGAGTCGGATTGGAGACTGGTACTCAAGAGAGAGGTAGGCGCAAAGCATGGTGCCATGTTCTTGGAGAAGGGAGAAGTAGCCAAAGAAAGTGAAAGAGGCCTTCTCTTCAAAGTGCACAAAGAATGGCTGCACAGTGGAGAGCTATAAAGATCTTGTAAAGAAAGGGATTGTAAGTGCACTAATGATGATCTTGAAGCCAGAGAGAATGACCTATGTGATGAAGCACCAAGCGGTGTTTTTCCACAAGATGTTTGTAGGAGAGCCAATTCATTGGGCAAAGTGTTTCCATCAGAGGACAAGACAAATAGTGTGGAATTTGCAAGACAAATCATCTCCACATTACATTGTGCCATTTGCAGCCCACTTCTATCTAGGCTGAACTTGCTCAATGCGGCAGAGAGACACAAGATGGTGTCCTATTTCCACCCCGACTTGAGAAGAGATGTCAATGTAGAGGAGCAGCAATACATCTTGCAAATCAAGAGTAGTGATGAGTACTACATGCAAATAGGGCAGAGTGCGTAGTTGAAGGTGAGCACTTTGAAGTTGAAGAAGAAAAGTAGACAAGGAGAAGAAGAAGTAGTAGCAACGGCGAGACCTTGAAAAGCTAGAAAGGTGAACCCAAGGAGATACCTGGTGTTAATTACATTGTTGGACAAAGAGTTGGAAGGGGAGGCTGAGTGCAAGTCCAAAGACTTGGAGAAGGAGGAAGAACCCAAGTTCATGCTACAGAGGAGGGACTCAAGTAGAAATAGTGATGATGGAGTGGAGATGTTGTTGGTACCCAAAGAGGAGGAAGCAAAGATGGAGACGGAGGAGAAAGCTAACCCAAAACCTGAAGACAAAGTTCCAGAGCAAGAGGGGAGAGTGTGACAATTCAGCGGGGGAGTCTATTCCAAATGTAAGGCAAAGTATGAAGCAGGGCTGAGTAAGGTAAAAGAAGTGGAGAGTGGAAGTTTGGGGAGCAAAGAATCCATTCCTATAAGGTGATTGCGGCTGAGAAGGTGAGTGTTGAGTGAGGAAGAGGCAAAGAAGGAGACAAGTCCACAAGACAAGGTAAAAATGAGTGAAGGAGTGGAGTATCTGTCGGAGATTGTGTGCTCATTGTAAGTAAAATTGGAGCACAAGAAGAAGGAGATGCAGTCAAAGTGTCCGGAGGTGAAGACTGTATTGCAGGTGTTAGCTTGACTAGAAGAAGAGAACTCAGAATTGAAGAAAAGTCTAATCCAAGGTGAGGAGGAAAGGGAAGTGCTATGAGTAGATGCAGTAGTAAAAAATCAAGTAATCAAGAACTTGAAGAGAGAAATGGGGAGTAGAGAGAGAATCATAGAGCAGAATGACATAGCAAGAGAAGGACAAGTAGCTGAGTATGAAATCTTGAAATAGCAGTTTGCTGATTTGAGATTAGAGATTATTTATGCTATGGTGAGGGTAGTAGAGAAGGAGCAAGAGCTTGATAGAGTGATGGAGAGTGTAGAAGAGAAGAAGCAGCTCTGGCAAAGAGAGTTGACAATGAGATATAGAGAGGAAGAAAAATTAAGAGAGTTACTTTGTAATTTGGAGGAGAAGATTGTGCAAAAGGAGAATGAGAAGGAGAAGGAGAAGGAGAAGGAGACAGTGAAAGCCGAGTTCAAGGCGGAACTAGCAATGTATAGAGAAGATTGGCTTGTTGATCGAGAATAGGAGAGAAGAATGCAACTAGAGCCATTGAAGGAGATAGTGACAAAGATGAACGCAATGCTGAGTACAGAAGCCAACATGCAAATTGAAGAGACAAGACTGCACGAGTTGAAGTTGTTGGTGCAAGAGACTCGGAGGAGAAATGCAAAGGATAACGACTTGAACGTCTTACTTATCAATCTCAAAACTCATGTAGATTGGAAGATATTGGAAGTGAAAGACAATATCATGATTAGATTAGACTTAGTGAAATTAGAGATAGATAAACTTCGGAAGGATGTGAGAGCTAAGCCCAAAGTAGATGACATAGGATTACAAATATCTTTGGAATTACCATCGGAGATATTAGAGAAGAGTGGATTGGGAGATAAGGAGTTGGATTACCCACTAGAGTAATTGTAGATCAAAGCAAAGAAGAAGTAGAATTGGTAGAAGAGTTAGAAGTTGTGAAATTAGAGGACAAAGTAGTAAGTGAAATTACTTTGGGTTTGGAAGCCAAGGAAGAAGTAGACATCGGATTGGAGTAGTAACAATTTTGAGATTTGAAGGGGCAGATATGAAGAGGTGCATTGTCATTTTGGATCTAATGGTAGGAAAAGTTAGTAATTGTTGTTTGCTTCACTATTAAAGAGTGGCATTTGCAAGGAAAATATTGTTCAATGCTCATTATTTCTGAGAATAGATAAAGCAAAGTGTTGTGAAGCAATGCTTGTCGTTTGAGCTTAATTTGGAGTATCAATTCTGTGCCTGTATTTGTGAGTGTTGGGAGAATTTTGAAGTGCAAGTTAGTGTGTTTGGTGGATGTTGGATTCCGTAACCTTGATTTCCATTCTGTATGTTTGATCCTGAGTGAAGTGCAATTGGAGCAATGCCTTGACAAATCTGAGAGGAATTGTAGTGTTGGTAGTATTCTGCATTTGTGAGTGCAATGTAGAGTTGATGTGAAGCAATTTCAATCCAAGAAGTTGTGCCTTCAGTGGAGGGCTGGAACACAATTCTGAGGTGAAGTCATTTTGTAGTGAAGTGCCATTTTTGGGAGAGCCAGAATCATCACAATCAAGATTGTTTGGAAAGACTTGATGGAGTTGTGATTAAGTGTGACCAATTGCTGTGATGAGACTGCAAGTCAATGCTTGTTACTCTTTTTTGGGTGTGGTTTCTACTTGAGAGATTAAAGATGCAACCAAGAAGAACTGGAATTGTTACTTTGCTTTGTATTTGGAAATTTCTGACTGGTATCTCTGCGGGAACAAACTTTACTTACCTCATTACCGCAAAAGTGATATTTGAGCAATTAGATCTAGATAGGCATGATCATCCAATAGCTTATGCTAGTAGGCAGATGGTTTCAGCAGAGAAGAACTACTATGTCACGGAGAGAGAAGGGTTGGCAGTGATCTTTGGTCTCAAGAAGTTTAGACACTACTTGATTGGAGGGAAAGCCACCATTGTCACGGATCACAAGGCTTTGAAGTACATCTTCAACAAGCCTAATGTTGAAGGGAGACTTGCAAGGTGGATGATACTCTTGTCTGAGTATGACTACACCATTGAGGATAGGCCAGGAAAGAAACATGCAAATGCTGATTTGTTATCTAGAACCTATGATCATAATGAAGATTTGCCAATGGATGATTCCTTCTTGGATGAGAAGCTCATGAAAATCTCAATCACTCAAGAGGTGTAAATGGAGTACAAGGAGATTTTGGATTTTGTGACAAGAGGTAACTATCCAGAAGGGATGCATGCTAGGGAGGGGAAGGCTCTTACAGCAAGATCTACACCTTATACAATGGTGGAGGATATTCTTTTCACCAAGGAGCAGATGGTCTACTTCAATGAGCAGTGGGAAGCATCACTACAAAGAGCAGTGGCTAGAGTCTCTATCAAACATAGAGTAACTACATCTTATAAGCCTAATTCCAATGGCTTGGTAGAGAGAACCAATCAGACCTTGTGTATGATGTTGGCCAAAGATGCAAAAATGGAAGGGGCTAAACATCATTGGGATAAGAAGATTCATGCAGTTTTGTGGGAGTATAGGACAACCATGAAGACTTCCACCAAATATTCTCCATTTCAATTGGTATATGGTATTGAGTCTACCCTACCTATTCACTTTGATCTTCCTACCTTCCAAAGCATTCATAAGAGATTGAAGAAAGCACAAGGAGGTGATGCAAAAAAGTCACTAAACCCTAAACTCATGGAGTTCAAAGAGGCAAGAGCAGTTGCTATGGTTCAAGTGGAGCAAGCCCAAAGGAAACAAAAGGAGAGTTATGACAAGAGGCAAGGCAAGAACAAGGTGGAGAATTTCTAAAAAGGTGATTGGGTAATGTTATTTGATTCTATTTGATTCAAGAGAATGCAAAAGAAGTTTTTGCCCAAGTACTTTGGACCTTTCATAGTGTAGAAGGTGTGGGGCAATTACACCTGTGATCATGTGGTGCCCACATTTTTTGTTTTTTATCTGTTTATTAGCATTTGAGTGAAGATGTAAGCACGGAAAGCCAAATTGTGAAAGACAAATGGATGGAAGTGACTTTGGAGGAAATCCAAAGAAGGCAAGATCAGATTCGATGATGGATGTACTCAGAAGAAGGGTACGATGGAAAAAAATCTGAAGAGCATTGTCTTTGGATTGGAAGGCATAGGTGATACAAAGACAGTCTAACAACCTTGGTACGTGGTGGGAAAGTACACTTCAAGAAACAGCGAAGGTAGAAGAAGCATGTCTTGACAGTGACCGGCCATCAACACGCAGAAGAGGGGAAGTCAAATTTGAAATCGACTAAAGAATGACTGCAATTCGGGGTAATATAAAATTGTGATTGTGTAAGGACAAGTTGAATATGCCAAGTAAATTTCCAATTTCTTTGAGTAGTAGTCCTGTAGTAATACGTGTCCGAAAGCCAATTGAGAGTGCAATTTTCCAAAATCCAAAAGGGGTTAGAGTGTCTCATCCAGGAGAGTGCATTGTCTTTCAGTGTCGAAGAACGAGAGAGCAGATCATGGCAAAGAAGGTCACCAATGCTCTAGCGCTGTGAAGTTTTACAATTTGTAGGTTAGATGTGGTAGCCAGAATCAAGGTCTTGAATAGACTTTGTATTACATTTTTAGCATGGAATTGGAATTTCAGTTTCACAAGAGTGATGGCAAAGATAGCTGCCAGTAATTATGAGGAGGGTCCTGAAGTTGAAGGGAAGAGAGGAAATCCAGCTTGATGGATTGAGTCGGATTGGAGGTTAGTGTTGGGGAAGGAAGCATGAGAACCGACGGGGATCACCTTCTATCAGAAGTGTGATGCTGTATTAGAGACGACAAAAATCCAAAACTCTTTCTTTGCTCCAAGAACCACAAATGGCTACAAGGTGGAGTCCTATCGGGATCCGATTAGGAGAAGTATCGTGGGGGCAATGATGGCCATGTTCAAGCCAGAACGAACAACTTATGTGAACATGCAGCAAGCGGTCTTCTTCCACCAGATGTTTGCAAGGGTAAAGGTGAATTGGGCGATGTGTTTTCACCACCAAACAAAGCAGATGGTAATCAATTGGCGGACAAGTTCACCTCCTAATTATTTTGCACCATTTGTAGTACACTTCTACTTCAGGTTGAATTTGCTAACAATGGAGGAGAGGCATCGCATGGTGTCCCATTTCCATCCTAATTTAAGACGGGAAGCGGATGAAGAAGAGCGACAATATATGACACACCTGCGAGCCAATGATTAACACTTCTTGAAGACAAGACAATGGTAGATGGAAGAAGTCACAAGTCCAAAGAAGAAGAAGCGCAGTAAACCCGAAGAGGCAAAGTCACCTCCAACTCAAAGGAAGACTGGTTGTGCAGAGTAAGAAGATGGTGAGAGAAGCATCATTGAAATCAGAGTCTGAAGAAGAAATAGAGTCGCAAGGAGAAGAATCAAAAGAAGATGAAATCACCTTACAAAGTGAGGAGTCTGGAAGTGATAGTGATGGGGTACCTGAGGTTCAGCAAGCGGTGGGAGTCTGTGAAGCTTGACCCAAAGACACCAAACTACTTTATACATCTACTCCCAAAAGTTCAAATGCTTGTAACTTCTTCTATAGAACTCCAAACTTTGCAATTTTGGTTGCAATGGAAAGCCCTGAACAAGATGCTTCCAATGAAATATAGCACGCTTGATTTAGACTTGTGGTCATTGATTTACAAACCTGCAGATCAAACCTATAGATCAAACCTATAGATCCAAAATGACAATGCACCTCTTCATATCTACCTCTTCAAATCTCAATTTTGTTACTAATCCGATCCAATGTCTACTTCTTCTTTGGCTTTCAAACCCAATCCCGAAGTAACTTCACTTCCTACTACTCTATCCTTGGGTTTCACAACTCTTATTTCCTCTACCAATTCCACTAATTCTCCACCCTAATCTACAATTCCTATCACAAGTAATCCTTCTAAATCTCTATCTCCCGATCCACTCTTTTCTAAAATGTCAAATATCAAATCCAAAGACACTTGCACTCCTATCTCTCTTACTTTGGGTTTAACTACTATTAATTACTTTACTTATTCTACTGTGTCATCATCAAGAATTGTAATAGAAAGCATCAATACACTATTTACACCTTCAATTTGTAACCCACTTTCCCCCAATCACTCATGTAACTAACCCAAAGACACTTATTGTCTGATCTTGCACTTTGGGTTTATTCACTACTGCTACTTCTCCTTCAATTCATGTTTCATCTTCAATTAGAACTAAAATTGAAGTCATGGGTATCCTAACTATCTTCTTGCTATCCTAACTATCCTCATTTCTTCTCCACTTGGTTTCAATTTGGTTTCAACAAGGCACTTCTTCTTCAAAACTTGTCCAAAATGAAAAATGTGAGTACCACAAAAGCATCTATTGAGTGAAGTGAAGGGGTTGCAGGAGCAACAAGTCCAAAGAAATGAAGAAATTGGAGAACTTTGGAGAGAGGAAGTCTTGAAGAAGAAGGCTTTTGAGATGTTACAAGAGAGCTACGAGTCGAGAGGAAAAGAACTACAAAAGCAAGCAAGGGAATTGAAGGAGCAGGCAATGTGGCTGAGCAAATGAAGGAAGAAGTGAGTGATGTGCACATCAAGAATATTCATTTGAAGGCAACGACAGCAATAATGGAGCAGGAGTTGGAAAACTTGAAGAAGAGTGCAGCTGGGAAGGATCAAGCATGGCAGAGGGAGTTAGCAGTCAAGCATGAAGAAGAAGGACAATTGCAAGAACTGGTACGAAGTGCTGAGTTACAGAGTGCACAGTATGTGGAGGAGAAGAAGATGCTCGCTGCTGAGTACAAAGATGAGTTGAAGATGTACCGTGAAGAGTTGAAGGTAGAGCGATCTTGAGGGTATGAGTTGGAATCAGTAACCCTAATCAGCGAACACGTTGCTGATCCGATTAAGGGAGCGAGTAGACCGGAAAATGTTAGAAGTAGAAGTTGATGTGAAGCAATTTCAATCAAGGAAGTTGTGCCTTCATTGGAGGGGTGGAACACAATTCTGAGGCAAAATTGTTCTTTGTAGTGAAGTGTCATCTTCGGGAGAATCTGAATCATCACAATCAAGAGTTGTTTGGACAGAATTTGCTATGTTGTGATTATGTGTGTGTGTGTGTATTTGTGACAAGTTGTCAAGATTGTGAGCTTGTTATACTCTTCTGGGTGTAGTTGCTACCTGAGAGACTAAAGACACAACCAAGAAGAATTACAAGTTACTATTTGACTTTGTATTTGACCAATTCTGAATCGTATCTCTATGGGAACAAACTTTACTTACCCAATTACCACAAAAGTGATATTTGCCGGGTTGTCACAGATCACAAGGAGTTAGGAGGAAGATACTTTGATAGGATTAACCATGATAAGTTGAAGATGTATCATAGAAGATAGAGAGATCTTCACTTTGAGGACAAAGTGAAAACTTAGTCCGGGAGTAAATGTAACACCCATTTGTGCATGTGTGTGATATTGTGAAATTTAGCTTGGTATTACAAGTAATTGAGAGATATTATTTATATAGAGATAAAGGATGGTTCTACATTAATCATTATTAGCTTAAGTTAGTCATAGGTAAGATAGAGGGGACCTTACTTTAGAGGAAGTAGAAAAGATGAGCACCACTGTTTTGGATTCTAGTGTGTTGACTTGGTATTATGCCTAGGTGTTTGGCTTTGAGGAAAAAGTTGAGAACTCTTGGGCCCGCAAGCCTTTTTGTTTTGGATTCTTCTATAGTCCAAGGAAACCCCATGTGAAGGAATCCTTGACTTAGTGGTTGGGTCAATATAAGATCACATGCTAGTGGAATATACCCATGTGGATGGATATTCCTTTCTACTTTTTGACTTTACTTGACTTTTAGTCTAGTAACTTGAGTTACTCCATTAATTAGTAACTTTGGTGCATAATTATTTCACAAGTATATAAACAAGGGGTGAGGAGGTACTCATCATCCTTTCATTTGCAACTATCTTTCTGTCATTGACTTCTCTAATGAGCAATGTCTTGAGTCTTGGAGTGTTAGCCTTGGAGGAGTATGATGGAGTTGGAGTTCCTTCCTTTCTAAGTCCATGGTGCGCTACCATAATAGCCATCAAAGATTCACCCTGAGTGAGAGACAGGTTGGCTCATAGACCAGTAACCAAAATTGGTTACCCTCTGTTGATCAGAGGCCTTGGTTGTATATTGCCCAAGTGGTTGTGGATTGGCACTAACAAAAGTTGAGGTTCAAGGACATCTTGTCTCAAGACCAAAAGTTGGTGAATGTGAGTTGGACAAAGATTCCTCATCTCAGGGAGACTACTTCATCAAAAGGTGAGGATGAATATGAAGATTCATTGTCTTCATCTTTGGAAAACTCCCAAGATGAAGTCCAAGTCAATTACTTCAAGTGCTACAAGGTAGAGGTGAAAGACAAAGATCATACGACATCACCTTGGGTGAAAAACATTTGGAGGGAGGAGGTTTGAATGTAGTTTGACTCGGGTTAAGCCGAGTCAATCACATTAAGGAAGGTATCAACTGTGGTGCCCAAATTTTTAATTTTTTTTGTTTATTAGCCTTTGAGGGAAAAGTAAGCACGGAAAGCCTAATTTCAAAAGAAGAATGTACGGAAGTGACTTTGGAGGAAATCCAAAGAAGGCAAGATCGGATCCAATGATGGAGGTGCTCGGAAGAGAGGTATGATGGAAAAAAGTCCAAAGAGCATCATCTTCGGGTCAGAAAGCATAGGTGATACAAAGACCATCTAACAACCTTGGTACGTGGCAAGAAAGTACACTTCAAGAAATGGCAGAGGCAAAAGAAGCATGTCTTGACAGTGACAGGACATCAACACGCAGAAGAGTGGAAGTCAAATTTGAAATCGACTAAAGAATGACTGCAATTTGGGGTAATATAAAATTGTGATTGCATAGGGACAAGTTGAATATGCCAAGTAAATTTCCAATTCCTTTGAGTAGTCATCTTGCATTAATGCTTGTCCTGAAGCCAATTGAGAGTGCAATTTTCCAAAATCCAAAAGGGGTTAGAGTGCCTTGTCCAGAGAAAGCATCGTCTTTCAGTGCCAAAGAACAAGAGAGCAGATCATGGCAAAGAAGGTCACCAATGCTCTGGCAGTGCAAAGTTCTGCAATTTGTAGGTTAGATGTGGTAGCCAGAATTGAGGTCTTGAATAGACTTTGTATTATGTTTTTAGCATGGAATTGGAATTTCAATTTCTCAAGAGTGATGGCAGAGATAGCTGCCAATAATTGTGAGGAGGGCCCGGAAGTCGAAGGGAAGAGAGGAAATCCGGCTTGATGGACTGAGTCGGATTGGAGGTTAGTGTTGGGGAAGGAAGCAAGAGAACCAACAAGGATCACCTTCTATTGGAACTATGATGCTGTAGAAGAGACGGTGGAAATCCAAAAGTCTTTCTTTGCTTCGAGAACCACAAATGGCTACAAGGTGGAGTCCTATCGGGATCCAATCAGAAGAAGTATTGTGGGGGCGATTATGGCCATGTCCAAGCCGAAACAAACAACTTACGTGAACATGCAACAAGCGGTCTTCTTCCACCAGATGTTTGCAGGGGTAAAGGTGAATTGGGCAAAGTGTTTTCACCACCAAACAAGGCAGATGGTGATCAATTGAAGGATAGGTTTTCCTCCACATTATTTTTCACTATTTGCAGTACATTTCTACTTTGGTTTGAATTTTTTAACAATGGAGGAGAGGCATCGCATTGTGTGATATTTCCATCCTAATTTAAGATAGGAAGCAGATGAAGAAGAGCAACAATATATTGCATTGTGTGATATTTCCATCCTAATTTAAGATAGGAAGCAGATGAAGAAGAGCAACAATATATGACACACCTGCAAGCCAATGATAATCACTTCTTGAAGATGGGACAATGGAAGATGGAAGAAGTCACAAGTCCAAAGAAGAAGAAGTGCAATAAACCCAAAGAAGCAAAGTCACCTCTAGCTCAAAGGAAGACTCAAAGACTGGTTGTACAGAGTAAGAAGATGGTGAGAGAAGCATCATTGCAATCAGAGTCTCAAGGAGAGGAATCAGAAGAGGAGGAACTCACCTTACAAAGTGAGGAGTTTGGAAGTAAGAGTGAGGGGGAACCTAAGGTTTAGCAAGCGGTTGGAGTCAATGAAGCTTGTCATGCGATGATTGACAGAGTACCTGGAGCAATGAGTCATTGCATAGCCCTGGTGGTAGACAAGTAGAGACTAGAGGAAAAGAAGGAGTATCCTACGGGGCCGAGTTCAATTGGTAAAGGAGAAGAGAGTTTAGAAGTAATGTCTTTAAAGATACAAAGATCATGACTTTGGCAGAAGAAGCCGATGGAGGAGCCAAAGTACAAAGACAAAGACTGTGACGAAGATTAAGATAACTTTGGTGGGATACTATATCTAACAAAGGTTGTCACACCATTGCTAAAGCTACTAAAAGAGCATCAAAAAGTAATTCCCCAAGATCGTAGAAAGGTGATGAATGAGTTGTAGGTGGTGAAGCATCTGTTGAGTGAAATAAAGAGGTTGCAGGAGCAAGAAGTCTGAAGAAATGAAGAAATTGAAGAACTTCAGAGGGATGAAGTCTTGAAGAAGAAGACTTTCAAGATGTTACAAGAGAGCTGCAAGTCAAGATGGAGAGAACTGCAGAAGCAAGCGGAGGAATTGAAGGAGTAGGCAATGTGGCTAAGCAAAATAAAGGAGGAAGTGAGTGATGTGTGGATTGAGAATATGTTTTTGCATGCAACGGCAACAATAATGGAGCAGGAGTTTGTGGTGCCCACATTTTTTATTTTTTTCAAAATAGAGAAGAAGAAGTGTATAGAGAAGTCGGATTGCGCCTATATGGCCAAAGAAGGCAAAGATTGATTCTGTAGCCTTGATCTTCATTCTGTGTGTTTGATCTTGAGTGAAATGCAATCGAAGCAATACCTTGACAGATTTGAGAGGAATTGTAGTGTTGGTAGTATTCTGCATTTGTGAGTGCAGTGTGAAGTTGATGTGAAGCAATTTTGATCAAGGAAGTTGTGCCTTCAATGGAGGGGTGGAACACAATTCTGAGGCAAAGTTGTTTTGCAGTGAAGTGCCATTTTTGGGAGAGCCAGAATCATCACAATCAAGATTGTTTGGATAGATCTAATGGAGTTGTGATTATGGAGTGCTAATTTGTAACAAGACTATGAATCAGTGCTTATTACTCTCTTCTGGGTGTGGTTTCTACCTGAGAGATTAAAGAAGAAACCAAGAAGAACTAAATTGTTACTTTGCTTTGTATTTGACCAATTCTGACTTGTATCTCTGCGGGAACAAACTTTACTTACCCAATTACCGCAAAAGTGATATTTACCGGGTTGTTACATGATTCTCCAGCAGTGGGGCCCTAAATTCCCCGGCAGCGGCGATTGTCTCCTCCTTGTCTCCTACACCAACAACTTCAACTTGTGTAGCCTCACCTCCTCAATCCGAATACTTGCCTCTGTACTTAACATGGCATTCATCTTGATTACAATCTCTTTCAATGGCTCCAATCTCATCTTCCTTTCATGCTCCCAATCTGCAAGCCAATCTTCTCTATACATTGCCAACTCTGCTTCAAACTCGGCTTTCATAGTTTCTTTCTCCTTCTCCTTCTGCTCAATCTTCTCCTCTTGATTACAAAGTAACTCTCGTAATCTCTCTTCTTCCCTATATCTTATTGTCAACTCCCGCTGCCACAGTTGCTTCTTCTCTTCTACACTCTCCATCACTCTATCGAGTTCTTCTTCCTTTGTTGCTACCCTCGCCATAACATGGATGATTTCTAGTCTTGAATCAGCGAACTGTTGCTTCAAGATTTCATACTCTGCTACTTGTCTTTCCCTCGCTATGTCACTCTTCTGCACAAGTTCTTCTCGATACCTCGCTTCTCTCTTCAAGTCCTCAATAACTTGATTCTGTACTATTGCGTCCCCTTGCAATACTTCCCTTTCCTCCTTGCCTTGGGTTATACTCTTCTTCAACTCCGAGTTCTCTTCTTCCAATCTCGCCAAAACCTGCAACACAATCTTCACCTCCGGACATGTCGACTGCATCTCCTTCTTCTTGTGCTCCAACTTCACCAACAATGGACACACAATTTCTTGCAGGTACTCCACTCCATCACTTGCAACTACTTCCTCCTGCATAGCAATTTCCTTCCTTACTTCTTCTTCACCCAATACTTGCCTCCTTTGCTGCAGTCTTCGTATCAAAATAGACGCCTCACTTCCCAAGCTAGAATTTGCTTCTTCCTTTGCCTTATGTGGTACCCACATTTTTTTCTATGTTTAGTAGTGTTTAAGAGAAGAAGCAAGCACTGAAAGTCAAATTGCAGATAAAGAATGGACAAAACTAACTTTGGAGGACATCCAAAGAAGATGACATTGGATCCGATGATGGAGGTACTCGGAAGAGGAGTACAACAGAAAAAGTCCAAAGATCACTGTCTTTGGGTTGGAAGGTGCAAGAGAGACAAAGACCGTTTAACACCCTTGGAACATGGCAAGAAAGTACATTTCAAGAAATGGCGGGTCCAGAAGAAGCATGTCTTGACAGTGACCGGGAGTTGCACGTAGAAGAGAGAAATTTGAAGTTGAAATTGACTGAAGAATGACTACAATTTGGGGTAATATAAAATTGCGACTGTGCAGGGAAAAGTTGAATGTTCTGAGTAAATTTCCAATCCCTTTGAGTAGTCATCCTGTAGTAATGCATGTCCGGAAGACCCATCAAGAGTGAGATTTTTTGAAACCCTGAGGGAGTTAGAGTGTCTCGTCTAGGAGAGGGTCTCATCTTCCAACATCATAAAACGAGAGAACAAATCATGGCAAAGAAGGTGGCCAATGTGCTGGCGGTGCAAGGTTTCACAATCCAAAGAGTAGATGTAGTAGCTAGAATCAAAGTCTTGATTAGACTTCGTATTACATTTTTAGCATGGAATTGGAATTTCAATTTCTCGGGAGTGATGGTAGAGATTGCTGCCAGTAATTGTGAGGAGGGTCCCGAGGTGGAAGGGAAGAGAGGCAATCTGGCTCGATGGACTAAGTCAGATTGGAAGTTAATATTGGGGAGAGAAGCAAGAGAGCCAACGGGAATCACCTTCTATCGGAAGTGTGATGTTGCAGAGGAGACGGCGGAGATCCGCAACTTGTTTTTTGCTCCGAGAACTACTAGTGGCTACAAGGTGGAGTCCTATCGGGATCCAATCCAAAGAAGCATTGTGGGGGCAATGATGGCCATGTTCAAGCCAAAATGAACTACCTACGTGAACATGCAGCAAGCCGTCTTCTTCCATCAAATGTTTGCAAGAGCTCCCGTGAAATGGGCGAAGTGCTTTCACCACCAAACAAGGCAGATGGTGGTTATTGGTGAACGGGCTTGCCATCACATTACTTTGCACCATTTGCAACACACTTCTACTTCGGACTGAACTTGCTGACCAAAGAAGAGCGTCATCGTATGGTGTCTCACATGCATCCAGATTTGCAACGGGAAGCAAACAAGGAAGAGCGCCAATATATGCTGCATCTTTGAGCAAATGATGAATACTTCTCAAAGACTGGATTGTCGAAAGTCAAAGAAATTACCAGTCCAAAGATGAAGAAACGTGGCAAACCTAAAGAAGCGAGGTCGCCTCCCACGCAAAGGAAGACTCAATGGCTGATTTTAAAGACTACAAAGATCATAAAAGAGGCATCATCGGGATCGGAGTCTGGGGAAGAAACGGAGTCACAAGAGGAGGAGTCTGAAGAAGAGGAGCTCACCTTAAAAAGTGAGGAGTCTGGGAGCAATAGCAATGGGGAGCCAGAAGTTCAGCAATCGGTGGCAGTAAGTGAGGCTTGTCAGGTGATGGTGGTGAACAAGTTGAGACCAGAAGAGAAAGGGGAGAGTTCCCACGGGGCCGAGTTCAAGAGGCCAAGACGAAGAAAATACCAAAATGCTGAAGATATGAAGATCGTGACTTCGGATGAAGGAGCCAATGACGGAGGGGAAGACTCCAGACAAAGATGGCAATGAAGAGGAAGAAAACTTTGGTGGGATATCATATTTTACGAAGGTGGTCACACCATTGCTGGACCTGTTGAAGGAGTATTGGAGGGTAATTCCCCAAGATTGTAGGAAGGGGATGAATGAGTTGCAGGTGGTGAAGCATCTATTGAGTGAAGTGAAGGTGTTGCAGGAGCAGCAAATCCGAAGAAGTGAGGAAGTGGAAGGACTTCAGAGGGAGGAAGGCTTGATGAAGAAAACTTTGACCATGCTACAAGAAAGCTGCAAAGAAAAAGAAAAAGAACTGCAGAGGCGAGCCGGAGAATTCACGGAACAGGCGATGTGGCTCAGCAAGATGAAGGAGGAAGTGAGTGATGTGCGCATCGAGAATGTTCATTTGAAGGCAATGACCATCGTAATGGAGCAGGAGTTGGACAGTTTGAAGAAAAGTGCAGCAGCAAAAGATCAAGCATGGTAGAGAGAGTTGGCAGCCAAGCAAGAAGAATAAGAACGATTACGAGAACTTGTCAGGAGTGCAGAAAGGCAGAGCATGCAATATGCAGAGGAGAAGAAGATGCTTGCTGCAGAATACAAAGACAAGTTGACGATGTATCATGAGGAGTTGAAGGTAGAGCGCTCTCGAGGATATGCATCGGAATCAGTAGGAGAAGTTGCAGGGAAGTTAAGAGCAATCTGAAGCACAGAGGCTGAAGGGAGATTGGAGGAAGCTCGCCTACATGAGTTGAAGTTACTTGTGCAGGAAACTTGGAAGAGAAAAGCCAAGGATGTGGACATGAACACCTTATTGATTCGATTGAGGGAACGCATAGCTAGGAAAATGTTAGATATAGAGAACAATGTTAGTCTTAGACTAGATTTAGTCAATTCGGAGTAAGAGAAGATTCAGAATAGTGTGACAGTGGAGAAGAAACCCAATGTCATAGAAGTAGGAATTCAGGTGTCATCGGACTTGATAATTGACACAATAGAGAAGAGTGGGTCAGGAAATAGAAAGTTAGATAAGTCACTTCTGAGCTCAATTGTAGTTCCTAGTATAGAAGTCGTAGAATTAGTGAAGGAATTGGTAGAATCAGCTATACCCAAAGGAGGCAAAGTATTAAGAAGATCATCGGGTTTGGAAGCCGATGATGAGGTAGACATCGGATCGGGCTAAGTATCAATTTTGAGATAGGAAGAGGCAGATATGAAGAGATAGATTGTCAATTAGAATCTGCAGGTAGGAAGAGATGTTAGAAAGCGGTGTCTAGGTAGGCAAGCCTATTGTTTGTTTCAGTATTTAAGGGGAGCATCCGCAGTCTCATGTTATTTAGTATTCATATTTCTGAAGATAGATAAAGCGAAGTGCTGTTCTCAGTACTTGTCGCTTAAGCTTAATTCCGATTGTCAATTTTGTGTTTGTGTTTGTGAGTGTGAGGAGAATTCCAAAGAGCAAGTCAGTGTGTTTGTGGATGTTGGAATCTGTAGCCTTGATCTTCATTTTGTGTGTTTGATCCTAAGTGAAGTGCATCTGAGCAATGCCTTGACAGATCCGAGAGGAATTGTAGTGTTGGTAGTATTTTGCATTTGTGAGTGTAGCATGAAGTTGATGTGAAGCAATTTCAATCGAGGAAGTTGTGCCTTCAGTAGAGGGGTGGAACACAATTTTGAGGCAAAATCGTTCTTCACAGTGAAGTGCCGTCTTTGGGAGAATCTGAATCATCACACTCAAGAGTTGTTTGGACAGAATTTGCTATGATGTGATTATGTGTGTATTAGTGACAAGTTGTCAAGATTGTGAGCTTGTTACTCTCTAGGTGTAGTTTCTACGTGAGAGATTAAAGAAGCCATCAAGAAGAACTGCAATTGTGACTTTTGACTTTGTATTTGACCAATTTTGGATAGTATCTCTGTGGGAACAAACCTTAAACCCTAAACCCTAAACCCTAAACTTTAATTACCCGATTACCGCAAAAGTGATATTTTTTGGGTTGACACACCTTACTTGGACCCGCTTCACACTTTGCCTTGCGTCTGGAACAAAATCCTCTTTGAATCGTAGACTTCTTCTCCTCGGGCTCAAGTACTTTGTCCTCCAACTTCTCATTATTTTCTTGCTCGAGCTCCACCCGAACTTCTTCTTCTTCTTCTTCTTCAACCGCAGCAGGTACCGACATCATCTCTCCACCTTTATCACTATCGCTACTTGTATCTCCACTTTGTAGTGTGAGCTGTGAGCCGGCCTGTCTCTCACTCAGGATGAACCTCTGATGGCTATTATGGTCGCGCACCATGGACTAAGAAGGCAAGGAACCCCAACTCCATCATACTCCTCCAAGGCTAACACTCCAAGACTCAAGACATTGCTCACTAGAGAACTCAATGAGAGAGAGATAGTTGCAAATGAAAGGATGATGAGTACCTCCTCACCCCTTGTTTATATACTTGTGAAATAGTTATGTACCAAAGTTACTAATTACCGGAGTAACTCAAGTTACTAGACTAAAAGTCAAGTCAAGTCAAAAAGTAGAAAGGAATATCCATTCACATGGGCATATTCCCCTAAGCATGTGGTCTTATCTTGACCCAACCACTAAGTCAAGGATTCCTTCACATGGGCTATCCTTGGACTAAAGAAGAATCCAAAACAAAAAGGCTTGCGGGCCCAAGAGTTCTCAACTCTTTCCTCAAAGCCAAACACCTAGGAATAATACCAAGTCAACACACTAAAATCCAAAATAGTGGTGCTCATCTTTTCTACTTCCTCTAAAGTAAGGTCCCATCTATCTTAGCTATGACTAACTTTAGCTAACCATCACTAATATAGAACCATCCTTTATCTCTATATAAATAATATCTCTTAAGTACTTGTAATACCAAGCTAAATATCACAATACCACACACATGCACAAATGGGTGTTACAGAGCTCCTGTTCTTCCTTGCATCCCAAGTCTTCGGACTTGCACTCGGCTTTGCCTTCCCACAATCACCTATAGGACGACTTCTCAATGGCAAAGGAAAATTGCTCGACATTACTTTGTCGTAAGCCCAATTTTTATAGAGTCACGCTTTCTTTGTCTCTCTTCAATTTGAGTTTCTTCCAAGAAATCACACCTCTTGCATGTGCCTGTCATTGTCAATTGTACTTCATGCGTATAGGCCGCCGGTTTTGAACAGTCCCTTCTTGAATTTCTTGCCCCGACGAAAGGTTGTTACACTGTCTTTGCCTTGGGTTGAGCTCCCCCCGATATGAAGACTCCTTACTTTGGGTTGGATGCTGACAGGGCATATTCGAGTACTTTGCCTTATGACCCGAAGCCACTTTACCTCGGGTTTCACCCCGAAGACTCTTTTCTTCACCTTCTTTGGCCATATAGGCGCAATCCGACTTCTCTATACACTTCTTCTTCTCTATTTTGAAAAAAATAAAAAATGTGGGCACCACAGAGTTGGATAGCTTGAAGAAGAGTGTAGTTAGGAAGGATCAAGCATGGTAGAGAGAGTTAGCAGTCAAGCAGGAAGAAGAAGAATGATTGTGTGAGCTGGTGCAAAGTGTGGAGCTACAAAGTTCACAATATGTGGAGGAGAAGAAGATGCTTGCTGCTGAGTAAGAAGACGAGCTGAAGATGTATCGTGAAGAGCTGAAGGTAGAGCAATTGTGAGGGTATGAGTCAGAATTGGTGGGAGATGTAGCAGGAAAATTGAGAGCTATGTTGTGCATTGAGGTGGAAGGGAGATTAGAAGAGGCACATTTGCATGAGCTCAAGTTGCTTGCACATGAAACTCGGAAGAGGAGAGTTAAAGATGTAGATATGAATATTTTGTTGATCCAATTGAGAAGAGAGTAGATCAGAAGATGTTAGAAGTAGAGGACAATCTTAGTCTCAAATTAGATATAGTCAATTCAGAGTTAGAGAAAATTAGGAGTAGTGTGATAGGGATATGAAGTCCGATGTTGCAGATATCGGAGTACAGGTGTCATCGGACTTGTTATTTGACACATTAGAGAAGAGTGGGTCAAGAGATAAAGAAGTAGATGGAGTAACCTTGAGCTCAATTGTAGTTCCTAGTGTAGAAGTAGTAGAAGTAGTGAAGGAATAAGTAGTTGTAGATATACCCAAAGAAGGAGAAATGGTAGGAAGATCATCCAGTTTGGAAGCCGATGATGAGGTAGACATCGGATCGGGGTAGTACCAATTTTCAGATAGGAAGAGGTAGATATGAAGAGATGGATTGTCAATTTGGATTTACAAGTAGGAAGAGATGTTAGGAAGTGGTGCATAGGTAGGAAGAACTGCCATTTGCTTCTGTATTTAAGGGGAGCATTCGTAGTACTATGTTGTTCAGTATTCAAATTTCTGAAGATAGATAAAGCAAAGTGCTAGTTTTTAGTGCTCATTGCTTAAGCTTAATTCCAATTGTCAATTTTGTGTGTGTGTTTGTGAGTGTGTAGATAATTTCAAAGTGCAAGTCAGTGTGTCTGTGGATGTTGGATTTTGTAGCCTTGATCTTCATTCTTTGTGTTTGATCTTGAGTGAAGTGCATCGGAGCAATGCCTTGACAGATTTGAGAAGAATTGTAGTGTTGGTAGTATTCTGCATTTGTGAGTGCAGCACAAAGTTGATGTGAAGCACTTTCAATCAAGGAAGTTGTGTTTTCAGTGGAGGGGTGGAACACAATTGTGAGGAGAAATCATTCTTTGAAGTGAAGTGCCGTCTTTGGGAGAATCTGAATCATCACAATCAAGAGTTGTTTGGATAGAATTTGCTATGTTGTGATTATGTGTGTGTGTATTCATGACAAGTTGTCAAGATTGTGAGCTTGTTACTCTCTTTTGGGTGTATTTTCTACCTAAGAGATTAAAGAAGAAATCAAGAAGAATTACATTGTTATTGTTTGACTTTGTATTTGACCAATTCTGATTCATATCTCTGCGGGAACAAACTTTACTTACCCAATTACCGCAAAAGTGATATTTTCCGGGTTGTCACATCAACCTCTATGATTGGCAAGACATTCTCTTGTCTAAAGGAAAAGCTTTGAAGATTTCAAAGACAATCACTTTGGAGGAGTTGGCAGGATACACTACCCTATTTATAGAATACAAGGATGTATTTGCCTGGTCTATTGATCAAATGTTGTGTATTCCATGCCAATTTAGAGAACATTAGATTGATCTTGTCAAAGGTGCAGTTCCGGTTTGACAAAAGAAAGTGTTGCCTGAACCCAAAGTACTCACTTTTGGTGAAAGATGAAATCAACAAGTACTTAAGGACCAAAATAATATTTCCTATCTTGAACAGTGAGTGGGTTTCCCTATTATCATTGTTTTGAAGAATGAGACTGGGAAGATTTGAGTGTGCTAAGATTTTTGCGAGTTGAATGCAGTCATAAAGAATCATCCCTTGCTTTTCATGGATACTATTTTGGACCAAGTAGCTAGTCATCCTTGCTAAAATTTTCTTGAGGATTTTCAAGATATAATCAAGTATCAATCCGAGATGAGGACAAGGACAAGACCACATTCACTACCAATTGGAGCACTTTCAATTACAATATAATGCCCTTTGGGTTGTGTAATGCTCTTGCTACTTTCCAGCAAATGATGAATGCAATTGTGACAACCCAGCAAATATCACTTTTGCGGTAATCGGGTAAGTAAAGTTCGTTCCCATAGAGATACGAGTCAGAAATGTCCAAATACGAAGTCAAACAGTAACATGTAGTTCTTCTTGGTTGCGTCTTTAATCTCTCAGGTAGAAACCACACCCAGAAGAGAGTAACAAGCACTGACTCGCAGTCTTGTCACAAATTAACACTCCATAATCACAACTCCATCAAATCTTTCCAAACAATCTTGATTGTGATGATTCAGGCTCTCCCAAAAACGGCACTTCACTGCAAAATGACTTTGCCTCAGAATTGTGTTCCACCCTTCCACTGAAGGCACAACTTCCTCGATCAAAATTGCTTCACATCAACTTTGCACTGCACTCACAAATGCAGAATACTACCAACACTACAATTCCTCTCAGATCTGTCAAGGCATTGCTTCGATTGCACTTCACTCAGGATCAAACACACAGAATGAAGATCAAGGCTGTGGAATCCAACATCCAACAAGCACACTGACTTGCACTTTGAATTTCTCCAAACACTCACAAACACAATTGCAAAATTGATACTCGGAATCAAGCTCAAGCGACGAGCACTGCTTCACAGCACTTCGCTTTATCTATTCTCAGAAATAATGAGCACTGAACAACAATTTCCTGCAAATGTCACTCTTAAATAGTGAAGCAATCGACAGTTCTAACAACTATACCGTTCTACAACAACTGTTCTAACTTGCAGATCCAAAATGACAATGCACCTCTTCATATCTGCCCCTTCAAATATCAAATTGGTTACTAATCCGATCCGTTGTCTACTTCTTCCTCGGCCTTCAAACCCGAACCCGAAGTAATCTTACTTCCTACTACATTTTCCTTGGGTTTCACATTTCCTTCTTCTTTGACCAGATCCAGTAATTCTCTTTCCTGATCTGAAATTGCACTAGTGGGTAATCTATCTAACTCCTTATCTCCCAACCCACTCTTCTCTAATGTCTCCATCGGTAACTCCGAAGACATTTGGATTCCTATGTTATCTACTTTGGGTTTTGCCTTAACATCTTGCCGAAGCTTTTCTAACTCTATTTTCACTAAGTCTAATCTAATTGAGATGTTATCCTCTACCTCTAAAATCTTTTTGTCTACACAAGTTCTGAGACTAATTAACAAGGCATTCAAATCAGTGTCTTTTGCTTGTCTTCGCCTCGTCTCCTACACCAACAACTTCAACTCGTGCAGTCGCGCTTCTTCAATTCGAACGCTAGCTTCTGTACTTAACATTGCGTTCACTCTGAGGACTATCTCCTTCAATGGCTCCAATCTTGTCTTTCGTTCTCGTTCCCGATCTGCAAGCCATTCCTCTCTATACATCGCCAACTCTTCTTTGAACTCGGCCTTCACCGCTTCCTTCTCTTTCTCCTTCTGTACGATTTTCTCTTCCTGATTACGAAGTAACTCTCGTAATCTCTCTTCTTCTCTATACCGCACAGACAACTCTCTTTGCCAGAGTTGCTTCTTCTCCTCCATACTCTCCATCACTCGATCAAGCTTTTGTTCCTTTGATGCTACCCTCGCCATAGCATGGATAAGCTCTACTCTTGAATCAGCAAACTGCTGCTTCAAGATTTCGTGCTCCGCTACATGTCTCTCCCTTGCGATGTCACTCTTCCTCGCAAGATCCTCTTGATAGCTCACTTCTCTCTTCAGGTCTTTGATTACCTGACTTCTCTCTACTGCTTCCACTTGCAATACTTCTCTCTCCTTCTCACCTTGGGTTATACTCCTCTTCAACTCCAAGGTCTCCTCTTCTAATCTTGCTACCACCTGCAATACAGTCTTTACCTCTGGACAAGTCGACTGCATCTCCTTCTTCTTCTTCTCCAACTTCACCAACAGCGGGCATACTACCTCTCGCAAGTACTCTACTCCCTCATTGGCAACTTCATCCTCCCCCGGAGTAATTTCTTGTTTCTCCTCATGTTCTCCTGATACGTGCCGTCTTTGCTGAAGTCTTCGTATCGGAATTGATGCCTCACTACTTGTGCTATCTTCTGCATCTTCCTTCACTTTACTCAGCCCCGCCTCACACTTCACCTTACGTCTCAAGCGAACTCCTTGCTGTACTGCGATCTTCTTCTCCTCGAGCATTGGTACTTCATCTTCCAGCACCGCATTGTCTTTGGCTTTGACTTCGGCTTGCACTTCTTCTTTGTATTCTTCAGCCGCGGGTGCCGAGGTCATTTCTCCACCGTCTTCACTATCACTAGTAGTATCTCGGCTCTGTAGTGTCAGCTCAGGTTCCTCCTCACGTTCTGAGTCCTCCGTCTTGAGCTCGGCTTCGCCTTCTGAGTCTCCATCTTCCGAGTCAATCACCACCATCCCTTGCCTCGGGTTATGTTTCTGCATCTTCCGAGGTTTCTTGTTTTCTTTGGCTTCTGCGTGTTGTAACACCCATTTGTGCATGAGGAAAGGGCTGAATTAAAGAACCAAGATCCAAGTTAAAGAACCAAGATCCATTTGTATACCCTTTAGTTCACAATGATGTCTTTGAAGTGATTTTGTACAGCTTGTACACATGAGAGGATTTGGAGAGATTGTGTAAGGTGGATTGCAGATTTTGGAGATTAAGGTGATTTTGGGTGAAATCTCAAGTTTGAGATCTAGACTTGAAATTTCTACACATGATACCTTGGGTTGTCCTTCAGTTAGCACACTTAAAATTATTGTGAGAGCTATTATGACCATTGGGCTAGAATTTTTTGGAAGTTGATTAGGTAAACTTGGCTCTGAATTTTTGGAAGTTGATAGGGTAAACTTGGCAACTACATGCTCTCTAGAAAATTGTATAGAGTCTTCCATTTCTTCAATTGTTAGTGGATTAATTTGAAACTTTCCAAGAAAATTCAGTATTTTGTATTCTATCTTTGGACACAAAAATTAGAGAGAGATCATTGTAGGAGCAAGAGGGTATGAGTTTTTAAAATGAGGGGGTGGTTTTCAGGCCAAATCTGAAATATGTGTGTTGAATAGAAAGGTTTCTAGGCCAAATGGCTTGCCGTAAAGATCTGAAATTTAGTATGGAGGGATGCCTTAGAGTTGTGATCAAGTGTGCAAAATTTTAGAGGATGTCACACACAAGTTGAGAGATTTGAGTGAAATTGTGAGGAAGGGTCAATTCTGCAGAGTTGAGATCTCATGCATGAGGAGTTTGAGAGCAACAAAAAGCATGTTTGAGTGTTTAGTTTCATCTTGGGAACATGGAGGGTGTGGTACCCACATTTTTCATTTTGGACGAGTTTAGAAGAATAAATGCCTTGCTGAAACCAAATTGAAACCAAATGGAGAAGAAATGAGTGCAAACTTGTGTTTTGATCAGACCCGAGGAAGTCAATTTCGTGTAAGAGGAAGAAAGGCTCGGTTTGGATCAGACCCGAAGAAATTTACTTCGTGTCAGAGGAGTGAAAAACTTGGATCAGACGTTAAGGAGTGCAAACCCGAAGGAGAAATAGAAGTTGCAGGTCAGGATTCTTGCGGGGACCATATCTCAGTGATAACAATTCCAAATCAATTGTGCTATATCTCGTTGGAAGCGTCTCGTTTGAGGCTTTCCATTGCCACCAAAATTGCAAAGTTTGAAGGTCTGTAAAAGAAGTTACAAGCATTTAAAGTTTCTGGAGTAGATGTGCCTCGGGTCAATGTGACTTCATACTTCGGACTTCGGGTTTACATGACTTTGGGTTCACATGACTTTGCCTCAAGATGAAGATGACTAAATCAGAGGTAGCCGGACCTCGGAGTGCAATGAAGGTGACTTGGGGAGTTTTGCCAAAGGGATTAGAGGAAGTTAGAGTAGAGAAAGAAGATAGTTAGGATACCTATGACTTCAATTTCAGTTCTGATTGAAGATATGATAGAAATTGAAGGAGAAGTAACAGTAGTGAATAAACCTGAAGTGCAGGATCTGACAGTAAGTGTCTTTGGGTTAGTAACATGAGTGATTAGGGGAAAGTGGGTTACAAATTGAATGTGTAGATAGTGTATTCATGCTTTCAATTACAATTCTTGATGATGACATAACAGAATTAGTAAAAGAATTGATAATAGTTAGACCCGAAGTAGGAGAGATAGGAGTGCAGGTGTCTTCGGATTTGACATTTGACACTTTAGAGAAGAGTGGGTCAGGAGATAAGGAATTAGATAGATTATCCACTAGTGAAATTTCAGATCAGGAAAGAGAATTGCTAGATCTGGTAGAAGAAGTAGAAGATTTGAAACCCGAGGAAAAGATAGTAGGAAGTAAGGTTACTTCGAGTTCGGGTTTGAAAGCCTATGACAATGTAGACATCGGATCGTAGTGGTAATAGATTTGAGATTTGAAGGTGCAGATATGAAAGGTTGCATTGTCATTTCGGATCTGCAGGTTAGAACAGTTTTTGTAGAATGGTATAGTTGTTAGAACTGTCGATTGCTTCACTATTTAAGAGTGGCATTCACAGGAAATTGTTGTTTAGTGCTCATTATTTCTGAGAATAGATAAAGCAAAGTGCTGTGAAGTAGTGCTCGTCGCTTGAGCTTGATTCCGAGTATCAATTTTGCAATTGTGTTTGTGAGTGTTTGGAGAAATTTGAAGTGCAAATCAGAGTGCTTGTTGGATGTTGGATTCCACAGCCTTGATCTTCATTCTGTGTGTTTGATCCTGAGTGAAGTGCAATTGAAGCAATGCCTTGACAGATCTGAGAGGAATTGTAGTGTTGGTAGTATTTTGCATTTGTGAGTGCAGTGCGAAGTTGATGTGAAGCAATTTCGATTGAGGAAGTTGTGCCTTTAGTGGAGGGGTGGAACACAATTCTGAGGCAAAGTCATTTTGCAATGAAGTGCCGTTTTTGGGAGAGCCTGAATCATCACAATCAAGATTGTTTGGAAAGAATTGAAGGATTTGTGATTAAGGAGTGTGAATTTGTGACAAGACTACGAGTCAGTGCTTGTTACTCTCTTCTGGGTGTGGTTTCTACTTGAGAGACTAAAGAAGAACTCAAGAAGAACTAAATTGTTAATTTGCTTTGTATCTGGACATTTCTGACTCGTATCTCTGCGGGAACGAACTTTACTTACCCGATTACTGCAAAAGTGATATTTGCCGGGTTGTCACAAAGGGTCATCAAGAGTGGAAACTAAGACTATGCAAGGTTCCACAAGGGTTTGAGGTGATTGTAGGGGTGGATTTGAGGAAAAGAGAGTTTACAATAGAATTTGAAGAGAGTGTTGAGAGGATCCAGAAACCTACACCACTTGAAGGAAAGGGTGAGTCGAAGTGCTTTCTATGTGGAGAGAAGAGACATAAGGCAAGTTCATGTCCATTGATCTTTGAGAGCCAAAGATTGAGAGAAAAGAGAGGATTACTTGACTTGGGTTTGCATGTTGGACCTTCTTCACCAAGATTAGGAGGGAGAAGATCTAAGACCAAGGAGTTGTGTGAGGTTTGTTGTAGTACCTACATTTTTTGTTTTTTTTCAAAATGGAGAAGAAGAAGTGTATAGAGAAGTCGGATTGTGCCTGTATGGCCAAAGAAGGCAAAGAAAAGAGTCCTTGGGATGAAACCCAAGGTAAAGTGGCTTCGGGTCATAAGGCAAAGTACTCAGATTTGCCTTGTCAGCATACAACCCAAAGTAAGGAGTCTTTGTATCAGGAGGAGCTCAACCCAAGGTGAAGACAGTGTAATAATCTTTCTTCGGAGCAAGAAATTCAAGAAGGGACCATTCAAAACCGGTGGCCCATATGCGTGAAGTACAATTGACAGTGACAAGCACATGCAAGAGGTGTGATTTCTTGGTAGAAACTCAAATTGAAGAGAGACAAAGAAGGCGCGACTCTATAAAAATCAGGCTAATGACAAAGCAATGTTGAGCAATTTTCCTTTGCTGTTGAGAAGTCGTCCTGTAGGTGATCAGGGGAAGGGAAGTAGAGTTGAAGACACGTTAGTGTGCAGAGGGGAATTCAAGAGAGTGAAACCGAGAGACAGTGAGAAAGTAGGAGAGATAGGAGGAGGAAAGAAGAACTCAGAATTCACAGTGAGAAATCATGCAATTCAAAGGTTAGATGTGATCACAAGAATCAAAGTCTTGAGCCGACTTTGGATCACATTCTTAGCGTGGAACTGGAATGTGAGTTTTCCAGGTTTCATGACCGAGATAATCAAGAGTAAGTGTCTTGATGGCCCCAAGGAAGTGGGGAAGAGAGGAACATAGTTGGATTGGAGATTAGTGCTTGGGAGAGAGGCAGGCGCGGAGCAGGGTGTCACATTCTTGGGGAAGGGAGAAGTAGCAGAAGAAACCTAAGAAGTGAGGGATGCTTTCTCTTCGAAGAGAACGAATAATGGTTATAAGGTTGAGAGTTACAAAGATCCAGTGAAAAGAGGGATTGTGAGCGCCCTCATGGCAATCCTGACGCCGTAGAGAACAACTTATGTGATGAAACACCAAGTGGTGTTCTTCCATAAAATGTTTGCAGGAGAACCTATCAATTGGGCAAGGTGCTTCCACGGGAGGACGAGACAAATGGTGTGGAATTTGCGGGATAAGTCGCCTCCACACTACATTGTGTCGTTTGCAGCACATTTTTACCTCAGGTTGAATTTGCTCAATTTGGCGGAGTGCAATAGAATGGTGTCTCACTTCCATCCCGACTTGAGAAGAGAGGTCAATGCAGAGGAGCAGCAGTACATTCTTCAAATCCGAAGCACGGATGAGTACTATGCAAAGACGGGAAAAAGCATGGCAATAGAGGTAAGTACTCCAAAGTGAAAGAAGTGGAGTTGGCAAGGAGAAGCTGAAGATAAGACAAGACCTCGGAAAACCAGAAGAGGACACCCGAGGAGGGGCATGGTGGTGATCATGTCAGAAGATGAAGACTTGAAAGGCAAAGCCGAGTGCAAGTCTGAAGACTTGGAACACGAGGAGGAACCGGAGCTCATGCTGCAAAGCGGAGATACGAGTAGCAAGAGTGATGAAGGTGGGGAGATGACATTGGTGCCTGTTGCAGAAGAAGAAGCAGAAGAAGAAGTTTGGGTGGAGCTCGAAGAAGAAGAACATAATGCAAAGTTGGAGGACAAGATATGTGAGCCAAAGCAGAAAAGGTTCACAATTCAGAGAGGAGTTTGGTCGAGATGCAAGGCAAAGTGTGAAGTGGGTCCAAGTAAGGCAAAGGAAGAAGTGAATGCTAGCTTGGGGAGTGAAGCGTCTATTCCGATACGACGACTGCAGAGAAGGCAAGTATCGGGAGAAGAAGAGGTAAGAGAGGAGATTTCTACGTAGAGGGAAGTAGTTGTGAGTAATGGAGTGGAGTACTTGTGAGAAATTGTGTGCCTGTTGTTGGTGAAGTTGGAGCACAGGAAGAAGGAGGTGCAGTCGATGTGTCCGGAGGTGAAGACGGTGTTGCAGGTTTTGGCAAGATTGGAAGAAGAGAACTCGGAGTTGAAGAAGAGTATAACCCGAGGTGAGGAGGAAAGAGAAGTATTGTGAGGGGAGGTAGTAGTACAGAATCAAGTTATTGAGGACTTGAAGAGAGAAGCAAGGTATTGAGAAGAACTTGTGAAGAAGAGTGACCTAGCAAGGGAAAGACAAGTAGTAGAGTACAAAATCTTGAAGCAGCAGTTCAATGATTCAAGACTAGAAATCATCCATGCTATGGTGAGGGTAGCAGCAAAGGAACAAGAACTCGATAGAGTGATGGAGAGTGTAGAAGAAAAGCAGCAACTGTGGCAGCGGGAGTTGATAGTAAGATATAGGGAAGAAGAGAGATTATGAGAGTTACTTCGTAATCAGGAAGAGAAGATTGTGTAGAAGGAGAAGGAAAAGAAGCTGTGAAAGCTGAGTTCAAAGCAGAGTTGGCAATGTACAGAGAAAATTGGCTTGCAGATCGAGAGCATGAAAGGAAGATGAGATTGGAGCCATTGAAGGAGATCGTAATCAAGATGAATGCGATGCTGAGTACAAAGGCCAATATTCGGATTGAAGAGACGAGGCTGCACGAGTTGAAGTTGTTGGTGCAAGAGACGAGGAGGAGACAGGCAAAGGATATAAATTTAAACATGTTGTTGATTAGTCTCAAAACTCATGTAGATAGGAAGATATTGGAAGTCAAAGACAATATTGCAATTAGATTAGATCTAGTGAAATTGGAGATAGATAAACTTTGGAAAGACGGTAGAGCCAAACCCAAAGTTGATGAAGTAGGAGTGCATATGTCTTTGGAGTTACCATTAGAGACATTAGAGAAGAGTGGGTTGGTAGATAAGGAGTTAGATAGATTACCCACTAGTGAGATTTCAGATCAGGAAAGAGAACTGTTAGATCTGGTAGAAGATGTAGGAGTTGTGAAACCCAAGGATAGAGTAGTAGGAAGTAAAATTACTTTGGGTTCAGGTTTGAAAGCCAAGGAAGAAGTAGATATTGGATCAGATTAGTAACTAATTTGAGATTTGAATAGGCAGATATGAAGAGGTGCATTATCATTTCAGATCTGCAGGTTTGTAGAGTCATAGGGAAGAGGTACATTAGGAAGATAAATGTAGATTGCTTCACTATTTAAGAGTGGCATTTGCAATCTTATGTTGTTCAGTGCTCATAATTTTGAGAATAGATAAAGCAAAGTGTTGTGAAGTAGTGCTCATCGCTTGAGCTTGATTCCGAGTATCAACTTTGTGTTTGTAATTGTGAGTGTGTGGAGAAATTCAAAGTGCAAGTCAGTGTGCTTGTTGGATGTTGGATTCCGCAACCTTGATCTTCATTCTATGTGTTTGATCTTGAGTGAAGTGCAATCAAAGCAATGCCTTGACAAATCTGAGAGGAATTGTAGTGTTGGTAGTATTCTGCATTTGCGAGTGTAGTGTGAAGTTGATGTGAAGCAATTTTGATCAAGGAAATTGTACCTTCAGTGGAAGAGTGGAACACAATTCTGAGGCAAAGTCATTTTGCAGTGAAGTGCCATTTTTGGGAGAGCCTGAATCATCACAATCAAGATTGTTTGGAAGGAATTGATGGAGTTGTGATTAAGGAGTGTGAATTTGTAACAAGACTGCGAGTCAGTGCTTGTTACTCTCTTCTGGGTGTGGTTTCTACCTGGGAGATTAAAGATGCAACCAAGAAGAACTACATGTTACTATTTGACTTCATATTTGACCAATTCTAACTCATATCTATGCGGGAATAAACTTTACTTACTCAATTACCACAAAAGTGATATTTGTCGGGTTTACCCGGTTGTCACATTTGTGGAGTGGAAGGACTTCCAAAAGAACATGAGTATAATGGAGTTAAAGCACTTTTGGAAACTTGGGTGAATGATCTTTTTGAGAGTCTTAGTATAGCTACAAAAATACTATCACTTTTATCAGCTAATTCTCAAGATTAGTGATGGAGATAATCTTTCAACTTATGGATAAACTATCCATGAGAGTTTGATTAATATACACTCTAGGATTTGATGTTGTTATAGAAATCTTGGAGCAACCTGAACCTTTTGTGTTCCCTAGGGTGGATTATTCTCAAATGGTGTTAGCCATGTACATACTCTATAAGTTATAGAGAGTGAGAAAGAAAAGAAAAAAAAATTGAGAGAAAAGAAAGATAGTGGGAGGTTAAGATGGGGAAACTTTAGGTTTTCTTTGGCAAGGATGGAGAAGATGTGGACACCTTTGTGAGAGACTTAAAGAGAGCTTGCATAGGAAACAATGAGAGGAGGAAGAATGAGTGGGCTTCATTATTACCAGATTTCTTTGAGGATGCAGCACTTACATGGTATGAGTCAAAATACCAAAAGAGAGAGAGGAGAGATAGGGAAGAAGAGTCTTGGGAGAGTTTGACTTCAGCACTCATTGAGAAACTTTTCCTAGATGAGAGTGATGAGAGATTGATGAGTGAGGTTACCTTTCCCAAACAAGGAGATGGAGAGAAAGTAAGAGTCTATGTGGAAAGAGTGGAAAAGTTAGAGTCCAAATTTCACATAGTGTTGAGGAAGGGTGGGGATGATATGGAGACTACTTTGATTGGCATAGGAGCCATGCTCACCAAGAATTTTGTGGGAGGGTTGAGACCACAAGTTAGAAGCAAGGTGAGATATAAGAAACCTTCTTCCAAGGTTGAAGATATCAAGATTGCGATTCATATGGAGGAGAGTTTGGAAGGGGATGAGAGTGATTTGGTGGTGAAGGAGGTTGTGCATCCTCCTCAAGGTTACAAGTATGGTGGAACTTCTGATACTTTGGTGGCAAGGGTTGCATCACAAGTAGGAGTTGCTCTAGTTCTTGCACCTCCACAAAAGGATCCACCTCAAACCATCACAGAACAACTTGCAGATCTCAAGATCAATGTGGTGCAACTATGGGAGAAGAGAGATGTGGTACCCATGTTTTTTGTTTTTCTTTGTTTATTAGTGTTTAAGAGAAGAAGTAAGCACTGGAAGCCAAATTGCGGACAAAGAATGGACAGAAGTAACTTCGGAGGACATCCGAAGAAGATGACATCGGATCCAATGATGGAGGTACTCAGAAGAGGGATACGACGGAAAAAGTCCGAAGAGCACCGTCTTTGGGTTGGAAGGTACAAGAGATACAAAGATCATTTAACAACCTTTGTATGTGGCAAGAAAGTACACTTCAAGAAACGGCAGAGGCAAAAGAAGCATGTCTTGATAGTGACCGGACATCAACACGCGGAAGAGAGGAGGTCAAAATTGAAATCGATTGAAGAATGACTGCAATTTGGGGTAATATAAGATTGAAATTGTGCAGGGACAAGTTGAATATGCCAAGTAAATTCCCAATTCCTTTGAGTAGTCGTCATGTAGTAATGCGTGTCCAAAAGCCAATTGAGAGTGAAATTTTCCAAAATCTCAAAGGGGTTAGAGTGTCTTGTCCAAGAGAAGGCATCATCTTTCAGCGTCATAGAACACAAGAGCAGATTATGGCAAAGAAGGTGGCCAATGCGCAGGCGGTGCAAAGTTTCACAATTTGTAGGTTATATGTAGTAGCCAGAATTGAGTCTTGACAAGACTTTGTATTACCTTCTTAGCGTGGAACTGGAATTTCAGTTTCTCGAGAGTGATGGCAGAAATAGCTGCCAGTAATTGTGAGGAGGGTCTCGGGGTTGAAAGGAAGATAGGAAATCCAGCTTGATGGATTGAGTAGGATTGGAGGTTAGTATTGGGGAAGGAAGCATGAGAGCCGACGGGGATCACCTTCTATCGGAAGTGTGATGGTGCAGAAGAAACGGCAGAAATTTGCAACTCATTCTTTGCTCTGAGAACTATGAATGGCTACAAGGTGGAGTCCTATCGGGACCCAATTAGGAGAAGTATTGTGGGGGCAATGATGGCCATGTTCAAGCCAGAATGAACAATGTTTGTGAACATGCAGCAAGCAGTCTTCTTCCACCAAATGTTTGCAGGGATTCCGGTAAATTGGGCAAAGTGTTTTCACCACCAAACGAGGCAGATGGTGATCAATTGGCAAGCAGGTTCTCCGTTGCATTATTTTGCACTGTTTGCAGTGCACTTCTACTTTGGGTTGAACCTGCTGACAGTAGAGGAGCGTCATTGCATGGCGTCTCATTTCCACCCTAACTTAAGACAGGAAGTAGACGAAGAAGAGTGACAATATATGATACACCTGCGAGCCAACGATGACCATTTCTTGAAGACCGGACAGTGGAAGGTCAAAGAAGTCACCAGCCCAAAGATGAAGAAATGTGGTGAACCCAAAGAAGCAAAGTCACCTCCCGCTCAAAGGAAGACTCAAAGACTGGTTATACAGAATACAAAGGTGGTGAGAGAAGCATCATCGGAATCAGAGTCTGAAGAAGAAACCAAGTTGCAAGAGGAGGAATCCAAAGAAGAGGAGCTCACCTTAAAAAGTGGGGAGTCTAGAAGTGATAGCGAGAGGGAACCTGAAGTTCAGCAATCGGTGGCAGTCAGTGAAGCTTGTTAGGTGATGGTGGACAGAGAACCTGGTACAACAAGGCATTGCATAGCTATGGTGGTGAATAAGCCGAGACCAGAGGAGAAGGAGGAGTATCCAGCGGAGCCGAGTTCAATAGGTAAAGAAGAAGAAAGTAAAGATACGGGGTCTTTGAAGATACAAAGATTGCAACTTCTGATGAAGGAGCCAATGAAGGAGGTGAAGACTCAAGATGAAGACGGCAACGAAGATGAAGAAAGCTTTGGTGAGATATCCTATCTGACAAAAGTGGTCACCCTAGTGCTGGAGCTACTGAAGGAGCATCGGAAAGAAATTCCCCAAGATCGTTGGAAGGGGATGAATGAGTTGCAGGTGGTGATGCATTTGCTGAGTGAAGTGAAGGGGTTGTAAGAGCAACAAGTCCAAAGAAATGAAGAAATGGAAGAAATTTGGAGGGAGGAAGTCTTGAAGAAGAAGACCTTCAAAATGTTACAAGAAAGCTACGAGGTTAAAGAGAAAGAACTACAGAGGCAAGCCGAAGAATTAAAGGAGCAGGCAATGTGGCTGAGCAAAATGAAGGAGGAAGTGAGTGATGTGCGCATCAAGAATGTTCATTTGAAGGCGATGACAATCGTAATGGAGCAGGAGTTGAACAGCTTGAAGAAGAGTGCAGCAGGGAAGGATCAAGCATGGCAAAGGGAGTTAGCAGCCAGGCAAGAAGAAGAGGAACGATTACGAGAGCTAGTCAGAAGTGATGAGTTTCAGAGTACACAGTATGCGGAGGAGAAGAAGATGCTCGCTGCAGAGTACGAAGACAAGCTGAAGATATATCTTGAAGAACTGAAGGTAGAGCGCTCTTGAGGATATGCGTTGGAATCAGTGGGAGAAGTTGTGGGGAAGTTGAGAACAATCTTAAGCACGGAGGCTGAAGGGAGATTGTAAGAAGCCTGCCTACATGAGTTGAAGTTGCTTGTGCAGGAAACTTGGAAGAGAAAAGCCAAGGATGTGGACATGAACACGTTGCTGATTTGATTGAGAGGGCGTGTAGACCGGAAGATGTTAGAAGTAGAAGACAATGTTAGTCTTAGATTAGATTTAGTCAATTTGGAGTTAGAGAAAATTTGGAATAGTGTGACGGCGGAGAGGAAACCCGATGTTGCAGAAGTAGGAATTTAGGTGTCATTGGACTTGTTATTTGACACATTAGAGAGGAGTGGGTTAGGAGATAAAGATTTAGATAAGTCACTCTTTAGTGCAATTGTAGTTCCTAGTGTAGAAGTGGTAGAACTAGTGAAAGAATAAGTAGAATTAGCTAGACCCGAAGAAGGAGAAGTAGTAGGAAGATCATCGGGTTTGAAAGCCGATGAGGAGGTAGACATCGGATCGGGATAAGTAACAATTTTGAGATAGGAAGAGATAGATATGAAGAGATGGATTGTCAGTTTGGATCTGTAGGTAGGAAGAGATGTTAGGAAGCGGTGCATAGGTAGGAAGAACTGCCGTTTGCTTCAGTATTTAAGGGGAGCATTCACAGTTTCATGTTGTTTAGTATTCAAATTTCTAAAGATAGATAAAGCAAAGTGCTATTTTCAGTGCTCGTCACTTGAGCTTGGTTCTGATTGTCAATTATGTGTTTGTGTTTGTGAGTGTGTGGAGAATTCCGAAGTGCAAGCCAATGTGTCTATGGATGTTGGATTCTGCAGCCTTGATTTTCATTCTGTGTGTTTGATCCTGAGTGAAGTGCATCAGAGCAATGCCTTGATAGGTCTTAAAAGAATTGTAGTGTTGGTAGTATTCTGCATTTGTGAGTGCAGCACGAAGTTGATGTGAAGCAATTTTGATTGAGGAAGTTGTGCCTTCAGTGGAGGGGTGGAACACAATTTTGAGGCAAAATCGTTCTTTGCAGTGAAATGCCATCTTCGGGAGAATCTGAATCATCACAATCAAGAGTTGTTTGGACAGAATTTGCTATGTTGTGATTATGTGTGTGTATTTGTGACAAGTTGTCAAGATTGTGAGCTTATTACTCTCTTTTGGGTGTAGTTTCTACCTGAGAGATTAAAGAAGCAATCAAGAAGAACTACAAGTTACTGTTTGACTTCGTATTTGACCAATTCTGAATTGTATCTCTACGGGAACAAACTTTACTTACCCAATTACCGCAAAAGTGATATTTGCCGGGTAGTCACAAGAGAGGTTAATTCAAATGTAGCAAGAGGGCCTAGGAGTTATGGAAACTATCCATATAGAGGAGGCCAACCAGCCAACAATTTCAATGATAGAAATTATTTTGGTTGTGGAGGAAGAGGCCATATCCAAAAGAATTGCCCAAATTCCACTTACCATGGAGGAAGGGGTTATGAGGGAGCCAAAAGAGGAGAAGAGGGTGGTAGTGAAACCCAAGTGGCTCCTACTCTAAAAAAAGGTAAGAAGGGGATAGCATCCATAGATGTGATTGAGATCAAGTATGAGAAGGGAGAATGCTCAAACTCCAAGGGTCTTAATTTGGAACTTTTGGCACAAGAGAAGAAGAGAGCTCGTTTTGCATAGGATGTTCACTCTTCTCAAGGATTTACTCCAAGCAAGGATACTCCTTTGTCTACCAGGAGCACTCACACATCAACACCATCAACAAAAAAGATTCCAAGGAAGAAGTTGGGGATGGAGGACTTCTTGATCCCAAAGCAACAATGGAACTACAATGTGTTAGAGGATATTGGTAGTCACAAGGCCAATATCATAGTGGGCATATTGATTGCTTTGAACCCTACCTTGAGAAAGGAGCTTAGAGGTGGTTTGAGTTCTACAAGGAGCAAGAGGAAGAATAAGGTAAAAGCTCCAATATCAATGGGGGTGGTAGATGCCAAGCCAACACCACGGGAGGCTTGTGGATATGCCTCCAAGATTAATGTGAGAGTGAATGGTCACAACATCATGGATGCACTTGTTAATGGAGGATCAGGAGTGAATGCCATGTCAGAAAGGTTGATGAAGAAGTTGGGTATGATACACTCAAGACCTTCAACATTTATGGTGAGCATGGCAAACAAGCAACAAGTTTGACCAGTAGGGGCGATGGATAAGGTAGTAGTTTCAGTTATGGGAGTTCAAAATCTCATGACTTTCCAAGTCTTGAAGGATTCAAGCTATGACTTACTTCTTAAGACGCCATGGTTGAGAGCAACATGCACAACTGATAGATGGCACAAATGGTACTTGAGGATTGGGCCATCAAACCATAGAGTCACAGTTCCTGTGACTAACACCACCAACACTTCACATTCAGATACACCATCTTTTGATTATTGGAAATCAGATTCTGAAGAAAGAGCTTCAAGTGTAGACACAAACATGGAAGAGGAGACTTCCATGGAGGAGGATGAATCTGAATTAGATTCAGATGTGTATCCCTTGTGTGCTATGGATTTTGCACCTAAGCCAGAGGTTTTGAAGGACCCAAATAAATCACCATTGACACTTGATGAGGTAGAGAGAAGGTTAGCTACCCTCAAGTATGGCCCAAATGTTACCAAGGAGGAGAAGGTGAGATGTGAGGATTTTTTTTGCAAGTTCATCCGTGTGTTTGCTTTCAATAACAATGATTTGAAGGAAGTTGTGGTACCCATATTTTTCATTTTGGATGAGTTTTAAAGAAGAAATGAAGGGAAACTTGTGTTTTGATCAAGCCTAAGGAAGTCGACTTTGTATTGGAGGAAGAAGGACTTGGATGTGATTAGACCCGAAGAAGCTTACTTTGTGTAAGAGGAGGAAAAAACTTGGATCAGACACTAAAGGAGAGTTTCTTTGCATCAGAATGGAGGTTACAAGTCAGGATTACTGCGGAGGCTGTATCTCATTAAAGAAATTCCAAATCATATGTGTTATATTTTGTTAGAAGCGTCTTGTTCATGGCTTTCCATTGCTACCAAAATTGTGGAGTTTGGAGGTTTGTACGGGAAGTTGCAAGCATTTCAAGTTTTGGGAGTAGATGTACAAAGTAGTTGAAGGACTTTGGGTTGAGGTTCTTCAGGTTGGTGTCTTCAGGACTTTGAACTTTGGACTTTGGACTAAAGACTTTGGGTCTAAAGACTTTGCCTCAAGACAAATGTGATTCAACGTGAGTTAGTCGGACCTCAAAGTGTAGTGACGGTGACTTCAAGAATCTTGCAAAAGGCATTAGAGGAAGTTAGAGTAGGGAAAGAATATATTTAGGATACCAACAACTTCAATTTCAGTTCTTATTGAAGATAGTATAGAATTAGAAGAGAAATAGCAGAAGTGAACAAACCCAAAGTGCAAGATCAAACAGTTAGTGTCTTCGGGTTAGTAACATGAGTGATTAGGGGAAAGTGGGTTACAAACTGAAGGCGTAGATAGTGTACCTATGCTTTCAATTACAATTCTTGATGAAGACATAGTAGAATTAACAAAGAAATTTATAGGAGTAAGACCCAAAGTAACAGAGATAGGAGTGCAAGTGTCTTCAGAGTTGACATTTGACACTTTAGAGAAGAGTGGCTTGGAAGATAACGAGTTAAATAGAATACTTACTAGTGTAATTGCAGATATGAGTGAAGAAGTAGTAGAAATAGTGAAGGATTTAGAAGAATCAGATAGACCTAAGGATAGAGTAGTGTGTGAGATTATTTTGGGATCAGGATTGGAAGCTGAGGAAGAAGTAGACATTGGATCGGAGAAGTAACAATTTTGAGATTTGAAGAGGTAGATATGAAGAGGTGCATTGTCATTTTGGATCTGCAGGTTAGAAAAGTTGTTAAATATAGTTGTTAGTAATTGTCAAATGCTTTGCCTATTAAAAGGAGGTATTTGCAGTCATGTGTTGTTTAGTGCTCATAATTTCTGAGAATAGGTAAAGCGAAGTGTTGTGAAGCAGTGCTTGTCATTTGAGTTTAATTCTGAGTATCAATTTTGTGTCTATATTTGTGAGTGTGGAGAATTTTGAAGTGCAAGCCAGTGTGTTTGTTGGATGTTGGATTCCGTAGCCTCAATCTTCATTCTATGTGTTTGATCCTAAGTGAAGTGCAATAAGAGCAATACCTTGACAAATCTGAGAGGAATTGTAGTGTTGGTAGTATTTTGCATTTGTGAGTGCAATGTAATGTTGATGTGAAGCAATTTTGATTGAAGGAGTTGTGTCTTTAGTGGAGGGGTGGAACACAATTCTGAGGCAAAGTCATTTTGCAATGAAGTGCCATTTTTGGGAGGGCCGGAATCATCACAATCAAGATTGTTTGGAAAGATTTGCTATCAAGGAGTGTTAATTCGTAATGAGACTACAAGTCAATGCTTGTTAATCTCTTCTAGATGTGGTTTCTACCTAAGAGACTAAAGATGCAACCAAGAAGAACTAAAGTTGTTACTTTGCTTTGTATTTGACCAATTCTAAATTGTATCTCTACGGGAATGAACTTTACTTACCTGATTACAGCAAAAGTGATATTTTCCAAGTTGTCACATGATTTTTGGTGCAGCTGCTAGGGATACAAATCTCAGAAGTGGAAGAATACAAAGCCAATTTTGAACTGGGGTGTAAAACAATATGAATGTTTGCATTGAGAGAACAATGGGACAAAAGAGTTCAAAGACAAACATTCCAACATGAAGAAGAAGAACACTTAAAAATCCATTCCACTTTTGACAAAACCAAACGCAAGGCATTGGACTTTCAACTTCTTCACAAAGTGCAAGAAGCCCTGCAAGAACTTGACCAAAAGAAACTTGAAGGCGGTTGGCAAGGCTACTTTGCATCTCCATCTTCCAAGAAGAAGAAAGAATCAAGCGGGTAGACATATTTGCTAGGACCTAGTACACCGACTTCCTCTTAAGCTGTAAAGGAATTGACATTTCTAAATAACTTTGTTCAAGAAAAGACATCATGGACACTAACAAAAGAAGAGTGTCATCACTTTCTATGCATGATTCTTCAATTGTCTTGAAGGAATTTTGAAGAACACTCTGAAGGTGTTGAGCCGGAGTCTTCCACTTGGGTTGAAGTCAACATACTCAGAGAAAATTTTTTCAAGGAAGACCCTACTTTGTACTTGACTAATTGGAACCCTTGGGCTGACAACACGGTGTCGATACCAACCAACCCCTTGGTTCCATCAAGTTCAAATTTACTCCAAACAATTCCACCAAGTCAAATGATGACTTCATTACCTGGCACCCAACATGCCTATTGTCGTGCATATATACATCGCTACACAACATACATTGCTGTCAACATCATACACAATAGAAGCACAACTCACACATAAGTCATACATAGACTCTAAAGTGCCATGTGGTGCACACATTTGTTGTTTTTTTTCAAAATAGAGAAGAAGAAGTGTATAGAGAGGTCGGATTGTGCCTGTATGGCCGAAGAAGGTGAAAGAAAGAGACTTTGGGATGAAACCCAAAGTAAAGTGACTTTGGGTCATAAGGCAAAGTACTCAGAAATGCCCTGTCAGCATACAACCCAAAGTAAGGAATCTTTGTATTGGGGGGAGCTCAACCCAAGGCGAAGACAGTCCAACAACCTTTCATCGGGGCAAGAAATTCAAAAAGGGACCTTTCAAAACTAGCGGCCCTGACTCGTATCTCTATGGGAACAAACTTTACTTACCCAATTACCGCAAAAGTGATATTTGCCGGGTTGTCACATGATTTTTGGCGCCGCTGCCGGGGATACAAATCTTGGAAGTGGAAGAATATGAAGCCAAATTCGAAACAGGGTATCAACACAATATGAATGTTTGCATCGAGAGAACAACGAGAAGAGAGAGCTCAAAGACGAGCATTGCAGCTTGAAGAAGACAAACATTTGAACGTCCCCTCCACTATTGATGAAACCAAACGAGAGGAGTTGGACTTTCAACTCCTTCATGAAGTGCAAGAAGCCCTACGAGAGCTTGACCATAAGAAATGCGAAGGCGGTTGGCAAGGCTACTTTGCATCTCCCTCTTAGTCCAAGAAGAAGAAAGACTCAAGTGGCCAAACATATGCATGTGGCCAAGTACACCGACTTCCCCTAGAGCTGTAAAGGAATTCGTGTCCTTAAAGAACTTTGTTCAAGAAAAGACAGCACAAACACTTACGGAAGAAGAGTCAACATCTTCTCAAACGATTCCTCGGTTGTCCCGAAGGAATTTTGAAGAACACATCGGAGGTGTTGATCCTAAACCTTCTACCCGGGTTGAAGTCGACACCCTCATATCAGAAATTGTTGAAGACGACCCCACCTTGAATTGGAATCCTAAACCCTAAACCCTAAATTTGACAAATTGGAATCCTTGGGCTGACAATACGGCGTCAACTCCAGCCAATCCCTTAATTCTGTCAAATTCAACACTACCTCAGACAATCCCAGTGCATCAAATGATGACTTTGTTGCCCGTCACCCGACATGCCTATAAAAAATATAAGGGGACGGAACAAGACAAAGACCTTGATGAATTCATCAAAGAATTCAAAGTCATCTCCTTTGCTAACAAGGAGCATGACTCGGCGGATCGACTGAGAATTTTCCCAAGTTTGCTCCAAAAGAAAGCTCGGAGTTGGTACACCCATGTGACCTAGAAGGGGTTTGTACCGGTAGACAGGGCAGACTTGAGAAACAACTTCTTGGAACGATTCCGGGAGGTTGACTATGACACGAGTGTCTTTGTGGCACTCAATGATTTAGAGCAAGGCAAGAAGGAGAAGTTGAGGGACTACTCTGAGCAGTTCATGGTACTCTTGAACCGAGTTCCCAAGCAATCGGGGGTGGTGGGTTACTCCGATGCCCAAGCTATTACCTGGTTCCTCGGTGGACTTTCATCAGAGATCTGAATCTTTGCAAGGGAGAGGAATGTAACTTCCCTTGACAAAGTACTCAAACATGTTGCTCGTTATGAAGCGGCCCACTCTCACTCTGCTGGCAACTGGAGAAATCGGGAGAAGAAAGGCAAGAAGCCCAGAAGGAGAGCTTCACACAACACATCCCCTTCTTCGGAAGAATCCTCCACGTCTTTGAGTTCTTCTTTGGAATCCAAAGAAGAATCAAAGCCAAGATGAGTAAGAAGACGTGGGGGTAAGAAACCAGTGACTCCTCTAGCAAAGAGTGTAAATAAGGCGGATACCAAGCTGGATGCCCTCATCAATGAGTTTTCGGATTTCAAGATCCAGATGATTGGGACCAAAGATAAAAGGAAGGCCCCAACATTTGGCAGATCAAATGTATGGTGCACCGCATGTGGCAAGTCAGGCCACGCAAACAAGGAATGCAATACTCGTAATGCATTCCTAGTGCAGCAAATTGATTGGGTTCCAGGATGGAGCCAAGACAAGGACAAAGAGGTTGTGTACCAAATGCAAGGTACAGCCTCAGGCTAGCACATTGTACCAAGGTCCAAGGTTTGGACCAAGGGAGTATAATCCCAATGCTCCTCCCCAAAGACCACCAATGAGCAACCAGAATCATCCTCAGAATGTTGCACCCGGAGCTTGTTACAATTGTGGCTCGATGGGACATTGGTCTCCAAATTGTCCGGAGCCAAGAAGGCAAATTGGGTATGTTCCCCTATGCGGAAATTGTAAAGGATCGGGGCATACGGGCAACCAATGTCCTCACCCACCGAACCCAAAGCCGCCTGTAAAATATGTACAGACCCCCGCTGAGCGTGCAGCAATTCAAGCAAAGGGGGATACAAATGTAAATTGTATCACGCTTGAGGAGGAGGGACCTCAGGAAGGGAGTCCGGCCTCGGAAGGGGAATGGTCGGAGCTTGAAATTTTGAAGGTTGAGACACGCACTATTAAGAAGAAGTGTGATCCCAAAGAACTGAGTACGACCTCGTCGTCTTCTAGAAAGGCAAAGACACTGCACCCAAAGGCAATTCTTTCTGCCAAGGAGGTAAAGATCCTCTCAAAAGCCAAAGCTAAAGCCTTGCAAAAAGAACTTAAGGAGGCACTACTCAAAACTCGGGAAATGAGTTTGGAGGAGGAGACAAAGACAAAGTCTCCAATTTTTCCAGCGGACATCCGATCCAAAGTAAAGGGTCTGATCCAAGCCGAGGTGGGCCAACCCAAGGAACCCCGGGTTAAGGCCACTAGCAATCCCGTCACCATTTTGAAGCGTCCCGAAGTCAAGATGGAACATGGAGAGACTTCAAACCCAAAGCCAAAGGCAAAGACAGTCAAATTGGGAGGAGTACCCCAATACAATATTGTAGCAGATTTGGCAGCCACAAATGCCAACGTTACATTTAAGCAATTGTGGGAAGATAACAAGCTGTACAAGAAGCAGTTGAATTCGGCACTCAAGAAGGCGAGGTCAATGTCAAAGAAGGACCTGCCCGCTATCTATCGTATTGAACAAGAAGATTTGGGATCTCACAAGGTGGATGCGGAGATTGCAGGGCGCATGATCACATTGATACCCATTGATTTGGTGTCCGGTGTGAATGTCATGACCAAAGATATTGCAAATCAACTTGGGTACCATACGTTTGAGCCAACACCTTGAGTTTTGAAGTTTTTAGACCAAACCAAGAGACGGCCTTTGGGCATGCTGTCAAACATAACCACGATCATTGGAGGGGTGCCCTTCAAGTTGAACTACATTGTGTTGCGACCAGTGACAAAGACTGGTTACCCTTTGTTGATCGGAAGACCCTGGTTGTACAATGCCCAAGTTGTGGTGGATTGGCATTAGCAAAAGTTAAAATTCAAGGACATTTTGTCCGAAGATTAGAAGCTGGTGACTGTGAGTTGGACAAAAGTTCCCCACCTCGGGGAAACAAGTTCGTCGGAAGAGGAGGACAAATCCAAAGACTTATCGTCTTCGTCCTCAGACAAATCCAAAGATGAAGTCCAAGTGAACTATTTGGAATGCTATGAGGTGGATGTCGAAGACAAAGATCCATATGACCTCACCTCGGGTGAACCTGACTTGGAGGAAGGGGGTTTGATGGCAGCTCGCCTCAGGTTAAGCCAAGTAAGCCACGTTGAAGGAGTCATCAACCCCAATGACTGTCAAGATGTTGTATTGACCGAAGGAAAAATTTTAAAATTTTTGAAGACAGTCACTTTGGAGGAGTCGGTAGGATACACTGCCCTGTTCATAGAATTCCAAGATGTATTTGCCTAGTCTATTGATAAAATGCCAAGTATTCCACAAGAATTTGGAGAACACCGGATTGATCTAGTTGAAGGTGCGGTTCCGGTTCGGCAGAGACAATACTGCTTGAACCCGAAGTACTCGCTTTTGGTGAAAGATGAAATTGACAAGTACTTAGGGGCCGGAATCATCTTCCTTGTCTTAAGCAGTGAATGGGTTTCCCCCATTGTCATTGTCCCGAAGAAGAAAATAGGGAAGATCCAAGTGTGCAAGACTTCCGTAAGTTGAACATAGTCACAAGGAAGGATCATCATCCCTTCCCTTTTACTGGTACAATTTTAGATCAAGTAGCTGGTCATCCTTGTTATAGCTTTCTCAATGGATTTTCAAGGTACAATCAAGTATCCATTCGAGAAGAGGACAAGGATAAAACCACATTCAAAACCGATTGGGGCACTTTCACTTACAATCAAATGCCCTTTGGGTTGTGTAATGCTCCCGCCACTCTCCAACGGATGATGAATTCAATCTTCAAAGATTTCCTATGAAAATTTTTGGAAGTCTTCATTGATGATTTTTGTGTGTTTGGGCAAAGAGATGTACATTTAGATTACCTTTGCCAAACTTTTGAAAGGTGTCATTTTGCTGGCTTGTCATTACACCTGGAGAAATGCTTCTTTGCAATGAAGGAAGGAATTCTTCTAGAGCATCGGGTGTCAAGCCGAGGTATTGAAGTCGATGTCAAGAAGGTTAAAGTAATTGCAGCTTTGGAATCCCCAAAGAACATCCGGGAGCTGAGAGCCTGTTTGGGACATGTCGGATACTATAGACGCTTTGTGTCAAATTATGCGGTGCTTGCTGCACCCCTTACAAAGCTTCTGAAAAAATCCGAAGACTATTTGTAGGAAGCAAATCAAGAAGAAGCTTTCTAGGTGTTGAAGAAGAAGCTGGTTGAAGCATCAGTTATGAGGGCCCCAAATTGGGACGTCCCTTTTCATGTATATGTGGACACTTCGTCCATGGCCATTGGTGTTGTCTTAAGTCAGAAGGACAAAAAGAAGAAAGACTACCCGGTGTATTATGCTAGCCGACAACTTTTAGTTTCTAAAAAGAACTATTCGATGATTGAAAGAGAAGCACTCGGAAGGGTGTATGCCTGCAAGAAATTTTGCCACTACTTGTTGAGATACAAGTTTGTCTTCTATGTTGACCATTACGCATTGCAACATTTGGTCAAGAAGGCAGATTTGTCCGGGTGAATTGCAAGATGGATCTTGTTGTTACAAGCATTCACATATACTGTACAAGTAAGGAAGGGAGCTTGTGGTGCCCAGATTTTTTGTTTTTTTCAAAATAAAGAAGAAGAAGTGTATAGAGAAGTCGGATTGCGCCTGTATGGCCGAAGAAGGCAAAGAGAAGAGTCTTTGGGGAAACCCAAAGTGAAGTGAATTTGGGTCCTAAGGCAAAGCACTTGGAAATGCCCTATCTGCATACAACCCGAAGTAAGGAGTCTTCGTATCGGGGGAGCTCAACCGGAGGCAAAGATAGTCTAACAACCTTTCGTTGGGGCGAGAAATTCAAGAAGGGACCGTTCAAAACCAGCGGCCCATACGCGTGAAGTATGATTGACAGTGATAGGTGCATGCAAGAGGTGTGATTTCTCGGTAGAAACTTGAATTGAAAAGAGACAAAGAAAGTGTAACTCTATAAAAATCGGGCTCATGACAAAGCAATGTCAAGCAATTTTCCTTTGCCGTTGAGAAGTAGTCCTGTAGGTGATCATGGGAAGGGAAATAGAGTTGAAGATGCGCTAGTGTGTAGAGGAGAAGTCAAGAGAGTGAAACCAAGAGACATTGAGAAAGGAGGAGAGATGGGAGGAGGAAAAAAGAATTCCGAATTTGCAATGAGAAATCATGCGATTTGGAGACTAGACGTAATTGCAAGAATCAAAGTCTTGAGCCGACTTTGGATAACGTTCTTGGCATGGAACTGGAATGTCAATTTTCCAAGGTTCATGATTGAGATTATCAAGAGTAAGTGTCTCAATGGCCCCGAGGAAGAGGGGAAGAGAGGAAATCCGGCTTGCTGGACAGAGTCAGATTGGAGATTAGTGCTCGGGAGAGAAGCAGGCACGGAGCAAGGTGCCACCTTCTTGGGTAAGGGAGAAGTAGCAGAAGAAACTCAGGAAGTGAGAGATGCTTTCTCTTTGAAGAGAACAAAGAATGGGTATAAGGTTGAGAGTTACAAGGATCCAATGAAAAGAGGGATTGTGAGGGCTCTCATGGCAATCCTAAAGCCGGAGAGAACGACTTATGTGATGAAACACCAAGCGGTGTTCTTCCATAAGCTATTTGCAGGAGAACCAATTAATTGGGCGAGGTGCTTCCATGGAAGGACAAGACAAATGGTGTGGAATTTGCGGGATAAGTCACCTCCACACTACGTCATGCCATTTGCAGCACATTTTTACCTCAGGTTGAATCTACTCAACTTGGCGGAGTGAAATCAAATAGCGTCTCACTTCCATCCCGATTTGCGAAGAGAAGTCGATGTGGAAGAGCAACAATACATTCTTCAAATCCAGAGCACCGATGAGTACTACGCAAACATGGGGAAGAGCATAGAGATAGAAGTAAGTACTCTGAAGTTGAAGAAGCAGAGTTGGCAAGGAGAAGCCGAAGACAAGACAAGACCTCGGAAGACCAGGAGAGGAAACCCAAGGAGAGGCATGGTGGTGATCGCGTCAGGAGACAAAGACTTGGAAGGCAAAGCCAAGTGCAAGTCCGAAGACTCAAAATGTGAGGAAGAACCAAAGCTAACACAGCAAAGTGGAGATACGAGTAGCGACAGCGATGAAGGTGGAGAAATGACATCGGTACTCGTAGCTGCTATGAAAGAAGAAGAAGAAGTTTGGGTGGAGCTCGAGCCAGAAGATAATGGGAAGTTGGAGGACGAGATACCTGAGCCCGAGGAGAAGAAGTTTGCGATCTAGAGGGGAGTTTGTTCAAGACGCAAGGCAAAGTGTGAAGCAGGTCCGAGTAAGGCAAGGGAAGAAGCGACCACTAGCTCGGGAAGTGAGGAGTAGATTCCGATACGAAGACTACAAAGATGAAGGCAAGTATCAAGAGAACAAGAAGTAAGAAGGGAGATTGCTACGCAGGAGGAAGTAGTTGCAAGCAAATTTGGCACACGAATGGGTAACCCTGCAAGCAAATTTGGCACCCGTGTATGAATTCGTGTGTCCATTGTTGGTGAAATTGGAGCACAGGAAGAAGGAGATCTAGTCGACTTGTCCAAAGGTGAAGACTGTCTTGCAGGTGTTATCGAGATTAGAAGAAGAGAACTCAGAGTTGAAGAAGATTATAACCCAAGGTGAGGAGGAAAAGGAAGTACTACAAGGAGAGGCAGTAGTGAAGAATCAAGTAATTGAAGACTTGAAGAGAGAAGTGATGTATCAAGAGAATCTTGTTAAGAAGAGTGACATAGAGAGGGAAAGACAAGTAGCAGAGTATGAAATCTTGAAGCAATAGTTTGTTGATTCAAGATTAGAACTTATCCATGCTATGGCAAGGGTAGCAGCAAAGGAACAAGAGCTCAATAGAGTGATGGAGAGCATAGAAGAGAAGAAGCAACTCTGGCAAAGGGAGTTGACAGTACAATATAGGGAGGAAGAGAGATTGCGAGAGTTACTTTGTAATCAAGAAGAGAAGATTGTACAGAAGGAGAAGGAGAAGGAAACTGTGAAAGCCAAATTTGAAGCGGGATTGGTGATGTACAGAGAGGATTGGCTTGCAGATCGGGAGCATGAAAGGAAGATAAGATTGGAGCCATTGAAGGAGATTGTCCTCAGAATGAACGCGATGTTAAGTACAGAGGCCAGCATTCGGATTGAAGAGACGAGGCTGCACGAATTGAAGTTGTTGGTGCAAGAGACGAGGAGGAGATAGGCAAAGGAGACAGATTTGAATGCTCTATTAATAAGTCGTATAGATAGGAAAATACTAGAGGTAGAAGATAATATCACGATTAGATTAGACTTAGTGAAGTTGGATATAGATAGACTTCGGAAGGATATAAGAGCAAAACCCAAAGTAGATGAAGTAGGAGTACAGATGTCTTCGGAGTTACCAATGGAGACTTTAGAGAAGAGTGGGTCGGGAGATAGGGAGTTGGATAGATTACCCACTAGTGCAATTTCAGATCAAGAAAGAGAATTGTTGGATCTGGTTGAAGAAGTAGAAGATGTGAAACCCGAGGACAGAGTAGTAGGAAGTAAAATTACTTTGGGTTTGGGTTTGAAAGCCGAGGAAGAAGTAGACATCGGATTGGATTAGAAACCGATTTGAGATTTGAATAGGCAGATATGAAGAGGTGCATTGTCATTTCGGATCTGCAGGTTTGTAGAGTTGTTAGGAAGAGGTGCAGTAGGAAGATAATTGTCGATTGCTTCACTATTTAAGAGTGGCATTCACAGTCAGATGTTGTTCAATGCTCATAATTCTGAGAATAGATAAAGCAAAGTGCTATGAAGTAGTGCTTGTCACTTAAGCTTGATTCCGAGTATCAATGTTGCAATTGTGTTTGTGAGTATGTGAAGAAATTTGAAGTGCAAGTCAGTGTGCTTGTTGGATGTTGGATTCCGCAACCTTGTTCTTCATTTTGTGTGTTTGATCCTGAGTGACGTGCAATCAAAGCAATGCCTTGACAAATCTTAGAGGAATTGTAGTGTTGGTAGTATTTTGCATTTGTGAGTGCAGTGCGCAGTTGATTTGAAGCAATTTCGATGGAGGAAGTTGTGCCTTCAGTGGAGAGGTAGAACACAATTCTGAGGCAAAGTCGTTTTGCAGTGAAGTGCCATTTTTGGGAGAGCTTGAATCATCACAATCAAGATTGTTTGGAAAGAATTGAAGGAGTTGTGATTAAGAAGTGTTAATTTGTGACAAGACTACAAATGAGTGCTTGTTACTCTCTTTTGGGTGTGGATTCTACCTGAGAGACTAAAGAAGAACTCAAGAAGAACTGAATTTAATAATTTGCTTTGTATTTGACCAATTCTGACTTGTATCTCTATGGGAACAAACTTTACTTACTTGATTACCGCAAAAGTGATATTTGCCGGGTTGTCATAGACATTTGCATTTGAATGCGGACTTCCTGTCCAGGTTAAAAACTCAAGATTAGGAGTGGGAAATTGATGATCTCTTCCCTGACAAAGAGTTGTATCAATTATCAGCAATGCAAAGTACGGAGTATGCAATAGAATATCATTATCTGCATACTCTTCATTGTCCTGATGGGATGGACCCAAAGCAAAAGGCAGTCTTTCTCAGGAAATTGGGGCCGTACCAGCTCAAACACATCATTTTATTCAAGATGGGCAAAGACAAAATACTTTGGCGATGCTTGGAGTCATACGAAGTAGGAGGAGTAATTGAATCTTTACACTCCGAAGCATGGAGAGGACACTATGCTCTGAAGAATACTTTTGGCAGGGTATTGGTGGCCTACAATGTACAAAGACGTGCATGCTCATATCTGAAGCTGTGATGCTTGCCAAAGAACGGGGAAGCCGACGGCTACTTCTCAATGGCCTTTGAGACCAATTTTCCCTTTGGCCCCATTTGAGAAATGGGGGATTGATTTCGTGGGTCCCATTCAACCAGTGACCTGAGTCACAAGAAAGCGATACATTTTGGTTTGCATTGACTATGCTACCAATATGGTCAAAGCTGAAGCAACTCGTAGAGATGATGCTGAAATTGTGGTGGAATTTTTCTTTTGAAACATCATCTCCCGATATGGGTGTCCTCTGGAGTTGGTCAGTGACCAAGGAACACACTTTTTGAACTTTGTAATGGAGGCATTAACCAAGTACTTTCAGATTAAACATCGGAAGACGACTCCTTATAACCCAAAACCAAATGGCTTAACGGAAAAGGCGAATGGGTTACTTTGAAATTTTTTGAATAAGGTGACTATCAATTATGCCTATGACTGGGATACAAAATTACCAGCCATGTTGTGGGCATATCAAACGACAGAAAAGATTACAACTAAACAAACTCCATACTTCTTGACATATGGCTTGCATCCCATACTGCCAGTTCAATTTGAAGTACCGACATATTGGATTTTTTGCAAAGAACGACTGTCGGAGGAAGAAAGTCAAGATCTTCGGATCTATCAACTAATGTGGTTAGAAGAGAAAAGAGACGATGCAATGCAAACCACGAAGGAAGTACAAGCACAGAGGAAAGTCAGGCACAATAAGCATATCAAGCCTGTGGCTATACGTGAAGAAGATTTGGTTTTGTTGTATGACAATCGCCAAATATTTTTTCCAAGCAAGTTGCATTTGAGATAGATGGGTCCCTATCAAGTTCTTCATCTTTATGAAAATGGGTCCATGCAGCTTGTAGACCTGGAGGGCAATCCTTTTGCCACTCGAGTAAACGGGTGGAGAGTTTGGAGATATGGGACCATAGACTTGGAAGTCTCTAAGACACCCGAGGTCTATGTTTGCGGGGATGCTCACATTTGAAGGAGGGGGTATGTGGTGCCCACATTTGTTGTTTTTTCTCAAAATAGAGAAGAAGAAGTGTATAGAGAAGTTGGATTGCGCCTGTATGGCCGAAGAAGGCAAAGAGAAGAGTCTTCGAGATGAAACCCAAAGTAAAGTGACTTTGGGTCCTAAGGCAAAGTACTCGGAAATGCCGTGTCAGCATACAACCTGAAGTAAGGAATCTTTGTATCGGGGAGAGCTCAACCTGAGGCAAAGACAGTGTAACAACCTTTTTTTGGGACGAGAAATTCAAGAAGGGACTGTTCAAAACCAGCAGCCCATACACGTGAAGTACGATTGACAGTGACAAGCGCATGCAAGAGGTGTGATTTCTTGGTAGAAGCTCAAATTGAAGAGAGACAAAGAAAGCGCAACTCTATAAAAATCAGGCTAACAATGAAGCAATGTTGAGCAATTTTCCTTTGCCGTTGAGAAGTCGTCCTGCAAGTGATCATGGGAAGGGAAATAGAGTTGAAGATGCGCTAGTGTGTAGCGGAGAAGTCAAGAGAGTGAAACCGAGAGACATTGAGAAAGCAGGAGAGATGGGAGGAGGAAAGAAGAACTCCAAATTTGTAGTGAGGAATCATGCGATTTGGAGGCTAGATGTGATTGCAAGAATCAAAGTCTTGAGCCGACTTTGGATTACGTTCTTGGCATGGAACTAGAATGTCAATTTTCCAGGTTTCATGACTGAGATTATCAAGAGTAAGTGTCTAGATGGCCCCGAGGAAGAGGGGAAGAGAGGAAATCCGGCTTGCTGGACAGAGTCGGATTGGAGATTAGTGCTCGGGAGAGAAGCAAGTGCAGAGCAGGGTGCCACATTCTTGGGTAAGGGAGAAATAGTAGAAGAGACTAAAGAAGTGAGAGATGCTTTCTCTTCGAAGAGAACAAAGAATGGGTATAAGGTTGAGAGTTACAAGGATCCAGTGAAGAGAGGGATTGTGAGTGCTCTCATGACAATCTTGAAGCCGGAGAGAACTACTTATGTGATGAGACACCAAGCGGTGTTCTTCCATAAACTGTTTGCAGGAGGACCGATTAATTGAGCAAGGTGCTTCCATGGAAGGACAAGACAGATGGTGTGGAATTTGCGGGATAAGTTGCCTCCACACTACATCGTGCCATTTGCAACACACTTCTATCTCGGGTTGAAGTTGCTCAACTCGGTGGAGCAAAATCGAATGGTGTCTCACTTCCATCCCGACTTGAGAACAGAAGTTGATGTGGAGGAGTAGCAGTACATTCTTCAAATCCGGAGCACAGATGAGTACTACACAACGACGGGTAAGAGCGTAGAGATAGAAGCAAGTACTCCGAAGTCAAAGAAGCGGAGTCGGCAAGGAGAAGCCGAAGACAAGACAAGACCTCGGAAGACCAAGACAGGAAACCCGAGGAGAGGCATGGTGGTGATCATGTCAGAAGACGAAGACTCAGAAGGCGAAGCTGAGTGCAATTCCAAAGACTCAGAATGCAAGGAAGAACTGGAGCTCACGCTGCAAGGTGGAGATACGAGTAGCAACAGTGATGAAGGTGGAGAAATGATGTCGGTACCGGCTGCTACGGAAGAAGAAGAAGAAGTTTGGGAAGAGCTCGAAGAAGAAGATAATGCAAAGTTGGAGGACGAGATACCTGAGCCCGAGGAGAAGAAGTTTGCAATTTAGAGGGGAGTTTGCTCAAGACGCAAGGCGAAGTGTGAAGCAGGTCTAAGTAAGGTGAAGAAGGAAGAAGCAAATGCTAGCTCAAGAAGTGAGGCATCGATTCCGATACAAAGACTGCAGAGGAGGAGGCGAGTATCGGGTGAACAAGAAGTAAGGAAGGAGATTGCTACGCAAGAGGAAGTAGTTGCAAGCAATGGAGTGGAGTACCTGCGGAAGATTGTGTGGCTGTTGTTGGTGAAGTTGGAGCACAAGAAGAAGGAGATGCAGTTGACATGTCCAGACGTGAAGGCTGTCTTGCAAGTATTATCGAGATTTGAAGAAGAGTATAACCCGAGGCAAGGAGGAAAGGGAAGTACTGCAAGGGGAGGCAGAAGTGCAGAATCAAGTGATTGAAGAGAGAAGTGATGTATTGAGAGGAACTTGTTAAGAAGAGTGACATAGCAAGGGAGAGACAAGTAGTAGAGTATGAAATCTTGAAGCAGCAGTTTGCTGATTCTAGATTATAAATTATCCATGCTATGGCGAAGGTAGTAGTGAAGGAACAAGAACTCGATAGAGTGATGGAGAGTGTAGAAGAGAAGAAGAAACTTTGGCAAAGGGAGTTGGCAGTAAGATATAGAGAAGAGGAGAGGTTACGAGTGTTACTTCGTAATCAAGAGGAGAAGATTGAGCAGAAGGAGAAGGAGAAAGAAACGGTGAAAGCCAAGTTTGAGGCAGAATTGGCGATGTACAGAGAGGATTGGCTTGCAGATCGGGAATGTGAAAGGAAGATGAGATTGGAGCCATTGAAGGAGATTGTCCTCAGAATGAACGCAATGCTAAGTACAGAGGCTAGCATTCGGATTGAAGAGACGAGGCTGCACGAGTTGAAGTTGTTGGTGCAGGAGTTGAGGAGGAGATAGGCGAAAGACACAGATTTGAACGCGCTGTTGATAAGTCTCAAGACGCGTGTAGATAGGAAGACATTAGAAGTAGAAGATAGTATTGAGATTAGACTAGACTTAGTGAAATTGGAGATAGATAGACTTTGGAAAGACTTTAGAGCCAAACCCAAAGTCGATGAAGTAGGAGTGCAGATGTCTTCGGAGTTGCCAGTGGAGACAATAGAGAAGAGTGGGTCGGGAGAAAAGAGTTAGATAGATTACCCACTAGTGATATTTCAGATCAGGAAAGAGAATTGCTCGATCTGGTAGAAAATGTAGGAGATGTGAAACCCGAGGACAGAGTAGTAGGAAGTAAAGTTACTTTGGGTTTGGGTTTGAAAGCCAAAGAAGAAGTAGACATCGGATCGGATTAGTAACCGATTTGAGATTTGAATAGGCAGATATGAAGAAGTGCATTGTCATTTTGGATCTGCAGGTTTGTAGAGTCATTAGCAAGAGGTGCAGTAGGAAGATAACTATCAATTGCTTCACTATTTAAGAGTGGCATTTGTAGTCAAATGTTGTTCACTGCTCATTATTTCTAAGAATAGATAAAGTGAAGTGTTGTGAAGCAGTGCTCGTTGCTTAAGCTTGATTCCGAATATCAGCTTTGTAATTGTGTTTGTGAGTGTGTGGAGAAATTCAAAGTGCAAGTTAGTGTGCTTGTTGGATGTTAGATTCAGCAGCCTTGATCTTCAGTCTGTGTGTTTGATCCTGAGTGAAGTGCAATCAAAGCAATGCCTTGACAGATTTGAGAGGAATTGTAGTGTTGGTAGTATTCTACATTTGTGAGTGCAGTGCGAAGTTGATGTGAAGCAATTTTGATCAAGGAAGTTGTGCCTTCAGTGGAGAGGTGGAACACAATTCTGAAGCAAAGTTGTTTTGCATTGAAGTGCCATTTTTGGGAGAGCCTAAATCATCACAATCAAGATTGTTTGGAAAGAATTGATGGAGTTGTGATTATGGAGTGTTAATTTGTGACAAGACTGCGAATCAGTGTTTGTTACTCTCTTCTGGGTGTGGTTTCTACCTAAGAGATTAAAGATGCAACCACAAAGAACTACATTGTTACTGTTTGACTTTGCATTTGACCAATTCAGACTCGTATCTCTGCGGGAACAAACTTTACTAACCCAATTACCACAAAAGTGATATTTGCCGGGTTGTCACATGCCACAATAATCAGATCATTTACCACTTGAATCAATCAAACTCAGATCAATACTTGATCTGATCCTCAACAACTTTCCAACAATAAGGCACTGATTACAGTCAAGCCACACCCACTATAGCATAGAGACTCCAGGTGACGCTTGCCGGCTTTCTGTCCACTCTAGCTAGGAACCCGAAGGCTCAACATCAGAGAAGTGAGCTCTCTAGAGCTGCACTCCCAAGGTATACCCCTAATTTTGACCTAGGTCTCCTCCCAACGGTCCCACTAATGGCACACCCGACGGTGCGGACGGTGCAAGTGATGGTGGGCCCCACCATGAAGTCAGTACCCTAAACTTGAAATCTGACCGTTGGAAAGTAGTCTATGAGTAATGGCCAAAATGCCTCTAACTACTATCACTAGAACTCTAGTGTCCGGGCATCTAGATGTGAAACTACAAATGGCATGACACTATCAAAAATATAAGGGGACAGAACAAGACAAAGACCCTGATGAATTCATCAAAGAATTTGAAGTCATCTCCTTTGCTAACAAGGAACATGACTCGGCAGATTGAATTATAATTTTCCCAAGTCTGCTCCCCAAGAAAGCTCAGAGCTGGTACACCCATGTAACCTAGAAGGGTCTGTACCGGCAGACTGGGTGAAACAATTTCCTGGAACACTGTCGGGAAGTTGACTATGATACAAGCGTCTTTGCGGTGCTCAACGATTTGGATAGAGGCAAGAAGGAGAAGTTGAGAGCCTACTCTGAGCGGTTCATGGCACCTTTGAACCAAGTCCCAAAGCAATTGGGTGTGGAGGGTTACTCCGATGCCCAAGCCATTACATGGTTCCTGGGAGGACTTTCCCCAGAGATTTGGATCTTTTCCAGGGAGAGGAATGTAACTTCCCTGGACAAGGTACTCAAATATGTCGCCCGTTATGAGGTGGCTCACTCTCACTCTACCAGCAATGAAAGAAATCGGGAGAAGAAAGGCAAGAAGTCCAAAAGGAAAGCTTCTCGCAGTACATCCCCTTCTTCGGAGGAATCCTCTACGTCTTCAAGTTCTTCTTTGGAGTCTGAAGAAGAATCAAAGCCAAGAAGAATACAAAGATGTGGGGGTAAGAAACCATTGACACCCCCAGCATAAGGCTAATACCAAGCAAGATGCCCTCATAAAGGATTTTTTGGATTTTAAGATCCAGATGATTGGGGCGAAGGACCAAAGGAAGCCTCCATCAATTGGCAGATCCAATGTGTGGTGCACCACATGTGGCAAGTCCGGCCATGCAAATACAGAATGCAATACTCATAATGCATTTCCGGTGTAGCAAATTGATTGAGTTCTGGGATGGAATCAGGAAGAGGAAGAGGAAGTGGAAACCAAACCCAAGAGGTACTTCCTCAGACAAGCATATCATATCAAGGTCCGACCGACGGACCAAGGGAGTATAACCCCAATGCTCTCCCACAAAGACCACCAATGAGCAACCAAAATCGACCTCAGAATGTTGCACCTGGAGCATGTTACAATTGTGGCTCGATGGGACATTAGTCACCCAATTGTCCGGAGCCAAGACAACAAATAAGGTATGTTCCCCTATGTGGAAATTGCAAAGGATTGGGTCATACACGCAACCAATGCCCGCATCCACCAAACACAAAGCCGCCAAACACAAAGCCGGGGTCTATACATATAAAATATGTATAGACCCCGGCTGAGCATGTTGAGCTTCAAGAAAAGGGTGATACTCATGTAAATTGTATAACACTTGAGGAGGAGAGACCTCAAGAAGGGAGCCTAGCCTCAAAAGGAGAATGGCCGGATCTCAAAATTTTGAAGGTTGAGACACGTGCCGGCAAGAAGAAGCGTGATTCCAAGGAACTGAGTATGACCTCATCATCCTCACAAAAAGCAAAGAGGTACCCAAAGTCAATCCTTTCTACCAAGGAGAAAAAGATCCTTGCAAAAGGCAAAGCTAAAGCCTTGCAAAAAGAGCTCAAGGAAGTGGTACTCAAAACCCGGGAACTGAGTTTGGAGGAGGAGATGAAGACAAAGCCTCTAGTTTTTCAGGCAGACATCAGATCCAAAGTAAAGAATCTGATACAAGCCAAGGTGGGCTTACCCGAAGAACCTTGGGTTAAGACCACTAGTACCCTCATCACCATCATGAAGCATCCCAAAGTCAACTTTGAATGTGGAGAGACTTTGAATACAAAGCAGAAGGTGAAGATGGTGAAATTGAGAGGATTACTCCAATACAATATTGTGGCATATTTGGGAGCCATAACTACAAACATCACATTTAAGCAGTTGTGGGAAGATAATAAGCTGTACAAGAGGCAGTTGAATTTTGCCCTCAAGAAAATAAGGGCGATGTCTAAGACAGACCTGCCCGCCATATATCATATTGAACAAGAGGATCTGGGATCTCCCAAGGTTGATGCAAAGATTGCAGGGTGCAAAATCATATTGATACCCATTGATTCATGATTGAATGTCATGACCAAAGATACTACAAATTGATTGGGGTATCATACGTTTGAGCCAACACCTCAAGTCTTGAAATTTGTAGACCAAACCAAGAGAGGGCCATTGGGCATGCTGTCAAACATTACCATGATCATTGGAGGGGTGCCCTTCAAGTTGAATTACATTGTGTTGCAATGAGTGACCAAAACTGGTTACCTTGGTTGTACAATGCCCAAGTTGTGGTGGATTGGCACCAGCATAAGCTACGGTTCAAGGACATTTTTTCCAAAGATCAGAAGTTGGTGACTATGAGTTGGACAAAGGTTCTCCGTCTTGGAGAAACAAGTTTGTTAGAAGATGAGGATGAATTTGAAGACACCTCGTCTTTGTCCTCAGAAGACTCCAAAGACAAAGTCCAAGTCAATTACTTGGAATGTTACAAGGTGGATATAGAAGACAAAGACCCATATGACCTTGCCTTGGATGAACATGACTTGGAGGAAGGGGGTTTGATGGCAGCTCGGCTTGGATTAAGCCAAGTAAGCCACGTTAAAGGTGTCATCAACCTTGATGACTGTCAAGATGTTGTTTTGATTGAAGGAAATATTTTGAGAATTTCAAAGACAATCACTATGGAGGAGTTGGCAAGATACACAGCCCTATTAATAGAATTCTTGGATGTATTTGCCTAGTTTATTGATCAAATGTCGGGTATTCCACAAGAATTTGGATAACATCAGATTGATCTGGTTGAAGGTGCGGTTCCGGTTTGGCAAAGACAATACCGCCTGAACCCAAAGTACTTGCTTTTGGTGAAAGTTGAAATTGACAAGTACTTGGTAGCCGGAATAATCTTTCCTATCTTAAGTAATGAATGGGTCTCATCCATTTTCACTATCTCAAAGAAGAAAACGGGAAAGATTTGAGTGTGCCAAGATTTCCGCAAGTTAAATGCAGTCACAAGGAAGGATCATCATCCCTTGCCTTTTACCGATGCAATTTTGGATCAAGTAGCTTGTCACCCTTGTTATAGTTTTCTTGATGGATTTTTAGGGTACAATCAAGTATCCATCCAAGAAGAGGACAAAGACAAAACCACATTTACTACCAATTGGGTCACTTTTGCTTACAATCAAATGCCCTTTGGGTTGTGTAATGCTCCCGCTACTTTCCAGCAGATGATAAATTTGATCTTCAAGGATTTCATGTGCAAATTTGTGGAAGTCTTCATTGATGATTTTTGTGTGTTTGGGCGAAGAGATGTACATTTGGATTACCTTTGCCAAACTTTTGAAAAGATGTCATTTTGCTGGTCTATTATTACACCCGGAGAAATGCTTCTTTGCAATGAAGGAGGGAATTCTTATGGGGCATTGGGTGTCAAGCCAAGGTATCAAAGTTGATGTCAAGAAGGTTAAAGAAATCTCAGCTTTGGAATCTCCAAAGAACATTTGGGAGCTATGCTTGCAAGAAATTTTTCCATTAGCTGCTAGGATACGAGTTTGTCTTCTATGTTGACCATTACGCATTGCAACATCTTATTATAAGGCAGATTTGTCCGGGAAACTAGCAAGATGGATCTTGTTGTTACAAGAATTTATATATATTGTACAAGTAAGGAAGAGAGCTTTGCATTCTAATGCAGACTTCATGTCCAGGTTGGAAACTCAAGACCATGAATGGGAGATTGACAATTGGTTCCTTGACAAAGAGTTATATCAATTAGTAGCAATGCAAAGTACAAGGTATGCAGCCAAATATCTTATCTGCATACTCTCTAATGTCTTGAAGGGCTGGACCCAGAGCAAAGGGCAGTCTTCTTCAAGAAAATGGGGCCGTATTAGCTAAAACACAACATTTTATTCAAGATGGGTGAAGATGAAGTACTTTGGCAATGCTTGGAGTTATACAAAGTCAGAGGCGTAATTGAGTCTTTACATTCCAAAGCATCAGGAGGACACTATGCCCTAAAGAATACTATATAGAAGATTCTTTCTTTGGGGTATTGGTGGCCTATGATGTACAAAGATATGTATGCCCATATCCAAAGCTGTGGTGCTTGTTAGAGAATGGGAAAGCCAATAGCTACTTCCCAATGGCCTTTGAGACCAATTTTACCATTGGCTCCATTCAAGAAATGGGGAATTGATTTTGTGGGACCAATACAACTGGTAACCCAAGTCACAAGAAAATGCTACATTTTGGTTTGCACTAACTATGCTACCAAGATGGTTGAAGTTGAAGCAACTCGTAGAGATGATGCAGAAATAGTGGCAGAATTTCTCTTTTGGAATATCATCTCCCAATATGGATGTCCTTTGGAATTGGTCAGTGACAGAGGGACACATTTTCTGAACTCTATGATGGAGGCATTAACCAAATACTTTCATATGAAACATTGAAAGACAACTCCTTATAATCCAAAAGCAAATGGCTTAACAGAAAAGGCAAATGGGTTACTCTGCAAAATTCTGAATAAGGTGATTGTCAATTATGCCTATGACTGGGACACAAAGTTACCAGCCATGTTGTGGGCATATCAAATGATAGAAAAGCTCACAACCAAGCAAACTCCATACTTCTTGACATACGGCTTGCACCCCATACTACCAGTTGAATTTGAAGTCCCAACATATCGAATTCTTTGTGAGGAACAATTGTTGGAAGACATTTTGTCCAAAGATCAAAAGCTGGTGATTGTGAGTTGGATGAAGGTTCCCCATCTTGGGGAAACAAGTTTGTCAGAAGACAAGGACAAATCTGAAGATACGTTGTCTTTGTCCTCAGAAGATTCCGAAGACAAAGTCCAAGTCAATTGGGATGTTATGAGGTGGATGTAGAAGATGAAGACCCATATGACCTTGCCTCGGGTGAACATGACTTGGAGGGATGAGGTTTGATGGCAGCTTGACTTGGATTAAGCTGAGTGAGTCATGTCGAAGGAATCATCAACTCCAATGCCTATCAAGATATTGTCTTGACTAAAGGAAAAAATTTTCAAATTTTCAAATATAGTCACTTTGGAGGAGTTGGCAAGATACATTGCCCTGTTTATAGAATTCCAATATTTATTTGTCTGGTCTATTGATCAAATGCCGGGTATTCCACAAGAATTTGGATAACACCGGATTGATTTGGTTGAAGGCATAGTTCTAGTTTGGCAGAGACAATACCACCTAAACCCAAAGTACTCACTTCTGGTGAAAGATGAAATTGACAAGTACTTGGGGGCCGGAATAATCTTTCCTATCTTATGTAGTGAATGGGTTTCACCCATTGTCATTGTTCCAAAGAAGAAAATGGGGAAGATTCAAGTGTGCCAAGATTTTGGCAAGTTAAATGTAGTCACAAGGAAGGATCATCATCCCTTGCTTTTTACCGATGCAATTTTGGATCAAGTAGCTTGTCACCCTTGTTATAGTTTTCTTGATGGATTTTCAGAGTACAATCAAGTATCCATCCAAGATGAGGACAAAGACAAAACCACATTCACTATTGATTGGGGCACTTTTGCTTACAATCAAATGCCCTTTGGGTTGTGTAATGCTCCCGTTACTTTCTAGCAGATGATGAATTTGATCTTTAAGGATTTCCTGTGCAAATTTGTGGAAGTCTTCATTGATGATTTTTGTGTGTTTGGGCAAAGAGATGTACATTTGGATTACTTTTGCTAAACTTTTGAAAGGTGTCATTTTTTTGGTCTGTCATTACACCCAGAGAAATGCTTCTTTGCAATGAAGGAGGGAATTCTTCTCGGGCATCGGGTGTCAAGCCAAGGTATTGAAGGTTGATGTCGAGAAGGTTAAACTAATCTAAGCTTTGGAATCTCCAAAGAAAATTTGGGAGTTGAGAGCCTTCTTGGGACATGTAGGATACTACAAACACTTCGTTTCAAACTATGTGGTGCTTGTTGCACACCTTACAAAGCTTCTGAAGAAATCCAAAGACTACCTATGGGAAGCAAGTCAAGAAGAAGCTTTCCAAGTATTAAAGAAGAAACAAGTTGAAGCACCAGTCATGAGGACCCCAAATTGCAATGTCCCTTTTCATGTATATGTGGATACTTCATCCATGGCAATTGGAGTAGTCTTAAGTCAAAAGGACAACAAGAAGGATTACCCCATCTATTATGCCAACCAACAACTTTCAATTTCAAAAAAGAACTATTTCACAACTAAGAGAGAAGTACTCGGAATGGTGTATGCCTGCAAGAAATTTCACGACTACCTACTAGGATATGAGTTTGTCTTCTATGTTGACCATTACGCATTGCAACATTTGGTCAAGAAGGCAGATTTTTCCGAGATTTTTCAGTAGCTGTACGTGAAGGAGATTTGGTTTTGTTATATGACAATCGCCAAATATTTTTTCCAAGCAAGTTGCATTTGAGATGGATGGGTCCCTATCAAGTTCTTCATCTTTACGAAAATGGGTCCATGCAGCTTGTAGACTTGGAAGGTAATCCTTTTGCCACTCAAGTAAACAGGTGGAGAGTTCGGAGATATTGGACCATACACTCGGAAGTCTCTAAGACACCCAAGGTCTATGTTTGTAGGGACGCTCACATTTGAGGGAGGGGGTATGTGGTACCCACATTTTTCATTTTAGACGAGTTTTGAAGAAAAAGTGCCTTACTAAAACCAAATTGAAACCAAATGGAGAAGAAATGAGTGCAAACTTGTGTTTTGATCAGACCCCAGGGAGTCTACTTTGTGTAAGAGGAAGAAGGACTTGGACTGGATCAAACCCAAAGAATTTTACTTCTTGTTAGAGGAGGCAAAAACTCGGATCAAACGTTGAAGGAGGACAAACCCGAAGAAGAAATTGAAGTTGCAGGTTAGGATTCTTGCGTGGGCTATATCTCAATACACACAAGTTCAAATCAAGCGTGCTATATCTAGTTGGAAGCGTCTCGTTCAAGGCTTTCCGTTGCCACCAAAATTGCAAAGTTTGAACTTTTGTAGAAGAAGTTACAAGCATTTGAAGTTTCTAGAGTAGATGTACTTTGGGTTACTGTATTCGGGTCAATGAGACTTCGTACTTTGGACTTCAGGTTTAAAGACTTCACCTCAAGATTAAGATGACCAACTAAATTTGAGGAAGTCCAACCTTGGAGTGCAGTGAAGGTGACTTTGGGAATCTTGCGGGAAGCATCAGAGGAAGTTAAAGTAGGGAAAGAAGATAGTTAGGATACCCATGACTTCAATTTCAATTATGATTGAAGATGGAACATGAATTGAAGGAGAAGTAGCAGTAGTGAATAAACCTGAAGTGCAAGATCAAACAATAAGTGTCTTTGGGTCAGTTACATGAGTGATAAGGGGAGAGTGGGTTGCAAATTGAAGGTGTAGATAGTGTATTCATACTTTCAATTATAATTGTTGATGATGACACAATAGAATTAGCAAAAGAATTGATAGTAGTTAAACCCGAAGTAAGAGAGATAGGAGTGCAAGTGTCTTTGGATTTGACATTTGATACTTTAGAGAAGAGTGGGTCAAGAGATGAAGGTTTAGAAGGGTTGCCCACTAGTGGAATTTTAGATTAGGAAAGATAATTGCTGGATCTGATAGAAGAAGTAGAAGATATGAAACCCGAAGACAATGTGGTAGGAAGTAAGATTACTTTGGGTTCGGGTTTGAAAGCCGAAGACGAAGTAGACATCGGATTGGAGTAGTAACAATTTTGAGATATGAAGAGGCAGATATGAAGAGGTGCATTGTCATTTTGGATCTATAGGTTAGAAAAGTTGTTGTAGAACGGTATAGTTGTTAGAACTATCGATTTGTTCACTATTTAAGAGTGGCATTCGCAGTCAAATGTTGTTCAGTGCTCATAATTTCTGAGACTAGATAAAGCAAAGTGCTATGAAGCAGTGCTCGTCGCTTGAGCTTGATTCCGAGTATCAACATTGTACTTGTAGTTGTGAGTGTATGAAGAAATTCGAAGTGCAAGTCAGTGTGTTTGTTGGATGTTGGATTCCGTAGCCTTGTTCTTCATTTTGTGTGTTTGATCTTGAGTGAGGTGCAATCAAAGCAATGCCTTAACAGATCTGAGAGGAATTGTGGTGTTGGTAGTATTTTGTATTTGTGAGTGCAATGTGAGGTTGATGTGAAGCAATTTTGATCAAGGAAGTTGTGCCTTCAATGGAGGGGTGGAACACAATTATGAGGTGCAGTTGTTTTGCAGTGAAGTGCCATTTTTAGGAGAGCCTGAATCATCACAATCAAGATTTTTTGGAAAGAATTGAAGGAGTTGTGATTATGGAGTGTTAATTTGTGACAAGACTGCAAATCAATGCTTATTACTCTCTTCTGGGTGTGGTTTCTACCTGAGAGATTAAAGACACAACCAAGAAGAACTACATTGTTACTGTTTGACTTTGTATTTGGACATTTCTGACTTGTATCTTTGCGGGAACAAACTTTACTTACCCAATTACCGCAAAAGTGATATTTGTCGGGTTGTCATATCATTTTTGGCACCACTGCCAGGGATACAAATCTCGGAAGTGGCAGAATACAAAGCCAAATTTGAAACTGGGTATCAATGCAATATGAATGTCTACATCAAGAGAAGAGAGAGAGCTCAAAGACAAGCACTGCAGCGTGAAGAAGACAAACGTCTGAATGTCCCATCCACTATGGATGAAACCAAACGAGAGGCGTTGGACTTTCAACTCCTTCATGAAGTGCAAGAAGCCCTGCGAGAACTTGACCACAAGAAACACGAAGGCGGTTGGCAAGGCTACTTCGCATCTCCTTCTTCGTCCAAGAAGAAGAAAGAATTGAGTGGCCAAACATATGCATTGCGGCCCAGTACACTGACTTCCCCTAGAGTTGTAAAGGAAGTTCTGTCCTTGAAGAACTTTGTTTGAGAAAAGATAGCACAAACACTTACGGAAGACGAGTGTCAACATCTTCTACAAACGATTCCTCGGTTGTCCCAAAGGAATTTTGAAGAACCAATCAAAGGTGTTGATCCTGAATTTTCCACTTGGGTTGAAGCTCACACCCTCATAGCAGAAATTGTCAAAGAAGACCCTACCTTGAATTCGACGAATTGGAACCCCTAGGCTGACAACACGGCGTCAATACCAACCAATCCTTCAGTTCCGTCAAGTTCAACACTACCTCAGCCAATCCGAGTGCATCAAATGATGACTTTGTTGCCTGTCACCCGACACGCCTATCGGAAGTACAAGGGGACAGAACAAGACAAAGACCCCAATGAGTTCATTGAAGATTTTGAAGTCATCCCCTTTGCTAACAAGAAGCATGACTCGGCGGATTGCCTGAGAATTTTCCCAAGTCTGCTCCAAAAGAAAGCTCAGAGCTAGTACACCCATGTGACCTAGAAGGGGTTTGTACCTGCGGACTGGGCGGACTTGAGAAACAACTTCCTGGAACAATTCCGGGAGGTTGATTACAATACGAGTGTCTTCACGGCACTCAATGATTTAGACCGGGGCAAGAAGGAGAAGTTGAGAGACTACTCTGAGCGGTTTATGGCACTTTTAAACTGATTTCCCAAGCAATCGAGGGTGGTAGGCTACTCCGATGCCCAAGCCATTACTTGGTTCCTCGGGGGACTTTCACCAGAGATACGAATCTTTGCAAGGGAGAGGAATGTAACTTCCCTTGACAAAGTACTCAAACATGTCGCTCGTTATGAGGCGGCCCACTCTCACTCTACCGGCAACCGGAGAAATTGGGAGAAGAAAGGCAAGAAGCCCAGAAGGAGAGCTTCACGTAGCACATCCCCTTCTTCGGACAAGTCCTCCACATCTTTGAGCTCTTCTTTGGAATCCAAAGAAGAATCAAAGCCAAGACAAGTCAGAAGACGTGGGGGTAAGAAACCAGTGACTCCTCCAGCAAAGAGTGTACATAAGGTGGATACCAAGCTGGATGTCCTCATCAAGGAGTTTTTGGATTTCAAGATCCAGATGATTGGGGCTAAGGACAGAAGGAAGGCCCCAACATTTGGGAGATCGAATGTATGGTGCACCGCATGTGGCAAATCAGGCCACGCAAACACAAAATGCAATACTTGTAATGCATTCTCGGTGTAGCAAATTGATTGGGTTCCGGGATGGAACCAAGACGAGGACGAGGAGGTTGTGTACCAAACACAAGAAGTACAGCCTCAAGCTAGCTTATCGTACCAAGGTCTGAGGTTTGGACCAAGGGAGTATAACCCCAATGCTCCTCCACAAAGACCACCAATGAGCAACCAGAATCGCCCTCAGAATGTTGCACCCGGAGCCTGTTATAATTGTGGCTCGATGGGACATTGGTCTCCAAACTGTCCGGAGCCAAGAAGGCAAATCAGGTATGTTCCCTTGTGCGGAAATTGTAATAGATTGGGGCATACGTGCAACCAATGTCCGAACCCACCGAACCCAAAGCCGCCTGTAAAGTATGTACAGACCTCCGCTGAGCGTGCAACAATTTAGCCAAAGGGGGTTACTAATGTAAATTGTATCACTCTTGAGGAAGAGAGACCTCAAGAAGGGAGTCCGGCCTCGGAAGGAGAATGGCCGGACCTTGAAATTTTGAAAGTTGAGACACGCTTCTGCAAGAAGAAGCGTGATCCCAAAGAATTGAGTACGACCTCGTCGTCTTCCAGAAAGGTGAAGAGACTGCGCCCAAAGGCAATTCTTTTTGCCAAGGAGGAAAAGATCCTCGCAAAAGCCAAAGCTAAAGCCTTGTAGAAAGAACTAAAGGAGGCACTACTCAAGACTCGGGAACTGAGTTTGGAAGAGGAGACAAAGACGAAGTCTCTAGTTTTCCGGCAGACATCCGATCCAAAGTAAAGGGTCTAATCCAAGCCGAGGTGGGCCAACCCAAGGAACCTCGGGTTAAGGCCATTAGCAAGCCCGTTACCATTTTGAAGCGTCCCAAAATCAAGAGGGAACATGGAGAGACTTCGGACCCAAAGCCAAAGGCGAAGATGGTCAAATTGGGAGGAGTACCCCAATACAATATTGTAGCAGATCTAGCAACCACAAATGCCAATGTTACATTCAAGCAATTGTGGGAAGATAACAAGCTGTACAAAAAGCAGCTGAATTCGGCACTCAAGAAGGTGAGGTTGATGTCAAAGAAGGACCTTCTTGCTATCTATCGTATTGAACAAGAAGATTTGGGATCTCCCGAGGTAGACATGGAGATTGCAAGGTGCATGATCACATCGATACCCATTGATTTGGGGTCCCATGTGAATGTCATGACCAAAGATACTGCAAATCGACTCAGGTATCACACGTTTGAACCAACACCCCGAGTGTTGAAGTTTGCAAACCAAACCAGGAGATGGCCCTTGGGAATGCTGTCAAACATAACCACGATCATTGGAGGGGTTCCCTTCAAGTTGAACTACATCGTGGTACGACCAGTGACAAAGACTGGTTACCCTCTATTGATTGGAAGACCCTGGTTGTACAGTGCCCAAGTTGTGGTGGATTGGCATCAGCAGAAGTTAAGATTCAAGGATATTTTGTCCAAAGATCAGAAGCTAGTGACTGTGAGTTGGACAAAGGGTCTCCACCTCAGGGAAACAAGTTTGTCGGAAGAGGAAGATAAATCCGAAGACGAAGTCCAAGTTCACTATTTGGAATGCTACGAGGTGGATGTTGAAGACGAAGATCCATATGACCTCACCTCAGGTGAACCTGACTTGGAGGAAGGGGATTTGATGGCAGCTCGCCTCGGGTTAAGCCAAGTAAGCCACGTTGAAGGAGTCATCAACCCCGATGACTGTCAAGATGTTTTATTGACTGAAGGAAAAATTTTGAAAATTTTGAAGACAGTCACTTTGGAGGAGTTGGTAGGATACACTACCCTGTTCATAGAATTCCAAGATGTATTCACCTGGTCTATTGATCAAATGCCGAGTATTCCACAAGAATTTGGAGAACACTGGATTGATCTGGTTGAAGGTGCAGTTCCGGTTTGTCAGCGACAATACCGTCTAAACCCGAAGTACTTGCTTTTGGTGAAAGATGAAATCGATAAGTACTTAAGGGCCAGAATCATCTTCCCTGTCTTAAGCAGTGAATGGGTTTCCCCCATTGTCATTGTCCCAAAGAAGAAAACAGGGAAGATCCGAGTGTGCCAAGACTTCCGGAAAATGAATGTAGTCACAAGGAAAGATCATCATCCCTTGCCTTTTACCAATACAATTTTAGATCAAGTAGCGGGTCATCCTTGTTCTAGCTTTCTTGATGGATTTTTAGGGTACAATCAAGTATCCATTTGAGAAGAGGACAAGGATAAAACTACCTTCACGACCAATTGGGGCACTTTTGCTTACAATCAAATGCCCTTTGGGTTGTGTAATGCTCTCGCTACTTTCCAGTGGATGATGAATTCAATCTTTAAAGATTTCTTGCACAAATTTGTGGAAGTTTTCATTGATGACTTTTGTGTGTTTGGGCAAAGAGATGTACATTTAGATTACCTTTGCCAAACTTTTGAAAGGTGTCGTTTTGCCGGCTTGTCATTACACCCGGAGAAATGCTTCTTTGCAATGAAGGAGGGAATTCTTCTGGGGCATTGGGTGTCAAGCCGAGGTATTGAAGTCAATGTTGAGAAGGTTAAGATAATTGCAGCTTTGGAATCCCCAAAGAACATCCGGGAGCTGAGAGCCTTCTTGGGACATGTCAGATACTACAAACGCTTTGTGCAAATTATGCAGTGCTTGCTGCACCACTTACCAAGCTTCTGAAGAAATCCAAAGACTATTTGTGGGAAGCAAATCAAGAAGAAGCTTTCTAGTTGTTGAAGAGGTAACTGGTTGAAGCACCAATCATGAGGGCCCCAAATTGGGACGTCCCTTTTCATGTATATGTGGACACTTTGTCCATGGCCATCAGAGTCATCTTAAGTCAGAAGGACAAAAAGAAGAAGGACTACCCGGTGTATTATGCCAGCTGACAACTTTCAATTTCTGAAAAGAACTATTCGATGATTGAAAGAGAAGCACTCGGAATGGTGTATGCTTGCAAGAAATTTCACCATTATCTATTGGGGTACGAGTTTGTCTTCTATGTTGACCATTACGCATTGCAACATTTGGTCAAGAAGGCAGATTTATCCGGGCGAATTGCAAGATGGATCTTGTTGTTACAAGAATTCACGTATACTATACAAGTAAGGAAGGGAGCTTTGCATTCGAATGCGGACTTCCTGTCCAAGTTAGAAACTCAAGACCAGGAGTGGGAAATTGACGATCGGTTCTCTGACAAAGAGTTGGATCACTTATCAGCAATACAAAGTACAAGGTATGCAGCTTAATATCATTATCTGCATACTCTCCATTGTCCTGAAGGATGGATCCGGAGCAGAGGGCAGTCTTTCTCAGGAAAATGGGGCCATACCAACTCAAACACAACATTTTATTTAAGATGGGCAAAGACGAAGTACTTCGGTGATGCTTGGAGTCATACAAAGTAGGAGGAGTGATTGAATCTTTACACTCCAAAGCATCGGGAGGACACTATGCTTTGAAGAATATTGTAAAGAAAATTCTTTCGGTGGGGTATTGGTGGCCTATAATGTACAAAGACGTGCATGCTCATATCCGAAGCTGTGATGCTTGTCAAAGAACGGGGAAGCCAATGGCTACTTCTCAATGGCCTTTGAGACCAATTTTGCCTTTGGCCCCATTTGAGAAATGGGGGATTGATTTTGTGGGTCCCATTCAACCAGTGACCCAAGTCACAAGAAAGTGATACATTTTGGTTTACACTGACTATGCTACCAAGATGGTTGAAGCTGAAGCAAATCATAGAGATGATGCTGAAATTGTGGCGGAATTTTTCTTTTGAAACATCATCTCTCGATATGGGTGTCCTCTGGAATTGGTCAGTGACCAAGGAACACATTTTTTGAACTTTGTAATGGAGGCATTAACCAAGTACTTGCAGATTAAACATTGGAAGGCGACTCTTTATAACCCAAAAGCAAATGGCTTAACGGAAAAAGCAAATGGGTTACTTTGCAAAATTTTGAATAAGGTGATTGTCAATTATGCCTATGACTAGGATACTAAATTACCAGCCACATTATGGGCATATCAAACGACAGAAAAGATTACAGCCAAACAAACTCCATACTTCTTGACATATGGCTTGCATCCCATACTGCCAATTGAATTTGAAGTACCGACATATCGGATTCTTTGCGAAGAACAAATGTCAGAAGAAGAAAGTCAAGATCTTTGGATTCATCAACTGATGTGGTAAGAAGAGAAAAGAGACAATGCAATGCAAACCACGAAAGAAGTACAAGCACAGAGGAAAGTCAGGCACGATAAGAGAATCAAGCCTGTAGCTATACGTGAAGGAGATTTGGTTTTGTTATATGACAATCGCCAAATATTTTTTCTAGGCAAGTTGCATTTGAGATGGATGTGTCCCTATCAAGTTCTTCATCTTTACAAAAATGGGTCCATGCAGCTTGTAGACTTGGAAGGTAATCCTTTTGCCACTTGCGTAAATGGGTGGAGAGTTCGGAGATATTGGACCATAGACTCGGAAGTCTCTAAGACACCCAAGGTCTATGTTTGCAAGGATGCTCACATTTGAGGGAGGGGGTATGTGGTACCCACATTTTTCATTTTGGACGAGTTTTGAAGAAAAAGTGCCTTGATGAAACCAAATTGAAACCAAATGGAGAAGAAATGAGTGCAAACTTGTGTTTTGATCAGACCCCAGGGAGTCTACTTTGTGTAAGAGGAAGAAGGACTTGGACTGGATCAAACCCAAAGAATTTTACTTCTTGTTAGAGGAGGCAAAAACTCGGATCAAACGTTGAAGGAGGACAAACCCAAAGAAGAAATAGAAGTTGCAGGTTAGGATTCTTGCGGGGGCTATATCTCAATACACACAAGTTCAAATCAAGCGTGCTGTATCTAGTTGGAAGCGTCTCGTTCAAGGCTTTCCGTTGCCACCAAAATTGCAAAGTTTGGACTTTTGTAGAAGAAGTTACAAGCATTTGAAGTTTATGGAGTAGATGTACTTCGGGTTACTATCTTCGGTCAATGGGACTTCGTACTTTGGACTTTGGGTTTACATGACTTTGGGTCTAAAGACTTCGCCTCAAGACTAAGATGACCGACTAAATCTGAGGAAATTGGACCTCAGAGTGCAGTGAAGGTGACTTCGGGAATCTTACGGGAAGCATAAGAGGAAGTTAGAGTAGGGAAAGAAGATAGTTAGGATATCCATGACTTCAATTTCAGTTCTGATTGAAGATGGAACATGAATTGAAGGAGAAGTAGCAGTAGTGAATAAACCTAAGTGATTACATGAGTGATTAGTGGAAAGTGGGTTGCAAATTGAAGGTGTAGATAGTGTATTCATGCTTTCAATTATAATTGTTGATGATGACACAATAGAATTAGCAAAAGAATTGATAGTAGTTAAACCCAAAGTAAGAGAGATAGGAGTGCATGTGTCTTCGGATTTGACATTTGATACTTTAGAGAAAAATGGGTCAAGAGATGAAGGTTTAGAAGGGTTACCCACTAGTGGAATTTCAGATCAGGAAAGAGAATTGCTGGATTTGGTAGAAGAAGTAGAAGATATGAAACCCGAAGATAGTGTGGTAGGAAGTAAGATTACTTCGGGTTCGGGTTTGAAAGCCGAAGACGAAGTAGACATTGGCTTGGAGTAGTAACAATTTTGAGATATGAAGAGGCAGATATGAAGAGGTGCATTGTCATTTTGGATCTACAGGTTAGAAAAGTTGTTGTAGAACGGTATAGTTGTTAGAATTGTCAATTTGTTCACTATTTAAGAGTGACATTTGCAGTCAAATGTTGTTCAGTGCTCATAATTTCTGAGAATAGATAAAGCAAAGTGCGGTGAAGCAGTGCTTGTCACTTGAGCTTGATTCCGAGTATCAATGTTGTACTTGTAGTTGTGAGTGTATGAAGATATTCGAAGTGCAAGTCGGTGTGTTTGTTGGATGTTGGATTCAGTAGCCTTGTTCTTTATTCTGTGTGTTTGATCTTGAGTGAAGTGCAATCGAAGCAATGTCTTAACAGATCTGAGAGGAATTGTAGTGTCGGTAGTATTTTGCATTTGTGAGTGCAGTGCGAGGTTGATGTGAAGCAATTTTGATCAAGGAAGTTGTGCCTTCAGTGGAGGGGTGGAACACAATTCTGAGGCGAAGTCGTTTTGCAGTGAAGTGCCGTTTTTGGGAGAGCCTGAATCATCACAATCAAGATTTTTTGGAAAGAATTGAAGGAGTTGTGATTATGGAGTGTTAATTTGTGACAAGACTGCAAATCAATGCTTATTACTCTCTTCTGGGTGTGGTTTCTACCTGAGAGATTAAAGATGCAACCAAGAAGAACTACATGTTACTGTTTGACTTTGTATTTGGACAATTTTGACTCATATCTCTACGGGAACAAACTTTACTTACCCGATTACCGTAAAAGTGATATTTGCCGGGTTGTCATAGCTTTTTAAATCTCAAGGAAAGGTTGACATTTGCCCCTATTCTTAGGAGACCAATCAAAGGATGACCATTCTAGATTCATATTGATTGGAGTAGGTTATAGCTTGGAGCATTGCTCACCCAATAGGATGATGAGGGGAAGGAGTTTGTGGTGGCCTATACTAGTCACTCCAAGAATTCAATGGATGTGAAGTATATTTCATATGAGAGAGAGTGCTTGGCAACAATATGGGTAGTAGCACATTTATGATATTACCTATATTTGTAATCCCTTCACTTTCATCATTGATCATCAACCACTCAAGTGGTTGATGGATTCCGATAAGCTTTCAAGGAAGCTTGCATGATAGACTTTGATTTTAAGGGTTTATAATTTTGTGGTTATTCACAAACTTGGAATGGTGAACCATGATGCAGATGGGTTGAATAGAAATGCATGTCCTAACTAGTAGGATCAAACTAGAGCACATTGGCATAGATGAGGAGATGGTGTTAGGTTGGTATCCATCTACCTTTATATATATATTTTCTAAGGCCTTGGTGATATCTCTCTCATCACATATAGGAGGAGTTTTTGAGGTCATAGATCCAAAGGATGAAGATATTGGTATATGTCAATAAGATATTCATGATGATGTTTAGTGATGGATTATCTTGAGTATTGTGGGTAGCATAATTGGTGCTAAGGAGAAAGAGCATGTTCCTCAACAAGTTAGGCAGTTCAGATTGGAAGGCAAACACCCTCTTCATGTATGGGATGATGGTAGACTATGAGTAGTACCACTTCTATCTTAGAGATCATAGTTGGTACATCATGCTCATGAGAAGCTAGGACATTTTGGAGTAAAGTATACATATATTTTACTCTAGAATCATTATTGGTGGTATGTTATATAAACCAATGTATAGTAGTTTGTTGCTAGATATGTGCTTTATGATCAAGTTAGAGTATCATTTAATGCTCTTATGCCACAATTACCTTTATTACCTATCATGCGATTGGATTGTTGTTGGAGTTTGGACTTTGCTAGACCTTGTTGACTATGAGACATCATTGGTATGTTTTGGTAATGGTGGAGCACTTTTCCAAGTGGATTGACTTGGTGATACTTCTTGACAAGTCTAGTGAAGACACGGCTTACTTGTTCTTAGTCATTTTGGTGCACTAATTGAGGTTTTGATAGATCAAGATACAAAGTTCTTGGGGAAGTTTTAGGTCTTGTGTGACAAGGCCTTGATTTATCATCATATTAAATCCCAAGATCACCCTAACGTAGATGGCTTAGCAACAAGAGTGGTTCAAATGGTGAAGAGAGTAGTTAAGTGTGGTTTTCATAGAGGCCACTTGGGAGATTGGATATCTTGGTTAGCTATGAGCTATTGGTTCAACCAACAAGTCTCCTTAGCATCTTTCTCTCCTTATTTTCTACTCTATGGATGAGATCCAAATTTACCTATAGCTATTCATTGTGATGCTATTGGACTTGGATGATTCACATGTATAGGTGAGCGTATGTTCTTAACCAATAGAGATATTTTGGAGAGTGATGCTGATGGCTTTTGAGAACTTAGTAATTGCTCAACATAAGGATACCTTATGTTATGCTACTACTTGAGAAGGACATTATAGGCCCTCAATCCATTGATTTCATCCAAATGCCTATGTATATATAGCAAACAACACCAATAACACTTGATATTACTATAGGCTGCACTATCTTGAGTGTGCACGAGGTTTTGCCTTCTAGAGTCCTTGTGTTGGAAGGATGTGATTGTGTTTCTTAGAAGGATCATGTGCATAATTACACCATGCTCCCTCCTAAACATTGATGGCACTATGGACCCAAGCTTAGCACTTATACGTGTGTAGGCTTGTGGTGTATGTTATGTGGTTCTTCTAGTGGATTTACTACTATGTTGGTGTGTGATAGTTGTTCAAGAGGATGGCATATGGCATGTTTTACTCCTCCCCTCATGATGGTTCTTCAAGGACAATGGTTGTGTCCTAGATGTACTTGACCTATAGCTTGTTCTATGTGGTAAGGATTGCCGATAAGCAACTAATGATGGGGCTTGATAGCACCTAACCTCCTGATCTTTGCCTATCATAGGTATATCACATACTTGGAGTAGAGGGATATCTAGAGCTAGAGGTACCTAACCACCAACTAGGGCAATTATGGCACTTTAAAGTTCATGTATAATTTGTTTAAGTTCAACTTTTGTAGTGTATGATGTTGATAGTAATGTATGTTGTGTAGCAATGGATATACATACAACAACTATCATGACATTTGTAGCACTAAAGCTAGTTTGCTTAGATGTTGGAGTGGTAGTGTTGGCAATCATAGCTATTTTGGTAGTTACTCATGGACTACTTGTTAGTGGTCAAATTTCATGTTAGTTCTCTTAATCACTTGCATCATTTGCACCATTATGCGTACCATTAGTGGCACTATTAGGGCTAGAGACCCAAGTTGAGCAGGGTAGTATACTTTTGAAGTGCACTTGTATTGCTAATTGTATAGATATGTAATTCTCAAAACTTCCATAATCAACAAAATTCCTACAACCATGATTGGATATCATAATTTGCACGTGAATTGAACCTTCACAGGTTGAGCCTTCAATCGCTTTGTAATTAATCAAGTTCTCATACATGGCTTCATATCTTCTTTTAGGATTCTTTGTTTCTTTGATCATCATGCTCCAAGAACTCTATTTGGTCAATTGGTTGAGGTCATCCACTCATACTTGGACATTCAATAATATAATATCTTATTCAACAACAAAAAAAACAACCATCATTTTGTTGCAATTGTTCTTGATCTATTGTATTAAGTGGTCTTTGTTGGATGTAATCTGGGTAAATTTTGGCCAAATCACATGAATTTTAGCATCAATTTCTATGCATGCTTATTTTGACCAAATTGATGAATAATTTCTACTCATCACATAGTAAGATTCAAATTTCCACTACTCTCTAAAATTTCTTGTTACAAATTTTCTCCCAACTTGGGTTTGTACATGATTACTTCTAATTTGGTTTGTGATTAAAAAATGCCTTCATGTAAATTTAGAATCTAAAATCATGGTATTTTGGAATTAAGAAATGTTTCTTTTTGCAAAACCAATCTGCCTCAATTCAACCAACTTACCTCAATTCCAGAAATCAATCTATGTACTTGGTGTAGCATTCACTACTTGGAATCTCCCATTGATTCCACTCTTGAAATTTAACTCTTGAATTGTCTTATTATGCTAAATTTGGAGCAAAAAATTGCCATTGAATTTTCTCTACCTAAAATTACCACCATAGCTTTGTTGCTTTATCTAATTTACTTAAAGTCAATAAAAATTTTCTCCAATCATTTGAAAGATTTGTAGCTTTAAAATAACTTTCACAATTGAAGATTAAATTCTTAATTCCACCTAATAAATTCTAGTCTTCAAATACATTTGGTTTTGGAAATCAAACTCAATCTTCTCCTCCACAAAATGTGGCTCTCTTCATTTTCTCATGTTATTGACCATCTCAATCTCTCTCTTCTAACAACCAAGTAAGATGTTTGATTTATTATTGATTAACAATAATAACTTTGGGCATTACCACAATGACTACTACTCTACCAAACATTAATACAACACTTCCACTACTCTCCATAAGTTACAATCAAATAAGGTGTTGACATTCAAAAATTATTACCAAAGTGTAACATTATACTTTAGAAATGCATAGATATGAAAATCATCATGGTTTGGGAGAAATGGATTTGGTGATCTATAGATTCCATCTATCCCATTCATAGTTTGATACTAATGAAAAAGACAAAGAGGAGATAAAGGAGAATGGAAGATCATATTGGAACTCTCAAATGAGTGAAACTCCAAATGCCTAGCATAAGCTTTTGCTTTGGTATTTATAGAGAAACTAAGTAAAAGAAACTTCCAAGGAAGCTTCTTTCTAGAAGTTGTATTTCTTGGAATGCAGGCCAAGCTAGCCATCTACTTGGCATACAAGTTACTTCATCTTTAGGAAGTTCCTAGAAGCTTCTCACCAAGAAGTTTCTTGGATACTTGCAAAATATTTCTAGCAAAAAGCTTTTTAGATGCTTTTATAATATTCTTAGAATTCCTATATGTGTTCTAGTTTTACCTTCTTATTGTTATATGTCTTATTTTGTTAACTTATTATTTTTGCCAACTCAATAATTTATGTAGGCTAAATTACTTGTATTTCTATTCAACACCATCTGCTAGTGCTCTTTAGTCCACTCTCATAGATTTTTTCACGCTATTTGTAGTGCTGCATCTAGATGCTCAGACACTAGAGTTCTAGTGATAGTAGTTAGATTTATTTCAGCAGTTTCTCAGAGACTACTTTCCGACGGTCAGATTTTGTGTTTGAGATACTGACTTCAAGGTGGTGCCCACCGTCACTTTGCACCGTTTGCACCGTCGAGTGTGCCGTCAGCGGGACCGTTAGGGTTTCAAAGCTAGCTCAAGTCCAAGAGGTATAGTTTCAAAGTGAGCTCTAGAGAGCTTACTTCTCTGATGTTGAGCCTTCAAGTTCCTGGCTATGGTGGACAGAGGCCAGCGAGCGTCACCTGGATTCTCTATGCTTGAGTGGGTGTGGCTTGATTGTAATCAGTGCCCAGTTATTGGCAGTTTATAGAATGACAAATCAAGTACTGATATGAGTTGTGTTGAGTTGAGAGTGGTAAACAATCTAATTACATCAGAGAAGTGAAGTCAGGGGGAAATCGGGTGCAAGAACTTTGGGTGTTGGTGGTATCTCCAAGCTCGGTGGATCGTTGGTAGCTCAATTCAAGTTTAGTGTTTCCCTAGTGTGCAGAAGCTCGTTCAATTGATGCAGATTTGGCAATTAGGCAAACGGTGTGCGGAAGCGTTGGCCAAATTTCAAGCAGTGGTTGTGATTTTGAGCTCAAGAGGTGAAGGCAGGACCAATTTGCTACGAGTTGGGCTCAGAAAGTCAAATTGAAGGTGGAGTTGTGAAGCTCTTCTCATGAATTTGTGATTTGGAAAAACCCGTGTTGTCAATTTGGCTCAAGTGGAAAGTTAGCGGGGGATTTGGCAGACGGCCAACTTTAGGGTTTATGTCAGATTTTACGTCAGATTTTGGTTGGAATTTATGTCAAATTTTGGCCAGATTTGGAGGAGTTTTTGCTATTTGGCCACATTTGGAGGAGTTTTGCTAGTTTGGAGGACTTTCGCAGATTTGGAGAAGTTTTGCCAATTTTGGAGGAGGTTCAAAGTGGCAACAAGAAAGGCCTTATTTGGCTGAATTTTGGTGTTTTGAGGCATAGGGCTGTGGGCTATGCAAGGCTACAAAGGCCTAGAAGGGCCAGCTTGCTGGCATGAGGCTAGCTAGTTTAGAGTAGATCTTGGTCATTGGTTGGAAAAATCTACCTTTCCTGCTAGATTGTGCGCAATAGGGTTTGACCCCTAGATCTCTTGTTCCTAGACTGGTGCCCTAGCCAACTGGTCCACCCTCACTTGTTGTCCTAGTGACTATGCCACTGTTATCTATACACATGCAGCTTTGGCTAGGAGAGGCAGTTTGATTCCATTCTTGGTGATCCTGGTAGTTTAGGACTTAGATACAAACTTCTCTTATGTCAAATGCCAAATGGTGGCAGAGTCAAATCCCGTGTTGTGTTATGAGATGGAGGGTTTTTGTTTAGATTTCTTGTGATTGGACCCCCTCCATTCCCTACTTCCTGTTTGTGCACCACATTTGTGTGAGGTGCCCTGACTTTTGAGCGTTGGTGCTCAGGTGTGCTCTCGATGGTGAGGCTGGAGTGATGACCAATCAGACTACCTTTGTTTCTCTTTGGTGAGGTAGGAAGTGATGACCTACAGACCGTGAGAGTGCATGTTATGATGGTAGGTTACAGGTTGCCCTTTCCCCTAGTGTAGTTATCTCGGTTAGAGTTACATTAGTGGGTGGTGGTGTTGCTTGTTGGACTTGTGGTGGACCTCACCATCGGAGAGAGTGTACTCAGGGTAGTGGACTTGATACCTCGGGTGCATCACAGCCAGCACAGAGACAGTGTGAGCACTGCCACAGATTTGGTCACACTAGTGACCAGTGTTTTGACCTACACCCGGAGTTACGGAGTGGTAGGGTTGCTATGGCTGGTAGTAGAGGAGCTCCAATTCATGGAGGACGAGGTGGTAGAGGATCTACACCTAGTAGGGGTGCAGTACCTGCACTTACTTTTGACACAGCTATGGCTACTCGGATTGAGCAGTTGGAGCAGAGATTGGCTAGTATGGCTATTGCTCAGAGGAGATCAGATTTGGGTGCTGAGGCTTCCACCTCATATGTTGGTGATAGAGATGCTTTGGACTTCATGTGCAGAGCAGCACAGGTGGATGCATCTACAACAATGACTAGGAGTGCAGTACGTGCTCCAGAGCCTAGAGGAGCATCAGTGGAGTTGGACCCACAGAGAGGAGAGGTTGGGAGACAGGTCAGACTTCCCCAATCTTTCACGCTATCTGAGGCATTGTAGACGACATCCATGGTTCCTAGACATCCCAGTGTAGGTGTGGTAGGTGGTGATGGAGTACATGATGGACTACCTGCTAGTCAGCCACCTGCTACTACACAGACTAAGTCTAGCATGATGTTGGGGGCGGCTCAGCTGATTATGCAACATCCTTTGTTTTCAGCCAGTGACATGTTTACATTGGGAGTTGACCCAGCCCCAGTGTTCCAGTTGGCTGCCACGTTGTGTGAGAGTAGGGATGGTGCAATTCCTACTACTAGAGTAGACATGGTTGGTAGTGGAGCTGACTTGGTTGAGGAGCATGGGATCCATTCAGCGAGCAGTGGTTTATGGCAGGCAGCAGCGGCTAGACTGGAGGAGTTGCCAACTAAACCAGCCTTTGAGAGAGAGCGGTTTACCCTTGGTGTTGTCCTATTGGATAACCAGAGGGGGATTTTTTGTTTGGTGGGACCTTCTGGGAAGGTCTATACACCATAGAGAGTCTTGTTAGACTCTGGTGCACAGCCTCTTATGTTGGGGAAAGGCTGCACTTGTCGGTCTGGAGTTACGGAAGACCAATGTGGAGAGGTGTCCATTTCAGATCTAGACATCTCTAGGTGGTGGTTTGACATAGTTCATCACACGTGGAAAGCTTGTTGTCCAAGTTCAGCCTGGTCATCCAACTGATAGCTCAGTGGTGAGAGCTCAGGCTATTGCGACAATAGTTGAGTCATATGATGTGCTAGTTGGAGTAGCAATGTTATACCCCATGGGTTTCAGAATTGACTATTGGGAGGAGACAGCCTCTTATAGACCTGGTTGGCAGTCTGGTGAGGGACAGGTATGTTGCCTACTAGTATGCTTCAGTAGTGGCAGTCTTGGCTCACTACAGTCCGGGACCATGGCAACATCAATTTTAGCTTTCAGTGGTGCAATTACTTGGCCTGGTGACTTGTTGGAGGGGAACGCCCATGCAGAGGATACTCTAGTACAAGAGAATATCACTCTACTTTGGAGTACAAGTGGGATTGTTCCATCCACCTTGGATGTTCCATTGTGGAGTTCAGAGGAGGCATTGCAGCAGCATGCAGATTAGTTGGTGCAGTAGGCTTGGAGTGGAGCCTTTGTACCATCAAGAGATGAGTGTGAGGTTGAGCTTCCAGAGGAAATTGCTTTGACCCCCCTAGATACCACACTCATTGCTTGGCAGTATCCAGTAGAGGGGATATGCCTATTGGAGTTGTTTGGTGGGATCAGCACCGGACTAGCTGCGGTGTTACAGGTGGGTATACAAGTACAGAGGTACTTGTATGTAGAGAGAGATGAGACTGCTAGGTGAGTCTCTCTACATCATGTGGCACACTTGGCCTATAGGTATCCGGAGTTATTACCGATGTCAGCAGTCAAAGGTTACCAAAAGGCCCTACCATGAGACATTTCCTTACTGGGGGCGCATGACTTAGAGAGACATGGGCCTATTCACTTGGTGATTTCTGGATAGCAATATCAAGGACAAACATGTAAGTGAAAATCCAAAAAATATCACTTTTGCGGTAATCGGGTAAGTAAAGTTCGTTCCTGCAAAGATACGAGTCAAAATTGGTCAAATATGAAGTCAAACAATAACACTTGCAGTTCTTCTTGGTTGTGTCTTTAATCTCTCAGGTAGAAACCACAACCAGAAGAGAGTAACAAGCACTGACTCGCAGTCTTTTCACAAATTTCACACTCCTTAATCACAACTCCATCAAATCTTTCCAAACAATCTTGATTGTGATGATTCAGGCTCTCCTAAAAATGGCACTTCACTGCAAAACAACTTTGCCTCAGAATTGTGTTCCACCCCTCCATTGAAGGCATAGCTTCCTCGATCGAAATTGCTTCACATCAACCTTGCACTGCACTCACAAATGCAGAATACTACCAACACTACAATTCCTCTCAGATCTGTCAAGGCATTGCTTCGATTGCACTTCACTCAGGATCAAACACACATAATGAAGATCAAGGCTGTGGAATCCAACATCCAACAAGCACATTGACTTGCACTTTGAATTTCTTCAAACACTCACAAACAAAAGTACAACGTTGATACTTGGAATCAAGCTCAAGCAATGAGCACTGCTTCACAACATTGCGCTTTATCTATTCTCAGAAATTATGAGCACTAAACAACATTTCTCTGCGAATGCCACTCTTAAATAGTGAAGCAATCAACAATTCTAACAACTATACCGTTCTACAATAACTTTTCTAACCTACAGATCCGAAATGACAATGCACCTCTTCATATCTCAAAAACTGTTAATAATCCGATCCGATGTCTACTTTGTCATCGGCTTTCAAACACAAACCCGAAGTAAATTTACTTCCTACTACAATGTCCTTGGGTTTCATATCTTCTACTTCTCCTACCAGATCCAACAATTCTCTTTCTTGATCTGAAATTCCACTAGTGGGTAGCCCTTCTAAACCTTCATCTCTTGACACACTCTTCTCTAATGTCTCCACTGGTAACTCCAAAGACATTTGCACTCCTATGTTATCTACTTTGGGTTTGGCTCTAACATCTTTCCGAAGTTTTTCTATCTCCAATTTCACTAAGTCTAATCTAATCAAAATATTGTCTTCTACCTTTAAGATTTTCCTATCTACACGAGTCCGGAGACTTATCAGCAACGCATTCAAATTGGTATCTTTTGCCTGTCTTCGCCTTGTCTCCTGCACCAACAACTTCAACTTGTATAGCCGTGTTTCTTCAATTCAAACACTGGCCTCTGTACTCAGCATTGCGTTCATTGTGAGGACTATCTCCTTCAACGGCTCCAATTGCATCTTCCTCTCTTGCTCTCGATCTGCAAGCCAGTCCTCCCTATACATGGCCAACTCTGCTTCAAACTTGGCTTTCACCATTTCCTTCTCCTTCTCCTTTTGTACAACCTTCTCCTCCTGATTACAAAGTAACTCTTGTAATCTCTCTTCTTCCCTATATCGTGCTGCTAACTCTCTTTGCCAGTGTTCCTTCTTCTCCTCGACACTCTCCATCACCCTATCGATCGAGCTCTTGATCCTTCGCTGCTACTCTCGCCATAGCATGGACAAGTTCTACTCTTGAATCAACAAATTGCTACTTCAAAATCTCATACTTTGCTACTTGCCTTTCCCTTGCTATGTCGCTCTTCTTAACAAGCTCTTCTTGATATCTCACTTCTCTCTTCAGGTCGTCAATTACCTAAGTCCTCACTACTGCCTCTGCTTGCAGTACTTCACTTTCCTCCTCTCCTTGGGTTATGACTTTCTTCAACTCCGAGTTCTCTTCTTCTAATCTTGATAACACCTGCAAGACAGTCTTCACCTCTGGACAAGTCTACTGCATCTCCTTCTTCTTGTGCTCTAACTTCACCAGCAATGGACACACGACCTCCCACAAATACTTGATCTTATTGCTTGCTACTACTTCCTCTTGTGTAGCAACTTCTCTTTGTACTTTGTGTTCATTTGATACTTGCCTTCTTCTCTACAGTCTTCATATTGGAACGGACGCCTCGCTTCCCAAGCTTTCATTCGCTTCTTCTTTCACGTTACTCGGACCTGCATTGTACTTTGCCTTATATCTCAAGCGGACTCCCTTCTGAACTGCGATCTTCTTCTCTTCGGCCTTGGGTACCTCATCTTCCAACTTCGTGTTGTCCTCGGCCTTGGTCTCTACCTGCACTTCTTCCTCCTCTGCAGCAGCTGGCCTCAATGTCATTTCTCCTCCTTCATCGCTATCGCTACTCGTATCTCCACTCTGTAGCATTAGCTTGGGCTCCTCCTCGTGTTTCGAGTCTTCAGTCTTGCGCTCGGCATCACCTTTCGAGTCTTCATCTTCCGACTCGATCACCACTATGCCTTACCTCGGGTTTCCTCTTCTTGTCTTCTGAGGTTTCGTCTTGTCTTCGGCTTTGCCTTGCCGACTTCGCTTCTTCAATTTTGGAGTACTCACTTCTATCTCCACATTCTTCCCCATCTTCTTGTAGTACTCATCGGTGCTTCTAATTTGTAGGATGTACTATTGCTCCTCTATGTCGACTTCCCTTCTCAAATCAAGATGGAAATGCGACACCATCCTATTGCACTCCGCCAAGTTCAGCAAATTCAACCCGAGGTAGAAATGAGCTAGAAACGGTATGATGTCGTGTGGAGGCAATTTATCCTACAGATTCCACACCATTTGTCGCGTTCTCCCATGGAAACACCTCATCCAATTAATTGGTTCTCCTGCAAACAACTTGTGAAAGAACACCGTTTGGTGTTTCATCACATAGGTTGTTCTCTCTGGCTTCAGGATTGCCATCAGAGCACTCACAATTCCTCTCTTGACAAGGTCTTTGTAACTCTCCACTTTGTACCCATTCTTTGTCCGCTTTGACGAGAATGCATTCCTCACTTCTTGGGTTTCCTCGGCTATCTCTCACTTCTCCAAGAACGTGGTACCCTACTCCGTGCATGCTTCCTTCCCGAGTACTAACTTCCAATCCGACTCTGTCCAGCGAGCCAAATTTCCTCTCTTCCCTTCTTCCTCGGGTCCATCGAGACACTTGCTCTCGATGATCTCTATCATGAAACCTGGAAAACTCACGTTCTAGTTCCATGCTAAGAAGGTGATCCGAAGTTGGCTCAAGACTTTGATCCTCGCAATCACATCTAGCTTCTAAATCACATGATTTCTCACTGTGAATTCGGAGTTCTTCTTTCCTCTTCCCATCTCTCCTACTTTCTCACTGTCTCTCGGTTTCACTCTTGCAACTTCTCCCTTACACACTAGCGCGTTTCCAACTCTATTTCCCTTCCCACGATCACCTACAGGACGACTTCTCAACGGCGAAGGAAAATTACTCGACATTGTGTCATTGCGAGTTCGATTTTTATAGAGTAGCACTTTCTTTGTCTTCAAGTTTCTACTAAGAAATCACACCTCTTGCATGCACCTGTCACTATCAATCATACTTCCCGCGTATGGGCCGCCAGTTTTGAAACGGTCCCTTCTTGAATTTCTTGCCCCGATGAAAGGTTGTTAGATAGAATTCACCTTGGGTTGAGCTCCTCCCAATACAAAGACTCCTTACTTCGGGTTGTATGCTGATAGGGCATTTTTGAGTACTTCGCCTTATGACCCAAAGTCTCTTTACTTTGGGTTTCACCCCAAAGACTCTTTTCTTTGCCTTCTTTGGCCATACAGGTGCAATCTGACTTCTCTATACACTCCTTCTTTATTTTGAAAAAGAACAACAAATGTGAGCACCACAATGTGCTGGTAGGGGATTGGGTCTTCATGATCCTCGTTCTGGTGTGTTTTGGGAGATGTTACGGATACTACAACATCTCCAGGTTCATCAGTCTGTTTCTCCAGCTTACCTTTTGGAGAACGTTCCTTTGATGGGTGATTCTCGCACCAGAGTGGTGGCAAGTACACATCAGGTCCATTCTTGGATGGGACTTGCTGTATTGTTAGATGCAGCCAGAGTGGGATCATGGGCTCATCGTCTTCGTCTTTGGTGGATGAACCTCTTACCCAGAGAGGTTCTCCAGCGCGCTTATGATGGGATTCAGCAACTTGACCACATCCTTGTTGATGATATCTTGGATGTTGGCATCAGTCTCAGACAGTGGTAGTGGCTGATAGGTCACCTATGGCAATGGTGAACCTAGTTGGATAGCCTAGAGCTGCATTTCCCACACTCATGAGTTTCCCATGCTCTCATGCTTTTTGAGAGAGAGGACCTGGACTTGTTTGGGACTTATAGTTACAGCAGTTGGTGGAGCCCAATGCCGATGAGAGAGAGCGGGCGATGGGTTTTTGCACCGGTATTACCGCTGTTCCAGCAATATCAGAGGCATCTAGGCATCATATGTTAGGTCAGGCTATGGACCTAAATTGTTTGACCTGGATTGTGAGCCTTGGCTTGGCAGAGTAGCATAGGATGCGCTTGATAGGCATCACCACTTGGACACTTGTGAGCCCTGTGCCTATCAAGACGATTCAAGCACATGCTGGGGGTGATGGATCGAGTGGACATGGTATTCTTAGGACACATCTAGTAGCTACTAGGGAGAGTGGTCTACTTGGAGTCCATCTAGGTGAGCGTGGGCTACTTGGATTACACCCTTGGTCCACATGGGATGCAGCTAGAGGACGTGTGGAGCTTGCAGCCAGAGTGGAGGGAGTTTTTCACACAGAGGTTGGGACCTCTAGTGGTCAGGAGCATGACACTATTGCTCCCAAGGGCCCAGTGTAGCAGTCAGTCAGTATGTCTTCCACTCCTACTACAGTAACAGAGGATACTTGGGAGCCAGATCTTGGACCCAAGCTTATTGGAGAGGAAGGACGGAGGGTTTGGAGGTTCTTGAGGAGTCACACGAGTTGTTTTGCCTTTAGTATGAAGGATTTGGGTGCTCTTAAGGGACTTGGTATACAGATTGAGCTGACTAGCGACACACCAGTTTTCCGATGTCCTTATTGATATAGTGATATGGAGAGGACATTGATTCAGAGTTGGAGTAGTGACCTTTTTGAGGCTGGTTTGGTGGAGATTTCACATGGAGAGTATGCATCAGTGACAGTGATGCCAGCCAAGAAGGATATGCATGGCAACTATACAGATAAGCGGATGTGTGGAGATTTCTGTCCTATCAACTGACAGACCAGGGCTGACCGGTATGCCACGCCTACACTGGAGGAGATTTTTGATGCAATTAGGCATGCAAAGGTCTTGAGTACTTTGGATCTTCGAGCGGGATATCATCAGTTGCCGATCAGGGAGGAGGATAAGTCCAAGACAACATTTTGGGCTATCGATCCTCATGGAAAGGATGTGTTATATCAGTGGAGGTTCTTACCATTTGGGTTGAAGAACGCTCCTGTTGAGTTCCAGAGGGTCATGGATAGGATCTTAGCTAGATTGGATTTTTCTGGGTGACATATTGATGACATTTTGGTTTATAGCACTACTGTGGAGGAGCATGAGAGACAGTTGTTGGAGGTGTTTGAGAGGTTGAGATCTCATGGACTCAAATTACATCCTGGGAAGTGTAGGTTCTTCCACGAGCAAGTTGAGTATTTGGGTCACACTATCTACCCCGGAGGACTTGGTGTCCAGCAGACCAAGGTGGAGGCTATTGCACATATTCCGTGGCCTACGGATGTGAGCAGAGCGCGAACTATCCTTTGGTGAACTTCTATCGCCGCTATGTTAGAGGATTTAGTGCCATTGCCAAGGCCTTGATGAAGCTGACCAAGCTTACACAGGAGTGGTGTTGGGGAGATGAGTAGGACAGAGCTTTTGTAGAGCTCAAGGAAAGGTTGACATCTACTCCTATTTTGAGGAGACTGATCAAGGGACAACCATTTTAGGTTCACACTGATTGGAGTATGTTGGAGTTTGGAGCAGTGTTCAACCAACATGATGATGAGGGGAAGGAGTTTGTGGTGGCCTATGCTAGTTGCTCCAACAATTTAGCGGAGGCAAAGTTCATATAAGGGAGAGTGCTTGGCAGCAGTTTGGGCAGTAGCACAATTTTGATGTTACCTATTTGGTAACCCCTTCACTCTCATCACTGATCATCAGTCGCTGAAGTGGTTGATGGAGTCCGAAAACCTTTCAGGGAAGCTTGCACAATGGGCTTTGATTTTATAGGAGTATGATTTCACGGTTGTTCATAGACCTGGAGTGGTGAACCGTTATGCAGATGGGTTGAGTAGAAACCCATGTCCCAGCCAGCAAGATCAGACCGGAGCACATTGGCATGGTGAGACAGATGAGGAGATGGTGCCAGGTTGGCATGCATTGGCCATTCTGTGTATATTTGCAGAGGCTTTGGTGGTATCTCTCTCAGCGCATACAAGAGGAGTTATTGAGATCATAGATCCAGAGAGTGAAGATATTGGTACAGTTCAGCAAGACATTCATGATGATGTCTTAGTGATGGACTATCTTTGCACTGGTGTTGTGGGTGGCACAATTGGAGCCAAGGAGAGAGATCGTGTTCTTCAGCAAGCCAGACGGTTCAAATTGGAGGGTAGACACCTTTTGCGTGTATAGGAGGATGGTAGAGTGTGAGTAGTACCCCTTCCATCTCAGAGACCACAGTTGGTCCATCATGCTCATGAGGAGCTAGGACATTTTGGAGTAAAGCGTACATATAGCTTACTCCAGAGTCATTATTGGTGGCGCGGTATGCAGACCAAGGTATAGCAATTTGTTGCCAAATGTGTGGTTTGTGACCAAGTTAGAGCATCATTCAATGCTCCTACGCCATAGTTACAACCATTACCTATCATGGGATTGGGTTACCATTGGAGTTTGGACTTTGTTGGACCTTTACCGCTGACTTGAGACATCATCGGTATGTTTTGGTGATGGTGGAGCACTTCTCCAAGTAGATTGAGTTGGTGGCACTTCCTGACAAGTCTAGTGAAGGGACAGCTTACTTGTTCCTGGATCGAGTTCTTAGTCATTTTGGTGCACCAACTGAGGTTTTGACTGATCAGGGTACAGAGGTCTTGTGTGACAAGGCTTTGATTGATCATTGTACTACATCCCGAGATCACCTTGAGGCAGATAGCTTAGCAGAGAGAGTGGTTCAGACGGTGAAGAGAGGATTGCAAAAGTATGGTTTGCAGAGAGGCCACTTGGGAGATTAGGATCTCCAATTACCTTGGTTGGCCATGGGCTATCGGTTCAGCCGACAAGCCTCCTTAGCATCCTTCTCTCCATACTTTCTACTCTATGGACAAGATCCAAATTTACCTACAGCCATTCGTCGAGATGCTACTATAGTTTTGGACTTGGATGACCCCAATGTATGGATGAGCGCATGTTCTCAATGGGCAGAGATCTTTCGGAGAGTGATGCTATGGCCTTTGAGAACTTTGCAATTGCTCAGCATCGAGATACTTTACGCTATGCTACCATTTGAGGAGGAGGTTATAGACCCTCGATCCGTCGATTTCATCTAGGCAACTATGTATATCTATAGCAGACAGCACTGATGACACTTAATGTTTCTACCGGCCACACTATCTTGAGAGTGCACGAGGTTTTGCCATCTAGAGTCCTTGTGTTAGAAAGACGTGATGGTGTTGTTTGAAAGGATCATGTGCGCAATTGTGCACCATGCCACCTCCCAAACATTGATGGTACTATGGACCCAAGCTTGGCACTTGTACGTGCAGGCTTGAGGTGTATGTTATGTGGCTCTTCTGGTAGAGCTGCTACTATGTTAGTGTGTGTGTGATAACCCGGCAAATATCACAAATTAGCACTCCTTAATCACAACTCCATCAATTCTTTCCAAACAATCTTGATTGTGATGATTCAAGCTCTCCCAAAAATGGCACTTCACTGCAAAATGACTTTGCCTCAAAATTGTGTTCTACCCTTCCACTGAAAGCACAACTTCCTCGATCAAAATTGCTTCACATCAACCTCGCATTGCACTCACAAATGCAAAAACCAACTACCAACACTACAATTCCTCTCAGACCTGTCAAGGCATTGCTTCGATTGCACTTCACTTAGGATCAAACACACAGACTAAAGATCAAGGCTGCGGAATCCAAAATCCAACAAGCACACTGACTTGCACATTGAATTTCTCCACACACTCATAAACACAAACACAAAGCTGATACTCAGAATCAAGCTCAAGTGACGAGCACTACTTCACAGCACTTCGCTTTATCTATTCTCAAAAATAATGAGCACTGAACAACAATTTCCTACGAATGCCACTCTTAAATAGTGAAGCAAACGACACTTATCTTCCTAATGTACCTTTTTTTAACAACTCTTCTTACCTGCAGATTTGAAATGATAATGCACCTCTTCATATCTGCCTCTTCAAATCTCAAATTGTTTACTAATCCGATCCGATGTTTACTTCTTCCTCGGCTTTCAAACCCGATCCCAAAGTAAATGTACTTCTTACTACTCTGTCCTTGGGTTTCATAACTCCTAACTCTTCTATCAATTCTACTACTTCTTCACTCTGATCTACAATTGAGGTCATAGGTAACCTTTCTACTACTTTATCTTCCGACCCACTCTTCTCTAAAGTGTCAAATGTCAAATTTGGAGACACCTGCACTCCTACTTCTCTTACTTTGGGTTTAATTACTATCAATTACTTTACTAATTCTACTGTGTTATCATCAAGAATTGTAATTGAAAGCATGAATACACTATCTACACCTTCAATTTGTAACCCACTTTCCTTTAATCACTCATGTAACTTACACGAAGACACTTACTGTCTAATCCTACACTTTGGGTTTATTCAATATTGCTACTTCTCCTCTAATTCTATCTTATTTTCAATCAGAAGATAAGATAAGTCATGGGTATCCTAAATATTTTCTTTCCTTACTCTAACTTCCTCTAATGCTTCCCGTAAGATTCCCGAAATCACCTTCACTGCACTCCGAGGTCCAGCTACCTTGGATTTAGTTGGTCATCTTAGTCTTGAGGCAAAGTCTCATGACCCAAAGTCATGTAAACCCAAAGTCCGAAGTACGAAGTCCGAAATCACATTGACCCGAAGACACCTAACTACTCTTCACATCTACTCCTAAAACTTCAAATGCTTGTAACTTCTTTTACAGAACTCCAAACTTTGAAATTTTGATGGCAATGGAAAGCCCTGAACGAGATGCTTCTAACGAGATATAGCACGCTTGATTTGAACTTTTGGTCATTGAGATATGGTCCCGCAGTATTCTTGACTTGTAACTTTCATTCTGATGTGAAGAAACCCTCCTTCAGCGTCTGGTCCGAGTTTTTCCCTCCTCTGACACAAAGTAAGCTTCTTTGGGTCTGATCCACTCCGAGTCTTTCTTCCTCTAACACAAAGTTGACTTCCTCGAGCTTGATCAAAACACCGGTTTCCCCTCATTCTTCTACATTTGGTTTCAATTTGGTTTCAGCAAGGCACTTTTTCTTCAAAACTCATCCTAAATGAAAATGTGAGTACCATAGTGTGATAGCTGTTTGAGAGGATTGCATATGGCATGTTTGACCTCATCCCCTCATGGTGGTTCCTCAAGGATAGTGGTTATGTCCTAGATGTATTTGACCTATAGCTAGTTCATTCTTTATATGATATAGATTGCAGACAGGCGACTAACGATGGGGCTCCATAGCACCCAGCCTCCTGATCTTTGCCCATTAGAGGGTATACCATATACTTAGAGTAGATGGCTATTTGGAGTTAGAGGGACCTAACCGCCAGCTAGGGGGCGATTGTGGCACTTTAGAGTATATGTATGACTTATGTGTGAGTTGTGCTTTTATAGTGTATGATGTTAACAACGATGTATGTTGTGTAGCAATGTATATACGCACAATAGCTATCATGCCATTTGTAGTGCCGCATCTAGATGCTCGGACACTGGAGTTCTAGTGATAGTAGTTAGAGTTATTTCAGCAGTTTCTCAAAGACTACTTTTCGACGGTCAAATTTCGTGTTTGAGGTATTGACTTCACGGTAGTGCCCACCGTCACTTTGCACCGTTTGCACCGTCAAGTGTGCCGTCAGCAAGACCATTAGGGTTTCAGAGCTAGCTCGAGTCCAGGGGGTATAGTTTCAAAGTGAGCTCCAGAGAGCTCACTTCTCTGATGTTGAGCCTTTGAGTTCCTGGCTATGGTGGACAGAGGCCGGCGAGCGTCATCTGGATTCTCTATGCTTGAGTGGGTGTGGTTTGACTGTAATCAGTGCCCAGTTGTTGGCAGTTTATAGAGTGACAGATCAAGTACTGATCTAAGTTGTGTTGAGTTGAGAGTGGTAACACATTGTGGGGATAACTCCACTTCTCTGATTATTGTGGCACTTTAGAGTGTATGTATGACTTATGTGTGAGTTTTGCTTCTATAGTGTATGATGTTGACAGCGATGTATGTGTAGCAATGTATATACGCACGACAATTTCCCAAAGATCACCCTTCTTTTTTGGTTATCACTTATCATCTTGTGAAATCTTGTTTGTGACCCAAAGTTCTTATTCCATAAAAGGAAGGATAGATGTTGCTTACACAATAAATCCCTCTTCACTTCCAATTCCCATATATCAATTGTAGGATTATGAAGAGTTAAGACCACTTCCCTCTTTCATTCTCTTGATCATCTTGGTACTCTTTGCTCATGACTCTCCACATCCAAGCAATTGAAACTACTTATGCTAACTTTGCTATGTGATTTTTTTGGTCTAGTTCATTCTCAATAGGATTAATCATTCATAATAAGAAATCACTTGAGAAAAAATATGAATTATAGATCAAGGCCTTTTCTCCATTGTGTCTCAATTGCTAGCTTGTTACTATCCTCACATTGTTGTGCTTTGCTTTTCTCTCTCTATGAACACATTGGGTGTCTAGTTGTGGAGTTTATAGATCAAAAGTCATGTGCAGATTTGTCACTACTAGACTAAACACACAAGTTGCCTGATCATTGAAACCTTTTACTCTTGTTTCTAGTATTCGTTCTATCAAATAGGGGAGTAAGGTGCAACCTAATATGTCTCACAACACACACTTCTGGTCTGTTGGTCATCACTTCTAACATTACCAAGGAGAAAAATATAAAACACTTAGAAAGAAGGAACATAAGCACAACTCCCGCATACCAGTCTAAGTAAACTAGGCATAGAAATAGGCATGCAAGCACAACGAGGATCCAATCACAAGAATTCAACAACTATTTGTGATTTTTGTCAAAAATGAGCTTTAGAGCCTTCATGATCTATCCTCAAGCTAATTTCAACCTATACTCCAATCTTTCTCTAATATGTACTTCAAATTTCAACCAATTTCTAATCCAAATAGAGAAATTTTATGTCTTTTTGACTATGAAAAATTTGTGCAACTTATAGGAATATAAATTTTTGTTTTGGATTTTAGTGTTATAGAATTTAAAATAAAGCTAATGAGATAAGCTTTTCAATGATATGAAATAAGCCATAATCTGACCACTATAGCTCCCTTGATAAGGTCCCAAACTTGGCAACTTTTTGTAGGTTTTCACCTTAATTTCAAAATCCCTAATTGAGGATTTGCTCTTGGTTCTTGGCAATTTCCACCAGATATCTAGATCAAATATACACAGAGTCCTCAAAGCCACTGAAGTAACCTAAAATATTCAATCATGGTCACAAAAATGGAAGAGTTGGCATTTAGTAGTGATTGAAGGTAGAAATGCTCCTATTGAGCATACAATGGTATTTTTAGTGGAACTTATTGCATTATTCCTCAATCTTTGTGTACCCTAAGCTAACCAAAAATTCCATAGTAGCTATTTATGCTCTTCTACCCTAAAACTTAAACCCTTGTGAAGTTTAATGGCTCAATGCAATCCCAATCTCTAAATATGGATCAATTCCTAAGTTAAGCTAACTTGTGAGCTCTACAGACTCATGTATACTTGATCCAAAACCTTTGAATTCTTTATTTGAGAATTCAAATGAAATTTTCACACAAAGGTGTAAAATCTAACCACTAAAAATATTGGAAATGTTCATAGCTTGATTCAAACCACAGCCTAAGAAGCAACCAAAGCCCCAAACTTGACCATAATCTTCTCCTCAATAGTTTGATTTCTAGTGATCCAACTTCAATTGATTAGATCTAATTCAAGATTGACTCAAACGTAGAACTTATTGATCTTAATGTAATGAAACCTTTATTACCTCACTAATCCCATTGAAAAATTATGGAAAGATATGACATAGCTCTCAAAATTTTCTTGTTTGCTCATCTAAGTGAGAATTCAATCCCCTTGCTTCAATTGACCCTAATCCACTTGATATCTGCTCAATTCCCTTGTATTTTATTTCCCAATTGTACCATGTTAACTCTTCTCTCTAACCTTAGTCTTTTCTCCTCAAATGCCCTCCTCTAACTCCTTTACTCCTTGAAGAAGTCCAAGCTTCCTCTGTTGGGACCCAAACTCTTGCAAATTTGTCATTTAGCCTCTTCACTTTTTGAAAAATGGACCCCACAACTCCACCTTGAAGCTCATGAATGAATTGATATCCTTCTTCTCCTATAAGAGCACATAAATTATTAAATCCCAAACTTGCTCATAAGTAAGCAACAAAAAGACGAAAAGATTTGGGTTTTTTGTCATTGACTCCATGAATGTTGCCTTGAAATGTATCACCATCTAGTCCTATAAGCCGTCATTGTGTAGCATATAAAGCCTATAATAAATGGCTTTGGGATTGGTAGACTAGGAGCAAAGGACATCTCATGCTTCCTTTAATCCCTTGATGTCCATGTTCTGCTAAAACTCTCGTTCTCAATGTCCTCCTTTCACTCGAGACTCCTTATAGTAAAACACTCCCTTGTCTCTCAACTCTCCACCACCTATATAAATTAGAGTACTTGAAAATTATAAGATTGTACTCCATATGGCCAACCACTTAAATGCACATAGATTGCTCACATGGCAATAGCTCAACCATGGGATCCGTCATACAACCTACCTCATCTTTATGCACATAAACCCCTCTAGTTTACATTTTCATGTGCTACACAAATCACAAAATGACACCATGAGAATTCTTTTTTAGGTACTAATTTCCTTCAATAATGGTTTTTTAAGCAAGAAGTGATTGCATTCAAACTCACATATAATCTTTAATTGAGTAATCTTTATTTTTATCTTTTGGTCTTTTGATTATTTTTTGAAATGAAAACACTTTGCTCTTTGGACTTTACACTTCTTGATAAAAATAAAATGGACCCACATAAATCTTCACAAAAATAAAATTTCCCCAAAAACATATAATTTTTTTTTCTTAATTATACAAAACAAGGAAGAAGAAAGAAAAATTCAAAAATTCAAACTTTTTTGACACCACATAGAGCTGCTATGGCAAGAAGCCAAGAGACTATGTGTCATGGAAGACAAGATTAAAGAGGACCACACATGGTAGGAACATAGTACTTACTCTTACTTTTAATATAATCATAGCTACTCAGATTGAGTAATTGAAACATAGATTTCCTAGCATGTCTAGTTTAGAGGTGATCAAATTCAATTGTAAAGATTTCTACATGTAATATTGATGATAGACCTTATCAAATTTATGTGAAGAATGGTAGAATTAGATGCATGTATTGTTGTGCAATAGGAGTGCAATATGTGATCTTGAGCCTATAAGAACTTCAATGAATTTGGACTCATAAAGAGGAGGTTGGTAGATAAGTTAGGCTTCCCTTATCTTTCACACATTTTGAGGCACAACAAGCCTCATGTAGGGCTTTTGTACATCCTAGTGTAGGTGTGGTAGGTGAAGATTATGTGCAAGATGGACCTAATACTAGTTAGCCACCTCCTTCTATTGTGACTTTGTCTAGCATAATTGTAACAATATGGAGTTTAGCAACATAGTTAGTAAGGCTAACAAAGTAGAGAATAAGCCAAATTAGCCTAGAATATTTCAAAAGAATCTAGGAAGCTTTTTGGGAAGCTTCACAACTAGTTAAATTGTGCTCCAAGCAGGTAGCTTCTAGAAGGAAGCTTCTAGAAGCTTCTAACTAGCTTAGCTTCCATGCCAAGTAGGCGGCTTCTACAAGGAAGCTTCTTGAGAAGCTTCCTAGTTAACTTGGCTCACACTCTAAGAAAGCAACTCAAGGAAGCTTCTTGAGAAGCTTCTCAAGGGCCTTGTATTCTACCTATAAATACCAAAGCCAAAGCTCATGCTAGGCATTTGGAGTTTTCCCTCATTCAAGTGTCCCAATGTGAGTTTCCATTCTCCTATTTCTCTCCTCGGATTTGGTCTTTTACATTGGTATTAGAGCAAGAATGGGATGGATGGAGTTTATGGACCACCAAATCCACTTCCACCAAACCATTGGGATTTTTGCATCCAAATACTACCTAAGCATCGTTTCACACAATTCATAACCTCACACTTTGGACAAGATTTTTTGCATATGATCACCATATCTGAGGAACTCTTGGTGCTTCCGATTGTAACTTATGGAGAACGGTGGACGTGATGTTTCTATGTGTTAATAAATTAGATAGATTGGGAGTGGTGTGATAGAGTAGCAACCATGGCGGAAATACCTGATGTTATCCTTGCTATGCAGCAACAAATCAAGCACCTTACTTGATTGTTGGATGAACGAGATCTTTGACGACAAGAGCAAGTGGAGAGAGTACCAATTTGAGAAGGAGAAGATTGGATCAGATTCCCTAACCCAAGGTATTTAAAGGCAAGAATCTTCTGGGTGCAATGGATAATTTTGTGTTTGATTGTGAACATTATTTTGAAGCTACCAGTCTACAAGACAAGCAAAAATAGATTCTCTTGGCTTCTAGCCAATTGGATGGAGTAGCAAAGCTATTGTGGAGACTCCAAGTGGAGCAAGTTGAATGACAAATTGTTGCACCAATCTTGACATGGGCAGAATTCAAGAGTGCAATAATTAGTCGGTTCCAAGCTATAAATGCCACACAAGCTGCATAGGATAAGTTGGCAAAGTTGAAACAAATTGGCTCTGTAAGAAGTTACATCACGCAATTCTAAAACACCATCATGAAAATTCCAAATATATTGGAAGGTGAAGCTCTGGATCAATTTGTGAGGGGCTTGAAGGCAAGAACCAAATTAGAGGTAACCATGCAAGAGCCACAACACTTGGAAGAAGCCATGCTGTTGGCCGAATGTTTTGATTCCTTGGTGGTAACAACTTGGTCTCGACCTCGACCTCCACAGAGCCTACCAATACACTACAAAAAAGTGGAAGAGCTAGCATCAATGGAGATTGATGCCATTCAACAAAGACCACTTGGTGCAGTAGATAGAGAGAAACTACAACAAAATGGTGGTTGTTTTTATTGTTGCCAATTGGGGTATTGTATTGCTGAATGTCCACTAAAGAATGTACAACCTTGACAAGTTGCCTAGGTTGAGGTTGTGGAGCAAAATGATCAGGGAAATGAGGAATCATAGTAAGAGATTTTGAGCCGCCTACTAGGAGCTTGATTAGTTCCATGGGATTGAAGGCTTGACCTATGCAAGTTTGCTTCACTTGCAAGGTATGATATCTAATCGGGGTTGTAGGATTTTGGTTGATTCTAGAAGTTCAAAGAATTGCATGTCTTATGCAAGTAGCAAAGGAATTGGGTATTCCTATCAAGCTAGTGATTGGAAGTAGTTTGATGATGGCGGATGGTAGAAAGGGTTCTGCATTCCGCACCTCTACACTATCTTACCTATTACCTTCAAGATCGCATCCTATTACCTTCAAGATTGGGAAGGAGTATTTGGAGTGTATGAGGTTTGTAGTGGCACCTCTACACTATGATATCATTCTACGTCTACCTTGGCTTGAACATCATAAGGTTCAATTCGATTGGACCTGATGCCAAATTCAAGTAAAACACCAAGGTAGGAATTTTTGATTAGGTTGTCTAGCATCTCTGAGTAATACACCTAAGAATAGTCAGTCCCAAGATGGAAAGTTTGTCAAGAAGATAGCCATAAAGCAGACCTAGAAGGGAGATGAGTCCCAAGATGGGAAGTTTGCCAAGAAGGCAACCAGGGAGTAAACTTGGAAGAGAGATGAATCCCTAGAAGGGAAGTTTGTTAGTAAAGCAACCATAAAGCAAGCTTTGGAGGAAGATAAGTCCGTATTCGCAATGTGGATCAAGCCGATTGCACAAGAACAATCTGCGAAGGGCCAAGAGCCTCATCAAGCAATAGTTGATTGGATAGTTAAGGAGTTTGCAGACGTGTTTCCGAATGATCTGCCAAAGACATTACCTCTGATTGAGGTATGCCCTTCAAGATTGATTTGTTGCCAAGGAGGACTCCAGTGAGTAGACCAATCTATTGGCTCTCACCAAAGGAGTTGGAGGAGTTGCAAACAACTTATAGAGTTGTTGGAGGAGTTGCAAACACTTATAGAGTTGTTGGAGAAGGACTTCATACAACATAGTACCTCTCCTTGGAGAGCACCGGAACTATTTGTTCCAAAGAAGGATGGAGGGCTTTTTTTTCTGTATTGATTATCGTGGGCTCAATAAGCAAACCGTGAAGAATGCATATCCCTTGCCTCGGATCTATGACTTGCTTGATCAACTAAGTGGAGCATGCTACTTTTCCAAGTTAGATCTTCATAGCGGCTATTGGTAAATTCCTAGTGATAGAGAGGATGTGCAAAAGAATACCTTTTGCACAAGGTATGGGCATTTTGAGTGGAGAGTTCTACCTTTCGGACTCACTAATTCTCCAGCAGTCTTCATCGATCAGATGTATCAAGTGTTGGATGGACTACTAGATCGGTCCATGGTGGTGTTCTTGGATGATATCTTAATCTATAGCAAGATAGAGGTAAAACACGTGAATCATATGCAAGAAGTCCTAAGACAACTACGACAATGGAAATTTTACTGCAAGAAGTCAAAGTGTGCCTTTTGGCAAAAAGAGGTTACCTTCTTGGGGTATAAGATCTCATCAGAGGGGATCAAGATGGAAGAAGAGAAGATCAAGGCCATTACTGATTGGCCTACCCCAAAGGATGCTACAGAAGTACGGGCATTCAATGGATTGGCTAGCTTTTACCGACGGTTCATCCACTATTATGCTCATGTGGCTGCACCATTGATTGACCTCTTAGGGAAGAACTCAAGCTTCCAATGGACCACCAAGCATGAAAAAGCATTCTAGAATTTAAAGCATATGGTGTCTTCAAGACCCATTCTTCAACCATATGATCCTCAACTACCTTGTGTGGTTGATTTTGGCTTCTAACTTTGCAATTAGAGTTGTGTTGAAATAGGAATTCCCAGATGGACTACATCCCATTGCCTTTGTGTCTTGCTGACTAAATACAGCTGAAAGAAATTACTTTGCTTGAGATTGGAAACAACTTGCAATAGTATATGCCACCAAGGTATGGAGACATTATCTCTTGGGAAAACAAGTGATCATGCAAACTGATCACAAGCCATTGTTGTAGACCCTACACTTGGAGCACATGAAGAATCTACATCATCGATGGGAAGAGCAACTCCAATTGTTTGACATCAAACTTGAGTACAAACCAAGTTGATTCCATGTCATCCTTGATGCTCTATCATGATGACCTGATTTGAAGGCTCTTCTTCTCATCACGGCGGCAATTACAACAGTGTCAATTGACCCCAAGGTCCATAACAAGTTTCGATCAGCTCTACAACAAGATCTCTTCTTCCAAATGGTACATGGTTGTTTGACAGCATACGACAAGGAGTACAACACCTTCTCCTTCAAGGAAGGCCGTCTATTCCATGCAGATCAAATCTATGTTCCAGCCAAAGGTAATCTTTGACGTGTGTGCCTTCAAGAAGCCCATGATTTACCTATAGTTGGTCACATGGTGTAATACCAAGAGCTAGCCATATGATCTAGATGTGAAATTTGGTTTGGTAACATCTAGAATGATGTTATACATGATGGTCAAAATAGATCAGATAGAAGTTTCACCAAAAGAGTACTTCTACTAATAGGGCAGAAACCAAAATAGACTTGAGAACCTTAGAACCAATAGCTAGACATATGATTTAAAGGTGAGAATTGGTTTGGTAACATCTGAAAGGATTTTACACATGATGGACTAAACAGATCAGAAAGAGGTATCACCAAAAGGGGACTTCTTCTAATAGAGTAGGAACCGAAATATGCCTAAAATCTTTGAAGGCAATTTTGGAGGCCTAAACGGATGAATTAGGCCTCAAAAATATGCAGATTCCCCCCCCCCCTAACTAAGGAAAGGCTGGCCTTCCCTCCCCCTTGCTTTGTCTTGTCGTGAGCTTTCCAACGGTACCTTACATGATTTTGAGATTCCTACAGGAAGATTCCCTAAAAGATTCCCTCCGGTCAAAGCTTGTTTGACCAACCAGATAGGACCTAGACCAGAAATGTCACCCATCCAAGTAAGTAATCCAAGGGTGGAGTTTGCTGACATGTCACCTATCTGTGTCCCTAATCCTATGGTGGAGCTTCCTTGGAGGAGATCCTCTTTATCTATATAATAAAGAGAAGGTGCTCCCTTGGGGCATCGAATGTTTGAGTATGCAATCTGTGTTTTCTCTCTTCTCTAGTCCTCGGAGTATTACAATGGTATCAAAGCGAGTGTTTTAGTCCAAGAGAGTGGATTACCCCTCTTGGAATAGCACAAACTACTGAAATTGAGTAATTTGAGGCGGAGAACATAGAGTAGTTGCTAGACTTAGAAGGACTTTAGAGAGCCGATGGGATGGATGCGCCGAGAGGCCAATTTCCCACACCTAGCTTTCCATTCTCAATTCAATTTCGCATCAAAGTTATGTACATCCAGTGTGAGCAGATGAGGGTATCGCTAGTTTATCACTTTGGTGCAGAATTCATGGACAGAGTGATGAACTCACCAAACCCGGTGATTCTACCTGTGGTGATATATGACAGAGAGTGGGATTTGACAATCAACATTGTGTTATGATATAATGGATATGAATGTCCCAAATCCTCTCCCTTTCAACACTCAAGTAGAAACCCGTTATGTAGTGAGGCCAAAAGTGATGTTTAGAGATTTTGTGGTTAGGAATTTTGGTGAGGAGTATTATCAACGAGTGATAGCTTCTAAGGTCCCAATGGTCGTTCCAATACTTCGTGCGCCTTCTAGAGTGATTATATTGACTCTGTATTGAAGTAGACATTAGCAATAGAGTGTTGAAGGAACCATGGATCCGCAATTGCAAGAGCTGGTGCAAGGAATGCAAGGGATGTTGAATGAATTTCAAGAGATTAAGATGACCGTGGAGACATTACAAAGTCAAGTGCAGATCCTCAGGAACGATCAAGCCATGCAAGAAGAAGAGTTGTCTCAAAACCCAGTACATGCGACTGAAGCACTTGGAGAGGCACCCGTGCCTGCAAACCCTATCAACAATGAAGCCACATTGCTACTCCGGATGAAGAAGACCTGCAACATCGAGCCTTACAAGGGGCAATGTTCGATGGGAGTAGTGGAAAATTGGATCTCGAGAATGAATTGATATTTCCAATTGTTCTCAACAGAGATCATAGAGCATGCTGCAGGCGTGTTTGCATGTGGGTACTTGACCGATAAAGCCCTCACATGGTATGATGCTTGGGAACGATCCATGCTGGTAGAGAGAAGGGAGGTCACATGGATAGCAATGCAAGAAGGACTGCTGAAGAATTTTCAATTGGTGGATTCTGTGCAAATGGCTCGAACCCGACTATGGGGATTGAGACAGAAGAATAGCATACAAGAGTATGTGGAGGCTTTTCTGGACCTACAAGTTGCAATTACCGACATGAGTCTAGCAGAGGCTCTTGACAATTTCAAACAAGGGTTGAAAGAGCGGATTCGCCAAGAAGTCATGGTGCAAAATCCTCACATGGTATTTGAAGCCATTGCTTGTGCACAGAGAATAGCAGGAGCATTAGGTGGAGGTGAAGGAGTAGCTCCACCTCAACATTATCGGGCAGAAATGTCACACATGGGTGGACCAGTACCGATGGAATTGGGCAACCTTCGATTCCGGGATCAAGGACCACGACCGCTTCAAGGGGAGGGGGGACAGGTAGAAGAATGAAGAGATGGAGTCCCACAAGGAGAAGGGACTCGAGGAGAACAACGCCGTTGTTACAATTGTGGCCATATTGGGCACATATCTACCAACTATCACACTTGTTTCCCTAGAGGCCCTCGGCCTTCGTTCAGGCAATCTTTGAACAACATGGAGAGGCATATTGACAAGGAGGAGGTGGAAATCACTTCGGAAAAAAAAGATTGCTTGTAAATGTACCTCACGGCCTTACTGGCTCAATAAGGAAGCAGAGAAGCAAGGGAAGGAAGAAGAATAATGCACAAAGATCCCAAAAGGCAACCTCACAATTGATTGTTGTGAATGGAATCCTAGAAGGTAATCAAGTGAGAGTATTAATAGATCCGGGAGCAACAAAGAATTTCTTGTCTCGCTTTATTGCAATAAGATTGGGAATGGATCTAGAGAGAGATGGAAGTGAAGAAGTAGAGTTACCAAATGGGCAAATAGAGAGATTGAATCATTACCTAGACGGGTAACCCTCTCTGTAGGAGAATATCAAGAAGCAATTGAGTCGCAAGTGATACAATTAGCTCGTTACGATGCAATTTTAGGCATGCCATAGATGGAGTAGTACAACCCTATGGTGGATTGGAGGAAGAAAGTAGTGAGAACCCACCAATGGTCAATCATTGGGGTTAAAGAAAATCACACATGCAGAAACTGCCTCTATATGTTGTAGGGACGGCAACTGTTTGTAAGACCGATAGATGTTTTATGGGTCTAATAAGAGAAGTCCAGAGTGCACAACTCAATGGACAAATTCCTGAGAAATTGAAGGATGTGATGGATGAGTTTCAAGATGTCTTTCCTGATGATCTACCCTCAGGATTACCACCAAAAAGGCGAGTAGATCACAAAATTGAGACACTTCCGGGGAAGATGCCTCCTTGTAAGGCCTCATATTGCCTATCACCTCATGAGCTGGAGGAGTATAAGACTCAAATTGAGGAGATGCTATAGAAAGGGTGCATCTCCTCAATGTATAGAAAGGGTGCATCCAACCTAGCGTATCACTATATGGGGCCCTTGTCTTGTTTGTGAAGAAGGAGGATGGTACAATGTGCATGTGCATGGACTATCGGGGTCTCAATCAGCAAACAAGGAAGAACAAATACCCCTTACCTCGCATGGATGACCTATTTGATCAACTCTATGGAGTGAGATACTTCACCAAACTGGACTTGCAGAGTGGTTACAATCAAATCCGAATTGCAGAGGAGGATGTGCACAAAACTGCCTTTCGAACCATGTATGGCCACTTTGAGTATCTTGTGATGCCTTTTGGCCTCACCAATGCACCTGCTACTTTCATGAGTCTAATGAATGATATATTTTGTTCATACTTGGATAAGTCTGGTATTGTCTTCTTGGATGATATCTTAGTATACAGTAGCACAATGATAGAACACAAACAACATCTACGAGAGGTCCTCTAGATTCTAAGATAGAATCAATTGTATGCCAAAATCTCAAAGTGTGAGTTTGGCAAGTCCGAAGTAGACTACTTGGGGCATAGAGTAAGTGCAGAGGGCATTCAAGTATTGACAAATAAAATAGAGGTCATTCAAAAATGGAGTGCCCCAGAAGATTAGACTCAACTTAAGAGCTTCTTGGGGTTGACGGGATTCTATCGTAGATTTGTCAAGGACTTCTCCAAGGTTGCACAGCCTTTAACGGCACTACTTGGCAAGGGGAAGAAGTGGACATGGGGATCTGCACAAGAGTTGGCCTTTTAAGAATTGAAGGCCGCCTTGCTACATGCACCAATCTTGAAGTAGTATGACCCAAAACGTCCAATCAAGTTGGCTACAGATGCATCAGGCGTAGCAATAGGAGCAGTCCTACAACAAGAGTGGCATGACGGATGGCATTGAATTGCATATTTCTCTTGAAAGTTATTACCAGCAAAGTGCAACTACCACACCACAGAACGAGAAGAGCTGGCCATCATTCTAGCAACCAAGCATTGGAAGCACTACTTGGGCGAGAAGGCATTTGTAGTAGAGATAGATCACAAACCTCTAGTCTACCTCGAGACGCAGAAGGATCTATCTCGTCACCAAATTTGGTGGGCAGAGTGGCAACAACGCTTCAACATGATAATCACCTATGTGGAAGGTAAGAAGCAACTTGTAGATGCATTCACCCGCATGCCAATGGCCAACAACTTGGTGGCAGAGGTTAAGATTAACCCCAAATTCTGGCAAGAGATTATGGCTGCTACAGAAACTGACACACAGATTGTAGAAGCACAATCATCCAAAGGTGTCACCAGTACCCAAGGACTCACCTTTCGGGATGGCAGATTATGGATCCCAAATGTCCCAGAATTACGCACCACCATTCTAGCGGAATGTCATGATTGGACCATTGCAGCTCATGTCGGAGTGGACAAGACCTTGGATGCAGTCAAGCGCCATTATTATTGGCCCAAGATGAGCAATGACGTGATGGACTATGTGCATAGCTGCCTACTTTGCCAACAGAACAAAGCTTCTAATCAAGCTCCTGCAGGGCTCCTTCAACCTCTCCCCACTCCTACCCAACGTTGGGAACAAGTGAGTATGGATCTAGTCTATGAATTACCCAAGACCACCTCAAGGTTTGACTCCATTGTGGTCTTTGTGGACCGGCTCAGCAAAATGATTCATGTACACCCTACCACAAGGAGGTGACCGCTCCACAACTAGCTCAATTATACTTAGATGCAGTCTTTGCTCACCATGGCTTGTCTAGAGTACTCATCACCGATAGAGGCACCCAATTCACCAGCTTGTTTTAGCAAACACTCTTTGGTTTCTTCAAAACCAAGTTGGCCATGTCCACAGCTTACCACTCCCAAACAGATGGCCAAACAGAGCGGGCTAATCGCATGATTGAAGACATGTTACACGGCTTCACCTTAGAAGAGCAAGAGAGGTGGGACACCCTACCCTCGTTGGTGGAATTTGCTTACAACAATTCAGTGAATGCATCTACCCAGGTCACTCCGTTCTTCCTCATGTATGGTGAGCATCCCTTCACACCTTCTAGGTTGATGAAGATCCGTCCAGTGGCTACCAAGGTCGATGCAGTCAACACGTTTGTTTCTAGAATCTAACAAGGTGTGGAGAGCGCCAAGCACAGATTACAGATTGTGCAAAATCGACAAAAACAGTATGTTGATGCACACCGTCGGCACATGAAGTTCAATGTTGGGGATCAAGTGTGGCTATCGACAACCAACCTCACCTTAGTTGGACCTTGTAAGCTCAGACCTTGTTTTATTGGGCCTTTCTCGATTCTTTGTCGCATCGGCGCTGTGGCCTATCACCTTGAGCTACCACCACACATGAAGATCCATTCAGTGTTCCATGTCTCTCTACTATGCAGATATGCTCCACGATCAGGCCAAGGTCATTCCACACCAGACATTCGACCTTGTCCGACACTCATTGATGGCACAGAGGAATATGAAGTGGAGCGGATTCTCCAAAAACGCATGCGTGATACTTGCCACATGCGGGTGGACCATATAGTACAATGGAAAGGTTACCTCCTCTATGAAGCCACCTGGGAGCCCGCTGCCAATTTGGCACATGCACCTGTGTTGGTGCAAGCATTTGAGCAACAATTGCACAACGAGGACGTTGCGTCTTAAAAGGAGGGAGGTCTGTAATACCAAGAGCTAGCCATATGATCTAGATGTGAAATTTGGTTTGGTAATATCTAGAATGATGTTATACATGATGGTCAAAATAGATCAGATAGAAGTTTCACCAAAAGAGTACTTCTACTAATAGGGCAGAAACCAAAATAGACTTGAGAACCTTAGAACCAATAGCTAGACATATGATTTAAAGGTGAGAATTGGTTTGGTAACATCTGAAAGGATGTTACACATGATGGACTAAACAGATCAGAAAGAGGTATCACCAAAAGGGGACTTCTTCTAATAGAGTAGGAACCGAAATATGCCTAAAATCTTTGAAGGCAATTTTGGAGGCCTAAACGGATGAATTAGGCCTCAAAAATATGCAGATTCCCCCCCCCCCTAACTAAGGAAAGGCTGGCCTTCCCTCCCCCTTGCTTTGTCTTGTCGTGAGCTTTCCAACGGTACCTTACATGATTTTGAGATTCCTACAGGAAGATTCCCTAAAAGATTCCCTCCGGTCAAAGCTTGTTTGACCAACCAGATAGGACCTAGACCAGAAATGTCACCCATCCAAGTAAGTAATCCAAGGGTGGAGTTTGCTGACATGTCACCTATCTGTGTCCCTAATCCTATGGTGGAGCTTCCTTGGAGGAGATCCTCTTTGTCTATATAATAAAGAGAAGGTGCTCCCTTGGGGCATCGAATGTTTGAGTATGCAATCTGTGTTTTCTCTCTTCTCTAGTCCTCAGAGTATTACACATGGGAGTGGGCAAGACCTTGGGCACCCTCCAACGCCAATGGTGGTGGCCCAACATGACAGAAGATGTCGGGACTTTGTCCGAGCGTGTGAGAGTTATCAACATAACAAGGCCAGTAACTAGAAGCCGAGTGGGCTCCTTTAGCCACTTCCCATTCCAACTACTCGTTGGGAACATGTGAGCTTAGATCTCATCACCTCCTTATCCAAGACACAACAAGGTCATACAGCAATTGTGGTGGATAAGCTTAGTAAGCAAATCCATTTGGCACCAATTGTTGACATAGTGGATGCTCCAACCTTGGTGCAACTCTACTTCGATAATGTCTTCAAACATCATGGGATGCATGTGTACTTATCTCCGACCGTGATCCTTGCTTCACCAGAAAGTTTTGGCAAGCACTCTTCTAGCTACTTGGCACCAAGCTTGCTTTGTCCACAGCCTATCATCCTCAAACTGATGGACAAACAAAACGTGCAAATTGCACCTTAGAAGATATGCTTTGTGCCTTTGTCAACATTCACCTTACCAATTGGGATCAATGTCTTGTAGCTGCGGAGTTTGCATACAATAATTCTAAACAAGCAAGCACCGGATTCTCTCCTTTCTTTCTCATTTTTGGCCAAGTTCCGCTTGTCCCAGATTCTCTTCTTGCTCCTCCCCCGTCTCAAGTCCCCCATACTTCACCCTTCTTGACCACCATCTCCGAATCTCTCCAACAAGCCAAATCTCACCTCCTTGTTGCTCAAAATTGTCAAAAACAATATACGGACCATCATCATCGTGATCTCACCTTTGAAGTTGGTGATAAAGTTATGTTATTCTTTAGTAATCTAACCCTCCCACTTGCTACCCAAGTTTGTAAACTTGCCCCTAATTGGATAGGACCTTTTGATGTCACCCAAATTGTCTCTCTTGTTGCTTATCAACTTGCCTTGCCTTATCATATGCGCATCCATCCTATCTTTCATGTTCCCAAGTTGAAACCCTTTGTTCCTAACTCCTCTTCTTTCTCCTCTTGAGTCCAACTCCTCCTCCCCCTATCCCTATCAATGATCATGAGGAGTATGAAATTGATCGTATCCTTGCATGTTGCCACATCCAATGAGGACGCCGCCAACATATGGAGTACAAGGTCCTTTAGAAAGGGTAACGCTTTCATGATGCCACATGGGAACCTCTTTCTCACCTCCAAAATGCACAAATAGCCATCCAGGAGTTTGAAGCTTCAATGGCGACAAGGACGTCACCAACTAGCGGTGGGGGAATATGTAATAGTATGGAGTTAAGCTACATAGTTAATAAGGCTAACAAAGTAGAGAATAAGCCAAATTAGCCTAGAATATTCCAAAAGCATCTAGGAAGCTTTTTGGGAAGCTTCTTAGGAAGCTTCCCGACTAGTTAACTTGTGCTCCAATCAGTTAGCTTCTAGAAGCTTCTAACTAGCTTAGCTTGCACGCCAAGTAACATAAGCATAATTGTAATAGTATGGAGTTTAGCGACATAGTTAGTAAGGCTAACGAAGTAGAGAATAAGCCAAATTAGCCTAGAATATTCCAAAAGCATCTAGGAAGCTTTTTGGGAAGCTTCAAGACTAGTTAACTTGTGCTCCAAGCAGGTAGCTTCTAGAAGCTTCTAACTAGCTTAGCATGTACGCCAAGTAGGCGGTTTCTACAAGGAAGCTTCTTGAGAAGCTTCCTAGTTAACTTGGCTCGCACTCTAAGAAAGCGGCTCAAGGAAGCTTCTTGAGAAGCTTCTCAAGGGCCTTGTATGCTATCTATAAATACCAAAGCCGAAGCTCATGCTAGGCATTTGGAGTTTTCACTCATTCAAGTGTCCCAATGTGAGTTTCCATTCTCCTATTTCTCTCCTCGGATTTGATCTTTTACAAGAATGTTATGGCAACTCAATCAATTATGCATTCTTTTCTATTCTTTGTCACTCCATTTGTAGTTCCGCATCTAGATGCTCGGACACTGGAGTTCCAGTGATGGTAGTTAGAGTTATTCTAGCTGTTTCTCAAGGACTACTTTCCGACGGTTAGATTTTGTGTTCGGGGTACTGACTTCACGGTGGGGCCCACCGTCACTTTGCACCGTTTGCACCATCGAGTGTGCCGTCAGCGGGACCGTTAGGGTTTCAGGGCTAGCTCAAGTCCAAGGGGGTATAGTTCCAAAGTGAGCTCCAGAGAGCTCACTTCTCTGATGTTGAGCCTTCGAGTTCCTGGCTATGGTGGACAGAGGCCGGCGAGCGTCACCTGGATTCTCTATGCTTGAGTGGGTGTGGCTTGACTGTAATCAGTGCCCAATTGTTGGCAGTTTATAGAGTGACAGATCAAGTACTGATCTGAGTTGAGTTGAGTTGAGAATGTTAAGCAATCTGATTACATCAGAGAAGTGAAGTCAGGGGGAAATCGGGTGCAGGAACGTTGAGTGTTGGTGGTATCTCCAAGCTCGGTGGATCGTGGTAGCTCGATTCAGGTTCTGTGTTTCCCTAGTGTGCAGAACTCGTGTAGTTGATGCAAATTTGGCAGTTAGGCGGACGGTGTGCGGAAGCACTGGCCAAATTTCGAGCAAAGAAGAAGCAATTTTCGAGCAGTGTTGTGATTTTGAGCTCAGGAGGTGAAGGCAGGACCAATTTGCTGCGAGTTGGGCTCAGAAAGTGAAATTGAAGGTGGAGTTGGAAAGCTTTTCTCATGAAATTGTGATTTGGAAAAACCCGTTTTGTCAATTTGGCTCGAGTGGAAAGTTAGCGGGGGATTTGGCAGACATCCATCTTTAGGGTTTACGTCAGATTTTACGTCAGATTTTGGGCCAGAATTGGAGGAGTTTCGCTGTTTGGCCAGATTTGGAGAACTTTCTCTAGTTTGGAGGAGTTTCGCAGATTTGGAGAAGTTTCACCAATTTTGGAGGAGGTTCGAAGTGGCAACAAGAAAGGCCTCATTTGGGCGTTTAGAGGCTTCGAGGCATAGGGCTGTGGGCTATGAGAGGCTACGAAGGCCTAGAAGGGCCAGAAGGGCCAGAAGGGCCAGCAAGCCAGCTTGCTGGCGTGAGGCTAGCTAGTTTAGTGTAGATCTTGGTCATTGGTTGGCAAAATCTGCCTTTCTTGCTAGATTGTGCGCAACAGGGTTTGACCCCTAGATCTCTTGTTCCTAGACTGGTGCCCTAGCCAACTGGTCCACCCTCACTTGTTGTCATAGTGACTGTGCCACTGTTATCTATACACATGTAGCTTTGGCTAGGAGAGGCAGTTTGATCCCATTCTTGGTGATCCTGGTAGCTTAGGACTTAGATACGAACTACTCTTATGTCAAATGCCAAATGGTGGCAGAGTCAGTCCCGTGTTGTGTTATGAGATGGAGGGTTTTTGTTTAGATTTCTTGTGATTGGATCCCCTCCATTCTCTGCTTCCTGTTTGTGCACCACGTTTGTGTGAGGTGCCTTGACTTTTGAGCGTTGGTGCTCTGGTGTGCTCTCGGTGGTGAGGCTGGAGTGATGACCAGTCAGACTACCTTTGTTTCTCTCCGGTGAGGCAGGAAGTGATGACCTGTAGACCGTGAGAGTGCGTGTTATGATGGCAGGTTACAGGTTGCCCTTCCCCTAGTGTAGTTATCTCGGTTAGAGTTACATTAGTGGGTGGTGTTTTAGTTGGTGTTGGCACGCGGTGGTGTTGGCACTTGGTGGGGCACTTGCGGTTGCGACTTGCTGTTGCAGTTGGTGGTTCGGGTTTGTTGGTGTGGTTACTTTGTCACGACGGAGTTCTTTGGAGATTCCAGAGGAGTTAGCCCTGCAGTACGCAGTGGGTTTACTCGGAGTGGTGCTCGGTATCAGCCTGTATCTCAGGTCCCAGTGAGGGAGGAGATTGACTCTGAGTTGGAGTTCGACACAGGAGCTGATTCAGTTGAGAGTGCACTTGGTGTGTCCGCACCATTGTTGTGGGACATGGACGAGATTTATGGGGCCTCCAAAGGCCCTAGGCGTTACTCTGGTACAGTGGGTACCATTGAGTTGGATGACTTCATCTAGGAGTTCGATAGTTGGTGTGATCTGCAGCAGATGCGGAACCCGACTTTGTTCACACCCTTCATGGCATGGAAGGGGTTGTTTCAGCACTTGGAGGGTCCATCGATGGACGACTACCATGAGTTCAAGAGAGCTCATTTGGAGGAGATTGAGTTATGGAGACAGTATTGGTCTCCACACTATGTCTCCATCACTTCAGGTTCGGTGGCCAGGAGTAGGTCGGCTGTACCTACGAGTTCTAGCTCGAGTAGTGTTGGTGGAGCTAGTGGAGGTGCACTAGCTGGAGATAGTGCTACTACGAGTGGAGGTACCGCTGCAGGAGGTGGTGTGGTACCGGGGTTTAACCCCATGGTTGAGTTCTTCCTATGTTTGAGGCAGAACTACCAGGGAGTGCGGACTGACAAGCTGAGGAGCTTGCAGGAGTTCCAGCGGAAGGCTGGAGAGAGCCTACGCGAGGCATACACTCGCATGAGGCGGCTGATCAGTTTCACTCAAGGAGTTACTGAGGCCCAGGCAGTCCAGTTTTGGTATGGGATACTGGACAGGGAGTTGCGACGTAGAGTTCGTGATGCTACGTTGTTGCAGGCTACTTCGCCCACTTTGGCAGTAGTCTTTGGTTTGGCTGAGCGTATTGAGCTCAACATGGTGGAGGAGAGAGTGGTGACATCTGGATTTGGTAGAGAGACCTCATCCACGGTTGTGACTTCTTCTAGAGTGCAGCAGAGTGCACCACGCCCAGTTGGTTTTCGAGGACAGGGTGGACAGCCCAGATCCTATGGAGCGAGTGGAGGGCCTAGTGGAGTTAGACCCTTACCCTCATTTTCGGGGCAGCAGCAGCCAGTGAGTGGTGGTGTTGCTTGTTGGACTTGTGGTGGACCTCACCATAGGAGAGAGTGTACTCAGGGCAGCGGACCTGATACCTCTGGTGCATCACAGCCAGCACAGAGGCAGTGTGAGCACTGCCATAGATTTGGTCATACTAGTGACCGGTGTTTTGACCTACACCCGGAGTTACGGAGTGGTAGGGCTGCTATGGCAGGTAGTAGAGGAGCTCCAGTTCATGGAGGACGAGGTGGTAGAGGTGGTGGTAGAGGATCTACACCTAGTAGGGGTCCAGTACCTGCCCTTACTTCTGACACAGCTATGGCTACTCGGATTGAGCAGTTGGAGCAGAGATTGGCTAATATGGCTATTGCTCATAGGAGATCAGATTCGGGTGCTGAGGCTTCCACCTCATATGCTGGTGATAGAGATGCTTTGGAATTCATGTGCGGAGCAGCACAGGTGGATGCATCTGCAGCAGTGACTAGGAGTGCAGTACGTGCTCCAGAGCCTAGAGGAGCATCAGTGGAGTTGGACCCACAGAGAGGAGAGGTTGGGAGACAGGTCAGACTTCCCCAATCTTTCACGCTATCTGAGGCATTGCAGACGACATCCATGGTCCCTATACGTCCCAGTGCAGGTGTGGTAGGTGGTGATGGAGTACTTGATGGAGTACCTGCTAGTCAGCCACCTGCTACTACACAGACTGAGTCTAGCATGATGTTGGGGGCGGCTCAGCTGATTATGCGGCATCCTTTATTTTCAGCCAGTGACATGTTTACATTGGGAGTGGACCCAGCCCCAGTGTTCCGGTTGGCTGCCACGTTGTGTGAGAGTAGGGATGGTGCAGTTCCTACTACTAGAGCAGAGGTGGTTGGTAGTGGAGCTGACTTGGTTGAGGAGCATGGGATCCGTTCAGCGACCAGTGGTTTATGGCAGGCAGCAGCGGCTAGACTGGAGGAGTTGCCAGCTAGACCGGCCTTTGAGAGAGCGCGGTTTACACCTGGTGTTGTCCTATTGGATAACCAGAGGGGGATCTTTCGTTTGGTAGGACCTTCAAGGAAGGTCTATACACCACAGAGAGTCTTGTTAGACTCTGGTGCGCAGCCCCTTATGTTGGGGAAGGCTGCAGTTGTTGGTCTGGAGTTACGGAAGACCGATGTGGAGAGGTGTCCATTTCAGATCCAGACATCTCTTGGTGGTGGTTCGACACAGTACATCACACGTGGAGAGTTTGTTGTCCAGGTTCAGCCTGGTCATCCGACTGATAGCTCGGTGGTGAGAGCTCAGGCTATTGCGACGATAGCTGAGTCCTATGATGTGCTAGTTGGGGGAGCAGTGTTATACCCTATGGGTTTCAGTATTGACTATTGGGAGGAGACAGCCTCTTATAGACCTGGTTGGCAGTCTGGTGAGGGACGGGTATGTCGCCTACCAGTACGCTTCAGTAGTGGCAGTCTTGGCTCACTACAGTCCGGGACCATGGCAGCATCAGTTTTGGCTTTCAGCGGTGCAGTTACTTGGCCTGGTGACTTGTTGGAGGGGAACGCCCATGCAGAGGATACTCCAATACCAGAGGAGATCACTCGGCTATGGAGTACGAGTGGGATTGTTCCATCCACCTTGGATGTTCCATTGTGGAGTTCAGAGGAGGCATTGCAGCAGCATGCAGATCAGTTGGTGCAGCAGGCTTGGAGTGGAGCCTTCGTACCATCAGGGGATGAGTGTGAGGATGAGCCTCCAGAGGCGATTGCTTTGACACCTCTGGATACCACACTCATTGCTTGGCAGTATCCAGTAGAGGGGATATGTCTATTAGAGTTGTTTGGTGGGATCAGCACCGGACTAGCTGCGGTGTTACAGGCGGGTATCCGAGTACAGAGGTACTTGTATGTAGAGAGAGATGAGACTGCTAGGCGAGTCTCTCTACATCATGTGGCACACTTGGCCTATCGGTATCCGGAGTTATTACCGATGTCAGCAGTCAGAGGTTACCAGAAGGCCTTACCAGGAGACATTTCCTTACTGGGGGCGCATGACCTAGAGAGACATGGGCCTGTTCACTTGGTGATTTCTGGATGGCCATGTCAGGGACATACACGTGTGGGCCGCGGTTTGGGTCTTCAGGATCCTCATTCTGGTGTGTTTTGGGAGATGTTACGGATACTACGACATCTCCAGGTTCATCAGTCTGTTTCTCCAGCTTACCTTTTGGAGAATGTTCCATTGATGGGTGATTCTCGCATTAGAGTGGTGGTGAGTACACATCAGGTCCATTCATGGATGGGACCTGCTGTATTGTTAGATGCAGCCAGAGTGGGATCACGGGCTCATCGTCTTCGTCTTTGGTGGACAAACCTCTTACCCAGAGAGGTTCTACAGCGTGCTTATGATGGGATTCAACGACTGGACCACATTCTTGTTGATGATATCTTGGATGTTGGGCGTCAGTCTCAGACAGTGGTAGTGGCTGATAGGTCACCCATGGCAGTGGTGAACCTGGTTGGACAGCCTAGAGCTGCATTTCCCACACTCATGAGTTTCCCAGGCTCTCATGCTTTTTGAGAGGGAGGACCTGGACTTGTTTGGGACTCACAGTTACAGCAGTTGGTGGAGCCCAATGCTGATGAGAGAGAGCGGGCGATGGGTTTTCGCACCGGTATTACCGCTGTTCCAGCAGTGTCAGAGGCATCCAGGCGTCAGGTGTTAGGTCAGGCTATGGACCTGAACTGTTTGACCTGGATTGTGAGCCTTGGTTTGGCAGAGCAGCGTAGGATGCGCTTGATAGGCATCACCACTCGGACACTTGTGAGCCCAGTGCCTATCGAGACGATTCAGGCACATGCTGGGGGCGATGGACCGAGTGGACATGGTATTCTTGGGACACATCCAGTAGCTACTAGGGAGAGTGGTCTACTTGGAGTCCATCCAGGTGAGCGTGGGCTACTTGGATTACACCCTTGGTCCACATGGGATGCAGCCAGAGGACGTATGGAGCTTGCAGCCAGAGTGGAGGGAGTTTTTCACATAGAGGTTGGGACCTCTAGTGGTCGGGAGCATGACACCATTGCTCCCAAGGGCCCAGTATAGCAGCCAGTCAGTATGTCTTCCACTCCTACTACAGTTACAGAGGATACTTGGGAGCCAGATCTTGGACCCAAGCTTACTGGAGAGGAAAGACGGAGGGTTTGGAGGTTCTTGAGGAGTCACACGAGTTGTTTTGCCTTCAGTATGAAGGATTTGGGTGCTCTGAAGGGACCTGGTATACAGATTGAGCTGACTAGCAACACACCTGTTTTCCGACGTCCTTATCGATATAGTGAGATGGAGAGGACATTGATTCAGAGCTGGAGTAGTGACCTTTTTGAGGCTGGTTTGGTGGAGATTTCACATGGAGAGTATGCATCAGCGACAGTGATGCCAGCCAAGAAGGATATGCATGGCAACTATACAGATAGGCGGATGTGTGGAGATTACTGTCCTATCAACCGACAGACCAGGGCTGATCGGTATGCCATGCCTACACCGGAGGAGATTTTTGATGCGATTGGGCATGCAAAGGTCTTCAGTACTTTGGATCTTCGAGCGGGATATCATCAGTTGCCGATCAGGGAGGAAGATAAGTCCAAGACAGCATTTTGGGCTATTGATCCTCACGGCAAGGATGTGTTATATCAGTGGAGATTCTTACCATTTGGGTTGAAGAATGCTCCTGCTGAGTTCCAGAGGGTCATGGATAGGATCCTAGCTGGATTGGATTTTGCTCGGTGCTATATTGATGACATTTTGGTGTATAGCACTACTGTGGAGGAGCATGAGCGACAGTTGTTGGAGGTGTTTGAGAGGTTGAGATCTCATAGACTCAAATAATATCCTGGGAAGTGTAGGTTCTTCCATGAGCAGGTTGAGTATTTGGGTCACACTATCTACCCCGGAGGACTTGGTGTTCAGCAGACCAAGGTGGAGGCTATTGCACGTATTCCTCGGCCTACGGATGTGAGCAGAGTGCGAGCATTCCTTGGGTTGGCAAACTTCTATCGCCGCTATGTTAGAGGATTTAGTGCCATTGCCAAGGCCTTGACGAAGCTGACCAAGCTTACACAGGAGTGGTGTTGGGGAGATGAGCAGGAGAGAGCTTTTGTAGAGCTCAAGGAGAGGTTGACATCTGCTCCTATTTTGAGGAGACCGATCAGGGGACGACCATTTCAGGTTCACACTGATTGGAGTATGTTGGGGCTTGGAGCGGTGCTCACCCAGCATGATGATGAGGAGAAGGAGTTTGTGGTGGCCTATGCTAGTCGCTCCAACAATTCAGCGGAGGCGAAGTATAGTTCATATGAGGGAGAGTGCTTGGCAGCAGTTTGGGCAGTAGCACATTTCCGATGTTACCTATTTGGCAACCCCTTCACTCTCATCATTGATCATCAGCCGCTGAAGTGGTTGATGGAGTCCGACAAGCTTTCAGGGAAGCTTGCACGATGGGCTCTGATTTTACAGGAGTATGATTTCACGGTTGTTCACAGACCTGGAGTGGTGAACCGTGGTGCAGATGGGTTGAGTAGAAACCCATGTCCCAGCCAGCAGGATCAGACCGGAGCACGTTGGCATGGTGAGACAGATGAGGAGATGGTGCCAGGTTGGCATGCATCGGCCTTTCTGTGTATATTTGCAGAGACTTTGGTGGTATCTCTCTCAGCGCATACAGGAGGAGTTATTGAGGTCACAGATCCAGAGAGTGAAGATATTGGTACAGTTCAGCAAGACATTCATGATGATGTCTTAGTGATGGACTATCTTCGCACTAGTGTTGTGGGTGGCACAGTTGGGGCCAAGGAGAGAGACCGTGTTCTTCAGCGGGCCAGACGGTTCAGATTGGAGGGTAGACACCTTTTGCGTGTATGGGAGGATGGTAGAGTGCGAGTAGTACCACTTCCATCACAGAGACCACAGTTGGTCCGTCATGCTCATGAGGAGCTAGGACATTTTGGAGTAAAGCGTACATATAGCTTACTCCAGAGTCATTATTGGTGGCGCGGTATGCAGACCGAGGTACAGCAGTTTGTTGCCAGATGTGTGGTTTGTGACCGAGTTAGAGCATCATTCAATGCTCCTACGCCACAGTTACACCCATTACCTATCATGGGATTGGGTTACCGTTGGAGTTTGGACTTCGCCGGACCTTTACCGCTGACTGTGAGACATCATCGGTATGTTTTGGTGATGGTGGAGCACTTCTCCAAGTGGATTGAGTTGGTGGCACTTCCTGACAAGTCTAGTGAAGGGACAGCTTACTCGTTCCTGGATCGAGTTCTTAGTTATTTTGGTGCACCAGCTGAGGTTTTGACTGATCAGGGTACAGAGTTCTTGGGAGAGTTTCAGGTCTTGTGTGACAAGGCTTTGATTGATCATCGTACTACATCCCGAGATCACCCTGAGGCAGATGGCTTAGCAGAGAGAGTGGTTCAGACGGTGAAGAGAGGATTGCGAAAGTATGGTTTGCAGAGAGGCCACTTGGGAGATTGGGATCTCCAGTTACCTTGGTTGGCCATGGGCTATCGGTTCAGCCGGCAAGCCTCCTTAGCATCCTTCTCTCCATACTTCCTACTCTATGGACGAGATCCAGATTTACCTGCAGCCATTCATCAAGATGCTACTGTAGTTTTGGACTTGGATGACCCTGATGTATGGATGAGCGCATGTTCTCAACGGGCAGAGATCTTTCAGAGAGTGATGCCGATGGCCTTTGAGAACTTGGCGATTGCTCAGCATAGAGATACTTTACGCTATGCTACCATTCGAGGAGGAGGTTATAGACCCTCGATCCGTCGATTTCATCCAGGCGACTATGTATATCTACAGCAGACAACACCGACAACACTTGATGTTTCTACAGGCCGCACTATCTTGAGAGTGCGCGAGGTTTTGCCATCTGGAGTCCTTGTGTTAGAAGGACGTGATGGTGTTGTTTGGAAGGATCATGTGCGCAATTGTGCGCCATGCCACCTTCCAAACATTGATGGTACTATGGACCCAAGCTTGGCACTTGTACGTGCAGGCTTGAGGTGTATGTTATGTGGCTCTTCTGGTGGAGCTGCTACTATGTTAGTGTGTGATAGTTGTTCGAGAGGATGGCATATGGCATGTATGACTCCTCCCCTCACGGTGGTTCCTCAGGGACAGTGGTTATGTCCTAGATGTACTTGACCTATAGCTAGTTCATTCTTTATATGGTATAGATTGTAGACAGGCGACTAACGATGGGGCTCCATAGCACCCGGCCTCCTGATCTTTGCCCATTAGAGGGTATACCATATACTTAGAGTAGATGGCTATCTGGAGTTAGAGGGACCTAACCACCAGCTAGGGGGGCGATTGTGGCACTTTAGAGTCTATGTATGACTTATGTGTGAGTTGTGCTGTTATAGTGTATGATGTTGACAGCGATGTATGTTGTGTAGCGATGTATATACGCACGACAGCTGTCACGCCATTTGTAGTTCCGCATCTAGATGCTCGGACACTGGAGTTCCAGTGATGGTAGTTAGAGTTATTCTAGCTGTTTCTCAAGGACTACTTTCCGACGGTTAGATTTTGTGTTCGGGGTACTGACTTCACGGTGGGGCCCACCGTCACTTTGCACCGTTTGCACCGTTGAGTGTGCCGTCAGCGGGACCGTTAGGGTTTCAGGGCTAGCTCGAGTCCAAGGGAGTATAGTTCCGAAGTGAGCTCTAGAGAGCTCACTTCTCTGATGTTGAGCCTTCGAGTTCCTGGCTATGGTGGACAGAGGCCGGCGAGCGTCACCTGGATTCTCTATGCTTGAGTGGGTGTGGCTTGACTGTAATCAGTGCCCAGTTGTTGGCAGTTTATAGAGTGACAGATCAAGTACTGATCTGAGTTGAGTTGAGTTGAGAATGTTAAGCAATCTGATTATTGTGGCACTTTAGAGTCTATGTATGACTTATGTGTGAGTTGTGTTGTTATAGTGTATGATGTTGACAGCGATGTATGTTGTGTAGCGATGTATATACGCACGACATCTTAAACACCAATATGTTTTTACTAAGAGTTGGCACAATTGAAATGTTTTGATTGGTTGCCACACTTTGTGAGAGTAGGGATGGTGTGTTGTTGCTTCTAGTGCAAAGAAGGTTGATTGTAGAACTAGTTTGGTTGAGGAGCATGGGATCCATTTGGCTAACAATAGTTTGTGGTAGGCAATGTTTGCTAGATTGGAGGAGTTATCTACTAGACTTGCATTTGATCAAGTTAGGTTTATGCTTGGAGGTGTCTTATTGGACAACTAGAGTGGAATTTTAGATTTGGTTGAACCTTCAAGAAGGACATACAGACCATAAAGAGTTTTATTGAACTTTGGTGCCCAACGTCTTATGTTGGAGAAGGTTGCAATTCTTGGTCTTGAGCTCCAAAAGATCAACATTGAGAGGTGCTCATTTCAATCCAAACATTACTAAGAAGTGCTTCCCACAAAATACATCACCTTTGAGACTATAAATCTAACTATATAACTATCTAATTGATAGTTCTATGACAAGAGGCCATGCTATTGCAATAATAGTAGAGGCATATGATGTGTTAGTTGGTGGAGTAATGTTATATCTTCTATGAGATTTAATATTGACTATTAGAAGGAGATAGTTTCTTATAGGCCCATGTTGGTAGTGGATTGAGGGATGAGTATGTCATCCACTTGTATGTTTAAATAGTGGTAGTTTTGGCTCACTAAAACCAAGGACTATGGTATTTGAGGTACTTAATATCTAAGGTAATTGAGGTATAAAGGTATAATTGAGGTATTGAGGTAATAGAGAATATTTTTAACAACTAGAACTCCACAAGTGCTAAGGAGAGAGATCATATCTTGTAACAAACTAGGCAATTCAAATTGGAGGGCAAAATTTGTCTTCAAGTATGGGAGGATAATAGAGTGTCAATAGTACACTCTCCATTGTAGAGATCATAGTTGGTACAACTTGCTTGTAAGATGATAGGATATTTTGGAGTGAAATGGACACAACTTACTTCAAATTCATTATTAGTGAGGTGGTATATAGATTAATGTGAAATAGTTTGTTACCAAATTTTTGATTTGTAAGAAAGTTAGAGCATCATTCAATGTCCATATGCTATAATTACTCCCATTACCTATCATGAGGTTGGGTTATTATTGGAGTTTGGACTTTGTTGGACCTTCACCAATGATTATGAAACATTATTGGTATGTTTTAGATATGGGGGAGCACTTCTCCAAGTAGTATTTCTTGATAACTCCAATGAAGGGATAAATTATTTATTCTTGGATTGAGCTCTTAGTTATTTTGTGCACTATTTGAGCTTTTGACAAATCAAGGTATGGAGTTCTTTGGGAGAGTTTTAGGACTTGTGTGACAAGGCCTTGATTGATTACTGCTCTACATCTTGATATCATCCTAAGACATATGTAGAGAGAGTTTTTTAGACAATGAAGAGGAAATTGCATAAGTATGGTTTGTAGAGAGGCCACTTGGAAGATTAGGATCTCTAGTTATCTTGGTTGGCTATGGGCTATTGGTTTAGCAAGCAAGCATTGTTAGCATCCTTCCCTCCCTACTTCTTATTATATAGGCAAGATCTAAATTTACATCTAGCTATTCATTTTGATGCTACTATAGTTTTGGACTTTGGATGATATGGATAAATGGTTCAACAGTGATGCTGAATTTGCAAAAGAACCGGGGTATAACCAAACCTTTATAGGCTTCAATACTACAAGGGATGAGCATATGTTTTCAATGAGCAAAGATCTTTTGGAAAGTGATCTTAATGGCTTTTGTGAACTTAACAATCTCTTAATATACCTATGTTAAAACAATAATTGAGGATGAGGTTACTCTTGATCCATTGGTTTCATCCAAATGATTATATATATATATATATATATATATATATATATATATATATATATATATATATATATATATATATATATATATATATATATATGTGTGTGTGTGTGTGTGTGTGTGTGTGTGTGTGTGTGTGTGTGTGTGTGTGTGTGTGTGTGTGTGTGTGTGTGTGTGTGTGTATAAAGGCCTTGACACCAAAAGTTTAGAAGTCATTGAGACATGCTCAACATTAAAGTATGATTATTATCATAAAGGTATTGAATCTTGACATTTTATTGCTATGGTGCATAGTGAACTACTTTTAGCTCAATAAACTTGCATTTTGTAAATAAAAAAGCTAAAAATATATTGTCTTATTTATCATGATAAGTTGTGAATATATCCATATGTATTATCAAAATCTTACAAATAAGACACACCTTCCAAAGGGTGAGATAGTGGGCACAATTGTTAAAATTGAGAACAATTTTATGTGACAATGAGAGTCAACCGTCTCCACACAAAGTGCTTGTTGTCTACAAGGTGTTCTTTCTCACCAATTTTCAAAGTGGTCTTTTGAGATGAAGAGTTCATGTTTGAAGCTGATTAATGTTTCTCCAAATCATGGGGAGAGAGAAAGAGAGAAGAAAGTAGTTTTTTGGCACTTGTAAGCTATGCTAAAATTTGCATGGCAATTAAGCCTTAGTGTTTAGTTAAATTCAATTCTTATCCACAATAGTAAGAAAATATAATAAATTAAGGTGCATGGATGTCAATTGTCTAATTTAAAATATCCTTATGTTCATCTTTTTTATCAATGGCTCGTAGAGAGGATCTTGGAGTTAGTGTAGATAAGATACATGTATAATCAATACAATATAACTTACTTTTCATGAATCTCAATTTTCCTAAAACTACTATGAGAGTTTTTGTCCTTGAGAGGTTATAAAATCTTGAAAATATGTCTTTCATAAACTCCATTAGTTCATTTTTCTTGATCTTGCTTCACATCTATTTCTTTGCTCTCAACCCAAGCAAATATACCTCTCATCATATTGTCTCAAGTATTTCATTAGCATACTTTGGTTTGGGGAATTTGTGTCCATGAGCCCTAGAATAGAACTCTAGCACTTAAGGGATTCCTTCTTGGATGGAAAAAATCAACTCCAAGAGTCCTTATAGCACTATTGTAAGTGTATTATATGATGTAAATTTTAGGGTAGAGTATGGAAGTAAAGTTAAGTAGAGAAGGGAATCTATCATAAAGTAGTGGTAATTGTTATTGAAGTTGGACCTTTGGTTACATCATTGTTTTAGTAGTGCTAGGAAGGTTTAGAAGGAAGAAAGACTTTTAGCACCAATTTTCTCCAAGCTTGAGCAATGTGTAATGTACTACCTCACATCAAATAGATCCAAAAGTAACACAAATTGCAATCAATGTTGTAAGGAAAACGATAGTCATTGCAAGGAAAATTGCATGGAGATACCATACAAAAGCAATTTTTTGCTTGTGCTTTGTGACATTTTAAGATTTATAACATGTGCTTCTTACTTCTTTCTTGTACAAGAAGATGAGCTACATGATAGGTGTTTGCTGAGCATATCAACCTTCAAAACCTGATTTATCACTCCTTCCATATCGATTAGTATAGCTTGTGTCTATAGTAAATATGCTAAAGACTTACTGCTTAGAATAACTAGAGTAATTTCTTCTACCTCAGGTCATCTTATTTCCTAACCTTGGAACATGATGCATTTATATTAAGAGGAGGGAGTATCGATCAATATTGACCTTCAAACTTTGAACTTGACTAAAGGATGCAACTGTTTGTAAGAAAGATATGTCAACATTCTAGGAAAGAAGTAAAGCATTGTCTTCATGGTCTTATCTAGAATAAAAATATATCTAGAAATGGAAGTGTATGTGCATTGCATCACTTGTTTGACATTGTCACACCGATAGTCATCCTAGGTACTGTTGGTGCAAAAACATTAGCACATACTAAACGGACACTATGACGATAATACCAACCATAGATATCTAGAAAACACCAAACAACCAACGTCTTGATGAAATCTCCTAGAAATCAAGGGACTCACTAGCAATTAAATTGTACTTCTGTAGATTGAGTTGCTTAGAAATTGAAGTTCACTAAGAAGATCAATATGTGTGGATCATGAAGCTTCCCTATATTTAGTAAACTAAAAAATGCTCATCCAACCAAGACAGAAAGCACAATACAACAAACACCTTAAAGCCTTCTTAAAGGTAAAGAAACTCATTCGCACTAAATAATAGTTCTATAAATTATTACAGCCTAAATGCTCATCCAAGCAAAGATAGAAATCACCTAATAGCAAACATTTTGACAAAGGATCCCATAAGTAAAGGCACTCACCAACAACTAAACGATACTAAATGTTACTTCTACAGATTGAATTGCCTAAAAATTGAAGTCCCAACAAGAAGACCGATCAATGCTGCAAATATCAAAGTCCAATCTAACATAGTTTAATAACTAATCAATTAGGACAAAGTAATCTTTAGCAAACATTTCTAACAAGATAGAAAACTTTGTTGTCAAGCGTGTGTCAACGTTAGGAACCAATCATCGGGAATCTCTATCTACTTTTGGGTCCAAAAACAACAAATAATTTTGAGGCAAGACCTTCAAAGATTTTGACTTTCCAACCACCATGCATTGACCTTACCGATACTTTTGTCCTAATTATATTGATTATTTTTGTGAAACTTCTAATGATAACACTAACAAGCTCACCTGAAGTTCAAAAGGTGGACTCCCCACCCGAGGTATAGTTTAGCTTCTCTGATCCTCCTTATCGACATAGAGGATAATCATTATGTCCGGTTCCCACATATCACCATTAGATTCTCCTAGCTCTTTTGTAGAGTTTTGTAGAGGTACAGTTTTAGCGTCTCTGATCCTCTTTATCAGAGACATTGAGGATAATCATTATGTCCTGTTTCCACATATCAACATTAGATTCCCCTAGCTCTTTTGTAGAGAGTGCTAAGATGCAATAAAGCGTTCTTAGCGAGAAGACCGTGCATAATAATGCGTTTGCTTAGGCACTCAAAGACTTGCACTAAACCTGCAAATATACATAATCATCCATGACGTAGATGAGTATGTATATTAATAAAGATATCAAAGTACTTTAAACATAGACAGATATCAATAGAGATATCAAAGTAGTTTAAACATTCTTCACAAATCCAAATGATGTCCTAGGGGAAAGGAACAACTCCCAAGAAATAAGTAACATAGATACAAAAAACAATATACTTGGATAGAACCAAGAAACTTCTCTGAAACTTAACCTTGAGGTAGCGCATGCTCAAACGATCAAACTGAATTGTCTTCTAAAATGTCTTCTAAACCATGAAAACGTACATAATTGTCATTGGCTTGAGAACATACGTATATTTGCTACCCTTAAACCTTGTCTAAGTCTCACTATTACCGAATGCGGTTGCAAACGTCTCAATGAAGTCTCTCCACTACCACATGCCAAACTCCCTATCGTCATAAACGTCTATATGTCATCACTGTCCCGCTATGATTGGGATTTCTCGAGTTATCCGTTCACAAACTCCTCCACTTTCAGGTGTTTGCAGTTGCAAGGTTCAGCAAAAGAATCCCAAACAATGAGCCGAAGCCACATCAGGTCTACTAGCTAATGGCTCTCTAAGCCGATGTCCCAAGTTCCTCGACATCAATGAATTTTTCTCGGACGTGGCTATGTTTGGACATACTTTGCTTTCGGTTTCGCTGTCCAACTCCGTGTATTGTGGTTGGCAGATGAGATAATTCGACAGTTCAACTTGGCCGACAACCAGCACAGAAAAAACATTAATAGTACAGACAAGGAGACGAAAGAAGCGAAATTCGAGATGAAGAATCCACGTCAGTTCGGGTCTCCAAATCGGCTGGAAACTTTCCGTGATTGCCCAGATCCTCAACTCTTTACTGATCAATATACGTTTAGCGTTCTCCAATGCATCACATTTCCTGACGCAATTACCATCTATACATGGGAGTTGGAATACGTATGCTTACTATCATCCACTTCTATCAGAGGAGGAGGATGCCCTTGCGAGTACCAGTGAGTTGCCACCCCTGGAAACGAGTACGCTGTCACTTGTGTTTCTTGATTTATCACCTCCAAAACCCGATCGGCCCTGGTCTTTCCCCTCGTGCAGGCTTACTATGACAGTCAGTTTTCTTCTATTGTTCATTGTTTTAGGACTCATGCGCTCATGAGCATGCTGTGATAGACACTATCCCGTCCCACTTAAAATCGACCACACGTTCTTTACCAGGTATATATTACATATGTTGCATCGCATTTGCACTCAGTGAGTTCTGGATCCCCCGTTCACTGAACTGCTTCTGTCCTCTATTCTCCATATCCAGTCCCATGCCTTGGCACTCATGAGTTTTCGAGCAGAAACTCGGTACGAGGGGTTCTGACACTTGCTCAGCTACTTCGGCACTGCGTGAGGCACTGATGACACCGCATATACTTTCTTGGAGGTTCACTATGGCAGCCTTCTGCTTCCTTCAGTTTGTTGAGCGGTTCAGGACTCAAGCGTCCATAGCGCTTGCTGCGATATACTCTATCCAGTCCTCTTTCGCTTCCCTCTACTTCCCTTGTTCTCTGAGCGATTTCATACTCTCGATCTGCTCACTCACGGATCTTCCACGACTTTCCATTTCCAGTTTACTACATGACTCTCGACTTCTGTTTATCTTATGCTTTCTAGTCTAGCTCATTATGTCAGTCGTTTTTCCTGCTGACTTTATTTCTCTACATGCGCTGTTGTTCTGCTTCGCTTTTTCGATGCATACTACTTTTATAGAGGTGTTGCTCTTGAAATGTTTCCAGGGTACGTTTATTTATGCCTTCATTCGATCAGATGTTCGTTATCTTGTACACATTACATATCTTGCATCTCATTTGCATTCAATGAGTTCTGGATCTCCCGTCCATCAAACGGCTTCTCTCCTCATTTCTCTGTATCTAGTCCCATGTTGCTTACTAGTTCTATGCATGTGTTGCTCTTGATATGTTGCTATTATACCTTTGCTTCAGTTTACATTCGATTTGTTTTATTCACTTAATCTCCTTTAGGGATTGAATACTCATTTGCAGATATTTTGTTTACATTGCATCTACATTTTACATAATATTTACATTTCATCTACATTTCACATGCATTTAATGAGTTCTGGATCCCCCGTTATAACAGCGTCTGTCCTCATATATCCATATCCAGTCGCATCTTCATCACCTAATGCTCCTACGAAGTTGATTCGTTCCTTGGTTCCCACCCGATTTTTGCCTTCATGGTTCCCTGCACGTCCTCCGTTCTCACGCTCCGACTCAACCAAGACGACATCCACTCCTCTGCGCTCCACTCCTTCCAGCTCGATGTTCGCCCGCTTCATAGATTCATATACCATTCTCTCTCTTCTAACTCTCGGTCTACCTGACTCATGAATCTTCCATGACTTTCGATTTCAAGGCTTCTACACGATTCCCGACTTCAGATTAACTTAAATCTTTCTCGTCTGGTTCGTTAGGTCGTCGATTCCCCGTTAAGTTAATTTGATTATTCAAGTTTATTTATTATTTAGTTCCCCGTGTATTTCTCTATATGCGTTGTTTATCTGTTACCGATTATCTGATGCATGCTACTTGTATACGGGGATTGCTTTTTAAATGTTTCTAGGTTGCGTTTAGTTTTGCTTACATTCAATCAGTGATATCCATTTTTATCTCCTTTCCCGGTTTTATACTAATTTCGACTTGCACATTTTTTGTATACTTTCCATATCATGCATCTCATTTGCATTCAATGAGTTCTGGATCTCCCGTTCCTCACCTTCTGTTCTTATTTCCCTATATCCACTGCGATCATACTTCGCACCAATCCAGCAAAGATACCATCCACTCAAGTTAGCTCAACGGCTCTCAAAGTCTCACCACTTGCATAATACTTGCATACGTCCGTTTTCTGTATGTACTATATATAATATCCTGTTTGGTTTCTCTGGACTCAGGCGTCCATAGCGCTTGCTGTGATATATCTTGCTGTGATATATCGATATCCAGTCCTCGGATGCTTTGCTCGACTTCCCTCATTCTCTGAGCGATTTCTACTTCCAGTGCTCTGTCTCATACACCTTCCCCGATTTTCGTTTCCTGACTCAGATCTTCCTTGACCCGCGATATCTACAGACTATTACTTGTCTCTTGACACCAGTTTATCTCCAACCTTTTAAGCTGGCCGTTTCTTCCTGATGTATTTATTTCTCTACTTATGTGGGAGATCGGTATCCGCTTCTCTGAAGGCTGCATCTCAAATATGCGTGTTGCTATCTAATGGTTTCCAAGTGACATTTGCTTCACCTTTCATTCGATGATGTTTCTTCTCTATATATGCCGGTGTTTCAATATGTTTGTTTCGATTATGCCATTGCTGTAGGTTACCGTCGATGCATTCTAACTTAGATGCATTCTAACATAGTATCTTCTTCTTCTTAGCTTCACTTAATTTCCATTTCCTTAGATGCAATTCAGTGCGATTTGCACACATTCATTCTTGCATTTCATGTGCACTCAATGGGTTCTGGATCCCCCGAATATGTTTCTGCTCCTCATTTCTCAAATATGTTTTTCCACCTTGTTTTGCCTTAGCACTCATGAGCATTTGAGTAGAAACTCGGTACGAGGGTTATTGGCATTCGCCCAGCTATTTCGGCACTGCGTTAGGCACTGATGAAGTCCTTAGTGCTTTCGTGAAGGCTTACTATGACCACCTGTCTGCTTCCTTCAGTGTTTAGGCACTGAGGACGTCGGTAGTGCTTTCGTGAAGGCTTACTATGATTGGCTGCTGCTTCCTTAGTGTTTAGTGTCTAGCACTCATGAGCTTTTTAACAGAAACTCGGTACAAGGGGTACTGGCATTCGCCCAGCTACTTTGGCACTGCGTTAGGCACTGATGAAGCTGCACAATGTTTTCGTGGAGGTTTACTTTGACCGTCTTTTGCTTCCTCCAGTTGTTTAGTGTTTTAGGACTCATGCTTCCATAGCCCTTGCTGCAATATTCTCTATCCAGTCCTCAGTACACATTGGTTGACAGATTCTCTACATGTAGTTATATGTGGTAGATGCTTGATAATACATGCTATTTATGAATTACATTCATCTCCTTTTTGTATGTATTTTTCTGTCAGTTCTGCTTTTTATTGCCATTTCATCTGCACTTCATATACATTAATGAGTTCTGGATCTCTGCTTCCTCGAACGGCTTCTGTCCTCATATATCCATATCCAGTATATCCTATAAGCTTGTATACCATGCAGCGGCTTCTGTCCATATATATCCATATCCAGTATATCCTATAAGCTTGTATACCATGCAGTTGTACGGGAGTTCTACTTGACTTCTGGACTTATATATATGCAGTCTATATATGTTTAGCGTCTCAGGACTCAAGCGTCCATAGCGCTTGCTATGATATACTTTATATCCTGTCCTTTTTTGCTTCGCTCTCGTTACCCTGTTACACTTAGACAGGTTTCTGCAGCCACACAATCCTATAGCTCTCGCATTGTTCCACTCCTCCATTCCCCAGGTAATTCCCTCCATATTACTTTTCCTTCGCTCTTTGCCTGATTCATGGGACCTCTTGTGTATACAGTGTTCCTACCCGACACCAGCCCACGTTTTTTATTTTTATCGTTCACGCACTGCTTACTGGCAGTCTTTTACTTAGCGTTACCTATTTCTTGCAGTTGTTTGCATAGAGTTCTCAATTTCATGGTGGTTTACTAGTCTGTTAGCCATATGTTATTCTCAATTTGTTTCAATTATGCCTTTGTTTCAAGTTACATTTGATGCATTCTACCTTATGGATTTCTCACTATTCTAGCATTGTCAATTATGTACATCTTGCTTATCGATCATTTGCACCTCATGAGCTCTGGATAACCTGTTCCCAGAACGGCATCTGTTCTCGTACACCTATATATACAGTCTACCACGATTTTAATTGACATATAGATTTCTGCCATGTGGTCTTAGAATTTTTGTTTATGGACAAGTGGCCCCACCTTGTCCATCACTCCATCCGGGGCAGATTTTGCCTCTTTTCTTTGCTCTTTCCTGGGTTGCTCTATGTCCTTTCATGCTTTTCCTTGCTTCTCTGTTCTTTCCTTCTTACACTTCGCCTTTGCTTTTCCTGTTTGAGTAGGCTCGCTCCTTCCCGCGCATCACTGATGTTTCTTGCTCCCCTCTCTTATTACTGACGAACCTTTGCTTGACAATTTATCATTGCTGTGTCCTGGATTTTATCTCTATTAACGGATGTTTTTTGATTTCAGGAATCCATCAGGTATGTCTCGATTCCTTCCTCCTTTTACTCATGTTGATTCATTTCTTTCTTGCCTGGTTCTCATTATGCTGCTGAGACTCCTGCAATTACTCATTTGCCTGCACTTCTGCTTGCTTCTTCTTTCCACACTTCTTCTTATGTTGTTTCCTCAACATTCCCACTACTTCTGAGTGGGCACTCAGGGTGAGGAACCGAGTTTGCCTTGCTTCTTCATTTCTTTCTTGCCTGGTTCTCATTATGCTCTGAGACTCCTGCAATTACTCATTTGCCTGCACTTCTGCTTGCTTCTTCTTTCCACACTTCTTCTTCTGTTGTTCCCTCAACATTCCCACTACTTCTGAGTGGGCACTCAGGGTGAGGAACCGAGTTTGCCTTGGCACTCATGAGTTTCGAGCAGAAACTCCATAAGGGGGTACTGACACTTGCTCAGCCACTTGGGCACTGCGTGAGGCACTGATGAAGTCGCATGCGTTTTCGTGGAGGCTTACTATGGCTGCCTTCTGCTTCCCTTTGCTGTTTATTGTCTCAGGTTCCATAGCGCCTATTGTTATACTATATATCCTGCCCTCTTTCTTTTCGCTCTCGTTACATTGATACGCTTCGATATGTATCTGCAGCAGCCCCATCCACTAAGCTCCCGCATTGTTCCACTCCTCCCTTCCCCAGCTAATTCCCTCCCTATTATTTTTCCCACCCTTTACCTGCTTCATGGTTCGACCTCCTGTGTCTACAGTGTTCCTCTACAGTGTTCCTACCCGACTCCAGCCTATGTTTAATTTTTCATCGTTCATGCACTGCTTACTGGTGGTCAATTATATAATGTTTTATTATTTCTCGCATTCGTTTGAATAGCTGTTATCGATTTCAAGTTGTTTACTAGTCCTTTAGATATATATTGTTCTCCATTTGTTGCAATTATGCCTTTGCTTCAGGTTACAATCGATGCATTCTACTTTATGGGTTTATCACTATTCTAGCATTGTGCATAAAGTGCATCTTGGTACCGATCATTTGCATTTAATGAGTTCTGGATCACCCGTCCCTAGAACGGCTTCTGCTCTCATCTACCAATATCCATATCCAGTCCTCTAACGCTTCGCTCTGCATTCCCCGTTCTCTGAACGGCTTCTACTCTCATTTTCTCATACCCAGTCCTCCAACGTTTCGCTCCGACTCAGCTAAGACACCATCCACTCCTCTCCCACTTCGCTACATTCCACCCATTCTCACCTAATACTCTTTCTATGTGTTGTCAGTTTAACTTCGCTCCGACACAGCCAAGACACCATCCACTCCTCTCCCTTTTCGTTCCACCCCATCCATCCTCACCGAATGCTCTTTCAATATCTGTCTGTTTGATGGTTCGAACTCATCTCTCAATTTCATGATTTCAGATTATTTTATCTTTCATGTCTTGCTTTAACAGTCTGCAATTATATTTTGGTCTTTGATTTAATGTTGTGGTCTATTTTTCTACATGCTTTGCTTAACACTTATCGTTTACATGATGTATAATAGTTCTCTACTAGTATTGAGCAGGAAATATTTAAATGATGTCCGTGCTTCGCCTTACATTCAAATTGTTAGATTCACTTCATCTCCTTTCCGCATTTACGATTCATTTTGATTAGTCTATATTCTGTATCCATTTCATCTACATTTCATTTGCATTTAATGAGATCCGGATCTCCAGTTTCTCTAACAGCTTCTGCTCTCATTTCCTCATATCCAGTCCTCTCACGCTTCGCTCCGACTCAGCGAAGACACCATCCACTCCTCTCCCACTTTGCTACACTCCACCCATTCTCAACTTCGTTACATTCGGCTTACTTCGGCTTACATTCCTTTTGTTAGATTCTCTTAATCTCCATATCCGGAGTTGCTATTCATTTCGATTTGCAGATATCGATTTCATGGCTCCTACACGACTCCCTACTTCAGATTAACTTAATCTTTCTCGTTTGGCTTGTTAGGTTGTCGTTTCCCCGTTGAGGTTTTTTCCTTAAATGTGCTGTTTATCTGTTACCGTTTATTTGATGCATGCTATTGGTATACAAGTTGCTCTTTAATTGTTTCTAGATGGCGTTTACTTCTGCTTACATTCGATCAATTGTTTCCATTTCATCTCCTTTCTTGGTTTTATACTAATTTGTCTTGCACATTTCTTGTATACATTGCATATCATGTATCTCATTTGCATTCAATGAGTTTTGGATCTCTTGTTCCTCAAACCGCGTTTGTCCTCATTTCTCAATATCATGCTTATATTTGATCCACATTTCATATGCAGTTCATGGGTATTGGGTTGGAAATATTGTCATGGATTGTCTTGGAGTGTCCAGCTCGAATTTCGGTGTTGCCATCGTCACTAATGTTACAGTGCGATTCTCCTCAGCCGAGAATACTATTGCTAAGTATTAACACCTTAGTGACACCTAATTAACATCTAAAACACCTGTATCCGAAGATAGAGGTGTTTGAGCTGGCTTATTAAAAACTAATTAAGACCTAGTTGGTCATAGTAATCTAGTGCCTCCAATCAACAATCACATTCTGACAAGAAGCAAACCCTATGGGAAAAAGGCTCTCCCTTACTCCCATTTTAGACTCAAGCAGTGGCAGCCTCTTGCTAGTGCCTTCTATGCGATACGTGGGAAATTGTATAGTGCCAGGGTAGTGCCTTCAGAGTAGTTACCCGCATCATCGAACATTTAGGGTGAGGGTCTGAGGTGTGTTTGACACGCCGACTTATCTCTGTTTCTCATTTCTCCTTCGAGCAACAGGTAAGCTCTGTGTTCGTCTCATTATAGTGCTTGCTTAGACGCATGCCAGTAGTGTGATAAGTATCGCTCATGGCTACACAGGCCCGTACATAGTTCATGTGTAGTAGTGTTAGATTTTAGAGGGGTTAAGGGTCGCTGAAATGTTGTCGGAGATCCTACATAGTATTGATGAATCAATAGCTCCAGTTTATTTGTGTATTGGGCGTCGCGTAGTAATATCATACAAACTTCCGCATAGTCATGTAGCGCTTTGGGCACAATCATAAAGCATCTGTTTAGCAATCATCGGCATCATCGACTATCTCTCAATCTATGATTTATGGTTGACCGGGGTATGAGACGTGTATAATAGACGGTTTTAAAGTCTTTCCTTGAGGCAGGTAAACTTTGTATCCAGACCATTATAGTGCTCGTGCTGACATAGAGTAGCAATGTGGTTATTTTTCAGTGTCGCTCCGTCTAGGCAAAAGGTATAATTATATTGGTGCTTAGTCTCTAAGGAATCTGAAGTAGTATTCGGCTTTACATCTTTGTCTTGGAGTGTGCATATTTATTTATTTTCTTTGGCGATGAGTAATATTCCAACGGTTCATGAACAAGGTATTTGAACCTTTCATTGGGAAATTTGTGAGAGATTTCATTGATGATTTTTGTGTCTATGGGAGAAAGAGTAGCATTTTGAGCACTTAATCAAGGTTTTATAATGCTTGGATGAGGCAAATGTATCACTCAACCCAAAGAAGTACATTTTTGGATGTGAAGAAGGTTACTTTTGGGGCACATTATCTCCAAGGATGGAATAGTAATGGTCATGCGTATATACATCGGTATACAATATACATCGTTACACAACATACATCGCAGGTAATATCATACACTATAGAAATACAACTCACACATAAGTTTTACATAAACTCTAAAGTGTCACAATAATCAGATTGCTTAACATTTTCAATTTAATTCAACTCAAATTAGTATTTGATCTGTCATTTTATAAATTGTCAATAATTGGGTATTGATTACAGTCAAGTTACACCCACTCAAGCATAGAAAATCCAGGTGACGTTCGCCGGTCTCTGTCCACCATAGCCAGGAACTCGAAGGCTCAACATCAAAGAAGTGAGCTCTCTGGAATTCACTTCGAAACTATACCCTATGGACTTGAGCTAGCTCTGAAACCCTAACGGTCCCGTTGATGGCATATTCGACGGTGCAAACGGTGCAAGGTGACAGTGGGCCCCACTGTGAAGTTAGTACCCCAAACACGAAATCTAACCGTTGGAAAGTAGTCTCTGAGAAACTGCTGAAATAACTCTAACTACTATCATTGGAATTCTAGTGTCCGAGTATCTAGATGCGGCACTACAAATGGCGTGACAACTGTCGTGCGTATATACATCGCTACACAACATACTTCGCTGTACACAATATACACTATAGAAGCACAACTCACACATAAGTCATACATAGACTCTAAAGTGCCACAATTGTCCCTCTAGTTGGTGGTTAGGCCCCTCTAACTTAGATAGCCATCTACTCTAACTATATGGTATACCCTCTAATGGGCAAAGATCAGGAGGCCGGGTGCTATGGAGCCCCATCGTTAGTCGCCTGTCTGCAATCTATACCATATAAAGAATGAACTAGCTATAGGTCAAGTACATCTAGGACATAACCATTGTCCTTGAGGAACCATTGTGAGGGGAGGAGTCATACATGCCATATGCCATCCTCTCGAACAACTATCACACACTAACATAGTAGCAGCTCCACTAGAAGAGCCACATAACATACACTTCAAACCTGCACGTATAAGTGCCAAGCTTGGGTCCATAATACCATCAATGTTTGGAAGGTGGCATGGCGTACAGTTGCGCACATGATCCTTCCAAACAACACCATCACGTCCTTCTAACACAAGGACTCCAGATGGTAAAACCTCACGCACTCTCAAGATAGTGCGGCCGGTAGAAACATCAAGTGTCATCGGTGCTGTCTGCTGTAGATATACATAGTCGCCTGGATGAAATCGACGGATCGAGGGTCTATAACCTCCTCCTCGAATGGTAGCATAGCGTAAAGTATCTCTATGCTGAGCAATTGCCAAGTTCTCAAAGGCTATCGGCATCACTCTTCGAAAGATCTCTGCCCGTTGAGAACATGCGCTCATCCATACATTGGGGTCATCCAAGTCCAAAACTATAGTAGCATCTCGACGAATGGCTGTAGGTAAATCTAGATCTCGTTCATAGAGTAGAAAGTATGAAGAGAAGGATGCTAAGGAGGCTTGCCGGCTGAACCGATAGCCCATGGCCAACCAAGGTAATTGGAGATCCCAATCTCCCAAGTGGCCTCTCTGCAAACCATACTTTTGCAATCCTCTCTTCACCGTCTGAACCACTCTCTTTGTTAAGCCATTTGCCTTAGGGTGATCTCGGGATGTAGTACGATGATCAATCAAATCCTTGTCACACAAGACCTGAAACTCCCCCAAGAACTCTGTACCTTGATCAATCAAAACCTTAGCTGGTGCACCAAAATGACTAAGAACTCGATCTAGGAACGAGTAAGCTGTCCCTTCACTAGACTTGTCAGGAAGTGCCACCAACTCAATCTACTTGGAGAAGTGCTCCACCATCACCAAAACATACCGATGATGTCTCACAATCAGCGGTAAAGGTCCAGAAAAGTCCAAACTCCAACGGTAACCCAATCTCATGATAGGTAATGGGTGTAACTGTGGTGTAGGAGCATTGAATGATGCTCTAACTCGGTCACAAACCACACATCTGGCAACAAATTGTTGTACCTCGGTCTACATACCACGCCACCAATAATGACTCTAGAGTAAGCTATACATACGCATTACTCCAAAATGTCCTAGCTCCTCATGAGCATGACAGACCAACTGTGGTCTTTGAGATGGAAGTGGTACTACTTGCACTCTACCATCCTCCCATACACGCAAAGGTGTCTACCCTCCAATCTGAACCGTCTGGCTTGCTGAAGAACACGGTCTCTCTCCTTGGTCCCAACTGTGCCACCCACAACACCAATGCAAAGATAGTCCATCACTAAGACATCATCATGAATGTCTCGCTGAACTGTACCAATGTCTTCACTCTTTGGATCTGTGACCTCAATAACTCCTCTTGTATGCGTTGAGAGAGATACCACCATAGCCTCTACAAATATACACAAAAAGGCCAATGCATGCCAACCTGGCACCATCTCCTCATCTGTCTCACCATGCCAACGTGCTCCGGTCTGATCCTACTGGCTAGGACATGGGTTTCTACTCAACCCATTTGCATCACGGTTCACCACTCTAGGTCTGTGAACAACCGTGAAATCATACTCTTGTAAAATCAGAGCCCACCGTGCAAGCTTCCCTAAAAGCTTGTTGGACTCCATCAACCACTTCAGTAGCTGATGATCAGTGATGAGAGTGAAAGGGTTACCAAATAGGTAACATCAGAAATGTGCTACTGCCCAAACTGCTGCCAAGCACTCTCCCTCATATGAACTATACTTCGCCTCCGCTGAATTGTTGGAGCAACTAGCATAGGCCACCACAAACTCCTTCTCCTCATCATCATGCTGGGTGAGCACTGCTCCAAGCCCCAACATACTCCAATCAGTGTGAACCTGAAATGTCATCCCCTGATTGGTCTCCTCAAAATAGGAGCAGATGTCAACCTCTCCTTGAGCTCTACAAAAGCTCTCTCCTGCTCATCTCCCCAACACCACTCCTATGTAAGCTTGGTTAGCTTCGTCAAGGCCTTGGCAATGGCACTAAATCCTCTAACATAGCGGCGATAGAAGTTTGCCAACCCAAGGAATGCTCGCACTCTACTCACATCCGTAGGCCGAGAAATACGTGCAATAGCCTCCACCTTGGTCTGTTGGACACCAAGTCCTCCGAGGTAGATAGTGTGACCCAAATACTCAACCTGCTTGTGGAAGAACCTACACTTCCCAAGATGTAATTTGAGTCCATGAGAGCTCAACCTCTCAAACACCTCCAACAACTATCTCTCATGCTCCTCCATAGTAGTGCTATAAACCAAAATGTCATCAATATAGCACCGAGCAAAATCCAATCCAACTAGGATCCTATCCATGACCCTCTGGAACTCAGCAGGAGCTCTTTAACCCAAATGGTAAGAACCTCCACTGATATAACACATCCTTGCCGTGAGGATCAATAGCCCAAAATGCTATCTTGGACTTATCCTCCTCCCTGATCAGCAACTGATGATATCCCGCTCGAAGATCTAAAGTACTGAAGATCTTTGCATGCCCAATCGCATCAAAAATCTCCTCCGGTGTAGGCATGGCATACCGATCAACCCTGGTCTGTCGATTGATAGGACGGTAATCTCCACATATCCGCCTATCTGTATAGTTGCCATGCATATCCTTCTTGGCTGGCAACACTGTCGTTGATGCATACTCTCCATGTGAAATCTCTACCAAACCAGCCTCAAAAAGGTCACTACTCCGGCTTTGAATCAATGTCCTTTCCATATCACTATATCGATAAGGACATCGAAAAACTGGTGTGTCGCTAGACAGCTCAATCCGTATACTAGGTCCCTTTAGAGCACCCAAATCCTTCATACTAAAGGCAAAACAACTTGTGTGACTCCTCAAGAACCTCCAAACCCTCCGTCTTTTCTCTCCAATAAGCTTGGGTCCAAGATCTAGCTCCCAAGTATCCTCTATAACTGTAGTAGGAGTGGAAGACGTACTGACTGGCTGCTACACTAGGCCCTTGGGAGCAATAGTGTCATGCTCCCGACCACTAGAGGTCCCAACCTCTGTGCGAAAAACTCCCTCCACTCTGGCTGCAAGCTCCACACGTCCTCTAGCTGCATCCCATGTGGACCAAGGATGTAATCCAAGTAGCACACTCTCACCTGGAGGGACTCCAAGTAGACCACTCTCCCTAGTAGCTACTGGATGTGTCCCAAGAATACCATGTCCACTCGATCCATCGCCCCAAGCATGTGCCTGAATCGTCTCGATAGGCACAAGGCTCACAAGTGTCCGAGTGGTGATGCCTATCAAGCGCATCCTACACTGCTCTACCAAGCCAAGGCTCACAATCCAGGTCAAACAGTTCAAGTCCATAGCCTGGCCTAACACCTGACGTTTAGATGCCTGTGACATTGCTAGAATAGTGGTATTACTGGTGCAAAAACCCATTGCCCGCTCTTTCTCATCAGTGTTGGGCTCCACCAACTATTGTAACTATGAGTCCCAAACAAGTCCAGGTCCTCCCTCTCAAAAAGCATGCGAGCCTGGGAAACTCATGAGTGTGGGAAATGCGGCTCTAAGCTGTCCAACTAGGTTCACCACTGCCATAGGTGACCTATCAACCACTTCCATTGCTGAGACTAATGCCCAACATCCAAGATATCATCAACAAGAATGTGGTCTAGTCGCTGAATCCCATCATAAGCACACTGTAGAACCTCTCTGGGTAAGAGGTTTGTCCACCAAAGATGAAGACGATGAGCCTGTGATCCCACTCTGGCTGCATCTAACAATACAGCAGGTCCCATCCAAGAATGGACCTGATGTGTACTCGCTACCACTTTGGTGCGAGAATCACCCATCAAAGGAACGTTCTCCAAAAGGTAAGCTGGAGAAACAGATTGATGAACTTGGAGATGTCGTAGTATCCGTAACATCTCCCAAAACACACCTGAACGAGGATCTTGAAGACCCAATCCTCTACCAGCACATGTATGTCCCTAACATGGCCATCCAGAAATCACCAAGTGAATAGGCCCATGTCTCTCTAGGTCATGCGCCCCTAGTAGGAAATGTCTCCTGGTAGGGCCTTCTGGTAACCTCTGACTGCTGACATTGGTAATAACTCTGGATACCGATAGGCCAAGTGTGCCACATGATGTAGAGAGACTCGCCTAACAGTCTCATCTCTCTCTACATACATAGGCATATCCCCTCTACTGGATACTGCCAAGCAATGAGTGTGGTATCCAGAGGTGTCAAAGTAATCGCCTCTGGAGGCTCATCCTCACACTCATCTCCTGATGGTACGAAGGCTCCACTCTTGCCTACTGCACCAACTGATCTACATGCTACTGCAATGCTACTACATGCTACTGCAATGCTTCCTCTAAACTCCACAATGGAACATCCAAGGTGGATGGAACAATCCCACTCGTACTCCAAAGCCAAGTGATCTCCTCTGGTACTGGAGTATCCTATGCATGGGCGTTCCCCTCTAACAAGTCACCAGGCCAAGTAACTGCACCACTAAAAGCTAAAATTGATGTTGCCATGGTCTCGGACTGTAGTGAACCAAGACTGCCACTATTGAAGCGTACTGGTAGGCGACATACTCGTCCCTCACCAAACTGCCAACCAGGTCTATAAGAGGCTGTCTCCTCCCAATAGTCAATACTGAAACCCATGGGGTATAACACTACTCCCCCAACTAGCACATCATATGACTTAGCTATCGTCGCAATAGCCTGAGCTCTCACCACCGAGCTATCAGTCGGATGACCAGGCTGAACTTGGACAACAAGCTCTCCACGTGTGATGTACTGTGTCAAACCACCACCTAGAGATGTTTGGATCTGAAATGGACACCTCTCCACATTGGTCTTCCGTAACTTCAGATTGACAACTGCAGCCTTCCCCAACATAAGGGGCTACGCACCAGAGTCTAACAAGACTCTCTGTAGTGTATAGACCTTCTCTGAAGGTCCCACCAAATGAACAATCTCCCTTTGGTTACCCAATAGGACAACACCAGGTGTGAATCGCGCTCTCTCAAAGGCCGGTCTAGTTGGCAACTCCTCCAGTCTAGCCGTTGCTGCCTGCCATAAACCACTGGTCGCTGAACGGATCCCATGCTCCTCAACCAAGTCCCCTCCACTACCAACCACCTCTGCTCTAGTAGTAGGAACTGCACCATCCCTACTCTCACACAACGTGGCAGCCAACCGGAACAATGGGTTGAAACTGAAAGATTGCAACTGAAAGATTGGGGAAGTCTGACCTGTCCCCCAACCTCTCCTCTATGTGGGTCCAACTCCACTGATGCTCCTCTAGGCTCTGGAGCACGTATTGCACTCCTAGTCATTGCTGCATATGCATCCACCTGTGCTGCTCCGCACATGAAGTCCAAAGCATCTCTATCACCAACATATGAGGTGGAATTCTCAGCACCCGAATCTGATCTCCTCTGAGCAATAGCCATACTAGCCAATCTCTGCTCCAACTGCTCAATCCGAGAAGCCATAGCTATGTCAAAAGTAAGGGCAGGTACTACACCCCTACTAGGTGTAGATCCTCTACCACCACCTCTACCACCTCGTCCTCCATGAATTGGAGCTCCTCTACTACCAGGCATAACAGCCCTACCACTTCGTAACTCCGGGTGTAGGTCAAAGCACCGGTCACTAGTGTGACCAAATCTGTGGCAATGCTCACACTGCTTTTATGCTGGTTGTGATGCACCCGAGGTATCAGGTCCATTGCCATGAGTACACTCTCTCCGATGGTGAGGTCCACCACAAGTCCAACAAGCAACACCACCACTCA